>OZ018317.1:148724361-151124361 GCA_963969495.1 Ceratothoa steindachneri | reverse complement strand
GTACAGAGTAGCTTTACAATAACGAAAATAAGACAAAAAGGAATAATAACTGAACTGCGGTCACGAGTGAAGCACCATGTCAAAATCCCTACTGAGAGAAATGTATCTAATCTTTGTTCACATGAGAATAACTATGTAAAATTACCAAATGTGTGTCTATAATTATGGCCAATTACAAGTAAAATGTTTTTAACATATTTTTAATAAATAATTTTTGAAGTGCAGTTAACCGTATAATTCATCATACGGTAGGCATTAATGGGTTAAAAGAGAGGCAACAAGCTCCCACCCACTTCAGAATCCTAAATAGGCTCGTACTTAAAAAAGACATACATGGAGCAATTAAGATTGCAATTTAGCTCTTCTGTTAATTAACGATTAGGCTAATTTCGTAATGAAAATTTTCAGTCAACCTACTGGAAATTTAGAGATTTTCAAAAGATTTAATTCACTTATAAAGGAAAGATGACAAACTGCCTAAAATGACACTGATTCTAAGTGTAACAAAAGAGAAATGTCTGAATGAATTTGTACACAAAGAATAGTATGAAATCAGTTTAAATTACAACCCTGGGACCTTCATTTTGTAAATAAATAAAACTATTAGTAATTCATTTGTTTTTTAAAGTATAGTTATATTAGTCAATGTTAATTACTTAGCCATGAAACTATCAATTTACATTTAAGAATTTGATCGTTTGGCGAAAAAACACAACAATTATCCCCGTATACCCCATTATGGGGCTAATCAAATCTACCTTCGATATCTTTTTGTCTTCTGGTTTAATTCTATCTATTTACTACATAACCAATTAACACTGATAAAAAGGTGGGACTTTCTAACATAAAATTTTCGCTTTTCGAGGACGGGTCATGAGTCAGCCACTCTAAAATCTTTGGGAGAGCCATAAACGTACATCAATAACCCTATAAATATATCTATCACATTATCCACATATCTTATTACTGGACCACTGGTCTTCTTTTAAAAGGTCTTGTTTGGAGCATTTGGTACCAAAGAGCATCCTTGCAGAATGTGGTTCATGGTTGGATGGGTTAACCACAAGGGCAAGCGATTCCACATTTAACAAGGTTAGCTCCTCTTTCGCCATAGATCTGTGTATCCGAATATTCATCCGGAGAAAAACCACTATCTGTACTGCCAATATTAATAATAAGAAGAATGAGGTGCGTCATTAAGAAAAGGAACAAAGTCTCCAACTGTTGGACAAACATAATATTTTATGTCGCGCAAAAATAGGCCCATTCTTAATGAGTATTTATGTGACCTAAATCTGCCAAAGGGTAAAGGAAGGCAACCCACAGTCAAATATGGAAAGGTATTTGGAGCAGAAAGTATGCCCATACCGTCATAGCACTTGCAAAAGACCATAAAAGATGCCAGATTTAAAACCAAACAATATATGAAAGTTCTTACAGCATTAATATGGTAACAAAACAGAGGGTGCCAAAGTTAGGTTTTCTTGACACTTTTATTTCTATAAAGAATCAACCAGTTTTTAATAATTTAATGAGGTGCAATGAAAACAGATATTGCAAGGCAATTGGAAACAATTACGGGTCTGGAAATTTTTACCAAAACATGACCAGTGAAACTCAGACCTAATTTTCGCTCACGGAATAATAACTTCTCTGATTCTTGAAACTTCCTCAGCGTTGTTTGGTTTCATGAGATGCTACCACGTGAAACATCAAACACCCAAGAAGTAAGCCCCAAATCTGTTGGTATGAAGAGATATTATAACGGTAGTTTGTTGTGCAGAAATCTTTTTTAAGGTACATTCTTCTCATTAATCGTGTTGTGTACGATATTCTATAAACACTAGATTCATCTTATACCGCGGACATTTCTTCTCCTGTTAACTACTACTTATTCTTCCTGTGAAATCAACTCTGAAATAAAGGTATTCCTTATAATAAACAGTTGAACCTATATGGACTTAATCCTATAAAATAAACAAAAGTATAATCTCAGTTTAGACTTTTATCTCATGGAATGTTTTGTGTAAATGAATCAAAATATTTTCCCGATAAATTTGAGTTTCTATATTGTTTAGCATTCCATGAGTTTAGGTGTTTCTTGATGTCTCAAGGTTTCGAAAAGGATTTTAAGTCTTATAAATGGTAAATTAATTACACCTCGTCACATCAACCAGAAAAAGAACAATGAAGGGACCCCTCTGCAATTCTAAAAGTGTAGATTAGAAAGGAATATTACGAACTATTTGGATTGTGATATTATTTTGGGGACTATATGTGCCATCTCTATTCATTATTACATGGTATAGACTTAAAGATTCGTTCTTTATTTGGACATTTGACAAACAAGATGGTAAAAGGCTTGGTACCATGCTAAGTTGAGGTCTTAACTACACTTCCTTATAAGTTAAATCAATGTTCGATTACCTACTTGAGTATTAACGACCACCTTGGGTTTCTGAAAAGGTTTATTTTTACGTTCCGGTTCCAAAGAGACTGGGGCTCCTCTGGTAACTTTTCTTGCTCTGCTGCTTTAAATATAGCCTGAGTCAGAGTGTCGTAGAATGACTCCCGACGATACTATATATAACACTATTCGTTGAGGGAACTTCCTTAATTATCTCTAGAGTGCGTTTTACTGTCTTGGCGGCCGATATTATGTATCTTCAAAATGCTTAAGAAGTGGAACTGAGCTCAAGGATAATAATATTGCTATCATTAATAAAATAGAGTTTTATTAATAATAACTATAAGCAAAACACAAAAACGGAAAATATTGACAAACAGAATGGAAAGGGTCGTGGAGACTCGGGCTAATCCAAGGATTTAAGGGATCAAAAAAAAGGTAAAACAAATATGGAGTTAAAGAGATGGGATGGTTCGATAAACCATTTAAAGCACAGGATAGAATTGACAAATAAGGGATCAATACTCAAAAGGTGACGCTTGGCTTACGTAACTTCATTAGGGTGCAGTGGAAGGTACTTGAAGGAATATTCGGTCCGCTGGCGAGTTCCAGCCGAAGGGGGGGGATAACAGGATCCTGACGAGGCGTCTTGGAAAGGAGAACAGTTACTCGACGAACGGCTCGACGAACAATGGCTGTTCTACTTTGTTCTCTTCTGAACAAAGGGGGGATGAGAACCGTCTCTTGTCTACGGGCTCAAGAACAATGGCTGTTCTAATGTTGTTCTCCTTTGAACAACAGGGGGGGGATGAGAACCGTTTCTTGGCGAAGGGCTCAAAACGAACAATGGCTGTTCTAATGTTGTTCTCCCTTGAACAACAGGGGGGGGGAAGAACCGTTTCTTGGCGAAGGGCTCAAAACGAACAATGGCTGTTCTAATGTTGTTCTCCTTGAACAACAGGGGGGGGGATGAGAACCGTTTCTTGGCGAAGGGCTCAAAACGAACAATGGCTGTTCTAATGCTGTTCTCCTTGAACAGCAGGGGGGAATGCCTTGGGGACTTGACGTCACTAAATGCTCAAACCTTTGGCACTCAAGGAATATTGTCCTCCTGGACAAGTGATGGTGAATCTCGAGGCCGAGGTCCCTTGGCGCACAAAGGGAGAGAGGGTCGTGGTGATGTTTCGCGACGAAAATCTGGATCTCCAATCTGATCTTAGTGGTAAAGTTTCCATATAAATAGCCAGGACATCTCCTTGGCGTGGGGAAAAATGGAGTGAAAGCTTGGAGGGAACGCACAGCTGGGCCGGAGAAAAATGCCTTATCTGTTCATAAGCCTAACTCGATCTGGCGAGGTCGGCGTATGGGGGCGAACGGGGGGACGATAACCTCCTTGTTTAAACATTGACGTCCGGCAGCTGTTGATAAGACTCCAAGCCTCGAATCGAAGATGCACGTGGGCCTCCTCGAGGTTTTAACTAATATGGGATAGGAGTTGAATTTAACACAGATTCAACTCGTTCTATCACACCCCTCCATTCCAGGGGAAGTTGTCACTTCGAAAAAAAAAGAGAGAAGGGACAACGATAGAGCTCCGTTGTAGGGAACTCGTTTTCTTGTACCAACCGTATCTTCCTGCACCTAACTATTATTACCTTAATACATGATTATTTTGATCTTTAGATTACAGGGGAAAATAACCTTTAATACAACTTAATAAAAAAAAAGGGCATGGAACAATGAAATGTTATAAACTTAGTACATACGGGACAAAATAATTTATACGTAAATTAATAAGAACAAATATATATACATAAAAAAAAAATTTGACATTGAGCGTTACAAAATTCAGACATACATTAAATAGCTATATTACAAAAGAATCTTAAATTAAGTCGTACAAGACGGTATATACCTACATGGAGATACTAATCCTATGAATACAATTGTTCTACACTATTCGGTAACGCATTCCTACTGAGTGCGTCAGCGACCTGGTTATCGGAACCTTTGATATAATTTATTTTAAATCGATACTCTTGCAAGAGTAAACTCCAGCGCATGATGCGGCCGTTTGAGTGTCTCACATTCCTAATATAGGCTAACGGACGGCGGTCGGTTCCTATTTGACATTCTTTACATATCAAGTACAGCTTAAATTTGTCTATGACCCAGATAATTGATAGAGCTATCTTTTCTCTAGTGGCATATCTCTTTTCGCGTGGTAATAATAGATGGCTAGCATATGCAACTGGATGACTCGTTCTGTCATCCACGTATTGAAGGAGTACACCTCCAATGCCCTCGTTGATCACGTCGGTCTTAACCCCAACGGATTTTTCCGGGTTGGGCAACTTAAAAATGGGGGCAGAAATGAACTTACTTTTGAGCTGATTAAAATGGGAAACAGCGACATCATTCCAACGTAAACGATCGGGGAAATTCTTTTCCTGAAGGGGGCATAGGGGGGCCAAAATTGCAGCGAAATTCGGAACAAATCGCTGATAGGGAGAAGCTGATCCTAGGATCAATCTTAATGGCTTCTTTGTAATCGGGAGGGGCATGTCGGCGATTGCCTTAATCTTGTTCTCGTGGGGACCTGACTTGCTTTGTCCTATTTTGAAACCCAAATATTTGATGGTTTCGTGGGCAAACTGGCATTTGCTGGGGCCAATGGTGAGGCCATTTTCACGCAGTTGCTCGAAAAGAGCTAATAGGGCGGGTAAATGGTGATTCCTTTTAATTAGTTCTTGGAGCTGACTCTTCTGGCGTGGTGTCAGCTGCGCGTCACTTTTCAGGTCAGAGGGTTCCAAAGACTCGCCTGGTAGGGAATGAGGAGGGTAATCGGCATCAGGTTGGATGCACACTGTCTGGATTACCTTAAGGGACTCCGCGGGGCAATCCTCTTCAAGCGCCGATGCTTCGTCCAGTTCTACGAAGGTATCTCCATGGGCGCTTTGGGGTTTCTTTTTTTTGGGGGGTCCAGGTACAGTCTCCGTGTCCTTGTCTGGGGCCTTATCACCTAAGGGTTTTAGTGAATCACATTCCTCTTTTTCCGTCCTAAAGTCCTGGTTAGGGGTCTCCGAGAAATCGGACGGTATCGGGGTTCTGATGGGGACGGGGTCCTGGGCTTCTTTCTTATCTCGGCCTTGAGGAAGGGCGGCCTGAAACACAGGGTCGAAACTTACTTGGGGGCTCTTTCCTATAAGTACGGAACAGAATTTTATTGGTGCTACAATGACTTCAGCCCAGCCATTATAATATTGACACTGCAGGTAACATCTAGCGACGAGGAATCTGTTCGCCCGCCCAAGGTAGTCACGTACCACCGCAAATTTTTCGTGGTTAGAGGCCACTGGGAGGAGTTCGTCGGACACGATGAAGCATGTACATCCTGTGTCCCTGACGAGAGTCGATACTCGACAGCTGTCCACGCTGCCCTCCTCATATTTCAAAGTTCCCGCTGAACTTTTATTCCAAAAAAAATTTACCTGGTGGCCTGACGGATGGGGAGAAATTTCTGCTTGTGTCTGCACCACCGGGGGAGCCGGGGTTGCATTAATCTGGTGAACTTGGTGGGCTGGTCCGCTTTTAAGCCTAGAATTTTGGGGGCAATTCCAGCTCATGTGGTTTTCTACACCACAGGTGAAGCATATGGTTGGTCGCTTCGGGAAGAGAGATGGAGGAGAAGTCTTAACGGGAGGTTTGGAGTCCCGTTGTTGGTTTTGGGGAAAGAAGTTTTGGGGTTTTACGGGGCTCGGAAACTTAGTCAGCTTTCCTGGGAAGGGGCGCGAATCCTTCCTTCTTTCTTCTCGTTGGATTACTCTTTCCCTTTCTATTACTTCCATTTTTCTTTGAAATTCTGCTTCAATCCGAGCTAATTCAATCTGATGGTCAGCTTGTCTTATCCGTTCCTCTCTTTTTCTTTCTTCTCGTTGTATTTCTCTTCTTTGCTCCTCTTGAATGTACTTAATAAGGTCTTTTCCGGAAAGTCCACAGGACTCTCCTTGCGCTTTAAAGATTTCGAACGGAGTCATCTTTGCACTTGGGGGCGCACTAGTCAACCAACTAAAATTCCTCGCAACAAGAATTATGCCTCTATAGAATTAGCCTACCTAAATATGGGCACTGACCTATTCGTACTTGGTTTCTCAATCTAAATAACCACTGACTAAAATCACAAAAACACAAACAAATTATTATAACCGTTCCTTGAGCTACTCCAGCTTCTTAAGTTTCCAAAAAAAGGGGCTAGCAATCGTTAAAACAAAAGGGAACTTCTATATTCTATTATTATAACGAATAACACTATGCTTTACTCGACTGAGACCAGTGTTTGCAAAGATATAGCGTTAAACCTTACACACCTGATACCAAATTAAATAGTATATATATATATGTCGTAGAATGACTCCCGACGATAATATATATAACACTATTCGTTGAGGGAACTTCTTTAATTATCTCTAGAGTGCGTTTTACTGTCTTGGCGGCCGATATTATGTATCTTCAAAATGCTTAAGAAGTGGAACTGAGCTCAAGGATAATAATATTGCTATCATTAATAAAATAGAGTTTTATTAATAATAACTATAAACAAAACACAAAAACGGAAAATATTGACAAACAGAATGGAAAGGGTCGTGGAGACTCGGGCTAATCCAAGGATTTAAGGGATCAAAAAAAAGGTAAAACAAATATGGAGTTAAAGAGATGGGATGGTTCGATAAACCATTTAAAGCACAGGATAGAATTGACAAATAAGGGATCACTACTCAAAAGGTGACGCTTGGCTTACGTAACTTCATTAGGGTGCAGTGGAAGGTACTTGAAGGAATATTCGGTCCGCTGGCGAGTTCCAGCCGAAGGGGGGGGGATAACAGGATCCTGACGAGGCGTCTTGGAAAGGAGAACAGTTACTCGACGAACGGCTCGACGAACAATGGCTGTTCTACTTTGTTCTCTTCTGAACAAAGGGGGGATGAGAACCGTCTCTTGTCTACGGGCTCAAGAACAATGGCTGTTCTAATGTTGTTCTCCTTTGAACAACAGGGGGGGGGATGAGAACCGTTTCTTGGCGAAGGGCTCAAAACGAACAATGGCTGTTCTAATGTTGTTCTCCCTTGAACAACAGGGGGGGGGGAAGAACCGTTTCTTGGCGAAGGGCTCAAAACGAACAATGGCTGTTCTAATGTTGTTCTCCTTGAACAACAGGGGGGGGATGAGAACCGTTTCTTGGCGAAGGGCTCAAAACGAACAATGGCTGTTCTAATGCTGTTCTCCTTGAGCAGCAGGGGGGAATGCCTTGGGGACTTGACGTCACTAAATGCTCGAACCTTTGGCACTCAAGGAATATTGTCCTCCTGGACAAGTGATGGTGAATCTCGAGGCCGAGGTCCCTTGGCGCACAAAGGGAGAGAGGGTCGTGGTGATGTTTCGCGACGAAAATCTGGATCTCCAATCTGATCTTAGTGGTAAAGTTTCCATATAAATAGCCAGGACATCTCCCTGGCGTGGGGGAAAATGGAGTGAAAGCTTGGAGGGAACGCACAGCTGGGCCGGAGAAAAATGCCTTATCTGTTCATAAGCCTAACTCGATCTGGCGAGGTCGGCGTATGGGGGCGAACGGGGGGACGATAACCTCCTTGTTTAAACATTGACGTCCGGCAGCTGTTGATAAGACTCCAAGCCTCGAATCGAAGATGCACGTGGGCCTCCTCGAGGTTTTAACTAATATGGGATAGGAGTTGAATTTAACACAGATTCAACTCGTTCTATCACACAGAGCTTTTCGGGAGAATGCAGAGTCAGAGAATAAAAAAGGGTACTTAGCCCTCACGAAGACTTTTCTTTATGGCAGAATGTAAGTAAATTAAAGAGAGTGGCATGCCACCCTTACATTTAACGCCTCTAGCATTAGTTAGTTTTCCAAGTTTTAGCATAGTAAATTAAACTTTACTCAGGATTTCATTTACTCACCATCGTTACCAGGTTTATAATGAAATTGCCGTAAGTCTATTTGTTGCCGGTGGTGAAAAGATGGCTGGAGAAAGGGATTAAAAACTCCTAGTAGAAGATGGACCAATCTGACTTGAGCTGTTTACGAATAATTGAAACGATGTGTGAAAAGTCTTGTTTACTATCTTCTATGAATGATTTAATCAATATGATTAAGATTTTTACCTTATACAGCATGTTTACAGCTTAGAGATGGCAGTCCTACTTAAGCTGATTATATATCATGGCGAAATTGGCATAATTAATGCAAATATGCTGTCTATTCGATTCTTTGAAAGTGGTATAATAGCTACCAGTCAATAGTGCAATATTTTCTTGGTATTTTCCTAATCGTTGAATTTTTTGGTCTGGCTTCTGCTTTTCTTTGGAAAAAAGATCTTCGAATCCCCATTAATATAATTGGAACATTTCGATTATATGTATTTCCTTATTAATATTCAGACTCTTCCTACTCTTTCATCATTTTCGTAACCATATTCATTATCTACTCATTGAATGAAAATCTCTTGAATCATGTCAATTTCCATATCCATCTTCTATTTTAGGAACCCAATTCAAATTGGGTTTAGAAGGATATTCAAATTTAGATTTTATGATTTGAAATCTAACATAATATTATCCAGGTGCTTTTTAATATTTCATGCTTTTACGTTGTTATCATCATTAACTAGTGCAATATATTTCCCATGATATTTTGTATTTTGTTGTCATTAAGTTCATAGTAGATCCATGCTTATTTTGAGATCTTGGTAGAGAGGAACAGATATTAATAGTTTTCATTGTCTTCTATAGGCACACGATGACGAAGGAATTTTTACATATTGAAATACTTTTTTATATAAGAGATATTATATGTAATAAATGTGTTTGTCTCCCGATCCTACAACATGGGTAAAACTAACCTGGCGGAAAGAAATTATTAGAAAAGAAACAAATGACCAACTAAGTCAGAAGTAAAAGGCTCAATGACTTGGGTGGTGGTTCGGGAGCATGAGATCCAACACTAATGGAATGGCTTAGATTTTCCTGGCAGTGAGTTTGGGTGGTATGAACAGTCAGGAAGCTCTAGAATACTTGTCGTATTTCCTTGGGTTTATGTGCAAAGTGAAGCATGGTGTGACTGCTTCTGGACTATATCTGCCATCGTAAATGTAAAGGCAACTTTCTAAATTGATTGGTCGCTTATTTGGAATGAGAAAAATGCTCAAAGGTTTCCTAGTGTCTTCTTAGGTGATGAAAAGTTTGTCTGTAACATAGAGTGACCTAATAAAATAGAGCATCACACTTCACAAATGTCCTCCAATTTTAACAGCGCAGAAAAAAATATAATATAGTAAATAATAAGGAAAAGCAGATAATGACATTTCAGCTAATAATTGTTGGCAACGTGGTTTGCAAAGAAGTCGGGGAAGATAAATGGGAAAAAAAGAAGTTAAATGTGTCGAGTTGCAATATAAAAAAATATTTGCTTGGATAGGCTACAAAGTTTACACCAGTCATGCGTCATTGAGAACTATAGATTTAAGCTAAGTAAAAAATTATTAATACTATTTCTAGGTTAAATAATTCCATATCAATTTATATCCAGAATGACCCAAACGTTATCGGTTTGATTAGTTTCCTAGTGAGAATCAGGACTACACCTCTCAAGGGACTATTAAGTAGTCTAAATTAGTCATTATAACTGTGTGATAGAACGGTCTGAGGCCGCTTTAATTCAGCCTCTATCACATGTAAACCATGCTTACCCACATGCTTACCCACGTGCATCTTGCCTGCGAGAGGAAGCAGAAGCGCCTTATCTCCCATCATAGCCAATGTTTAATCAAGGAGGTTCACTCCCCCGTTTCGCCTCCATACGTCGATCTCGCCAGATGGAATTTGGCTTATGGGCAGACAAGGTTTTTTCCCAGGCGCCACCGGGACATTCCTACGAGGTCCTCCACTCAATTATCCCATACGCCAGGGAGATGGCTCAGGATATTTATACCATAGTGTGGTAGAATGGACTCTCGACGATATACCATATATAACTATTAGATGAGGGAAATTCTTTAATAATCTTTAGAGTGCGTGGATGTCTGGCTGGCTGATATGCTTAAGAAGTGGAACTGAGCTTAAGGATAATAATATTGCTATCATTAATAAAATAGAGTTTTATTAATAATAACTATCAACAACACACAAAACGGAAAATATTGACATAAACAGATAATGGAAAGGGTCGTGGGGACTCGAGCTAATCCGAGGATTAAAAGATTCAAAAAGATTAAACAAATATAAAGTTAAAGAGATGGGATGGTTCGCTAAACCATTTGAAGCACAGGATAGAATTGACAAAATGGTTACATACTGAACAACAGGAGGGATAAGAACCGTCTCTTGTCCACGGGCTCAAGAACAATGGCTGTTCTAATGTTGTTCTCTTCTGAACAACAAGAGGGAAGGGGGAGAACCGTTTCTTGGCAAACTGGCTCAAAAGAACAATGGCTGTTCTACGTTGTTCTCTTCTGAACAACAAAGGAGGGCGGGGAGAACCGTTTCTTGTCAACGGGCTCAAACGAACAATGGCTTTTCTTACGTTGTTCTTTTTCTGAACAACAGGTGAAGGGTGAGAACCGTTTCTTGTTGAACGGGCTCAAACGAACAATGGCTGTTCTACGTTGTTCTCTTGTGAACATCAGGGGGGGGGGGGGAGTTGAGAACCGTTTCTTGTCAACGAACTCGAACGAACAATGGCTGTTCTAACGTTGTTCCCCTTCTGAACAACAGGGAAAGCCTTGTGGACTCGGCGTCAAATGCTCAAACCTTGGCACTCAAGGGATATTGTCCTTCTTCTGGGCAAGTGATTGTGAATCTCGAGGTTGAGGTCCCTTGGCGCACAAGGTGAGAGAGGGTCGTAGTGATGTTTCGCGACGAAAATCTAGATCTCCAATCTGATCTTAGTGGTAAAGTTTTCATCAAAATAGTTGAGACACCTCCTTGGCGTGGGAAACAATGGAGTGGGAGCTTTGAGGAAATGCACAGCCGAGCCTGGGAACAATGCCTTATCTGCCCATAAGCCTAACTCAATCTGGCGAGGTCGGCGTAGGGGGGCGAACGGATAAACCTCCTTGTTTAAACATTGACTCAGGTGGCTGCGATAAGGTGCAAAGCTTCAAAGCGAAGATGCACGTGGAGAGCATCGTGGTTTTAAATAACAAGTGATAGTGGTTGAAATTAACGCGGCCCTAACACGTTCTATCACACCCCTCCATTCCGGGGGAAGTTGTCACTTCGAAAAAAAAGAGAGAAGTGACAAAGATAGAGCTCTGTTGTGGGGAACCTATTTTCTTGTACTAACCGTACCTGCCTGCACCTAACTAGTATTACCTCAATACATATAATTATTTTGATCTTTTGATTACAGGGGAAAATAACCTTTAATACAACTTAATAAAAAAGGGGCATGGAACAATGAAATGATATAAAATTAGTAGATACGGGACAAAATAATTTATACGTAAGTTAATGGGTACAAATATATATACATACAAAAAAAAATCGTTATTGAGCATTACAAAATTCAGACATATACATTAACTAATTATATTGCAAGAGAATCTAATTTAAGTCGTGCAAGTCGGTATATACCTACATGGAGATACTAATCCTATGAATACAATTACTCTACGCTATTCGGTAACGCATTCCTATTGAGTGCGTCAGCGACCTGGTTATCGGAACTTTTTATATAATTTATTTTAAATTGATACTCCTGCAAGAGTAAATTTAAGCGCATAATTCGGCTGTTAGAGTGTCGCACATTCCTAATATGTATAGGCTAATGGACGGTGGTCGGTTCCTATCTGAAATTCTTTTCCTATCAATTACACTTTGAATTTGTCTATAACCCAGATAATTGATAGAGATTCCTTCTCTATAGTGGCATATCTCTTTTCGCGTTGTAATAATTGACGACTAGCATATGCAACCGGATGACTCGTTTCGTCATCCTCGTATTTAAGGAGCCACACCTCCAACGGCCTCGTTGCTCCCGTCGGTCTTAATCCCAAAGAATTTTTCCGGGTTGGGCAACTTTAAAATGGGGGCAGAAAAAGGCTTACTCTTGAGCTGATTAAAATAAGAAATTGCGACATCATTCCAACGTAAACGATCGGGGGAATTCTTTTTTAGAAGCGAGCTAAGGGGCACCAGAATTGCAGCGAATTTCGGAAAAAGTCGCCGATAGTAAGAAGCTGATCCTAGGAACGATCTTAATTGCTTCTTAGTATTTGGGATGGGTATGTCGACGATTGCCTTAATCTTGTCCCCTTGGGGACCTAACAAGCTTTGTCCTATTTTGAAACCCTAGTATTTTATGATTTCATAAGCAAAATGGTATTTGCTGGGGCCAATGGTGAGGCTATTTTTGCGCAGTCGCTCGAAAAGAGCTAATAGGGTGGTTAAATGGTGACTTCATTCAAATAGTTCTTGTAGCTGACTCTCAGGATTTTGTGTCAGCTGCGCGTCAATATCCAGGTCAGAGGGTTCAAAAGACTCTCCTGGTCGGAAACGAAGAGGGTAATCGGCATCAGGTCGGATGCACACTGTCTGTATTACATTAAGGGACTCCACGGGGTAATCTTCTTCAAGCGCCGATGTTTTTGTCCAGTGCTACGAAGGTATCTCCATGGGCGGGTTGGGGGTCCTTTTTTTCTTGGGTTCCACGGACAGTCTCCGTATCCTTGTCTTAAGCCTTATCACCTAAGGGTGTTAGTGATTTACACTCCTTTTGTGCCGTCCTAAAGTCCTCGTTAAGGGTCTCCGAGAAATCAGAGGGTATCGGGGTTCTGATGGGGACGGGTTCATGGGCTTCTTTCTTATCTCGGCCTCGAGAAAGGGCGGCCTGAGACACAGGGTCAAAACTTACTTTGGGGCTCTATCCTATAAGTACGGAAGAGAATTGTATGGGTGCTGAAATGACTTCAGCCCAGCCATCATAATATTGACACTGCAGGTAACATCTAACGACAGGGAATTGGTTCGCGTGCCCAAGGTAGTCAAGTACCACCGCAAATTTTTCGTGGTTAGGGTCCACTGGGGGGAGGAGTTCGTCGGACACGATGAAACACGTACATCCTGTGTCTTTGACGAGAGTCGATACTCGGCAGCCGTTCACGCTGCCCTCCTCAAATTTTAAAGTTCCGGATTAACTTTTATTAAAAATAAAATTTACCATGTGGCCTGACGGAGGGGGAGAAGTTTCTGCTTGGGTCTGCACCCCCGGGGGAGCCGGGGTGGCATTAATCTAGGGAACTTGGTGGGCTGGTCCGCTTTTAAGCCTAGAATTTTGGGGTCAATTCCAGCTCATGTGGTTTTCTACACTACAGGTGAAGCATATGATTGGTCGCTTCGGGAAGAGAGATGGAGAAGAAATCTTAACGGGAGGTTTGGAGTCCCGTTGTTGGTTTTGAGGAATGAAGTTTTGGGGTTTTACGGGGCTCGGAAACCTCGTTAGCTTTCCTGGGAAGGGGCGCGAATCCTTCCTTCTTTCCTGGTTTGGGGGTTGGTGAGAAGTTCGATTCTCCTTTGGGTATAAATTATGGCTGGCGGCATAGACATCGGCTGTTTCGGTACATTCTTTAAAGGTTTGGTCATGCCGATCCTTGACGAATGCGCGGATCTCCGTCGGGAGAGACAGCAAAAATTGATCTCGCCACACAAAGTCTGTTAAGGACTCATAGTTCGGATCAACCTTTGACGATTCTAACCAAAATTTAAAATTCCTTTGAAGAATGTATCCGAATTGACGGAACGTCTGTCCGGGTTTAATATGACCTCCTCGAAATTCTTGGCGGTAGAAATCGGGAGTCATATTATGAGCGGCCAATAACTCAGCTTTTAAGGTGCTGTAGTTAATTCTACACTCAAGTGGTAGAGATATAAAAATTTCGCGCAATTTACATTTTAACAAGGAAAGTAATCTGACTACACCTTCAGCCTCCAGATCCATGTTATTGATTTCAAAGATCTTTTCTCATTGGGCTAAAAATCCCCTGAAATCCTCTCCATCCTTGAAATTGGGGAGCTTTAGTGAAAGATTGGGGGGGGGGGGCTTCTGAACGGGAACTGGCTGACTGTATCTCTGCTTCAACACGAGCTAATTCAATCTGATGTTGAAGCTCAGCTTGTCTTTTCCGTTCCTCTCTTTCTCTTTCTTCTGGTTGGATTTCTCTTTCTTTTTCTTCTTTTTCTCTTAACTTTTCTATTTTCTTTCTTTGCTCATCTTGAACGTACTCAATTAGTTCTTTTCCGGAGAGTCCGAAGGATTAGCCTTGCGCTTTAAAGATTTCTAACTGGGTTATCTTTGAACTTGGGGGAGAACTAGTCAACCAACTAAAATTCATTGCAACAAGAAATATGCCCTCTAGAGAAATTACTCGGTTTCTCGATGTTAATAACCACTGACTAAAATCACAAAAAAAAACACAAACAAATTATTATAACAGTTCCTTGAGCTACACCAGCTTCTTAAATTTCCCAAAAAAGGGGATAGCAATCGTTAAAACAAAAGGGAACTACTATACTCTATTATTATAACGAATAACACTATGCTTTACTCGATTGAGACAAGTGTTTGGAAAGATATAGCGTTAAACCTTACACACTTGATACCAAATTTAAATAGTATATATATATATATTCGTAGAATGGACTCTCGACGATATACCATATATAACTATTCGTTGAAGGAACTTCTTTAATTATCTTTAAAGTGCATGGATGTCTGGCTGGCCGATATTATGTATCTTCGATATGCTTAAGAAGTGGAACGGAGCTTAAGGATAATAATATTGCTATCATTAATAAAATAGAGTTTTATGAATAATAACTATCAACAACACACAAAACGGAAAATATTGACATAAACAGAGAATGGAAAGTGTCGTGGGGACTCGAGCTAATCCGAGGATTAAAAGATTTAAAAAGTTACAACAAATATAAAGTTGAAGAGATGGGATGGTTCGCTAAACCATTTAAAACACAGGACAGAATTAACATAAGGGTGTAAATACTCAAAGGTAACGTTTGGCTTACGTAATTTATACTTGTTGTGCAGAGGAAGGCGGCGTGAAGGAATTTCGGTCGGCTGGTGAGTTCCAGCCGAAGGGGGGGGGATTAAATGATCCTGACGTGGCGTCTTGGGAATGAGAACCGTTTCTTGACGAACGGCTTGAAGATCAATGGCTGTTCTACGTTGTTCTCTTCTGAACAACAGAGGGGAGGGGTGAGAACCGTCTCCTGTCCACGGGCTCAAGAACAATGGCTTTTCAAATGTTGTTCTCTTCTAAACAACAAGGGTATAGGGTGAAAACCGTTTCTTGGCGAACGGGCTTAAAAGAACAATTGCTGTTCTACGTTGTTTTCTTCTGAACCACAAACGGAGGGGGTGATAACCGTTTCTTGTCAACGGGCTCGAACGAACAATGGCTGTTCTAACGTTGTTCTCTTTCTGAAAAACAGGGGAAGGGTGAGAACCGTTTCTTGGCGAACGGGCTCAAACGAACAATGGCTGTTCTACGTTGTTCTCTTGTGAACATCAGGGAGGGGGGGGGTTGAGAACCGTTTCTTGTCAACGGGCTCGAACGAACAATGGCTGTTCTAACGTTGTTTTTCTTCTGAACAACAGGGGAAGCCTTGTGGACTCGGCGTCCAAGGCTCAAACCTTGGCACTCATAGGATATTGTCCTTCTTCTGGACAAGTGATGGTGAATCTCGAGGTTGAGGTCCCTTGGCGCACAAGGTGAGAGAGGGTCGTAGCGATGTTTCGCGACGAAAATCTGGATCTCCAATCTGATCTTAGTGGTAAAGTTTCCATCTAAATAGTCGAGACACCTCCTTGGCGTGGGGGACAATGGAGTGGGAGCTTTGAGGAAATGCACAGCCGAGCCTGGGAACAATTCCTTATCTGCCCATAAGCCTAACTCAATCTGGCGAGGTCGGCGTATTGGGGCGAATGGGGGAAGATAAACCTTCTTGTTTAAAAATCGACTCAGGTGGCTGCGATAAAGCGCCAAGCTTCAAAGCGAAGATGCACGTGGGGAGCATCGTGGTTTTAAATAATATGTGATAGTGGTTGAAATTAACGGGGCCTCAACCCGTTCTATCACACATAGCTTTTCCCAATTGAAGCAAATCCAGATTATTTTCCCGGGGCATCAAGCCAATCCGGTCTCCCTTATGCACCTAGGAACTCTGCCGAGAAACCCCTTATTGTCCAGAAGAGGACAATTTCCGCTGAGTGCCAAGGTTCGTGCCCTTTGAGACGCCAAATCAACAAGGCTCCCCTGTTGTTCAGAAAGAAAACAACGTTAGGACAGTTATTGTTTTTTGAGCCCGTTTGACAAGAAACGGTTATCACCCCCACCCTTCTGTTGTTCAGAAAGAAAATAACCTTAGAACAGCCATTGTTCTTTAAGCCCGTTCGTCAAGAAAAAGGTCTTGTTCCCAAGACATCACGTCCGGATACTTTAATTCTCCCCTTTTTAACGTTCTTCAAGAGAACGCTTGGTTTCAACAATAACCTCAATTGTTCATCTAGAAAATCTCCGATTTGCTGTCACAAGTATTGCTCGTACTTCTGAGCCTTACTTTGCTTTCACTCCTCCAAGACAGTCCTTCCTCCTCGTTGAGGACAACCCCCCGAAGAACCCTTCTGTTGGAAATCGCAAGTTGGACCGAAGATTCCTTCGCACCGTCTTCCTCTGCACAACAGCTTTGTAATTACGTAAGCTCAGCATTACCTTTAATTATTTATCCTTTTCTAAACGCAACCCTGTGCTTTAAATAGTTTAGTGAACCATTCTTCCCTTTTTTTTCGTTTGTTTACCGTTTGAAATCTCTCCAAACCTTAATCCCCTGAGTAGTCAGATATTCCCACGACACTTTTCATTTCCGTTTAGGTAACCATTTATTTGTGTGTTGTTCATAGTTTAATTAATAAAACTCTATTTTATTAATGGTAGCACTATTATTTTTCCTTGTTTTCCGTTCCACTTCTTAAGCATATTGAAGATAAATTAGCATCTCCATCCCCTTCCCCTTTTTGAACTAACCTTGGTCAATCAGATTACCAAGCACTTGAAATATAGAAAATTCCCTTAACGAATAGTTATATATGGTATATCGTCGGGAGCCTATTCTACGACAATGACTAAACAGGGACTTTAACTGTTGGGTTACAGAAGCCAGCGCAACGTGCTTTTCCTCTGCTTTTGAAGTGAATTTGTAACTTTGACTTAAATCAAAATCGTTGTACCAAAGAAAAGTCGAAATAATATAAAAATTTGATATTTTTCGTTGATTTCTACGCTCAGAAGACAGCGAGTAATGTTGAGAAATCAGAAGACAGCAATTAATATGGGGAGTCAACCAAGTGATCCCTATAGAAAAGCAATGCATTTATAAATATATATAAGACGAGAGATGCTTTTGCTCTGATGATTGCATATACTGTATTTGACCGTATCACACTTAACATTATTTCCTTTTATCTCAGCATAAATTCAACTTCATGGACAGAATCTTGACAGTAATGATCCAATTCACATTGCCACTTCTTAAAATAATCATGGATCTTATTTAATATTTTCCTAATTGATTTTCCTTAGATAGTTTTTAGTACCATATAAAAATAACACTCAAAGATTTTTATATGATGCACTAAATTCCTAAAAATATTGTGAAATTTCATTTCTGCTGATAAAGACAGCTCAAAATAAAATAGATTTTGTGATAAAGAACCGAAATACATTTATCAAGAAAATTCTAGCCTCTACAAACGGATCATGTATGGTAACAGGAAGCGGTTTGGAAAATATTTAAATAAGAAAAACAAAAAAATATGTTGTGAGATAAAGATCAATAAATCTTTGAGGAGAAGTGGAGGATTTGATGAAAAATGGATCATATGCAAATTCAGAAAGCGCCCCGTGATTTATTTGAAGGAAAAAACAAAACCAGCCTAACCATATTGTTGGCGTATTGCTTAAATGCATTATAGATTGGTCATAAAATACTTTGCATTGGATACATGAACTAATACTGCTTCAGGACAACGCTTTATACCTCTTAGCTACTTGTTTATAAGATTAAAAAAATTGAAACATGAAGTTTTGCAGCCTCCAATTTTCAATTTAACAGGAGATATTATTTGTGTCTTTACCTCGTTTATGACCAATATATCGAAAGAGTTTTAGATATACTCGTATATGATATTATCACTACAAGATCATTGGCATATGATTGCATATTTACTTTTTTCGTACTATTTTAAACGATATTTCCTGTGGGACATCCTAATACTTATAAAACTTCATATAATTTTTGTATATATTTGGGAAAAGTGAAATGTTTTGAAGTGACATTATAGAGGGATACTGTTGCGTCCAATATCCTAGTTTGAAAGATATGCTTTAGTATGAAGCATGTTAAGATGTACACAACCTCAGGCATCGATGAAATAGGTGCTTATACGAACACGTTTGCGCATGTTTCTTTTATTGTAAGAAGAAACTTTCAGAAAGGAAAGTTTTCAGCAAGGTTGAGTCACGCCTTGCTATCTTTTACTAAAGTACGCGGCCAAAGAGACCTA
Source organism: Ceratothoa steindachneri (assembly GCA_963969495.1). Lineage (NCBI taxonomy): Eukaryota > Metazoa > Arthropoda > Malacostraca > Isopoda > Cymothoidae > Ceratothoa > Ceratothoa steindachneri. Next base: position 151,105,300 of record OZ018317.1, on the reverse strand, counting down.
GATTAATGTTAACATCCGCTTTCAACACGTTATGGTTGAAAAGTGCTGCGTCGGTTTACAAAGCCCCGATTTCTTTGCCTTTCACCACAGAAGATTTTCCACTTCTGAGATTTCACCCATATTTCACTTAGCCAAGAAAATAAAAAGGCTTCACAAACAATCATCAGATTCAGAATTAAACGTGCATTCGCTTCGCACTCTTTTTTTCCCAAATTATCCCACTCTTGCACACTTTTGGTGGAGCAAACCCGACTCTTGAGAACTTGTGAAAATTTCCTACAAACAAAGAGAACTACCTCAAGAGCCGAGGTAGAAAAAGACCCATACAGAGACCTAGCGGTTGTTTTTTACTGATTTTCTCATACAGCACCTTTATACTTGCATGTCTATATTCTCAATTTAAATACGAGTCCCTAATGTCTTTTTTTTCATCCAGAGTCACCTCGTCTGTAACTCTACGTTTCGCTGTGTTGATCAAATCACCCCCCTTTTGCTCTTGACGCGTTCTCTCTTTTTCTTCGGCAATTTCCCCCTTGCAAATCTCCCAAAATGCAAGATAACGCATACGATTACCCAAAACACATCAGCTCTAAATTCTAGGGAAGTTCCGTAGTGAATACTCCTGATCAGTGTTGTGCATTTATAAATATCACTATTTTGCGATCACAGAAAGAAGCACATATTTGCGGTTCGTAATAATCAGCACACATTCATCATTTAATTCTCTTTTATAATTCTCTATTATAATTGATTCGTACTTCATAATTTAGTTTCTGGTGTAAGCCCAAGATATTAAATTAATCTATTTATTTCATTGTATATTAATAAGGCAACGAAATAAACTGATTTCATTGCAGATTCCCACTAAATGTTATCAAAACCTCCACAATTGTTGTTTGAGTCGTTTCCACTTTAGTTACGTTCTTTCATCTGCTTTTGAAAAAATATTAATAAAAGGAAGAATGTATGGAAACATTTTGTATACTGAAAACCATAACATAGGAAAAAAGTTAGAAACTACATTTGTACCAGAAAGCTGAAAACAGCTTAAAATTACTCATAAATCGAATTACTTGTTTCTATTCTGAAGTAGTTTTAGTATTATTAACTAAATGATAGATTTGTTTAGGATAATAAGTTAGAAATTAGTTACTACTATCACGCTTAATTCCTACGAGACCTTTGTAAGGGATTCGTTGAAAAATGAGATCACTTCTCGGAACGCATAGAACTACCGCTATTCTCATATTTTTTATTAAGTAAACCTATTTCCAAACCAACACTTCTACATCCTTTTAATTTCCTACTTTCTTTGAAAACACTTTTCCAAACTTTCGAGTGGAGATTTTCTACGTGGCATGCGCTCTATAGAAAATAAACTAAATGTATTCATTAAAATTATTTAAATTAACTTCAAGTTAAATAAATGTTTTCAAATTAAACTTCCGGCTTCGTATCTTAATAAAAGAAGGGTCAGGAGAGTTTAATTACTAAGTTTTAATTTTCTAAAATATATTGTGTAAGAAAGCAAATAAAAAATTAACAACTCCATCCTATATAAATCAACTCGTTAGAAATTTTAAAAGATCATACATAAATAATGAATCTTTTACACTTTTTTAATAAAATTTAGTTGCAATATCGTGTATTTAGATAAATTTTAAATAAAATAATTAAAATATATTTTTGGGGAGAATAAATTTAGAAAAAAACCTCTGATAAATTGAAATTTAAGGTGTGAGTTTGCAATTAGCTTAGGGATGTGGGTCTATATTTTCCATGAGTTGAAGAAATGGCATTTTTCTCCATTCGCTGATGGTGGTTTTTATTCTTTATTTGTTTAATGTGAGGGTTTGTGTTTTTCATTAGATAATTAGACGGGGTCTATTTTATACAATATGTGAATGTATGGTTAGCATTTCCTTATGTGAATTTATTGGTCTGTTTCTATGATTTTGTAGATGTAGAGTTCTGCATTTTTCCATGGTGAATACAAGTGTTTGTATTCTAGATTAGATGAATATAAGGACTGTCTTCTCCATTAGGTCAATATAGAAGTCTGTATTCTCTATCGTGTTTATGTATAAATCTATATTCCTTATAAGAAATATCTGGTTCGGTTTGATATCTAAATTTAACTGACAGAGAAAAATCCGAGTCCTGGCAAATTTTACATCTTTTAATTTTCAGCATTTCATGTTTTCTGTATCCTTGAATGTGCACCTGTTTGTTGAATATTCTTGTCAAGACGCTCAGGGATGGCTGAATACCTACACTATAGACTCGGTAATCAATAAGAGGAAAAGTCTCTTACAGTTATAATTGTACATATATGCAGCTTTCATTGTAGAATTTTCACCTCCTATCACTGAGACCGCTGGAATCAGCATGCAGGGATCAAGTAGACCATAGAACAGAGTTCATCAAACCGTTAGGATGGTGAAAGTCAGGACCTTGATTGACGGATCAGAATAAAGCTTTTGACATAGATATGTACTGCTTTATCTCCTTCGCAGGATGAGGAATCTGCAATCGTGTTGGGATAACCACCCGTTTCACCTCCAAAATCCAACACTTTATGTTATTCTCTAAAACAGTAAATTACTCAATATAGAAAAGAACACACACGGTGCCTTGCTGGGTGGATGCCCTTCCTCGGGAAAATAAGGAAGCAATCACGGCGACGTCTAACGCGCCCCACTGGAAACTCGACTCCACTAGCGACAGTTGTGAATCAACTTCATCCTACGGTGAATTATTTGTCAACGTCATGACTTTTTCGCCAGAGGTCATTTCCTAAGGCATCATCTCCCTGCTGTCAGTAGTCGAATTCGCAATATATTCTCTTCAGGAATATCAATACGACTTGCCGTATTATTCTTTTTCTTCTATTTGTTACCTTCACTATTCTAAACCGAAGGCGCTTTCTTAAGTGATAAATTGCCCACGGAAGATTATAGCTTATCATTCGCCATCATCCTGTCTATAACCATCATTAAGTTATTTGATTGCTCTCCTGTTACCATCTTCTTTACGGTTCTCAACCATATGTCATACGATCTATGGCTAATGGATCAGTGCAAGTAATAGTGAACTAAATTACAACGATTCCAATTAATTTACATTTGTGCAATTGAATCCGCTCATTTGAGTTTAGTCACATTCAATTATTTTATACCTATCAAATTTGCAGAAAAGGAAATCTACTGTTAATTAGAGGCTTTCATTGGTATTTGATACATTTTCTGCCTTGGTGGAGAAAACCATGAGAATATATAAAAAGTGGGATAAAATAGAGTGTAAATTATTGTTAAAGTAGCGGTTGAGCCACTGGGACCATTTGATGTTACATCATTTTAATTATTTTGAAATTGATTTTTTTCAGTCGTGTCTTTCTTTTATTTTGGTTTCTACAACTACTCGAGACACTGTTTCTTGCGAAAGACATCTAAGCTATTATTACTTTCAAAACACTGGTTCTTGTTTTCGAATGATTAACACAGTGGCTCACCTTGAATTTGTTTTCAGTATTCTAATAAAAATATAAATATTGGTAAGGGATATGAAATACATATATGATCATAATATTTATAGGTAGATTTTATGTCCTACATAACATTTTTCGTTATTATAGCTTGATTGCGACAACTTCTATCTCTCTTAAATGTATTCAGTATATCTGATATATTGATAAAAAAGACCCTCATCTATGTTTCTATTATCTTTTAATTGAACTGAAAATATACTGATATAGGTACTATCTATATCGTTTCATTGAGCTCTAATTACTTTATGCTTGAATTCCAATGAATTTTTGTAAATTCCTTCCACTATCTTATATGCTTGCAGGGAACGGTTGTTGAGAGCCTTTGCAACCGCAGTTTCCGAATTCCAGCAGGAATCTCTCTCCTTTATTAACTTTAAAACCAATGTTTTCTCAAATTCCGATTAAAAGCAGCTTTTTTATATAAGTTTCCCAATAGCTATCTTTTGGATTCACTAATGACGGAGAAGGAAGGCTCCTAATATCATGGTTTTATATTGCCATTAATTCGATTCTAGTTTAATAAAAACTTTTGGTAATATTTATTTGGAATCTCTTAAATAACTCCCAAAATATGTATCTCACCTTCACCTCTTCTGACATCACATTCCTATTTACAAAATTTCGGTTTGAATTTAAGTGAAGATGCCATTGTCGGATTACTTTTTTGATATCAAATGTAAATATGTAGTATCTATTATAAGTGGCCTACTCACATAAATTATTAGAAAGCACTTCAACTCTAGTAACCTAAAAGAGATATATAAATCTAGAAGAAAAATCTTAAAGCAAGCATACTTTAATTTTCAAGACCCTGTTTCTTATAGAAATGGACCAGAATTGTAGAGATTTATCTTAAATAATTTATCTTCCTATTGAAAAAAAGCAACGAAGGTAATAAACAATTTTATTTAGAGGTAACTTGCAATTTACTTCAAGTATCTACTTACACTGAATATAGACATATAAATACATATATACTAATCGTATAGATAAACATAGTATAAATGAAAATATGTCAACTAAATTTTTTAAAATTTCCCTTTATATATCCAATTAAACTGAAGAAAGAAATGTCTTTGAGAGGCATTTAAATATATTTTTATTATATTTAAATTAATTATAAACACATAATAATTACATAATTATAAACACATTGGAAAAATTGATATTGGTTAGAAGTTATTTTAATTCTATTTATTGAAAAATTCTTCAAGTTTTCGGTTACTTTGGTTGAATTTTAAGATTTTTTGTTGTAAAAGCAAACTTAAGTTATTAAAAGGAATAGATGTTTCTAAAACTAAGCTTCATAAGATACTGAAATGTAATAATGTTCATATTTAAGATGTCAAATCATATCGGTACAAGATCTTAAAACTTTTATTAAATAGATAAATAAAAATATTTCCTCCATCTAGGCTTATGCCCTTCGGAAAACGATGTTATCATCTCTCATACACTCCTATGTAGAATTTTTCTTTGCTCGGTTTTTAGAAAATATTTAAAAATAGGTACTTTTGTATCATCTTCGGGTTAAATAAAGTTGTTCAAAATTCAATTTGAGCTAAGAAAACTGAAAAATGTCTGTATTTTCCTTTCTTCTATGATAGTACCTTTAGAATATACTAACAAATTAACGATTCCTTCCAAGCTGCTCTCTCTATCCTGAATTGGAATGTCTCATGAAAAAACCATCACATCAATGATTTGATTGCACTTTCCTTTCTGGAAAGAGCCTCACGAATCCGAAAAAGGAATTAAAAAGGATAAATATCTTGAATTAGAGTCATGTTTAACCTGATTTAAAAAAAAACACCTGGGAAGTATGAACTAGAAGCCTGATACCAAAGTTTTGATACCATTAATTAGATTTCTGTAAATCTTCAATAAATTTTCATCACCATTTAATATGTCATTACTATGGTATTTCTGAGGTTAGTCTTCGACAACAATTTTATTCAGTTTTACTGTATCTACTGAAATAGTGGGTTAGATAACTGGGTAAAGCATATATTTGTATTATGCTTTTCTACAGCTGTAAGCCTGGGATTTTCCGAAATATTTCTTACCCGTTTATAATGAATAACACGTTACTTTTTGGTACTACTCCTGCTTCCTACTATTTCAAATTTAAACCACTATATTACATTGACAGATTACAATTCGAATTTTTTAAAACAAAGGCAAAGATTAACTCCATTTCTGACGATGCAGATACTTCAATTACTAGTATTATAATCAATGCCAGTATTAATTATATTATTTATAATAATTAAAAGGACCTCATGGTCTGTAAAATCGTTCTTTCATGTGTACGGCCGAGAATCGTTTTGGATAAATCCCTCCTTGTAAAGGCATTCTACATTAATAACCGTTTTCAACTTTTGTCACTAAGAAGCAGAACATTGTTCCAACGTCTAAGCTCATTTATACTAATGAAGCGAGAGATTTGTGTCAATAGGAATGCTTCTAAGAGAGAACACAGCCCAGGGAGAATTCATCACAAACTGATAGTGGATATTTTGGAGTTCAGTTATCTTGCAACGATATGCCTCATCAATGTTCATAGCATAGAAAATGAACTGAACGAATTTAATTTAATGGATCAAACAGCAAATTTTGCTATATTAATTATTTGCAAGAGTTAAGCTAGTGCAAAAGCTTTTTGGTTCCTGGATATTAAACTTAAAAAAAAAAAAATTGGAGAAGTTGTTGAGTCATCTTCTATTGCAACTATTACCTAATGGAGTACCTCATAGTGACAATAACCACAAGTCCATTCAATTATAATTCATATTAGATGCTCTCTAATTTAAAATTCCACAATAATTGTAAATTTTGGTGGATCTTAATTGCAGGATCTTAAATTGCGGGCCTCTCTTCTAAACCTTATCAAAAGCTTTTTTAAAATCGCGGAGCAACAGGACGGCATGTCTTTTGCTTGCCTTGACGTTTGAAAGTTTTTCCGTAATAACGGCTAGTGCCGTGTCAGTCCCTCTTTTCATTCTGAAGCCGTGTTGCTGCTCGTTATGCAAGTTGGCTTCATCGAGAAAATAGTTGACCCTATTTGCCAATATCTTCTCGAAGACTTTGCCAGCAAATTATAAGAGAGATATCGACAAAAAGCTGGCAGGGCAGTTTGGGGACTTTCCTGATTTTGGAATGAAGATCATCTTGGCCACTTTCAACTGATCGTGAAAATAGCCCGTGTTCAGAGCGGCATTCATGATGTTAAGAAGCCCACTCAGAACATTAGTTGGGGCCTTGATAAAATTCTCCCTGGTCATCCCCGTGGTACCCGGTGCTCTTTGAAGAAATAGTATTTGAGCTGGTGTGGCCTTCCCCGTTATGAGGAGGTAGACCCTTGGCCACGAGTTTTGGAGATTTTCCTCGAACTAAGACACCTGATCTCCTTGAGTCGGACTGCCTCCTTTGTTAGTGGGAGGGTGTGTGTTTTTTGTTTTTACAGGTGTCTTTTTTTCAGTGTGAGTGGCGCTTGTTTTTGTGTTTGTGCTTCTTTAGGTTTGTTCAGTCGGGGGTCACGTGAGATGGCTGTGTTTGGGGTTGGCACTTTTTGGCACTTGTCTAAGCACTGAGGAGCAGATAGAACATAGCTTAAGGTCTTAGTTTTCATGGCAGTTGGAAGTGGTGTGTTTGTTGTACTTGTTGCACCTAAAGCACATCTGCAATTCAACAAACTCCTCACGTTCCATCTGTTCTGGGCAAACTCTTACGTTAAAAAGCAGCAATTCGTTGTCCTTATCCTTTTGAGCCATAGCCGTGTCTTCAAAAACAACCTTAAACACGTGCGTATAAATTTTAAATTTGGTTACCTCAGCTACATTTGTCCATTCGTGGTTCCGTTCGATTTCCTGTTTTATTGAGTCCGATGAGTTGCCCCTAACCCAGGGGTCAAGGCGCCTGCAGATCAAACTGCGGTGAGTCCTTATTTGTGCCGGTGCGGTCGATTTTAGATTAATTGTCTTAAGGCATTCAACAGCTTTCCCGGAGGTCAAGGCTTCACAATCGGCCTCTTCCGCGGAGATAGCTAAGTATCCATTATTCAAGTCAAGAAGTCTAACAAGGGCAATGCGTAGGGTTCCATATACTTGTTCGAAAATTTTTCTCAGTCAGGTTTCGGGCCCTCCAGGAGGACCTGAAGAGTTATTCGTAAGGTTTCCTTTATTCACACCTGCCTCATATGATGCATTATGGTATGTATGTGTAAATGTATGAGTTCACTTAAGGTTTTTATAGAGGGAAAGGGTTGAGAGAGAAAAAAGGGGGCCGATGTCAAAGAAAAATTTACTTTACCTAAGAAAATCTTCCTTCAGGCTAGCGTGTGGGCCAAGAGAGGCTTCGGTCTCCGTTTCCACGAAGGAGTGAAGATTCTTCCGTAGCCGTAAAAAATCTCCAGCCAGTAGTCCACTTTTCGAGTGCGTATCCCGCTTTATCGTTCTCCCGATATTAATTCACAACTCAAAGCGAGTATCACAATCACTTTTGCAAAGTTTGCTTTATAAATTCCGAGGTAATCACAGCGAGTACAAGACTTGCTAAGGCAACCAGAGCAGTCAACTGACGAGAGGTAAAAATCATGAGTATTCCTATAAGCCTAAGTGCTGGATTCGGTAAGGATCACTGGCTTGGTGTTGCTTCGTAAGCTGTAGATAGAACACCAATAGAAGACATTTGATCTCCCTTTCAGTGTGTTTAGGTAATATGAAGAGACAGGAAGTTCTAGAATATTTGTGGCCTTTTCATGAGATCATGTTCAAATTTAAGAATGGTGTGGAGGCTTCTGGCCCGTATCTGCCATGTTAAATGTTTAGGTCAAGAAAAGAAACTTCCTTGATTGATTGGTCACTTATTTGGATTTAGAAAAATGATAAAAGGTTTCCGTGAAATTTTCAGCGATGCCAAATTGTTCTCATTTTCATGTAATAAAATAAGTCAATTGATCCTCACACTTTTCAGATGCCCTCTAATTTGGGGCAGTGCAGAAACAAACTTTATTATAATAATAAGAAAATACCGGTAATGACATTTCAGGAGAGGAATTTTCGCAAATTGGTTTGCAAAGAAAGTGAAAGGAGGTAAAGGGCTATGTAAGAACTTAAATGTGTCGAAGTGCAATTTCGGAAATCTTTGGATGGATAGGATGTAAAATTTAGACCAGTCTTTTATCATTGACGAATATAAATTCAAGTTAATTAAAAAATTAAAAAGAAAATTTCAAGTAAAATTACTTCATATCCTGACTGACCCGTTGCATTGGTCGGCTTGGTTAGTTTCTTTGTGAAAATGAGGATTAAAGTGTTGAGCGAATAATAGCCAGCTTAAATTGGTCATTATGACAAAACAAGGATTTCCAGTGTTGGGCACCCGAAGTAAGTGCAACGTTCTTTTACTCTATTTTGAAAGTCACTTTCTAACTTTGACTTCAACCAAAATAGCCGTAGCAATAGAAAGTTGAGATGAAAAAAAAATTTATATTTGTCGTTGATTCCAACGTTCAGGATACAGCAAATAATGATATGTGATCAGAAGACAGCATTTTCAGCTTTATGTTGTAAGTCTTTAATATTATAATAATTCATTTACTTTATTGTTTATTAATAAGTTTAAAAAATAAACCTATTTATTTCCATATTCCAGAGAGAGTTTTTTCATGCCGTCGAACTTTTATGGAGTGAATAGAAGAAAAGAATATGAAATGCATTCAAGAACGCCACTGAAATTTTTTGATGTTGACTAAATTTATTAAGAATTTTACATTTTTATTAAAGTGAAACTTAGGTTGAGCTTTTATTATTAAAAATTGGGTGATGTAAAGCTGATGAACTTGTTTAATGAGAGAGATTAAATAAAGGAAGACCATTAAACGCTCTTATTTTGGATAACGGGAAAATCAAATTATATTAATTGAAGGATAAAGTGAAATAAAATTAAGTGAAAGAAAATTGAAGATAAAAATAAAGTACCTGAAATGTGTTAAGTTGAACCTTTGCTTCCTTTTTCTCTTTTTTATTTAACACTCAAATATTGTCTTAGGTCATTTGGGCAGAGAATATGGTTCTCGAAATTCATCTCTCTCGAAAGTCCACGTGCACATCTACCTTTACTTCAACAAACTTCTTTTCTCTTCACTTTCTCAGACTTCTCTTGAGTTCAACATACTTTACTGTGCGTGACTTCAATGAACTTCTCTCCTCTTGACTTCAAAAGACTATACTCCTCTTGACTTGTTTATTAATAGGAATTTGCGGAAGATCGAATCATCATTACTTTTCATCTTCTTTAAACCAACTGAATACGGCAGTTTGAGAAAGGACCGCTTCCATCTTGGTGATACCTTGAAAAATATAATTAAAAGCTTGTTTTAGCTTCAATCAGATCATTGAAGCAAAGTTCATTAAGGCAAAGATCAATAAATATTAAATGAGAACAAGTTTTGATTTTAGTTTGTGACTTTAGACTATTTAAAAGAGTAAGTGTGAGTGAGATGGAGGTAGTAGTAGTAATCAATTTGGTATAGGGAGAGCTGTGCGGAATTAGCTGCATCCCGTGGACTTAGACTTCCAATGGAGCAGCGAGATTTTGGCTGTTGTTCATCCTTATGCCTCCTTCGAAGGAAGAATTACTTGTCAGGGGCAATCATGGACAAGCTTGCCAATTACCAATTAATCACGGGAGTTTATGGCATTTTTTCATCAAGTTTGGGCCATTTGGGGCTTGGTCCTTTTTTCGAGATTTTCCTAGCCTACTAGTAAAGGTCCCATTGATATATGACCTTGTGGTATAATCACGTGATATAATATTATGTACAACACATTTGGCGCGTTTAAGCCTTTCAGCAATGGCTCTGATGGTGAGATTATCTTATTTATATATCTTAACAATTAACTACTGGCTATAGCCTGATTTCGTTGCTCCCCTAGACATGTTCACTGCTCGGATCTTGACAAGGTAAGTTACTACTCTAAATACGTTGGGTGTCACAACAAAGGTGTAATAGAATTACGCTGTTCATATCATTTTGACACCATATTTTTGGAATAAAAATGCTCTTTTGCACATAACTTGCATTTTCATCCGTCCTAACATGTACAATTACATGTAAATTCATGCTTAGATTATACCTGTAATTTAAGATGCATTATTAATCATTATTTTGTTTGTAGCTACTGTTAGTTTTATGATGGTAACCTGAGTGTACGAATAGATTATGGCCGCTACTGTGTAAGTGAATCTCAACAACAAACACATGGCATTAGTTCAAAATTTTCCATTCTGAAATATATACATCTTCTCACTTGGTTGAAATCACGTCGTGACACTAGCTCAGAATTCCTTTTAAAAATATCGATTATAAAATTTAATAACTACTTACACTGTCCAACAATGATTTTGCTACAGAAATGAGAAAATAATTTTTTACTGTATTTTTTTGCGTAGATTACGAAAATGACCGTTATTTTTCATGAAATGGTTTCAGATTTTTTTAATCTGCACATTTAATTTTCTATTAATACTAGATTATTCAGTATATAGATGTATGAAATATTTGTTATTATTTTTATTTTATGTGGCAAAAAGTACACAGATAAGTGGAAACAAAAAGATTATTCATCAAAAGAAATGAATAAGTCCTTTTAGTACATTTCAGAGTGTGGTTTTATAAAAATATATTTAAAAAATAATGAAGATTTAAGTTTTTTTCAAATTGCTGAAAGCTATACAATAGTCATATATTTTTAGAATATTTAGGCTTATTTTTATGTACACCTTGTCTGTGTCTCTGTCAACAGTCCAGCAGAAGTCAGCAAGTATTGCAGGACTCCATTTTGCTATATAACGATTTTCTATAGTAGCAATATCTTGGTGGAATCTTTCACCATACTCATCGCTGACGTCTGTTGGATTCTCTGAAAACAAAGATAGATGGGACTGCAAAATATGCACCTGTAGTAACATATTACATCCCAACTCATAATAAGACTTAATCAAATTCTGAACAAGAATGTGGTAATTTTCTGACTTGTGCCTTCCAAGGAGACCATTACATACACCTTTGAAACTATGCTAGGCCTGAAATTCTAGCATGCTCAATTTTGTCTCAGCCTCACTTTCTAATTCATGTGATGCAGTAATGCATCACCTTTGGCCGAGTTGCCAAAAGTAAATATTTGGCACACGATATTAATCATAAAGATTATTATTTTATTTAATCTTTGAAAAGAAATATTGAAATATTTTATTGTTTATTACATTTGCCATATATTAGTCGGTTTATAAAAGTAATAAATCCAAAGAAAAATAATTATTTATTATATATTACATTACATAAATTTCTTTTCTCCTGCTGCTTTGGTCTAATTAATTTTCTTAATTGTGCACATCCCTAAAAACGTCCTTACGTAGAGCCAGAAAATTGCATTATGGAGATCTATACGAGTATCTTTTCGATGATTTACCAGAAACAGAAACCGTTAGTAAATGCGACAGTGACTCAAATCAAGATAATCTCGAAACTCAGGAAGAACGTTTGCAGAACAGATAAACGATAAGTATGATTTTAGCCTAGCTAAATAAATTTTTTTTTTTAAGTTAATACCGTATTTGGCAATACAAAACACACATACTATGTATGTGCATCTTATCTTTCATTTATCAGTATCTAGCGTAGCATATACCAAAAATAATGTTAATTTGCATCTCTCAGATATGATAAAGAACACATATGAAATAAACAGAAAATCCCCCCCCCCCCAAATGGTGGCTCAGAATATTTATTCACTCTATAGATCAATGGTCGGGGAACAGTAGTAAATTACCCCAAAATGGGGTAATTTTGAAAAAATGGGTAGGTAATCGATGTGCTATGCCTGTGGATGTGCTATGACTGTGGACGTGCTAAGCGAGGGAAACGAATATGAAAGTTGGAGAAAAACAAATGCATCGAGGAGCCTTTCTTCTATTTTTCAGTAAAATCTGGCAACATTTCTCCTAATTAAGTTGCATTTTGCCATGTTTTAAACATGCCTCTTTCAGAATGGTTAAAGAATTAGTAGAGCTGATCAAGTGATATAATAATTATTTACATAATGTGAGTTATAATATAATCTATATGTGATAGAACGGTTTGAGGCCGCTTAATTTCAACCGCTATCACATGTTGTTTAGAAAAACGATGCTACCCAAGTGCGTCTTCGCCTTGAAGCCAGACGCGTTATCTCGCCACCTGAGTCAATATCTAACCAAGTAGGTTCATCCCTGCCCGTTCCGCTCCATGTGCCGACCTCGCCAGATTGAGTTAGGCTTATGGGCAGATAACGATATTGTTTTCAGGCGCGGCTGTGCATTTCCTCGAAGCCCCCACTCCATTGTCCCATACGCCAAGGGGATGGCTCGACTATTTATATGGAGATTTTACCACTAAGAGCAGATTCAGATCCAGATTTTCTTCGCGAGACATCCCTACAATCCAGTCTCACCTTGTGCACCAAGGGCCCTCTACCTCGAGATCCAACATCATTGTCCAGAAGAGGACAATATCCCTTGAGTGCCAAAGTTCGAGCCTTCAAGACGTCAAGTCAACAAGGCTTTTCCTGTTGTTCAGAAAGAGAACAACGTTAGAACAGTCATTGTTCTTTAAACCCGTTGACAAAAGACGGTTCTCTCACTCCCCCCCCTTGTTGTTTAGAAAAAGACTAACATTAGAACAACCATTGTTCTTTGAGCCCGTTGACAAAAAACGGTTCTCACCCTTCCCCCTTGTTGTTGAGAAAGAGAACAACGTTAGAACAGCCATTGTTCTTTGAGTTCGTTGAAAAGAAACGGTTCTCACCCTTTCCCCTGTGTTCAGGAAGAGAACAACGTTAGAACAGCCATTGTTTTTTGAGCCCGTTGACAAGAAACGGTTCCCACCCTCCCCCCTGTTATTCAGAAAGTGAAAACGTTAGAACATCCATTGTTCTTTGAGCCCGTAGACAAGAGACAGTTCTCACCTCCGCTGATGTTTACAAGGGAACATCGTAGAAAAGCCATTGTTCTTCGAGCCCGTTCGTCACGAACCAGTTCTCATTCCCAAAACGTCAGGTCAGGATCATTTAATTCCCCTTTCCCCACCCGTCCGTTAGCTGGAACTCGCTAGCGGACCGAAGATTCCTTCGCGTCGCCTTCCTTTGCACAACAACTGGTAATTACGTAAGCTGAACATTACCTTTGAGTTTAACCTTTTTGTCAACCCTATCCTGTGCTTTAAATGGTTTAGCGAACCATCCCTTTAAGTTTTATTCGTTTTTCTTTTTTAAGTCTCTTCCAAATTTTAATCTTCGGATTAGCCAGATTTCTCATGACCCTTTCCATTCCCTGTTTATGTCAATATTTTCCGTTTTGTGTGTTGTTGATAGTTTTATTAATAAAACTCTATTTTATTAATGATAGCCATATTATTATTTTTGAGCTCAGTTCCACTTCTTAAGCATATTGAAGATGTGCTTAAATATAATTGAATAGTTCCCTCAACGAATAGTCATATATGGTATATCGTCGAGACTCCATTCTACGACCCTATGTAATATTTACTTTTCTGTATAGACTTTTGTGATTAAAATTCCACAAAAGTTAAATATATAAATATAAGATTAGTTTAGACTTTAGGATATTTTAGTTTATTTGTCCCATCAGCTGTTTAGTTGCCATTTCTCACTTTTTTAGGGGTAACTATTACATTTTTTATTTATTTCTTAATTTTTTTAATGAATTATTTTATATTAAAAGTTTTCTCACGAGTTTTACTCTATTTAAGAAGATTTCATGTAGCCTCTACAATGTAATGCTCACTCTTTTTAAGTCATTGTTTGAATTTTTATGGTTGTTAGTTGCGGTTTGATTTTATGTCATGTTATTTTAAAGTTTTAATTTAAACTCTTAAATTCATCGCTAAATAATTTTTTATTTTTCAAAAATAGAAGTCAAAGGACCTTCAAAACGTGATAGAGTTATTCAAGAAAGAATTTCCATCTTGGCAGAAAATGTGAGAGAACAAGTGATTTCTTCATTAAAAAAGAGTAAAGAGATTGCCATTTAACTTGATGAGACTACAGATGTCAGTAGCAATTCGCAGCTGATGCTATACGTTCGATACAGGGGTTCTAATGGAATTGAAGAAGAAATGTTTCTTTGTTCTCCTCTGGAGATGAGAACTCGTGGTATTGATGTGTTCAATAAGGTTGATGCATACTTCAAAAAACAAAGTGTTGATTTAAAGTGGGAAGAATGTATTGCTGTATCAGTTGATGGAGCTTCTGCTGGCCAAACAACAAAATCCGAATATTCAGGTCGTTTATTGTATTATACATCGCCAGGCATTAGTTGTGAAGGATTTAGAACCAGAAGGGGAAGATATATTAAATAATGTAATTAAGATTGTCAGTGTTGTAAAAGGGCATGCACTAAACACGAAGATGTGTCGTGATTTATGTGAGGATGGAAAAGCTGAATATTCAACTCTTCTTTTATATACGGAAGTAAGTGGCTTTCACGTGGAAATGTCCTGAATAGAGTCTGAGCTCTTAAAACCGAACTTGATATATTTCTGACTGATCAAAAACACACACTTGCTGAGAAGTTTAGAAAATCAACCTGGCAAGCTCATATTGCATACTGGGCTGACATTTTTGGGTATGTACGAGTAAGTGGGCTGAACAAGGAATTGAAAGGAAAGAAAATCAATTTCATCTTAGCAAGGGAACAAACTTCAGCATTTGTATCAAAACTTCAAGAATATTTCCAAGTACAAATCTCACTCACAAAGATTTTAGGCATCTATGTATTTATGGCTTGTTTGGATCTCAATAAAGTGAAAAGTTGAAGATCCTCATGTGATTGATGCCAGAAAAAAGCGGTTAAAATATGAAATCCTAAAGGAAATTAGAGAAGATAAATAGACAACCTACCATTAAAAAGAGCAACTCGAAAGTGAAATTTTTGTAGTATAATGGCAGAGCCGCATCAAACTCAGTGTTTTTTTTAAACATGTGAGGTGCCATTGTGCCTTTCAGGTGAAAGAAACTGTTTTCGAAGGTTTTCTCTGGAAAAATAAAAAAAGGACCTATAAAAATCGGCATTCAAAGAACGATGAATTTGTCAAAACGGGAAAGGCGTTTATATTACTGAGATTTTTTTTAAGAATGGTCCTTGGGTGAGACTCTTACCCTCTGTAAAACTTTATTCAAACTTATTCATTGCTCTTTAGATTAAGTTAAGTTATTAGAAAACCTCTTATTTAATAAATAGTTAAGCAGTTGAAAATTTGTTACAAATCGATTTTTTGTTCTATTGGCACAATTGGTTTGAATATGTGCTTTACCATAAAGTTATTTATCTATGCCAAACTTTTTCTGGTCCAAGTACAAACAAAAGATATATGTCGCAAAAACTTTTGCAGAGTCGTCATTTTTAATAAAGCTGTAATGATTATATAATATATATATATATATATATTTAAGTATGTGTGTGTGTGTGTATTATATATTTAGTAGGTTTGCCTTCATATTGATGAATTAATTTTAAAATTAAAAGTTTAAAAAAGGTGATTTCTTTCTTTCTATAAAAGTGATGCATTTATGTATCAACACTAAATCTGTCAAGTAGTACGATAGTGCATCACCCCCGTTTTGTGATTTAATATTGTTTTGTAGCAAAGAAACTTTCAGAACCTTTTTCTTCTAACGTATAAGATCACAAAAAGTAACAAAAAGAACGATTCTGAAGCAAACATATATATACCTGACATCAAAAGGTTAAAAACGTATATCAGGTCAAAAATATTAACAAAAATCAACCGTCAATGTCACAAAAATGTAATCGATTGAGTAATAAGATTGATGTTTCGAAAAATTAACAGCACAAAGACATGATGTGATCAGAGGTAATGGATGTCATTTTAGATAGATCTCAATGGTATATATTCTATTAGTCATTGTTTATTTTCCCAAGATGAAATTTTTAAGTATTTTATCATAGGCAAAGTCAAAAAACTAGTTAATGTAATGTTTTCCTCCACTTTTAAGCAGTGAGATGATAATTGACTGACTGGGAGCCAAGTTTTAGTTGAATCCCGGTCTTAGGAATTGGGCTGATGGGTACCTGTCCTGGCACCTGAAGGAAACGGGTTGTGGGGAAAGTGAGATCCTTCCTGTTCGTAGTAAGCTATTTTGAAAATTGCCTTTTTCTGCTAAAGGGTTGATTATTTATTTACTATTTTATTGCAAAATATCTATGTGTTTTTAGATGTACATATATGCATAGGTTTCTGCGTTTCTTTATCGTCAAAGGGTAAAAGACAAAGTGTTCGGTGTTGGATCGCCGATGCCCTTGTTGGCTAAATCCCACCCTATACCTCTATATTAATAATAATCATTAAGCTTTAACATTGTAAATTTTATCTCCTAAGTAAGGCTGTCTAATACAATATTCTTGAAAAATTCCTGAATAAAGATATAAATGCTTCAATCAGACTTTCCTCTATTTTCAGCGGGTTATATTTTCATTATCAAATTTACGTTAATTGCTTAAGTCATTATAGGTATATATATATATATATATATATTATATATATATATATATATATATATATATATATATATATATATATATATATATATGAACCAGAATTTCGTTCAAAGTCTGCCTCTGATCGTGACCACGTTTAATTTAATTTGAAATTGAGCTTTGATGAAAGAAATGTGTAGGTAAAATAATGATACATCTAAATCTTGAGCACCATAACTAATAAGTTGCAGTCTCACGTTGCTTGAGAGAGGGTGAACTTCAAGCACACTCCCATGCTAATGAACCTCTAATAAGTAAATCTAATAAAAATATTTTAGTTAGGTTGGCGCTAGCTATTGCACATGTCTTGTGTAGCTCTGAAGAGTGTGAAAGTATTTTGCAACTACGAAATTAAATTAAATTTGTTGGATTGGGTTCAAAGCAGCATGAAATGCGTCGTAAAGTTATATATTGAATTTTACATGATCGAAGAGACTTAAAATTGGAGGTGGCAATGTTAAGGTGTAGGGCACATTAACAAACGTAACACTTATCTATTCATCAGATGAAGATGAAAAAAGCTGAGTTATAGAAGAATTTTTTTCAGGTACACTGAAGTAGGAAGTTGGTGAAGCATTTTGCAAAGTTAAACAGTAAAATGTTGGTAAGTGAGGTCGACTATCTTAGCGAGTGGAGTATTATTTTGAAGAGGAAAAAACGAGGACTAGCAGTTCAGAAGAAAGTCAAAGTTGTGTAGATGGACATTTTTGGCCACTAGCAGAATGGAAATTTAGCCTGTATTTCTATAACAATATCTCTTATGACTCTTTTCAAAGGAAAGAGAAGGAAGCCAAAATTCGTATGTGATAACCAACAAGGACCTACTACGTATGATGAAAGTTTATGCAAATTTTGCTGAAGTAAACCAGGATAATCATCAGCTATGCAATTTACTTTAATTGAAGTGTGGAAAATTATCTGAACGATAGCAAAACAAATATCTCTTGGAATATAACGATTAATTAGCGGAAACATTTGTACATTTTATAAGTAATTATTTTTTTTGTGCAGAATTTTTTTTAATCGATTATGCTCTGACATATTCGGCTCCTGGAACTAACCAACTCTTGATCATCTTGCGCATTTATGTGACTCCATTTGCCCTGAAGCATTTCATAGAGTTCTTGAACTGTTTTCGAATTCCTAGTTTTAGACTTCACTCTGAGTGTCTTCTAAACCTTTTCAATGGGATTGAAATTTAAATTTTGTGCTCGCCATCAAATAAGTTCTTTACTAACTTGGGCGAGAGGAAAGGCGCGTTAGCATTCATTTAATTTGCAGATTGGTCTAAGAGAACTTGCAGATGAGGCAAAACCTTCTTTAGAAGCTTTTTGTAAATTTGTGCATTCACTACGTCCCATAAGCAACCAATTTGGCCAGGGACTTCTACTAGAATGACATCTGAGATGATGACAATTTCTTCATAATTTTTTAATTCTAATTGACAGATATTTTTGACTGCTCTGCAACGAAGCAATCTCCTGCTATCGGATCCGAACAAATTAAACTTAGATTTCTCAATTAAGTGGACTTGTTCGATTGGTCATCTGTTCATGTAACGGGATCATTTGTGAATAAATGTTCAACCTTTCTGTTCTTATGAAAGCTCAATGGCTTGAGTGCTGAAGGGTAGAGGTCAAGAATGTCTTTCTAAAAAAATGTGACGCAGTGGCCCAAGGACATTGATGGCCATTTCTCAATAACCTTTCCAGAAACTGCTGCAGCCGTCTTGAAACATCCCTTCTCACGAAGTTTCTGAGTGAATTAGTTTTATCTTTATAATGTTGGTTTTAAGGTGCCAGTTACAAAACCCTCTTACATAAAACTGGTTTGTCATAAGATGACAGAATATCATTGACTGCACTTTTGAAGCTCTTGGCAGTTTCTCCAAAGTCTACAATTAAGAACTATGTTAGAAGAGCAGCCTCACGATCACCTAAGAGTCATTAGGAGGTTTTGACAGATTTCTTAGGCATGTTACCTAGCAAAATGCAAAGAAATAAGTTAACGTACATAAGAGTAAACTTAAGTTGTTAGCTCTTTCACAAATCTTGATTCCTTTTAAAAATAGGCTTAGCGTTCAAATCATTTTGTACAGTAAAATCTTTCTAGCAAATTACTTATCTGCTGAGAGCTTTAGTTTCTTCCCTCCAAATTTGCCTAACTTTTGCTTAAACATAGTATACAGTAATAGCACAAATTTTTAGTTTACAATATGCTTTGATATGAATAAATTAATAGAACTAATCAAACTTTCCATTTTTCCAAATTTTTTATCATAAAATACGAGGGGCGGTCAATAGGTTTTGCGAATCGGTAGCGCAAAACAGAGGAAGGGAGATAGCTGTTTGTGGGGGTGTTAGGATGAGGCTCCTGCCTCATCTATTTAAGAAGCAGTAGCTGAACGCAGATCGTCATTCACAACTTTTTCAACAATGGAAAAGGTTGAACACCGCGCAGTTAACAAATATTTGACCAAATAAGGCAAGAAAGCAAAAGAGATCCATGAACGCATGGTTGCTGTATAGAACGACACCGCTCCTTCCTATACAACCATTGTTGCTGGAATAAGGAGTTCCGGCACGGTCGTGAGTCCCTTAAAGATTACCTTCGTCCAGTACGCCCGTGAGACGTGACCAACGAACCAATGTGGCCCATGTCAAAAGGATGATCCTGGAAAATCGTGTGAGAGGGTGAAAAAATCGAGCGAGAACATGGAATATCACATGAAAGTTTAATCAACATCATTCATGACAATTTGGCCATGACCAAGTTTTTTTGCCCGTTGGGTGCCTAGAAACCTCATGTCCCATGATCGACTTCAACGTCGTCAAAGTCTACAAGGCCAAAGTTGCACAAGCTGCCCTGCCCGAGTGTGGATTCCAGGAGCTCAACCATTCCTTCTAAAGTTTAGATCTGGCCCCTAGTGACAACTTTTTATTCAGCCAGCTCAAGGCTGTACTGCATGGATGCCTGTTTGGGGACGAGGAAGATGTCTAGTTCGCTGTCCAGGAGTGGATTGAACAGCAGTCGGGAGATTTCTGGTTGTCGGGAATTCAAAGCCTCAGGGACAAGTGGCGTGTGGATAGAAGTGGAAGGTAGTTATATTGAAAAATAATAAAACACTTTTCCAAATATGTCGTTTCCTTATATCCGAATTGAAAAGCTTATTGACCGCACATTGTACTTAGAGCTCAAAACCATTTAATTTATAAATACAAGCAATTGATTCAAGCAGGCAATCCTTAAAATGATTTTTCCTGTTCTTCAGAACTACTTCAATTTGTTTAGGGATGCTGAAGGCCAGATGAGTGATGATATCTGGACGGATATTGATCAATTTTTCATTTAGCAAGTGCAATTACTCACTCTCTGAAGGCTTCTGTTTAGCAGCGAAAGGTTGGATTAGTGCCCACAAATTATCTATTTAGTTATGATCTTGCAAATTCCCAGGCAAATATCTCCATAATTCGATGTTAGTTTTAGCAAATAACACTTGTAAAAAGTGGCCACCTCGTGCTGAAAAATACAGTTATCATCGTTAAATTGGTCTTAAACTTTTAGGAAAAGGTGCTGATGATGCACTTTCTGTTTAGATTTTGAGTTCATGCCAATGATTTTGCCGTTTGGCAAGGGATGATTGTCCATAACCTCCAATCAAGCGGAAAGAAGCTTCATTTAAAAAAAGGTCATTAGCCCAGAGTCTTTATCAGTACACTTTATATTTACTACAAAAGTTTAGCCTATCTAGAAGGTTTTTCGTAAAGAGAAAAGGATTTTTACCAGCTCTTGTCAAGGTGAGATCTTTGACGAAAAGTATCAGCCTCACTTGGCGCTCTGAACTGTTTAACCCTGCCTCTTTCCAATCGCGAGTAAATTAGGCATTTGAGGCAAACCTATCCTTGTGACCTTAACAGTAGGCAATGTTGGGGTTCATTTGAAGCCTGTTCCGCCCTGCTTCTCTTTTTATCTTCATTTCTTTATCATCTAGTTTCTCTCATGTCCTCACCTTCTCTTGAGCTCTGACAGATCAAGAACCCTTATTGGGCCGGTATTTTCTGGTCTTGTGGGCACCACTCGATAAGGTTACTGAGTCGGTCCATAGGTCAGTCGGTCAGTCGGATGCTAATCATTTTACTTTTCACTGGATTCTTTGGCAATGACATCGGAAGTTCTAACGAAATTTAAAATTATTTTTATTCTCTTCCGAATGTTATTATTGCAAAGAGCAGCAAGAGCTTTGAAACCAGAGGACTTGATCACAAGATTCAACCTGAGCTCGAAGCGTAACGCTCAATTATGTTATTCACTGAGCCATAGCTGAAAATATCTTTCAGATTTGTCAGTTACGACACCAAAAAACCTTCAGAATTACTCGAATGAGAAGTTAATTTCGCCCTTTTTCTCTGGTTGATCCATTTTCTTAATTACCTCACACTCTAACTAAAATGATAACAAAACAAATAAGTATTACCGAAAACTGCCTATATATTTTTTTCTTCACAGAAAGGTAGTCAAAACTTACCGCCTCTACAAGTAACAGTTAGTGTTTAAAAGCTAGTTAAGCTGCCTGCAACTAGCTGCTGGGTTGTTTTCTTAGATATTTCAATATTCTTTTTCTTTACCCATATTTTAATACATGGTACCACATAGTAAACTGGATAATAATTACAATTAAGTGGAATGAGACAAATTTTTCTTTTAATGTTCAGTTATTTTAGGCATTTTATGAACTGGTTAGAACAATTTTAGAAAAAATGAGAGAAAAGCTGATTGAAAAAATATGAAGACATTCTGCAATAACTACAATAGCAAACTAATAAAAGATTTAATAATAATAAACTACATATTGATGAGGTTGAGAGTATCAAAATTAAACTATAACTTCAGATTTGATTTTTATTCCCCATAATAGTTGTTTGAGCACATGTCTCAACTGATCTGTAAAATATCCACAGTATTACACACTCTAATAGTGCCATGAAATGACATTAATGATTTGAATGTGACTTAATGTGACTTGAAAATCACAGGACTTGAGGCCAAATCAACAGTTCACCTCCGGCCGCAAGTCACACACAATAATCCCTGTTACTGTGTGCATACACTCTCTCTCCCTCTTCGAGACTTGCTCAAACAGCTAATAAGTAGAACTGTGGTAAGTAAATATACATAAATTTCCCCTGTGTCTTACTTCCACTAAGTAATTGCATTAACTGTTTTCTAGTCACTTTAATTGCCAATGCTTTAACATTGCTCTGATCACTCATTATTATATTTCTACCTTTTTCAGCCTAGTTATTATAGTTTAATCCAGTCCTCACATTAATATTCACAATAAGTCATAATTTACAATTGCATAGGCCTAAAAATTAGCATTAAATTTATTACTTTACTCCATAAGTTTACAACTCACTCCATTCCTTCTTAACAATACACTCAGGGTGCTCATCGCGTCTATGATTTATTAATTTCTCAAAATAAACGCATGATTCACAAACCCCCGTCTCTCTTTAAACACTCCTTGCTCTTATCATGAATTCCTATCTCTTGTTCACCTTAGCTTCTTAATCAGAAAATCCTTGCGCTTTGATCCCAATACTCAAATAAGAGTTATTTTCCTATACTTATACAATTCACCTTTCCTCTTTTCCTTTATACAGGTGTGCTAGCAAGGATTTCTTCTACCCTTCAGATATTATTCTACGTCCAGTGGCCTTATAGAAAGCCTACTTTCCCATTTCCTAGCGGAGACCCTTCTAACTAATAATTGGAATTTCAAATTTAAAAGTTGTGAGCCAATTATATTTATTGCTCATTTAATATAATATCTTTCACATTATATCTGAAATTCGTATTGATTTCATTTAAATGCAAATTCAGGATCTTTTGAAGAGAATAGCATTTTTGTAGGTACATGTTCAGAACTTGTTTCCGAGCTTCACGCTCTATTTTTCATCTGTACAATGATTGTCAACATATTGCTCTAGGACATTTATTATATCCAAAGAAAGAAAATATTCAATTATAAATAAGAGGAAAAGAGATGCAAAAACAGGAAAGAGGAATTTTAACAAACGGAAAAGGTCAGTGGATTCCCATCTAGGCTGTGGTGAACCACCTTTCACTCTCAAGTGATGAAAATTTGGAATTAAATCCATTAATGCTGTATACAGTACTGAATTCAGCCAGTCGTTAAGGATATAAAAAATTCTGCATTTCTAAATTGAAGCTATGTTTTTCATACCTCATATGTTGCAAGAAATGGTTTAGACTCGTTGCCTGATGCTATTTAACATTAATTTCAAGTCCTCAATTTATTCTTAATGATAAAATTATATCTGAACAGATGCCCCCAAATAACGTAATATCATTCTATAAGACTCAAAGAATGGTGTACCATAAAAAAGAATATTGCTGCCATGCGGTGTTGTATCATAAGCAATAAATTTGAAATTTCTTCTCGAAAATGTGAAAAAGTGGCTGAAATTTGAAAGAAAAAAATGAGAGAAAAACGTTAGGAATCGAAAAAGCGTTGAGGCCATCAAACTATAAAAGAAAAGATGATCTAGAATTTATATAACACACAAGAAATCATTTAGAGGCTCATCTAAGCTTCACTGCATTAATTTTAGTGCAATATTAAGAGATTATAAATTGGATTAACAACTTTAATGCCTTAGGAAAGAATCTCCTAAACTCATAGATTTAACAGATGCTAGAATATTAATATAATTTCAAGTCTTTCAAGTTATACGTACATTTATTACATTTCTCTACAAACTATTTATGTTATATAATTTATCCGAGGGGTGGTGAATAAGTTTTGTGAATTGCTAGGACAAAACAAAGGGAAGGAGATGGCTGTTTGTATATTTAAGAAGCAGTAGCTGATCGCAGATTGTCAGTCACAAATCTTTCAACAATCGAGAATGTTGAGCACCGCGCACTGATCAAACTTTTGACCAAGGAAGGCAAGAATGCAAAAGAGATCCATGAACGCATGGTTGTAGTGTACACCGACACCGCCCCTTCCTATGCAACCATTGCTCGCTGGAATAGGGAGTTCCGCCATAGTCATGATTCCCTTGCAGATGACCCTCGTCCAGGACGCCCGTCAGCCATGACCAACGAGGACAATGTGGCACGTGTGGAGAGGATGATCCTCGAAAATCGACGGGTGAAGGTTGAAGAAATCGAGCAAGAACTTGGAACATCACATGGAAGTGTTATCAACATCATTCCCGACAATTTGGCCATGGCCAAGATCTCTGCCCTTTGGTTCCCTAGAAACCTCACGCCCCATGATCGACTTCAACGTCATCAAAGTTCGAAAAAGCTGCTGCTCCTGTACAACCCAGACCCGGCGGGATTCGAGTTACGCATAGTGACAGGTGATGAAACGTGAGTCCATCACTGGGATCCCAAAAACCATGCTCAAAAGCATGGCTGGAAGCACAGGGGCTCTCCGATGCCCATCAAGTTCCGGACCTAAC
The DNA here is from genome assembly GCA_963969495.1 of Ceratothoa steindachneri. Taxonomy (NCBI): domain Eukaryota; kingdom Metazoa; phylum Arthropoda; class Malacostraca; order Isopoda; family Cymothoidae; genus Ceratothoa; species Ceratothoa steindachneri. The sequence continues at coordinate 151,080,640 of OZ018317.1, read as the reverse complement.
CCTCAACCGGGAAGATCATAGCCACTATCTTTTAGAATTCTGGGGGATTGTTGATGTCGACTATGCGCCTCGTGGAAGGACCATCACAGGCCAATATTACGGCAAGGAACTGGCTGGGTTGAACAAGTGCATCCGTCAGAAGCGGCGCGGCATGTTGACACGCGATGTCTTGCACCTCCACGACAATGCCTCTGTCCACAAGGCCAGAGTTGAACAAGCTGTCCTGCACGAGTGCGGATTTGAGAAGCTCAACCACATCCCCTACAGTCGAGATCTAGCATATAGTGGCTACTTTTTATTTCGCTGGGCTCAAGGCTGAACTGCGTGGACGCCGGTTTAGGGACGATGAAGATGTCCAGCTCGCCGTCCAGGAGGGGATTAAACAGCAGTCAGGAGATTTCTGGTTGTCTGGAATTCGAAGCATCAGGGACAAGTGGCGCAAGTGCATTGAAGTCGTGAGTAGTTATATTGAGAAATATTAAAACAGCCTTTCCTCATATCTCATTTTCTTATATCCGAATTGCAAAACTTATTGACCGCCCCTCGTATATTTCCGAATTCTAAAATGAAAACGAAGCCAAATAATTCAGGCTTGTCTCATCAGACCATAAAGCTTTATTCTAATAATCCCCTACATCATATAAATGCTTCTCATCAAACGAAAGACATCTCTCATCCTTGACTGATTTTTAGAGAAATAAACCACCACACACTCTTCCAGAGCAGGTTAATTACATGTTTAGCTGCAACATTAGTGATACTAGTATGAAATTTTGTAATAACTCTTTGCGAGTGGTTTTGGGCACCAACTAGAGTTGATATGTTTTGAGCCATTTACCCATCACTCTGAAAGTCTGAAAAAAGTATTCCATAGATGAAGAGTTTGATTCTTATCAATAGATGTGTGACCTTTTCCTTTTATTTACTAATTCACAATACTATCTCTGACAGTTTGATACCTGCTGAATTTTCGTTTGATTTCAGTGTTGTAGATTATGATAAAAGAAGTGTACCACCAACTGACACATTATCCTATTATTCAAACCAATTGACTATTATTAAGAACGTTCTAGGGAGCTCTAGGAGCATCTCATATAAAGCCCACTGCCAAATAGAATCATCAATTTTGCATTTCCAATGTCTTTTTTGCATTGTAATTGAATGCATTTTTCCGTATCACAATACAATAATTGCTATAAATATTTATATATAAGTATTTGCTGCATATTTTGTTCGTATTTATTACTATAGTTATTAAAGCTGTTTGTAATTTAATTAGAAAGAAAAACCTGCAAAATAATGTTTAACCAAAACAATGAATTCTTTACCAAGAGCGTATTGAAGGCATATTAACTTGATTGTAACTGTAGAGAATGTCAATGTTCGTCTTACTGAATAATAACTACAGAACTGAAAAAACGTTTTAAAATGTACACTACCGTGATCCTAAGTTCTTTTTTAAGTTGTTTTAATGGCTTGCCATAAATCTTTCTATTTAGCCACCTTTTGCCTTCATAGAGGTGTTAACATCCTCTTTTCTCCTCGACTTTAAAATGCGCTTCTTACTAATAGGATTTTCCTTTATTTTATTAAATCTTACCAACTTTTTATTCTAATTGGATTCTCAATTCTCTTTAATATAGAAAAGAAATTTAAGGAGAGTTCGAACAAGGTATTTGTTTGATCCGACTTCTCTCTATTAATTAGAACTAGTCAATTAAATTCGGAGTTATGAAATCCTTTGATATTCTTGTTGAAGTGAGGCCTAATTTGAAGCACGGACGGAAGGTGATTGAATAAATTCATTGCTAAGCAATGGATTTCTGTTTGGCGCCTCGCAATGAAAAATGATGTCATTTTCTTGCTTCTTGGACCGAAGAATGGATTGGGAAATGCAAACATTACTATAATAAAATTCGACGGACGAAAATCTTAGGCAAATGATTTGCATTATGAAGAATTCTCTGATAATATGTATACATTTAGAAGAGACATCTTTAGAAATTATTTTTAAGTGTAATATTACTTTTAGGGGTAAAAAGAGTCTTTTATATACACAATAATTTAGGATTTCTTGATACAGAAAAATAGCACAAATTGAAAATGCAAATTTCCTCCACTACGGTTATCAAGTTTTTCTTCTAAATAAAGGCAGGACTAACACAATCAAGAAATGGTTTTATATACATTTCTAATAGTCTTATAATTATTTTTTTCAATTTATTCAATGTTTAGCAAAAAAGATTTTCTTATTAATGTATCTTAGAATAATTTTGTCTTTGCTTTAAGTCTAATCAATTTCCCAGTTTCTAAAGCCAAACTGAGGATCTTTACATTTCTCTACGATAAATTTTCATTAGGAATTTAAGTGAGTAGAAAAAAATTGATGCAATTACTCAGTGGAAGTAAGACACAGGGGAATTTTTTGTATGTTTACTTACCACAGTTCAACTTATTAGCTGCTTGAACAAGTCTCGAAGAGGGGAGAAAGTGGACGTACACAGAGATAGGGATTATTGTGTGTGACTGGCGGCCGCAGGCGAACTAATGATTTGTCTTCAAGGCCTGTGGATTTAAGTCACATTAAGTCACATTTAAATCAATAATGTCATTTCATGGCACTATTAGAGTGTGTAATACTGTGGATATTTTACAGATCAGTTGAGACGTGCTCAAACAACTATTATGTGGATTAAAAATCAAATCTGAAGTTATAGTTTAATTTTGATACTCTCAACATCATCATCAATTTGTAGTTTATTATTGTTAAATCTTTTATTAGTTTGCTATTGTAGTTATTGCAGAATGTCTTCATATTTTTTCAATCAGCTTTTCTCTCATTTTTCCTAAATTGTTCTAACCAGTTCATAAAATGCATAAAATAACTAAACATTAAAAGAAAAATTTGTCTGATTCCACTTAATTATAATTGTTATTCAGTTTATTATGTGGTAGCATGTATAAAAATTTGGGTAACGATGGAGAATATTAAAAGATCTAAGAAAACAACCCAGCAGCTAGTTGCAGACAGCTTAAATAGCTTTTAAACACTAACTGTTACTTGTAGAGGCAGGAAGTTTTGTCTACCTTCCTAACTAATATATTTCTAGCTCGTATTACCTGAGGAACAACAAACCCGTAAAGACATGGGAAGAAAAAAATATATAGGCAGTTTTCCCTAATACTTATTTGGTTTCATTTTTATTTTGGTTAGAGTGTGAGGTAATTAAAAAAAAGGATTAACTCAGAAAAAGGACGAAATTAAGTTCTCATTCGAGTAATTTTGTAGGTTCTTTGGTGTCTGAACTGACAAATGGGTAGGATATTTTTAGCTATGGCTTAGTGAATAAGAAAATTGAGCGTTGCGCTTCGATCTGGAGTAGGATCTTGTGATCGAGTCCTCTGGTTTAAAAGCAAAAGCTGCTCTCAGTAGAGCAAAGCTAATGCTTTTTTTAAGCCGCTTGTTATCAATGAAAGGTTGACCCTCATGTCAAGTGATTAAAGGAGTTCGGGAATCATGCAATTAAGGTTCGATCTTGAGAAGGGCCAACGCGAGGCCAAAGAGACGGAGCTTGGCAAAAGTAAGATAACTTATTTGATATTTTGACTTGCAATGAAAAATTAGTAGTTGTGAGGGGAAGGGGGCGAAGAAGGTTGTTCGATCCAAGCCAACAGTAAGCCTTCCTACACCAAAGAGACAAGACTTGCCTACATAAAAGAGAAGAAAGAGAAAGTTGGAAGAGCAAGGTTAAAAGAACTAAGTCGCGTGATCCAATTTATTCTGACTTATGACCTTATGACAACATGACCTCACGACCTTCAAAACTTTCAACAATTGGGCCAATCAAACCCTTAGTTAGTTTTCTTTTTTAAATTCCTGGACTAACATTGCTGGGCCGTTGGCAATTATAGCATTCGAAAGAGAATAAAAATAGTTTTAAATTTCGATGTCATTGCCAAAGAACTCAGTAAAAAGTAAAATGATTCACATTCGACTGACCGACCTACCTATGGACAGACTTAGTAACCTTATTTAGTGGCGCCCACGAGACCCGAAACAACTGGCCCAATAAGGGTTCTTGATCTGTCAGAACTCAAAAGAAGGTGAGGACATGAGAGAAACTAGATGATAAACAAACAAAGATAAAAAGAGAAGCAAGGCGGAACAGGCTTCAAATGATCCCCCATATTGCCTATTGTTAAGATCACAAGAAGAGGGTTGCCTCAAATGCCTAATTTGCTCGCGATTGGAAAGAGCCAGGTGTGAACAGTTCGGAGCGCAAAGTGAGGCTGAGAATTTTAGGCAAAGGGCTCACCTTGACAAGAGCTGGTAAAAATCCTTTTCTCTCTACGAAGAACCTTCGAGATAGGCTTAACTTTTGTAGTAAATATAAAGAGGGGATTGATAAATACTCTGGGGCAATGAAATATTCTTAAATGAACCTTCCTTTTGCTTGATTGGAGGTTATGGACAATCATCCCTCGCCAGAGGTCAAAATCATTGGCATGAACTCAAAATCTAAACAGAAAGTGCATTATCATCACCTTTTCCTAACAGTTCAAGACCAATTTGGCGATAATAACTGTATTTTCCAGCATGATGCTGCAACTTATCCTAAGTGTAAAAGCAATAACAATGTTATTTGCTGAAACTAACATCTAATTATGGATATATTCGCCCAGGAATTCGCAAGAATTTAACCAAATAGAGAATTTGGGGGCATTAATCCAACTTATCGCTGCTAAACAGAAGCCTTCCGAGACTGGGCAATTGCAGTTGCTAAAACAGTAATGGATCAATACCAGTCCAGATATCATCACACATTTGGCCTTCAGCATCCCTAAACGAATTGAGGTAGTCCTGAAGAACAAGGAACATCATTGTAAGGATTGCCTGCTTTAATCAATTGCTTGTATTTATAATTTAAATGGGTGTGAGCTCTAAGTACGATGTGCGGGCAGTAAGCTTTGCAATTCGGAAATAAGGAAACGAGATATGAGGAAATGTGTTTAATTATTTTTAAATATAACTACCCTTGACTTCAATGCACTTACGCCAATGGTCCCCGAGGCTACAAATTCCCAACAACCAGAAATCTCTCGACTGCTGTTGAATTCACTCCTGGACGGCGAACTAGACATGTTCATCTAATCAAAACAGGTGTCCACGCAGTGCAGCCCTGAGCTGGCGCAATAAAATGTAGTCGCTAAAGTCGACATCTGACTGTAGGGGGAATGATTGAGCTCCTCGAATCCGCACTTGCGCAGGGCAGCTTGTGCTACTCTGGCCTTGTAGACTTTGACGACGTTAAGGTCAATCATGGGACATGAGGTTTCTAGGGACCCAACTGGCAGAGACCTTGGTCAAGACCAAATTGTCATGGATGATGTTCATTACGCTTTCATGTGATATTCCAAGATCTCGCTGGATTTCTTCGACCTTCCTCCATCGATTTTCAATGATCATCCTCTTCACACGGGACACATTGGTTCGTTAGTCACGTCTGACGGGCGTCCCGGATGGATGTCAACTTCAAGGGACTCACGACCATCGCCGAATTCCCTATTCCAGCGAGCAATGGTTGCTCAGGAAGGGGCGGTGTCGGTGTATACTGCGACCATTCGTTCATGGAACTCTTTTTCATTCCTGCCTTCTTTGGTCCAATATTTGATCACTGCGCGGTGCTCAACCTTCTCCATTGTTGAAAAAATTGTGAGTGACCATCCGCGATCAGCTACTGCTTCTTAAATATAAGATGCAGGAGCGTAAAGCCGCAGGTCCTGACTTGTCATAACTTGTTCTAACGCTCCCACAAACAGCCATCTCCCTTCCTCTGTTTTGCCCTACCGAATTGCAAAACTTATTGACTGCCCCTCGTATTTTATGATACAAAATTTAAATAAATAAAAAGTTTGATTAGTTCTATTAATTTATTTATATCAAAGCATATTGGAATCTCAAAAAATTGTAATATTACTGTATCCTACGTGTAGGCAAAGGTTATGCAAATTTAGAGGGATAAAATTAAAGTTATCAGCAGATAAGGAATTTTGTAGAAAGATTTTTCTGTACAAAATGATTTGAACGCTTAGTCTATTTTTAAAATGAAACGGAATTGTTGTAATAGCTAACAACTTAAGTTGAATCCCATGTACGTTAGCTTATTTCTTGGCCTTTCGCCAAGTTAACATGCCTAAGAAATCTGTCACAACCTCTTAATGGCATTTAGCTCATTGTAAGGCTGCACTATTTAGATAGTTTTTAATTGTAGACTTTGGAGAAACTTCCAAGAGCTTCAAAAGTGCAGTCAATAATATTCTATCATCTTATGACAAACCGGTTTTATGTAAGAATGTTAAAGCAACTGGTAACCCAAGGCCAACATCATAAAGATAAGACTGATCCACTACCAAAATTCGTAAGAAGGGCTGTTTCAAGACGGCTGCAGCAGTTTCTGTAAAAGATTATTGAGAATTGTCCATCAATTTCACCGGGCCACTGTATCACGTTTTTTAAGAATGACATGCTTGTACTCTACCCTCCAGCACTCATGCCATTAAGCTTTCATAAGAACAAGAAGCTGGACTTTCATTTACCAATGATCCCGTTACATGGACAGATGACCAATCGAACAAGTCCACTTAATTGAGAAATCTAAGTTTAATTTGTTCGGATCCGATAGCAGGAGATTGCTTCGTTGCAGAGCAGTCAAAAATATCTGTCAATTAGACTTTAAAAAGTATGAAGAAATTGTCATCTTTTCAGATGTCATTCTAGTAGAAGTTATTGGCCAAATTGGTTGCTTACGGGACGTAGTGAATGCACAAATTTACAAAAAGATTCTAAAGAATGTTTTTCCTCATCTGCAAGTTTTCGTAGACCAATCTGCAATTTTTATGAATGTTAACGCGCCTTTCCTCTTGACAAGTTAGTAGAGAACTTATTTAAGAGCAAGCACAAAATTTGAATTTCAATCCCATTGAAAAGGTTTAGAAGACACTCAGAGTGAAGTCTAAAACTAGGAATTCGAAAACAGTTCAAGAACTCTATGAAATGTTTCAGAGCAAATGGAGTCACATGAATGCGCAAGATTAACAAAAGTTGGTTAGTTACAGGAGCCGAATATGTCAGAGCATCATCAATAAAAAGAATTCTGCACAAAAAAAAATAATTACTTATAAAATGTACAAATGTTTCCGCTGATTAATCGTTATATTCCAAGAGAAATATTTTTCGCTATCGTTCAGATTATTTTGCACACTTCAATTTTTCAAGTAAATTGCATAGCTGATGATAATCCTGGTTTACTTAATCAAAATTTGCATAAGCTTCACCCAAACGTAGTATTTCCTTGTAGGTTGTTTATATACGAATTTTGGCTTCCTTCTCTTTCCTCTGGAAAGAGTCATAAGAGATATTGTTATAGAAATACAGGCTAATTTTTCATTCTGCTCGTGGCCAAAAATGTCCATCTATACAACTTTGAATTTCTTCTGAATTGCTAATCCTCGTTTTTTCCTTTTTAATATGATACTCCTCTCTCTATGATAGTCGACCTCACTGACCAACATTTTACTGTTTAACTTTGCAAAATGCTTCCTTAACTTCCTACTTAAAGTCAAATAGGCTGCTATTTTGCCATGAATTCCTCAAAATAACAGCCATGATTATTTTCCCACCTCCTACGACCTTACTTAGAGAGACAAACCGAGCCGTTTCCCCCCTCCCCCTTCCAGGCATTTCACTTTTTTGACTCGTTGCCAAACCGCGAAATTCCAACCAAAGCTACCTCCCGGCCGTTTCAATCTTACCCCTATCCCCAACCTCGGGTAGGGGGATTACTTTGTAGATTCGCTGTGAACCGCGGTATGGCTCCCGCCGCTGTCGCCCATCTGGCCCGCTTATCCCTGCGTTTGACACCTCCACGTAAGGAGACGCTCGGTTCTTTGGGCCCGATAACGAAGGTTAAGAAGTTTTCAATTTCTCCCCTTTTTTATGAACTCTGGGTATATATGCATCCGCTCCAGGCTGACAGACAGATTTAACTTCCCTAAAAGTTGTGCAATTCTACGAGCTCTCTCCCAAGAAGTGTGAGTGATGGTCGCAAGCCACGGAACAGCTAAAAATCACACCAGTGTCTTCGGGTCAGGAATAAGAGTCTCGTGAGGTAACGTCAACCTTTCTCAACCGTCTTTGGATCACATATTGGAGAAGCCGTCCTACGAAGTTCTTTTGGTGTCGTTTTAGGACAAGAGGCCCGTTAGTCGCTCAAGGCGAGTGTGGAGAATTCATCTCTTCCGCTCCTTTCAAAGATCGTTCGGTGACCCCTGAGAGTAGGAGGCTCGCATCTCACAAACACGAGTTAGAGAGGAGTAGCCCCAACCGCTGTAGATTTTGTGGCTACCACCTGTGAGTAATCAAGGTCATTAAGACCTTCCTCAATTTGCCCCACCTTACCATTGAGTTTCAAAGGAAGAAAATCATTAATTACCCTCAAACTCCCAGTAAAACCATCCCATAACCACGGTTATCTAATTAATATTCGGAGCTTAAGTCCGTCTCATTTATGTACCCTTTATATATCCATATTTATTGTTGTGCCGTTAGTTCGTGTGTATTAAAATCTATTTTTGTCATTGTGTTTGTTATATTCCTTGGTCACGCAGCCACCGCTATCTATTCAAATCTCACTCTAGAAAGAATAACAGTTGTTGCCTTGCTTGGCCTACCTTAGAGCCTGTGAGCGCATATTCACGTACACTTGGCCATACCTTGACGAAGTCTAATGAGTGATAGAATATCTTCATATACGATTTCTTTTAACTCATTTTACTCGAATGCCTTTCAATTAGAATATTCAATAAAACATCATTTAATAAAATATTCAGGAGGTGGACACTGTAGCAACATCTTCTCCTCCATTTTCCCGTCAAATGGCTCAAAGTAAATTTTCTGTAATTCCTCAGACATTCAACGCATGATTAGCTCAATTTTATCTACAATGGTCACCCTTCTACTGATTAACATCTTTCAAAAACTTTATAGGATTTTCCATCGTCTTCTTTATTGTTTGAAATTCTTTTTTGGCGTTCTGTTCCTAGCACTCAAATGCCATCACTATCTGAGCGCACCTTTAACTTGACAGAAGTATAAGACGAGTAATTATCAAAATTAATCTCGTGATTTATTTCGTGGGAATTTCCTGCACAACAGTACAACGACATTTAACTGGGCACTCAAATCAGTCTGATTGAGAAGACTGTACCAATATCGTTTTCAAGTCCACTTAAAATATTAGGCATATGAACAACCTGAATCTGCTTATAAAAAAAATAATTTATGACCCTTTCATGAGGTTTTAAAGAAGTGATTTTTTTTGAAAGATTATTTTTTAGAATATCATTGATGGATTAAGTCTTGCAAAATGATCAAACTGAGCCCACCACTCAAATGCTGCATCGTTATGTACTTTTAAAATGTATAAACATCCTAACCTTTCAAAACGAATCAATTAACATTTTTTCTTTGATCAATTTATCTCTTCGCTTGTGCGATCAATTAGTCTCTCTAATATTACTTAACATTCGGAAAATCCATAAGTACCATAAGGCAACAGATACCTTAAGAGGAATTTTTGTCCACTCTAATTATTTGAAGAGGCACATTCGGATCAGTTTATACTCTCTAAAGAATTATTTTATGATTTATAATTGCCATTATATCGTAGAAAATAAACGCATGAAAACTTTAAATGGCGAATCCATTTTGGAATAGCATTACTATTCTGGCACTAACAGATTCTTTTTCTTCCATACTTAATTGCTGGCTCTGCCAGCAATGAAGAACACTTTACCCCTCTTTGCACTCCTACTCACAATGTAAAGTATGGGGTGATGACAAGTGTACCTGAAGAAAATTCTTGTATAACTCAGCTTTTTTCATCTTTATCGGATGAATAGATAAGTGTTACGTTTGTTAATGTGCCCTACACCTTAACATTGCCACCTCCAATTTTAAGGCTTTTCGATCAAGTAAAATTTAATATATAACTCTACGATGCATTTCATGCTGCTTTGAATCCAATACAAAAAAATTTAATTTAATTTCGTAGTTGGAAAATACTTTCACACTCTTCAGAGCTACACAAGACATGTGCAATAGCTAGCGCCAACCTAACTAAAATATTAATATTACATTTACTTATTAGTGGTTTATTAGCATGGGAGAGTGCTTGAAGTCCACCCTCTCTCAAGCATCGTGAGACTGCAACTTATTAGTAATGGTGCTCGAGATTTAGATGTATCATTATTTTACCTACACATTTCTTTCATCAAAGCTCAATTTCTATTAAATTGAACTTGGTCACGATCAGAAGCAACTTTGAACGAAATTTTGGTTCATTTTCCGGAAGAGTTTGAGGTTTTTCAATTAAATATAGATCTTGCTTGTTCTTTCTTAAGTTTTGGGCGCACTATATATATATATATATATATATATATATATATATATATATATATACCTATAATGAGTCGGACAATTAACGTAAATTGAATAATGAAAATATTACCCGCTGAAAATAGAGGAAAGTCTGATTGAAGCATTTATATCTTTATTCAGGAATTTTTCAAGACTGTTGTATTAGACAGCCTTACTTAGGTGATAAAATGTACAATATTAAAGCTTAATGATTAATATTAATATAGAGGCATAGGGAGGGCTTTAACCAACGAAAGCATCGACGATCCAACACCAAACACTTTGTCCAGAAACCTATGTATATATGTACATCTAAAAACACATAGATATTTTGCAATAAAATAGTAAATAAATAATCAACCCTTAAGCAGAAAAAGGCAATTTTGAAAATAGCGTACTACGAACAGGGAGAATCCCACTTCCCCAACACCCAGCTTTCTACAGGTGCCAGGACAGGTACTCATCAGCCCTATTCCTTAGACCGGGATTCCACTAAAACTTGGCTTCCAGTCAGTCAATCATCCTCTCACAGCTTAAAAGTGGAGAAAAACTTTAAATTAACTAGTTTTTTGACTTTGCCTATGATAAAATACTTTAAAATTTCATCTTGGGAAAATAAACGATGACTAATAGAATATATACCATTGAAATCTATCTGAAATGACATCCATTACCTCTGATCACATCATGTCTTTGTGCTGTTAATTTTTCAAAACATCAATCTTATTACTGAATCGATTACATTTTTGTGACATTGACGGTTGATTTATGTTAATATTTTTGACCTGATATACGTTTTAACCTTATGATGTCAGGTATATATATGTTTGCTTCAGAATCGTTCTGTTTGTGACTTTTTATGATATTATACGTTAGAAAAAAAAGGTTGTGAAAGTTTCTTTGCTACAAAACAATATAAAAATCACAAAACGGGGGTGATGCACTATCGTAATACTTGACAGATTTAGTGGTGATGTATAAATGCATCACTTTGATAGAATGAAAGAAATCACCTTTTTTAAACTTTTAATTTTAAAATTATTTCAAAAATATTAAGGCAAACACTACTAAATATAAAATACGCACACACACACTTATATATATATATAATCATTACAGCTTTATTCAAAATGCCGTCACAGCAAAAAGGTTTTGCTACATATCTCTTTTGCATAGATAAATAACTTCAGGGTAAAGCACATACTCAAAACAATTGTGCCAATAGAACACAAAATCGATTTGTAACAAATTTTTAACTACTTAACTATTTATTACATAACAGGTTTTCTAATAAATTAACTTAATCTAAAAAGCTAGGAATACATTTGAATAAAGTTTTACAGAGGTTAAGAGTTTCACCCAAGGACCATTTCTAAAAAAAATCTTGGTAATATATACGGCGGTCCCGTTTTGACAAAGGTCATCGTTCTTTGAATGCCGCTTTTTATAGTTCCTTTTTTTATTTTTCCGGAGGAAAACTTCGAAAACAGTTTCTTTTCCTTGAAAGGCACAAAGGCACCTTACATGTTTCAGAAAATCATTGATTTTAAGTCGGCTCTGCCATAGTACTACAAAAATTACACTTGCGAGTTTCTCTTTTTAATGGTAGATATGCTTATTTATCTTCTCTTATTTTTTTTTGTATATCAAATTTTAACCGCTTTTTTCTGGCATCAACCATATGAGGCTCTTCATTTTTTCACTTGATTGAGATCCCAACAAGCCATAAATCAATAGATGCCTGAAGTCTTTGTCAGTGATATTTGTACTTGGAAATATTACCTATAGATAATAAAGCTGTTTGCATCAGAAACATCTACACAATGAGTAAATATTCTGAACCGCCATTTTGGAGGGGGTGATTTTCTGTTTATTTCATATGTGTACTTTATCATATCTGAGAGATCTAAATTACCCTCATTCTTGGTATATGCTACGCGAGATACTGAGAAATAAAAGATAGGATGCACATAGTATGTGTGTAATGTATTGCCACATACAGTATTTACTCAAGAAAATAAATTCTTATAGCCATGCTAGAATCATCTTTATCGTTTATCTGTTTTACAAAAGTCCTTGCTGAGTTTCTAGATTATCTTTGTCTGAATCACTGTCGCATTTACTAACGGTTTCCTTTTCCGGTAAATCATCGAAAAGATACTCGTCCATGTCCCCATAATTTAATTTTCTGGCTCCACGTTAAGACGTTTTTAGGGATGTCTGTATTGAAGAAAATTGATTAGACCCAATCAGCAAGAGAAGGAAAATTGATGTAATTTAGTATATAATAATAAGTGATTTTCTCTAGATTTATTACTTTTATAAAACGCAAATAAATGGTAAATGTAATAAACAAAAGAATATTTGAATATTTATTTTCCAAGATTAAATAAAATAATAATCTTTATGATTAATATAGTGTGCCAAATATTTACTAGTTGGAAACTCGGCCAAAGGTAATGCATTACTGCATCACATGAATTAGATAGTGAGGCTGAGGCAAAATTGAGCATGCTAGAATTTAAGGCCTAGCATAGTTTCAAAGGTGTTTGTAATGGTCTCCTTGGATGCTACAAGTCAGAAAATTACCACATTCTTGTTCAGAATTTGATTAAGTCTTATAATGAGTTGGGATATAATATGTTACTAAAGGTGCATATTTTGAAGTCCCATCTATCTTTGTTTCCAGAGAATCCAACAGACGTCAGCGATGAGCATGGTGAAAGTTTCCACCGAGATATTGCTACTATGGAAAATCGTTATATAGCAAAATGGATTCCTTCAATACTTGCTGACTTCTGTTGGACCCTTAACAGAGCTCACAGACAAGGTGTACATAAAAATAACCTTAAATATTCTAAAAATATAGGACTATTGTATAGCTTTCAGCACTTTTTAAAAAATCTTAAATCTTCATTATTTTTTAAATATATTTTTATAATACCACATCTTAAATGTACTGAAAGGACTTATTTATTTCTTTTGATGAACAATCTTTTTGTTTCCACTTATCTTTGTACTTTTTGTAAAATCAAATACCAATATAACAAAAATTTCATACCTCTATATACTGAATACTCTAATATTAATAGAAAATTAAATGTGCAGATTACAAAAAACTGAAGCCATTTCATAAAAAATAACGGTCATTTTCATAATCTAGGCAAAAAAATACAGTTGAAAATTACTTTCTCATTTCTGTAGCCAAGTCATTGTTGGACAGTGTAATTAGTTATTAAATTTTATAATCACGACGTGATTTCAACCAAGTAAGAAGATGTTTATATTTCAGAATCTAAAATTTTGAACTCATGCCATGTGTTTTGTGATAGAACGGTTTGAGGCCACTTAATTTCAACCGTTATCACATGTTGTTTAGAAACACGTTGCTACCCACGTGCATCTTGGCCTTGAAGCCGGGTGCGTTATCGCCCCACTTGAGTCAATATTTAACCAAGAAGGTTCATCCCCCCACGTTTGCCCCATGCACTGACCTCGCCAGATTGAGTTAGGCTTATGGGCATATAAGGTATGTTTTTTATAGCGCGGCTGGGCATTCCCTCGAAGCCCCCACTTCATTGTCCACTACGCCAAGGGGATGGCTCGACTATTTATATGCAAACTTTACCAATAAGAGCAGATTCAGATCCAGATTATCTTCGCGAGACATCCTGCCGATCAGGTCTCACCTTATGCACCAGGGCCCTCTACCTCGAGATCCTCCATCTGTGTCCAGAAGAATCCAATATCCCTTGATTGCCAAGGTTCGAGCCTTCAAGACGCCAAGTCCACAAAGCCTGCCCTGTTGTTCAGAGAGAGAACAACGTTAGAACAGCCATTGTTCTTTTAGCATGTTGACAAGAGACGGTTCTCTCCCTCCCCCCCCCCTGTTGTTCAGAAAGAGAACAACATTAGAACAGCCATTGTTCTTTGAGCCCGTAGTCAAGAGACGGTTCTTACCCCCGCTGTTGTTCAGAAGAGAACAACGTAGAACAGCCATTGTTCTTCAAGCCCGTTCGTCAAGAAACAGTTCTCATTCCCAAGACGTCACGTCAGGATCATTTAATCTCCCCCCTTCGGCTGGAAATCACCAGCGGACCAAAGATTCCTTCGCGTCGCCTTTCTCTGCACAACAACTGGTAATTACTTAAGCTGAACATTACCTTTGAGTTTTTAACCTTTTTGTCAACCCTATCCTGTGCTTTAAATGTTTTAGTGAACCATCCCATCACTTTAATTTTTATTTGTTTACCTTTTTAAATCTCTTCCAAATCTTAATCCTCGGATTATCCAGATATTCCCACGACCCTTTCCATTCTCTGTTTATGTAAAAATTTTCCGTTTTGTGTGTTGTTGATAGTTTATTTAATAAAACTCTATTTTATTAATTATTGGCATATTTTTATCCTTGAGCTCAGTTCCCCTTCTTAAGCATATTGAAGATAAATAATATCGGTCAACCAGATATCCACGCACTCTAAATATAATTGAATAGTTCCCTCAACGAATAGTTATATATGGTATACCGTGGAGAGTCCATTCTACGACATGTTTCTGGTTGAGATTCACTTATACAGTAGCGGCTATAATCTATTCGTACACTCAGGTTACCATCATAAAACTAACAGTAGCTACAAACAAAATAATGATTAATAATGCATATTAAATTACAGCTATACTCTAAGGATGAATATAAGTTTACATGTTATTGTACATGTTTGGACGGATGAAACTGCAAGTAATGTGTAAAAGAGCATTTTTATTGCAGAAATATGGTGTCAGAATGATATGGATAGCGTAATTCTATTGCTTACTTGTTGTGACACCCAACGTATTTAGAGTAGTTACTTACCTGGTCAAGATCCGAGCAGTAAACATGTCTATGGGAGCAACTTCATCTGTCTATAGCAAGTATCTAATTGTTAAGCTACATACATAAGATCATTTCACCATCAGAGCCATTGCTGAAAGGGGGTAAACGTGCCAAATGTGTTGTACATAATATCAGTAAACACAGAAGTGAACATTGGACAGTGGTTGTCTCTTGTGGTTAGTACTGTCTACTCGAACAAGTCTCATTCATAATAAATCAGCATTGCTACACCTCACATTCACTGAAATCGCTTGTCCATCAACCTTATGTATGTCTTGATGGAATCGATAACCGTGATCTTCCGACAGAGCAACAAAATTCCTTTGGAAGAATTCTTAATGGGAATATAAATATTGCAGGCTCTGAAATTTTAAAAAAACATAGTGCTGTAACTCTTATGAATTTCTTTAATAAGAAGATTTATTTCTTCGTTTTTAATCGCCTTAAACCACAGTGAGGGCGTTCTCGAATGCATTCCAAGTTCTTTTCTTCTATTAACTCCATAATTATTCGACTGCATTAAAAACCTCTCTCTGAAATATGGAAAGAAATTGTTTATATTGTGGGCATATTAATACACAATAAAGTAAATGAATTATTATAATATTAAGGACTTACAACATAAAGTTAAAAATGCTTTCTTCTGATCACCTTATTTTTATTTGCTGTCTCCTGAACGTTGGAATCAACGACAAATATAATTTTTTTTTCATCTCAACTTTCTATTGCTACTACTATTTTGGTTGGAGTCAAAGTTAGAAAGTGACTTTCAAAATAGAGTAAAGGAACGTTGCGCTTACTTCGGGTGCTCAACACTGGAAATCCTTGTTTGGTCAAAGTGACCAATTTAAGCTGGATATTATTCGCTCAACACGCTAATCCTCATTTTCACAAAGAAACTAACCGAACCGACTAATGCATGGGTTAGTCTGGATATGAAGTAATTTTACTTGAAATTTCCTTATTAATTTTTTAATTAACTCGAATTTATATTTTTTTAATGATTAAAGACTGCTCTAAATTGTACATCCTATCCTTTCAAAGATTTTCGATATTGCACTTCGACACATTTAAGTTCTTACATAGCCCTTTACCTCCTTTCTCTTTCTTTGCAAACCAATTTGCAAAAGTTCCTTACCTGAAATGTCATTACCGGTATTTTCTTATTATTATAATAAAGTTTGTTTCTGCACTGCACCAAATTGGAGGGCATCTTTAAAGTGTGAGGATCAATTTAATTCTTTTATTACATGAAAATGAGAACAATTTTGCCTCCTTGAAAAATTCACGGAAACCCTTTATCATTTTTCTGAATCCAAATAAGTGACCAAACGATCAAAGAAGTTTCCTTTCTTTAGTTAAACATTTAACAGGGCAGATACGGGCCAGAGGCCTGCACACAATTCTTCCATTTGCAAATGAGCTTGAGAAAATGCTACAAATATTCTAGAACTTCCTGTCTCTTCATATCCCCTAAACCAACTGCAAGGAAGATCAAAGCTCTTCTATCGGTGTTCAACTACAGCACGAAGCACCACCAAGCCAGTTATCCTTACCGATTCCAGCACTTAGACTAATAGGAATAATCATGATTTTTACTTGTTACTCAGTTGGTCGTTTGTTTCTTTTTGAGATTTCTTTTGTTAAGTTTGGTGGTTTTGCCATGTTGCTGCGGCAAAGACAAAAAAAATCTTTTTCACAAAACAAAAATCTCTTATATGAAAAATATGTATTTCTATATGAAGAAATTCCTCTACCATCGAGGTCATATAAAAGAAAATAAAAACTATTGATATCTACTCCTCTCTACTAAAATCTCAACATAATCATGCCACAAATCTAAAAGCGAAGGATGTGTACAAATATCCGATAAGAGACTGTGTAATCCAAACCTTTTAAGATGAGTGGAAGAAGCGACAAAAATTGAATTAGCATTCGATGGCAAACACTTTTACAAGGAACAGAATTTAGAAAAAATAATTCCTGCCTGCACAAAATTTATCTTGACAATATACCTAATTTTCACGTCTGGTTGATGGAGATACGGCAAAAAATTCTATGGTAAACAGAGCTAAGAATTTACAGGAAGCACGCTGCATATGCGATTACTCAAGAAGATTAGTGTTTGGTTATTTTGAGCCATTCTAGACAAGTACGGTGTTAGATAATAAATTAAATTATTTTCTTCTTTACACTTCTTCTCTCAGTGCTTTAATTACATTTTTGGTAATCTTAGCAAAGTTCCGGCCTCGTATAGCCCCTTGTAGCTTCGATGTCCTCATTCACGTTCTCGTTAATTCACACTTTGATTAATGGAAACTCCTTTCTCGCTCTCCGATAATCACCATGAACTGCTCTTACAGAAGGCTAAACAAACCAGTTTTTTGTCTGAAATAAATTCCTATAATCGACTGTTTTCAGTAGTTTGTACGGTACATATATTATAATTTCTGGAATACTTCTCATTTTAGCATAATGTAATAAAAATACACTCTAAAATTTAATATTACGTCGTTTATTTTCTTGTGTGTTTTTCCTACAACAGCTAGTTCATTAGTGTCAATATTTTCTCATGATCAATTGATGAGTCCTCACCACACTAAAAGGAAGAAATAAGTTCTTATACATTGTTTCTGCCATAATCAGCTTTGCCTAGATCTAAATTTAATAACCCTTAGGATTCTTTGCTGCAAATGGATCTTGTTTCAGCAGGACTGTTTGCTAAATTTTCAAACTTTAAAATTGAATTTAGTTGATTTCAAGGAGAGCTTTTATGAAGCTTCCACCAAACTGGTATTAATTTACATTAAATCTTTTCCAAGGGTGATTTAGGAGGTTTTAATTTTCAAATTTGAACATTTTTTCTTTTTTAATTTATTTGCTAAAGTTTGCTATCTTTTGTTGTATCTAAATTTTTGTCGTTCATTTGAATAGTTTAAATTTAATGACTGAAAAGATAGTCCAATCATTAACTGATCAAAGGGGTGAACTGTTTAAGTATTATCATTATACCTGTCATTATTCCAGGTTTAATATCTTGGCAGACAAGTTCCTAGCTTAGCCAAAAATATTCATTGGTATATATATAGCTTATTGACAGTCAGAGACCCAACCATACAGAAAGATACGTATAGGTTTGAGGAAACATAATGCCTTCACTGTGT
This sequence comes from Ceratothoa steindachneri, assembly GCA_963969495.1. Lineage (NCBI taxonomy): Eukaryota > Metazoa > Arthropoda > Malacostraca > Isopoda > Cymothoidae > Ceratothoa > Ceratothoa steindachneri. Next base: position 151,062,126 of record OZ018317.1, on the reverse strand, counting down.
ATTTAATAGATATAACAATAATTACCTTATTGTTCCTTTAGTATTGACATTGGCACACAGTACAATTATACAGTCAGCGCCAAAGATATTCGCCCGGTACCTCTTTCTCTTATAACGCGAATAGATCCTTAACAAAATTATTTAGGAAGAATTCACCAGCCTCTAATACTTTGTGGCGAGTCCTCTCCTTTTCAGAAAGCTCTTCAGGCGTCAAGGAACGGATTGAGCAAGTCTTTAGGGCGTGGAAGGTTCCAAGTTGTCCCAGATGTCCTGAATCATCTTTGTGAGCTTTGGAATAGTTGCGGTATTACGTCTTTGCAGCCATCGCTTAATGAGTTCCGAAAAATCTTCAATGGTTTTTGGTTTAGGCTATTCGAAGGCCAGTCCTTTATGTAATCCACTCCCACAAACTCAAACAGATCCTTAATTAATTTTGTTGTGTTTGCTTGAGCACCGTCCTGCATGAAAACCTCACTCCTTTATACATCAAAAGAATCCTCTAGATTTTCGCAAAACCGCTCCAAGTAGCATTCTTTGTTAATTGTAATGTTTCTAGGCAGCACTACTAACTTAACCTTGCTATTGTGCCAAAATTCACCCCATACCATGACGCTATAAAGGTATTTGACCGTCTCCTGTGTGTAATTGAGTGTTGGGTACGGGTCCGTAACTGGCCGTAACCTCACCTTGCCTTCTCAGTTCTCAGTAAGGTTAAACGTAGCCTCGTCCCTCCGCAATACCTTCTTGCACTTTTCACTGTCTCACTTCAGATTTTTATTGCAAAATGCAAACGTTTCTTTTCCTGTCTCTCAGTTGGAATGGGTTTACGTCGTGGCGCTTAATGCTTATAGCTGAGGTCGTCCTTCAGGCGGCGTTGCTAGTACTAACAGATACTGTAACAGGTTCTTTTCGTGCCACATAGAGTAATGATTTTGCTCCAGTTCACGCTTTTTTTTAACTAAGGACCTCGTGGAATAATCCCACATTACACAAAAAACCCCCGCAAGAAACAGCAGGAAAAACGTGGATTGCGTCACAAAAAACAAGATCCACTCATCACGACACACGTCGGGCAACTGAGGACTTTTTCTTTTGTGTGGAACTTAAGCTCTATCTCCTTTAGTTTTCCTTAGGTGGTTACAGGGGGTCTTTATTAATTCGCCATAGGTATTGGTGCGCAATTTTGGCGCCAATGCCTATGGCACCGAATGTATATGGATATAAATTTTTTACTTATCAACGGCATCCGCTAAATTATAGAGGATAGATTAATAGTCATCAAACATCTCTTATCATATTTATTAAACTCATGGAGACGGATTTGAAAATTGAGATAATCAATTTTTTTTTAATATTTTTTATGAAGTCTTTATTTAGTCTAAGTGCGCTGAAAGAAAGAAGGAGAAGAGGCTAAGCTGGGACCGGTTGGGGCGCTGCGTCCCGTCAATACGGCGGCCAGGTAAAGAATGAATAGTAATATGAAAATGAAGAAAGAAAAGGATATAACGGTATAGTAATAAAGAACTACATGTAAAGGAAATGTTTAAAGTATAATAATATGAACAAGCAGGTTAGTTTCCACAGAAAAGCATAACTGCGGGCAAAAAATTAAACGACTAAGAAAATACCGAGAAAATATTGCAAAATTTACTAATAGCTATATACCACTTTCAAGGAATTGAATATTTTCGTATATAGATTATCTTTGCATTAGGTAGTAGCAATTTCGCCATCATATAAAAAAACAGCTTGCGTATCACTGCCATCACTTGGTGGTAAACAGGATAAATAAGATACAAATGTTTCTCCTATTCATTGACTCATTCACAGAAGATAATAAACAAGCTTTTCCTCTATACAGCCTTCGACTAATTCGTAGACAACTCAATGGAGATTGGTCTATCGTCTAACAGATTTTTATTCATTTGTTCAGCCGTCTTGTCACCACTGGCAACAAATAGACTTGTGGCACTTTCATTATAATTTTTTTTAATTTAAAACAAAAAAGAACTCAACAGGATTGGGAAATATTGTCATGAAGTTAGGAAAAAGAGTTCCCTGAATAAACTTTTTTCTTATTAAGTTTAAACTTGCAAAATTAACTAATACTTGAGAACGTAAATATAAAGGTGGTTTGACACTTTTTTAACCTTACTTCCATTCTGCTATGAAGAAAGGTCTTCGTTTGGGCTACCTACGATTTTTCATTCTCCGACTCTTATATCTCCAAAATAGCTCCTACATCCGACTCAGGCCATATTAAATGCACCACTAAAATAAAGCAATAATAGGAGCCGCAGTGTCGTCGGAACCGGAAGGTAACAACTTGTTAACCTCTGGTAAACGAATATAGAGCTTTTCGGTTCTACAGACTTTTACCGAAAGCCCGCTTGGTGATTACAACTCAAGTAGGGAATCGAACGTTGACGTAACTTATAATGCAATGTAGTTACGACCTGAACTTAGCATGGTATCAGTCCATTTACCATCATTTTCATCATAACCTGTCCAAACCACTTGATTCTTTTCCTTCTAATTACATCCGTAATGTCTCATCCATATTCAACGCTTCTCTTACACTAACATTTGTCCTTATATGTCTCCAGTTGGTGGCGATGATAGTCGTGAGGCACTTTATCTTAAAAGCATTTAGTCTCCTTTCATCTTCAGCGAGCAGAGTCCAGTTAATAGGAACTATTACCTATTGATCAAATATTAATGTATGATAAATAATGTAATTAAATTCGGTATCTTTCATTGTAAACACCTTTTAATATAATAATCATGTAATGCAACATAGTTCTAAAACGAGGTGTGATAGGCAAAAAGTAATGATAGATTTGAATTTCTGACCGATAAGTTAAATAAATCCATTGAAATCTCATATGCCATAAATTCAGAAATCTGTAATAGAGGTACTTCAGGGCATTTCGAAAGATGCATAAAATGTGTATTTTACTGACCTGAAGCAAAGAAGGAAAGAATTTATTAACTCAGGAGGAGATTATTTTAGGCAACAAATTGAAATAAACCTCCATCTAGTAATTAGTCACTAAACTTTTGGAAAAAAAAAGTACTACAATATAAATAGAAGTGGCTCGAATACAGATTCCGAGAAACTCCACTTGATACTACCTTCCATCCTGTAAGCTAATTCTATATCCATGTGAGCAAATTTTCCTGGATACGACCAGTTTCCAACTTTCTAATCAGTCAATGATGCAAAACTATATCAGAGGCTGTTTGAAGTTCTAAGTAAAACAAGTCTATTGTTCGGCTTGCGTCATATCCTGGAAGTAGTTTTAGAAAAACTAATCAAGCTAGCAAGTCATGATTTATTATTTATGAAAACTGCGATGAGTCTCCCGAATTACTACATGGCTGTCGAGATGTGCGACTAGGTTTTCATTGACGATTAATTTAACTAGTTTAATAATTTAGAACTTAAATTAATTAGCTCATAGTTTTTGTGGAGGTAACAATTGTTATTTTTAAAATGGGTGTTGTCAGCTAATTTGAACATTTCGAACGACCCTTTCTTCTAGGGATCTATTAAATATTATTGTTAGACATCTATCAATGATTTTTATTATTACGTTAAGGTGTCAAATATAAATCGAATCTAACCGAGGTTTGGGGGAGATTTATGTAATTTTATATATTTAAAATTTAACTTCCTTATTGAGAGATGTGCTATTTAGTATCGAATGCAGGTTTAATGCCATCTGTGACACTTGAATTGGTAAAACAAAGGGTAGAAAATCATTATTTCGACAATAACTTTAGACTCAAGGTTAGGTCTGCATATTGGTAATATACCTTTGTATTTGATTTACAATCTTTGTTTTTGTTTTTTTGCAGGTCAGAATATGTCTCGTCTTTCAATAGACATTCCTTCAATACACTAGGCTGTATTTTGGGTAGGCGGTATTCTTTGTTTTAAAATTTTGGTTAGGCACCAGCCTTACGTTTTTCTTGGCTTAGTACACTTACTTTAGCTTTTTTTTAAGGGGCCAATAGAAGTTAAAGCTTCTCCTTACTTCATCTTGTTAGAAAGTATCGGTTTTTGAAATCTTACTAATTGTATATCTAAATTTAGCGAATTCGGCTCCACCAAAATTGAAAATTATTGTGGAATTTGGAATTAGAGAGTATCTAATATGAATTATAATTGAATGAACTTGTCGTCATTGTCACTTAGAGGTACTCCAATAGAGGATGGCCCAATAACTTCTCCAAAATCTTTTTTCTTTTAAAAGTTTAATGTCCAAGAGCCAAAAAGCTTTTACACTGGCTTAACCCTTGCAAATAATTAATAAAGCAAAATTTGCTGTTTGATCCATTAAATTAAATTCGTTCAGTTTATTTTCTATGCTATGAACATTGATGAGGCATATCGTTGGCAAGATAGCTGAACCAAAAAATATCCACTATCAGTTTCTGATGAATTGTTCTTGGGCTGTGCTCTCTCTTAAAAGCATTCCTATTGACACAAATCTCTCGCTTCGTTCATATAAATGAGAATAAAAGTGGGCGAAATGTCCTATTTCTTAGTGACAAAACTTGAAAATAGTTATTAATGTCGGATGCCTTTACAAGGATTGATTTATCCAAAACCACTCTCAGTCGTACACATAAAAGAATGATTTTACAGCTCCTGCCGCAACCATTTCTTTATGAAACCATATAACAGACCTTGAGGTGCTAGTAATTGAAGTATCTGCATCGTCAAAAATGGAATTAATCTTCCTCGTTGTTACAAAAATTCGATTTTTTATCTCTCAATGTATTATGGTGGTTTAAAATAGAAAGAGTAGCAAGAAGGATTAGTATCGAAAATTAACGTTATCCATTATAAACGGGTAATAAATATTCAGGAATATCCCAGGCTCACAGCTGTAGAAAAAGCCTAATACAAATAACTGCTTTACCCAGCCATCTTAGCCACTATTTCAGTAGATACAGAAAAACCTAATAAAATTTTTTTTCGAAGACTAACCTCAGAAATACCATAGTAATGACATATCAAATGGTGATGAAAATTATTTGAAGATTAACGGAAATCTACTTAATACTAGAAAAGTTTTGGTATCAGGCTTCTAGTTCATACTTGCCAAGTTTTTTTTTTAAATCAGGTTAAACATAACTCTAATTCAAGATAAGTATCCTTATTAATCCCTTTGTCTGTTTCGTGAGGAGCTTTACAGAGAGGAAGGTGCAATCAAATTAGTGATGTGATGGATATCTGATGACACATTCCAAAGGTACAATCATAGTAGAAAGGAAAATACAGACATTTTTCAGTTTCCTTAGCTCAAATTGAATTTAAAACAACTTAATTTAATCCCTCGATGATACAAAAGTACTTATTTTTCAATATTTTCTAAACTTTCGAGTAACCAAAAATTATACATTGGAGTATATGAGAGATGATAACATCGTTTTCAGAAGTGCATAGGCCTAGATGGAGGAAATATTTGTATACATCTTTTTAATAAAAAGTTTGAGATTTTGTACCGATATGATTTGACTTCTTAAATAATAACATTATTACATTTTAGTGTCTTATGAAGATTAGTTTTAGAAACATCTATTCCTTTCAATAATTTAAGTTTGCTTTTACCACAAAAAAAAAATTAAAATTCAACTAAAGTAACCGAAGACTTGATTGATTTTTCAATAACTAGAATTAAAATAACTTCTAACCAATATCAATTATTGCAATGTATTTATAATTATATAATTATTATGTGATTAGAATTAATTTAAATATAAAAAATTATATTTAAATGCCTGTCAAAGACATTCCTTTCCTAAGTTTAATTGCATATATAAAGGGAATTTTTAAAAAATTATTTGCCACACTTTTATTTATACTATGTTCATCTATACGATTAGCATATATGTATTAGTATATCTATATTCAGTGTAAAAAGATACTTGCAAGTGGATTGCAAGTTACCTCTAAATAAAATTGTTTATTACCTTCGTTGCTTTTTTTCAATAGGAAGTTAAATTCTTTAAGATAAATCTCCACAATTCTGGTCCATTTCTATAAGAAACAAGGTCTTGAAAATTAAAGTATGCTTGCTTTAAGATTTTTCTTCTAGATTTATATATCTCTTTTAAGTTACCAGAGTTGAAGTGCTTTCTAATAATTTATGTGAGTAGGCTACTTATAATAGATACTACATATTTACATTTGATATCAAAAAAGTAATCCGACAATGGCATCTTCACTTAAATTCACACCGAAATTTTGTAAATAGGAATGTGATGTCAGAAGAGGTTAAGGTGACATACATACTTTGGGAGTTATTTAAGAGATTCCAAAATACATATTACCAAAAGTTTTTATTAAACTAGAATCGAATTAATGGCAATATAAAACCATGATATTAGGAGCCTTCCTTCACCATCATTAGTGATTCAAAAAGATGGCTATTGGAAAACTTAAATAATATGCTGCTTTTAATCGGAATGCGAAACAACATAGGATTTAAAGTTAATAAAGGAGAGAGATTCCTGCCGGAATTCTGAAACTGCTGTTTCAATCGCTCTCAACAACCCGTCCCTGCAGTGATATCAGCTAGTCCAAGAAATTTACGAAAATTCTGTGAAATTTGAGCATAAAGTAATTAGATCTCAATGAAATGATATAGATAGTACCTATATCATTATATTTTAAGTTAAATTAAAAGATAATAGAAACATAGATGAGGGTCTTTTTTATCAATAGATCAGATATCAAGAATACATTTAGGAGACAGAAGTTGTCGCAATCAAGCTATAATAACGAAAAAATTTATGTAGGACACAAAATCTACTTATAAATATTATGATCATATATGTATTTCATATCCTTGCCAATATTTATATTTTTATTAGAAAACTGAAAGTAAATTTAAGGTGACCCACTGTGTTAATCATTCGAAAACAAGAACCGGTGCTTTGAGTAGTTGTAGATACCAGTGGCTCAATTTCTACTTTAACAATAATTTTCACTCTATTTTATCCCACCTTTCATACATTCTCATGTTTTTTTCTCCATTTAGGCAGAAAATGAATAAAATACCATCGAAAGCCTCGAATTAACAGTAAATTTCCTCTTTTGCAAATTTGCTAGGTACAAAATAATTGAATTGCACAAATAAAAAATAAATTGGAATTGTTGCAATTTAATTCACTCTTACTTGCACTGGTCTCTTAGAAATAGATTGTATGACATATGATTGACAACTGTAAAGAAGATGGTGACAAGAGAGCACTCAAATAACTTAATAATGGTTATGAGCATGATGATGTCGAATGATACGCCATGAGTATAATCTTCCGTGGGCAATTCTTCACGTATGAAAGCACCTTCGCTTTGAAATAGTGAAGGTAACAATTAAACAGCAAGTCGTATTGATCGTCGTCAAGAGAATATGGCGTGAATTTGACTTCCGACTAAAGAGAGTTGATTGATGCCTTAGGAAATGACATCTGGCGAAAAGGTCATGACTTCGATAGATAATCTACCCAAGGAAAAAGTCGATTCGCAACTGTCGCTAATGGAGTCAAGTTTCCAGTGGGGCGCGTTAAACGTTGCCGTGATTGCTTTCTTATTTTTCCGAGGAAGGGTGAGTGTTCTTTTCTATATTAAGTAATTTACTGTTTTAGAGAATAACATAAAGTGTTGGATTTGGGAGGTGAAACAGGTGGTTATCTCAACACGATTGCAGATTCCTCATCCTGTGACGGAGATAAAGCAGCACTTATCTAGATCAAAAGCTTTATTCTGATCCGTCAATCAGGGTATAGACTTTCTCCATCCTAACGGTTTGATGCACTCTGTTCTATGGACTACTTAATCCCTGCAGGCTAATGTCAGCGGTCTCATTGATAGGAAGTGAAGGTATTCAGTGGTCTCTGAACGTCTTGACAGGGATATTCAACAAACAGGTGCACATTCAAAGACAGAGAAAACATGAAATGTTGAAAATTAAAATATGTGCCATTTCCATGAATCGGATTTTTATCTGTCAGTTAAATTTAGATTTCAAACCGAGCCAGATATCTCAAATGAGGAATATAGATTTATACATAAACATAATTAAGAATACAGACTTCTATATTCACTTAATGAAGAAGACAGTCCTTATAACATCTAATCTAGAATACAAACTCTTGTATTCACTATGGAAAAATACAGAACCCTACATGTACAAAATCATAGAATAAAGAACAATAAATTCACAAAAGGAAAAACACAAAACCTTACATTAGCCTAATAAAAAAAACACCATTAGCCAATGGAAGAAACACCCATTTCTTCAAACAATGGAAAATATAGACTCACATCCCTAAGCTAATTGCAAACTCATACCTTAAATTTCCATTTATCACGGGTTTATTTTCTAAGATTATTCTCCCCCAAAATATATTTAAAAAAAAAATAAAATAAAATCGGCTTCAAATATTTTATTTAAAATTTAATTAAATTCACGATATTGCAAATAAATTCTATAACAAAAGTGTAAAAGATTCCTTATATATGTATGATCTTTCAAAATTTCTAACGAGTTGATTTATATAAATTGGGGTTGTTAAATTTTATTTGCTTTCTTACAAAATATATTTTAGAAAATTAAAACTTAGTAATTAAACTCTCCTGACCCTTTTATTTAGATACGAAGCGGAAAGTTTAATTTAAAATTTCTATAACTTGAAGATAATTTAAATAATCTTAATGAATACATTAAGTTGATTTTCTATAAAGCGCATGCATGGTAGAAAATCTCCACTCGAAAGTTTAGAAAAGTGTTTTCAAAGAAAATAGAAAATTAAAAGGATGTAGAAGTGTTGGTTTGGAAATAGAGTCACTTAATAAAAAAATATGAGAATAGCGGGAGTTCTATGCGATCCGAGAAGTGATCCCATTTTTCAACAAATCCCTTACAAAGGTCTCGTAAGAATTAAGGGTGATAGTAGTAACTAATTTCTAACTTATTATTCTAAACAAATCTATCATTTAGTTAATAATACTAAAACTACCTTAGAATAGAAACAAATAATTCAATTTATGAGTAATTTTAAGCTGTTTTTAGCTTTCTGGTACAAATGTAGTTTCTAACTTTCTTCTTATGTTATGGTTTTCAGTACTAAAATGTTTCCATACATTCTTCCTTTTATTAATATTATTTCAAAAGCAGATGAAAGAACGTAACTAAAGTGGAAACGACTCAAACAACAATTGTGGAGGTTTTTGATAACATTTAGTGGGAATCTGCAGAGAAATCGGTTTATTTTGTTGCCTTATTAATATACAATGAAATAAATAGATTAATTTAATATCTCGGGCTTACACCAGAAAGTTAATTATAAAGTACGATTCAATTAAAATAGAGATTCATAATAAAAAAATTAAATGATGAATGTGTGCTGATTATTACGAAATGCTAATATGTGCTTCTTTCTGTGATCGCAAAATAGTGATATTTATAAATGCACAACACTGATCAGGAGTATTCACTACAGAATTTCCCTAGAATTTAGAGCTTATGTGTTTTGGGTAATCGCATGCGTTATGTTGCATTTTGGGAAATTTGCAAGGGGGAAAAGTCCCGAAGAAAAAGAGAGAAATCGTCAAGCGGAAAAGGGGGGCGATTTGATCAACACACCGTAACGTAGAGTTACAGACGAGGTGACTCTGAAAGAAAAAAAAAGACATTAGGAACTTGTATTGAAATTAAGAATAGAGACATGCAAGGATAATTCGGCTGCATGAGAAAATCAGAGAAAAACAACCGCTAGATCTCTGTTTGGGTCTACTACCTCGGCTCTTGAGGTAGATCTCCTTGTTTGTAGGAAAAGTTCATAAGTTCTCGAGAGTCGGGTTTTCTTCACCAAAAGTGTGCAAGAGTGGGATAATTTTGAAAAAAAGGAGTGCGATACGAATGCACGTTTGATTCTGAATCTATTGAGTATTTGTGAAGCCTAAGTAAAATATGGGTGAAATCTCAGAAGTGGAAAATCTTCTCTGGCGAAGAGCAAAGAAATTGGGGCGTTGTTAAACGACGCGGCACTAGTGGTCCATAACGTGTTGGCAGCGGATGTTAACATCAATCTATGTCTTTTCGTTCACGTAATTTATTAAAAGGATGCGAGGCGTGACTCAACTTTGGTGAGATCCTTCCTTTCTGAAAGTTTCTTCTTACAATAAAAGAAATATGCGCCAACGTGTTCGTGTAAGCACCTATTCTTTCGATGAGTGAGGTTGTGTACATCTGAACATACCTCATACTAAAGCATATCTTTCAAGCTAGGATATTGTGCACATAATTATCTCTCTATAATGTCGCATCAAAACATTTTACTTTTCTCAAATATATACGAATATTATAAGAAATTTCATAATTATTAAGATGTCCCCCAGGAAATATCGTTTAAAATAGTACGAAAAAAGTAAATATACAATCATTTATAAAATCTACTGCCAATGATCCTCTACTGATAATAGCATATATATCTATAACTCTTTCGATATAATGGTCTTAAACAAAGTAAAGACACAAATAATGTCTACCGTTATTTTGAAAATTTAATTGCTAATTTTGAGGTCCAAATTATCAAAAATAGGACCATCTATAGATGAAATGTTAGTTAATATTGGAGTCTTCAAAACTTTATGTTTAAATTTTTTTAATCTTATAAACAACTAGCTAAGAGGTATGAAGCGTTGTCCTGAAGCATTATTGGTTCATGTATCCAATGAAAAGGGTTTGATGATCAATCTATAATGCAAGTAAGCAATACCCCAACAATATGGTTAGGCTGGTTTTGTTTCTTTTCCTTCAAATAAATTACTGGGCACTTTCTGAATTTGCATATGATCCATTTTTCATAAAATGCCACACTTCTCCTAAAAGATTTATTAATCTTAATCTGACAAAATATTTTGTTGTTTTTCCTATTTAATTATTTTCCAACCTGCTTCCTGCTATCATACATGATCCATTTTTAGAGGCTAGAATTTTTTTAATGAAGGAATTTCGGTTCTTTATGACAAAGTCTATTTTATTTTGAGCTGTCTTTATCAGCAGGAATGAAATTTCACATTATTTTTAGGAATTTAGTGCATTATATAAAAATCTTTGAGTGTTATTTTTATATGGTACTAAAAACTATCTAAGGAAAATCAATTAGGAAATATTAAATAAGATCCATGATTATTCTAAGACGAGGAGATGTGAATTGGATCATTACTGACAAGATCCTGTCCATGAAGTTGAATTTATGCTGACATAAAAGGAAATAATGTTAAGTGTGATACGGTCAAATACAGTATATGCAATCATCAGAGCAAAAGCATCTCTCTTCTTACATATATTTATAAATGCATTGCTTTTCTGCAGGGATCACTTGGTTGATTCCCTATATTAATTGCTGTCTTCTGATTTCTTAACATTACTTACTGTCTTCTGAGCGTAGAAATCAACGAGAAATATTAAATTTTGATTTCATTTCGACTTTTCATTGGTAAAATGATTTTGATTTGAGTGAAAGTTACAAAGTTACTCTCAAAGCAGAGGAAAAGCACGTTGCACTTCCTTGTGTAACCCAACAGTTAAAGTCCTTGTTTAGTTGTAATGACCAATTTAGACTAGTTATTAGTTCCTTCATAGGTTTAGTCCTGATTCTCACTAGGAAACTAATCAAACCGATAACGTTCTTTCTTATTCTAGATTTGAAGTGATACGGAATTATTTAACAAGAAATAGTATTAATAATATTTTTTAGTTAACTTAAATTTATAGTTCTCAATGATGGATGACTGGTCGTAAACTTTGTAGCCTATCCAACCAAATATTTTTTGATATTGCAACTCGACACATTTAACATCTTTCTTTCCCATTTACCTTCCCCGACTTCTTTGCAAACCAAGTTGCCAACAATTTTGGCGGAGATGTCATTATCTGCTTTTCCTTATTATTTACTATATTATATTTTTTTCTGTGCTGTTCAAATTGGAGGACATTTTTAAAGTGTGAGGCTCTATTTATTTAGGTCACTCTATGCTAAGGACAAAATCTTTCCTCACCTGGAAAGACACTAGGAAATCTTTGAGCATTTTTTACATGTGAAATTAGGGACCAACCGATTAAGGTAGTTGCCTTTAGATTTACGATGGCAGATATAGTCCAGAAGCAGCCACAAAATGCTCCACTTTGCACATAAACCCGAGAAAAGACCTCAAATATTGTAGAATTTCCTGACCCTTCATACCCCCTAAACTCCCTGCAAGGGAAATCTATGAGTGTTTGATCTCATAGCCCCAAACCACCCCCCAAGCCATTGAGCATTTTACTTCTTAGTCAGCTGGTCATTTATTTCTTTGCTAATATTTACTTTACATTTTGTGAGTTTAACCCATGCTATCGGGTGGAAGACAAACACGTTTATCACATAAAAATCTCTTATATCAAAATGTTTTCAATATGTAAAAACTCCTTCGCCATCGTATGCCTATAGAAGACAATGAAAATTATTTATATCTACTACTCTCTACCAAGATCTCTAAATAAACATGGATCTACTATGAACTTAATGACCATAAAATACAAAATATCATGGGAAATATATTGCACTAATTAATTATGATACAAACGTTAGAGCATGAAATATTACAAAGCACCTGGATAATATTATGTTAGATTTCAAATTATAAAATCTAATTTGGAATATCCTTCAAAACCCAATTTAAATTGGGTTCCTAAAATAGGGGATGGATATGGAAATTGACATTATTCAAGAGATTTTCATTTAATGAGTAGATAATGCAAATGGTTACGAAAATGATGAAAGAGGACGAAGAGTCGAAATATTAATAAGGAATTACATGTAAACGAAATGTTCAAAGTATATTAATATGGACTCGAAGATCTTTTTTCCAAAAAAAAGCGGAAGCAAGGCCAAAAAATTCAGCATTAAGAAAATACCAAGGAAATATTGCACTATTCAATGGTAGCTATTATGGAACTTTTAAGGAATCGAATAAACAGCATATTTGCATTAATTATGACAATTTCGCAATGATATGAGGGGTGGTCAATAAATTTGGCGAATCGGTAGGGCAAAACAGAGGAAGGGGGATGGCTGTTTGTGTGGGTGTTAGAACAAGTTATGAGAAGTCAGGACCTGCATCCGCACGCTCCTCCTTCGTCAATTTAAGAAGTAGTAGCTTATCGCAAATCCTCAGTCATAATTTTTTCAACAATGGAGAAGGTCCATCAAATTTTTGACCAAGGAAGGAAATAATGCAAAAGAAATCCATGAACGCATGGTTGCAGTATACACCAACACGGCCCCTTCCTATGCAACCATTGCTCGCTGGAATAGGGAGTTCCACTATGGTCGTGAGTCCCTTGCAGGTGACCCCCGTCCAGGACGCCCGTCAGACGTGACAACGAGGACAATGTAGCCCGTGTGGAAAGGATGATCCTCGAAAATCAACAGATGAAGTTTGTTGAAATCGAACCAGAACTTAGAATAAAAAATGGAAGTGGCATCAACATCATCCACGACAATTTGGCCCTGACCTAGGTGTCTGCCTGTTGAGTCCCTAGAAACCTCACGCCCCATGATCGACTTCAATGTCGTCAAAGTTCAGAGGAGCTACTGCTCCTGTACAACCAAGACCCAACGGGATTCAAGTCACGCATAGTGACAGGTGATACAACGTGCGTTTATCACTGGGATCCCCCAGCGACTACTTTTCAGTCCGCCAGCTCAAGGCTGCACTGCGTGGACGCAAGTTTGAGGACGATAAAGATGTCCAGGTTGCCGTATAGGAGTTGATTGAACAGCAGTCGGGAATTTGAAGCCTCAGGGACAAGTGGCGCAAGTGCATTAAATTCCAGGGTAGTTATATTGGAAAAGAATAAAACACTTTTCCTCATATCTCGTTTCCTTATATGCGAATTGCAAAAGTTATTGACCGCCCGTCCTATATAATCAGCTTAAGTAACACTGCCATCTCTTAGCTCTACCAGGCTAGATAAGGTGAAAATGTTTCACATATTCATTGGATCATTCATAGAAGATAGTAAACAAGACTTTTCACACACCGTTTCAATTATTCGTAGACAACTCAAGTCAGATTGGTCTATCTTCTGGGAGTTTTTAATCCCTTTCTCCAGCCATCCTTTCACCACCGGCAACAAATAGACTTACGGCAATTTCATTATAAACCTGGTCACGAATGTAAGTAAATAAAATCTGTAAGTAAAGTTTAATTGACTACACTAAAACTTGGAAAACTAACTAATACTAGAGGCGTTAAATATAAAGGTCGCGTGCCACTCTCTTTAATTTACTCACATTATGAAATAAGCCTAATAATTACTTAACAGAAGAGCTGAATTGTAATCTTAAATGCTCCATGTATGTCTTTTTTAAGTACGTGCCTATTTATGATTCTGAAGTGGGTGGGAGCTTGTTGTCTCTCCTTTAACCTATTAATACCTACCGTATCATGAATTATACGGTTAACTGCACCTCAAAAACTATTTATTAAAAATATGTTTAAAACATTTTACTTGTAATTAGCTATTTGATTTTCAGACTGATAATTATAGAGACACATTTGCGAATTTTACATAGTTATTCTCATGTGAACAAAGATTAGATACAATTGTCTCAGTAGGGATTTTGACATGATACAGATAAGCTTGAAGTCATCCTTCAACCACCAAATGATAGCCCAAAATCGTATAAAAATGAATATCCAAGTGATTGGAAACAGACTGTAACATTCAGTCAGTTTTTTGATGAAGCAAGGGAGCCATATTATGGGTATCATGGCATGAAACAGTTTATTCGAGGGAAGACTATTCGATATGGATAGTATGAGCGTTGTTGTCTTATTACACCTGAGGGTTACTTAGTCAAACTCCAACCATATACCCGGTGGTGAAGATAAATTTGTAGGAAAAACTCTTGGTTCAACGGTAGCAGAAAAACTTTGCCTTGGCTTTGTACCACAGGTATCTCTTATTTATATAAATAATTAGTTTACTTCACTTCCTGGTGGAGTGTCTCTCAAGTTGTGGTTGGTTTTGTGTTAGAACTATCAGAAGGTATGGAACTGAGAAAGCAACTATATAGGAACTAACCGAGTGGAAGAGAGGCACATAGAGTGCATTGGAAGAAAAACTAGTGGATTACTTTCCTCAAATGGAATGATAGTAATCCAGTTACGTTAGTGAAGAATGTCAAGAAAAAGGAGATTTTCAATGTAGAATAATACTTTCTGAGCTGGAAGAAGGTTGAAAGAAGGCAAATATTTGTGGTTCAACCAAATGTTGTAAAACTATAAAATAAACAAAATGTTAGGCGTTTATCTTTTCTAACTGGGGTAGATACAAATATAGAATAAGATCTAAAATGTTATTGGCCTTTTTCAGAAATTGTCTTAATGGAAGTCCTTCTAAACCTCTTGTTGCTATATTTTCACGTTGAAAGAAATAGCTCTTCCTTAGAATTCACTTGAAAAATCGTCATTTATATTGCAAATGAGTAGTTTGCCCTAAACAAAGAAAACAAGTAATAAAAGAATAATTTGATGCTGAAGATCATCTTGTCAATAAAACTGATAGCCAAAGACGGTACGCTGTTTGCAAGAGATGTACCAAATTTCTGTGTATAAGATAAATTGTTTGATTTCATCCTGATAATTACATACTTTGTAGATTTTCATTAGTTAATGTGCTTCTTAACTGTTGTAAAGAAGCACATCTTGAAATCATCATGTTTTTGACAAAATTTTGACTTCACTAACTTATATGCGCAAAGGTATTATAGTTCTGTCTCATTAAAAAAAATAAAACTTATTTTTTTTGATTAATTGTTGAAGAAAAAGAAGGAGGAAGACGAATGCCAGTCGCTGACGAATTTGTTTTGGACGATCGTGGTTGCGTGAGGTTTCTAGGGACCCAATGGGCAGAGACCTTGGTCATGTCTAAATTGCCGTGGATGATGTTGATAACACTTCCATATAATATTACAAGTTCTCGTTCGATTTCTTCGACCTTCACCCGTAAATTTTCGAGGTTAATCCTCTCGAAACGGGCCACACTGCCCTTGTTACCAGGGTAGTTTGTTTTTAAAGAACCTTTGTAATACTATTCTTATAGTCCACTTATTTTATTATCACAGAACATGGAGACCGTTCATGTTGAATTCCATTCCGTCTTTGCTAAATACCTTTTGCCGGATGGGTATAATTCGAGACGAGTGGTGCGTTTGGAATTAAATAAAGAGTCACCCCTGATTAAAGCCATGGGGCCAAACACCGTGCCACGATGAGCCACTGGCTGAGGGATCTTAATCTGGTTTGACTGAAAAATCATTGTTTTGGGGGACATTTCAGGAAAATATTTAAAATACAAATCGAGTCTTTAAAAGACAAATCGAATTCTTTAAAATAATAATCGAAATAGTTAAAATACAATCGATGTCTCTAAAAATATAAATACCAATTAAACTTATAAAAATATAATCGATGTCTTTAAAATACTACTCGTAGTCTTAAAAATAAATATCTAAGTCTTAAAATAATTAGCAGATTCTTTTAAATACAAATCAAAGTCTTTACTTTTCAAATGCAAATCTTTAAAATACAAATCAATATCTATGGACTACAAATCTGTCTTCAAAATATTAGTCAAAGTCTTAAAATACAAATTTCTTTTTAAAATACTAATCGAAGTTTTATAATACTAATCAAAGTCTTCAAAATAATAATATATAGTATTATTACTAATATCTAGTATTATTTGCTTTTTCGTTTAAATAGTCAAGAGGCAAATAGAAATAGTAAATTCAAGCTTCTTAATTCAAAGAGAGTTAACACTACCATACGAGAGAATATATTATTATATGAGGTTAAACAAATATGGCATAAATTACAGGTGCAAGTAGTTTAAAGCACCTCAGTCACCACAATCAATCTTTTTAGGAAGAGAATTGATAAATATTGATAGAAAATTGAAACATAATTAATATTCGGGAACTCGCTTGCTAGCAATAACCCCTGGTTGCGAAAGAATTGGATAACTTTTGTAGTTTAATTTGATTTTATTCACCTTGGTTTGATGGTTTAATGCACAAAGTCGTCGAACAAACACTTTCGAAACTAGATCTTAAACTTTTCTAATAAAATACGTATTCAAGTGGTATGTACTTGTACCTTGGTTTTTGAATCGAGCTATTTCGCACTTTCTCTAAAACATTTGGAAGGTTCGGGACTGTCAACCGGTTTCCAATCCAACAAAGGGGCGTACTTGTTGCGAAAGATTATACTCTCACTTTAGATAGCCCCAAAATATGTATAGAGCCAGATTAAATTAAACCAAACCAAACCTAACCTTAAATATTTTGCAATCGATGCTCCCACCTGTCAACGTTAACAAATAAGTGCTCCAAACCTATATGGGCAAAACTGATACTCGATTTATAGATTTTTCCCGGGGTAAGATTCTCTCCCATCGTTTCCTTGACCCTTTGGACTGGCTTCTGTTGTCACTTAGGTTTTTTGCTGGTCGGTAGTTCTGTATGAGTAAAGAGCCTCTTTTAGCTCCGAAAGGGTAGTGTTGACTTGTTCAAGCAGAGAGGAGAATAAATATGAAAATTGACATTTGTTATTTCAATTATAAAAGACGAAATTAGAATTTGTCAAATCTTTGCCTTTTTTTATTCCATTTGGCTCTTATTATCAAGAGGTTTAGGCATTAAACCCAAAGGTTCTCTACCTTCTTTGTGCAACGCTTCAATCTGAGAAGAACAACAAATCTTTTAAAGCTTATTAACTTAGGGGAAAACACTAAGGAAGGTTAAACATAGAAGTAATTGTGAACATTAAGCGTGTGACAATGACATAACTGGCTTTACCATGACTCTTTATGCAGATATATGATGTCAGTTCAGCTTTATTTACAATCTATGCGAGATGGGAGCAGAGTGCACCTGTTAACAGTACGACACCTGACACAGCGTTTTACATGGACTCGGGAAGATTTAAATTGGACTCAAGATGACTGAGACGTGTGGCGTGATCCGATCATCTATAGTCCCATTAATTGGGGTAATGGTATTTTTCGGGTTTGGCCAAGAGTCCATTAATCCTAGGACTCAAGATGACAGCTAGGGAAGAAGCAGGCAGTTGATAGTTTCATCCGGGTGTGGCATTTGTTTATGGACAATGGTTGGGGTGATTTCTTTCAAATAAACATTTTAATGACCATTGAACGCCACTTCGCCGTGTTTGGTGACAATTTACATCCATAAATGAACTCACTGTTCCCTAAGAACGATAGGATATTCTAGCAGGTTATTGCCGAGCCTAAAACTCCAAGTGAATTTTAAAATGATTAGACTAATAAGATGGCCACCAGGTTTGCTCAAAATGAGCGTACTGGAGCATTTTGGGGACACTGTGACTATGTATATGTGCACCAAGATCAGTACTTACAAATTTTAAGAAACTAAGGACTGATATATAGACTGCCAAGTCGGGTAGATACAGTTAACCAGGCTAGAAGGGATCTTACATGATACTAGGTAGTTATTCCACAACTTCAGTTACATCTATATTTTAATTTTTATGATAGAGATTCTTCTCCATCTTTTCTTTTGTCACTTGTGTAAAATAGATTCGCATTTAAATTCCTTTTCCTGTCTCTTTTCAATTCCAAAGTACTTTCAATCCTGGTCAATTCATCTTTCTATTACTCTACTCTTAGTATTTATTTCTATTCTCTAGCGAATGAAAATGTTTATTCTTTAATTATTCTGTTGAAGATAAAAGCACCCCGTGTTTTCTATTATTTTTCTGAAGGAAAATCGCTATTTTAGATAGCCTTTGATTTCGATCTTAAAGTTTACAATATTCTACGGATAATTTCGAAAATTGCCATTGATTTGTTTTCACCTTCCCGGATGCAATTGAGTCGCGATCACGATAAATAAGCCCTATAAATATAAGCTTGAAGATGATGATGTGGTTTAGGCCCGCAACTGTTAATTTTAAAGGTGCAGATGAAATTTATCTATTGACTGTATCGCATTTTCAGTCGGAACCCCACGCAAATATATCTGATGGCTTTTTTGGCTCCTTGATGTGAATTATTTATAATTAGTTTAAAATAATGTCTCCAATTAGGATCATCCCCGGTTCAGTTTAAAGAAAGACCAAACTTTCAAAATTATTTATACAATTAACCATATAATGAACACTTCTGAACGCTGATATACAACGAGACTTGATTATATTTCGTTACCATGGTGACTGTTATTGCTGGGATTGCAGGCTGTAGAAAAAATTTCATTAATACCATTCAAAAATAAAGAGAAAATACAGGAAGCTTGGATGAAACACACATGGAAACTTGGATAACGTGTTGGAAGATTCTCTCGAAAAAACGATTCAGCGTCCAACAGAAACCCGAATACAGTATGTAAAAGACCTCTAAAAACGACGAACTATAGTGTATGTTGCATTCCATTGCACATATAACTTTCCCATAGTTGGAAGAATTCTTATCCTTGGCAAACAATCGCACAGTGCTAGAAAGCAAAAAGCCTCCAACTACAAAATCTACAGGCACTTCCATTACAGATGAATGATTCGACTCAACACCACTCTTTGAAACACATTCTTTAACTCTAAAAACCACCCTACAAGCACACTCCTAACTTTTGTAATTCCCCCCTGGCGTTCGCTTTACCTTGCTTGCCCTCGTCGAATTACACCTCATGTTTTCAAAGCAATATGCTATTACTCTCAAAATACCTTTCGCCATCGATAATTCCAGCACTGCACATTTGAAGCCCTCCAACGCCAAAACCGTGAACTATCGATACGAGAGACATTTCTTCCTTGTCCATTTCTACACTCCCAACTTTAACTCAAACTCAACCCTCTATTCATTGACCTATTTCTTGTCGTTGTGCCCTTTTGAAAACTATATTTTTTTTTGTTAACAATTCTTCAAACCAATGTCATATCCTGAATAACGAAACAACAACCTGCATTAAGTGAAACGAATTGGTCGAAGAGCACTAAGTAATAATAGTAGAATTAAAATAAAATAGAAAAGCTTTACAATTAATACCATTATTCCCCACTCACCAGAAATACATAGTTTTTATACTTGACTATTAACTGATTGTTAAGAAAAACATTCTTGTGATACCTTATGCATTGTCATAGACCAGTATGGCTTGGCCTTATACTTAAGTCACCTTTATTTGCCGAGTGAAGAGCCACGACCTTCAAAGATTGACCTAATAAATGGATAAGCAGAAAAGCTGCTTTCAGTATTTTATTAGAAGTTTTAAGCCAAAAGTCAATAAACTTAAATAGTTAAGGCCAATATAAAAATAGCTTTTTCTTTCTCTCAACCATTTTACAATTTTACAAAAAATATGCGTTCTTGGGCTGCAAAATTATCTACACATATAAAAAAATAATATATTGGAAAACATTAGCATCTAGATTTTGATTTCAAAACGAATGTTGGCATTGCAAGTTTCTCTTCAGCACTTAAAATATTGTCTTAGAATTCGGGTATTTAGTTAAGCCAATTAAAATAATGCATACAATAATTTCTGCCCAAATAAGAATTTCACATTCAATTCACAGAAGTTTGCATACTAAAATCTAAGAGGGATTTTTACAAAAAGATGAATTTAATTTATTCTTATTGATTAATTCATGAATGTAATTTTACCTTTATTTATTATACCAAAAACGAAGTTTCTCAATATTTGGCTGAACTGTAAAATAAACATAGATTTACAAAGTAAAGTATAAATATGTACGTTTTAATTTTCTACTGATTTTTCACTATTCTCTGCCAAGGCCTTGATACTGTATTCGAATGGTTCTCAACATAGGCCCTACGGTTATGTGAAAATATTAGAAAGACCCGAAAAATATTCACGCGCACAGTACAGAGCATACTAACAGCTGCCTTGAGTTAATTATTTTTTCTTTATTCTCTATAAATTAAATAAAAGAGGGGCACATATGAGCGTAAAAACAGTTTAACAAACATTCATTTATTACTTCTTTTTTTTCATTCCACAACTTCTTCTTCCATTGAAATTATAGTGATAGTGATGGACACACTTTAAATCATCTTTTCTCCTCATTGTAGCATATTGGCTACGTTCCCACCATACTTTTCCATCAAGTGCACATTTAATTACCACCTTCTTCCTTATGATAGTTATGAAGAAGATTTTAAAGACGCTCTTGAAAATGGTCGTCGTCCCCATTAATTGTCACGTTTACGTTTGGCATAAAAATTAGATATCTTCAAATTTGAGGCATTTTAAGACATTTCTCCCTTAGCGGAATTAAAAAAAAAACCCGCTTATTAACTTTAAGGATTTAGTAAAGATAGGCGTAATTAATATTTTTCTAAATTAAATTAGTATTTCAATATTATTTAAATAAATTTGCATAGATATTCATAATAGCACGGAGGAATATTATTAGATAGACTCTAATATCGTTAGATAAGGTTTTCGAAACAAGTCACTGTGGATAAGAACTTTATACTGATAAGGTGCCAACAACGTTAGCAAAACTTTCATAGACTCTGGAACTGCTCTCATAAAACACTTCTTACCTGCGTAATGAAATATTCTCAAATTCAAAATCACTTTTCGGGCGAGTATTGAAATTCAAAGAAATTTAATTTCTAAAAAAGAAATGTAAAGTAGTTTTCCAATAAGTGAGATGTGCCAAGCTCTAGAGAAAAAAGGTGTTAATTACATCGATTAAAATTCATGAAAAGAGGTTATTCCCTCCGTAGATAAGAAGTGAAGGTAAGAGAACAGAGACAGTATAAAAATGGAGACGAGAGAACAGGCAAGAAAAAATTAAGGCAATATAACAGAATGAGGAAGAAATAAATGCAAAAGAAAAGAAGGAAGAACTCAAGGCAAGAACAAAGAGAGAGGAAGCAATTAAGTTGAGAGAATAGAGAATTGAGGAAATGAAGGTGAAAGGAGTGAGAGCAATCAATTAGGGCAAAATGTCATTGAGAATAAGATAGGAAGGAGTGAGATCAGTGATAAGAACAAATGAAAGGAAGAGGACTGAGAAGGGAAAAAATAAAGAAAAGAAAACAGAAAGAGAAAGAAATTCAGGTAAGAGAACAAAGAAAAAGAAATGAAGGCAAAAAACAGAGAGAGAAATGAAGACAATAAAATAAATAGAAGAGAAATCAAGGTAGGTAAACAAAAAGAGTAATAAATAAAAATAAGACATAGGAGGTAAGAAGAACTGAAGGCGGGGTAACAGAGAGAAGAATAGTGATGTCACGAGAACAGAGAGTGAGAAATGAATGCAAGAGAACCGAGAGGAAAGAAGTTATAAAAGTGAATACAGAGAAGAAAAATTTAATGGAAGAGAACAGATAGAAGAAGAAATGAAGCGAGATAGGAGAGAGAGGAATAAATGAAGGCAAGAGAATAGAGAGGAAAGAAACAATTAAAGTGAACTGAGAGAGGAAGAAATAAATGAAAGAGAACAAAGAGGAAGAAATGAAGGCACCGAATAGTGAGATGAAGAAATGAATACATAATAACTGAGAAATGAGGAAATGAGAGCAATGGAACAAGGAGAGGGAAATAAATCAATTTAATATAACAGAGAGAGGAAGAAAAGAAGCAAATATAACAGAGAGATAGAAATGAAGTCACAAGAAGAGATAGAGAAGATGAATTGAAGGCAAAAGAAGAGAGAAATGAAGAGATGAAAGCAAGTGATGATTGAGATGAAGAAATGTAGGCATAAAAACAGAGAGGGAGAAGGAAATGAATGCAAGAGAACAGAGAGAGGAAGAAATCAGGCTAAGAGAACAGATAGAAGAAGAAATTAAGGTAGAGAAGAAGAAATCAAGTTAAGAGAACAGAAAGAGTAATTTATAAAGGCAAAACAACAGTGAGAAAAAAACTGAATGTATGATAACAATGGGAAAAAGAAATCACAGTAATATCAGAGAATGAAGAATTAATAGGACGAAATAATAGAGACTAAGTAATTAAGGCAAAAAAGTAGAGAGAAGAAGAAATCAAGGTAAGCGAACAGAAAGAGGAATAAATCAAAGCAAGACAATCGAAAGTAGAATATAGAAAGGCCGGAGAACAGAGAGATAGGAAGAAATGAAGGCAAGAGAAGAGAGAGAAAGAAATATGAGGTAAAGAGGAAGCATGAGAGATATTGACTCAGCCAATCTATAAACATAACTGCACACAGATTTGTAGGTGTCTGATCGTAGTCCAAATACACCTGGCCACAACGTCCCCAAAATGCTCTAGTTGGCTCATCTAGAGCGAACATGGTGTCCATACCATTAGTCGCATCACTCCAACTGCTCTTCGAGTTGGATTCTTGACAAATTAAAGCGATTTTCATCTGCTGTGACCTGCTGGAATATTCCATTATTGTTAGTGTACAGGAAGTCTATGAATCAGCGCGAATAGTAAACGGTCAATGAAATGTTTATTCGGAGCATCGAAACTAACCCTTTACCCTTAAACATATCAAAGGACAGAACATGCTACCACCTTCCTGCGCATTGCCTTGTTGATAACTTTAGTTTCAGTCTTTATGAAGCCTCGGAGAAACCACAACTCCACCTTTAGCCAAGCAACTGGAACTCTAAATCAACGAACCACACCACATGTCCCAGTCTTCCATTATCAAATTTCGAACATTATGAGTCCTTATAGAGCGTTGTGTTTGGTGTCGTGATGTTAACTGGTACACTTTAATCTCATATCTCATAGAATGTTAAGAAAGCTAAACTGACCTGATATATCTGCATAAAGTACCATCAGAATTTAATGTGGTGCGATTTATGTCATTATGGTTATTCTGTTATCGAGAACTATTCTAACCAGACGGCCCTGCTCAATATCATTGAAAATCCGCAGCTGTCAGTCACGGACATGCCTAAGCTGGGCATTAATGCCTTCTATGACGTAATTCGGGTAGACCCGTGACACTGTATTTCGAGGTATCTACATATAATATGAGCAACTTTAAGTGATGGAATGGGATGGAAACCTGAGTATACGAAACATTATTTGTATTAGGTAAAGTAAACATAAAAGCCAAAAACAAAGAAATCAAAGTTTAGCTTTTGTTAGGTTAAAGTCATCCTTATACGAATGGATTTGACACCAAAAGCAACTAATTTTTTTAACCAAACAAACTCTTTACCACATTAAACCACAATACTAACTGCACTCTAAATGGGCAGATACGTTGACAAAGTAATGTATAAATGAGGCTTAATAAAATAAGATCGAGATATAATGGAGATAAACCGAAGATACTTTTGAGGGTTGACTAATTAAAAAATAGACTCTTTTTTACCTTATTTTAGAGACTGAACCTCAAATCTTCATCAAATCTCTCTTTCCTGACGTCAAGCTACATCGACCCATCGAACAGTCGACTAAGATCCAGAAATTAGAGAGCAACCTTATAATGACAACTAGACGCAGTCATTAGCCTCAATCTTCTTCCAGGTTTAATTAATGGCCACAACTAAATCTTTGAAACGAGCGAGAATCCTCTCACTTAACAATTAACATCAATCATTCTCGACACTAATTAGCGGAAAGTTAATTGAAAAGACTCAGGTCATATTTTGAACATTTTATTATCTTTCAACAAGCCGTAAACAAGACGACTAAAAGATGTCTTTTAGGGCAATAAAAATAGACGCCGTTGACAAACTTCAATGGAAACATTGGCAAAAAAATTTAAAAATATGTGCGAGAATACAGGTTGTTCTCTAAAACTAAGTTGCACTATATTTTGAAATGGCTTACATGAACCAACAATCAATAAACTTTACCATAGAAATAAAATTCGTCGTTTGATCCTTTTACCCTTTAGAAATTATAAATTAATCTAGCATTTTCACTTCCTCATGGAATAAGGGGACAAGCCAGCAAACAATCTTGCTATTCAATTTGCCTGGAAACTAGAGTAGAACCTTCAAATAACTCTTCCCTTGGTTTGTCGATGAGTATTAAAAGTATAAAGATTTATTATACAAACAAGAGTTGTTTTGGTGAAAAGCATATATGGCCCAATTTGCAGTAGAAGTTTCAAGATTCTATTAACATACAAATGGGTGGGAAGTGAAACCAGAATATGAGTGTAAAACAAGAGCCGTCTTGCAATTTCACAGGGCATTTACTTAGCATTACGTGTTTAGCGACTATTTGCTGGTTCTTTATTGGTAGAAATAGTGTGTAAGATAAGAGTAGTTGAGTTATGTTAAACTAAATAGTTTCTTCAACAGCTTAGACACTATTAAACTTCTAATTGTGCATCTCTCTCGCAATTGCATCCGCTTTAACCTATAGACTTTATGCGGTGAAGTATAGAGTAATCGATCCAATATCAATTTGTTGGAGAATTTAGCACAAATCATTTCTTATCAAGACACGATAAAATAAATAACACTACACGCCTGTGTTGCACCTAAAATTAATCGGTATACCTCGTCTTCCTTTTGTAGTGAGATTTGACCATTTATTGCATTCTCATACGCAATTTTATAAGTTAAGTATGAAAGGCAAGTCGAATATTTAGTCGCTTTTTGTTATTTACTTTATTCCTGATCTCCGAATGGAAAATCATATCTAAATAAATATAAGAATGATAAACGCTGGAAAACCATTGGACATCAGTACTGATCTTCGTTGGGCAGGAAGGTATAGGCAGAGCGTTATTCCTGTATTTTACGATACACCAGTGACCAGGAAACTGTTCGACGTCAAGATATTGTGGATATTTTAACCCCTTAAGGAAGGTTACAACACGAAAAATTGAGATATCTACGCGAAGAAAAGGCCGGAAGAGAGAGAGCGGTGTTATGATTTCTTATCTGCATGTTGCCATATTTAGCTAGTGCAGTATTTTTGTATGTTGGTGGTTTTTATTATAAGAATGAGAAATAATAGAAGTGCACTGCAGTCTCAACCAAACATGCTCTTTTTATGCCAGTCTTGATTTAAGTATAACTGATTTTATGCTTCATTAAACAACAAATTAATATATTGCTTTTCATATTTAACATATTTAAATCTTGTTCCCATATGGTAACTCAAATATGTAACCTGTAATATTTATTGCTAGCCACATTAGTGGCTAGCACTAATCCGTCTTAAGTAGGTCTCTATAAAACTATAATTTAATACATGTGATCTGAAATCAGTTTAATAGTTAGTTTAACACTTGACTTGGAATTCAATATGTTAAAGTGATCACATATAAGGAGTATATACCCATTTATAGTTGACTTGTATACGCTTTAGGTGGACATGTTGTCTCTCTGTCAACACTTCCGCACTTCTTATAGCAAGCACGAGCTAGAACTTTGTACAGGATATGGTTAAATACCCTCAGGAAGAGAAGTAGTTCCGGTTTGGTTGTCCCTTTTCAGTGAGACGAGTTTTCAAGCTAAATTTACTTTTACAAGCCAAGAGAAGCTGTAGCTTTTTCTTGTCTCGCAAGATGTAAAGAACTACGGATATATCTGAAAAAAATGTTATCTAACTTTTCATTTTGGATGGAAATTATCCATTCCCTCGAAAACAGTTCTCAAAGTAAGGAAAGGCTGCTAATTACACCCTGTTATTGTGGAATTGGTTGACGTACCTTTTGCTACATACCAAACGAGGAAATGGCAAATGTGTATCAATCAATCTCATCACCTGTTCGAGATCCATCGAGTAGTAAGCCCCAAGGAAAAAGTCATGGGCCTGATCGACTCTCTACCTCCCTCAGCCAGAGTTATCATGTGTGACCTTATTTTATATCCATCAAGGACCGTGAGGAACGAAAAACTTAGGTGTGTTTCTATCGAATTAGCAGAGAAAGGAGTTTTCATGTGTAGCTTAGGCAACATTGATGGAGTGTACATCTGGAAGAATGTGTCTTATTCCGGCTCCAGCAAACGCACTTTGTACTTCAAACAACACTGTTAGCTCGAGGATCTCCTCCTATATAGTTTCCACATATTTTCACTATAGTTCACTATTTTACAAATCTCTGCTTACAGATTTTCTGCGAGACATCCCACCCTTTCGGATTGTGTATGAGTTTACCCAATATATAATCACCACTATTCCACCAGCTCATTTCAGTTCTCGAATATTCTTCCACACAAAACCATCTCCTCTAAAACCAAAGTTTCAGGAGAAGCTGTGTTCTGGTAGCTTTCAGCTATCCAGAAGCACCAGGAGGCCCCCATGCACAAAGCTCCAAAATTTTCGTGGAAGTGATGCTTTTGTGTTGAATTTAAAGCTTGAAAGCTCAGACTCTCAGTGCTCGTTATCTACTGCCAAATAGTCTGGATCTTTCTGCAGATCAGAACTCATAACGATCTTCTCCAAGGTCGATTGAAAAGAAGCCACCAAGAAAATTCTGTTTTAATAGATTCCATTTTGAAAACTGCAACGATTACAGCTTTTGGCCAATGATAATAGCTTATTTTGCCCGCTAAACTCAAGAGCGAAGGTAGAATATTTAAGCCTTTTATTGACCATGTTTAATGAGACACATTAATGTAGTGATGTGGAGGAAAGTTGTTTGCCCTGTTTGGCATGATTTTCCACACAATGGTATTTAAGCCTCTTAAAACTCTTTTGAATCTCATTTCATTTAAATAGTAAAAAAATGAGGTTGACTTGGAGTTTGGCACGCACTGGTATTGTATAATGTAGGTACGTTTAGAAGAACAATTCTACACTATTGATCTTTTCAACCCTTGCGACTCAGCTTCTGAAAGATTCGAAAATAGACAGCTGGATATATTAGGCCCTCTATCTTGTTCGAATTGTCAAGCCTTGTGGCTAACAATGCTCGACCGGTTACCTCTCTTACCAAATACATTCCAATAGTAGCCATAGACCCTCGATAATTTGTGGATTTTTTCATTGATTCTGGCTGAGTAACAAGGACTAACAAAGAGTAACACGGAAAGAAAGTACCCTAGAAGACCTTAAGGTCTATTCAATGTGGGTACCTTTGGAAGAGCAGTCGAGTGGGCACATCTCTGCTCAAATGCTTTACGTCTTTAAACGGAAAGGATTGAATGACTTGAATTACCGGCAGTCACTTAGAGTTATTATTATGGCAGCAGCCTATTAGCCAAAGTAGGACTACCTCATGGCATCACGAAAGGGGTTAATAGAACAATGTTATCATCCTATGAAGACTTCCTTAAAGGCCACATTTTTAGCCCCTGTTTAGAATCCCCTCCCTTTAATATTGCTTGGTCCCAAGAATCCAAGGAAAGAAGAACTTGAGTATAGAAGAAAAGTAAGAATTATATACATTTCATTAATAACAACTCACTCATCATTTCTACGTGTAAATTCATCAAAACCTTTAAACGCACGTTTTTGCAGATCCTGTCGACCTCCGTTGCCCACAAGGTTAAAAACACTAAGCTATATTGCCAGGGAAGTCTAAACATCTACTTAATCTTCATTCGAGGAGATGGCGTTAATGAGTCCTTACAACAGCATAACTAATAGCATTTTCAAAAAAATGTCTTATCCCAAATTCTAGGTCATTTTGATAAAGGGCTAAGAGGTTACTAACGGCCTTTCACAAACATTGAGATCGATATAATAAAAGGCAGGGATACTTAGAAGCACATTTTTTGCATATTCTCTACCAAGGTTTAGTCGTTAACACTCTAATACAGTGATAAATTATTCTAAAGCCGTGCCACGTGTTAAAAAGTAATTCTAGTCAATATTTATATTAATTCATCTTCTATTCAGCAATTTCATATTAAATAACAATATTATGCTAGCCAATGAAATAAGTTTCCTATTATTCTTATTACTCGATAATAACTCGTAACTAGAGAGAATTATTTATGCAAAACTTGGCATTGACACCTGATGATTCAAAATTTTAAAACTCATTAATTCACTTTTGTGTAACTTATGAATATTTGACTCTTAGAATTTCCTGTCCACTTTAATAAATGTCATAAGTTTATAATTTCTTTCCGTCCTTACAGAAACTACTGAATATACCCTCTATTATTTACTAACTCGAAAGAGGCTCGACAGAGTGATGAAGGAAGGGTCCCGAAGTACATATGTGTCAGAATTGGCCCTTAAAAGAAAGAACATGAGCCACCACAATATTTTCACTCTTTTAGTGAGCATTTTATAACGATGTTCACTATTTTGTGTACAATTTACAACAGAACATAGTTGAGCAGAATATAACCAATTTTTTAGTGGAACTTCGAAAGCTTCACAATGTTATATAAAAAAATCATTAACAGCTCTAATTTAGCTCTTGGCTTCTATCGAGTTAATTTTCTTATCTTAATGATGATGTCTAATGGAGAAAATTTTCCTAACTCATAAGCACAAAATGGGCCATATTTAGTAAACCGAGAGTATCAAAACATTTACTCCTATTTACCTATCAGATATCGAACCTAAGTGGTAGAATATTTCTGACATACAAATTGTTAACTCTTGTTACTTTTTCGCTAATCGTCCTAAATAGGTTAGCATAATAGAGAAACGGCATTTGTGAATAAAAGGACAATAAATACTAATTGATGGCGCGTTCTTATAAACATTTAATTTATAAAATGCGGTGTATAATATATAATATATACACAGTGTATAATATATACATCTGCCGAGCTTATAAATGCTGCTCTACGTGGGAACTTTTCCACCAAGAGATTGCACGAGTAAAAAAATACTCGCGATTAATGGTTTCTCAAACAGCATGATTGACAAACATCTCCATTAATTATTATTGAAACGTTCAAACCGAGCCAAATAAAGATGCTTGGTTTTCACCTTCATATATACGAGTATATAAATATATATATATATATATATATATATATATATATATATATATATATATATATATATATATATATATATATATATATATATATATATGTATATTGGATTCCATGACGCAGCATAAAAAATGGGCGGAAGAAGTTCTTTGTTATCGTTTCGCATTATAGCTTAATCAGATTAGAATTACAGAAGAAGGATATCATGACCTATATATACAGATATCCAGATGTTATCTCGGGTCGCGGATTCAATGTCTTGATGGGCACTATGGGGTCGATTGGTTGAGGTTATCAGATTTTGCTCTTTATGCCCCCTTAACCACGATCCTCACTACACCCTTGGACAACCGGAAGAATCCATTTCGGTGATTGGTTGACTTGTTGGAAATAATATAAGCTGCTTGTTGTGGTATGCTGCCGAGTATGTATGTACGTTTGTTCCGTACATAAATAACTCCGTACTTTTTTCTCTAAGGGTTTTATACTTTTTTATTTACTTTTATTTTGATTCTCTAACCAGGGAGGATATTGTACTATTATATATCTATTGCCATATGCTGCGTTTCGAGGATTTAAACAAACAACTAGGGCAAAAATATACTTTTAATAACATAAAAAATGAAATGATAATTACTTAAATATACTTTAAATATATAAGAAGATCTAAAAAAAAATTAATACTACCAATAAGTACTACGCGATGGTTGACGCAAAAACTTCACTTTAGTAAGAAATGGTAACTAACGAACATAAATAAGTTGAAGTCCTTTTACATTTACCTAAGAGTGAGTGTGGGGAAATTTGACGTGGAATTTCTTTTCCAGAACGGAAGCGTCGTCCATGCTTTAAAGAAAATTCTAGAATTTGGTTAGGCTTAAATTGGTAAGCCTCTCCACCCTGCCCCCAGCCACAAGCGGTAGCCTCGAACCGCGTCACCGCTGGACCACCTCTTCGAGGGTTAGAATCGCCTGGGCGTGAAGGTCCGAAGCCATTCGACAGTAGCGCTTGCAAAACACCCCATGTTTCCCCCACCCCTGCGGGAGAAGCCTCGGATATATAGGGCTCGTATTCCAGGTGTGAGATACAGAGTTAAGGAGTCCCGCCAGGATCCAAGAAGCATGCCCGCTAGTTCCAAGTCAGGTGGTTAAAAATGAAGCAAAGTGACACCTGAACTTTTTGTGTCGTTGGAATTAGCTCAGCCAGTGAGATATTTCCATTTTAAGATCACTACCAAGTGATTTTTCCGACTCCACTCATCAACTCCGGTAGAAGCCCTTCTCGTTCCATTATCGTCCTCTGGTGGCCGAAATACTCTCCCCTAGACCGTACGTTACCACCCGCCCCTTGGAGAACCGTCATCACGGCAACTTCCCGCTCAGAAGCTTCGAGTGCACTCGCCCTCACGTTTATTGCCTGCAGAAGACATCGTTAAACCTTACCCTGACGTCTTACCCGGAATCCTCTGTAAGCCAACCCCTCCCTCCCTTCAGCAACCCATTTGAGTTAATTGTCCCCATTGGAATAGTCTCCTTCTGTAACGCATTAATTTCTAACTTCAGAGTCTGATGCATAACTCTGCAATTCCTCCCCTCATTTACTAATATAATTTTGCCCATTGATTCTCTTATTTTATAAAAATAAAATTATATTTTTGTTTATGCCTCTTTAAATAACCTTAAGCTGTGCCATTGCCCAAATTTTACCTTACCTCGTTTTTCACTCTATTCTCACTGCTCTGCGCGTCGAAACTCGTGGCGTTCCGCCCCTTTGTTGGTTCACCTTTAAGTTATTAGTCCCTTCCCCATAGGTATAATATGGTATTAATATAATATAATGTCACACCATGACAGAGAGTCTGGCGTGGAAGGAACTTGAATGACAACCCCGTTTATGTGATGATTCAAAGCGTGAGGCTGACTCGGACTAACAGTTGTCCGTGTCACTGCTTCTTGACTTGACGATATAAGCGAAGGAATTGTGGATGTATGATTATTCTAATCTTTGGGTTACATTTGCGGGCTTCTCGATGATGAGGCTTGACCATGAGGTGAATCTTTTCTCGAGTCGAAATTCACATTGGTTTCCTAAATGGTGAGAAAAACTGAGATAAGGGATTTGTCGGAACGAGATTGGTATGATAGTGATTCTCTATACCGATGGTATACTCTTCGAAGTGACCAAATGAACAGCCACGGAAAGAAAAATCACGCTTGGTTCCACTTCTTCTTGATTCCCTGTTTTAATCAGGGACTGCTCTTCTTCTCTCAACTGCTACCTCAATTCTCTTTCGACTTTTCTCCAGATCGAGCTATATATACGTGGATTATCTCCTCGGTAGGGGAGGGGAGGGGAGGAAAGATAAGGGCACACCTTTTAGCCTCTCTGCTAGGGCATCACTTTTCAACGTTGTGACTGTTCGCTCTTTTGGTTTACGTTGGAGAAAGTGAAAGTTCATCTATTTGACGAAAATCGACTTAAAAAATAGGATGGGACAGTGAGCCTGTTTATATATTTTTATTTTAAAGGCTATCCCACCCTTTTTTGTTTAGATTAACGGACTACGAAATTTTCTGCTGATGTTAATCCTTCATTGCGAGCGATCTCAACGATTGTTGAGAGAGTGGGGTAAATGGAAGGGGAGGGGGGTAAAGTATCAGAGCATTTGGAACGTAACTGTTGACGCTGTGTAACCAAACTAGCGTCTGTTTGTCCTCGCGATAATGTATTTCCCAGATTTCCTCCCTTCAAAAGAAGATAATGGGGAGGGGGACTTAAGTGCCAAAAAAATAAACGACAAAAAAACAAATGAAAAAAAAATGCAGTTCCAAGTCCGAATGTTACCGTGAAAATACAGTGGTTAACCATCCTACTAAACTAAGGCTTATTGACATTGTACGCACTCGCGCGCACGTACATCGGCGGATCAACGGTGGACTTTAATCTTGCCTCGTAAAGCCGAGGAGTCCGGATCAAACAACTTAATTTAACAAAAAAAAACATCGATTACAAGAAAGAGAAACTGACTATTGAGCTGTACCTAGGCAGTTAATTCCTTACACAAATAAATCTTAACACATTAATATCTATACCAAAAAATGGTCTTAAGACAAAAGGTAGTTTAATTAGTCCTCTGTAGGCTTTCATCTCAAGTTATTGGCTTTATATTTATCGGAGCCTTTTATATATTTTATGTTAAATTGGTACTCCATGAACGATAAACTCCATCTCGTGAGTCTGCCGTTCTGGGTTTTGCTCTTACGCCAATTTGAACGCGACGGGTGATTAAATTCCACATGAAACTCACTACCTTTTACATAGAAATTTAATTTCTTTATCCCCCAAATTATGACTAGCGCTTCCTGTTCTAAGGTTGTATAAGCTATAGGAACAGAGGTACCATTGTCTTTATACCAGGACACAACGGATTCCTACACCACAAGCATTGGTTCGGATTCTATACTTCTTTTGGGGATTGGATAGTGGAAGGATGGGGCTGAACTTAATTTTTCCTTGACTTGAGCGGACAATTAGGAATCTATGAGCGGGCCTTGGTGGGGGTTTAGATCTAACTCTGTTAACCAGTCGTCCTCGGGGAAGACTAATGAGGGTAGGGGATACTCGTTATCCGACTTTACGTACTCCGTGTTTACCTCCTGAAGAGTTTTACTTTGGTATAACGCTTCAATGGTTCCTTCTTCATCCATCGTCACAATATTTTGCTGGGGTTGGGGCGTAGGTACTTGCGTAGCTCCAGGTGGGCATACAATAGCCTTGACTTCCACCGGATCATTGCTGAATGCCATTTTATGTGCGAGTATTCATTCTCTCTCTTCTCTTTCCATCTGTATTCTTCTTGCTTCTGCTTCTCTTTCTATCTGGATTCTTCTTTCTTCTCCTTTGCTTTTCATCTGTTTTTTTACTTGTGCTTCTCTTTCGTCTGTATTCTTCTTTCTTCTGCTTCTGATTCATTGGTATTTTTCTCTCTTCTTCTTCTCTTTATATTCTTTCTTCTTCTTGGACGTATGCAATAAGTTCTTTGCCTGCTAGTCCAAGAATTTTTACTTGATGGTGGAACCTTTCGATAGACTACATTTTACCTACATCCCTCAAAACTCACCGATGTACACTCAAGGTATTTATGCAACCAGAAACAAGTAGCGCTCTGCCTAACCCAACCTTACCAACAACACTTTTTGTTAATTGAAATACCACAAAAAACTACTAATCAATACCATTAACGGGCTAACCACAAACAATTAACATCAAATTATAGACCGACTTGATCCTTATATTATATTTACATTTCCTCGAACGTTTAGGCACAAATTCGTTACTAATCAAGTAGATGAAACACAATCAACTATTATTGAGTTTTTTTAAACACACCAAAAACCTGACACAAATTTTAATATGTCGTAGTGTCGTGCTGGCTTTGTGTGTAGATTTGTTCCGTACATGTATAACTCTGTTTCTCTTTTCTCTAAGAGTTCTAGACTTTTTTATTTACTTTTGTTTTGAGTCTTTAACCAGGGAGGATTGATAATATTATTTATCTATTGCCATATGCAGCATTTCTAGGACTTAATTTAACAACTAAGGCAAAAGTATACTTTTAATTACATAATAAATGAAATATTAAAACTTTAAATATAGAAAGGCTATAATAAGACGCTATAGACAAAAAATAATATTACCAATGGGTACTTCGCGATGGTTAAAGCAAAAATTCACTTTAGTAGGGAATGGTAAATAACAAACATAAATAAGTTTTAATCCTTTTACCTATAACTAGAACCTCGTTGATATGATGATTCGAGGCATAGGGATAACTCGGACTCACAGCTGCCCATTTCGCTGCGAGAAGGATATTTTAGTGTAGGTTATTCAGGAATAACAGCTGATCCCGAAATATGTATAGGGCGGGTGGCGATGCTTCTTGACTTGAAAATATAAGCGAAGAAGATGGGGAAGTACGATTATTCTAATCCTTGGGTTACATTTGCGGGCTTCGCGATGATGAGACTTAGGCAAGAGGTGAATCTTTTCTCGAGTCGAACTTCACATTGGTATTCCTGAATAGTGAGGGATATGTTTTTATTCGCAAAATTGAGATAGGGGGTTGCTCTGAACGAGTTTGATGAGAGTGATTCCTTATACCACTGGTCTACTCTTCGATGTGACATTACTCATGTCCATACTCATCGGCGTGTACTCTTTAAAGCTTGATGTTCTATTTACTCTAATATCTCTCTTAATCTCACTTATCCTTGTTATAATGTCTGGTCCTTGCTCTCCATAATAATTATAATCGCACCTTCTAAAATGTAATTTGGTAAATAATAACTTTCTAATTTTTAGCTGCCGAATTCATGTACTGTATCATCTCTCGATTTCTGGTTCCCTCCAAGCCAGCAATTATTTTACCTGAGCTTCCAATTGATCTCTCTAATCTAACTGTCATGGTGGAGTGCGATGCGAACTCGTACCTGCTATCTCATAATCCTTTACTGGTGGTTTCATAGCTTTTGCCCAAATTTGTGAGCATCGTCTTCCTACTTCTCTTAGCTATTTTCATTGCTTTACCACTTAATTTTATTTAAAGTTCCTATGAATTCTTCAGTTTCATGAAAGCTTTCTAAATGTATTCGAATTCAATATTCAAAAGGCTTTCAAGGCAAATGTGAATGTCCCTTAAATAAAACCCACTGACTACGCCTTTCTTTGTTATTTTACTATGTTCCGAAATACATAAAGTGAATAAAATCTTCCTTGTTTGTGAGATTCTTGTAGACAGAATATTTAGCTCTATCGTCACCCTTATGAACCAGTGGATCCAGCAAATTAAATTTACTCTTCTCTTCTTCCTTTAGGTAAATTAGATGTTCTGATCCACCTCGTTGAGCAGTCTCATTTTATTATTTACATCAGTATTCGCTGAAATTACGTTCTGATTTTTACCTCCTACATGCATTTTCTCATATATATATATATATATATATATATGTATATATATATATGTTATTTCGTTGGCTATGCTAGAGAAATTTATATTTATGCTACTCTAAAAATTCGTTAACAGCGCATTATTTTAGGGCTCTAGATTTCGTTTTTTAACAACCTTTAAGTTAGAATAATGGAGTTGATTGTTTAGAACAGGACGAGAATAGTATTACTATTTTCAAGGGATAATACTGTGTTACCGAACAACAATTTGGTCGGAAGCCTAAATGAATTTACCAAACAGAACCAAATGTTTGAACGGTAAGATTGGAAGTCCTGTGATACTGAATCGAATTTGTAAGATCAAAAACATAATTATGTAAGTTTAGCTATATTTAAATAATTCCACTACACTTTCCTTTTAACTTTATGATTAGCTTGTTAAGATGAAAAGAATTTTTAAGCTTAGGAAGGATTGGTTAGATTAGGGAAAGCTTATTAGGTTAATTAGGTTAGTTTAGTTTAACCTTAGTAACGCTTCATTTGTAAGGGAATGCAAGGTCATATTCATATATAGCATGGTAAATTACACAAATAAAGCTCATGTTTTAAGTGAAAGCGATTGTGATTTTAATCTTCCTTCTTATCAGAGAAAATTCCCTAGGAATTTGAAACATTGTCTGAGTTTCCTTTCCTCTCAATTGTTTTGTTTCCAACGATGCTGGTTCATATTCTTTACCTTGAAACTTACACAAATAAAATCTCCTCTCAATAACATAAAGTATAAAATTCTACTGAATGGTAAATAAAAAACCCTGATATTAATAAAAAGAAATAATTAAAGCCAAGAATATTTGCCTTAAATCACTGTAAATACAAGGCCTAAAGCAAATTTTACAATACCTTTGGAAGGAAATATCTTAGAATAGCCTGAGAAACCCAAAGTTTAGACAGAAAATAAATTAAACTAAAAGCACCAGAGCGTGCATTTCCACTTATATCTACCGATGTTGTTCCAAGGAATCTTTATAAAGTATAAATATAGATTGGCAAATCATTTTGACATCCGGATAAATGCAAACTTCGATTTAAACTTTCTGTACCTCTCCGAAATACGATTTAAATAAGTTTTAGTTTGATTTACCCTTTGCATATGAAAATTTGTTAAACCGTAATGGAAAAACCTGAATACATGGGACGCTTTTCTATAGTTGAAGGCAGTCTTTGAGCGAAATGGTTAATATCTAATTACGTTACGTTTTAGCTTCTTAATTTTAAGGATAACAAAAAATTTCTAACATATAGAAAATTTGGGGCATTCGGAGGATGTTATTAATTAAAAATGATACCGGTCTGGCCTTTGATCCTCATGGAGTTTGGTTTAGAAGCGGAGGCAGGTTAAATGTGACAACTCCCGACTGTTAATAAGACATAAATAAAAGGCAGTTATCGTTACTGATACTGATTTGTGGTTGAAGTTGATACCCAGCCAGATCAAATTTTAGACTTCATTAACTCAACTTTTTTGCAAGACAGCTGTCAAACTGGGAAAAAGACAACTAATTAATAGGAAATAATGAAATAATGCGCTGGGAAAATAACTAATTAATGCGGCGAATTTAATTTGAATATCTAAAAAGAGGCAAACATTTTTTGCCCATTAATGTTAATCCATATGCATTACGCAGTTATTAAATGACCATTGAAAAAGCATTTTCTCTAGGACATGAAATGTTCATTAGAGTGAACTTACAGCTCTTTCTGGGCAAGTTTTCGCATCAACTAAATTTAATATTTTTCTTAGGAAGGATTTCTAAGAATGTGGATTCTCTTATTTTGTACTATCTTAGTAGCGGCGTAATATATCTGCGTTCTTAAAAGATTTACTGTCACTCTTTCTTACTGACATGTTACAATGATACATAACAGTCAGGTAAGCCATCTTATGTAAGTTTAAGAACTCAAGGGCTTTGCATTTAGAATCCTTATAAGTTAGTTTTAACTTCTGCGGGCTTCAGTTCTCCCGGGGATCCAAGTTTGAAGAATTTTAATATTCTCCTCTTTCTTTATCGGAATTTAATTTGCTTTCAGCAGTTTTGTAGTTTATTTAATGTAAAGTTTTGCATTCCTGTCTGCATTCCAGCTTTTACTTCGTAGCACATCGTATGCCGCAAGGTAATTTAATTGATAATTATTAAATAAAATACTATTCTGGATCGTTAATTTTGCTGGATAAATTTCTATCCGTTGAAATTTTTTATGGATCAATTCCTCACCGTTTCTAACTACTGCAATTTATTTTAATTTACCAGATTTTAAGAATAAAAGTATTATATATTTCCATCTGATTGCAGTTTTTCATAGGTTCCTGATTATCTCTCGCTTTTCTTTAAATTATATGGTCTATAAAGATCTTAGCCTCGGAATTATATTTAATTGATCTCGCCGAGAGTGAACTAGGAGTTGTTGTTTATCATTAATCAGATGGTTTCAAAAAGAAGACAAAGAAAAGGTAAATCATAGGGAAGAGAAAAAGAATAATAATGATATGAAGAAAAATTATAAGTAAAAATATATTTTTGTTAGGCCGATAAAATTAGATGAATGATAACGATACGATTCATTTCTGTATTAAAATTAATTATTGTATTTGATTCTTTAGCATTAACATATTAAAAATAAACTTAAGATTTGTACACGTTAAAAGTTTTGCTAATGTAATAATACATTTAAATAGAAAAAAGGTGAACATAGGTGATAATACATATATCCTCACTTCAGAAAAATAGTTCAAGACATTAGTAAAATGACATAATTGGTAAATGTCCTTGTTTTCTCATCACTAATAGGAAAAATAAGCTCGTTCATGTCCTACACAAAAGCCTGTAAGAGAAAAAGATACAAAAGAGAGAAACTTCTAAACTGTGAAACGACGACGAGCCTCAAGCCAAATTCGAGTATGTATTGTGTAACTTTAAGTGGCTAATTTTCTACTTTGAGCTCGAATTATACAAAATAATTTAAAATAATTCAACTAATTTAGAAGAAGCTAACTTTTTAACGTACTTGGTATTGATTTTATGGTGCAAAACTCAGGTGCTATTTGATATCTTTCCATTTTTCTTTGCTTATCATGGGAGAAAAGCGATCTGCTATCGCTTTTCTGTCTACGCAAATTCATAAATCATTAGACGAGAAGTAATGCGTTTTCTTTGCTCCATTGACGCTGAGAAGTGTTTTCGATAAGAATCGCCTGAATTTAGTCAAAGGGAGGGATTTTTGGCGGGGTTATCTTCTCCATTGGGAAGAGTATCACAGAAGGGGATAAATTCTATTAAATATACGCCTTTTGGAGAATTGATTCTGGAAACGCCTCGTCGTAGGATTTTCACTGCGGCAAATATGCAACAGCAATGTTGTTTAGCAAAACTATCGAAGTTACGAATTTACAATAGGAAAATAAAAGTCTCCTAAAGTATGGTAAAGGAAATTTTTAAATGGTGAATCGGGTAAATTAGACTCAAATTTCACTGGATTAGCAAGTGACGCAGGCTTAGTTGTTTAACGGTGCCTAAACTCAGTCATTTTACCTCTCTATGCACTGACGTATTTTAAAGAACCTCCTCTCAAATGTCATAAAATATTTATTATCGATT
Organism: Ceratothoa steindachneri; assembly: GCA_963969495.1. Taxonomy (NCBI): domain Eukaryota; kingdom Metazoa; phylum Arthropoda; class Malacostraca; order Isopoda; family Cymothoidae; genus Ceratothoa; species Ceratothoa steindachneri. The sequence goes on along the minus strand of OZ018317.1, from coordinate 151,022,594 downwards.
ATATTCAGAGAATAATTTAAGTGTTTATAAAAGTTACAATTAAACACAAGATGGTATAAAAAGTGTTTTATGATAAATTACATTTATTTAGATAAATTAAACACAAGTATGTAATTAATGTAGAGTTGTAGAAAGATGCTCAAATAATCGATTTACATTTAAATCATTTTCTCAATGATCCAAGCAATATTTTATTTCCCTCCTCAAGAAATCTAGGCTTTGTATTAAAGAAATCAAGTGAAGTTCCGTAGTTATAGGCCTCACAATTATAGGAATGCTTCTATTCACTAGATAAAACTGTTTTATAATCTCTATATTAACCCACTATACTAGCCACAGCGAGAAATGGACGATAGTGATGCGGCAAGCACCGTCATGGTGTCCCACACTGTTGCCATATCTCCACAGATCAATTGCACGCCTTCTCTCTCTCTCTCTCTCAGCGACCATTTAAGTGATTATAATAATTGTAATGATAATAATTATTATTATTTATATATAGAATTAATAGTTGTTCACTTAAGGTTAGCCCGTGACACGCACGACATATATACCTCCGTTCATTCTTCATTAAGATGAGCAAGTAGTGGCTCGTCCCATCGATTAAGTTTGTATTTATGGATAGATATTGCGATGCGACAGTAGCAAGTGTCATAAATCGAGTTGAAGTATTCGGATAGATAGTCTACAGTTTTATAAATGATCAGATTACACAGCGAGGCAAAGAGAATGGGATCAGTTGTTAATCACTCAATAAAACTAAGATTATTATAATTAATTACAGTTATACAACAAAATCTATGTTCACCATTGATCATTTTTTTTAAGAATGCCAAAACATATATGTTTGACATGTGTCAAATAATCCTCGAACATGATATGTCGTTTAATGACAAGACAAGAACTTTCCTATCTTTTTCGCGATGATATAGCCTAGAACTAGCCTGTTTTTTTGTTGCGACTTATGCCCAAGTGCACAGTCGCCAGATAGCCCCTTAGAAAAAAAAAAAAATTGCGATGATAAATTTTCCCTAGAGCCAATTTGTGTTCTAAGAAAATAGGAGAGAGGATAACTGGAGCTCAGACCTTCAGTCGTATCTTAGCTGCTAATAGTCGATTACATAACATTTGTTTACCTTTTAGAGAGATGCGTGAATATAGAATATGTGGCTTTGTTTGCGATTGTGACGAAAGTTTATTCTTCTTAAATATGAAAATGGACTTTCTTTTATTTGTGAAATAGAAATTGCTCTGATTCTCTTACAATATGAGATTTCTTCATAATATAATTGTGCAGCCTTTTATTTTTAGTAAAAGGTAAAAGCTTTAGCCTAAGGATTAGGAATTGAGATTGTTCTAAGTCAATGCGGAGTGACTAAAAAGATAAATAAGTTTCCCCTCTATTTTTTACTGGAAAAGATCATTTAAATTGTTTATCATTCTTCTCTGAGTGTTTTTAGTTCATAAAAAGATGTCTAGATTCAGTTTTTCGAAAGGTTTGAGAGCACATAGATATGAGACCTGCCTCTGTGTACTTTGATAGCTTTAGAAACTAATGTAGAAGCATAAAGATATCAGTAAGAGAAGAGAGAGGAAAGTACTGCCACATAAAATGAGCCCTAAAGTCTTTTGGCTGAGAAGATAGATAGACTAGTGTGGGTTTGATATTCAAAAAGCCCAGTAGGAAATTTCTGGAGCTATTGTTGGGCTATAAATCAGCTATAAATGATCGCCTAGAGAGAATGTGCCAGAACTCGGCTAGATAGTTTACCTTGGATTGTATGGCGAAATAAATATGTGTTAATTGCCTTCTAATATTATGGTAGAGCGAGAAAAGGTTGGAGCATGAATGGGTTCCCGTTTCTGAAATTATTGTCAGCAGCTTACTAGGTTTGAAAATCTATAAATGTGAAATTGATTAAATTATCTTTAATGCGAGTGGATCTCGAACAATATATCTCTACCCCTGCCACAGTGTAGCAAGAGATTATTAACCTCTCATCCAGTTAAAAAATCACTGTATACTTTTTATTATATCTTAGGCATAGATTGACGCAGTGATGTTACATGTAAAAGGATAGGTATCATTTAGGCATGAAATAAAGTGGGAAATGCGAAGAGATACAATTGATCGTAGGAATAAAGGCATACAAACGTTATAAATAAAAAAGAACCAATAATGAGAACAAACGCTAAATCAAAGCCTTTGAGTTAGGAACAGAAGTTGCAAAATAGCATCCCTTTATTGGAACATCCGCACCTCAATACGAAACAAAGCGGAATGATAAATACATTACAAAATTAATCTATTTATCCGATTTCGTATTACGCGCCAATTCTTTGCTTTAAAATGAAACTTTCAGATTTGTGAAATGACTCTGGTGCCAGGCTTTCCCAACCATTTAATTATTAAAGTCCCTGATTCCATTTCGGCAGCGTGGAACTTTGTTTCCTAAGTTACGGTTCTTCATTTTGCCTTTCATTGAATCATATTTTTAAATTAAACCTAATATAATTGACTGTGTTTACAGAGATCACAATGTTCCTGAAGACTATACCTTATTATATATATATCTGTAAAGACTTTTGAAAATAGACTTTTCTTTAGAAATACCAATTTTTGCATTAGATTTTAAAGGAAATAAACAAAAGGATTTAATTATCTACTTTATGTTTAATCTGGGCTCCTTTAGAGAAATCGGTTTTATACATCCTAAATGCGAATATAAGTCTTCAGCTAAATAAAAGTGGTTGAATGGGTAGGATGAAGGGATTGGTTCTTAGTCGGTGTTGACATTAAACTCTAAGGTTCGTGGTTATCTACAATTCGTGAAATAACTAAAATATGAATCCGCACAGGTCATTGTCCAGTACAGAAATATTGATACTTCACATTATCGTTGGTGAAACTTTTTTCTTTATATCCAGGACAAATTTGAATGAAACCACTTTTGCTGCTTTCAATTTTCTCATGAAAAATCCGCCATTCTTACAAGTATAGACTTATTTAAACACAGCTGCACTGGTCGGTCTCGAAAAGATAAATTATGTGTGATAACGTCGTATTGAGTTTTATGCTCACACACTATGATATGTATGGATTTTAGCATTTTAATAACCTTTATCCCATAAAAATTAAGGAATTTGGTTCTGAAATATATTGATTTCTGTAAGAAAGATATAAAGAATGATTGCGCATCGAATAGGAGCCCTTACATAATGCCCACCCCCATAACAAAGAGATTAATCAATTATTTTTTCTGAAATTTGGCCTATAAACTAAGGTGTTAATTATTGACTGTTTTTTATAGTTATGTTATATTCGATCTAAGTGGCAATTTATTTTCAGGGAAAATTCCCAAATGGCAAAAAAACGCACAAGGGTTGATGTGTAGTGTTGCTTTTCAAGACACATGGGAAGAGAAGTATTTTTTCCACGCTTCGGTAATCCCATTTGCCTTATTTGCCATGAAAGTGTTGCCGTAAATAAGGAGTTCAACATCAAGAGGCACTATGAGACTAAAATCCAAGTTCAGTCAATTTATTGGGCAAACGAGGAAGGATAAAGTTCCTAAACTTAAAGTGAGCTTAGAAAAACAAAGTTCAATAATCCCAAAACATAACATTTTAGTACAAAAAGTACACGTGCAAGCTACGAAGTTTCAAAATTTATAACAGGAAACAAGAGACCTTTCACTGACAGGGAATTCGTGGAAAAATGCTTTCTTGCTGTAGTAGACATTTTATGTCCCAAGACAAAAAATTTATTTTGAAATGTTTCTCTTTTTGCAAGAACAGTTATAAGACAAATAGAAGAAATATGAGCGGATTAGAAAAGGAATTTAAAAAATCAATTCAAAAATTTCAAGTTCTTTTTAATAGCATTTTATGAGACCACCGATTCTACCGACCCGGCACAACTTTCAGCTTTTGTACGTGGAGAAAGCGAAACCTTGGACATTTTTGAAGAATTCATTCAACTGTTACCTATAAAATGTTTACTACAGAAACAGACATTCTTGAAGCACGGCCCCACTTTACTAAAAACATGGATCTGGATCTATTAAGGTTAGTATTCGTAATAACCGATCGAGCTCCGGCTATGGTTGGACAAACAAAAGGCGCCGTGGTTCGACTTCAGAAAAACCTGAAAGACCTAGGATGTAAACAAAATGTCATGAAAGTGCACTCCATAATTCACCAAGAAGCATTGTGCACTAAGACATCAAATTAGAAGGACGTGATGCACGTAGCGGTGAGAGCAGTAAACGTGATTTTGTCCAGGGTATTATACCACCGTCAATTTCGAAAAATTTTAACGGAAACAGAGAATCAATATAAGGATTTGGTTTAGTTCTGCGACGTTCGCTGTCTCAGTCAAGAGTGATATGCAGGAGTATATGCACTGCGGGAAGATATAGCTGGATTCCTTGAGGTAACTAACATTAATGGGAAAGAATTTTGCTCTCCCAAATGGCTTTCAAGACTGGCGTTTATAGTATATTTTTCATCTATTTAAACTGCTTGAATTTGCACCTTCAGAGAAAAATTCCGATAATACATGAAATGTAGGGACACATAACTGCATTTGGAACACATCAATTATTGTAGGAATGTCAGCCGGAGAAATAAATTTACGCTCATTTTTCTACAGTCCAGGAGACTGTGATACGTGAGTTAAGAACGGAAGTTTCCTTTCGGTTCGCTGTCATGCTCTCACACACAGTCGATTTCAAACTGATTGCTACTCCGTTTGATGTGGAAGTGGAAAACGTATCAGAAAATTTTCAAATGGAACTCATTAACATGCAATGTAATGAAGTATTAAAATAAAAATTCCACGCAAAGGATGTATCTCTATTGGATTTTTCTAAGAAATACCTTTTTTAACCCAAGCCGTATACCAACTTGACTAGTCATGCGATGCAAATGGTATTATTGTTCGGTAGCACATATGCGTGTGAACAATTATTTCCAAAGTCAAATACAGCAGGAGTAAGCTAAAGACACGACTCACAGATGACCATTTAGAAAACGTTCTCTTTCTGGCTTCAACATCCTTATCAACTGAGGTTGAAATATTTTCGAGCCAAAAAACAACAACAAGCATCACACTAATTGTTTTTCTTATAAAAAGCAATAGTTCAATGTAAAATTTATAATGTATACGAACTTAAGTAAACATAATCTACTATAATTTATAGTTTCATGTTTTACTATTTTATTACCCTTCTAAATTTATTATTAGCTACCAAATATAATATCTATAATTATAATAGTTTAAATTTTATAATGTTAATTATGAATGTGGCCCCCATTACTTCATAGACTTTGCTACATGCCCGTAAACTGTAAATGGTTTCCGACCCCTGACTTGAGGGTGTTCCAAGCGCACCTTTCCAGGAAGAGCGTCTTAATAATATTAATAATAATTATTGTTTAAAAACTCTTTATCTAGATGAAGTCATAAATCTTTACGAATTTTGTCATAACAATGCCTGAGACAGTGTTGAATTCTTTGATAGATTGTAGCGTAGGTTTTAGGGATTCAGCTGATTTATGCACAAAATCGTAGTTCTTAAAATTTTCTTAGAAAATTATCATCATGTTTTTACACAAAAGTGCGTTGTATAGGGACAACATAGATCAAATGATGTTAACTAGGCATGCTACAAATATTTTAACAGAGCTAGGTCTAGAAGAAAAAGCGGTAGTGTTATTTATTACATTAAAAACGAGCTAGTCACAATTAACAACGATACCAATATGCATATTACCTCTGAGTTTTTCGCCATCCAGTTCGTAATAGGTAAAAATAAAATGAATTTTATACTTGATTTTAGACCACCAAAGCAAAGGAAAAATAAAATAATGTTATTTTTGAAACATTTTTTAACCAAATTAGGCGAAAGTTCGTGGTTGATTCAGTCGAATAAAACATAGGAACAAGAGTAATTATATTAACCCCTTGGTCCCTTGTACTTCTCCCCCTCATCCCAGACTCAAAACCTTTCCCTTCTCTCTCGAACCAAGTTCGAGTGAATCCTACCTTTTTTGCCGGTTTGGATTTGATAATTTATAGGACGCTGTGGATTTAAGGATTAAGGTGGCGCTGGTATTCGTGACGCCTGGCTTGAAGAAAACCTGGCAGCAATTTTATTCGTGCACAAGAATTTAGGGAAGTTGGTGGCGTCGAGTCATGGTCGAGACCAGCTCAGGATTCGGAGATGTGACACCTTTTCCTCGACGGAGATGCTCGACATCACGGAGAAGACCTTATATTATTGTGAATCGAAGTCGTTATGAGAAAGTTGCGCACCCTACCCCTACTCCTGGCCTTAATTAGACTCCTCTTTCGAGGTCTTGATTAGGACCTTCCTCAAACTTTAATTGTTCAAGCATCACTTTATTTACCAGCTCCATTTTTCCTCAGAGTAATTTCCTCATTGTTGTTTGGAATATATATATATATATATATATATATATATATATATATATCATCGTCATTTCAGGCAGTTAGATCTCACTTTTGAGATAAACCATTATTTCTATTCGGAATTCTTTCGATCTTGTGTAATTATATTTTGAGTTTGCATATTTTTTAAGATCATCAATCGCTCTATCTTCTTTTTGGACCTTTTGGGGGGCGTCTTTTCTCAAGTGGAGTCCATATTTCGTAAAAATCTCTCATTTTATAATCTTACCACATTGCCTGTCCAGCTCCATTTCAGGTTTCTTATTGCTTCCCATATATCCTAAAGTTAGGTTTTTTGACTTACCAAAGTGGCTGATTTTCTGTCGTGCCAAGACATCCCCATTATAATAAATTAATAGGATCTTGCTGTTGTCCCTCTAATTTATTGCGTGTGTTTTTGGTCAGGTTCCAATTTTCTGGTGCATAGGTCATAGTTGAGATTATACATTGGTTGTATACTTTTCTTTTCAGGCACATTGCAGGAATTTTTCCTTCATTGTTGATGCTTGCTCTTTCAAATGCCTTCTTGCCAAGAGTAATTCTTCTCTCGCTTTCTTGACTTTGTAATATATTGACCCAAATTATATATTAAGATAAAATTTCAATTTGCCTGATAATAATTGTAATGTCTATCCTGTCGACCTATGGTTAGGTTGTCATGACTTTTTCTAATATTCAATTTTAGGTAAAATCCATTGCTTTCAAGGTTAAGTTCTTCTAATTTGAATCTCCTATAGATTTTTAGCTATGAATGCAAAATCATTCGCAAATTTCAGGTGAGTGACATAATCTGCTTCGAACTTAATGCCTTGTTTTTTTTTGTTTAGTTTTTTCTAGACAGGACATGAACAATTTTGGATAGTATTTTATTGTCTTACACATTTCTGTGATTGAAATATTTCTGAATACTTATGAAAAATAATATAAGATCAACACTCTTAGCATTTGTTCCATGATATTTTGGTAGGCCGTATTTCTTTCTACCTTGTTTATTCAAAGCTGTATAATTGCCAATGTTTTATTAAATCACATGATTTATGCTTGTCTGCAAATACCAAAATTAGAAGGCTATTGTAGTCTAAAGATTTCTCAACCAACTTTTGAAAATATGTATGTGGTTAATGGTTGAGAAAACTTTTATAAAGCCAGCTTGTTTCCTCGGTTGCTGCTCATCTAGCTCGTTTAGCATTCTTTTGGTAATCACTATTTTGAAGAGTTTATAGACCCAAGAGAGAAAGCTGATTAGTTACTAGTTTGTAAAATTCGATTGTTTGCCTTCATTTTTAGAATGGTTATTATGGAATTCCGCCATTTCTTCGCAATCTGTGCTTGTTTAAACTTTTACTGAAGAGGCAAGAGAGTTTGTCAACAGTAACATTTACAGAATCTTTCAGCAATACGAAGTGATTTTGATGGATCCGGTGCGTTGTGGCTTTTTATTTGTTTAATTGCATTTTAAATTTCTGATTTGAAAATGGTTGGAACATTTTGGGGATTTGTTTGTTTGGTTCTTGCTATGGATGGTATTGTTGCTTGAGAAAAATTTTGATATTATTCCTTTATTCATTTAACTATTATTTCTCGATCCATGATTATTCTACCAACTTCTTTATTATAGCAAGTACGTAAAAATTGGCCCCTAAGGTTCTTTTAGCGGTTTTATACTGCAGTTATTTTTTATGGTGTGTTCAACAATAGTTGTATTATAATTTCTGATCTCTGATCTCTGTTTCTTTTTATTAAGCTTGTATAATACTATTAATTCAATTTGCTGGTTGGAAATATTCTTTTAAGATTTTGGTGCTTATTCTTTAGTTTTAGGATTTTTTCTGATAGCCTATTGTTGTTATTTGTGTTTACATGTATTTTTGTATGTCATGTGTTTCATCAATTTACTGTTGATTACTTGTATATTTGTGTTTTTTTTGCGGTAAAGGAAATTTTCATTGATTGATCTATAAAGATGGTGCTAAACGGCTAAAGCGAGAATTTCTGGACCGTAATGGCCTTATTTTTTAAATGGAATAAATTTCTTCTTCCTTTATAGAAGATTTGTTTTATCCTACATCTTATCATCTAGATTGTTCGCTGATTTTTACTTAAGGGATGAATTAGAATTATAGACATTGATATTTTGTACGACCAGAATACATAAATTCTTTTTCATTGTATCTCTCATAGTATTAAACTGTTTGACAGTGGAGAGTCAACCAGAACTAGTTCACTTGTATTTTCTTTTCCCAGTGAAAGCTTCCCGTGCATTATTCATTACTCTGCAAACACCTTTGCATTAAAGTGTCTAATTACGATGATGAAATTGGTTTTTACTTGTTTATATTTGTCCTGATTTCATCAGATAATCCATCTAATTCTGTTTAAGTACTAGCAGATATGGGTGCGTGAACTTTAAAAATTTTCAGGTTGTGTTTCTTAGAGTTTCTTAGGTTTAAGTAATCTACTCTTTCAGGTATGACGTAAAACTCTAGTACCATTTATTTGAGCTTTCTATGTATTAGAAATCAAACTCTATGCATGTGTTGGGTTTTTCCTTTTCAATAGAGCATGAAAGTTATTTCTTTTATTGAAACCATTATATCGTTAGGTTTCACATAGATCACACAGCCTCTTTTGAGTCGCTAGGGATCGCGAGGGTCAATAATATAATTCTTTTCACCTTTTCAGATGTGTTTACTGATATCCTCTTGCAGTTTCTAAGTGTTACTTCTAAGTCGAAAATTATTCTCTCTCTCCTTCTCCCTACCAATAAAGAAACCGGGTGCAATACTGGATTACAATAAAAAGATATGCCATATTGACAATTCCGATATGATACTCAGTTCTAGTGAATATCTTAGAAAATCCATCAAATGGTACAAAAAGCTTTTTAACCCTCTTGTTGATGTTTCCATGCCCAAGGCATATAACATGCATCTAATAAACATAGATTGTACACCAAAAAGGATTTCTTTAAAGAATTTTCAATGGAAAGAAATAAAACAAATACTTGACAGACATTACTCAGTTACTAGTGTTTCACACCAACCGTCTGCTCGACCCTAGGTAAATTACTTTGATAGACTAGGAGGAAACGGTTTATCAGAAAAGCATGATATAGCTTCAAGGTCAGCTCTGGGCGAATGGAATTTGGCCTTAAGGCGATGTTATGTTTGTGCTAAAATAAATATTAGAACGCGCACAACATTATGTTGCAAGCATTTTCAAGTGTCACTGTGCATCGGTCCCTGCTTTTCTTAATACCATATAACCCAGGAGATGTTAAAAGAAAGCATCCATTAGCACTGTGTGTATATTTTATAGATATCCGTACAAATAAATATACTAAGTTATATCTTTTAACTATAAAAAAACTAAAAAGTATAATTTAGTTGTTATTATTTTCCTTTTATATTAAAGTAAAGACTATTATATATTTGTCCAATACTCTTTGAACTTTTGGAATAATTTCTTTAGTTACAAAAAACTTTTTTGTTGTTTGTACATTTGTGCCTTCAAAAGAACTTGTTTGCCTTCAGTGAGCGAGACTGTCAGGGTCGTCCGCTTGGTGAGTAGATTGGGGGAGACAAGTGGAAAACAACGCGTCGGTGCCAAATGCTACATCTGAACTCAAATCAAAGCATTTAAATGACCATTTAAAGCTAATCTTGTGATGCAATTTTCGGAAGACAGGTAAGATAAATATGTACATATTTTATATATTTTTTAAAGAAGTCAATTTCAAATGACTTATTTCAATTAACTTCTTTGGATAATGAAGGAGTTTCGCGTTTCCAAGGCGTGGTATTTCAAGGGTTAATAAAAACAGGACTCTAGTATCACACCTTAGAAGGATCATGCAATAGTAGGAAGCAGATTTTTTTGTCAGAAAGACACAAAGCAACATACATATAAAATACGAGTATATCCATTTCCAACAATGAATGTTTCCATCCACTTGACAGCCAGTATACCGTGAGTAGAATGCTAGTCCAGAGGTCATTGAGGGACTTTCGACTTTGTCCTGTCTTTTGCTATATTCAATGCTGGACACCCTAAGCGTTTTTCTCGTGCTGTTCATAAATACCGGCAGGTGTATTTGACCTTCAGGTTTTAGCAAGAGCAATACTTTAAAAACAGTCTGCATATACTCCTATTGTACTGTCATGATGTTTTAATGTCTTCAACATTCAACAGACTTATGACACTCTGTTCAATCTTATTCATCTTAATTTCTCATAGAGTAAACTTAGTCATATGGGGTGAAAAAGTTCATTCTCCTTGAACATGATAATGTCGTGGATAATGTCGTCACTGCTGGCTCTACAAAATAGTTTGGGGCATACTGGACAGGTTTGTTATGTATGTACTGTTTGAGGTTTCCAGCCCTGATACACTTGTATCCCACCACTACCTCATCCACAGTGGTCATATGTTGCATGTAATGATAGGTCGGATCTTCTAAAACTTATCAACTGAACCTTGCAGCTTGTTTATTTCAATTGAAGTAGATGTTGCTTCAAAGCAAACGTAAACGTTTGGATGATATGTTGTCACCCAGCTGAGGCACCTGAGTCTCCACTGCTCAATATTTTTTTACAGCAGGTAGTCAGTTAACACTTATGTACAATAGAATCCCCATATACAACAGAACTGTTTGCATTTCAGTGTGCAAGGTTGTGTTCACATTAGATTATCTGACGTACAAGTTGGTTTGGTACTTGATGTGCTCGATCAGATCTATTATGAATATTCGTTTGAAGTAGTGGTAGGGATCCAATATCACTTCTGGTTGCTTGTGTTCGTACTTTTTCAGTGTGGTGTTGGTGATTTCTTCCTTCATTCAGTACCTCCACTTCTGTTTGGCCGGTGGTTTCCTGACCTCTACTTCCTCTTCTTCATTATTATAATCCAAATTGTACCTTAGTGTTACATTCACAGGATCTGCAAAGACATGAAAATATACTAAATAATGGGGAATAAAAGCATATAAAGAATGGGGACGTAAGTGTTTAAAATGGTAAGAAAAATTAGTTTAACTACCCAAGAATTAAAAAATGACGCCTTTAAATTTAATAATAATTCAATTTAATTGATGAACAATCTTGGATTAACGGCTATCGATATTTAGCTCTTTGGATTACTTAGCATCATATTTTTAGCTAACCTTATTCACATGTGGGTAACTTGCAATAATTAAGTTAGTTCAGAAATGGAATCTGTAACTACGAGGGTAAGTATGAACATGGGAGCGAGAACATTTACTTTCTTAGTATTTCAATTAATAATTCCCGCTCAATAAATTATATCAATTTTTTTCAGTTACCACATTGACTGCCATGTTATTTACATGTGACTGACATTGACATTTACCATTGCCGCTTCGTCAGTCATATATGACTGACATGACCAGACACAGTCGCAGCCATGTCAGGCTGACACGACTGATAGTACCTATTTTTTAACATTGTATTTGGCTTCCTTAGCGCCTGATGAACATTTTAATATATGTACGGTGGCGCTGTGATGCAAATTTTATTTATTATAGGGGAATTAGGGGCCTAGGCTGTTTTTTATGGTCTGTTTATAGTGGTATGATTAAATATATGTATTTGCCATGTTTATATATTTAATTGTGTGTTCCAACGTTCCGCTGTTACCCCAGGCTGCGGCACGTGGAGCCAGTTGGAAAATCAAGCCCTGTGTTTTTAATAATAACTGAAATTAAAACTTGTTAATAAACTCTTCTTTTCGTAACTTTATGATTTATTTACTTCTTATGTTGGTCCCCGAAACCTGCAAGACACATAAATGGCTCTTTCTTGCAATCAGGGCAGTAAGTTTTGACCATTTATGATTACCTGCGAGCTTCCATTCTTCCCATTTTTACTTTTAGTTTAGCATAACACACAAAACATGCTCGTCTGCTTTTCTTGCCGTTAGTATTTTTTTAATTTGGAGAGTATGCACATTGGCGCATTGTGGTTTGGGATAGTTTTCTGTTTGTAATAGATGGGTGGCATACAAATTAGTTTGGTTAACCAATTTGTCTATAATTTCATCATCCACAAAGAGTTTATAGAGGGCAAATGGACTGGCATTTGGCAATAAATTACTCTGCAATCCCGATTTGCCGGTAAATGGAAATGTTTTCTGTCTTCCCTGAAATGTTTCCCATTTAATGGCATCTCCCTTATCAACATTCCATTCTTGACTTTTATTTTTAGCTTTTTCCTCTTTAACAGTCATCTGGGCAAGTAATTCTGCAACATTATCATGAATCTTTGCTTCATCTTCAGCATCTGAAGGAATTGCATCTGGTATAGAATCTGGATCGAAGTCCGAATCAGGCAGATCTGACGGAACTACTTCAGTGCTTTCATTGAGTTCATCTTCCAGGTTCAATAAACTAAGATGTACTGTCCTTCTTCTTTTATTATCTGAACTACTGGCACTCATTTTAGAAGGCTACTAATTTGAAATTTATTATGTACAATTATAGAGCTGAACTTATGTTCAATTATAGAGCTGAACTTATGTTAAATTACAGAGCTGGAATTATGTTTAATTATAGAGCTGCAATAAAAGAAAGAAATTAAGATTATTGATAATACCTATGTTATGAAAGTGAAATATAAACGTCAGTCAAATACAACAGACATGTGATGCGTGACCAGGGGACTTTGTCAGTCTTTGGTAACTGACGGGTCAGTTACATAAGACTGACAAAGACCCCCCCAGTCACAAATCACGTGAGTAAACTCCCACCAGGCGCCACGTCAGTCAAAACAGAAAATGACCTCATGACCTCGGAAATGACCAAAATCAACAATAAATGAGACCAACACATTTATTACATGACAAATACTCTATTTATGTGAAAAAAGTACCTTGGCACCCAGTGACCATTTTTGGTCTACCACCTTGGCAGGCAATGTATTAAAGACATACAGTTAAGTATTCTGAATCTTCTATTCTCTTACATACACCTTTTATAACAAACTATTATAATAAACACCCTTTAAATTTATTTACTTTAATAAACGTAAACAAATGTAAATTTAAATAGTTTTTTTACTTTTTGATTCTGAGTGGTACACATAATCGTCAAAGTCCTTGTGGGAACCTGAAACTAAATACGTCGTTATCACACAGAATTTCAATAGTTGAGACGGATAAGCGCAGTTGTATTTAGTTTGGAGTGCTTTATTAGCGTATTCCCACAGTTTGATAACGTTGTCCAAACCTGAGGCTCACCATAAAAGTAAAATGCAAATCAACTACATTAAACTTACACCAATTCTTGTTTTAGAATTCGATTTGGTAATACTTGCTTATCATTAAAAATTCGCTTCCTGTCCAAGAAGTTCACAAGCGAATATTATTAGGTAAACATTATGATAACACAAGTTCTCCTCCGAGCAGAATAAGGCTTATTATTTTGGTCCAATTTTCAGGGATTCCGCATTTAAGAACACAATTACGAACTTTATTTCAGCAATGTTGATTATAATTCTCTGCAAATTTGAACAGATATAATATAAAGTTACTTAGCATTTAGTGTATAAATAGAAGCTATGTTATTTTATAAAACCAGAGATTAATACCATTTGTTAAACACTATATTCTGCTATTTTTATATTTGTATATAAATTACTTCTGACTTAATTAATGTTATGGCACTTTTAATAGAATTATAGTGGCTATGATGTGGATATCAAGTATAAGAGAAAAGGTTTTTTCAGAAAACAATAAGTCAGTAATTAAGGTTCTAGGTGTTAATTTAATTATAAGTTGAATAAATGAGCGATAATAAATGTTGAAATTAAGTTGTCCATCATTATTCCATATGCTATTGCGAAAACATGTATAATAATAAGCAACTTTGAGTAATCATTACTTTCTTAAATACTTAGACTGAGCATTTAATGTGTTTAAGAAGGATTATTTATAGTAAAATGAGCCAAGGCACCTTTATAGGAAATAGTAATAGTACTATCAGGCATGAGTACAAAGCTGTTCCTATCAGTCATCTTCCTGAGTGAGTATGCAAATTTTTAAATATGATTGACTTGACGAAATTGTATTTGGTTGGGTCAAATGCCCCTTATCGGCCCTGGCATTTGTTTTATAAAGTTCGCTAAGTTAGACCTTTTCTTCTTTCTTCTTAAGTTTTCAGTTCTTTTTCTTATTTTTTTCTATTCTTTTTCTCTCCTATTACATTATTGAATAGTGGTTAGCTCCTTGGAGGAGGTTATTACTCACCTCAAGGAAATTTATTCTTTTTATTTTAACGAAAGTTTCAAACGGCAAAATTAAGAGAAGTCGGGTATTTTCTAGTATGGATGAGAAGAAACGCTTTAACTTGCAAAGCCATTGAGAAAGGCCGAAGAGGGACAAAGTTTAGAGAAAAGGAGTAATAAATAGAAAGAACGGGAAGTTTAGATAAAGATAATGGGGAAACTGCAATGATACAGAACCAGCTTAATTTTTGTGTCCTTGATCGACCCAAAACCGAACAAAATTAGACTTCGTGACTCCCCCTAAATTATTTTCGAGTAATTAAATTACTTAAAAGACAAATTAAATAGTGAAAAAGAAGTTTAGATTTGGAGATCTAGGCATACAAGGGAAATTTTACCAGCAATATCAATATAAATGTTATTAAGTCAGGTCTCTACCAAATTGATTAAAAAGATCATGAGATTAAGGAGATTAATCAGCAAAAAAATTCAGGTAAATCCATAATAAATGTGTAAATTTAGAGTAAAAGGGAAATGTGACTAAAGTTTAAGTTTCTTTAGGTTATATTTATTATCATTTCCCATCATTATCATTCATCCATTTACAAGAAAATATATATAAAGAGTATTAAGAAAATCCATCAGGAAAAGTGCTTGGGAAAGCTTAATTAGTGCCTGGTAAAACTATTGCCATTGCTTCACCGTCTTTTTTCAATGTTCTAAATCTATTTCTATGTTTATTGGAGTGAAAGCGGCTAAATACTAGCCTTCTAAGGCACGAAAGTACATAGTATAGATCTATTACCTAGAATTCTTGCCTCTGATAATTATTTTCATTATATTCAGCCCTTTAAAAGTTACTTTATATAGATGTTATTGTTCGCTAAAAATCAATATAAATATTTATTAAACAAATTTAAATGGTTTTTGGCCTCGGTGAGTTAAAAGTGTTCTTGCTGTTGTGAGTCAAATGTGTTTTTGCTTCGGTGAGTCAAAATTGTTCTTATAATGATAAAATGAGTCATTTCTAAGGTGAGTAAAAATAAATTCTTTCTAATGCGATAAGAGGATTTTTTCCACGGTGAGTTAGAAGATTTTATCCCATGAGTCAAAAGAGGTCTTGGTGCGATGGAATCTGCCATAAAAGAGTTTTGTAGAAGATGAATCTTCATAATGTTCATCATTTTCATTATCATCCTAACTCTCCCATCTTCAACATCAACGCGAAAATCACCACCATTATCTGTCTCATTACCTTTATCTTCATCATTATTAGCCCGCTCATAATCAGTACTGTTATATTCATTATCACCAACATGATTACCCTCATTTCTCATCAGCAACGATGTCATCACTTCGGTAAAATAATAACCCCTAACCCTCCCTCCTCTAATTTATTGGAGACCACGTGCGATGGTATCGCGCCGTGGACAACGTCATTTCCTGTTTTAACATTCACGGAGATTCGACTTCTGAGCGCATTGAGGAAATATTTCCCAATCTTGTGAATTCGTCCCAAGCCACCTGCCCGCCTTAGTGTCGATGCGTGGAAGAGCCGAGGTTCTCCCACCTCGCTGCTAAATGATCAATAGACCTCACCTCCGGATTAAGATGTCTGGAGCTTGTGACTTCTTTCACCAAACCCTCCCTTCCCTCTCAGAATCGGGCATACAAATACTCGGGTTATTTTGTATTTCAAAGAATCCAGCCCGCACGTCAAGCCGTACCCATCGTCTCAGAGTCCCGTGAGCGTTATCCGACAAGCAAGACTTTCTCCGCCGTGATTCTACCTTAGTCAATTGGTAGCTTCTGTGAACGGCAAGCGTTTAATCGAACAAAAGAAAATCCCCGTTGATTACCTGTGCGGAAAATAAGTTTCCTCTTCCAGTGGAATTAGGATTAATCCCACATTTCCCATTGAACGTCATCTTTGAAGATAGGCTATCTTCATCGGAAGGTTGGTTCGAATCATGCGCCGACTGCCTTATTCGTACTGTGCCCAACTTGCCTCATCGGATCTTGACCCGCTTGCCTCATCGGATCGTGCCCCAATTGTCTCATCGGCTCGTTCCCCACTCACCTCATCACAAGAAGGACCTTCTTCGAAGTCAGCGACCTGTAAGACTGAAACCCCCTCCATTATTAGTATTGTCAAGTTCCCCCCTTTTGATCTGAGCCTAGTAACATTAACCAATTAATTTTTTTTGAGAATCCCTCCAATAAAATAATTTCCAACAGACATTTACTTTAAATAATTCCCTTTTGCCTATTATTCTCTTTTTGAACTTTGTAAATAAAATTATATTTTTGTTTTCTCATCTCGGCCTATTTAATTCATCTCGACAACTAATTATGTCTGAAAATTAAGGATATGAAACCCAACGCTTCAATTAGGACCTCCTAACCATCGTTAATCCCTGCGAACACTCCTTCAACGGTTCGCGTTGTAATAGGTGATTAAGCCCCCCCCCCACATAATATTGTAGTAGTATATGGTATAGCGTTGTTATACCACGACAACTACCATAAAGACCATCATCGCCCTCTTGAATATCATACTATCTAAATGATTATCTTCCAATTCTAAAGAGAGATATGTAAATAAAATGGCTTCAAATACAAGTTCACTGGTCTCTTCCTGTGGATCTGTATGTGTTCTTTCAAGTTTTTATCCACGACAAAGGAAAGGAAACTTTGATAAACTCCCAACACTTATAAAGTCTGAGCCTAAATTATAAAGACATTTTGCCAACTTTAACATGAAAATAAGTGATACAATTTCGAATTCATTTGGATACTAATTCTTCCTTTAATTTCATGCCCGCAGAAAAGTTATATTTTTAAAAATACTCGTCAACGAATGGTAAATGTTTAAATCTGTGCCATCAAGTGCTCCATTTAATTGAAAAACAGTCTTACCACTACACCCTAGTTCACATCCTGATATATGGTGCCTTTGCGATAGCGTTAAAGCCAAGAATTCTAGGTTAGTCGCACATGAACTTGAGAAGGAAACAAAGATGGAGCTAACAAGTGGAGGAATAATCGAATGATTTCACAATAACTGTGAGGATCAGAAATGAAACCCATATCTTCTTAAGATTTCTAAACTAAATTTAATCCAGAATAATTCAAGAGTTTTCAGCTGACTACCTTCCCCTATTGAGCAGCCGTTTTTCAAAGGAAACTTATAGAGATTTTTAAAATGAATTTCAAGCTACAAATATTTTATAATTATTACATAATCTGCGTCTAAAGATCCCTCATAAAATTAGAAAAGAAATCACTTGTATCAATCCAATTTTATACTGATTTGTTATACAAGCTAATACCAATAAATAGAAACTTTTCTCTATTAAATCTTTGTAATACAGTGGTTACAATTCTACCCTCTCGAAATATAATCGTCGGTTATTTTTTTTCAATTCATCAGCCAAAATATCCCGTCGCAAGGGCTAAGGCGTATATAAAACTACATAAGAGTGTGCAGTAATATATCGTAATACAAAGTAATTAGGTGCATAGATTTCATAATTTACTTAATATGTTTTAACAAATCCTGAAATTAGACTATTTTTAAACGTTTTAAAAACATCTCAAAACACATATCTGTACTCCAACAGGTAAGTTTGATTTCTAATTCTGAATTTGCTAACAAATTATTGTATATTTGTTTCGTAGATAAAAAAAAGATGAGCATAATAAATCGAACGTTATTGTTCTAAATCGAGAATTTGAGAAGAAGGATTAGTTTTCTTCAAGTCATGATCTCCTCTAGAAAATCGATTTGAACTTGACTGCAAACACACTCCTACGATATGACCTTAAACTTCTCATGATAAAACAAATCCTGAGAAAATTGGGTCGTTCCTGTTGGTTCAGCAGATGTAACTAAGGTGCAACCACATTGCTTGTATAGATAAGGGTGCTGTTGTGAGCCAGTTTGCGACTGACTGCAACAGCAACATTGTTTGTGTAGGCAGGGGTGCTGTAGGTCAAAATTCGACTGCCTACAATAATTTCAATCCCAACTATGACATTAAGTAATAAACCAAGCTTTGTACATTGCAACCTATTTTCAAATAAAGAAAACTATCTCAGCCGGTACATCTCACAGTATCGTTTACAAACATCAATGATATTAAATGGGATATAATTGTATGTGTGAGACCCGACGAGTTGGGGAAGTTGTCACTGAAAGAAGTGCTCATCACCTAGTCTACCACAAAGGAAAAGAAGATCAAAGACACTATTGAATTGGATTTATTAACCTTAGAAAGCTGAAAGTAATGATAATAGATATTCATGACACATTTGGAAGAGGAGCTTACGTAAACTTAAGAGTATCTAAGAAGTACAAACTCAAAATATTTCAAGTGTAAGCACAAATATCAGAACAATCCTAAAAGAAAACAAAGCCCATTTTAATATCGTAAGAGACTTTAATGCAAAAATTGGCCAAAGGAATAAGTCATGCATGGGAAGGTTTTCAATTGGGAAATAAAATTAAAGAGATGAGATCTGGTTGACTTTTCACTGATCCAGGAACTCAAAATTGCTGTTAAATTGCTGTTAAATAAAAGCAACAGCGAAGATGGACTTATGGGAAGCTCAATCAATGAGATATAAAAGGAAATTGATTTTATGCTGGTCAAAAACAATTGCCGTAATAATTTTATACCCATCAATAAAACCAAAATAAGCGAAAATAGGATGATTAAATGTCGGCTAAAATTTAATTAACCTAATGTATTCAATTAAGAAATAAGTCCAAAAAGATCCATCAAAATCTGCTTTCATATTTCCAGTGCCATTTTCAGAGAGCATACCATTTAAATTGCCTTGACCCCAGTAACACCAACAATTTATGTACAATCTATGAACAATAAATTGATAAGGCATGACATACACTGCTGAAAAAACACAACAAAAAAACACTAAATAAGAACAATACCAAACTCTCAGAAGAAACACAAAATATAATCTAGAAGCGCAAATTCTTCAAACAACAAACATCAACCAACAAATAGAACTAACAGAACTAATCAAGCTCAATTAAAAGCAACAAAGAGCTGACATCAGATAATATAATACAATTATTGTTAATAACATTATCAAAGAAGGAAATGGGTCTAAAATAGTTAAAAGAGACTTGAAAAAAAAAATATAACATAGTAGCTATAAACTAGGATTGTGAAGAAATAGTTAAAAGAACTAAGGATTACTATGAAAAGTTGTAATCAAGCAACATCACCATCCAAAATCACAACCAACCAACAACACTCAAAGATTCGCCTTTGTTCTTAAATCAGAAATTGAAATTAAAAAATTAATAAAAAAAAAAAGGACCAGGTTAGGACAACGTTATTTCAGAGCTACTGAAAGATTATGGAAATCTCTCATTGTGGACAAACTAGCGCGCCTCTTCTCTCATTGTCAAAAATGGCAAGATTCGGGATGAATGAGTCAATGCCATATTTGACCTGTACACAAAGGGGTTGATAAAACAGGCATTTTAAAACTACCTTCCAATCAGCCTTCTTTCGTCTGAGAAAATAAACTCTTCACAAGAGTCTTTCCTAACAAACTGCAAAACCAGCTAGCTAACCAGCAATCGAAAGAACAAGCTAACTTCTTCAAAGTTTATCAACGATTGACCACACACATACTCTCAAACAGCTAAATGAGAAAGCTTATAAGTTACAATGCTACTCTATACTTGATACTTGGAGACGATCAGAAGGCATTCGATTTAAAAAAATTAAAGAGGCATAAACTACTTGAAGGAAAAACATAACAAAAGGACAGATCTTACTTAAGAATCTATAAGGCTTCAGAAATCTTTCAATTACAGAAAGTTATAAGACAAGGAGAGAATATCTTTCCAATATTATTCATGTCATATTTAAATAAGGTCTTCGGGGATAAATTGCAAAACAAAAGCATAAAGACGTATGGGGATTAATTACCTCAATCACCTGAGATTCGCATAAGATATTATACTGATAGCTGATAACCGAAAAGAGATTTAAACAATGCTTCAAGAATTAACCATGAAAGCAAAAAATATCGACGTAAAAATAAAGCTTAGAAAAACCAAAGTGAGGTAATACCAACCAGAGATCGACATGCTAGACATAAATAGTTAGAACGAGCAAATTGAAATGGTAGATGAATAATATAGCTAGCTAGCTATCTGGGTAAACAGATTACATAAGGATTTTGACACTCTCTCTCTCTCTCTCTTCGGAGTTATGACCTTCCAGAAGGAAGCAACCCTTAGCAGCAACGATTTGACCACTATCTCCAGTAGCTCCACATAGCCATCTAAATTGAGCCTAAAACTCTGCTCAGAAATTTTGAGTTGCTAGAACGTTACTATCACTGGAGAGACATCCACAGACCAATAAAATTTGGAGCATCTTGGCCTTCATGATACGCGTAAAATTGCATAGATTATAGGCATGCCATCTCTTGTCCTGCGGTGTCGTGCAACTGGTACTGGGAGAAGTTGATTTCATTTGAGAAGAAGCAGATTGTCACCGGCTTAACAGGATACTTGAGCTTGTTCAGGAGCTTCTTTACCTTCATCAAGCGGATCTCCTTGGAGTAAGCTGTAAAAGCTGATATTTGTGCCTCTTGTAAGAGAAGTAGCAAATTTCCTTATTCAGAGGCAGCTTCATGTTGGTGACTCCAAATCCCTCTCTTTCGCAAAAGCAAGGATTCTGTTTCTTTAGTCTTCCATCAAATTCTCATGCAATTGCTGAATAAATTCCGGCATGAAAACGCTTTTAGAACGCGTTCTTTCTATTCCTTTCTCCTATATTTTTTTGGTTTTTTCAAGTAACGTACCTCTTACTGCTTCGTACAAATTTCACAATTTTGACTTCTCTTATACTCGACCGACCAGATCTTAAACAGTTACCTATGTTAAGCCATTCAGTTCACTCGAGTTGTGCTAATCACTAAATTTCTACGAGGAGGTATTGTCTTTGCATGATCAATATTAAGCTTAAACGTGCTAACACATATAGACTCACTATTAGGATACATATTACTTTCACAAGCTAGAAAGAAACGTAATACAAAGGAAGAACCAAGAATCTAAGAAAACGGTTTGACTTTGGTATACAATAGAAGCTGTCTCGTCTACTTATTATTTAAAACATCAATCAGCAGCTCCTTGAGAAACCTATCATACATTGCCCATAAGGTGAGAGAGCTTATTGCAGTTCCTAAGTTCTTCCTATCTCAGATTTCCCAGTTCCAACAAATTATTGTTACTCTATTAAATCTTGTTTCGAGTAATCAAAAGTTCGGTTTCCAATGAATTCCTTAATCTCTTCATTTGTCTACCATCTCACCCTACAATAATACTGTATGAAGGTACTCTTTCAATAATATAGTGTCATTTGAAATAGCGTTAAAAACTTTTATATAGTTAGCACTATTATAAAGAACAGTTTATTTATACTAAATTTGGTATCTCCTCATTTTTCATCTTGTAAAATATTCTATTTATATGACATGGGTAACATTTTTTCAGTTATCCTTATTATTTAATACCCCTCAACCTAATTTCAATGCCATCTCAGTAGTATGTATTATATCTATCTTTGTGTTTCCTTGTGTGAATGTCAGATGAGAAATAATAAGGTGACATGCTGGAAAGAAATATAATTTACCACACGGTACAAATCCGCTTAAAAGAATTTTGTATTCCGTTGAATCAAATGCGCACTTAGCATATGCACAGCTGGCTTGCAGATAATGTGTATCCAGCTGTCTCCTAGGATAAAGGCTCTCGCTAGCAAAACATTAAACTAGAGTCATAGTTTAATGTTTTAAGTAGACTTTGAATGAGGGGGTTTTCGGCCTTAGAATAAACGGTTGTTTTGATAAAAAAAGTTATATGCTTCTTATCTGCGTAAAAAATAATTTTTCTTGTTTCGCTTTTCTTACCTGAGAAAACTATAAGTATTTAAGTTCAAAACGTATGATTATATATATGATTATATATAAGCAACAGGTGACTATTTATCACAGGAAAACTTCAAGACATTTAACTTATTTATTACTAACTAAAAGCCAACAGAGGCGTAATAGTATAAGAATTTGGGGGGGACTTGATAGAATGATAATATAATAATCCAATATTTGGGAATAAATATTTGCTTTTTCCATGGAAAATATATTATTTATCATTTAAACTTGTTTTTAAAATTCTTTAGGACAGATCATGGATATATTCCTAGATTAATTGATGGTAGTAAGAATTATAACTCGTTAGTTTAAATCTTTTGTCACACAAGGGTAAATATTTGTGTGTCTGATGTGTTTTATTAGTGATTTACCAAGGCTTATGGGTCATACATGGGTGGTAACCTCCAATAGTTAAAATACAGCTTGCTGGGTGGTAATGAATCGGGACTCTATCCAGCTACTATTCATACCTAATGCTGCTTCCCTTGCATCAAAGCTTTGGTCATAAGATTGAATTAAAACATCTTGAAATATTTAACGCTCTCTAAGCTAACTTAAAATCGTCTTCTAATTCGAAAATATGTAAACAAATTGAAGAAAATATGTATCGCAAATTAATTCTGATTCTCTGAGCTCAAGATGGATTAGTGGGAAAATTGGAAAAAAAAATTTTTTATTTAGAACCACATCCTAGTTTGAAGTTGGACCATTAGAAGCAAGTTCAAGAGAGTTATGCACACTGCCGATACACGATAGATATAAAAAGAATATCAAGGGAATTCTTTGTAGCTCGCTCTTAAATGTAATGGTACTTCAGTGATCAAAGTAGCACGCAATAAGGGTGGAACCACACACCCAAGGGAATGAATCTTTTGGTGAATTTATCATTCCTTCTCGGACGATACAAAGTATTAGAAAACATCTTTGTGTCAGGAAGCTTGGCTAAGCTGCATACAAAGGATTAAAGCTGAGTCAAGTTTGCTGTTACAATTATGATTAGCCCGGAGACTGTACGCTGTTGCATAACTAATCCTAGGTTTTCCTCTCCCTTTTTGATAGTGTTATTAAAAAAGGTATTTTATTCTAACGGTCATAAACAACTGTAATATTATGACGTTGATTTCTAAATTAACAATATTATCTTTGACATTCTGATAATTGAAAAATGTTCTTTTAATATCAATGTTGTAAATTCTGATAAATTAATGGGTACCATCAAACTGACAGCTTATTCGATTATTCCAACCCAGTTAGCTCTTCTTTGAGAACATTCTAATGTGCTCCAGCAACATTTCAAATAAACGGCACTGACAAATTGAAACATCAAATCCGCATTTCCATTAAGCCATTTTTGAATTGTAATTGGATGCATTTTTTCCTGTCGCAATAAAATAATTACTAAATTATCTATATATGAGTATTTGCTGAATCTTTTTCCTATCTATTAGTAAAATAGTATTTAATTAATACAATAAAGTCTTTCTCAAGAGAGAATTAAAAACATATTTACCCTCTTACTGATTAATAACTACTTAATTGAAAGAACGTTTAAACGTTTACACTACCGCGATCCTACTTTCTTTGTATAAATTTGCCCTTTGTAGTTGTGAATAATCCTTATATTTAGCCACCTTTATCCATATATCGTCTTTTCTTCAACACGTAAAAATGTGCTGCTTACTAAATAGGGTTTTCTTTTTTTTCTTTTGAATTTCATGTGATGTTGAGGTGAGAGCTAATTTGTAGCGGACGGAAGGAGATTGGATGAAATGAAATGTTGAAAAGTAAATTTCCGTCCTGTGCCTCACGAATGAAAAATGATTGTAGTTTCTTCCTTCTTTGATGAACGAATAGAATGTGAAATGCAGACATTATTTGAATAGATTTCAAGGAATGAAAATCATATATGTACACAGATAGAATGGGGATCTTTAGAAAGATTTCCTTTTGTGTGATATCACTTATAGAGGTCAAAATGAAGTCGATATAAAAAAGTAATTAAGGAATTCTTAACAGAAACGAAATATCACAAATGGAAAATGCAAATCTTCCGCTGCTCTTCTTTTCCAGGCAGGTCCTGCGGGATTAAACTGCATTTAAAAATCGTGGATTTTTAGCTCCCGCATAACTTTGGCTGCAATGTTCTTCTCTGTTACATATATGAAGCATTAGTATATATACTCAACACGCTCTCCTTTTACACTGAGCTAAATCAATTATTTTATGGAAGCCATTAAAAGAGTATAAAGATTTATATTCTTATCTCCTTAAAAATCCCCGCACCAATCTCCTCGGAAATTCAGTAATAACCGCTCTTATTCTGATAATTTCTTTGTATTTCACTCGGTATTTTTTCAATATTTTCCCTTTTCTTTCAATTATCATATTTTTGAATAAGGGAAGAATATCTTTTCTTAGGGCCACATTCACATGTCAATCTAGCAAAAAAGCTTAATCATAACAATAAAGGACTATTAGAAAATATGAATAAATTTAGGAGGAATACAACTGAAAAAGAAAAGGGCAACGAGAACTAATTGAGTGGATTTATAAAGCGGATTTCTTGACCACAACTTATCAAGGCAAGGCTTGAACTAATAATGTTCCTATTTCTTTGCTTCATGGCAGCGATTTACTATAACAAGATTAAGTATAGAGTAAACATTGTTAATTAGATGACAAGTAAGTATACAGTAAGAAAAGTACAAGTCACTGGTGAATTCATTTACTTCCTAAAACTTTTGATTCCTCAACTAAAAATGATTACATTTTATACCCCAAAAATTACAAAGTGCAAATTTCCAGGCCTAAAATCATTCAAATTCTCGCCTAGAAATTAGGTGAACTTTTCAGTAGTCTAGAAAACATTGACTAGTTGAATCTGAGGTGCAAGAAAAATAGTACAATTAGGCAAAGCAAATAATAGAAAAATTCATCTCTATCCAATCAATCTTACACAAGTAGAAAAGAAAAACGCTATGACATTGGACGTGGGCAATATGATCTATTTCATGGGACAATCATGGAGTAAGATTGTCCTTGAAGTTTTAATTCCCTCAACCAAACTGTATCAAGCAATCCAGAAACCCAGTAACCAATTGTTAGATTTAGAATTTTTTTTCACTGTAATTTAGTGAATCATGTAATAAAGGATTCCAATGCAATCTATTGATCTCCTGGCATCAAAAACATCGAGACAATAATCGCCCAAATCCAAGCATAAAAGTTAAGTGTACCCTCTTTTCACGCATTGCTAAAACTTGAATCCAATTTTTTAGCATTGATCATAGTTCCATAAAATGCAGAAAGTTATTATCAGTTTAAACTCTAGATTCTCTTATTTATTACTGAGATAAATGATAGAATAATCCGTCTACGATTTCTCTTTTCTAAAGAGCGATTTAAAGCTAAGTTTATGTTAACTCTATTCGGTTGAATGCATCTTACTTTTATGGGTATTGCACCAATCCAAGAAACTAATAATGACCATAAAGAATAAAATGTGAAGGTTAAGGAAGAGAAATAGCAGGTCGGGAAAGAGAGAAGCGTTAAAATAGTGACCTAATTTGAACCCCCGTCTCTGTGCCACTGAGATCAGGTGACCTCGGTTTATTCGATTCGACTTTCTGCGAGATAAAAGTACCTCAGTTCGGCAAAGCTTATGACCCGCTTTTTTCGCTCTCATCACAATAAAAAGATAGAAAATTTAATACGAGAGTCATTTATTCTCTTCGCCTATTCACTTATAAATTTGAAAAGTAAAACACTTTGGTATACAACAATGGCAGAGTATTTTGAAATGAGGCTAATGGCGATGATGCGGTTAAAGTAAAAATGTGTAGAAGGAGGGAAAATTATACCCAGTGTCCGAGTCGTAAACCCTTGTGTAATCTTGAGATTTAGAGGGCGTTAATTGCGCTTGAGACTTTGTAATGTTCAGAGCCTCTGGTATATAGTATTCCTGATACCAAGGTTGCTTCGAGTCGGGATTGTCTTCTGCTGGGCTCTTGTTAATGGCGTTGTTGCTGGTCACGAGCGTATCGATGATGGGGTTAGGCTCCCTCTTGAGACTTAACCAAGGATCCTTCATTTTGCTTTATCCCACCCTCATTATTAACTGTCACGAAATTATTTTCTTCTTACAATTTAAATCAAAACATGCCTATTACTATTTATTAAACTTTATGTACGCAGTTTGAATATACATGAATGTAGCAATGCCTACTCCTTTGCTTTAAATTGGTTACGGCATAGGCATATTTTAAGTCAGTAAAGACTAGGCCTATTTTAAACTTGGGTACTGCATAAGCCTCTTAAGTTAGTAATATCTAGGCCGTTGTTTAGCTTGTGTAGTGAATAGAATTCTCTTAAATGAATAACACCTAAACCTTATCTTTGTTTTGATTACTATTGGCCTATTTTAATTTAGTAATGACTAGTCCTTATTTTTGCTTGGGTACTGCATTTTCCTCTTTTAAATCAGTAATAATGCCTAGGCCTTTTTTTAATTTGGGTACTGTACCGGTCTCTTTGAAGCCACTAATGCGCTGGTTTGTTTTCTAGATTGTGCACTGGTTAGGC
Source organism: Ceratothoa steindachneri (assembly GCA_963969495.1). Lineage (NCBI taxonomy): Eukaryota > Metazoa > Arthropoda > Malacostraca > Isopoda > Cymothoidae > Ceratothoa > Ceratothoa steindachneri. The sequence goes on along the minus strand of OZ018317.1, from coordinate 150,995,318 downwards.
CTGTTTTAAGTTAGGAATGATTAGGCCCTTTTAAACTTGAGTACTGCATAGGCCTTTTTGAGCTATACAAATGTTGTTTTGGTCTTCTGGATCTATCGAAAAGACAACCTTTTCAACGTGTCAAAATTGCTTAATCTCTATTGGCTCGAGATTCCACTCAGTCATTTCTTTATAGACTTGTTACGGAATATAAAAAGTGAGCATTTTACTGCCATATTAAGCACCCAAAACAATAGCTTGTTCGCAAACAAAACCCAATTCTAACACTTTTGCCTTTTCTCCAAAGCAGAAGACACTCCAAACACTATTTTTGGGTCTGCCGACATGGCATCCTTCTTTTTCATGACAATATAGGCATACACGCGGCACGTTTGGTCGAAGAAGAAAAATAATTGACATCTTTTAAGTCCTTACAGCATCACATAAATGACGCTGATTGTTTCATCTTCCGCGAGGCGCACTAACATGCGTTAATGAACTCACACGGGAGCCTCTGTGACGTCAAATACTTCGAATTTAAATTTTATGCACTATCAGAAAGTGGACGGAGAGACGTCTAAAATGACCCAAGCAATTAATTTTGCATCTCTTTCATATCTCCTAACAAAGTTTAGGCTGCGTTCCCAGACGCGTTAATTATGCCTTAAAGAACCCAATAAAACTGGTTATCTTCTTATGGTTCGTTAACATTCACTTAGGGTCGAATGGCTCTGCCTCTTATCTATCATTTCCTTATGTCTTTACTTCTCTTTCCTTAATGAATAATTTGCCTTTGCTTAATACTTTGCCTTGGCTCTCATCAAAGCCTCGTCGGGAGGGGACGCCGTAGACCCGACGCATGGAACTGATCGCTCAGAAGCGCCAATTTGCGGGGCACTAAATAATTATGATTGTTTTCCCTTCCATGGAGTTTAAAGTGGTGTCAGAGGATGGTGGATATAGGTGCAGTGATGCACACCGACCATAGGCCATAGGAAGTTGCATTATTTGGGATATTTTAATCAAGGAAAGTCATCTTGATTTCGTGAAAAGAGTGGCAACTTGAGTCTTTTAGAACGTGCCATCGAGTGGCTATTTTGGGTCGAGGGTTCGAATCCATTTTCGCCACTGTCGGTTTGAATAATAATTTAAATTAATAAATTAAATTGGAAAAAAGAGGGAATAGGGTTAGGCTGGGAGAGGGGAGGGGCTATGACGCATAAGGGGGTCACGCAACTCTCCTATCTGAAAATTAAGTTATTTACTTGAAACTAAGAAACGACAACTAACGAGAGCCTACGTGTCAGGAAGTTGTGACTAATGATACTGGTGAAGTTAGAGTGCGTGAAAATGTGTGGATGGTATAAACAGTAAGTATCTTTGGGGCAAGGGCAAAGGGGAGGGGGGCTATCCTTGCAAAAATTGCCCAAGCGACGAAATTAATGCAAATACCTCCTCGTTCATTAAGGTTGGAAGGGCACGCAACCCTCCAGATATCTCTCGGCTATACCCTTACTCATAATACACCTGCCTTCCGTTTGCTAGTGCAGGGGTATTGGGCATCTTTTCCTTTTGACGACACTGGATTTGAGAGTGATTCCTCATGATTAGGATTAAAGAACAAAGGCCATACTCAACTCATGTGAATGTAGGGGACCACTCCCCTTCACAATTAAAGGGTCCATTCCTCATTGAAATCCCCCTCCCTCATCAGGACTCGATTAGCCCCAACCCCCCATTATACCTAACCTTACTCCCTCGCTCCGATGATCCTCAACCGATCCTACATACATCTCATTTCTCAGTGCCCCGTTGCTTATCAGATTCCACGAGCTCCCTCATGAAATTTTAAAACCTTTTATAATTCAATTCCGAATGTGTCGTAAACATTAAAAAGGTTTGCTTATTTATTTAAACAAAATTCCCCCTTTTCTGCCCCTTTTCTCTTCGCAATTTAATCCGCTCAAACTCCTTGTCGTATTAGGGAGGGTTATACTTCTGGGTAGCCCTATATTTTCCTTAAATCTTTTAATGAGGGGTGCTTAAATGATAGATTTTACGGTGTAGATTTTGAAAAAGAATTTTATTTTGTTATAGAATCGTTCCAACCTACATCAATTTCCATTTAAATAAAAGTAAATTTGTTCCTTTTGTCACGAGCTTATGTAACCTAGTTTTATTTAATTCAAGTACACACAAACACAAAGTAACCTCAAATTTACATGTTTATTGAGTGAGAAAAGTGTATGCAAGGCTGCATGGGTCACTTTGGGTCATATTCAAAAGTTAAATTTCACCAGAGCACACAAATCTTGCTTTGACTCATTAGTGGGACTAAGACGTCTACTTGTCTCTTGTGCCCTGATTCTTCCATCCCTCTTTTCATGTGAGAAATACTTGGAAAAAGCCTCATTCACCATTATTACGACCCTCTCAATGCTCTGTGTGTGACAAGGCCAGTCAGGTACTTTCATAGGAGAGTCAATGAAGTTTTTCAATTAAGAAGTACTTAAAGAGCAAGTGAGAGATGGCTCAGATACATCTTCTGACCAATTGATCAGATCTCCAATCTTGGTAGAATCACAAGTGATGCCTGGTGTCTTTATAAACCTTACAAAGGAGTCTGCCCTGATAATCTGGATTTTACCCCTTCAGTTTTCTCCGCCTGATCTTAAGTGCATAGGAGGGTTTGGAGGATGGCTCCACTGTATTTTTACCAACTTGATCTCTTAACAGTTAGCAATACAATATCCAACACCTCCTTCCTCGGAGACTTAAGGTAGTGAAGTTAAGAAAGAATGTGCCTAAGTCCCTCGGTCTAAGAGTGCTTAATCTTAATGTAAACCAGCATGGGTAATATACACCAATGATAAACTCAACATTCAGTCGTATAATTTTTAAAGGCTGTTCTTTTGAGCTCGTGCTTTGATACCCTCAGCCGAAGAAGTCTGTTAGCTGTGGTCAGCAAGCAACTGTGGTTTTCTGGTCCTATTTCCAATAAAGAAAGCCCTGTAGGAAGCACTCCATCTTTGATTGCCAATACAATTCTATAGCCGTAGTGTTGATCAATGGTAAAATTTGCACCACTTCCTGAGGTATCTTGGTTATAGGAGGACCTAAAGATATTTAAGTGAAATTGGGGTTGATATCAAGGTCAGTAACAGAGTCAAGTGGCTTTCCTATTCGGCGTAATACCTGTTATCAGATAATTTTGGGCCATCCAGGTTGATAATTAGAAGACGGAGAGGGAGTTACCCAGTGTAGAGGTTACAGACCAACCAAACAAGCTTTATGCCCAAATGGTGCTTCATTTTAGCATTACTCCAGCATTTACACATGTGTTTATATTCGTGTAGTCTCCTCCAGTGGCCATTAAGCTTTAATCCAAACCCCTTTCGCTCAGCCATCCAAACATAGCCTTAGCGATCTTTTTTGCATGTAATTCTTCTTTTGTAGCCTTTTCTGGAACAAAGTGGAAGAGGTTCACTGATGACAGTGTAATGCTTCTTTTTTGTTTTTGCTGGAAACAATTTTATTCACTTTCCTCTGCCTCCATCATAAATTTTTTTACATCAATTCGTTCATCAAAGAGAACATAAGAAATTCCCCCATCCTTCCTTAATTTTTCTTTAAACCTATGTTCAATAACTGTCATTCGCTTTTCCTGTGCTCCCTTAACTTTATTTTTATCAATTACTTTAATGGTATCTTCCTCAGTAATGAATCCAGCATCTATTAAAGCTGCTGCTGCTATAGCTGCAGTTGGTCCCAATTCGAGACCATACCTCATACTAGCAAGAGCAATATTTGAATTTCATCATAATTCTTTCTATTTGTGGTGAAAGATTCCGGCTGTTGGACAGCTTCAAGTTACTTCATTACCTTAACTGTTGTCGCTATCAGAATGTTCTGCCTCCTGATTTTCACCTTCTGCTAAATAATTCTCGATTTCTTTTCTTGCTGCTTTTCCTGCTAAAACAGCGCTTTTCTCCTTACTTTTTCTCTTTCTTTCTGCTATCCTTTCTTTTTCGATTTTTTCTGAAGCTCTTAATTGTCTATTATGCCCTGGAATATAAGGAACTTCATTTTGAAAGGTACCTTTACTTACAACCTTCTCTTTTTGTCCTTTAATAAAGGCCAATTCCCTAGTAGGTATTTTTTCTCCTTACTACAACAGCAGTTAATGTGAGCTCCATTCTCACAGCCATTACAACCTACCTTCACACAACTGGAAATTTGACATTTGCATGTCAATAGATCAAATGACTTATCTAGTTTTGCAATGAAACACTCTTTTACTTCAATTTTTCATTTATCGAGGGAAACTTTTACTGCCTCCTTCCACACCTCCTTAAGCTTTGATATTATTGTGACCTTTTGATTTACAAGAGGTAGGTTGAAGAGAGCATTAACTTTGGTCCACTGATTAAGCCATCCCTCATACATGTCTTTTACCAGCTGGTCCACTTCATAATTTCTCCGGTCATCTTCACTTTGCTCCCTCAGGTAGATGCCGTATCTCAAAATATCTCTTATTGTTGGTAACTTAAACACCATCAACTCTTGCCAAGTCCCAACAAAATTAGTCAGATGAAAACTTGATTTGGACCTTGGCTTGATTTTCGCCATTGGCACACTAATCACAGGTATATCTATAAATGAAAAGATGGCCCTTAGATTAAGAAATAATTTCTTCCAAATAATTATATGCTATTCTGAAAATCATCCACAGCCTTTACTAGCATTGAAATAAAATGTAAATGCTCTATAAACAGTTACCAGTTATAATAGTTACCAGAACTCGCAACACTACTGGAATATTGCCTCCTACTTAGTAATGAGTACTGGCTACTTGCAATTTTGGAGTTAGACCAAACTAAATTAAGGGTCATTTTTAACAGGTTTCCTACTTCTCATGTCTTTCTAATACATTTTCACATTTTTTTAGACAAATATCTTTCAGAATACATATATGTATTGATGATGGAAAACGGTAAATTTTATCTTTTATCGTAACTAAAATAATAGTAAAATATACTAAATGATCCAGAACTAACGATATTTCAACTTCAAATTGATGTAGGTTAGATCAATCAGAATTTAACTTTTCTGCCAAAAGTTTGTTCTTTTCACTAATATTCATCATTTAAATACCCCTTATCACCAGTTTCAAAAAATTCTAGAGTATGACCCTCCCTATTGTTGTATGTAAAGAATGTTGGGCTTTGCAAGATATTTCATTGGAGTCTTGGAACTTGGTGTAAAAATGGGTTCGTTTGGAATTGAACCTCACTTAATATAATTTAAATATATCTTATCCCTAAATAAAGTTTTAGTAGTACTCTATGACAATTTTCATAATTCTATCCTCAAAATTAATGCTTGTAATTGTTTACAGTTAACTATTAATAACTGCATTTAAAACAGAAGGAACCTACAGTAGAAAGGTTTCACTTACCTGATGTTCGCTTTGTATCAGTACATTTGGCTTCTTTCACACATTTACATCAATTAACATGAACTACTTGGAATGCACCAGACATGACCGAGAATCTAAGATCCTACAACAATCCAACTTTTCTTATGAGATTGATCAATTTCAAAGGCCAATATGTCCCCTCCTGAATCCAGATCCCTTAATATTATCGTCTGGTCAAACTTTCCTGGACTGTTTAGGGACTGAATCTTAGTTGGTTTCGAGGAAGGTAAAATGAAAAAAAACCCACTACACATACTCTCTCCCAGCACTAGTATTAAGGGGTTATTAAATCCGTATAAGAGTTGTTGGCTTTGAAATCTGCACACCTGAGCGTTTGCAGTAATACGCGGAACTGTCGCACACCCTGTACTCTCATGCCGGGTAATCTGCTTCTATGTTTAATCCATGGGTGTAATTGAAGGAGTTTTTATGATGAAAGAAAGATAGAAGAGGTAGTAAACTACTTTAAAACAGAGAGATAGTGTTGTTCTGTGTGGTATTTTTGAGTAAGGCTAAGGCATGGAAGGATTTGAGAGGGATGTAAAGGGTTAATAAAATGACGAGTGACACGGTAAAAGGTGTTGATTGCATGAGAGAAGGTGGAAAAGATGTTTTGGGTAAAGAAATTCTGAGGTGTTATGGTCGAGTACAAAGAATGGATGTATATAAACCAGTGAAGAGAAAAGAAGTGAGGAGATGTTACTGTGTGCACTTTGTATAAAGGCCGCATTAAAAGACGGTTAATTATGTGAGTGTTTGAGAGAGGAAGGAGTAGGGAGGAGGGAGTGGATGAAATTGCGTGTAAAAGGTGTGCATTGAGGGAATTCGGGAAAGAATGCAATTGTGGGAATGTGCCGCAAGCAAGTCGACTACCTCATCAAAGTCCGTGGTAGGGGGATACCACTGACTTTTCCACATTAAGATGTCGAAAAAGTTCATTCGAGGAATCAGGTGAAGCTTTTGGCAGTTAAGAAGAAGAGCAATTGAAAATGCCAGGAAATACTTACAAAGATGCAGGTTCAGCTATTGGAAAAGAGAAGGCTACTTTTCCCCATTTCACCCAGGACTTCTCTGCTGAAAAGTTCGACCAAAGAAAAGGTTGATCCAGAAATACAACTACGTACTTTGCGCCAAACCAGGTTGTACCGTGTCTTATGACTATACGCTTCAACTCACTAGTAGCGAACCTATAGGAAAAAATGATCAACCATTCATTGCCATTAACGAGATGAATTCCATGCATAAATAGGGTAACTTTTAGAGCTTGGTATCATAATCTGTTCCTGATCCCCAGACTGTTCACCCGTTGTGATGGTGCGAAAACCGAACCATACATGGAGACTCTATTGACTTTAGTCTTTTGAATAACATTACCCAATCCAAAGTCCAACATATGCCCTTTATAGAAAGGCAGTTGTTTGGGTTTCATGGAGAGAAGTTTATTCCTGAAATGAATATAGGCAAGGCATACTTCCAGCTCCTCCTTAATCCTGAAAGAGGGCCTAGCAAGAGATTAATGATGACCTTCGGTATCTCGAACCCATGTGCCTCGTATGTGCACTTAAAGCAATATAAGGTTTGGGCTGGTGAATGAAAAAGTTAGCCGAGATAACAGTTATTAATCCTGCTTAAAATGAAGAAGGAATAGATTGAAGAGAACGCGATAGCTTAAATGGGGTTCGTCGGGAGATTATTTTAAAAACAGAGAAAACGAGAATCGTCCGAAGTAAAGGCGTTAACTGAGTTAAATGGAAAGTTTCAGGAAAAGAAATGATTATGTTTAAAAGGCTTATTTTTAAACTAAAGAATGAAACAAAACATACGAGAAGCACTCAATAAGTTTTGCAATTTGGATATAAGAAACAAGATATGAGGAAAAGTGTTTTTATTATTTTTCAATATAACTACCCTCGAATTCAATGCACTAGCGCCACTTGTCCCTGAGGCTTCGAATTCCCGACAACCAGAAATCTCCCGACTGCTGTTCAATCCACTCCTGGACGGCGAGCTGGAAATCTTCATTGTCCACAAACCGGCATTCACGCAGTGCAGCCTTGAGCTGACGGAATAAAAAGTATTTGCTAGGGGCCACATCTGGACTGTAGGGGGGATGGTTGAGCTCCTCGGATCCGCACTCGCGCAAGGCAGCTGGGCAACTCTGGCCTTGTGGAGTTTGACGACGTTGAAGTTGATCATGGGCGTGAGGTTTCTAGGGACCCAACGGGCAGAGACCTTGATCATGGCCAAATTGTCGTTAATAATGTTGATAACACTTCCATGTGATATTTCAAGTTCTCGCTCGATTTCTTCGACCTTCACCTGTCAATTTTCGAGGTTCATCCTTTCCACACGGTTCACATTGTCCTCGTTGGTTACGTCTGACGGGTGTCCTGAACGGGGGTCATATTCAAGGGACTCACGACCATGGCGGAACTCCCTATTCCAGTGAGCAATGGTTGCATAGGAAGGGACTGTGTCGGTGTACACTGCAACCATGCGTTATTGGATCTCTTTTGCATTCTTGCCTTCATTAGGCAAAAATTTGATCACTGTGCGGTGCTAAAACTTCTCCATTGTTGAAAAATTGGGGATGACGACCTGTGATCAGCTACTGCTTCTTAAATAAACAAGGCAGGAGGGTGCGACTACATGTCCTGACTTGTCATAACTTGTCCTAACACCCCCACGAACAGCCATCCCCCTTCCTCTGTTTTGCCTTACCGATTCGCAAAAGTTATTGCCTGCCCCTCGTAAGCATAATAAAGAGTAGGGAGAAAATTGGTAATATACAGATTGAGTATTTTAATTATGAATGAGTACAAATGAATTAATTATTTGATTGAGTGATTAAAGAATGTGTACGACTGGTATTATTTGATATGCCAGGAATGAATATGCCTTAGTTTACATATAGTAACATGAATGGCATAGCAATGTGGTAAATTAAATGTTATATTGCCTATGTGGTAAAATTAACGTTAGATATTATAGGTGGTAAATTTAGTGCTATAGCCACTGAATATGCTGCACGAATTATAACTTCGGTGGGGTAGGGGGCTTGTCCGGTGGGTAGAAAATACACAAGGTAATTGTAAGCACGAGAGAGGCAAGGAACAAGGGAGGTTGACACTGATTGGTTGATTTAAAATGCATCGTACAAGGGGTGTGATTGCTTGAAATAAATCATACATCCTATAGGGAAAGCAATATTGGAATATCGTACATGATTTTTTAGAGCAAGGTGCATAATCTCTTATACGGGGAAATGCCAACTGTATTTTTAGGAACTTTTGTAGAAGCTAGCAAAGATGTCAGTTGCTACAATACTCCCCTCCTAAGAGAGTTATCTATCCCAGTACAAAAATATCATGCTAATACGAATCTGTCCAAGGCTTTCTTACAACGCGATGCGACCGTGTGATGACGGTAATCCGTTCGATAGTCCTCTTGGAGCTAGCATCTGGTGATACCAGGACGTTTTGAGTCTGGCTTGCCTATTGCGGGGAGGCCAGAGATGGAGAGATGGTCTCCTGATTGGGCAGCTCTGACGACGGGATTTCCTGCAACAAAAGAGGAGGCGGCAACAATCGGGAAGGAGATATGGGTGATGTAGAGGTGATTGCAGTTGGGGTTAGATAATGGTAAATTAGGGAAATCACTGGACCATTTTTTGAGATAGTTGAAGGAGAAGAAAACGTGCCCTTTTTTGAAGAAGAAAATGCGGTCCTTTATCGTCATGGCAAAATTTCCTGCAAATTTATTCCAAACAATTGTGACTCTCCCAGCCGTCCTCGAAGAGCGGTTCGCTGAACTTTTGTTCCGTTTCCTCAAAATCTAAGTGATTTTGAGAGATTGAAAACTATACTTACCGTGGAATCTATCTTGTCCTTCCCAAATCTGCGAAGAACTTTTATCGTCAGATGTAATACATCTTATGGCGGTTTGGGAGCTGTTCTACTTCAGGATGTTACATCCGAAATCACTAGGCCCGTAGCCTATGCAAGTCACAAACCCCTCCGTGGTGCAAACCTTTGCGCTCTATAAATCTATAACTAGTAGGATTTGGGCTAGCTCCGAAGCAATTCAGGGGGTTAGGTTAAGTTAGATTAAATTAGATTAAACTAAATTAGTTTTTCAAGTTTTAACTATTAATTTCTTTATTTAATCATAAATTTAATTATAGTTTTGTGACGATATCTTTCCCTAATATCCGCGTTTGACTTTTCGTGAAAGCATATAACCTCTGAGCCAGAAAGAGAGGTCTATCGATTAGATACCTGCTTTGAATGAACTACCTTAGCCTTTAATGATGGCGCTGTGAACTACTCTATAAATCATATACTCTACCATCGAATGCGAGTCTTCAGCCATTTTAGAGGCCACTGAAATATTTCGAGTGTATTGTAAGGGACGAATCTTCATCTTGGGGAAAGGCCATTGAGCCTTCCAGTGTTTTAATAAGCTTTAAAGGGAAAATTCCTCCCACGTTAAAGGGGGGCTTTAAGTCTACAACAACCTAACCTGTTTCCAGACAATCATGAGACCAATTTGCTAAGGCGGGCATAAGAGATAAGTTAAACTTAAATGCTAATAAAACTCATGCTTTTTCTAGTAAAAAAGGTGTCAATAGCAAAACTCTTATTTTTATTCACTTGTTCCTTCTAGCTTTCTCTTTAACTTTTAACGCGTCATTTTAGGAAGAAATTCCCAAGGCACGTTTAATAGGTGGGTGAATTTCGTCTTCGCAAGTTTACAGAGTAGACTCCATTTTTGGTTATTCTCAGCTTATTCTGCCCTCCTTGGTCGTAATTCTTTCACCCGTAGTCAGGTTCTTATCATCAATTGAAGGGATACGGAATGTGAGGGTATGGAAAGTACATACTCGGATGCCGCCAAAAAATCGTGGGAACGAAAGAAATTTGTCGTTTGAATTGACCTTCGTCTCCACTCTCTCTCCCCCCTCCACCCTTCCCCCAACTGGCAATAGGAAGTCTGACGAAAGAAGGCCTATCTCACAGAGAAGCCTAAATTCTATTTGACTTCTTTATGATAGCATGGAGATTGTCCAGAAGGCGCTGCGATTAGCGAATTATCGTGAATGGAATCTCTCTCTCGATTTCCCACAATCCGAATTATAAATAATATCACCGTTCATCCTCTACAGCAGTGTCCCAAACCTACTTGCGTAACGCGTAACCCTAACGTTGAACGAGAGTCGTTGCCGTAACGTATCGACTGCCAAGGCGCCGCCGAGTCACCTTGGTCGCTGTCTCAAAGTGTTCCTGAGGTGAATCCCGCCCCGCAGAGGCTGTGACTAGAAGAATACGCTCTGTTGTTTAACGTAAATTGAGAAAGAAAAGGAACATCCAAATAGTTATTGGAAGTTACTATTTGTTAGTGTCCCATCCAGTTAGGAGTGAACTAACCGGAACTGCAGTCAGCAGTCCCGATCCCGTCGTCTTATCCCCCGTCTCCCCGAGAACTCGTGTTAACGCTACCCGAACCACCCCGTCTGGACCTAAGTAGTCTTCTGCCCAATCCATCACAACTAATGGTAATCTTTAAACCCAGTGTCCCTCTATTCTTAAATTACCTATTTAATTAACAGTGATTGATACTCCTATTGAGTCATTATAAATCTAGACGCTTAACGTCAGTTTTTAATATTTAATCCTTAATTTTGCCCGTTTAACTATTGCTAATTATTATATTTGTAAAAAGTGAAATTTATTTTTTGTACGTGTGTTTATTTGTGGCTCCTCCTTTTTGACGTACCCTTGGCAAGACTTTAATTAAGAATCCCTTCGGCTAATTTATTCAACCTCTATTATGCACTATTAGAATTCAATGATCATAAACCTTCCCCCAGTAACAAGTGGGACTTTTATAGTGAGAATCCTGGCTACGGCACAACCCACCCCTAACCAGCTCTCTTGCTAATTATTATATTTGTGAAAAGTGAAATTTATTTTTTGTACGTGTGTTTATTTGTGGCTCCTCCTTTTTGACGTACCCTTGGCAAGACTTTAATTAAGAATCCCTTCGGCTAATTTTTTCAACCTCTATTATGCACTATTAGAATTCAATAATCATAAACATTCCCCCAGTAACAAGTGGGACTTTTATAGTGAGAATCCTGGCTACGGCACAACCCACCCCTAACCAGCTCTCGCACGAACAGTAGGATTTAAAGCATACCTAAATATATATATATTTGATTGTAGATTGATTCATAGGGTCAATACCATCGACCTAAACAAAAGCGCTGTGTCCAGATCAAGGACTAGAATAATTATTGGACCAGACTATGAGCAATTCTACGACATATATAAAAGTGGTGTCAGCTTTAAGGGGTTAAATTTTTTAGTAAGCGAACTCATATAGCCTAAGTCTGGCTAACGTCCAAGGCAGCCTAAATCAAGTAACGTAAATTTGAATATTTATAGTCTATTCCCCGAAGGAATATAAATAAAAACCATTAATAACCCTTTCCAGATAGCAAAAACAAAGATAGGAAAATATTCGTTATTTTGGGGATTAGTTACTAGATTGTATCGGTTAGGAACAATCGCAGGTGCTAATTCTCTTACCAGGTGCGTAAGTTCTTTCGTGAGTTACCAGTTGCGTCAGCAAGAGCAGCAATGGCTTTACAATCGTTCGAAGTTTTCGTCGAGCAAGGACAAGCTCTCGGTCTCACAGGACAGGAACTTAAGGAATTCGTCCAAAGCGAACAGCGAGAGGAAAGAGCACGTGAAATGGAAAAAAGAAAAGAAGAATTGGAAGAAAGGAGAAGAAAAGAAGTGTTAGAAAGGGAAGTAAGAAAAGAAGAATTTGAACAAGAGGAAAGGATTCGAAAACATGAAAGGGAATTAAGCAGAGACCAAGTTGAAGTGTGTTCCGTTGAATCCCGTGATCACCAACCCCAGGCCCCCGCTATGAAACTTCCACAATATAAAGACGAAAAAGATTTGTGCTCATATTTAACACATTTTGAAAATATCTTCGAGGTAAACGGATGTGCCCTAGAATCCAAAGGAGTCAGTAGATTGCTCCCATTGCTCAGTCCGCACTTAAGAGAAATTTTCATCTCGTTACCACATGAAGCTACAATAGACTATAGCACCTTGAAGGCCGAATTGGTATCCGCCTTCAACTTGAACCCTCAGTTCTACCGCGCTAAGTCTAGATCGGCTAAAATCCAGCCCGGTCAAACTTACCGACATTTTGGATATATTCTGAAGCGAAACCTCCAGTTCTGGTTAGAATCCCCTAAAGTCAAATTTGAGTATGAGGCCCTGATTGACTTTATGTTAAAAGACCAGCTATTGTTTACCTTGGCCCAGGAGATCCGAGCATTCGTGCAAGACCGCCGAGCATCTACCTTTCAAGAATGCCTCGAGGAAGCTGATCTTCATGCGACAAATCATCGCCTATACCCACAGGATACCCAGAAGAATAGTCCCCCGTCCCCGAAGAATAAATTTAGTCAATGGAAGTCCCAACAAAGGAAACTTCCTCCATTGATAAAGACCACAGCCCCGTTCAGGCAAAAGAATAAGCTTTTTGTAGCCCACGAAGACAGAAAACCCCCAGTCTTCAATACCACCTACAATAACCAACAGTAGAATAAGCAGGTTATATGCTATTCCTGCGGTTCCCCCGGCCATTATAAGTCCCAATGAGTACAGAATTCCAGCCTACGTTCCCCCAAGCCTAAAAGGTTCACCAAGTAACCGCTACTCTTCTCCCGGAATAGCCAGCCGCGCTAACGTCATCCCCCTTGTCGCCATCCCCACAGAAATTTCAAGTGAAATTCCTGTTCAACAAAAGTTCCCCGGAGGACTAAATTTCGAAACCGGCTCGATCAATGGCTGTAAAGTGTCCACCCTCGTGAGAGACACAGGGTGCACATGCATTGTGGTGTAAGACAAATTGCTCCCCCCAGTAGACCCCCAACATAAGAAGTACGCAATTGTACACGACTTCTTGGTCGAGAAAATAGATTCCCGGTAATCTACTGCCATGTACAGTGTAAATATTTCACTGGTTGGGCCGATGTAGTGGCAGCCGCCATCAAATTTTGCTCGGTACTCATTGGCCAGAGCGCACTACTCTCCCCGAGTGAAGTGACTCAAGCTGTCGTCACTCGAGCGCAAGCTAGCCGCGAGTCCTCTTCCCCAACACGCCTTTTCACCACAGAGGCTCCTTTTGAGGTCTCAAAGAGTAATGCACAATTCCTCAAAGCGCAGCAGCGCTGCCCTTTACTTCAATCCCTTTGGGAAAAGGCCCGAAAGAACGAAGAGATGATCGTTTGAGGAAACCGTCCCATAAGGTACATCATTAACGACTTCTTTCTGTTTCGCAACTCGCGGGATGAGTCTGACCCACCTTCAAAGGTCATGTGTATTCCGCGCACACATGTAGACCAAATCCTGCGAGTAGCACATGAAAGTCCCATGGCCGGTCATTTCGGTCATAACAAGACTTCTCAGCGAGTATTTAAATACTTTTTTTGGCCCGGTGCGGCCAAAGATATTGCAGAATTCTGCAAAACGTGCGATTTGTGCCAGAAAACCCGTGCAAAAGGTCGAATAGCCCCAGCTCCGCTGCAAAGAACCCCAGGCATTTCGGAGCCCTTCTCGAGAGTCGCCATCGACAGCATCGAACAAATTCACGACCTTTCCACCAAAGGTCATACGCATGTACTAACATTGATAGACTGCGCTACCCGATTCCCAGACGCTGTCGCTCTAAAAAGTATCGATAGTATCTCTTGCTCTGAAGCCCTTATTTTCATATTTTCTAGAGTAGGATTGCCCAAGGAAATCTTGTCAGATAGAGGCCGCCAATTTATCTCTGAGCTCATGGAACACGTAAACACCCTGCTCGAAATTAAACCTATTTTTACCACGCCCTTCCATCCGAGTGCGAACGGCATGTGGGAAAAGTTGAATGCGACATTGAAAAGCGTCCTCAAGAAGCTTTGCATGGAACAACCCCCAAAATGGCTCCGATATTTGCCAGGTGTGTTATTCACATGCCGCGAAATTCCCCATAGGAGCTTTGGATTTTTACCGTTTGAGCTCCTGTACGGGAGAAACGTGCGGGGGCTTCTCAGTATTTTGAATGATTTATGGAAAAATTCCCGTTTGTGTCCAGAATTAAGGAACACTTATTCTTTCGTCCTCGAACTAAGGGAAGGATTAAAAAGGTGTTCTTATATAGCAGTCAGAAATTCCGAAATTAATATGGAAAAGTATCGGACATATTTTGATCTAAAGGCCAAACACAGAAAACTGAAGCCCGTAGATGAAGTTCTATTCTTACTCTCCTCGGACTCCCATAAACTTCTCTCCCAATGGAAAGGCCCCTACCTCCGTTTAGAAAACCCTCGGATCGGTCGATTACGTTATACAGACACCCGCAGGTGATAAGTTATATCACGTAAACATGCTAAAAAAGTATCATAGACGGGCCTGTATAAACAATATATTCACCTTCGACGAAGAAAGGGTAATTGACGCTGTCCACCCAAACAACCCCCTAAATATTGTTAATTCGATTTGCGTAGAGTCAAGCAGAGATTGTCCCCTCCCCGTGCTCCCGTCCAAGGTGTCCCCATAAAAAAAACCTTTCCCCAAGTTGGATGTAAACTCAGACCTCACCTCTGCCCAAAGGAACCAAATGATGGCACTTTTGGAAGAATTTAGTGACCTCATTTCCGAGTCACCAGGATGCTCGCCTCAGTTCGAACATGATATCGCCCTCACTGTGCTCAAACCTGTGCGATGTAAGCCCTATCCTGTACCGGTGCACCTAAGAGACGCTTTCAATGAGAAAGTCTACAATCTCTTGCAATTAGGGATTATTGAGCCATCTCCGTCCGACTACTCTTTCATAATAGTCATGGTCCGCAAGCCAGACCAGTCCTTTAGGATGTGCGTCATTTTCGAAAATTAAACACCGTCACCCTGTTCGACGCCGAGCCTCTTCCCCTAATTGTCTAAAATTTAATGGAATTCACTCGTCTTCCTTTTGGCCTCGTCACCTCCTGCAGTAGCTACAACCGCATAATGCGCCGTGTAATAGACGGTTTAAAAAACATTTCTTTTTATTTTGATAACGTGTATGTGGCTACACGTTCATGAACGACCATATCTTGTCCCTCCGCCCGCTTTTAGAACGCTAGAAGAATCATGGCTTAACGATTACACCCCGAAAAGGCCATTTTTCTTATAAATCCATAGAATACCTTGGATTTGAAATAGGCGAAAGTCATCAGGCCCCACAGAAAGAGAAGGTAAAGGCTATTGTAAATATTCCCCTACCACGCAGCAAGAAGAAATTACGGTCTTTCCTCGGTGCCGCTTCGTTTTACCGCCACTTCGTCCCCCAATTCGCTTTTGTAGCAGCTCCCCTAAACGATCTGCTACAAAGGAAACTCCCGGACCCCCTCCAGTGGAACCCCGACGCCAAAGCGCCCTATGAAGAGCTTAAAGAGAAGCTAGTCTCCGTCCTAATCTTAAAACTGCGGAACCCTTAAAAGAAATTTTGCGTAAGAACAGATGCTTCTCAACTGGATAATGGCTGCGTATTACTCCAATACGACGAGGACCAAGAACCAGCTCCTATAAGCTATGCGAGTCGCAGACTGACGGCTCATGAAGGGGCATACGCTAAGGTAGAACTGGAAGTTCTGGCGAGAGTTTTGGGATTACAAAATTTAGAATGTATCTGCTAGGTCGTCCATTCCTCATAGAGACTGATCATAGACCGTTAGCCTACTTAAAAACTTGTAAAAACTGAAACGGCAGGCTAATGCGCTTGTTATTATTGCTAGCAAAGTACCGTTATGAAATCTGGTATCTAAAAGGGTCTGACAATGTACTCGCAGATAGCATTTCGAGAAACCCAAATTCAGATAGCGATTAATAGTCAATTATTTATTTTTGTGTGTGTATCTCTGTATAAATAATTATTTCTTGCCTGTACTCTGTATGTGTTTTTTTTTGTTTTGTATATGTAAATTAGAGAAACTGACGTAGCAGTAGTATTTTGTAGCCATTAGAAACTAAGGTAAATTCCTAATGGTTTTGATAAAATTACCGACTCAATTGTTCGAGTCGAGGAAGATAATTAAAAGGTCCCCAGTGAAGTTAATTTTCACATTATTCCTTATTTCATGGAGGAATAATGTTCCTTGAAATAGGTAGGTGTGTGAGGGTATGAATGTACATACACGCATGCCGCCAGACAATCGTGGGAAGGAAAGAAATTTGTCGTTTGACTTGACCTTCATCTCGTCTCCCTCACCCCCGACCCTTCCTCAAACTGGCGATAGGAAGTCTGACGAAAGAAGGCCTATCTCACAGAGAAGCTTAAATTCCATTTGCCTTCTTTATGATAGCATGGAGATTGTCCAGAAGGCGCTGCGATTAGCGAATTGTCGTGAATGGAATCTCTCTCTCGATTTCCCACAATCCGAAGTATAAATAATATCACCATTCATCCTCTACAGCAGTGTCCCAAAGCTACTTGCGTAACACGTAACGCTCACGTTGAACAAGAGTCGTTGCCGTAACGTATCGACTGCCAAGGCGCCGCCGAGTCACCTTGGTCGCGGTCTCAAAGTGTTCCTGAGTTAAATCCCGCCCCGCAGAGGCTGTAACTAGAAGAATACGCTGTGTTGTTCAACGTAAATTGAGAAAGAAAAGGAACATCCAAATAGTTACTGGAAGTTACTATTTGTTAGTGTCACATCGAGTTAGGAGTGAACTAACCGGAACTGCCGTCAGCAGTCCCAAACCCGTCGTCTTATCCCCCGTCTCCCCGAGAACTCATGTCAACGCCACCTTGACCACCCCATCTGGACCTGAGTAGTCGTCTCTCCAATCCATCACAATTAATGGTAATCTGTAAACCCAGTGTCCCTCTATTCTTAAATTACCTATTTAATTAACAATGATCGATACTTCCATTAAGTCATTATAAATCTAGATGCTTAACGTCAGTGTTTTATATTTAATCCCTAATTTTGCCCGTTTAACTATTGCTTATTATTATATTTGTGTAAAGTAAAGTTTATATTTTGGACGTGTGTTTATTTGTGGCTCCTACTTTTTGGCGTAACCTTGGCAAGACTTTAATTAAGAATCACTTCGGCTAATTTATTCAACCTGTATTATTCACTCTTAGAATTTAACAATCACAAACCTTCCCCCAGTGTCCAGATCAAGGACTAGAATAATTATTGGACCGTACTATGAGCAATTCCACGACACTGAAAGTCCTACCAAGCCGGATCACAATTAAGCAGCTTGCCAAAGAAGTTATTCAGTACCACATTTGCGCATAATCTCCCTATAATTTCCCTGACGCTTGGTTGCTGGCTCTTTTTTCAAAGACCCATTCCCTGGTCGAGAAATTTGTGCTCTATTTTAATTATATAGCGAGGTGGCTTTTGCCTGAATAAGAATAATTTTTTTGTTAGATTAGGCTAGAGTAGTTTTTTAAATTTAGGTATTATTAGTTATTTTTTTATTCTGGATTTATCACCTTTGTAGAGAGATTGGGGGGAACGTTTGTGTGAGTGAGTATTTGGGGAGAATTAACTATAATTTAATTAGGTTTGAAATTAATACAAGATTAAAAGTAAAGAAGAGCATGCTATTAATCCTATGATTTAGGAACTGCAGTTTCGAAGCCTTTCGTAAGGCTTAACTGGGAAAGTTCTTTTTATAATAGAACTATACAGGCCATATACTTGGAGCTACAATACTATGTACTCACTGTAGATTCAGAGTTTGTTAAATAGTACGTCGAAAGGATGGGAAATCATAGAGCGCACTCTAGGTTAGCCCTTTAATTATTATGCCCTTTTTTCTGATCGTAACAGAGGCTATCAAAGTTAAAAAAATACTCAAACGATAGTAAATCGGGAAAGAGACATTATCGAAGGCTAGTAAAGCTGGCCATTAAGGAAGCGAAGAGGAATTGTGATAAAGATCTTGCCTTAAATTCAAAGCACGAATCAAAACAGTTTTATAGTTACGTAAAGAGGAGAAAACCCATAGGGAGGTCCGTAGGGCCATTCAAAAGTAAAAAGGATGTTATGGCAGACAATCCAGAACAAATTGCTAAAATATTAAATCAGCACTTCGTAAGCGTTTTTACTGTGATGCAATTAGCAAGAGGTAATAAATTTTGAAAAAAATGTTCTATCCAACATGAATACAAAGGAGGGGGCGATTATAGCATATATAAATAAAATGAAACAATCGAAGGCACTCGGGCTCGATGGAGTATACCCAACTCATCTTAAAAATTCAACCAAAGAATTACCAAGACTGATCTGCATGATTTTTAATCGATCGATTAAAAAGGGCCTAGATCGAATATAATTCAAATGTGCAAATTTTACACCAATATTTCCCCAAAATGGGAGGAAATCTGACTCTACTAATTTTCATCTTATCGGCCTACCTTCTGTAATTGGGGAGATCTTGAAATCAATAATTAGAGATGGATTGGTGACTTATCTTGAGATGAATAATTTAATCACATACAACTAGCATAGATTCAGACGTTAGGGCGCTTTTGCTTAACCATCTTACTTGAATTTTTTCCGAAAATAATTTGCATCCGCGATGAAACTTTACCATTGGATACAATTTACCTAGACTTTAAAAAGGGTTTGGATGCCGTTCCGCACGAAAGAATGTTAATGAAAATTAGAGTGATTGGAGTGAAGGGAAATAGTTAAATGGATAGAAAACTGGCTCATTGGTCACTTAGTTGTCAGTTAATGAAATAGAGAGGACTGTATCTAGAGCATGTATACAATTTATATTGAACGTTTACTGGGAACATTATTTGGGAAATGATGAACAGAAAATGGAAGCTAACCTATTCAATCTAACAGTGTACTCCTTGACACGAAAGAACAAGTGATCTTGTAAAGATAACCACGTCGTTCCCTAAACCTGGATGCTTTGTTTGGAAGGTTCGAAAAAACTTGAGGGGGGTGATAATTTTAAATGTTTGCTATTATGTATAAATTGCCTAAAATTGTTGTGATCAATATGGTCAGATTTTATCCATCATAAATTTACCATGGTTTTCGTTCGCCCAGACTTACTGTAAATTTAATTAAGTCTCTTAGTTTTCCTACACTATTTTGAAGATCGATTATGATCTATTAGACACCCCCCCCCCTGCCAAATGCAGGTTACTCTTCTTTTAAGAAAATGATCATTGTGATAGCAGAGTAGCAGTTTGGAGCAGGTCTTGTGTTGGATCCCATTGGACCCACTTATGCATTTGACTTCGATATTTGTTCGTAGTGGCTGTTGATAAGTTGTTTGACTGCTACGAACTTTTAGAACGGTTCACAACTTCGTGTTCGTGTGTAATTTCTAAACATCATGATAAATATGTTGCTCCCAAGATAATTTAACATCATTATTCGTAATAAATAAAAACAGAAAAAAGAAGAGTAGAAGATGCCAAAAATACACATCGATTTTGCTTTTCCTCCAATTAAGCCAGGCATTCAAAAGATCATACTATGATAAAGGTCTTCTCTAAAACAATCATAAATGCAATTACCCAAATAGAAACATCGATCTTTATGAGAAATATGATAATATAAATATAAGAGGACTACACACTATTCAATTAGTAAATAAATTTATTTTTGTCGAGGATAATAAAAGTAAGGACAGATGAGGTCTTTTTTAAAAAAATGGTCCTTTTTCTATATTAATAATCACTACTTCCGAGGCTAATTAACAAAAATGGAGGATGCTTGAAACTAAATGAAAAATAGCATAAAATCAATTATGTCTAGTTCTTTCAACATATAAGGTTATCACAGATGAACCAGAATCAAAGTTAAAAATGATAAATAATAAGAAAGAGACAAACAAACATAACCCCAAAACCTGAAACCTCCCCCCTCCCCTTTTCTATTACTTTTCCAAATACATGAGCTAAAAAAGGTTGAACTAAATCAGGGATCAAAAGTTAGAATCCGCAAATGGAAAATACTAAGCGATAATAAAAGATATCATAATATTCAACGCTATTAAATAAATATATTTTAGGGATCTGGTCGACCATCAAAACGATAAATGCATATACATTTTAAAGGCTATCGCGGAACCCGGTTCACACGGCCCCAAAATAATACAAACAAGAAATTTATAGAAGACCAGGAATTTAAAGGTCTACCAGAAATTCACCAGAATTTATCAGGACAGTTCTAAATTACGAGGTATCCGCAAGAGATTAAATGAACACACATAAAATTATTTACAGTATTATTTACATCCAAATCAAAATGAAATAAATTGACTGTCAACAAATTATACGGGGGTACCTCTAATAATCCGAAATGTCACAAATGCTTATCAACATCTAACGACCACAAGTCTTTCTACCTTAAATCTATATTCGCGCATAAAAAATTGGGTATTATGGATAATTTGCTTAAAGCCGAAACGACACGCGCCGTTGAAGATGAAATAACCTACGCTACTCAAGTGACAGGTTTTCCCGAAATAACCTCCCTGTCTTACGTCCTTTAACCGAAGGCCCAAAGTTACATGAATAAAACTAACTAATTTAAAAGGGACGTAAGAAGAAAGAAATACTCCAAAATACCTGATACCAGAGCAATGAAGCAATAACTCACGTTAAAAACCCAGGTGAAAGAGGCTCGGCGACGATAAGTCAAATCAAACTAAGTCCACAGGGGTGAATACGATGACGGTCTTCGGCGAGGAGAAATCCACAGACAGCGATATCGGGACAAGAGGAGTTAAGAACATGGGAGAGGATAACTCGAAGGCCCAACGATCCAAGAGAAGAAGTTAGAGATGACAGAATTCCCCGAAGAGAAGATAGCGAGGTGACTAGGGGAGAGCTTTCACTTGCCTAGTTTAAACGGCTTTCAAAAGAGAACACTTGCAAACGTAACTGGAAGAGCACAATTCGATTCAGCCGACAGAGGGGCAGCGACAACGCTGGCAAGAATCTATAGAAAAAACCTCGCTGCAAGAAGGAATCCAGTACGCGTCTCCAAAAATTAACAATGTTAAAGGTAAGTGACGGAAAACGATTCAGCAAACAATCAAGGCAGAATCTTCGCAACAAAATAACTTAAAGGGCCTCACGGCTTTATTTATATCCATCAGTCTGAAAGGGGGAAAAGGGAAAGGGCACAAAGGGGAGGGTGAATGAGTCGCTTCCCCTACACAAATTAGGCTGTTAAGTTACAAAAGTTTAGGCAAAAAATGGTAGCCTCGAAGCCGGTCTACCTGCAGTAAACACCGAAAACTATGATCAGCAAGGAGAAGCATGGGAATACGAGGGCCTATCCTTTGCCTACATATATGTCAATTTTTAAATAAAACTTTTGGGCATTGTTATTAAAAAAAGAATCTACATCAAAGGCGCTATTTGGATCTTAAAATTTTTCGATTGATTTGCGTATTCTTGATTTTGAGCGACATAAAATAAAAATATAAAAGTTAGCTTTCTCTTAGGTCAAATGGCAAATGAACAATGAAATGAATAAATTTGAATAATTTGTTAATGACAAAAACACTCCTCAGGGAGACCGAAAAGCTCTTTCTTTGTTAAAACACTATATGAATGAAAATGAAAATAAAAATCTGACCAGATTAGGAGGAGAGCAGAAGAAGAGCAACTGGCGAATTAAAAATAAATTTAGAAACCTTTGTATTTACCTGAACCCATTCCGAACCCCGTCACGTTAAAAACTTAGTCTTTTGGCGCATCGTCTTCCTAATTCAGAACCAAACCAAAATTATAACAAGTCATTGGTCGCACTTTTGCGCGATATAACCACTCAAGGGATTTGTAATCACCAGCGACCAGGCCAGGAACTTACCACGCCAAAATTCTTCAACACACGTAAACAGAGTCAATATGATAATTGAAAATTAACAAAATAACAAAGAACTAATAGGACAACATATATGCATCAATCAACAAACTAGAAAACAAAATGACGAGAAAAGGGAATAAAATTACAACAGTCTTATCGTAGCAACCTGCCGTAAGTTATAAATGCAAAATAATTATAGACAAATGTCTAATACAGCGGTCGACTCTAGCCAACCAGCCAAAATTGCTACCTTTTGGAAAGTATTTCTCTAGATTTGGCTATTATATATATAATTCTGAGACACCCAAAAGCCATTTATTCACTCGCCTCTCATTGAAAAATAACACTACAGAAGCAGCAAAGAAATATGCCGATATTCTCTCGTGCATATGCAATTATCATCGGGTTGTATTCTGTGCTTAACAGATGAAAGGAATCTAGAAAACGTATGAGACAAGGAAGCAGGGAAAAGGAATGGTGTTTATACCAGTTCTCAAAGAGCTCTTCAATTAAACCCAAAGGGAATCAGTTGCGTATAATAAAAATCACAATGACAGATATAGTAAAAATATTTTTATTTGGGCAATCGAAATTGGCATGACTCATTTCTACAAGAAACAATGAAAGAGGAAGGAAAAATCTTTATATAATACATAAGTAAGTCTAAAACGCAACAGCTGCTAGTTTAGTGATTGAGGATATGGCATTTGTCAGCATATTTGTCATGAAGCCGTATCATTTTTTTTTAAATTTGTCTAGTCATCGCTATTGGGTAATATGACATTAATAATGCCAATGTTTTCCCTTTTGATTACAACATTGTTGCATAGAAGAAAGTAAATGCTCTTACCACAGATACTAAAGACCTTTTGATTTGGTACAAAAGAATAAATTTCCATTTTCAAGAGTAATATACAACTTAAATTTATTACCGGGACATGCTGTTTCCTGAGCCTCATTTTATCTTAGATAGGGTAAAATATGTTTGACTAAAGAATATTTTCAAATTTTGTGACAGGAACACCTGTTGATTCTTTTCAATATATGTAAAGTGGGTTGCGAAAAAAAAATTAAATATTTTGGACTAAACAATGGCCTAGAGATAACCCAATGACCCAATTACTATTCATAAATTAAAAGATTTTCCGCGCCAATTTGTGAAGCCCGCATGTTGCTTCTAAAAGCCTCATGCATTCCTTCAAATTCTCTATGCAAATATGAGTAATAAAATTTGGAGAGCCATTCTTCAGAACTCTTTCTCCTCATTTACTAAGTCTTTCAGTATTCACTATTTTCCACTCCATCGGACAATAACATTCCCAATGATGGATGCCGGTTTTCGACGCCCAGGTTTTTGTGTATAAAATCTCGAGAGAGTGGTGGAACGTCAAGGAATACAACCGAATTCAAAAAAAGAAATATTCCTTCAAAGGATACAGCTAAGGAGAATTTATTTTTTCATTTCCTATCAGTCTCAATTACGCTCTACCCTTTTATTGATTTAGATGTGCCCCTCGTCCTTACCCTAACCTCCCGAACCAAGAATTTATCGATGTTCCCAAAAGTTCTATGAAGATCTTTTCTTAACAGAGAGAATTTTTTAATGAAGAGACTCTTTTCTTATTTACAGTTACATTCAACGATAGTAAATTTAATTGCTTTGCCTGATATTTTTGTTTCCGGAAAACTTTTCAGGATATGTACCAGGTAAAAATCTAGGAACCCATAAAATAATTAATAAAATTTAATCAAATGTCTTTATCGTCGCTTTACTCCAAATTATATGGCAAAGTTTAATTTTTTCTGGGAAGGGGGGATTTAAGCAAGATAAAAGGAAACAAACAATCCCACACACTCAAAATACACTTCATTCCTCTACACTTTTGAATGTTTTATTTTTTTTTCAATTTTCCGGTGCCTAGTAGTTAACATCCTCAGTGTGGGAAGTTTATTTCCAAACACCAGCTAATCCACTTGTTCACTTTCCTAAGTTCTGCCCAAGGAATGGTCGAAGCTTCAGCCTATTTTGGGATCTGTTATTCTAATCAGTTGATTCGCATCTGTTTAAGCTACCACAATTTCAGTCAGCCTCATTAATTCATACAAAAGTTTTTTTAATTCCTTGCTAAACATAAAGAATTGTGTACTAAGCTTTGGCCAATGGAAAAAAGCAGAAGATATTCTTGTAACTTTAAATTCATCATCGCGACGGATTTCCTAAAATTGAAAATTAACTAGGTTTGATTTTATCGAAAATATATATTATATCCCTAAACTTTGTATGATATTCTAAATTTTCATAAAGAATATATGCATACACACACTTCTATGTCACAATATGGGGTATTAAACGTCATACTCGAGACCCTCTCTCACTGCTTTTTCCTCATGTTTCTTTCTCTCCCTAAGTGAAAAGAAACAAAACGCCCAAATTAGCCAATGATGTTCAGAACACTAGGAAAGAAAGACAAAAGGAAACTGCCCTAGGTGGCTTCCTTTGTAGTACTTGACTATCAAAAACTGGGTATTTTTTAAGGCCTTTTTTGGAAAAGTAAGCTGTTCACAGTATATTCAAGTTTTATATAAAAACAATGTTAGGAATATTTATGGCCCGAGGATATTTTTGACTTCTTTTTCTGGCATAAAAGACATTTCTGCTAATTTTTTGTATCTTGCAAAAAATACTTGAACCTAATTAACACTCAAATTTTAGAATTGTTATCTAATTATACACTGATCAACACACCATTTGCTGACTTATGTTTTATGGTTGTTTTTAATTAATTTGGACGTGCTGATTTCAAATATAGCATCTATTTATTTTGTAATACATCAGGTTTTCATTCTACAGCATATTCCTATTTTACAACATACTGCATGTATTTAATCGGTAAGGATACTTTCCTAAGTGTTATAGATTCAAACCATAACTTAAAATGTCAACAGAATTTGGAAGGATAAATGCATTGTAATATAACATCACTTATTACTAAAAACATACAAGTTATTTTTCTAATATAATGGAGAAAACACAAGCAATCTTACACCTCCCTTCACATTCATGGAGAGTGTCTGGTGTGTTTAATGTCTGCACAGTTTTGTGCAGACATCATATTTGTGTTCCATTAGTCTTGATATTTATCATTAATAATCTTCATATCTTGATGAAAACGCTCTCTGTGTTCATCATTCAGGTTGCCAAGATTAGCAGGAAATCATCAAGATGGCTCTTGAGGAAATTAACCTTTATGCTAATATTGCAGCCTAAGGGATGAAAGCTATCAAGTAATGTCTCTACCAAATCCTTGTAGTTAGCAGCATTTTGGTTTCCAGGAAATCCTTTCACAATAGCCATAAATGCTTTAAGTCTAGAAGCTAATACTTCTCCTAATTCTTTGGCCAGACCTAGGTCTCTAAATAAATTATTCAGTTCTAATTAAATGAAGTTTTCACGTTCTTGGATCGATGTATGTACAAGGTCTTAATCACTTTCAAGCTCATTACTTACATTAGATTTACGTATATCACTTACATCGTCCAATGAAGGAAGTTCCTTAAATACAGGTACTGGAATTTCATTTGAATGAAGCAGTGGACGATCTGCTGAATTAAGATTTGTGTAACTTATTTTATGTCGCTTTTTCTTGCTATAACCAGAAGTCTTTGTGAGACAAAAGTAGCAATCGTTTACATTGATTTTGGCTCCCGCTACACCAAAGGAATGGCAAATCCTAATTGTTTCCTTGTGTCCTTTGTCTATTGGCGTAGATTTTCAACACATGGTTTACAAACATTGTGCGGAGCCTACGGTTTATCTTGATTACCTAATTTTGTCTAATATTAGGCCAAGTATGCTCTTTTCACAAAGATACTAATGTTCATTCTTTGAGTTTGGGCGGTAAAGCAACCACATATATAGCAAAACGAGTTAGGAGAATTCAAATATTTCCTTCGTAATGAGGCCATACTAATAAATAATATTTCCTAAAAAAAATCTGAAAAAACGCCAAATTATATTACACACAATTGCTTTATTTATTAAGATGCCCACAGAGAGAAGTCTAAAGACATAGATAAAATATAATAAGAAGAATACCAAACGCCTCCACTTTCGTTCCTTCAGTCGTAAGATAGACTGCTACTATCAGTGAGACCAATATGTACCATTCCCTAAATAAATAACTTGACGTGATAAAAGAAAACTATTGCCATTTTTAAACTCAGTGCCCCCATATTTCCCGAGAACAGGTCTCAAATTTAAGTCAGCAGAAAGAAAGTTAAAATCTGTTGACCAGTGTTATTTATCAAGAGATTTGGGGAGATAATCTGTCGAACTTGAAGGAGCATCAATAGAATAAACACTCTAAATAATTTTATGGGGCTTGCCCTAAACGTAGTTAATGGAATAAGACTTCGTGCTTTATACTGAGTTTGGAAAAGAGGTTCAAAGGTCACCTAAGTTTATAATTTAAAATAGTAGTTTATATGCATTTAACATCTTAAAATTGCCTCAAAAATTAGTTTTTACCTATAATTCGATATATGGCCTCACCGGTGCTTGTATTTATTTATTCATTAAAGTAAAGAGGATGAAAATGGAGGAACAAAGAGAAATGGAAGAGGTGAATAAATCGCAAAAGATTAGATTGCTCAGAATTTTTCGTGAAGGGTGCTACTAGGCTCCACCAAACGAAAATGGAGCAAAGGAAACTTTGAGGTAAGTGGCGTAACACAGGCACAAACAGCGAAGGAAACAGAGTGACTAACCTTTCTTATCGAGAATCAGTAATGAGACCCCCCCCCCACCACCACAAACACCCAAATTCATTCGCCTAGTATAATGCCTTAATTAATATAGTTTAATTATGTATGCACCTAGCTTGCTTGCACCAGCTCAAACGAAAATATTTACAAGTGGATATAATATTTCAGGGCACAAAAGTACCAAGATATAATGGCCATCTCATTACCTAACTAATTACCTAACTACTAAATATTGACTTCCTCAATATTTAACAGAATAAGGGAACTAACTTGTCTCTCAAATTCTTAAGAAATGAATCAGTTACGCTAATCTAGGAGAAATAGAAAGAAAATTGGCTCAATTCAGCGATAAAAGAGAAGAATATGCATAATAGTAAGAATAAGCATCTAAGAATCTTATTACTTTGAAGAATATTACAACAAGTGTGGGAAAGAAATTCACAAAAATTACGATGAAAATAGAGGAAACTTTAAAAAAATGTCAACCCAGAAGTCCTGGAAGTCTGGTCACACGAAAAAAAACTATAGACACTCGTCCCATAACATTCTAGAGCGGGATAAGAAATATATTTAAGGCGTGCCTTAATACAGGCAACTTTCTCAATGAATTAAGAGAAGCTAAAATGATCTTTGTTCCTAAAGCAGGAAAACTTCCTGACCAGGTGGAAAACTATCATCCCATCACATTAGCAGAACCACTGCCAATATGAATGCAAAAAACAGAGGCACTTAAAAATGGAACAGAGTGTAATAATGGAAAAGAGAGCGAAAGTGAAAGAAAAAATGAGCATGTATATCGCCTGCAGAGATTTGTTCAAGGTATTCAATAAATTAGCTCAGGATATGCCATATAGAATACTGAAATTATGAGTGAAGACAAGATAGAAAGAATATTAGGAGAATATGTCTTAGATAGATATAAATTTACAGAGATGGTCAGTCATCAAGAATGAATGTTGAGTAAGAGCACGAACTTCCCCAAGGTTAGTGTTTAAGGCCCAAAATATTCAATCTACTTCGTCGATATACCTTCAGCCAGCAATGGAGTTGCCTAAATATCCAATTGACTGATGATATCATCTGATTAATTAGTTTGTACAAATAAGAGTGAGATTCATACTAGAATGACAGTGCCTTAACAATAACTAAACTAGGGGATAGTTAAATGAAGCGGTAATCAGCCTCTTACATTTACACTTATTATAAATAAATTTTAATATATATATATATATATAATTATATTTATATGTATTTCGATAAATAGATAGAAAAGTAGATATGAATTGATAGCTCAGCAGTTTGCAGCATAAATGTACATAATATTTATATATATATGACATATTCGTTCTTTATGTTCCAATCAAATTCTGGCTTTTTTAAAAAATCCTAACAATATCACAGCAAAAATCATTCTCGGTAAGCAGCAAACTTGAGATATGGCTAAAACCTCACTTTTAAAATATTTGTGGAAAAAAAAGTTTTCTGAATTTGTTATAAGATCATATGCTTCCGTGCCACCAACATATTAAAATTTGAGGATGACTTACACAAATTTCCATTAATTTTTCCGTACTCATATATAGTGTAGCATAGATATAGATAAATCAAATAAATCCCAAAATATTCTATTTCATAATCATTTAAGAATTATTTCGTTAGGCTTCTTTTTTTAGATATTAATAACTAATAATTTTGGTGAAACTTCAGGTAATTGCTGTTTTCAATTCCTTAGAAAACAATTTCTTTGCGGTGAGATCATAAAATTAAATATTTATTTATCAATTTTCTGCATGAAATTTTTCGTTCTTACTAAATATTTTCAGAAAAATGTTCCGATAAAGCACTTATTCACTTCCCGCGTGTTTCTTATTTGAACTTCATAAAAATGAAAAAAAAGATGAGTGACATTCCTTAGCCTCGTTTCGTCTATGAGAGACGTGGTGTGGAATTCAACGTCGTCTCAGATCCGAGACCTGGTGTATAATTGAACGTCGTCTCAGATCCAAGACCTTGTGTATAATTTAACTTTGTCGCAGATCCGAGACCTGGTGTATAATTGATCGTTGTCTCAGATCCGAGACGTGAATTGAACAGCGTTTCCTTCGATTCGGAGCGACCACGGTGGCATCTCTCATAGAAACGGACAAAATAGTTTGGGTGCATTAGAAAAAAACTAACCAATAACCAACGGCGGAATTTCTACGAGAATGTTTCCTATTGAAGATACCAAAGATGAAGAAGATAAAGGGTGCGAGAACACAAATGAAACCGATTTGAGAAATTAGGAGCTGAATATTGTCTCTCCTGACCTCTTCTATTTTGCCATTTAAATGATGTTAAATTCCTCGCAGGATAACCAGGTGATTAAAATTAATTAAAGGTGGATTATTTTTACTTTTACTTTAACTTAGAAGAGGCTAATTAACCTAATCAAAACTTATTTTACTTACATATAAAAATAATTTCTTTAGGTGGTTGTGCAAACCATCATTGAACACCAGTTACCACGCGAGGGAGTTCCATTTGGTACTTCTTTAATTTTTATCTTCATCTTTCACATCATAAAACTTTTTATCTGTCTTAATGTTATTCTTGGTCCCTGGTCTTGACGGGTGTAAAAAGTACCAACGACCTCGATCAGGTGAAGCCATGTCGGATTTGATTAGTGCCTGGATGTAGTCTGGGTTCATATTGCTTTCATGACAGCTCTTATAAGATCCAGATGATCATGGTTTGGATCAGACCTTAAATTTTAGGTTCTCACACACAATTAAAAGGCTCAACTGAGTAGGAATGGGTATTAAATTCCCTAACAAATTATGTATTCTCTTTGCTCTTCCTGCTCTTTCTATTCATTAACTCTATTCCTTTATTTTTATCTGTTATTTTTTATTGTCTGACCCATAAAAGCTCTTAGTAGATCTAAAATTACTCTTTTATTCTCAATTTTAAATACATCCTTTTTATTAACAAGAATTTCCATTGACCTCTGTCAAGTAATTTTTCACCATTATATTTCCCTTTTCATTTTTTTCACTCCTTCTTCTCTCTTTTCTTTTTCTCTGAAATAAAGACCCCTATTTCTATAATTTCTCAATTCACTAATACTATAAGCTGGTGCTGTAATCCTCAATCTTGAATTAACCGAAATATTTGCTCGTCTTCATTTACAAAACAGGCGTAGGAATGGTTTGGTAAATAAGAAATCCCTCAAACTTGCATTTCTCAATTAGAAAATAAAAAAAAAGTAAAACATTTCTTTTATTTCCCTAAGTTAACCACCTTAACGCCATTCTGCTGAGAAGGATAAACAACTGAAAAAACGAAGGTACCCATAACCACTTTCAAAGCAAAGGGGAGAGTGGTATCTGTCGAAAGATAAGTAAGCAACCTTTCGATGGTTTCCTGTGTGCACTGAAGCAAAGAGAGTTTGCCGGTTATAAGACTTTTCAAGAAGTTTTCGTAAGCCATAAAATCAAATTTTAGAGTCATCACAATAGAAACCCTGAGTAGATCTAAAATTACTCTTTTATTCTCAATTAATTGTTAGTAGAGATTTTCTCGGTATCTGTATGTAATTCTGCTATCAAAAGTAGAATAAAAGAGCTAAAAGTGATGGAAGGAACTAAACAATAGATGAATGAGTGATACAGAATCTTCGATAGAATCAATAGGTCAACACAACAGATTTTTTTTTCATTCTATCAATAAAACCGCTATAAGAAAGTCGAAATAGATCAACTTCGATACTGTCAGAGAGAGAACGTTACCCCCCCTCCCCCTAGAACCCAACCGCATTCAAATATGATTGTCGAAGAATAGGCTGAGGGGTAGTTGGAGTTTTCCCTGACTCTTATATATATATATATATATATATATATATATATATATATATATATAATGCGATATTGCATTAATTTTCATCATATATATATATATATATATATATATATATATATATATATATATATACAAAAAAAATAATGTGCTTTGAGAGATAAATCAATAAGTGAATCTCGGATATCTCACTTGGCTTGTAAATAACTATTCACTATGTAAATCCTTATACACTTGTAATGTTGGTAAGCTTCGCGGTGAATTTGGGGAATGTGAAATGGACGGGTTACCTTGGAATCTGATGTTCGGGTGGCTGTGGTGAGTGAAGGTGGTGAGATAATGGGTGGAGACAATGAGGTAGGTTCTCTAGGGACCGACCTGATCCCACAATTCCGTCACGATTCTGCTGGAACAAGGCGTTGACGGGAGCTTCTAGTTAAAGAAGGCCCCACTCTCGTGAACTTCTAGGAATCTTGGGTGCCTCTGTGAGGGGGAACCAAGTGAACTATCGACGCGTAGGGTCACGGAGAAAAGCCGAGATGTAATTTTCTCGCTTAGGGAACCACAGTAAGGCCGTTTGTAACTTCGTCTCTGAAAACGTGATTAAGAGCTTGGGTCCCCACTTGCAGAGCAACGGAGTAAGGAGCCTCCTAACTGGGACCGTCCTTCTCTCTGAAGACTTGGTGCTTCGACGATTTACCACTACTCCGAGATAGATGGCAATTCCTGCCCTGCCAGACGCTGTGCAAGCTCTACTACCGAGGAGTAAACAAATTCATCTTTTACACTCGAAACTCGGGAGAGGTTCACATGGCTCTGGGAGTAGATTTGATATCAAGGGCCCTTCTTCGGGTGAGAAAGTCTTGATTATCTCCTCATGTTCCTCCTTTTCAAACTTCCGGGAACCGCTAGAAGCCAAGGTGGGCTCCCATCTATCGATAACCAGTCGAGGAAGGAACGCGGTGGTTAGCTAAAATAGTCGGAGGGTTTTTCCGGCCGCAGACCATCAGATATTGGGCCCAAAGCGGAAGGATTGATAACTAGCCGGCCTGGAACGGAGGTAAGGAAATTTGGGTACATTATGCTATTCTCCTACAATGATTAATTAACCCGCTTACTGGGATCTATAGCGCCTTCCTACTCCCAATTTATGGCGTGCTCTCTTTCCGCTCCACCGTAAACTCAATCCTCGGCTAACATCGACGTTCGATTCTACAACAGATACTTCTACTCTCTTTCTTACCTCTAATTTTTTTACTTCTCTTTCTCCTTCTATTTCTCTCTACCTTCATCATTTCCCTTAAACCCTTCGTAATCTTGATCAAATTGTAGCCTTTGGTGTAACAGTTGGGAGAGGATAGTGATGAGCAGCCTGTGCCTTCGATGAATCTTTTCTTACTATTATAAAAATAACTCGAGTGTAACAAGATAAAAGGTTGTTCTGCATCACACAAAAGGTGAGCCTTGGCTTCCAACGGGGAAGTAAGAATTGACCTACGATGAAAAAAGTAAGGATTGTCTTACAAGGGGAAAGTGATGATTGGCTTCCAACTTGAAAAGTGATGATTTGCTTCCGTTAGGGAAAGTGAGGATTTGCTTCAACGGGAATAGTGAGAACTGACTTCCAACATGACTCTCTAAATTGATTTGGTTTAATAAAAAAGGATCAAATAATTTGGGTTATCATAATATT
Source organism: Ceratothoa steindachneri (assembly GCA_963969495.1). Lineage (NCBI taxonomy): Eukaryota > Metazoa > Arthropoda > Malacostraca > Isopoda > Cymothoidae > Ceratothoa > Ceratothoa steindachneri. The sequence continues at coordinate 150,962,654 of OZ018317.1, read as the reverse complement.
TCTAGTTATCTTGAATTGAAATATTTTTTGGATTTTGTGATTATCAATTTGGATGTAATTAATAATCATCCTTATTTCAAAACGATTCCTATGAATATTTTCTCAAATTCTAGGTCAAGACGTGATTCGAAATTCAATTCTGCTTTGATCTAATTTACCTTACAATTCACAGATTTCATTAGACGCCTCCCTGCCATTTCATTACAAATTCCTCTCTAACCCTCTTTAATTTCGAATTTGATGGCTATCCTGGTATAGTGACATCAAAGGGCAGAATGTGATTTATATGGTCTTCATAAACAACCGCAAAACAAGATCTAAACCTTTCCCAAATGCAATCAGAAATTTAATTAGGCCTACAAAAATTAGCCAAGCAAAATTGGTGGCTGGATATTTTGGACGAAAATCATTTCATGAGGAGATGTTTAATTCGTAAATTAGGCTTCTAATTATTTAATTTTTATGTTTAAAAAACAGGAATTAAAACAAACATTTAAAAATATTTTTAAATTTGTTGTTAATATTTAATTTAGTGTAGTGTAACTAGATAAAATATAGTATAAACATTAAATGATAAATCTACTTTTTAAATCAGGTCTTTAAGAACTAGGTATGGTACTCGTATGAATTCACACAAAGATCGGTAGCCACCATTACAAGAATATAGAGGTACGTACAAAATCATCATATAGCATGGGTGACCTCAGAAACGTACCTTTCTATGGCTATGTTAAAATCTGTCTTCTCTTAAATCCTGACTTCCAAAGTAAATAGCAGCATGCTTCTACCTCGACCAGAACAATACGGCAGATAGAACCAGCGAAGATTTTGTCGTAACGACTATTTTGTTTCGTAGAGCAGAATAAGGTTGAGCTCAATAAGTCTTGACCAAAGAGTGAACTTACTTATCCCCCACTCAGTAAACATGTTAATTATTATCAATTTTCCTTAAAGAAAGAAAAGGAAAGGTTAGAGGGAATGCGAATTCACCCAAGACTTATCACACCAACTTTTATATTCTCCCATGGGTCCAGCTAACCCCTCCTTGCAGTGCGGATTTAGGTATAAGCTAAATAAGTTATAGCTTATTACCTCAAAATATTCAAGATTAAAATTTATTTTATTCAATTTGTTGTCTAAATTGTCCTAAAATTAAAATTTGCAGATTAATCATCTATAATTCGTTTGACTAGACAGCTCAATTACAGGTGATGTATTATTTAAGATCAATGTCCGGGTGTAGGTATGGACAATTCATGGAATTATAGCCATTTGCGAATGGTAATTTACTGTAATAAATATTATTTATGCAGTAAAAAAAATACCAGTCACACCTCCTCACCTAAGAGCAACTATGTCTCAAAAAAATAACTCTGCCCTTAGCATCATGTGCATGGAAAGTGATTAGTTGCGAAGCATATCTGGGGACGACATAATTAATGATTTGGCTTTGGAAAATCAAGAAAGAAAATGATTTAAATTGTAACTTAGAGGATTATCTAATATAATTTTTGTGATTTTGCAAACATGTTCTTTATTATTAAATGTATCTTAATAAAAATTAAAAGGTAATAGGTTTTCATATAGAGAAAAGACATGGATATTTCAAAACTTTTTGGTACCAGCTGGCGTAATTTAAAAGGAGGGGGCCTTGGGGCTTTATATAGCTTAGGGCCTCACCAAGTCTAAATCCGACACTGCCTTCTTTTTAGAGCTTAAAGTATTTAGGTGCGGAAAGCAAATGCGACTTCTCCAACTAACGCGACTCGAGGGTATAAAGGTTATCTTAACCACGTGAAATCCGTAGTAGGCTATCCTGTCCCAGTCCACAGAATCGATAAAACAAGGAACCTAATTAGTATACTTCATCTTTGGGTCGCAATAAAACTCAGAGATGTACCACATCTCCAGTTTCCTTGCTTCATTTTTCCTGAGAAAAAATATGAAGCGGTTCACGTGGGCACCAATAGAGTGGTCTTTTTAGGAAACAGGTTCACAATTTTTATTTTTTAACAAGGCTTATGGTTGGAATTCTTATTGAATTCTTCAAGTCAGATAACGTGGCGCGCGTCTTGGAGGTGAGTATAAAGGCTTGCTCTTGCGTTGCAGCGATGCTAGCAGTGAAATAGTTGGGTGAATAAAAATAATGGGCCTCTCCGGAGTTCCATAATAATATCTATTCTTATAGGTAAAAATCTCATACGAAGTTTCCAATGAAATTTAGGGTACAAACCCATTTAATAGTTTCTCTTTTCCTCGTTGGTGAAATTAAAGAGGTTGCTTATAATATCTTATAGGAAAGAATAGCTAATAACTAAAACAAAATATAGAACTTATGTCCGAGCCAATTTGCACTTTTAAAACAACTTAATGGCCCTTTTATTCACCTCAAAATTTCTACTCACTATCCATTGGGAATCTCTTGCTCAAGCTTGTCGATGGCTGGAATGAATGATAGGAAGGACCCTATGGTACTAAAAGTGGAGGCTTTCTAACTTGAGTTTTCAACTTTACTACCACCATCCTCTATTGATAATCTTTTTTTGCTGAACCAACAATATAACTTTTCTTAATCGTCTGTATCCTCAAGCCGATCGTGGCTCTTATTTCTATGACAGACAGGAAGAGTTCTACTTCTTCCATTTCTTTGATTGTTTGTTCCTAATTCTCCGGCAAAGAAGGAAAATAATCATGTATTATTATTAAATGGGATTTCCTTGGCCATTGTGACAAGGTTTGTCTGCGTTTGTTTGAGCTAAATCATGGACAGAGAGGAGCCAAGTCTCGCCTGTCACTTTCCTTATCAATATCACCAGTTTACTGTAATGATCGAATTTCAACTCAATTAAATTAATTAATGAGGGTATTGAAATCAGTTGAAATTTCGAATTGCAATTCCATAGGACCCTTTAGTGAAATTCTACCCGTAAGAGCTCGCCGCCTTAATTTTCATTGATTTTTTTTCATCCTGAGGAAAATAACATTAGCAACAAATACTACCTAATTAATGAAGGGAATCGGTCTAATATACTAATCTAATTAGTGTCATAGTCTAACCACAGATAAATTTGATCTTATCTTATTTCCTTAAATACTTGAGTAGATTTCAAGCACGAGAAAACTCAGCCTCCTCGCGAGATTTCTTTAATTCTGTTCTTCCTCTTGAATCGAACAAAGTGGAGAGAATCTCCTGACCTTGATAATCGAAAAAGGTCAAGTTATATAATATTAGGAGGGCTTTAGGATCTCTTTACGGTTAGGAATGGGGGAGGGAACTAGGATAAAAGCAAAACTTGACGTTCCTTTTTACTGAATTAAAATATCTTGTCCTAAATTTCATTAAGAATCTTAATGTAGTAATTTCTACTATCTTCTTTTTCTTTTCTCTCAACTTTCCCAAACAGATTCTGATATTCTGCACCTCAGTTCTAAATACGTCGGTTCCATCACACCATAATTAATGCCTCCTATCTTGCTCGACTAGTATTTTCCCAAAATTGCAGGAATTTACCGCATTGCCCATGTTTTATCTGCATTTTGTCTGCTGTTACTAAATCTCAATTCAATACAAAGGTTATTGTAGAAGTCTCTAAAGTTGCACAAGTGAATTTCGCCTGGCTCTTTCCTTCTAAGAAGTCAGTAAAAAGAAGTCGGTCTCTATTCATTGACATTTACATGAATTTATTTTTTCCCGTGAGCAGAGGACTCTAATCTTCCACTAATTATTCTTTCTTTGTGTAATTATAATGGTTAAAGTTTTCGTATGGAAATATCTATGTTTCTTTAGTTTCTATTTTTAGCCAAATTAAGTTGATTTGGGGTAGTTTCTTATTGGTATAGATCTTTCTTATCAACGTGACATTGACATTTTCTAACATCTATTCCATTGTTTTTCTTGGTTCATTCGTGTTCATTTGGTTATTTAATTTCCACATCGGCTATTTTTTTATTTTTCTAATACTCAAAACCTAATCGAAAATTTTCGAAAGCAAAAATTTCAAAATGTTAAATGGTGTATAGTTTATGTCAGATGTGACAACTCTTTGATCATTCGTTAATTCATTTTAGAGACTTGTAAATATTTTGCTGCATTTGAGTTAGATTTTGGGAGTTGATACTTGAAGTAATCCTGCATATTTTTAGCTGTCCCTCGAAGTAAAACTGCATATTTTAGAGTTGTTACTTGAATTAATGCTGGAATATGAAGTTGCTACTTGATGTAATTTTGGTTTGGATGGTGGGAGGGGGGGCAAAGTAAGACTGAATTTTGGAGTTATTCTTGATGTTTGGGAGTTTTTACATGAAGCAAGACAAGATTTTATTGAGTTGCTACTAAGGGTTGCTACTTAAAAGCAAGACTTGATATTTTGGAGTGGCTACTTGATGAAAGAGTGATTTTTTTTAAGTTGCTACTTGAAGTAAGACAGCATTTGTGGGATAGTACTTGAATTAGGACCAGATTAGATGTAGGTGATACTTGTAACAAGGGAAGAAGCAATTAGCTTCAGATAAAAAAAACATCAAAGCTGGGCGATCGATTAGTGAAAACTGTTTCTTTGGATGGTTCAAATTTGAGCTTCGGGAAGAGTATGGTGTAAGAATGATTTCTCAAAGTATAGCGCCCAGAGGAAATCATGACCATGGGTGTAGGATATAATTTTGGATCCTTTGGTGACCATTTAGTTGGAGGTTTTTAGAAACAATTAGATAAATCAGTACGGCATGGTTATTATTCAGATGGCAAAGGAAAATGCAATTTCGGATTGTCTCTGAATTTCCATTTAACTTGAAATGTTTCGCCAATAACGAAGGTGAACAAATTTATATAAAGGTGCAGCCCTGATGTACAAAAATCTTATGAATCTGGATCGATGCACCCAAACTTACGTATGTACAAAGTGATACACACTTGAAAATATTAGTGATTATCCTCAGTTAATATTGCTTCATCTTTGTGAAATAAATTTTATTTTGAAGATTCAAGCTCGAATTTATTTTTTATTGCTTACATATCGAAAATAATTAAGGAAAATATGTTTTAACTCGTTATTCACCTTAAGCTTTGTGCTGCAAGTCAAATACATGTATAAGGTTATAAAGAAACGTCAATTTTGAAATGAAACAAAATGTAGGCATCTTATTTGTTGGCCATTTTAGATAATATTTAACACATCTTAGATTGTAATAAAGGACTTTAGAAAATCCTAGAAGCAGAATTTCGAAGAATCATCCTATTTCAAAGATTACTCCTTTCAACTCCCATTAAAGAACTCATCATTGTTTTTCACATGTTGGATGGAGACTAAAAGCATTTACAAATCTTTTTAGGGTACTTCTTTAAAAGAGAAGGTCTTCAAATAAATCCACAATTTACAACAATATTTAAATGTAAAAGACGTAGCCGTAGCCAACCGGTGATAGCGATGTGGATAATTACATAAGCTAACCTAACTTATTATATTTAGAAGGCAATATTTCAATTTATAAAATCTGGATAGTAGTGGATACATCCATCCCACGGCCTGGAGAGAGAGAGAGAATGAGAGAGCATTTGAACCGGCAGAAAGAAGTTCAACCAGTTTTAAATAAAAAAAAAGACCTAAATAATTAACTAATTTGAAGCTGCTTTTAGAATAAATTCTTCTAAAAGGTCCATGGGATTGCTGCTATTTCTGATTAAATGTTACATTGTTCTCGTTAATTATAACTGTCCTACTGTCTTAGAGTGAGCGAGGAATTTATTTATCGCTTACAATTTCAACTTGCTTAAAATGAAAAGAATGAATTAAGGGTAGAATAATTGGTTTAGTATTAAAATATGGAGTAAACTAAATTTTAAAAGTCATGCTCAATTACCATCATCTTTGATGGTAATTTTAATGCTAGTGGAAGATCGTGCACAATCTGGTGGGCCCCGAGAAATTCATTCGATCTAAATATTCCCAAAAATCTCATCTCATCTCATCCCCAAAATTAAATCTCGTAATTTTTATCTTTTTCGCTCTCGCGCAAAACTTTTAAATTATGGTAAAAGTCACTCTTCTAATTATAAATACTTCCAACATTCTTTTTCACTATTTATAAAAAAATAGTGCGCTATAAACTTTGGCAAGTTTTTAGGATTTAATACTGTACTAAAGATATTTATAGGCATTGTAGTCCTCATTTAAGGCCTCGGTTAGGCTCGGAAAACACTTATTTTTAAGATACTAGCACTATGAGTACGGCTCTATTTGCAGTGATATTATCTTAAAAATAACTGCTTTCCACACCCAAACGAAGCCGTAAATGATGAAAAAATGCCTAAAAACACCATTAATACTGTTTTTAATACAACGTAACTTAACCAAACCTAACCTCACCTATCATTACCATATGTGTCGCTCCTTTTTACCGGAGCACTGAATAAAAAGAATAAACATTGGAGCGCCAAACAACGTCTGGCAACAGATTTCAATTCCAACCCTTTTAATCGAAATTCGAAAGCCTAGAACTAGGTTTGAATGTAGAGACATATAAACAAAACTTACTATTTAATGCTGGGGAAATCTTCACTTTTTAAAAATAGTTTGCGATCAACAACTCTTTTGCCGTTTTTTCTTTTTCACAGAAACATACCTGTCACATTTCCACCTTTTAATATAATCGATCCGAGAAAGGCGTAACAGACAGGGAATCCAAGAAGAGGAAGCCATTCCTACAAATTTGAGCCATAAGCCTTCACTAATATGAAATTTAGGGAGTATAAAATGTCCTAATTGCTACCACGAACTAACAGCATTACATAAGTAGAGAAAGACTGTTTTGCCCTAAAATTTAGTGCCAAATTAAAAATAATGAATCAAAAACTGTTTCTACCTTCGAATTCTATCGATCTGATAATACTCATCTGCGTTAATAGGAACAAGATATATTTATGTTAATCACTAACCGTACAGTTTACGAAGCCAATGCTCTGGTTTACTTTGGTAATACTGTAAACATTCATTATCTTCAGGTAAATTATATATATTTTAAGGAAAATAAAATAGCAAAGTAATTAACTAACAGTGGAAATAAATTATAAGTCGATGGGCGGCTTGTGTCTCTTTCTATTACTAAATGCCACCGGAAAAATGAAAGTACGAAAGAAAATACACATTGCAATATTTTTTTATTTACAATTAGAAATAAAAGTGTATAGATATTTATTTATTGATATGAAAAGGTTACATCCAATGGAGGTGGTTCGAAAGATTCTATAAAATAATTCCTAAAGTTTAATTTTGAAGGGATATCAATGCACAGAATTGTCGTAGCTCGACTCGAGTAAGGTAGAGAAGACTTAAAACACATGAAAAATGGAGGCACTCAACTCTCCTAAACATGATCCAGCTCTGCAAAGAGGGAAGGGTATAAATGCAGGATGCAGAAATAAGCAAACAACAGAAATGTATATGACACCCGCTTGCCTCCTGATCTGCTTGATTGGTCTTAGCATACATCTGTCTGAGAAGGCAATGAATGGGGAAGTTCGCGATTGCTTTGCCCATTGTTGTCTCTTTGTTTCCACCATTGTAGGCAGAGGAACATATGCCTCGCACAAATTGTAGTGTAAGGTCTTTCGTTGCAACACTTAAATGAGATCAAGTTGCATTTCCTTTTGTCAATCATGGCGCAGTGGTACGCTTAATATAATCTCGGTCAATCCTGATTCATTATCATTCGCGAGGCAAACTATTATGCTTTATTGAACTCATAGCATCAATTGTCAGATAACAAATAAATACCCTTGTCAGCGAGAAATGTTTAGTCCCTTTCCCCCCCGGAAAACTCAACGTCTACCCGTAGAGCCTGAGAAATATGCACGTACACGGCTAGACAGACCCAAGGGAGCAGCGAGAATTTTGCGCGACAGCGTGATCCGTTTGGGTTCTCTTGCTTTCCCGTCACATATCCTGATTGGCGACAGACCTATGGCACCAATAACCTTGCGCGAGGCTGTAATGAGCTCCAAGAATATCATCCTTCCACCCTGGCGCCCAATTCTAATTAGAACCCCTTCCCCCTTTGGGGGGCCTCCGGCGACCCGCTTTCGCCGAATCAGAAATAAATACTTCGGGAAAAACTTTGAAAAATTAGTAAATTAAAGCCCCGTCTTGATTAGCAGCCACGTACAGTCTCATATGCCATGCCCCATTTCCCAACGGCTTTGAGCTACAAACGCGACGCGTCACCTCTCTACCAGGCCTCGCTTGTACCTAAGACCAGAGTTCCCGCCCGGCAGACGATAGACACGGAGAGGCATTTATCACTCGAGGATCGACTTTGTTTTTGTCTGGAATACTCCATCGTTCATTACGCAACAAAGTTAAAGAAGAATGAATTTTGCAAGTATAACTTTGCAGCATTCCGCTTAATCGTCGTATCCAAAGCATCCAGTCAATTAGGCTTTACGTGAGTCTCCCCGTCATTTGCCCTCTCTTGCTTTCCTTGGAAGCAATCACCGTATATCATCTCTCAGACTCTCCTCCACGTCAAGTCATTTGTATCTCCCTCTCCATTTGGTACATGAGTCATTTATATCCCCCCTTTCTATGGTGCATGATTCATTTGTATCGCCCTACCCAATTGGGACCCCGGTACTCATCTTATTTAATGTCATTTATTTACTCTTGATAATAATATTTTCTTGGTATATAGTTTATATAAAACTGAACTCCTAAGAATTGATTATTTAAACCAACCGCACTCGATTTTGATTATTTAACCCTCGCACTGGGATCTATTTCCAAAATTTTTAACGTGCTCATCTCCTGCGTCACCGCAGAGTCAATCTTCGGCTAGCATCGACGTTCGACTCTACAACAACCCTCAACAAAATCCCTTTGCTTCCCAATCAGGGAAACCATGTAGAGATGTTTCCTGACCTACATGACCCCTTCTTGTTAAATAATTAGAAGAGGTAAGGTTTATAAACCTAAAATTGGTATGTACTATAACATTTTACTCTGAGTCAATGTAAACGAGACTAAAATTAATCCTTTCCATAATACCCAAGCAACTTAATGATCAAGACGTATCTATGAGAGGGATCTGAGAGCAACAAGTTAAGTATTGCGAAAATTATAATGGATTTAACGTAATTATCAAACAGTATACTTCTCGTTAATTTATAATTATGACGCCAACTTAATTTTTATATTTTTATTAAATAATATCAACGAGGAAAGGCCATGGGAACTATGCAATAGCAGAGTATACGAAAGGAGAGAAGTAGAACGGAATAGAACGAACATATCAATGTTAGGAAATTTCTAGTTTATTCGGACTGCGGCCGAAAATGACGCAGTTCTCTCAAGTCTTCTACTTAATGTGACATAGGCCTAACAGTGCGACCATAAAAACCTTCCGAGTAATTGATATAACGCCGTTGGGCTGAAGCAACATTGGACACTCAAATTCGTAAAAGAGAATTTTTACAGAAAAAGGAAACAAGTAAATAAAAAAACAATTATTTTTTTAAATAGATATTTTTGTAAATGTAAAGATGCAATGTATTTTAAACAATGAAAGTACATTATTAATGCATTGTGGTCTTCCGTTTAACAACTATTAGAGCTGGTATAGCTGTCGTAGAATTGCTCATAGCCTGGTCCAATAATTATTCTAGTCCTGGATCTGGACACACCGCTTTTGTTTTAGTTGGTGGTATTGACCCTATGACTCAATCCTACGATCATATATATATAAATATATACATATATATATATATATATATATATATATATATATATATATATTGGAAGGCTTTAATTCCTACTGAACGCGTGAAAGCTGGTTAGAGGCGTGTTGTGCCGTAGCCTGGATTTTCACTATAAAAGTCCCACTTGTTACTGGGGGAAGGTTTGTGATTGTTAAATTCTAATAGTGTATAATACAGGTTGAATAAATTAGCCGAAGGGATGCTTAATTAAAGTCTTGCCAAGGGTACGTCAAAAAAGAGGAGCCACAAATAAATACACGCACACAAAATAAACTTTACTTTACACAAATATAATAATTAGCAATAATTAAGAGGCAAAATTAAGGGTTAAATATTATTCAAAGACGTTAAGCGTTTAGATTTATAATGACTCAATGGGAGTATAAATCACGGTTAATTAACTAGGTAATTTAAGAATAGAAGGACACAGGGTTTACAGATTACCATTAATTGATGGATTGGAGATATGACTACTCAGGTCCAGACGGGGTGGTTCGGGTGGCGTTAACACGAGTTCTCGGGGAGAGGGAGGGATAAGACGACGGGTTCGGGGCTGCTGGCTGCAGTTCTGGTCAGTTGACTCCTAACTGGATGTGACACTAACAAATAGTAACTTCGAGTAACTATTTGGATGTTCCTTTTCTTACTCAAGTTACGTTGAACAACAGAGCTTACTCCTCTAGTCACAGACTCTGCGGGGTGGGATTTACTTCCAGAACAATTAAGACAGCGACCAAGGTTGACTCGACGACGCGTTGGTAGTCGATACGTTACGGTAACGACTCTCGTTTAACGTGAGGATTACGCGAGTAGATTTGGGACACTGCTGTGGAGAGGTAAACACAGAGGTTATTTATATCGCGGATTGTGGGAAATCGAGAGAGAGATCCCATTCACGACAATTCGCTTATCGCAGCTACTTCTGCACTATCTTCATGCTATCATAAAGACCTCCTGTCGCCAGTTGGGGGAAGGGTGGGGGGAGAGAGAGAGGAGACGAAGGTCAACCAAAACGACAAATTTCTTTCTTTCGCACGATTGTCTGGTGGCATGTGAGTATGTACGTTCCATACCCTCACACTCGCGAAGGCAGGGTATCATTTAGTCTCCAGATTACGGCTTGTGGCATTCCTAACATGTCTTGCGTTGAAAAGCTGGTATTTCTTACTGCAAAGTATTAGCTGTAAAGTATTTTATATTAATTATCACAGATGTTCTATTTTGTTAATGTCAGGGGCCCTATTCGTCAAGGAATTCTATTAACGCCGCTTTGGTCCTCTCATTTGTTTTACTTTTTGCAGTATGACAGGGATCTGCTTAGTTTATTCATAAACAATTTTCTTTTTTAAGCTGACCAATTGTAAACCCTCGTGTAAGTCCCGTTTTAAGTATTTAAGTGTATTTTACCCGGTTACATTGGCATTATGTCCAGCAACTCTGACCTTCCATCATTTTAAGTTGCTCAGACCATACAAGAAAAGTCATCAAGATTCATCCTTGGTAGTAACCTGCTTATGTTAATCTCCTTAGATGTTCATCTCCACACGAACTCAGGTCCACTTTCTGAAAATTAAGCAAATCTTGTTTCTTCAGTAAGAATTAGGTTGCACCAAAATTCAAAGGCTTATGGCTCATCTTTTCCTCATCCCACTCATTCCTCTTTTTAATCTTAGTCATAGTTTAAAGAGGCTTCCTCTTTGCTGCAAGGCTGCGAGATAGCCCATCTGGGCTACGCAGCTTTTAAATTTTCAATGCACTATTCATTCATTCTTTGCTGCAAGTTAATGATATCCTTAAGAATGAAGTTAATTTACTACTGTTCCTGGGCAAATTTGGAATCTTTCTTCCTTTTCGTCAAAGCATCATCGAACAGCACGAAAACTTATCTCAGAAGGCTTAGGGAAAGCAATTATTGATATCAATGAGGTTTGATCATTTTCTTTAAAAGAAAAGATAATTCTTTTAACGGGAGACATTTTCTTTAAGATTCCTCCCAATTTTTCTTGGATTATTCCACCTTTTGATTGACCAACAAATGCTCTCTTAGGAAATTTGAAATTTCATTGGAAATTTTTGGGAAGATTAATTATTCAATATTAAATTCTGAATTGATAGAAATAATTGTCATTATAATGTAATTAATAAAAAGAGAAACTCATAGAAATGCTTGCCGACTGTCGAGGTACAGCCACTCTATACCATACACTACTCCTATATTATGGGGGGGGGGGTTGACTTAATCACTTACTGCAACGCCAACCGTTGAAGGACTGTTCCCAGGGATTAACAACCCACTAGAAGGGCACAGTTGAGGAGTTGGGTTTCAAATCGATAATAATCAGACAGAGTGCATAAATGGTTGGCAAAATTTACTTGAATAGGCCGAGAGTATCGTTCAAGGTTAGTTAAAGATGAAACAACAAAAATACAATTTTGTTTACAAAGATTAAAATAAGAATAATAATAGGCAAGAGGGAATTATTTAAATTTAAATAGTCTCTTGATAATTATAATGGGGAGGGATTCTCAAATAGAATTAAGTGATTAATGTTACTAGGCTCAGAACAAAAGGGAAAACTTGAAAATACTAATAATGGCAGGAGTTTCAATCTTACGTTTGATGACTTCGAGGAAGGTCCTTCTTGCGATGAGGTCAGTGGGGAACGATCCGGTTAGGCAAGTGGGGGCACATTCCGATGGGGCAAGTGGGGCACGGTTCGAATGAAGCAGGTGGAGCACGATCCGAACCAACCTTCCGAGGAAGAAAGCCAAACTTCAAAGATGACGTTCGACGGGGAATGTAGGATTACTCGTAATTTCCCTGGAAGAGGACACTTTTTTTCTTCAAAGGAAATCGATGGGGATTTTCTTCGGTTTGATTAAACAAAGGGTGACTGTTGACCAAATTCAAAGGCTTGCCGTTTAGAGAGGCTACCACTTGACCAGTAGAATCAGAGTGGACAAGGACTGCTTTCTGATGAACGCTCACGGGACAAGACGATAAGGGGTGCCTTAAAGTGCGGGCTGGACTCCTTGAACTACAGAATAACCCAAGTATTAGTATGCCAAATTCTTAATTCGTAAGCGGAGTCAATTCATCATTTAACAGCGAGCTGCGAGATACAGCGGCTCTTCCTCGCTTCGTAAACAGGGGTGGGAGGAGGAGGCTTGAGAATATTTCCCCAATGCCCTCAGAAGTAGAAAATTATTGAATGTTGAACAGGAAGTGACGATTCTCATGCCGAGATACACTCCTACGTTGTCTCCAACAAATGGGTGGGTCAGAAGTTGTTCTTTTACACCCACCATGATGGGTATGTTAAAGCCAGACAGTTGTGAAGAACGACAGGAAATGGTATGATCACTCCAAACGATCTTTATCACGTTTGAGCTTGAGTCTTTGCGCGTTGGTTGGTGCATGATCCGTGTGAAGTCATTCGTGCAGTGAGTGTGAAGCTAAATGCGGAAATCAGCATATTTCCTTCATCTTTATCAAGGCACTGCACTATGAGTCACTCCCTTGAACTGCAAAATAAGTGTAGTATGGTGGGTTGCCACCCTGCTTCATCTTGAATCATTGCTATACTTTGAAGAGAATCATGTTAGCGAAAGGGGGCTGATATCTTTCCTTTAATTCTTAGGAGAAGAAGATTTCGTCCACTCCCGAACAGTCTGAGACTAAGAGAGCAGCGCTTTATGTGACCAATCAGTGTTTTTATGCGAACTCAACTTCTTCTAGGTACCATCATAGTCAAGCTGGCGGAAAAATAAACTGTGTCTCTGTTGCAGCCAAGAAAGTGGCTCATTCTCGCCTCTTCCCTCCGTAAAGTGAACACAGAAACGGCCTTGTATTTTAGCACAATGCTTTGAAATGGTCATAATGGAATAAAAGTAAACACCTTGCACTTGTTATTCAGAACGTGAGCGCACATTAATATAAAGCTCTGAAATATTTTCTACAAATTATATTTATCGATCTATCTATCTATATCTATATATGTATATATATATATATATATATATATATATATATATATATATATATATATATATATATATATATATATATACATATATTGATATATATAAAAATTGACTTAAGGTCATATACTGTGTGGGCCACTGGATTGTTCTTATTAGACGGAATTATTTTGATAAGTTTAATGATTATTAAATAGTTATCCAAAATAGACAGGTGGGAATGAAATCAAGGGAAAAAGAAAACAGTAAAATTAAAGGATAATGAGGTTATCATAGAAAATACTAATTTCCTTAGCAGATAATTCAGCATTATAACTATAAACCTGTCCTTTCACATACGTTTACAAAACATTAGTATATATAATTTTACCTATTGTGAATACATTTTAAAGTTCTTCGAAGATACCTTACTGCATTAATTGGTTAGCTTTTGGGAGTCTATAACCAGTATAGGCTAAGTATAGCTGTATATTTGTATAACATCTCGTAATTTAGTAAGAAAAGACCTCTCTCTTAGACTTACCCCCAAAAATGGACGCGCTCATACTAGCGTCTTTAAATGGCCCTGCTCTGTATAGTAAATAATTCTCTCGACACTAAATGTTCATTTAGCCCGAAATACCTACCGCGGATTTGGTATGTTTTGGCATACTCTTTATCATTACTTTCTTTTGTCTCCTTCTCTCCTTCGTTTTCTCCTAATAGGTTTTCATTACATTTTCCTTAAATATACATTCCTCCTGCACTTCGTCAAGCCGAGCTACATACACGTGAGAAATTTGAAAGAGGATATTGACACCTTAAAAAAATATTAGTCTACTAGTCAATGGCTTCGCCACTCCCCCCTTTTAGGGCTGTTTGCTCTTCACTACTAAGATTAAAATTTAAAATCTAAAAAAAGCAGTCATGATTAAATTTTTATGAATTTTTTGAACTTCACCAATTATAATAATTTTTAAAAGAAACTAAACTAAATTTCCCCCCCTTTCAAAATATCACGTTGCTAAAATATAGTTATAGAAGATATAGAAAAATAAATTTTCTGAATTCCATTTGTAATTCTTGGGGTTTTAAAAATTTACAAAATTTCGAAACTAATGTTTATTCATGAACTTCAGTAATCTGTTTTTTGATATTATAAAAAAATTATTAGTAATAACTTTGATAAAAAACATAAGTCATAGCAAAACCATGTTGAAATTATTATACAAATACTCAAAAAATCCCTTCTTAAATTATAGAGTTAGTGATGATGAAGATAAGAATTATTATTGCTAAATCCTAAAACCACGTCTTCTTAATTTTTAAGGTATCCGCGCACGCTTTGTTCGGTTAAATTGCATCTAACCAAAACAAAAATGCTATTCCCCCTCTCGTCCGATATTTTTCTATCCATCCTTGTGTGTCTTGAGTGTTTACTTCTTCTCTTGCTCATTAAACGGCAGATAAAGCTTCTATTAGGTTGGGAAACAGGTAAGGTTATTAAGAGAGATTGTAACGAGTGAAGCGTTGAAGATGAAAAGTTCCAGGTTTGTGTGTGGTAGCTCTAACATTTAAGGGAAGAGTGATCAGTAAAGAGATGGATAGCTTGAAGCTAGATATTCCCGCAAAATAGTATGTGTACCAGAAGGCTTATTGGAAATTGAGGGGTGTCCTAGCCACATATATAGTAGAAGTCCTCGTCAAAGAATACCTGAGAGTGATGTCGAAAAACGTAATAAAACTAGACATGGAATTAGGAAACCCAAATAGATAGTAGTACCAAAGACAAAAACCGGAGGACTCCATCTGGTGCAAGACAAATTCCGGTCAATTCACAAATCCGCGCCCTCTGTTAGGCAAAGCGCAACTCAAGTATAATGAGTTAAATCGCATCCACGCCATGAGGTAATTAATATATTGGATTGAATGAAGAAATATCTCGCCAGTAATTTTATCTGCAAAGAGCGTTGCTGACACCTGGAATTGGGTAAATTCCCCGTGTAAAAATAAATATTATTATCGAGGGTTTTCTATTTGATAGTCACCAGCGATAGAAAGTGATGCCTTAAATGTATAGCGAACGCTTAAATGCATGTTGAAGGCTTAAAGAAAATCCCTCGTAGAAAAGAAAACGAACTAAGGTGGTTCCCGTGGTTCTAGGTCAACTGCCCGACCAGACTGTCATTAGCCTGACGATCAACTGCCAGATAAGGACAATTTCACGACAGATAGATGTCAGATATGGACAACTGCTTGACGAAAAAAAGCCCGAGGTTTATATATATATGTAGAATATTTAGATATTTTTGGCTATCAGTGCAAAACAAAAGTATCATTGTATAATTTCAGTGCAATAGCCGTTTTTTTTGTCTAACACATTGAAAAGTGCAACAATTTTTTGGAAGTGTTAAAGAGATAGAGATAGAGAGCGAGAGAGAGAAGGAGTTTATATATATATATATATATATATATATATATATATATATATATATATATATATATATGAGAGTCAGTCAACATAAAACAAATATTAGGACAGGTATGTTAAATTCATGAATTTTTATGTATGTAAATGTTTTCCAACATAATGTGAACTGGAAGGAACCAAAAGTACTTAGGAAATGTAATGATTACTATAGCAGAAATTTTGCAGTATATGCATTAATTCAAATATAGAAAGAAAAGCACATGAATTTAAGGGCGGGATTATTTATTTTTAATCCAGCTTCCCCGTGCTTAATGCAAAAGAATATGGTCAAAGGTATTAAGATATGGTACGTTCAATCAGAAGATATAAACAAGTTATACACTCTCTGTATCCCATACCGAGAGTCTTGCATAACATGGCCATTCCAGATGATTACAAAAAAAAACATGTAAGGAGGAAATTAATTTTCTTTACGATAGTGGACCCACTGACTATTGTATACTTTTGTTTGTCTCCTGAGAAAAATATGCAACTCTGACAATTCTCAAGTGATTGGTTTTGCTATGGTACATTCAAAGTAGTACCCTAATTATTTTACCAACTCTACTCCATTCACCGTTTAACCTCTAATGGAAAGATCTCTTGTGTCTTTGCATTATTTTCAAATAAATGTCGTTATCTATGAAAAACATTTCAGACAACTTCGGGCTATTGACTCAAGGCTCAACCCAGCTAGTATTCTGATTGGTTATGAACAAGCTGCTAGGAATGCCATTACCAAAAATTCTCAAATGTAATTATGAATTGTATTTTTCTTCATCAGTCTAGGTAGTTTATAGGAAGGTGCAATCAGATAGTTCACAATCAAGATATCAGAGGAATACTTATTTTGCTCATAAGATTCAAATGATACGGAGCCTTGGCTCTTGTGCCTGCCGACATGCCGTAGAAGCATTCGAGTAATTACAAGAAAATTGGTGCTATGAAACAAATCCAATCATTGATTATTTGGAAGATGCTTACATCGTTAGAATACGACGCTTATGCAATGCTTTGCCACTAACAATTATTTCCTCGGAGGGATAGTATAACCTTTTACAGGTGAATATAACTTAAAGTTATATATATATATAAATATATAAATATATATATATATATATATATATATATATATATATATATATATATATATATATATATATATATATATATATATATATATATATATATATACTAAGAAAAGGACTCGTTTTTTAAGAAGAGCTTTTAATAAAAGAACGACCAACCCCTAGTTCGAGAATTATCCTGCTTCCATCAATATTAATGATAAAACCAGGATACTTCTGGAACTCACCTCGTTAATTTAGTAAAAACAATCGTCAAAAAGAGCCTGATTTTCTCAGCAAATCATATCACCATTTTTGTGGAGTTGATTCATTAAAGATTATAATTTTGGCCAGATTTTGTCCATTTTCTTTGGTACTTTATCTTTTGAGTTTCTTTGTAATTTAATGTTGGTAAAACTACTTCGTTTTCTTTATCCAAATGTGACTTTCATTTTAGCTATCGCAAAACTTCCTTATCTAGTTTTTTATTCCTCTTTTCTCGGTTAGGCAGTGTTTTAATATTGTTCTCCATATAATAGTGTTTAAAAATTTTCTCTAGGTTATGCTGTGTTTACTTTTGGTCCCTAAGTTATCTATTATTTATTCTTTTCTTTAGATTAGCAAGGGTTTTAATTTTATTCTATAGGTTATCTAGTGTTTACATTTTGTTCTTTAGGTTATCCAATGCTTTAATTTTGTTCTTTAGGTTATCCATAGTTTTAATTTTATCTCTATGTTATCCATGGGTTTTACTTTTGTTCTTTAGGTATTCAAGATTTTAATTTTTTTCTTTAGATCATCTAGTGTTTTAATTTGGTTCTATAGGTTAGCCATGGTTTTAATTTTGTTCCTTAGGTTTTCCACTCTTTTTTCATTTTAAACTTTAAATCTCCATTGTGGGTCAATATTTTCAGGAGTGTTTACGGTTGTGGATTAAAAAAATAGGGAGGGAAATTATTATAATTATATTTTTCTGTGATGCATTTCAAATGAAACTCTAAAATTTCGAAATTTTGGACGATCTGGTTGTACTAGTAAATAATAAATCACGAATTAGAAGATATCAACAATAAGAATGATTAAATAGTACGCCTTCCTATGCTTTGGAGTCGACCATCTTTAGAAAAGAAAATTTAGACTTAGATTTTGAATGAGAATGAATATACGATGATCAGATCAGAATTTCAATAAAATTGGATTTATTCTGATATTGGATCTAAATTAAGGAATTAATTTTTGGATCAATTCTTTTGAATTAATTTAAATATACGTTCATCTTTTTAATTCATCAGACACTAATTCGGAACCTTCGTTGTAATTTTGCCACAATTATTCACATTTTAAGATGAATTTGTTCAGAGTGAAAATTTAATATATTATTTTTTAATGAGTAATAAACTGTTTACTATATATTGGGTTATGAATCAAAATGCAGGATATTTTTAAAAAATAAATTAAATTTAGTAAAAGTTGAACGTTATTGTAATATTTCAAGTCGTACTCTCAAACATTTTTAATGGATTTTGTTTCAAAAACAGAATGGACAAATTTCCCTAAAGTTTTCCTTTTTACAGCTTAATTAACTATAGTTTTCCGACATAACGTGTCATTAAAGTTTTCTTACTTGACATTGCAACAGAGTAAAGCCTAGCAGCAGTCATTCAAAACTATCTGAAGATTTTTAAAACTTTAATAATTATATCATAGTTAACTAACCTTTCTCAAATCCTTGTGACAATGTACCAAGACTAATTTGAGCAACTGTACATAATACACTTTGAAATCTATGCCAATGTTCTTAGAAATTGTGCTATTTCTTATTTCGTCTTTATGTACTTTAAGCAGGAAATTGCTGGGGGAGGGAGGGTCAGATCGAACATAACAAACACTTATCAAATTTTAAAATGCAATCAAAAATTAGTACAGATTTCGATAATAACAACAATAATTATTTTCTAATCATGGTTCAGTGGTAAATAGGCTAAGAGCCATTAAAGAGGAAAGACTCGAGTGGTACTACGAGATTATTGGAATCTATTTAAAGGCTTTTAGTCAACAATTCAATGAGACAGACTCATAAAGATGACGGAATTTATTAGATGGGCAAAATATGGAGAATTTCTTATTATCACTCGTGGTAAAATGATCCAAATTTAAATTTTATATTTAATTCAAAGGATACTAGTATCTAATTCTTAATGTAATTGAAGTTTACTTAACCCTAAGTTTTGGTATTTGGTGAACTATTTAATTAAAAGGTGAACTTCTCTTAATTGTATAAGAAATTGAAATGTGAATCGATAACTATGCGATTAAAAGAAACAAGTAATAATCGTGAGAGTTATTGGTTCTTTTAGCCTTATTGGAAACGTAACTATTTGTTTCCATTCCTCTGCCTTTCCATGATTCTATAAAGAAACCTATGAAGAGAGAACTACATGTATGAGTTTCATCATAATTTGCAAAAAACATTTATAGAATATTAGAATTGGAGAAACGTTTCCACAAAAAGGAGGAATAATGTCTAATTGATGATTTATTATGATATAAAATAGATGATACAAAGTTGCCGATATTGACTTAAAAGCAAAGTTGCAACTTATCTCATCATTACAGGAATAGCTTTTATATGTTGACAGCAAAGTATGAAAGTTAAAGCTTGAAAAGCATGAGATGGCGGAACTTCATTCATCTGACCTTGTCGACAAGTAAATAGAAAAGAATGAATTATGGAAGGAAATAAAGGGCTTGAATTTGTTAAATTCATTTACAATATTATGATAGAATTCCTATTTTCTTTTCTTTCTTTTCGTTGGATTTAGAATACCATTTCTAAATATTTTATGCAAGAAATTTGCATATAAATTTTAAAAAGAACTGTCAGGTAGATAAACTTCTCTCGGGTGAATTTTATTGTGCAATTTATATTATAAATTTCACTGTGAGAGGAAAGAGAGTGGTGATTTTTATGTTCTAAGATGCTTTTGAATGAGGAGTAATAATAAGTGTGCATTTATCTACCACTAGCATTGATACCTGACGTTTTCCTAAAGTAAAACGTCCTGTTGAAAATAAATACATATCCATATTGCTTGAAATTCTTATACAGGATGAAGGCAAATTCAGGAGAGTTGCGAACTCTCCCTAACATATAATATATAATATTATATAAGTTAACACGCACGCGTGAATGACCTTTAGCTAAGAGTAAACAACCTTGTGACCACAGGAACAGATAGAGCGTCAAAATAGATAGATATGTAAGTCTTACCTCACTTTTTCATAGGTTTTATGCATAAACGATGAATTACTCTTATGGTAAATTTCACATTAAAAACTTGACATTAGGAATATATATGTACATAAATCTGAAAGATGATCTTAATTGGATTCATTAAATCGTTATCATCAAAATGAGGGTCCAAATTTCTAAATTTATTAAGATGTTTATTTGTAACTTTAGAAATGATTACCAATGAATCTCTTGTCTTTTGGAAACGACCACACAGTAGTTTGCGTCTAGATGGAATAGGTAGGATGAAGAGGGAGCCACCATTCGCTTAGCTCCGTAATAAGAAATCATTCTTTGTTCTTTAATTCAATCAAGTAAATTAAACGAATTATGATATGGCGAAGATCGAAGGAAAATCCAAGGTGTAATGAAGTCTTTTGGTAGACGTTTCCCTCTTACCCCTAGGACTCTTCCACTATCATCTCCTCCTAAGGATATTCAAAGGAACTTGGGATATGTTGGTTAGATGTAGGTTTTAATGCTATTAACAAACTTTTACTATTTTGTATATAACCTGAGGACTCAACGCATTTTCCATTATTCAGTGCGTTTCAACAAAACCAAAACTTTTATTAATTTAAGATATTTAAATTAAAATATTATTTAAGCTAATTTAAATGTTTGTATTTTCGATGTTAATGTTGTTTGTGTATAAGGAAATGTTGCCTCCTCATTTTGACTTGTACGTCGCTTTGGAGTTTACACAAAGGAGGATAAATTTGAAAGAATTATTGATACACATGTGTATTCAGGTGCATGTTTAAAATCTGGTGTGCTCATCTTTGGTATTAAAGATGACACTCCAGCTAAATGAGATTGAAACAAATTGAGTTAATGTCTAAATATAAGTTGATTAAACCTTATTTTATTTAACCAAATAAGTGCAATTTGGAAATGGCCCTAAGCTTGCTGTTAGCAAGATCTACGTGATTCATTTTACACAATTCTTCACAAATTGCGTCTATTTGCATATAAATTTATTTTTAAATAAATAATTTAATTTCAGATAGTCCCTACCGAGAGACAATGGGTGTTGGTTTGATTCATTTTGCGAACGTTCAACTCCATTACTTTTTGTGGAGAGTTCTTAGTTTTATTAAGTTTAGTTAGGTGAAAAAAATAAAAACCCCAATATCCTACATAATATAACTTACAAAACACACGTAACAATTAACAAAATAATAAAATTAATGCCCCAAACAACCTAACTTAACTTCTCAAACACAGCCACATATAGGCCATTCCGGTCACTTAACTCATTGTTACCGAAAGTATTGGAAATAAATTTGTTAAATGGACTTCGAATGAGAACCAAAATTTTAGTCTTATTGTTTTGGATTCATCTAATAATGACGGATATTGTTGTAAGTAAGTGGTTGAATAGTTATGACCTATATTTTTCTGATTGGTCATGAAAAATTAACTTGCACGTGGATTCGAACCAGCGATAACATAAGCCCAAGCGTTACCACTGAGCCATGAAGGAAAAATCAGCCTCCATCGTGATTCAAAGTAGTGACCCTTCGTGAGTGAAGTGTGAGAAAGTACCAATGAGACATGGTGTGCTATGGTAACGCCTGTGTGAGTTCTGTGGCTTGAATTCCGGTGGAGGAAAAAAGTCCTCATTCGCGAGGTCCTGAATGCGATACCGGATCATATAGAATTCAAATGTTTCGGGGAGGCGTGTAAATGACCTTTGACCCATTTCATTTGCATGTCTTTCCCTGTAGCTCTCAACTGATTTTTGGTTGCGTTTCCTTTGGCTCCTTTTGGCTCATTGGTAAAGACGTCTTTCGTCATGCTCTTGGCCGCTTGTTCTGATCACGGTGGAGGCGGAATTTTCGTTTAATCTAAATATTTGTTTTTCTACACTTTGCGGCCTATAATTTCAGGGGTGCAGATTGTAATACATTTTTGGCTCTTAAGCTCGCTGGTTAATTCCCCTCTAATAAATGTGACTAAATATCAGTTAGCTGAGTACGTAGAGAATACATTTTATTCAAAACAACCAATTCACAGTGAAGGACAATTTTAATTACCCTTCCTATAGTCTCATATAAAATTGCAAGGGAAACTTTTGATACCTGCTATAGGGTATTTACCTATTCCATATCGATTAACTAAAATATTCACTGTAATTGCTCAAAGTATCTTGGAATAGACCTCAAGTGATCCAAATGCTGTAAATATTTTCATTAATATTTTAACTCTAAGTTAAAAATCTCACAAAACAATTAGAGTAAATTATTTAAGAATATCGGTGTACATTACATGGAAGAACTTGTAGGCAACATTTCAAGAAGCTGCGTGGTGAGCATAAATTTCGGTTCACCTTTAAAGGAATCAAGAAGTATAACCAAGAATATTTATCTTGTGATATTATTTTAAAGGGCAGACTATTATCTATCGGTATCACTTTTATATTGACCCTTTTTGTTTAATAAACATTTTGCTAACACTATATTCCGGTGACTTGCCGATAGTTGCTATTGACTTCTTCTCGGAACAACTGTGTGTATTTTTGCTTTATCTTTCCGTCACTCTTTTTAAAGAACCAGGTTCAACAGTCATCATTTTGAAGATTTTAATTTATTGAATCCGTGATTTAAAGCAGCAAAAAAAGGAAGTTGAATCAATGAATTAAGTGGTTTGAAGAAGCAAAAACAGGAAATTGAATCACTGAACTCTGTGGTTTGAAGCAGGAAAACAGCCAATTGAATTACTGAACTCCGTGATTTCAAGCAGCAAAACAGGAAGTTGGATCACTGAAGTCAGTGATTTGAAGCAGCAAAATCAGCAACGTAAATCGTTAATCTAATTGTTCCTAACCCCTGGTATAAACATATGGATATCTTTCACCACTGTATAACGCATGGGGTCATCCACATTTGAACTACATCGCTTATTTCTTATCTGCTCTTGTACCGAAATCTCGAAAGTGGCGGGATGGGTAGGTATTGTATTCGCAACCCAATATCTGCTGACCCCTCGAAGATTAAGCCCCATCTCGGCCGCAACCCCGGTAGATGCGTGCATCGGTTACTATAATAAAGGAAGAGCGACCTGCAATTATATGGCTCCATACATTTAAACTTTCTCTATTTTCACCCTTTTACATAACTTTTGAGGGCGATTTAATCGATGTTTTTTTTATAAAAATGAAAAAAAAACTTGGGTCGAGTTTCTCGTTTTGTAAGATATTATGATCGTGACTTTCTGCTATCCACTCCTAATTCATTAATTTAAACAATGGCTAGTAAATTAAAAATATCATTATTAAGAAGAGAATGACATCCTTCAATTAAAAGTGGTCATTCTAGGGCAAATGGATTACCTCTTTGTCCTCAATACCCTAACTCCTGTAATACCCTCATTAATACCCTTATTAATAAATTCGGAAGAGAATATTTTTCTTCTACGGTAATTATGTGAAAACAATCCCTCAAAGTAGATTCAAATCTTCCTAAATCCTCATTACTCTATTTTCATTTCTGGTTTAAATTTACTACTTGAAACTATTCACTTTGTATCGAAGCGTTCTTATAGCTCACACTCGGTTAAAAGAATGTGTAAGTTATATATCTTCTTGAGTAAAGATTTGTGAGATCTACTGGACTGGAGTTTATTGGCCTTTTCGATCTTAATAATCCCTAGTTTTCCTCTTTAATGGGTACTTAAGTTGTGTAACTACCACACATTTATATATCTTTATCTCACTTCTAATATTTAATTATTTTCTAAAACTCTGTGTAAACCTTTTCCCTACCATTCTTGTTCAGCTTTATTATTAAAACCTAAAATGTAGAAATGTCTGTCCGACTCTATTTTCCAGTTCCTTCTTTATAACGCATTGGCCAATTGGCCAAGTTGTGGAATGCCGTTAAAGCCTTTTCCATGTATTGACGTTGATATACTCGTAGCAGTCATCATAGCATATTCAAGGAAATTTTTATCGTATACTATCACAAACAAAATAGCCAAATAATAATAAAATACAGAAGTGATTCTTTCCGTCATAATTAGTATGTTAAGCATAAATAAAGAGATATGGGATTAAAAACATACGCCTTAAGAAGCTATTAAGAATGTTTTAAATTTATAACTCCTAAATAGATAGTATGCAAATATTATTTAGTGTAACACTGCCATGCGATTGGTGTGAGGAAAAGCTAAACGCTATAGTTTTGTCACCCAGTTCTCACGGACTCTTTGGCATTCTCATCGCTTCGCTCATGCCCCGCAATTCCTACATGTCTAGCAACCCAGCAAAAGATAATCTCAAAATCTGTCCGACTCGCCAAATCCGTATCGTCGCGGATATCGCAAAACAGGGGCTGCGGAGATTCGAATGACCTGAGAAAACTGAGGCCGCTTTGTGAGTCGCTATAAATCTTAATCCGTTCTTTAACCCACTATTGGGACTTGGAGCCATTCGTATAACATAGCCCGGTTCCAGCGTGACACGAATTGTGCTCCAAAAAGCCCAAAGGAATAATCCCGGCGTTGTATAAGCCTTGAAAGCAGAGGCGTGGCGACAAATAGTCCAAGGTGGTCGCCTCCAAGGTGGTGTCCTGAGAAGAACCAGGGGCACCACGGGTCCGAGAGCTATATCGAGCCCTCAAAAGAGTTTCGAAGCCCTAAACCCAAAGAGCTTAGGGTATGACTGGCGTCTCTTGGCGGCTCAGGTACAGTCGAGATCAGCTGCTGATGCAGTGAGAGCTGTGGGCGATTGAGAGAGGCGCCAAGCTTACGCATACAGGCGAATAATGCACTGTATACGGCGGAGAGATAGTGGCATCTCCTTAGTATCAAAAATGGGGGACGTGCGGAAAGCACCGGTCACCAGGCTAAGGCCAGTGTAGTGGATCGAGTCTACCTTCAGCAATACACGCTCGGCTGTGGATGCATAAAACTCGCATCTGTAGTCGAGCTTCGAACTAACAAAGGATCGTTTAAAAAGTAAAGCAGTAGCCCTATCATGGCTCCTGGCGCTGAATGCCACGGACAGAATAATATCCATGGCCGTTGTACAAGAGACCTTAAGGCTGCGACGGTCTCCCAGGTGAGGGCATCAATTCAAAATATGAAGTTTGTGTTCCAAGAGTGTTTAGATTTTTAGAAAAAATTACATCCAATGTTTTTTATCTTATATGATAAATAAATAAATATATCTGTTAAGAAATCCAATTCTGATTCTCTTTCTCTCTTTTATTGGCTGAACACTACCCAAATTAAAATCCATGATCATAATAATTAATTTCTGAATACAAATATTTATAAGGCGTTAAATATAATGCTTGAATTGTTCTCATATTACGCTCCTATATCCAACATTCACACAGGAGTTCTCTTTACTATAACTGGGCTTCATTTTCCTTTAATTATAAGTAAGTAATTGAAAGCAATGAACTTACCTTTAGAATGAGTGGACGCCATTCTGAATAGTTAAAAGTAAATTCATTTTTTGGTGTGCTTAGATTAATATTGCATGGGTGGTATCATAGTAGTGTACACCCAGTGCACAAAACTCCAGCGTGCTTATCAAATAAAAGATTAACATTACTCCCTCTATCGCACAATTAGGTTTAAGATTAGATGAACTTCTTGAAGTTAAAAATTGCGTAGTTATTCACTATTCGAGAATATATTTTTACTTTACAAAATTTTAATTTTTCTGCGCCATTTACCTAATTCCCTTCAAGTTTTGGCCTAACTAGTTAGCAAATAGCAGGCTTTGCTATATCTACAGGCATTCCGCGTATACGTCTTTTGGCAATTAACGAATATCATTCTTTGTTATATTTTCTTATATTCCGAACGATTAGCGGATGTCCGTGTTTTCAGTTTATATGTTATAATGGCGTGCAGTGGCTGTGCTAGGTCGCAAAACCAACTAATACGAGAAGTGTTTGATGCCGATTGTCAGGCATTAGAAATCTATAGGGCTCACACTGCAATCAGGCGAGATATTACATACTCTACATATCACAGTGTTTCCAGATTTAGACAGGATCATAATTTATTTTACGGTGTTAAAATTGCAAAGTATTTGAAATGGCGTAAAAGGCCATGCACATTTTCCGTTAGTGCGTTTAAGGGCAGGTGGCTTTATGATGCCCGCATTTTTATTTGGATGTATGTGAGGTATCTTGCGAGTTTAACCAATTGGCGATTTAAGCGGATGTTGGTATATATATTGAGTTATATGAGTTTTTTTCTTGTTGTGTTGTGTACAAATGAGTGCATATCAAGGAGAGCGATATACGTGCTTGACCACAGTGTTCTGAATTCTATGTGTTTTACGCTTCCATGTGAGATTGGCGGCTGGATGGTTTAATAAGTGACAGCTAGGACATTCTCCATTTCAGTAAAGGATCTTGCTTAGCCCAGGCCATCTGACCTAGGAGCTTCTACCGTTGGAGGGAGAAGCGGGTACATTCCCCGCCCTCCTCTCGTAAAAAGAAAAAGAACAGAAGAATACAAAGAAGAATCGGGGCTCCTCTACCTCAATGGGAGCCACTGGGACGGCTCGGGCCACAGCCATTTTGGTATGCGACCAAGCCAGGTTTGGCACGTCCAGGTCCTATGCTCTCCAAGTTTGGGAGTCCCAGACACCGCCTAAAAGTGCGCAGAGCGGAGCCAGGATTACATCTGGGCCCCACATTGCGAGGGTATCTGGCAATTTAGAGGCCGCTGGCCTGAAACGCTTTCTCTTTATTCGCTCCACTGATGGCAGCATGTTAGCCAAATGCAACGTAATCCATCAGAGGAGAGCTCTAGCTAGCGTGAGTGGTAGAGAGCCGAAGGTGACCCATTTCTTGGACGGAAGTCTACTGGCGAATGCTTCGGATCCCTCTTAGGCGGACATGATTGCTACCCTTCGGACACTTGATGGCACGCCGGTGAGTGTAACACTACACTTTACCATAAACTTCGTCAAAGAAGTAGTTTATGCGAGGGAACTCGTGGACTACTTAATAGATAATCTTACCTTAGAGGTTGCAAAACATGGAGTGGTCAAGGTCAAGCATGTGTTGAGAAAACAGGGAGTTGCCTCGAGACCCACCCATACACGCTTCGTCACGTTCGATTATGAAATTTCACTGAGTCGGTGCGTGCTGATTAGTATTGCTACAGCGTAAAGACATTCGCGCCACTGCCGCAGAGGTGATACAACTTACAAGCACTTCGTCCATACGAAACGCTCCAGTTGACGTGCAAATTCAAGGTTACCTATAGTCTGTGTAACTTGCTCCAAGGCCACACACGACAAGATCCAAACTGTGTGTGGCCAAGTGTGTAAATTGCGGAGAGCCACACCGCGCAACCTCTAAGCAAGGTGGTGCCATCTCGTTGAGAATGAAGTCCTGACGTTCAGGACCAGGAGCGCGCCTTGTTCTTGTTTCCATTTTTGCTTTCTTTCCTTTTTTTATTTGTTTGTTTTTTTAGCCTGTGCCCTTGCCTTTTTTCTTCTTTGTATTCTTTCTTATTTGTATTTTAATATAGACTAGTAGTAGGCTGTGACCCGATAAAGGCGACTTTTGTCCTAATAGTCAGTCGGCCGATGGACTATAAAAAAAATTGTATCTCAATCTTTGGGGGGGGGGGGGGTTATGAGGTTTAGGAATGTTTGGTGTAGGTAAATTTGTATGCTATGCATGTAGTGATCTCGCGCGCCATAGAGTGTCGTCTGTGTCTTCTGAAGTTTTGTAGCTATGATCCATTTGTTTTCCTCAGGTATCATATATGCCCTGTGTGCGATATTTTGTGTCGGAGACGAGAATGGTCTCTACCACAGCGTAGAACAGGGGGTGTGTGCCTTTAGTTTGCTAAGGGGCCAATTGGTGTTATTTGTATATATAATAAATAGTGGACGCAACACCGGCGAGTTGTGCAAATGGATGTGTCATTGTGGTATTGTATTTGATCTTTAATTTATTGTATGTAAGGTAGAGAAAAAGAATCTTTCTGGTGCAAGAGAGAGAGAGCTCCGTATTTTTGGCTAGATTCCAACATATTTTTTTTCTGCCACATTTTATCAAAAGCCTACTCCAGATCCTTGCTGTTAAAAATCATTTTTGTTAAGAGTGTCGTGTTTTTTCTATGATGCTATGAGTGATGGTCAGAACCGCTTGAGTAGACCTGCCTAGCTTGAAGAACTATTGGCAGAAAGAGAACAAGTCATTTTCCCTTAGGAAATTCCCGAGACGGGAGTTGACCATTATTTCGAGTATTTTTCCTAGTTGCTCTATTTATTTAGTAATAGTATTGTGTATCATAGGCCCACTAAAAAGTTTAAGAACCAATGGGGGTCTTTTGCAAGGGGGCAGGTGTGATTCGTCTTTTTGCCGTCGCCTTTTGGCAAATATCACAGGATCAACGATATTCTGCAATTTCTTTGGCAGCACTGGGCCAAAATAAAAAATCAAAAGCTTATTGGGCGATTTTATTTTGGCTGAAATGGCCAGCCAATAACTTATTGTAGGCAAGGCGAAGAACCTGAAGAAAACAAGAACGGCGGATGCAAAGAGAGCTAGTCTTAGCACCATCCGCAGTCGTGGTATAATGGTAAAGGCGGTCATTTTTAACGAGATATATATCCTTCCTTGGGACACAACCAAAAACTTGACTCTCCCACAGCAGCTGGAGAGAATTGCAGTACCTCTGCTCACTTGCGAACTCCTTGTTATGAATAAACGCCAATTCTGTGGCAAACATAGTTTCTAAAGGACGTGGGTTGCAATCTCCTTTAAGGCCTGAGCCCCTGTAAGGACGGGCTGAGAGACAGAATTAGGGGAGATCTGGGGATGCTGTCTGAGGGACACGGCGCAGAACTTAATGGAAGCTGCAACGGCCTCCCCCTAAGCAGTGAAATATTTACAATCTAGCTAGCAGGAAACCAAGTGGCACCGGTCGGCGCGCTGCAAGTTATCAGGGACTACTGCACACCTTTCGTGGTCAGGACTTACTGGGGGTAGCAATTTTTCTGTCACTACAACGCAGGTGCACCCAGTGTCTCTTACATTGTTTTACACCCGGCACCCATTAACAGTTCTTTTTTTCAAATTCAAGCCAACCGGAAAAAGTTTTATTAAATAAAAAATTGACTTGATCTCCCGGAGAACCGTTAGACGGGGCAGGAGCTGGAGTTATTGGGCTAGCAGGTGATTGAGAAAGAGAAACATTGACCTGGTGGAGATGTTGGATGGGGGAAGAGCGAAGATGAGAGTTTTGGGGGCAGTTGGTCTTAAAATGTCCGGTCACGCCACGATGGGCCGCCTGGGTAATTGAAAGGTGGGAATTATATAAGAGGGGCTTAATTTCCCTCAGTTCCTGTGGGGGAGGGAATTTAGATTTGGGGAGACCACCATCTTTGACCAAATGGTGCAAATTTTTATGGGAGGACTTAGTGAAATTACTCATACGCTTGAGAGGTGGAGGATGCGATTTATTCGGGTTCTTCGGATACAGATTATGGCTCGACGCGTGTACATCCGCCTCTTCCAGGCATTCATTAAAGGTAGATTCTTGTCTATCTTTTACAAATGCAGGGATCTCGGATGGCAGCGCAGCCATTAACTGATCACGTAAGACAAAATCGCGTCCTATTTGAGCCCAGTTCAAGCAGAATTGTGGCTTCTCAAAGGATGAAGCCAAACTGGCGATAAGTTTGGCTAGGTTATATTCTTGCCTGGCGAAACTTAGCCCGATAGATATCGGGATTCATATTGATTGTCGATAGCAATCGGGCCTTGAGAGTCACATAATTAACGGTTGCTACGGTGAAAAAGATATAACAGTTTCCCGAATGTGGCTCTTGAGCAAAGGAAGTAAGCGTGCCACTCAATTCTCTCGATGTCTAACAAATTCACTTCAAAAAGTTTTGAGATCTGGGTAAGGTAGGCAATGAAGTCTTCGCAATATTTGAATACGGGTAATATAACCAAAAGGTTTTGAGAGGTTTGCTTTCTTGAACTAACGTAAAGGGTTTCTACGTTTTCCCGAATTAGCTAGCGCTCATGCTGACGGTGTATTTCTCTTTTTTCTTCTTCTTCTTTTTGCTTTCTTTCTCTTCTTTATTCTGCTTCTCTTTTCTCGCTTCTTTCTTCGGCTTCTCTTTGAGCTTCTCTTTGTTCTATTCTTTCCTCCCTTTCATTTCTTTCTTCTACCTGGATATAGGCAATTAAATCCTTGCCTGTAAATCTCAAGATTTGACCTTTTTTGGGGAATCTATCAAAGGACAAAACGCTTCACAGGACGTGTGCGTCTACCAGCTCGAACGGACACGGAATACAAGACACAGACTCTGAGGCTCTCACGGAAGTTTAAAAAAAAACTATGCATGCCAAAAAAAAGAAATATATAAAGCATACGAGGGGCGGTCAATAAGTTTTGCGAATCGGTAGGGCAAAACAGAGGAAGGGGGATGGATGTTTGTGGGGGTGTTAGGACAAGTTATGATTAGTTCAGGACCTGCAGCCACATACTCCTGCCTTGTCTATTTAAAAAGCAGTAGCTGATTTCAGATCGACTATCACAAATCTTTCAACAATGGAGAAGGTTGAGCACTGCGCAGTGATCAAATTTTGACCAATGAAGGCAAAAATGGAAAAGAGATCCATGAACGCACGGTTGCAGTGTACACCGACACCACCCCTTCCTATGCAACCATTGCTCGCTGGAATAGGAAGTTCCGCCATGGTCATGAGTCCCTTGAAGATGACCCCCGTCCAGGACGCCCACCATACGTTACCAAAGAAGATAATGTGGCCCGTGTGGAGAGGCTGATCCTCGAAAATCAACGGGGGAAGGTCGAAGAAATCGAGCGAGAGCTTTGAATATCAAATGGAAGTGTTATCAACATCATTCACGACAATTTGGCCATGACTAAGATCATTGACCGTTGGGTCTCTACAAACCTCACGCACCATGATCGACTTCAACGTCATCAAATTCCACAAGGCCAGAGTTACACAAGCTGCCCTGCGCGAGTGCGGATTCGAGAAGCTCAACCATTCCCCCTACACTCCAGAACTGGCCCCTAGCGACTACTTTTTATTCCGCCAGCTCAAGGCTGTACTACGTGGCGCCGGTTTGGGGACGATGAAGATGTTCATCTCTCCGTCCAAGAGTGGATTGAACAGCAATCGGGGGGTTTCTGGTTTTCGGGAATTCGAAGCCTCAGGGACAAGTAGTGCAAGTGCATTGAATTCGAGTGTAGTTATATTGAAAAATAATAAAACACTTTTCCTGATATCTCGTTTACTTATATCCGAATTTCAAAACTTCTTAACTGCCCCTCGTAACTCACAAAGCGGAAATTTAATCCCCATCGGATTAAAATTACTCTTAATCCAACTCGGGATTTAGTAGAGGGTTACCACAAAGAAAAAGTGAAAGTTATGGTCTCGCATGCAAACAATTAAATAGTTACAAAAAAATAAGTTGATTGTGATAGGACGGTCTGAGGCCGCTTTATTTCAGCCTCTATCACATGTCAACCACGCTTACCCACATGCTTTCCCAGGTGCATCCTGCCTGCGAGAGGAAGCAGAAACGCGTTATTTCCCATCATAGCCAATGTTTAATCAAGGAGGTTCACTCCCTCGTTTCGCCTCCCTACGTCGATCTCGCCAGATTGAATTAGGCTTATGGGCAGATAAGGTATTTTCCCAGGCGCCACCGTGACATTCTTCGAAGCCCCCAACTCAATTATCCCATACGCCATGGAGATGGCTCTGGCTATATATACCGTAGCTTTTCCCAATTGAGGCAGATCCAGATTATCTTTGCGAGGCATCAAGCCGATCTGGTGTTCAGAAAGAGAACAACGTTAGAACAGCCATTTTTCTTAAATCTCGTTCGTCAAGAAACGGTTTTCGTTCAGATAATTTAATTCTTTTCTTTTTAACGTTCTACAAGAGAACGCTTGGTTCAACAATAACCTCCATTGTTCATCTAGAACATCTCCGATTTGCTGCCACAAAGATCGCTCGTACTTCCGTGCCCGACTTCGCTTTCACTCTTCGAAGAAAGTCCTTCCCCCTCGTTAAGGACAACCCCACGAAGAACCCTTCTGCTGGAAATCGCCAGTTGGACCGAAGATTCCTTCGCATCGTCTTCCTCTGCACAACAACTTTGTAATTACGTAAGATGAGCATTACCTTTAATCATTTAACCTTTTGTGAACCCAACCCTGTGCTTTAAATGGTTTAGGGAACCATTTTCCCCTTTTTTTTTGTTTGTTTACCATTTTAATTCTCTCCAAATCATAATCTTCATATTAGTCAGATATTTCCACGACCCTTTTTCATTCCCCGTTTATGTAAACATTTTTTTGTGTGTTGTTGATACTTTAATTAATAAAACTCTATTATATTAATGGTAGCCATATTATTTATCCTTGTGCCCATTACATTTCTTAAGCATATTGAAGATAAATAAGCCTCTCCAGGCCCCCCCCCTCGCTTTTTGAACTAACCTCGGTCAATCAGATCACCACGCACTCGAAATATTAGAATAATTCCCTCAACGAATAGTTATATATGGTATATCGTCGAGAACCTATTCTACGACATTGATAATTACTACTACAATCTTTAAATAACTTTGAGCGAACTTAATTAAACTCGGTCAGATTTATTAAATGGGAGGAATCGAAAGTTAATTGTATATAAGTAAATAAAAAAACAACTATACCTGACACCAGATTTTAATATAAAGGTATAAAATAGATATACATATATATATGTCTAGGGATAAAGGTGTGTGACCCAAAAGTCTTCAATAAGTTTGCACGTCTGAATGCCAGGCCGTCAATGTCGGCGCTGGGCTCAGGTACAATATTATTAAGTTTGGATCTTTGAATGGTCATACGTTTGCCGGGTATACAAATAATAATTTGAACAAAGGCTCAGATAAATATCGAAATCTAAATAAAAAGTAGTACGACCAAAGAATATTATGACGGGACAAAGTGAGTAAACTAGGTCCGGGAAAAATATATAAGTGATCCAATAAGTTGGATTGAAGTAAAAACTAATCAAATCTATTGACGTTACACAAAATTGGAAAATTCTTCTTAGGACTGGGAACGGAAAGGTGGAAGACCAATAGCCAGGTGTTCGTCGATGGTGTCCCGATGCGAAGACGTCCTAAGAGACTCCGAAGGGGGTTGAGATCATCTCGGCTCTAGGGAGAATTAATCGCAAATCGAAAATCTTTTGCGGGACGGGAGGAAGTCTCAACCAATGTAGTGAGACTAGAGAAACCTAGGACATTCTTCCAGGGTGTAACCGGGGTTTTTGTAATCTTTCTATGATCAGGGCGTATTACCAGTAGACGATCTGCTGACGAGATCACAAAGGGGAGAGGAACACTTCACTGGGGACAGATAATCGGATCTGGGCGGCAAGAAGATCTGACTCTCTCTATCTTCTGTGGATGTGCAGACATCACCTTAAATAGGAGCCACAGCCATGATCGTCAAAAGGCTGTATGCAGCAAAGCGTCCCAAGGGATATTGGACGCGGATTAAGCAAACATAGACCTTGATAGTTTGGGAGCATCGACGATGCGATTGGAAATAAGAGAGATTCCCTTCTACCCCAAAAGGGGGGAGATGGAAACGGTTGCTGAGCCTCAGAGCGGGACGGCGTTATCAAACTGGGAGAAGACGGTAATCAAGCACCCCAAATTAAATACATTTGCGCTGATGCGTCTCGACCAGGGAAATCCTTTGCGATAACGGAATATTGAATTTCATGCTCCCACACTGATAACACCGTACAATAAAAAAAACAACAGAAATGAGAATAACTTTTCCTAGAGGAGTTTTACCTAAATCACGAATATAACATCCGTTTCTTTCTACGTCCCTCTAGTTTTTCGTAAATTACAATCTAATTTACGTTAAATACATTGAAGGTTTGGTAGGGAATAAATGCAAACAGGATTGGGCCGAAACTAACAGTTCTAAAGTTAAAAATGGATTTTCATATAATTATTTGCTTCCTATTTTTACCTTTTATTTAATATGAGTTGTTGTCTATATTTATATTATTTTTTACATACTACAGTGTTTTTTCTTTACAAGGAGAGAGAGCTAATATTTCCCAGACATTTTCTCTTATATATGTGAATTAGTTACATTAAGACAATAAAAGAGAGCGTTGACCGCATCTACCCCCGTCATTATGGTATAAAAATATACCCCATCATCATGTTAGCCACCTCTACCCCCGTCGTCCTTGTATAAACATCTACCCCCATCGTCATGTTGACCACCTCTATCTCGTTTGTCATGGTATATACATCTAGCCTAATTCGTCATAGTAACAAACTCTACTCCCTAGTTGTCATGCTAAACATATACTCCCATTGCCATAGTAACGACATCTAACCTCCGTCGTCAAAATAACCACCTCTAACCCTGTCTGTCTTGTATCCTATCTCGCACTAGCAAAGGGGTTTTGGTTTAATAAAAATAAAAATATTTCCCTAATCATTTGTCTTGATCTACATTATTTCTTTCATATCCATACTTATTTTCTTGGCCAAAATTCAAGAGTGGTTTTTAAGATGAATTCTTTTCATACACCGTAAAAACAATCCTCACTTCATTTTTATCCATCTAAATTATCTTTTAGATGGATAACTTATTCTATGAACTCGATTTCTATTTTTTTAATCTTAGATTCAGTGAGTAAGAATTATGTGGTGAGAAAAATGGTATTTAGGGACTATTTCTACCTGATATTATTTAAATAAGAAAAATCCTTTTTAGAAAGAAGATCGATAAAATATTTGAATATACGAAAAACAATAAAAACAGCGATCTCTTAATCTTAATCAAATTTCTGAACTTTACCATTTGCAATTTTTTTTGCTTTAAAAAATTACAAAGAATTAGATAAACTTTATTATTTTCTCTGAACTTAATCATTTGACCTTGGTCAATTTGTACATACAAACTAAGAGAAAAAATATTATTATTATTGAAAACATTCCAAATTTCGCGTTTTAAAATATATTGTTAGGCACCAAAGGAGTAGCTTCTCCATTCCGCATTTGAAAATCTATTTTAGAAATAACTTCGGTAAATTTTGAATTACCCAAAAATAAAATAAAAAAGAAGTTATGGTTAAATTTTTATGAATTTTCTAAACTTCATCAAATATAATAACAATGATAATAATAATTACTTGATTTTAAAACTTCAAAGACATACCAGATTACTCATTAACTAAGCCCACAAAATTTTTAAAAATAATTTCACTTCCTCCCCTAAAATCCACTTCTAAAATGATATTAATGGAACATCTAAATATGTTTGAGTTTATAAAAACAACAACCCCCCAAAATCGTGAAGATCAGAAAATTTATTAAAATTTGGCATGTCTGCTTTTTTTCTTTTATGATACATTCGAAAGTTTTATCGAGATTGCATCAATAATAAATTTTTAATTTTGGTACGATTTTATTCATTACCTAAGCCTCCCCCCCCCCAAAGAAATTAACATATTCTCACTTTCTGGCAAAAAGTTCCGTTCTAAAAATATATACTTTCTGAAGATAAAGAATGAATAATTGAATAAAACTTGTCATATATTTGAATTCACATCAAAATGATCTAATATTGCTAAGAAAACACAAACGTTTGAAATTGTTAAATTTAAAGGGATCTTGGTCCTCATATAAAGGGATCTTGCTCTTTATATGAGGGCTTCATCGTCTTTAAATCTTGTTCCGTATAAAAATTAATCTTGTTCCTTATAAAAAATTATTGGTTCCTTATATAAAGGAATCTTGATCCTCATATAAAGGCTTATTAGTCCTTATCTAAAGGTGAGCTTCGGAGGCTCGCAGATTTGGCAAATCATGTGGTTTTAGCAATTCATTGTACAGGGCCTTCAAATAAAATCACATCCAGACCATAACAATTTCTCCGCAAAATAATAATAGTTGGCATCGGCAAATTGATTGCTTAAGGTACATTAGACTCCTAAGAAACTACGGCAGCCCTCTTGAAATGGTCCTTTTTCACAACGTGTTTAGTCATAGTCTGACAAAATATTAGAAAGTTCAATTTTGGATTGCTTGACAGTCTCCCTAATAGGTCCAATTGAATAGCTATTTTGGTGGCGCCGCGCTAAGAACAACTCGCAGATAAGGGCAGATTTGTTAAGCAGTGTAACTGGACGATATCTGTCAAGAGAATGCTTAACCTGCACCAGATTGAAGTGAAGTTAGTTGCTATGCTAAGGAGACCTTACCAATTCGGTCATTTTAGACACTTCACTTTTCTTATAAATTGCTTATCTACTAATAACTTTCATTCAATTCTAAAATTTGCATGACCTTTACCTCTATAGGGTTCGTACCTGTAGGTTATTTATTGTAGAGCATTCGTTTAATTCATGGATTTTCTGTCTAAAGAAATGGAAGATATCGTGAGAGAAATACAGACTTTCTGTTTGTATGTAGGGTACTGTAGTTAATAAAATCCTCTTGACATATAAAACCTTTTGTTTATGATAAACTACGAGTAATTCAATATAAATGAAATCATGCTTAATCTTTGGATTATTTTATTTTGTTTTATCCAATAAAACTCATTTATTCTCGATTTTGAAATAATTTTATCGTAATTTTTAAAAACCAATTCAGTTTTTGTAAGAAACAATCAAATTTTTCATTCAAAAAGGAATTGATGAATTATAAATACAGAACAGAAATTCTCTGTGCTAAAGTGATTAGCAGTTTTCAAATGAGTAATGATTTACCATTTTAAAGGAAATATCAAGAAACAACAGGTGACCTTCTTTAATAGAAATATTTGCTTGAAAAAAGAATGAATCAGGATTTTTTGTCTCTAATGGAAATTTTCATCATCATTTTCTGTTTTGTGTTATTTTATCTAAATTACGGACTTGAATAAAACAGGAAATGACTAATAAATGTAAAGATTACTCCTGGTAATTTAATGATTAAAAAAAGATACCTTTTAGGTTTTTTCTTAATTTTTACTATTTTTTGTTGTTCCTTAATGAGAAAAATTTGGAAAAGACGAAACCAACTTTGACAAATTAGAAGGAAACTGACCAAACAACCATTAAAGCAATTTAAAACTTTTCTTCCCGATAATATGAGGTGACCTAGAAAAATGCCAATTTTGTGGTGAAAACTTTGACTGTGGGCAATCAGCTATGGTCAAATCTGGTCCCACATGATTTCTCCTGAACTTTTTGTAGATTGGGGAGCCATGAGCATCTTAGATTTTATTTTTTTTAATTTCAGAGCAAACCCTTTCTAGTAGAATAGCTAAAAATCTGATATATTTTAAACCTTTAATACTACATGTTGTTGTTTATATGTGAATTAGAGTCTTAATTTTGAGGATGTTATTGATCTTTATTCATAGATTAAAGAAAATAGTTGGTTGAATAAAATAACTATTAACTCAATTCATATATAAATTGCTAAATTTAATTTTTCACCCTGTTCAAATTGCATTTATATAATAAAAAAACTAAGATTATTCCCTTAGCCAATCTGTTATTTTGTATAAATAAACCTGCGCAAATTGATTAAAAATGTTAAATAAACACCCCAAAATATTACTGCTCTTCCAAAAATGCCAAAATTATTGTCATCCAAATAAATCCCCCAAAGTATCTTCCAAGTAATTTGTCTTTCAGCCGAGATCATTGAGATCTAACAAATGCTGATCCTCCTACTTTCAGAATAGATCCGAACGTTTTTTCTTTCACACTTTCATTTTTACTTTCATCCTTTGTCTAATTAAAGAAAAATTAATTTTCTTCGTGATTTACACATCGGAATACTTTTTCCGAGATTTAATTAGGAATCAGTAAAAGTTGGGCTTTCAAGAGTTCCATAACAATAAAAGGACACCTCTCTTGGATATTATCATAAACTACAGTAAATCATTTTAAATAATAAAAAGATAAGTAGGCCGGCCATAACAGTGACACTTGGGCATCAGCCTAAAAGAGGATCAAAAGGTTCAAACAATGGAGTAGAATTTTAAGGAAAAAGAGGTAATGTATTATTATCTCCCTAATATACGAGATTCAAATAACCCAATTACAAAATTAATTATTTAATGTTTAGAGGGCAATAGAAATGCATTAAAAGAATGCATTCTAATTAATTTTTAACTAATTATGATACCAATGATTTTTATATTAATAAAAAGGAAACAAAATGAAACCAAATTGTCCTTCTTTGTAATAGGTTGAGAATGATAGGAATTTTTTAAACAATTAATATAATTTTGTTCGTTTTTCTATAATTATCTTCAATATCTTTTTATAATCAAATAAATTGTGAGAAACTAAATTTAATCTGTGATTTGGTGACATCTTAAATATCCGAAGCTTTCCTTCAACAATTACGCCTTAAAAGCCATCAAATTGTTATAAGAACCACTACTCTCAGTGTGTTATTTGGCTGAAAATGCTACAAATCTACATATAACTTAACCACACATTATACCCTAGTCAACAATAATTTTACTACTTGGGTATTAGCTTGTGATTTACACTAAATTGAGTATGCTGATTCCGAATCTGTAATTATAACTAATCTAGCACGTAAGTTTCCTGAGTTACATACATAGTCTTTATGTACACATATGGGCAGTGTTGCTTTTACTACTGTAGTGAGAAGATGTGTTGTGTGTGTTTGGTTCCTGCGTTAAACTCGTATTTTATCACGTTGTCAAATTTAGCCATTATAGTTGTAGCGTTGAAACGGTATTTACATAGAGTGATTAATTCCATTTTTTTTAAAGATTTATCTCTCAAATAATTTGGAAATGAAATCATCTTGTACCAAACTATATAATAGGATATATACAAACTAAGTTGAAAACATGAATCGGCGAAGATGTATAAATAGCTCAGACAACTTTTGGTATATCTGTGGAAGATATACTCTAAGCAAGCACTGCAAAAATTTAGCTAAAAGAGTGAAAACTGCATAAAATTATTACTTTGGTTGTAAAGTTGGTGACCAAGACAAGTGCTGGGCACCTCAAAAATCTTATACTGTGTGTTATACGGGGCTCACTCAGTGTTTAAATGGCAAACGGAAGGGTATGCCTTATGCTGTATTGATGATATGGTGTGAGCCAACAAATTATGTTTTTGATTGCTACTTTTGTATGACAGATACTGCGGGACTCTCAAATAAGAACAAGTGAAAAATTGTATATCCAGATTGTAAGAAGATCCAGTTGATAAATCAAGAAAGATTTAATGATTTGGTGAGCAGAACACAGAACACTTGGGCTCCATACTACAGCAATCGAATCCCTTAGAAGATGGTGCAAAACGCCATGCGGTTTTAGCCGTCTTGTATAAAAAAGAAGATGGTTCTTGTTTCTGTACCGATGTTAATGGACTCATGAATCAGCTATTTAACGAGCATTTACCTGATCAATGGAGACTATTCATCGATGCAAGCACTGCTAGCCTCAAAGCTGTGTTGCTATACAATGGTTACAAAAAACCTTCAATTCCTGTTGCACTTATTGTTGGGATGATAGAGACATATGATTCAATGAAATTTATTTTGAAAGGTCTTCATTATTCGCATCATAAGTAGAATATCTGTGATGATCTAAAGGTATTTACTTTAATTCTTGGACTGCAGCTAGGATATACAAAGAATATATGCTTCTTATGCCTAGTGAACAACCGGGACGACAGGAATCATTATATTGTTAAAATGTGGCGCGAAAGAGAAGAACGCATATTTGGCCGCTACAATGTGAAGCACATGCCTTTGGTACTTCTACAGAAGATCTACCTAAAACCACACCATATCAAACTTAGCGTTATCACGAATTTTGTTAAAACAATGGCCCATGACTGTGATGGATTCCAGTATCTCAAAGAGAAATTTGGTGCAAAGAAAACCGATGCTAAACTTAAAGCTGGCATTGTTAAATAGGCCGGAGATCAGAGAATTGATACGTGACAGGGAGTTTAGTAATAAACTAAGTCAACTTGAGTTGGCAGCCTGGGATTCATTTGTCCATTGTAGTGCAGAACTTTCTTTATAATCATAGGGCTGAAAACTATGAAGAACTAGTAAAAAAACATGCTAAAGGCCAATCGAGGAATGAGATGTCGGATGTCTCTTAAGATGCATTTTTTTACATTCGCATCTAGGTTTCTTTTCATCTAATATGAGTGATATTAGTGACTAAAATGGTAAAATGTTCCCCTGAGATATCGCAATGATGGAAAGCTGGTAACGAGGCCGCTTTAACGAAAACATGATGGGTGACCACTCTGGTTCCTAAAACGGGAGGATCCTATATCCACATACAAATGCAAGAGCAAGAGTCTCAAACATTTTTGAAGAAATTTATAGTTAGGTGAGTACTGCCTCTTTTCTATGTAATACATATATATTCTAAGTCTGCAAAAGGATGTACATAATGCCATATATGGTGCTTCAAATCCAAAACTTTGTCCAGAAACGTCTCATTTTTCACAAACTCGTAATAATTATATCATTATTTGATCCAAGGTGACAAAGTAAGCCATAAAGCCTAGTTGCATAACTCAGGAACCTTACGTGCTAGGACAAATCTGAGCACAGATTTGGAATTAGCGCAGGAAATTTAGTTAGCTATTACAACATTTACCCAAGTAGCAGAGGTAAAGTTAAAGATTTTTGGCTAGTGTTATGTTTCTGATGATATTTTCTTTACCGTTCATTTCATTCTGCGGCATTTTTTTCCTTTTTATTAATCTCATTGATTCATCTTTCTCTGTCTGGCGTACTCTTCACCCTTTCATATATGAACGAATAACTTGCGAGGGACACAAAATTCTCACCAGCTTCAATAATTAATCTTTAGTAATTAACTAAATCAACAAATTAAAATAAAAAATTAAACGAATTCCCCTGCCCTCTGTTTGCCATTAATTTACAATCGCAAACAGGGTGGAATGGCTTGAAATGAAGAAAATTTAATCGTAGTGCAAAACTAGTTAATTTAATAATTATTTTACACACATATTTAATATGAACTTCTACGCTTAATTAGTCTTTACATAAAAGTCCCGTTTTAAAAAAATATAATTCTGCATATAATGTACAATTTACTTAATATTAACTTTGCATAGACTTTACTAGATGTTTTTAATTGTTATTTCTACGGAAGAGCCTTTTTCATTCCCCCCATTTATTATTTTTAATATATAATATAAACTACACTTAAATCAATAAAACTTGTCTTTTTTGTTAATTCAGATCAAAATTCTAAAATATAACTAAGAAAACCTTGAACTAAAACATTTCAAACTGAAACTTATCTAATCGTTCGATTTGTAGTGATCTTAGTCGTTATAAAAATGGATATTATTCCTTATATAAACAGATATTGTCCCTTATATAAATGAATCTTTTTCCTTATATGGATGGATCTGCTTCCTTATATCAACGAATCTTGATCCTTATATAAAGGAATCTTGGTCTTTATATGAATGCATCTTGGATATTATATAAAGATTCTTGCTCCTTATATATGGTGAGGGATCTTTGTCTTGCCAGATTGGCGTTATTTCTGTGTTTTCAGTATGGAGTGGCTTAATTGTGCAGCCCTTTGCTGTCTTTGATCCTTGTATTTACCAACGTCCCTTTCTCTTGCCTCTAAAAAACTCCTGTTTCTTATCTCATTTCTCATTTATGTAAATTTCTCTTTCTCTTGTATGTATATTATATATGAGTTAACAGTATAGTTATGGATGGAGTTACCGTTGCGAATCACTTTTACAGAAATCCTTAGCCGCTCCATCGATATGGCTGACATAATTCCTACCTCACTTACCTCAATGTCTTGTACGCTGACTGCTTTTATATTGTCGGCCAAGAATAGGCGTAGACAAATTTTTGCGATACCTAAACCAATGCACTTCATTAAAATTTAATATAGACTCCAAACCTAACCACCAAATCGCATTTCTAGAAGTTTGTTTTACACCAGGGACCACGGGTGGCGGTAAATACAAAGACGAGGGGCCTGACTAAAAGGTATTTGGATTCAAACTATAGGACCTCACAGGTGCATGAGGTGGATGAAGTTACCAAAACTCAAAGGCTATGAAGGCGGATGAATGCTACAACATGTCATTCATCTCCAGTCGTCTTGGCTTCTTTACAATTATAATCAGCTGTCTGCTATTTAAGAACCTTTCCCTTAGTGGAGTTTAATAATAAAGAAACAATACTGACATAAATGATGATTTATCGGTAATTTCCTTTCATCTAATACAACTAAATGAATGATGAAATATCTGTAGATTGCAAGTTAAGTTTCCGTCCAAACAATATTTTGACAATACCTAAATGTAAAATACAAAGCCATTACGTACAGTTTTTCGATATTTGACCTTTTTTCCGATAATGAATTGGTAAGTATATTCTTTTTTCTAATAAGCGTAACTTTGGAAATTGAGATGAACTGCTCGTTTGAAGTAACAAAAATAAAGGAGAGCAGAAACCTTGGCAAAGGTAGCCTTTGCAAAGCACTGCTATTTTTAGTATTCACGTTCAATGTGTCAATGATTTAAGACTTTAATTAAAACTTGCTAAGGAATTCATTCTGCGCTTATAAAGCATCTGTTTGGAGCCTAAGCTTCATTCAGTAGTGGGGAATTTATGAGTTTCCATCTTATGTTTGCGATTAGTTGGAAAGATAAGCCGTTATATTAGGTCTTTTTCATTTTTTATAAATAAAGTTGTCAATAAGGGGGAGGTTATTAATAAGCATAGGTACCCATAGAAAGGTGTATTTATTTCGTTCTAAATATAGTAGCATCCTAAAACAGATATACATGTAGATTGGAAGAAATTGGTAAGCGTTATTTTCATTTATCTTAAATTTGGAAGAAAAAATTTAAAATTAAATTACCTTTGGGAGATAAGGATAAAGACTTGAAAATAGAAGGAACTTAACAATAGTTAAGAACTTTAAGGGATTTATTTTAAAATGCTATAAGAGATTAGATGAGGCAGAAATATTTCAAAGATATATTAAAGTCTTTAACGATATTTTGGGCTTCAAGGGAAGTATTTTTGGAAAAAGATAATCATTTTATTTCTTTATAAAGGATTATTTCTTAGCAAAGATATAAGAAAGAAAGAGACAATCAACAAGTAATTTATTACCTGGTTAAGGATGAATAAATGGCAAGAGATTTGAATTGCAATTAATGTACAAACATTTGAGGCGGAAAATCATCTTCACTCTACGATCTATGTTTCAAGGCCAGACTTCATCATCAGGATTACCTAAAAATAGTTGGCAAAATAGTGTCTAATTCTAAATATCTGTAAATGAACTCCGGGTTTGTGTTTTTTTTTTTCAATTTTAATGCACAATGGATGGTGGTTTGCAAAATGAATTCTAATTAAGAAAAGTTTCCATTTATAAAAATGAAGAAATTTCTAAGTCTAAGGTCAATGTGTCACTTGTTGAAGATAGAATTTCCAAATGAGCCCAATCTTACAATGATCTTACAATATTTCTAGTGTTCTGGAATGGTAAAGTGCCCTGGACATGTTAATCGGTGGCCAAATATTGTCCTGGCCACAGAACTCTCCCATTAAAGAACCCTCAAAATCTTGTATTATAAAACTGCTGTAGGATTTGGCTATCTTCAACACCTGACACTTTTCACTTCAAATTTTAGAATCTCTTATTATTTAAAAATTAAACCTTCTCTCATGGATAATTATTTATCTTCCATCCCCTTGTCTATTGTGCATTAACTTTAAAAAAAAACATGATGCATTTTCAGCTGAAATATTCGATTTTGCAAGTTTTTTTAATGCAACGCAGTTATATTTCCTTCTTAAATTATTCTGCTGGACATAAAAACCTCACTTGTAGAAGAAAGTTTAATATTTACACATCAGACTTCTTCTTAACCTTATTGTTTACTGTAAACTCAGAGTAACACGAAAATTTTATAGTGAAAAAATACTTTGAAAAATGTACCGCCAGGATGTCTTCTGAATGTGCAGGAAGTGCTTCGATTCATCCAAGAGACTGGCAAATTGCACAGTCGATATTTTCTTCTTAAACCGCTCTAAATTTTACGGTTCTCTATCCAAAATTTGTATGATTTAAGTTATAGCGTAAATGGCAACCAAA
Source organism: Ceratothoa steindachneri (assembly GCA_963969495.1). NCBI lineage: Eukaryota > Metazoa > Arthropoda > Malacostraca > Isopoda > Cymothoidae > Ceratothoa > Ceratothoa steindachneri. The sequence goes on along the minus strand of OZ018317.1, from coordinate 150,917,921 downwards.
ATTACTAAATCTTTAAATAAATTCAAGGAAGTGTGTATTAAATAACTTTTCATAAGGATATATTCTCCCAAGAAGTCCCAGACTGCAGCCTGACGCCGCGAGGGTGTATGTTTCAATACGTATACCCCCCTAACTGAACTCATCGGGAACCCCAATGATAAAACTTAGGCAATCTCGACTAATAAGGCAGGGTTCCTGAGCATATTAATGCCCACTCCCTTATTGCGGGGTAGCTGTGCTTCTTCGAGCCTCTGGGCTTTAGGTGCTTTCTCCTAATCTGATCAAATGATACAGCTCGGCTGCCCAACGGTCGCACGCAACATTAGCATCAGAATTTAGTTTCTATCATGAGTTCAGAACCAAAGTTTCTCCGTTTCTGACAAATGCATATTAGTTAATGTGTCTGATGCTGCCCAGAGGGCATAATTGAGCTTTTTTCGGAACCTCGGTTGCACACCTGTAGTGGTGACCCAACAAACTATTTTGACCTTTGAAATAGAAGTATTCTATGGAATTAGTTTATCGGGGTACTCCCTTGAGAATATTGTTGAAGAGATAGCCGAACAGTTTGAGGTCACTGTTTAGCAAGTGATGAAGGAGTAGGCCTCATCAAGTTAGGCCTTGACAAGCTTGGTGAATGTTTACATCTTGGTTACCATTTATTCGGCTTAAGGCATTTGTGATATCAAAGTAGAGATATAATCAGATGCACCTATTCGGCCTAACACATCAATAATCTTGACGTGCAAAGAAGGTCAACGCCACTTTGCCTCAATTGTTTCAAGGGCTTGCATAATAAATATGTCTTGTGACAGGTTATTTTCAAGCCTGTGGTCTGTTTTTACTTTGGAAAGGGTAACGAGATTCTTATGTCACCGCCTATAAGATCGAGAACCTTCTACGCTATACAGTTGTGAAAAGGCATACATCGGTCCTGGATCTTACGGGCGTACGAAAATTCCTAAACCCACAATGGGTTCTACCAACCCAGGGCATCTCCAAAGGCATGCTGTCGACCATAAGTGCTTGAGCTCTACTAATGCAAAATTAGGACTTCTTCTGCCATCTGGGTGGGCATTCTCACGAATCATAGCGTCCACGCTCATTCAGTGAATCACGTAATTCGGCTCAGGTAATAAAAGGATGATAGAGGAAAGTTCACTCATCTCTGGGAAGTTATAACTTTAACGAAAGAAAAGTTGTAATTAGAAAGATTTGGCCCTAAAGTTTGAGAGAATATGAACACTGGGTATTGTACAAAAGTATTTCAGTAACTTATCAAAATTATGAACTTTCCAACCTCATATTTTATATTTGTATTTAGGTGTGTAAATTGCGTTAACCTTCGACAACGCTAGGAGAACCTAGTTCTACTGTATTTGCCATAGCTGTAAGTAGTACATTTAAAATAAATGATTCTCTCTGATTACAATATTTGGTGTCAGATTTCTACATAAGGTCCTCTAATTTTATTTAAACTATATCACGACCGACACATGAGGTAAATTAAATGATTTAAACAAAATTGGTAATTGTCCTCGACTCTCTTTTGGTATAGTTCAATGATAAAAGAAAAGATGTTACCTTACCATTGCTTCTTTTTATCGTTTCCATAACTTTCACCTTGTTAGAACTAAAAATAGGTAGTTAAAATAGTACTGGGACTATACGACACAATCAAATTTGTTCCCGCTACCCTATTTTATCAATATCTGCGTCAGATTTGTGGGAAATATTTTTTGGGTGATTTGCATGATGCATGGTACCTAAAAAAGAATTGAACATGTAAGTGCATATCGCATTGGAAGTCGTGGAAAGAAATAATGGAGATTCATTTCACTTGGTTGATTGATATTTCTATGCAAAATGCTTCGCAAATTGCTCACACAAGACGATCAGCATAGATCAGTCGGGTTTAGATAAATGAGCAGATTTGAAGTTCAGCCGAAGAAGTAAGAAAGGAAAGATTGTTAACTTTGAGAACTTGCAGTACGACAACACTGGTCACTTAGTTCAAACGGTTCCTTTAAATAGTTTCTGGAGTGGTCTAAATGAATATTGCACATCTCACCTAAGCATAGTGTTGTAAGTGAAGTGCAATGGTGGATTATGCTCGACCCTTTATTTGTGCAATATATCTATCTATCTAAGTAAAAGAACTCAATGGCGAGTTATGGTATATGATAGTGAAACCACTGTATAGGAATAGAAAGTTTAATTTACGAGACTAGTTTCAGTATGTAGTTTATCATACACACTTCATTTATATACTGAAAATGCGATTATTACTAAAGTCTCTAAATAGCGTACATATCAGAACAAAAAAAGAAGAAAAAAACATAAAGAAACACAAAACGGGAGAAAAAGGTCATTAATCAGGGGGTGTGAGTCTAGGATCGTTGCCTAAGATGTTTATGATGAGGTTACGGGAATAAAGGCTGCATTTCAATTGCTCATCTGACAAATTAAAATTAGGAATTTCTCCTATTTATATACATATATTCTACTATTTTTCGTTTACGGAAATATTTACAATTATATATGATTTGTGCCCTTGAATAGTCAATTTTGTGGTTGAAATTTCTAATATAATTAAAAATACTGGATGTGTTGCTGTCTCGTCTGACATCAGCTGTATGTTCATAAATTCGTTTTATTAAGGTTCTTTTAGTTTTGCCTATGTATAATGTGGGACAGATTGTAGAGATTGTAGATTAAATATACACCTACCTTATTTGGCTGATCCACGGGCTTGGTCGAATGGAATGATTTAAGGATAGAAAAAGGGTATTTAAATGTGGTTAGGCTTAGCAAAATAACATTGTTCACTCCTTTAAGGAAGGGAGAAAAAGGGAGGGATAGACAATTCGTATTACTTGATTTGTTTTGAGCCTTGGGACGGTAATGACTAGATTTTGCTCTAGATAAACTTTCATTGATCACTTGGAGGGAATAATTTAATTCAATGAAACTGCAGATGATATATGTAATCTCGTCTTCTAGAAAGCAAGGGTCACATAATCTAATTGCTCTTAAAAACATACCTCAAAAACCTTACTTCGGCGAAGCCCGTGGATTAGCCAAATGAAGCAGGAGATTACATATATAAATACATTATTTGCAAGAAAAAAAAAAGGAAAATTAACTCCTTGGCAAACTTTAATATAAACTAGAAGTAAACTTTAATACTAAAGTGAGGAGATAGAGATGAACAACGCAAAAAGAAAAAGAACAAGGAAGGGCTCTCCTATTTAGCAAACGAAAAACACAAGTACTGACGACAAAAGCGCAGCCGATAATAAGCACTAAGAAACACATAAAATAATCCATTAACAAAGCAGGGAATTTGAACGAGCGCAAAAAACAAGACATACAATCACTACAGAAGCAAAATTAGAGAAGAATTCAGTAAACTAGAATTTCTATAACAATTTGTAAAAAAAATATTTCATTTATCATCATGTTACTTCGACACATCATGTCTGAGCTAGCTAAAAAATCTTTTTGCTTAACTCTGATCTAGGAGAGACCAGAATGAAGCAGTGTAATTGGAAAGGGACAATTGCTGAGAAAAGAGTTGATCTGTATGCTCTATCTATTCAAATTAACCTGAAGTATTATTCTCTTTAGATAATACGGATAGTTGTCCTACTTTATAAATTACACATACATTTATTTATTAATTTGAATCCTATTATATATACTGAAAGAGATTCTTTTATTTCTGAATGCAGCAAATAGTTTTAAGTCTTAAGCAATAATAAAATAAAGAAAATAAAATGTTTTTAATAAAAATATACTATTTAACATCTTATTTCCATGGAAGAAGAAGATTTACAAAATCTGTTTCTGAAAACTATATATTCGTATATAGTTTTAAAATAAGTAGATAAAAAGACAATTGAAGCCGTTTCATCTCCGAAACACTTCATTATGCCAATTTAATGCCCCATCAACCTGCCATAATTAGATATCATTCTAACTGTTCGTCTATAAATAACATATGAGGAAAACCTGGACGATAATGAGAGAGAGAAAAATATGATTGGTATTCAGAAAAAGCTAATCATGTTGAAAACAATTTTGCAATATTGTCTAATAATATTTACTTTAAAACATGATTTACCCTGTGTAAGAGATAATTTATTTGAAAGTAATGGCTAATTTAATGATAGTATTAGTCAGTATTCATATTCAAATTTGACATCATGCCCTAAAATAATTAATAGTCAGCATTAATGATTCACCTGAAATTTATTCAGATAAATTACATTGTTATAAATGATAGTAGACGAGAGTTTAGATAATTGCTAATCCAAAGGTAAGTTGAAATACTGTAAGGGAAAAGATAATGATAAAATATTGATAAATAGAGAGGTTCCGGAATTACATGTGGCATTAAGAGTTGTGTGTAACAATCAATTTTTGGATTTAGAATACGAAATAGTTTTTAGTAATTATTAAACTATGGTGGATTCTTAATAATTGATATCTCAGAGCTAATAGAGACAAAGAACTATTAAGTGAGGTCAAATGTGTGGTGAGAATGACCTTTGAGGTAATTCTTTATCGAATAGAGAAGCAGGGCAGTTCGCCTGTCAGGAGGGTTGCGCGAGAATTCCGTCTCTTGTGGAGAAGAAGACCGGTTTCCAGACTTAAACCAGTTGGAGATGGCTAAAAGTGGTAGTTGTGATCCAGTTTTACATTTTTAAAGGCGGGAGGTGAAGAATGCTTGACTGGAACTCTCAAACCTGTTATGGTCATAGTGGAAACGGATGTGGAAGAGGATTATGAATAAAGCAGAGAGACTATTCCCAGACATTACAAACATGATTTGACCTACAGATTTTTACTTGCCTCAGGAAAATGGACATGGGAGGTGCCAAGAGTAGGAGAATCTGTAGTAATCTTTTTTTATCCATCCCCATCTGCAGTAATACTCACCAGTACTGCATATGTGTGGTCAAAGTTGAGTTTCAGAAGTTATCCGAGAGCCATTCAGTGATCAGGTTATAAGCAGAGAGTAGAGGTGGGTACTAAATACATTTAACGTATTTAAATACTAAATATTAAATACATGAGAAAAATGTATTTAGATACTACATATATTAAATGTATTTAGGTAAATTTTTAAATACATTTAAAATACATGATATATAATAACATGATATATATCACAACCAAAAAATATCCATTAAAATGAAATTGTATTTATAATTACTAATGTAGGATTTTATGACAATTGGACTAAGGACTACAAAAATATAGAAAGTTCCATAGAATATAATTTCAGTTAGCTATTTATATCAGCATTACATTTAAGTAGTATCAGTTGCTAGAATATTTCGTCATATAGAGAACTCCGTTTTGGAGATAGGATCAATCCTCCTAAAGAGAAGAGCCGTTCCACAGGAGCTGACGACTGAAGGGTGGTGTTGTATTTAATAAATAACTTTATTATATTTGGATTGGTATCTAAACTTTGGGGTGGTTTATTTTAATCCTAAAGGTAAAGGAACAATTCTAAATCCCCTTGATTTTTCAGCTTTGGGTCCCTCTGCTAAATTCTCAATCGCTTGAATCATAATATTTTTAGCAGAGTCTTGGTTGCTTGAACTGCCCCATCAAATATTGATATTTAACTAGCGAAGTTTTAGGAATTGATTACTCTTTGATGCAATAATGGCATCTGTAACGCTGGCTTTATTTTCCAAGGTAATATAAGATTGGCAGCTCTTTTCAAAGCCCTTAGTCACTGCACTTAGAAAAGTTTTGCAAATTTTCAGAGAACTGGACTGGAGGCACTTCAGCTTTTTCTCCACAGTGAGCAACGTGGGGAGCATTTCTCCATAAAATAGTTTTGTTTTCCCTGTAGGCGATCAATTGCCACTGCAATAGGAGCCAAAACTGAGACATACCTCTCAAGAAATTCAATTTCGGGACTTCTAAACACTGGAATTTCAAGGGACGTCATGAGTTGATCTAATTTCTCTTTGTGTTTTAAAACTAATGACAATGCACCAAACAGAGAGTTCCACCTTGCCATGCAAGGCACTTTTAATGAGCAATTGATAACAGTTTTGATAATCTCTGTTGGTTTTGGACGACCTTTTTTCTTCCATAATGCTGAGCAATTCCCAATCGCAGCATGATTGATATTTGTAAAAGAAGATATTTTCAGTGCCTGTTTTGCATCAGTTGTGGCGACGAGACTGAATGCGTGTGAAGCATAGCACACTTGTTTTAATATGCTAAAGCTGCATGGGTCAGACGAAAGGGCTTCTTCCTTATCTAAGGCACTTCAGATTAAGAAGCTCTCATCCAGCTCCTTCTCACCCTGAGCTTCTTTACCTATCTGGATTCCATCTTCTGAATCTGTGGACACATTTGCAGCAGTGACTGCAAATTCCTTGAAAGCTTTAACAAAATTAGAGCCGTTGTCATTGACGTTGCTCGTGATTTTCTGCATCGGGAAATCGTATTCATTGATAAAATTCTCAGCAATCTTGAAGTACATAGTTATGTTCTTCTTTTGAGCGACAGCATGCTAAGACTCCAGGGTGAAGGAAAAGAGCAGCTTCCTTAAGTTGAAAAATAAAATTAAATAACAGTCCAATGTTTGTCTTATAATGTTTCCGTAAATTGTACATATTAATATAATCGAGATAAATTCCACCAACAAAAAGGTCTGCTTTCAGCCAAGAGCTGATAACTCTCTAACTGTAAAGACATTTTCAACTTCATAATGAACAAAATCTTAACATACCAAATGGACTGTAACGCCCCCAAAATTACAGTGACGAGTTGATCAAATATCTGCAGTAAGACATAAGTAAGGGGTACTGTCTAGTTTATTCTTCAGTAGAGCTCTTGTCACTTTCTATATATCTATAAGATTTCGGCCTAGCGTCCGCTTTAAAATGACGTAAACTGAAGAATTTAGACCTACGGTAGTGGAATGTGTGATTATTGTGAGTAAAATTGATTTTTACAGTGAAATGAGAATATATACAGTAGTATGCATATGAAATTTTATACATAAAATGTAGGTATATGAATATCCTATAGCTATATAGGACTGGTAGATTATTTCATTAATATATTATTAGTCCTTCATATTCGGAATTACATAGTAAAATATTACCTTTCAGTATTGTTAGGAATATATACATTATCAAGCTTTATTTCCTACACTTTTGACGGGCGGGCATGCTAGAGTTAACAATGATTTACAGGTATTGGTACTATAAAAAAATACATCTTTATAAGAATTCATCTAATATCTACATATATTTGCTCAATAATTGTACTAATTATTCCTGAAAATCTTTTCTTCAATAATATCTTCAAGTAAATGATAGCGCGCTTTAAGGATATATGTATGTGGATTCTCATCAAATTATTACAAGATATAAACCTCTGTTGTTTGTATATGTCTTCCTTTATTTAATCTCGCTATATAGCCTACGTAGTGACCAAATGATCCGAACGCTTTAGTATTTGGTCGTTATAAGAGCTTAACCTGCACTACTAATACCATAATTGTAAACATTTGTAACTCCGAACTCACCCTTAATTAATCTCATAAAAGCTGGTTGCTCCATGGCTTACAGGGGCTTCACAGGTGGTATGATAAATCTGCAATCAGCGAATCAACAGCAGATTGTTTGACCTTCTTACTATTCAACGAAAAACACTGCGGTAATGTCTTTACTTTAACACCACTGTATGAAGGACCATCATCTAATACTGAACATTTTCTTTTTGAATCTTTTCTTTGAGTTTTCACGTACTTATCCGCTTTTTGCACCAAAGAAGGATGCTTTCTCTCTTGATATTTGTTTCACATTGCCATAATTCGCGTTAAATTCAATCAGCAAATACTATAAATAAAGGTGTTGCAAAACTTACTTATCAATTCAATGAATAAATTCCTACCTTCAAATGAATGCATAGATTGAAAGTAGCATTGCTCGCCTAAGAGATTTTGCCATTGCATGATTTACATACACACTCCACTTTCATTCCGTGGAAGATTTCTCTCTCAAAAAAATCTATCTAGTAAAGGATGACTATAATTACATGATTTTTTATCTTCCTTGTCTTAATATTGTATAATCTATCCGTTCCATACTCATTCGAAGAAGATGAAGTTGCTATGGAGCAGTTAAAATAACGCTGAGCACTCTCACTATACAAACGATTTAAATAATGAAAACCGTAGAAACCTAAATTTACAAGGACAAAAAATGAATAATATAATGGTTTCAGTTAACAGAGGCATAAATAAATTCATTTCTTATAAAGAAGTTAAGATGGAATATATATAATTGCTTTTATCTTCGCATATTTATTCAATTACGTTCCGAAAGCAAACTTTGTCCATGTGGATTGGAAGATGGAAATATCTTTCCGTATTCAAATAATGTCATGATCGAAATCAAATTATCGAACCGTATGATTGACCTCATCAATTGGCAAATATAAGGAGTGAAGTATTTTTCAGAAAATAATGTACAAATTAATAAGAAATATGGCGAATACAGTATATAATTTGTCTAATTTCAATGGAATAACAGCAACAAGAGGATGAAACCAGAAACTAACGACAATTTAAATATCGACCGAAAGTTTGCCTTCAGCAAACACGTCGTTCAAGCGTGGGACTCTTTAGCTCATAACCGTTAGCAAACAAAAATTCGATAACTTTAAAATAAAAATATTACTTGATAAATATTTTGAAAAATAAAGTTAAATCACATTATAATTTTAAATTATGATCTGTAAATTCAACTAGATAATTAAATAACCACACATATTATTATCAATTTTAGGTAAAAACAAACTGTAGGATTGAATAAATTGTTTTGTATTTTTGGTTTTCAAATTGTGTTTCTACGTCATGACTACAACATATATGTTAGGTTCTCTGTTTTTCTATGTCAAAGGTTCTAAATCAAATTAAATTTCTCAATTTCGCATAATAATTAATACCAAGGGATCGTAGATATAAGTTGGGAAATTGTTGGTTTATCTAGAATTATTTTATTTTTCCGCGGTTAGTTTTTGTCCGTGAATTTTACAAGTCATTTTCTATGAACTCACAACTTAAGCTTCACCCTAACGTTGAAATCCCTCTTATTTTATATGCTTATATAGAATATCGTTGTCGACTGAAATCTTTCCTTGAATTTTGTCGAACTTCCATTACGGTATAACATCTATAACATCTCACAAGTCCTTTTTCATATTTCTGGACTACTCTTAAAACAATACTTCTCATAAACAGATCGAAATGATGACTACAAAATTATATCAGATATTTATATACATTTAGTTCTTCTTTTAGTTTTAACAATAATAGAACCAAACAATGGATCGTTATAAATACCTAACAATGACAACCTTCTCTTCTGTATGGTTTCGATAGAGAGGATAGATGTGCAATGATTTATAGATTTTGTGACTCTGGAGCAAAGTTTATGTTTTTGTGGGGTTCTTACAGTAGCAGTAAGGCTGGCACAATGAGGCACGTTAGCTTAGTTAGGAAAAATAAACACAATGATAGAGATGTAATGCTACTATAGATTACTATTCCAGGTAAAAATACTGTAACAATATTCTTGTCCCATATCATCATCTCGGATGCGTTTCCTTGCCTAATGTTAGAGGTCGCAGTATCGCGAGAAATGTTTCATTGAATTAACTCTTTTTAAATTTGACTCTAATTTTACAAGAACGTAATAAATGGCTAAACAGAGTAGATGAAATATTTTCTGGAACTATGGTACAGATTTGATAGCAAGTGTCCTATTTTCATCTTTTGAAATGTTGATTTAACAAAACAGAGCTTTTGTAAGATTATCCAATCGGAGACCTCCTGTCGCAGCACAAAGCCATCGTGTTCTAGCAAAATTTGTGGCAATGAAAGTGGGTCTATAAATGCTTTTGAAGTTCTGCTGTTACTTCTACTATTCTGGTCACAAAAAAATGTTTAGCACACCTATCAATGCTTGCATCTTAACCTACCATTCCACAAATTTGGTGGAAGGATATAATCCAAAATAAAGTTTTTTGCAAAACTTGGAACAACAGCACGTTTTTCTTAATCACATTTAAGTCTTTTTGTGAACTAATAATTTTCCTCATTGGATACAAAACCATCTCGTCCTCCGAAATTAGAATTCAAAATGAAAATTTAAGCAAAATGGAAGATGAGAGTTCTCTAGGACCTTTATAATAGTTAAACTCCGCTCACTCTTTAGTGCGTAGAAGGAAATCCACATGAAGATCAGAACGTGGGTCACTGGTGAGCCCCAAGCCACTGGAGGCCAAACCACTTAGGGGATTACCAGCTGTAGGGGTCCTAATGCGCGTTCCTGCCTCCGACCACCAAGGTTGAACCCTCCTTGAGCCCCTGTAGAATGTATAAGTGTAAAGTGGAAAGGAATGGCCCCAAAGGGGTGCTGTGACTCAATCTGATGAAGTTCATATCTAAAAGAGTGGTTTAGTTGAGAAGTGGAGACGGTAAGGGTAATGATATGGCGAATGTTGTCATAGGCTAATGATGATGCTAAATACCCCCGTAATGTAAGTATCAGCGTATCCCCCGATGGGTGTCCAGTTCGTAATGGCGGAGGAATTTTTGTGTCGGCGCACACTCGGAATTGAACCCGTTCCCTGACGCCAGAAATCCCACCCTTTATTCCCTAGGCTAACCTCGTTCCTGATGACTGAATCGTCCAGGAGATTTGGGGAAACTAATTGTGTCCAAGAAATTATCTTCGTGTAAACGAACTTAGATGTGTATATCTTTTACCAGTTTCACACTCATAGACTTCTTTCAAAACATGATGGCTGAGATGACGCAACTACATTTCACGTTGATCTAGAAACCCACGGTTCAAATCCAAGAAAGGGATTCACAAGGGTGTACGTCGATTGTAATGCTCATAATATATTCTTTTTTATAAATAAAGAAGTAATCAAATGTAATCAACCAGAAACATGTAGAAGGTAGGAGGTAAAAGTCATGTAGACTGTAGCAAGCGACATCGTCATGTAGACGTTTAAGGTGATTTCGATTGACAATGAAATAAACCCCCTTAATGGGTTGACCACCCTTCCGGGGCTGATCTCCTGCGCAAAGGGCTGTAGTGCTTTGGCAGGCCAGAGGCAAGGCTGTATTTTTTAGACTGTACACCCCGTTGTGAAAGAGAAAAGAGTTGCCTCTCATTTCCAAGTGGATATGATGCGCCTACCCAACCTGGATGCAACCAAAACGTGACACCAATCTACTTGGATGTATCCCGTGGAAGATTAACCAGCAATTGAACGTCCACTTCCTGGCTATGGCATGGGGCACTAGCTCAGGGGAGTGGGGGTGCTATTGAATCCCCACCACAGCATGCCATCCCCTTCCTCCGTTCTAAACTCGTGCCTCACGACAGTCTCACGGAAAGCTCGGCTGCACATAATTGTGCTAACGTTGACTGCGCCTACAGTACACAGGCTGTAGGATTGCAGGCTTTCTCCCTTAATCTCCCTTGATCTTCATTAATCTCCCAGGAGTCGGAGGGAGCATTAATTATCCTTTCCTTAGGAATTATTGACCATAACAATTCGTCCGAAATGAGGATCAAAGAAGCGAAAACATAATTAAATTTTAAATCATAATCCTTTTAATATTTTTTTAGTGATATAAAATGGAAGGCAACAAAAGCATAACCTGTAGAAAGTTTTGCAAAAAAATCTTTATAAAAGAGGAGAAGATGTAACAAGTGATATTAATATGATATATTGTCCGATTAGAACAGGTGGAGTATTAGTGGATTGGCGACGTGTAAAAGCTGATAATTATTGAAAGAGAACAACATCATTAGATCACATGTACAAAAGTCGTTTTGGAGCATCACACTCTATCCTTCACCTGTACAAAGACTATAAAAATATTTCCTTAGCACATTAACTTCCTACAAAATGAGAGAAAGAAGAGAAAATAACATTTAATAAGAGAGAGAGAGTGAGAGAGAGAGAGAAAGAAAGAGAGAAAGAGAAAGCGACCTAACCACGAGATTCAATTTGAAATTCCCTTTGACAGATTAAAGTTTGGGCGAGAATCGATTAGTGCGGATTCAACCACTATTCACTTAACCCAGACATTATATGATATATATATATATATATATATATATATATATATATATACATATATGCGCGCACATAATATCTGTGTTCATAAATCCTATGGGATTTGGTATGTGGAGTTTTCCCCCTAATGGTTGTTGTTAAAAGGATGAAGCGGTGGTAAGATGAGGAGAGTTGCGCCCCATACAGCCCCATCACTCATAACTACACCACTTTCTGGGCTAACTAAATTTAATAGTCAATGGTTTGAGTCCTACAAGCGATCCAAATTCGACCTTAAGGAAGTTTAATTTATTCCTCTTCTTCTTTCTTCCAAGGTACCAGTTCTCTCTGCTTCAGGATTCGTAATCATATAATCAATAAGGTACTGAACAGAAGAAGCAAATATTGCAACTGGTTATCCTGAAGAATGCTTGTCTAGTTTGTTAAAAGTGCTTTATTCTTCTCGCCTTTGCCTCAATAAACTTATTTTTACCATCAAATTCTCCGCACATCATTACACAATAAAACGTGCGATAATGTAGAAAGTTTAAATTGCATTTGATAAAGAAATACTGGTTAATTGGAGGTAATTTATATATAATACTATCCTTGCATTAACGTCATTTGCAACAATCAAAACTTCGTATTAAAATGTTCCTGCCCTTATTCACAAAACACTACCTATGTTTTTATTTAATTTGGAATTTTAAAATCGTTGATAATAAGGGATTTAATGATATTTTCTTTTATCCTTCAGATTTATAAAAATAGTTGATAAGGAAATATTTGCTCTATCCTATAAAATAGGATAGATCCAAGCAACTAATATCTGTTTTCATTTAAGGAAGTTTTATCCTTTAGATTTATAAAAATAGTTGATGAGAAAATATTTGCTTTATTCTATAATATATGATAGATCCAAGAAACTAATAGCTGTTTTCTCCTCAGTAGATTTATGAAACTCTGAGTTGAGTGCGTCCGAAAATTGACACAGTCTTGAGGCAACTGTCGTGAGAGTTATATGTGATTTCTTGAGTGATGATCAAAACACCCACGGTACTATTCAGCTATGTCTAAAAAGACATTTGCTCCAATGAAGATTCTACTTAAATATGCCGCCAAGGATAGTTATTTTGATTCGTAATTTTTCAAAGAAAATCTAATTTGTTTGCGTTGGTTATTGAAGGTTTATTTTATATGTTTCTTTCCCTTATTGATACAATATGAATAACTTATAAAAGGGGCAGAAATTTGTATCGGAATCTGAAGTTGAAAGCGATAAAAAAGATGACAGTGACGGCGAGATAGATTTCGTTGAGGAAGATGAACATATTTTTGAATCTATGTAAATGCTATGTCGCGGAGACTGATAATCTACCACACAAGCCCCATAAAAAACATGAAAATCAGAGAGGTTTCAAGGAAAAGACATTAATAAGCGTAGTGAAGGTGTTTTTTTAATGTTTTCCTAGAAAGACAAGGCTTATAAGTACCACTTTAAATGCAATCTCTCCTAATTATTTTTTTTGCCTGTTTGTTACTTCTGAAATATTAGATTTATTGGTGGAAAGACTAACGAATTGATCACTGATCAGAGAATGAACTATGCTCAAACGAGCAAGACCAGGGATTTCGACGGTGTTGAAATGAAAACCTTTCTTGGCTTGCTTCTTTGAGATGGCTTTTATCAGAGTAACAGATTGAAACTTGATGATTTTTGGAATGCCGATGGCTCAGGTGTAGATGTATTAATATTAGCAATGTCATTACATCGCTTCAGTTTCCTCTTATGCTTCATAAGATTCGATGGTAAAGGATCACGCTCTGCACGAAGGAAAGTTAAGTTTGTCCAAATTAGAGACCTCTTTGAGATGTTTGTTGACAACTCTGAAATATTATTCCCCAACAAACTTGAGACAATTGATAAGATGCTCGACAGCATTCAGAGGTTAATAATTGTCTCTTCGAAAAGATATATACCGGGCAAACATACAAATATGAAATAAAGGTATATAAATGGTTGATACAAAAACTATTATATATGTAAAATAAGGAAAACAGCCTGATGGCCCATTCAATGCAGACAATTTGGCCATTGGTGTGAACTCAAGGTTACATCAGCCATCTTAAGCCCTGCTAGAAATATTACATTTGACAACTGGTGTACTAGTTTCCAGTTACTCCCAATGCTGCTTGATGACCAGAATTTGAGTGTGGTGGGCAGACTTTGAAAAAACAAGCGTGAAATTCTTAAAGAATTCTCAGAGCCAAAAGAAAAATGTCCTTATAAAAGTACGTTTGGTTTTACAGAAGAAATGACACTAATTTAATACATACGCAGACTAAAAAAAAATGTTGTTTTTGCTAGCAGCATGCAATATGATGACAAAATTGACCTAAATTCAGGTCCTAAGATACCATCTGGTATCGTCAACCAGATGGTAACCATGTATGACACTTCAAGATATAGCCGTTGACGGAGCAAGACTAATTTCTATACTTTTCCTAACATTTTAAACATAAACTGGTACGTTCTATACCTATACTGCAGCACCTCCCAGGAAAAGCTACATCGCTAAAGTTCAATCAAGAAGAATGATCTGGAGAAGAATCTCAGGGAAGGAATTAAAAGAATGTTGCCCAGCATGCACAACGCCCTGCCAGACTCACACATCACAGATAGCAAGGAAATATGCCATAGTCACATGGTCGATGAAAACAGTATGTAACGAGTGTGTTAACCATGCGTTGAAAGAACACAGCAACTTGATTTTCAGTTTATGGAGTGACAAAGTACAATATCAGGTAATGAAACAAAATGAGGAAGATGTTTTTAAAAAGACAGATATATATATATATATATATATATATATATATATATATATATATATATATATATATATATATATATATAAATATATATATATATATATATATATATATATATGGCGATTTTATATCTCTTCCGACCCCATATTTTGAACATTTTCTTTTAGCATAATACTTTCGCTTTTTCGCGTATGCAAATTCATATAAGACTACTTTTTACGAACGGGAGATTTTTAGAGCATTTGAATCATAATAAAAAAGATTT
This sequence comes from Ceratothoa steindachneri, assembly GCA_963969495.1. NCBI lineage: Eukaryota > Metazoa > Arthropoda > Malacostraca > Isopoda > Cymothoidae > Ceratothoa > Ceratothoa steindachneri. The sequence goes on along the minus strand of OZ018317.1, from coordinate 150,902,698 downwards.
TTCTCTTTTGTTTGCTTATTCAACCTATTGCAAAGAGTTCCGTTACTGTTTGAAAATAAATGGTGAAGTTCAAAATAAATAAATATGATTATCGAATGTTTGGAAGTTTTTTAACAAAAAGAAATTCAATTCGTGAAGTTCAGAAAATTTATAAAAATTTAACCATGGTTGCTTTTTTATTTAATTTTTGGGTATATTCGAAAGTTTTATCTAAGTTATTTATAAAAATAAATTTTAAATATTAATCTTCATCAGGAGGAAAGAGTTACTGGCACTTAAAAAGGAATAATGCAAAATGTGTGATGGAGAAGCCGCTCCTTTTTTCCCTAACAATATATTTTATGAACGAGAGTTTTGGGATGGGTTGAATAATAATAGTATAGTTTATATGTACCAATTTACCACAGGCAAATGGTTAATTTCACACAAAATAAAACTAATTATCGAATTTTGGGGAATTATTTACACAAAACCAATTACAAATGGTGAAGTTCAGAAATTTGATTAAGATTAATATATGGCTGTTTATATTTTTCTCGTATAGTCGAATCTTTTATTGAATTTCTTTCCTAAATAAATTTTTTATTTTAATCTTTATCAGGACGAAATAGCCACCATATAAAAAATGAAGCTAAATAAAGATATTAAATAAAGATTTAAATGGGAAAAACTGAGGTCTGAAGATTCTTTTTTCTGTATTTCAAAAGAATTCCGATCGGTTTTTTTACCCTTAGGACTAGCAAATAAGGATGGATCCGTAAAAGAAAAAGGAGTAAATTTTTATGTGAAAAGAGATAGTTTTTCGTATATTAGATATTTTTATTTCTAAGAGTTTATTTAAAGATCGAAAAATTAGAGCGCAGAGCTGTTTGTTTAAAATTCAAAGTTTTCATTTTAGGTAATGCTTAAAGTTGTTGCCTTAGGCCTGTTTGCAATAACTCTATAATTTAAGAAGGGGATGTTTTGGAGTATTTGAATAATAATTTCATCTTAGTTTGGTTATGATTTCTGTTTTTTTATAAAAATTATTTCTAATAATTCTTTAATAGTATCAAAAAACAAAATGGTGAAGTTCAAAAATAAATATAAGTATCGAAACTGTGAATTTTTTCAAACCCAAACAATTACAGATGGTGAAGTTCAGAAAATTTATTTTTATATATATCTTCTTTTATAACTATATTTTAGCAACGTGATATTTTAAAAGGGAAGGAAACTTATTTTACAAGTTCTTTTTAAAATTATTATAATTGGCGAAGTTTAGAAAAGTTATAAAAGTTTAACCATGGCTGTTTTTTTTTAGATTTTAACTTTTAATCTTAGCAGTCAAGCGCAAGCTTCCCTCGTAGGGGGGTATGGAAAGGCCATTGCTTGGTGTACATATATATTGAAGCTTTTATCAAACTAATTACTAATAACAGGTAGCATTTTTTTCACCTTATGCATTTTACTTATTGAATTTAAGAATAAAAAAACCATGCAATATACAAACCAAACTAAGATGAAATTATGAATCAAATAATCAAAGAAATCTCCTTCTTAAATTATATAGTTAGTGCTGATGATGATGATAATGATGATATAAATCATGTTCATAAACTGATTTAATATTAACACATGGTGTTATTGGAGGGGGGGGTGTATTTTTAATAATAATATAGCAGCGGTAGCGATCGAACGTATTCTAAGCGAGCTCTCTACTCAAATATTGTTGCTCGGCCTGACGAATCTCATGAAGATCGGCTCGAGGATTCGAATCTATCGTTAGAGAAGGAAATTCATTTGACTATTTTATAATTCTAGAGGACAGCCAAAAACTATTGTAAATAATTAAATTCTTTATAAAATTATATCAAATATTGGCCGTCATTATACAGCGCCAAAAATCCAAGAACGTATACACAGTAGTGCTTAAAAAAAAGGAAAACTGCGTTAAACTTCAAAAGATCCGATACAAAATAACAGCAAATATAAAACACCAAAGAGGAAACTAAACGGCAAAGTTAAAATTTCCCCAAACTCCGAAGAAAACCTCATCCAAAAACCTAAATCCGACTTACTCCCTTCAGTTTCACGAGCCAATTCAAGAAATACAACTGCAGCTTCATCTAGAAAAACAACTACCGATGTTCACTCATCAGCAGGGGATCTCGGAACTGCATTGAGCCACAGAGGTGGGGCTTGCAGGCCCACCGGTGTTTAGACACGCACTGGCTCCTAACAACCACTGCCCGCCCCACGCCTCCACTCCCTTGTGGGTTCTGCAATTTTAGGCAAACGCTAGATGAAGGATATCTTGATCAAAAACCGAGATCAGAAGTAGCTATAGGCGGGCACTAATAGACCGGTGTCTCGGCAGCTTCTTGCCGCCAAGAATAAAGCCTGGTCGTATCGAGGCTCTCCTGCCACCAACGTCCTTCTCCCCTCGGTGAAGATACGGGTCCAAAGACTGCACACATTCCTACCCGTTTAAAACGCCTGCATGTTTAATGCTCTCAATATGAGGGCATCCGTCATCATGGACCTACATGGAGTACCCAAGGCAAGTATTTCTAGTATATAAAGGAAAATTTAGATGAAAAGGAAGGTGTGGATTGCTTTTACAGTAAGTGAAAAGAATCTAGCTAAAAAATGTTTTTAATCTACGCCCCCAAAATAATTATGGATATGAAAAAAATAGATCAAGAGAAAGTTTCAGGGAAAATGTCATTGAAATGTTTTAATTTATATTAGATCACAACCGCGTTGCTAGAGCAAGAAAGACCTCAAAACACATACTAAAGGAGGTCTGCCCCCGAAGCGCAAGCTCCTCTTGTAAGAAAGAGTGGCGAAACGACTCCTCTTGTAAATATATAAAATAAAAATACATCCACTGCACAGTATGTTATCCGCTTCCAAGCCAAATTCAGTTTCATTTCAAATAACATCCATTATTTTTATCTCATTCACGAGCGACTTCCTTTAAAATAATTCTTTTAAGGAATCTCTGAGAAATTTCTTTTCCAAAAAGAGATACTGAAGCTACATTATCAGGTAGAAATATCAAATAACGATATAATTCCAAACATTTTGGCACAAAATCGTCTATTCAAAGAATTCAAAAGAAAGGTTCGATTGATTTTTCTTAAAAGATTTCCATTCACACATCACATTTAAGGCCGAAATCATAGTCCAGATATCAAAATTTCTTCCGCCATTCCAATCAAATACGACGCATCGTGTACAAGAAAAGATAATGATATCGTTTTTTTAGACATATCGCATCAATATCTCAAATTAGATTCAAATTGTCTAATATTTGTCCTTTCAGTTATATGAAATCAGGAAATTTTCTCTTTCCAAGACATACCTACAAAGATGAGAGCTTACCTAACAATATATATATATACAAAAAAGCAACTACAGGATCTTCGGGTGATAATACAACCACCACAGGAATATGCCATTTTTATTTTCTGTCTTTCAAATAAAATTTGAAGACAGAAAGCACGATGCAGACTTTTGGTTTAGCTGACTATAAATACATATAGTACAAGAGAAAATAAGAATTGGACGCAATGAGCAAATGAGAAAAGAAACCGGAGTTTTTTGAAGGCAAGATAAAGGGACATTAGAAGAATCTAGAATCAAAGGGAGCAGAGGACGGCACAGTGAAGGCGATCATTTACCGAGTAGACGGAAATAACGCCAGGGGAAAAAAGTTTTGAATTCCTGGCCGGAACTCAAACCCGGTTCTACTGATTGCCAGTCAGATGCTTTCCGCTAAGCTACCAGGCACAGTATCTATATTTCGCTTAAAGCGTTACCCGATCAAACCCAGTATCTCGCTTTTATTTAATCTAAAACTGTTTTTAATAAAAATTCTTTATCACCTTTTAATTTGACTATCCTTGATTGATTGATTGTAAGTGTTTGAATATTTTAGTCCCAAGCTTAATAAAGGTGATGCGCTTATTTACAAGCTAATATGGTTGTAGCTAATCTTTACATGGATTCATTGTGGTTACTGATCTTTACAGGTGCGATTGGTGTTTATGTGTAAGAATAGAAAAGCTTACAAAATAGTGTTGTTTGAAGTAAAAGTAATGGCAAGGCATAGATGATAATTTTTTTAAAAAATTACTACTGTTCTGGATCTTTTATCGCGCAGGGATGCCTTTGAAATTACATATAACAGCACCTAAGGAAGAGAGGATAGATCATTCTACCTAATATGGGTAAAAGCTAGATAAAAAAATGGATTGTGAGTGGCTGATCTTGTATCTCAATACGATAAATTCCACAAATACAGAGATTAAATAAAAAATACTTTAAATGAACCTTTAAACATACTCTAATACAAATATATTATGAGTATATTCTAAAAATACATATATTAACCAAATAATTTTTCCAGATGATCAGAATATGCGTTACACTGATTTTTAGGGCAAAATTCCCCCTAGAAGTTAACACTCAAATAGTCTTCAAGATAGTTACTTGGGTTTGAGCTCAAATTAAATGCAGGTCGAAAAAAAGAGAAACAAAAAAGCAAAACTTTGTTGGAAATTTGTCTAAAAATTGGTGTATATTTTAAGATTACGATGTCTAATTAATTAAATTCTTAGCTTAACTTGATTAATTTATTATAAAATCTTAATGAAAGAGGCAATCATGATTAAACAGGGCGTTTGAGCTAAAATTGACGATATTTAATGACTCATTTTTTCATGAAACATTTGATTTATCGGTGAACAGTAAACAGCATTAGCTTGCATACATAGAGATGGAAGATTGTAAACCATCTGGAAAAGAAGTTACCTGTCACATTATGATTCATAGCAGCGAGTATCATGAATAAATGCCCTCTTAACAGTATAAATGATGTATAACGTGACATGAGCAGTTGCAACGAAGAATATGAAGCCGTGGGCAGCAGAAATGAAGAGAAAAGGCGTTCTGAGTGCGTCCGAATGTCGGAATTCATCCAGCAGCTTCTTTACAAGATGATCAAAGACCCAAGCAAGATAATCGGGGCTTTAGCGAGAGAGATAGGTGTAGAGTCACCCCCATGAAGTTGGGCCTGAAGAGGATCTTCGCGAGCACTCGTACAAGTGCCACAAGGAAAAAATTATGAAAGCCAAGTCTAAGGAGAACTGTTTGATGAAAGCAAAGAAGCTCCTGAACAAGTTGAGGGATCGATTTGAGCCTGGAACAATATGGTTCTTCTAAGATGAAAATAGTTGCCTATCATCCAGCACGAGAGAGAGCTTGCTTATAATCCATGAAATGTTACACCTAACTTCAAGACTAAGTTCCCTCAGACTGCAATAGTCTGTTGGTGTTTCTTCAGTGATAGTAACGCTATATCAAGTATGAATTTTTGAACATAGTATTAGGCTGAATTCAGACAGCTATTTGTAGATGCTGGAGATCGTAGTCAAACCCTGTCTGGTGAGTGTTGCTTCTGGAAGGCCCTAATTACGGATAGAGAGAGAGAGGGTCAAAATCCGTATTTTTATCTGTTGACCCTGATAGATATATTTGTCTATCATTAGACTTTTCTCCGTTGTCAATCGTTATGTATATCATGTCGATCTCTGGTTGGTTTCTCATGACGTTTGTTTTTTTTATTTTTATTTTTAGGTCGATATTTTTGCTTTCATGGTTAAGTTCTTGATGCCTTTTCTGAATCTTTTCTACTTTAAAGTTATTATTACAATCCCATATTCGAATCTCAGGGGATTGAGGTAATCCGCATCGATCTTTATGCTTTTGTTTTTCAGGTTTAGCCACCTGAATATTTTCTTCTAAATAGTACATGAATAATTTCGACGAGATATTATATCTTAGTATACCACCTTTCTTTAATTGAAATAGGTCGGAATCCATAGGCAAGCTAATGTAAGATTTGCTATTTTGTTATGTTTTCTAGGATTGCTATGTAGCCACGATTTTAAACCTTGATGCTTCAAGTCGTTTTTGACCTTTGGAGTTTCTATTGAATCAAATGCTTTCTTGAAGTCTAAAAATATCAAACATAGAGTTATATTGGTCTATGAAGTCTTCTCAATTAGCTTGTTGCGAGTATATTTGTGGCCACTCGTTGAGAAAATATCTTTTATGGCTTACTTGTTCTATCAATTGAGGGTCAGTTAGCTGGTTTTTTAATCGTTAGTTTGAACTCTTGTAAAGCCTCTTTAGACAGATGAGAAATGGCTAATTGGTCTGCCATTTCTTCTTTTCTAGCTACTATGTCAAATTTTCTTTTTCAAGCATCTTTTTAGCAATTTTATATCCCTTTGCTTCATTGATGGTGTTTGCAACAATGGTTGTATTAAATTTTCCTTTTTCAGCTATCAGTTTCCTTTTAATAAGCTTGATTAGTTTAGTGAATTCAATTTTTTGACTAGTATGTATTGCTTTGAGGTATTTGCGCTTCTTCATTAGGTTTAGTGTTTCTTCTAAGAATTCGGTGTTGTGCTTATTTTGTTTTTCATGTAGTTGATCATGTTATCGTTCATAACTTGTATGTTGCTGGTGTCAATGTGCTCAAGGCGATTTTCATGGTATGCTCTCAGAATATTGCAATGGAATTTTGGATCTTATTGGGCTTTTTTTTTTAATAGAATAGCTTTCTTTTATCTCTTAAAGTGATATTTATTATCCTATATTTGATTATCTTATGTTCAAGGATATTGAATTTATGGATGACTTAGAATTTATTGACGGTGATTTTTCTGTCGACCAACATGCAATCAATTTCATCGTAATCTCATGGTTTGGGCTTCTCCAAGTCCATGTTTGCTGTTGCTTTTTTAACATAGTGTTGGCAAATTTCAGTTCTTGGGTCAGTATAAAGTCAACTAGAATTGTTCCCTTAAATTTTGTTGCCCAATAGAAGACTTTTGCTTGCATGATTCATTCCACCTATCGAACTTCTGCATCTGTCTCACATAAGGATATTAGAATTGGCTTTGTTTTTGTTTAGGATTAGTCCGATGTGATAATAGAATATAGCTAATTCTTCCTGCGTACTAACAGATCTTGATGTGTAAACTTGGACTATTTTAAGGCTGCACTTCTTAGAGACAATTAAGTTCACCTAAGCTATTCTTACTGATATGCGTGAAAATCAATTATCATTTTTTTGAACTCTGTATGCTATACAAATCTAACTTAATATGCTGTAGGGAGCGTGTTATATAATAGACAGGCTACAGTCACCAAATTTAAGGATTAAATAGGCCCAGCAAGAAACTCCACAAAATCGACGCCAGGGGTCTTATTAAATCGTAACTAGCGCGCGGGAAATACAAAAAGGGCGAAAGCGAGATAAGGATAAAAGGTTAAGATACCTAAGTCAACAAAGTAGATAGGAAAATACAGACTTTGACCGAAGAAAATTGTAACAGAGATCTATAAGAAGCAATAGAGATAAAACTATTGGGATATGTAAGTAAATCAGACACACACACACACCTGTTCGGTAGCTACGCCTTAAGGGTGGAAAATTAAAAGATCGATGATCGAGGCTCGTCGGAGTTTAGGCGAGTTTAAGCGACACCCATTAGAAGATAAACCCGTATATATAGGCGGGCATTGGGAAGAATTGTGATTATTGGTCATTGTTATTAAGAAATTAAGATCAATTCGTTCTCATCTTGCATTAGGGAACTCCCATTAATTCTCCTAAGTCTTGTTGCTCAAGAATCAATAGTTCGCATTGAAAAGGAAAGCCTGCTTATTGCCCATAAAGTACCTATGACGTACCGCTTGTCTCATTAATAGGCCCTTATTAGAATCAATTTATATTTTTACCACATCCTTTCTCAAAATCCTTCTATACCTAAATTACCCTTAAACCTTCGGTAAGCCCAGCCAACTATAAAATGACCCCTGAAGAATCATCTTTGGAGTCAGATAATTGATTCAACTTTCACCTATAAACTGGTAACCAACCCACCATCAACCGGTAAAATTGGTAGCTCACCGGTATGAACTGGTTACCTCGCTATAAATTGAAAACGTATAGCCCATTTTGCCTTTGATTTTCTTTTTATTTGTGGTAGATGAGGTGATGGTCAATTGTTTCATTGCTAGCTTTCCCGTACTGCCGGGCTTCTGACTCACCAATTATATCACATTTAATAATATTGACTTCAGTGAGGACTTCTCTGAGATGTACCTTCTCAGATTGCTCTTATCAGTTGTAAATTGCAATGTACAAGTCTTTATTTAGGTTGATCCTGTTATCATTTGGGTTGAAATTGTTACAGTCAGACACAATCTGGCTCACAGCACGCTTGTCTACACAAGCAAAGTAATCAGACCTTATATTAAATCAGCTGATCAATCAGGAACGGCTAAATTTTCTTAGAATTTGTTTCGTCACGAGATTTTTAGGGCCATAAACTCTTATGCTTGCGCGATGCAGATCGGTAGTTAGGATACTTCATCGAAAATATTCCACACTAAAAGTTTTGGAGGCTCTTCGATAATCGGACCTGGAACTTTTCTTTTAAAATCCAGCACGCTAACTATTACACCTTTACTCTCTCTCCCTCTCTCTTTCTGTCTCTCTCTTTGTTTGTCTGTCTGTCTCTCTCTTTATATTTTGTTATTAGTATTAGTTGAAAAGAAAGGACATCAAAGTTACAGGTGTGAAAAAGTCAGAATGATTTTAAATGTTAATCTATTCCTTCAAATTCTCCCGCTTCGGATAACTTTTATCTGTATTTCCTTTCTAAATACCATGGTGGGCGTCTTTTAGTTTACTCTAGTAGTTTCCCTTACGTATGCTATTGGTAGAGCTATCTTTCTACTTTGATATCTGCTATCTTTCTTCTTGACAGAAGGATTACAGTGATTTTTTCCTCCTGTTTGTTCATAAAATGCAGAACCTTTCGATTCGGTTGATGTGTTCAATAGGTATAACGTATTGCAGGATTAATTCGACGAAGGCTCAGAATTTGTTATCGACTATGGTAAGCCAATTATGAAAGCACTTACACTACTGAGAGGTTAAAAGCACCTTAATCAATCTGATTAAGAATAGAATCGATAAATATTTTACCTGAACTAAAATCGAAAATGTGTATTTCAGATACTTGATTAAGATAAAATTCTAACGGCCATTTCCAATAGATTAAATTAGTTTTATATAATCCAAAGAGTCTGTCTGGCAACTACTACCAAAAGAGTGAAAATTGATTTATGGATTTAATATTATATCGATGGAATTTAAAAACTGTTATTCATTAAATATCTGAGTAGATTTTATTTTCTGTTTAAAATTTAATAAACGGTAAATCGGAAACTAGATATCAATTAGCAGTTAGTACTAAGCACAAAATTAATTATAGGTCTAAATTATTTAATTGGAAACAAATCACGTTTCCTTTCTATCAGAATTGGAGGAAAGGTTCCTTAAGAGGATTCATTAGGTTCATTTTTGTAAGAGAAGAGAGCTGGCAAAGGAGTACAATTTCTCTCTTTGAAAGTAAGTGCTGTTCGTACATATTTTTTGTTTGCGGACGCACAAAGGGACGCTATAAATAGTATGAGCAACTTTGTTGCATCTAAAATCTGAGGGATTCCGATTCCTTCCCGTCCCAAATGCAAGAGTATGTTCGCCCGGCTCCAGGACCTGTAGGGAGGGTCTGGACTGTAAATTAGAGGAAGAAAAAGGGTCTTAAGGACCTTTAGTACATCATCATATAACAATTGATTTTTGTTGATGAGTTTTGTAAATGAATCTTTTGAATCATTTGCCAAAGGTACCCGGTGCTGTCCACGATTAAAAGTTCCCTCGCTAATAAATACAGAGGCAGATTGTTTTAAATACGTATATTGGGGCAAAAATATATTTACTAGCTAATTATTATTAGCATTTAAAGGATGAAGGCAGAGCTAGTTGAGTTGCGATTTTTTAAAATTGTGACCCTGAACTTCGTAAAATATTTTTAAATTGTGCTTCATCCTGTTAAATAGTAAACTCTTTATTATCAAATATTAAATTTGATTCCAATTGAACTACTTTCGAGGAACTAAATATCTAGACTTATGGAGATAAAATTTCTATTCATCATACGTTTAACATTTTTAACCCCTGTTTTTGGAAAATATAGACATCATAGTTTTATAATATCCTTCATCCTAAGATGTACAAAGATTTGGAAAAAAGAGTAATGTAACCACACTTACTGAAGACATATTTATTCCAGAACAGTTTCAGTGTTTGACACCCTCTTGTCAACTGCAAGTTTGATTATAAACAGTGACGACTGCGATTGACAGAATGTTTTTCAGACGTATATATCACCAATTAACTGAATGAAAACAGATAAATTTGTCAAAACTAGAAAAATAGAGAAGGTAAAATCCTTAATTGGACTTTAGGAAGAAAATTCTGTGTGACTTAAAAAAGGAAAAATAACAAAACATGAAAGAAGAAAGACGAATAACACCTATGATACAAGAAAAATATTGACAAATATAGGTATACTAATTTTATGTAAAGGATAGAGCAACATCGTAAACACCACGAAAAAAGCCTAAAATGATTACGTTGTAATCATAAAATAGAACTGGCTATTTGAGCCACTTGAAATCAATTTAGCGATCACCAGTCCCACACAAAGGTCATTGCATTCCATTGATTTAATGAGAGAATTTTCCGCCACAACGTTTCACTTTTTGGCGAAGGAATGTTGATGCAATTAAGCGCCTTCAATAGGTTTGTTATCGAAGGAGTGACACTTTAAAGGAGATCAATTCAAGGATTACACTGAATCGAGAGGCAGGAATAACACCGTAAAATTATACATATAATTTATAGAATTATAGAATCAATTTCTATGACTCGTGGAAGAAAATATATGGGAGAAAAGGTAAGGAGGCCAAAGGATAAATGTTAGAGACAACAAGTACTATTTTTCTGCTATGGTTTTATTACGTCCGCTATATTATATGTGATATTAGCGATAAATACGTCCTCTTGACGTGCCTTGAACTGCATTAGCTGAAAGCGATTTCCAAGTTGAAACGATTTTATAAGTGTGTAATTTCCACAGAAAGAACCCCAACTTATCTTATTCAGATACTTGACGGCCTTCTTAGTGGACACAGGTTGGTTATTCTAGACAGCCTGGGGTCAAGCACGTAACCAAATTCACAACAATATTCGTATGTATACGATCTAATTTTAATTTATTGGCATTCGTTCTCGAGCTATTTACAGATCATTATAAAACGAATCCATCTTAATATTAGCGGAACCAATGAGAAAATTGAACGTTTGTCTAAATTGGCTGCGAAGTCGTCTATGTTTTAGCGTAAGTAGAAATTTATCTTCTTTTCCTTCTATGAAAAAGGTCCTTTATTACTATTGGATGCTATGCACTAGAGCTTTTATTCCAATTAAGCCCCATCACACATAGTACATAGGCACCTATCATACATAATACCATCAAAGATTCTTGTATGTTACCTCCCGTTCTCTCATGTCATCTTAAATAACCTAAATGATCCAACTTTTGACAGTATTCAAAACTTTCGTACATCAAAACACTAATGAAATAATGAATTAAATCAACCCTTCGTATACTATAAAAACTATCTATTCTATGCATCGAGAAGCTCAAACTCCCTTCATTATTAGAACTAAACAAATGGTAAAGACACTTTTCTCTTTAGCACATGCAATTTCACTCTCTTTTAGATTTCTCTAATTATCTATTTTCCACATTATTTCTCAACATAGAAGAAGTGTAAGTCATACTTAGACAGTTTTTCAGCTCTGGACAAGAAAACCTGACCACGAGAACAATTTTGCACTTTTCATTTATAAATCTGAATTCTTGTTATTCATCCTTGTTACAAAACGACCGGAGAAATCATTGCCATCAAAGCATTGAACCTTTCATATCCAAAATGAACTCGAGAAATTTTGAAAAATTTTGCAGTTCATTAAATTTTAGGTTCTTTGTTTTAGACTTCAGCAGTTTTATTGGCAAATTTGTTTAAGTCAGGAACGAAACAAGTTAGATTGTATTTCCAAAAAGTAATAAATTAAACAATTTGGCTTTAAATTTATTCTAGAGAAAATGATAAGAAAAAATATTCTTCCCTGTACCTAATTCGAATGCAATGCACGAAAGTAATGTACGATATGAGGGCATATGCTAAAAATGAAACAACCTTTCACTATGGAAATATGTACTCATTCACATAACCTCTATTGCTTTCTAGAATCTCTCTCGATATGTCAAGAAGCTTATAATTACCAATCCTGTAATTTTTTTTAGGTAAAATAGGAATACAACTCGTTTCCACGTCTTCTCTTGATGTCAATCTAAGTTGACCCAAATGGTTCATTATCCTTTGAACAAGTAAAAATAAGAAAGAGCAAGATCAGCAGAATATAAAGGATGAAGCAATATTTCTCAATCGAACTCCTACAAAATATTTTGGTCATTCGAGGAAGTGCATTATCTTGGTGAAGGATAACACCCCGTCTGTTGATTAAGGAGAAGTGCGTTTGGCCCAAAACAGCTTTCGAACGACGACCCTGATTTCAGTGGTGATTAGCATTAATTGTGTGATTGTTTTGTAACAATTCATATTGGCCAAATCCGATAATATCCTTCCATATCCTCAACATTTATTTTTTTTTGTACGAAACCCTCCTCTCGGATGTTGGGGATTCTGCTTCCTCGATTGATCCACGAAATAGGGCATTTACTGGATTGATAAAAAATCCACTTTTCTTCACCAGTAACTATCCGGCACCCAAATGATGTCTAAAGGTGTCGTGAAGGCAATGAATGTCGGCAAGCAACAAGTTACTGCCGATTCACAGTGAAGAGCTCGTGTGGGATCAATTTACCAATCACTGCAACTATTACAACCTTTCAGTTGGCGTAGTGAAATTGTATGTTTATCTTAAATTGTTCTGTGAGTTCCCTAGGAAGCTGTAGCAGAATTGTCTGTTATAACAGCTTCCAACTATTGGAAATCAGATTTTTTGGACGAACTTCTTTGTTCTGTCTTTTAGACTGAAATGTCTAATTCATAAAAAAGAAAAAACATCTCCTGCAACTTCTTTTAGTCATCCTCTTAAGTTTAATGAATGGATTTTGTCGCACTACTTGCATTGACACCTTTATAAAACTCATAGAGTAAAACATGTCTAATGTGAACTTAAGAGGACCAGAACATAAGGGTAAATACAAAGTGGATTATCAACAGGAATTTTATAATTTGAAAAATAAGGTATAAATCACTCATTGTAGCATAAGTAAACCATATAAAGAGGTACTACTTTAATAAGTACTATCTAAAACGCTATTCTAGAAAATTGGACATTACTTTCAGTCCAACTTGATATTTAATGAAATTTAGTTAAAAATATATTTCGCTGCAAGTTACTCGCCCACGACTTCTGTCGACCCTTTTTGCTCAGGACATCAAAGTGATTTCATTAAGTATACGAGACGCTTTAATATCATAATAAAATTTCCGCTACAACAAAATTTGAGAGGGATGAATTTTCAGCCTAAATTAATTATATAAAAGAATAAGATAGAGCCTGAGCACGAGATTGATCAATGACAACGTAAGATGAGGTGAGGTAAGGTGAGTGAGTGAAGAAGTGAAACGGACCAGAGCGACTTATTTAAAGTGAATTCTTGAGTTATAAAAATCCCCACAATGTCTCTTAACATCGATTTAATTCATAATTCAATGAAAGGCTAATTTGTCACCGTCATTCTTCTTTACCATTAGTGTTTGCGAGAATTAAAAGACGATTCTTTTAGAAAATACTCTTAATTTTCTCGTCTCGTGATTGGTGAGGCTTTGTTAGGGGCATTTAATTTGCCTGCCTTCATTATCAAGCTTCAATTCAGGCAACGCTTGCAGAACTTATGACGGTTAAATTTACGATGACTGTCCTCGATTTCTCGTAAACTTAGGGTCGGTATGCTAAAGGTTACCTCTTTACCACCAAATGCAGAAAGTTGTTTAAGTGTTGTTAAAATATTTTGTTCGGGTAAAAACATTTGCGTCTAGACTCCACTCAGCGATGGGTCACAAGCTGTGCTATGTATACATAAGGGAAGTGCTCTAAAATCTGATCTTTAATCTTATTTACTCTATTATCTTTCGCCCTTAAAAGGTTCATTTAGGGGAAGACATTGAGAATGGTTAACGAAAATTCTTTTATTATTGACAAACAAGAAATATAAGATTATCCTTAGTGCTACCACAAAGATTCATCTTTTGGGTCCCTTCCTATCGCCAAACACTAGGTCTGGGCGTCGCTTGTATTTCAAAAGGAGTAAAGTTCAAGTGTTCACATTTACAGCCTCAAATGCCTCATATGACCATGAGATATATATGGTTACTCACCTTGGAGATTCAAAATCTGCCATAGGATTTGGTGCTGGGTTGCGCTATCTAGTGGCAATAACCTCATTTAGCCATTAAAAGGTACTTGTAAGTGATTTGACCCATGGGAAACCATTAATGCAATTACCATTTATCCTTTCAAAACAAAACGTCGCAGGCCATTGGAGGAAGTTTTCTTTTGTTTTTTAGCACCTGATCAAATTGCCTTCAGCGGAACGACCCATTTCTTCAACATCGATCTTCAAGAACTACATTACTGCCAAACTATTCTACAAGTTTAATATCTTCAGGACCTTCTCCAACATTTTAAAGAACTACACTGCTGTCAAACGATTCTACATGTGTGATGTCTTCAGAACCTTCAAGTTCTTCATAAAAGTAAGGGGAAAGAATTTTTTATTATATTTTTTAGTCAAAACTAAAGAAACGTTTCATTAAAATTAAATTTCTAGCCTATAAAATCCATTTCTCAAAGCAGAACACCAGAAAATATTAAAATTTGAATTAAAATAAAGTAAATACATTTGAATTTTAATTAAAAAAATCAATTCAAATCAACTTTTAATTGAAAAAGTGGATAGTGAAACGAAAGACACTTTTTAATATATCAACTTTATATATCAAAGTGAAAATATTAATTTTTTTTAGCAGATTTCATTATATTTTAAATTAATATTTAGTTACAAAATGATCCTTCCAGTTTGATAATTACTAACCTATGAGTGAATTTATTGATATCTTAGGTTCTTAAGTGTCTTTCACTCCACCTACGAGCTTCAATTCCTGTCAGCAAAAATACTAACACCACAATGACAGCTCCAGGTTCCATTCGTGCTATCACTAATCTTACCATTAATGTTTTCCAAGAATTTGGTGGAACGGTGTCCACAACTCAAGGTCAACAACACCCATTCACATTCCTTTAACCTCTGACATTTTTTGGCCCTCCTAAATTGCGAACTTTTGTTTACAGGCAAACTCAATGGCATATTTACAGGACCTCGGGCCTAATTTTATAAACAAGGATACTTGAATTCTTAAAGAAAATTGGATCGGAGATGGTCTTTAAAATTATCTAAGAATACATCCGTTCTGCACTGGATGGAATGTAGCCGAACAAGCGAAAACACTTTCATTGACAGAAACCTTCCGGTTCTGTAGCTAATTCCCATATGTGCACAGAATCTTGACTTCAGCGAGCGCACCGTACTTCCGATGTAATTCTAAAGACAATCCCCGATTCGATATCCTTAAGAATTCAACAATCCATATTTATAAATATTTTTTCCCCAACTTAAATTCTGACTCTTCATCCCACCTACGATTTCTACTCTAAGATATAAGGTAACCCCCTCAATCTTTCTTTCTTCTTTCGCCCTTCGCAGTTTCATACCAGTCTTCTTTCAAGAGCCATTTTGTAAAAGGTTAGTGTTTTATCTAAAATGTATCCAATGTTGTTCTCCAATTAATATAGTTAAGTTTTATTAATTAATTGAATTCTCCACCATTTAAATAACAACCCAGTAACCTGGATAGCTCTGCATTCACCCCTCCCCTTCCAATTAATCAATTACATACATAATTTGGAATATTTAAATTTCAACGTCTAATACTAGTCTTTTTACGAATTTTATACTTTTCTAGTAGCAGATGATGGGAGAAAATTATATTAGATACGTTGTACATATCATGTAAACTAAATGATTTGACCATTATACGTCCTTTACTTCATACTACAAACTATATATTGAATATATATCATTATTATTTAAAATAGTTAGTTATTTTTATTTTTTAAAGTTATCCGACTTCCGTCTAATGTTTATATTTAACTATGTATGTCGGTCGGTTGCCGTTTTGCTTTTTTTTGTTTTCGTAATAACACTGTAACTATTAGACAGATTTTAACGAAATTGAAAAAAATATGATATAATTGAGAGGGGCCTTCAATGTTAGCTCTGGTATTATTTTGTTTTGGCTACCAGAGACCGACGATATTAAGACTTGCAATTTGGCCTTCACCCTGTGGGATTTTTCACAACCTAACCTACTGTGGTGCTCTTGGAGTCTTTTCCACTCGGATCTAAGGTCATGAAGATAAATGTCGATGTTCCAGACCCGGTTCATGATTTCGCATTCCAACTTCGAGCCGATGAAATCTGCAACACTCGCACTCTCCAAGCCTCACTGATACAACAGCGAAATCTGAACAGAAATTATAGGTAGAAAGGCGGCGTTTAGTAAGTGGAAAACTAGTCGTATCTACCATGATCTAGGTACCCACACTGCGAGAAGGTTAACGAAGTCCCAATACCAAACATGAGTTTGAAATAGGAGCCACAGATCTAGAGGAAGTGAACACACCTGATGAAGAGATTGCAACTATGAAGGCAAAGAAATTTAAACTTGTCAAAGTCGACGGGACCAGATGCTATCTTGCCCAGAGTAATTGAATCCTTTTTAACTATCTATAGGATAATTGCAAATTTTAAGTAGTTTATATGAAGATACTTGCCTTACCTTGGCAATTAAATTTGTTTAGCTCACATAGTTGGGGAAATTTATTAGGGATGGGAGAGTAAAACCTAATAGGCTATAGTAAAAATATACACATGCTATGGTAACGAAGGTTTGTTTATATCAGACATCTCATATAAGACTAAAACTCCCTAGTATTCAGCGCTAAATTTAGGTAAATAAATATTTCGTTGCACATTTTATCTAAATTATTGTTATTCCGTTTCGGGAAATTCATAGTTTCAACCACAACCTTTCTGCCATACAAAATTTAGGTTTATCCTATTCTTCTTGATCTGATTACTTCAGATTCTGTACATATTTCAGTCGTATATCATTTACTTTACCATATTACATCAACCAAGTTATTTCGACTCCCTTTCACCACATTCCGGATAAATCATAGGTTGAATAAATCTTTTTGAAATTAGAATAATATTGAAAAGCAAGAAAATCTATATATTGTGATTAATAAAATGACTGTAAATCAAATATATTAGATTGAACAATTTAAAAAGTGCCCTTCAAAAATTCATCTTCTTCCTTTAATTAGTCAATAAACTCATGACTATATCAAAGACAAGTAATCAGAAAATTGCGGCATATGCCTTTATGCCTTTGGTTCTGCTTCTGGTTTTGATATGGCTTTCCTTAGACGCATAAACATAGGTTGTCGTTGAGGACCATTATCCCTGCCTATAAGAAACCTAATGCCCTTTCGCTAAATTTCTAGTACCCATATTGTTTCTCCTGCTTCCCTATGAGTACATCATCATTTATTAATGATATTAATAAATTTCTTATCACAGATAAGTATTATATGGTTAGATTTAATGTACATAGTTTATTCACGAATTTATTACTAACTTATTAATATTCATATACATCCACAAGTCACAGCTAGTTCTTATCATGAATTTACTATTTATTAATTTTAGAACTGTTTTAAATTTACCTTTTAATATATACATATATATATATATATGATTAAACAGAAAGGTTATGAATGGAGTTATGGTTGTGACTCACTTCGAGACGAACTTTTACATAAGGGTCCCACAATGGAGTTAAGGCCAAAGATGATGGACATGACTCAAAAAATATTTAGATCCAAACCATAACAACTCAACGGCGCATCAGACGATGAAGGCTGCCATAAGGCTTCCAGCTTCAGTCGTCATGGCAACAAGAATCAGCTGGTTAAAATTTAAGGACCTTCACTTATTTAGGTTTAATATGAATGATACAGTTCTGTAAAATACCACGCCAAGCCTATTTAATCTTCATCCGATCGAAAACCACCCTTTTCCAACTCAAAGGTAAGACACAAGTCTAGATCCTCCAGCATCTTGGAAGATCATCTAGAACTGGGGGATCCTTCTCTTTCCCTGATCATTTGCTGTGTTAGAATTACTTACATCAATATCTGAGATAATAATGGCAACGGTTATCCTTATTTAAGTATCCTGCTGTCCCTTCATATTAAAAAGTTGAACTCTAAACTGAATGATAATAAATCTGTCATTTCCGTAAATGAAATATTCGAAATGTACGAGGGGCGGTCAAATAAGTTTTGCAATTCGGATATAAGGAAACGAGATATAAGGAAAAGTGTTTTATTTTTTTTTAATATAACTACGCTTGACTTCAATGCACTTGCGCCACTTGTCCCTGAGGCGTCAAATTCTCAACAACCAGAAATCTCACGACTGCTGTTCAATCCACTCCTAGACAGAAAGCTGTACATCTTCTTTGTCCCCAAACTCTCATCCATACAGTGCAACCTTGAGCTGGCGGAATAAAAACTGGTCGGTAGGGGCTATATCTAGACTGTAGAGGGGATGGTTGAGCTCATCGAATCTTAGTCGGTTGGAACCTTTCAAGCCCCTTATGGCTTGAAATGGATTTTTTCGCTTTTCTAATTATTTCGTCAACGTTTTATGTCGTCTTTGCGGTTTTAAATTTTTAAATTATTCACTAGTTAGGCCTCAATTATATATATATATATATATATATATATATATATATATATTAGGAATATGAATACTAAACCACTAGAAATGTTTGAAACCTTATATTATCCGGACATTTTGAAGCTAAATATAGGTCATCTTCAGCGCCTAAACATCTAATAAGAATGATAAAGAGATCTCACCTAGTTAAAGTCATGCCATTAAAAATAATGAGTTGAATAAGTGAAGGGTTTAAAAATGAATATAAAACTGATAAAAATGTAAAATTTCTAAAGCCTTTAACTCACAACCAGGAGCAAAATATTGAAAAGTATTCAAAGAGGAGAGATATATGTATATTAAATTGAACTAAGCCCAAAGGAAAAGAACGATTAAAAAAAATCAAAAGGTATTAAAAGGGATAAGTATACTTTATAACAGAGTAAAACACAGTTAAAATTCAAGAGTTACAACATACAAATAAGGATACAAAGAGTAATGCAAAAGAGAAGAAAGCTAAAAACAGATACTGATCTTTACCATTGCAGCTGATTAAACAACTAAGAATTATGGAAGGAAATAGAAAAAAGGAAAACTCTGTTGGGAGAGATTTGCTGTTCAGGACAAGATGCTTTGTTTTATGTGGTAAGCAATTGAATAGAACATGATTAATCATTTAGTTGTTTGATGTACATATAAAGATTCGAACATTATTAATTCTAGAGAAGAGGAAGCAAAGGTTAATTGACTGAGAGATTTAGGATGAACATGGAGGTTTTGTTTTTGAGAATGTTTCTTTAATTGAAGATAATTCTGGGTTAGAAAGAGGAATGCTGGTTCTGTGTTTGGCGATTCTATGGTTTAATTGTACACTTGTTAGGTTCACATGGCGAGCTTGGCAGGACCGCAAGTACAAGAGGAGAATATTTTTGGTTAAAGTAGTAACATATGCTACGGAGATTGTTATTTATTAGGATAAACTGGATGGAGAGAATTAGTTATTATTAACAAAAAGTAAAATCTTGTTGAATTTACTAATGAAAGGATCGAGATATGGTAATTTAAGAAAAACTTAGTTTGGGAGAGAAAATAGTTTTGATAAGAATTTTGACGTCATCGTGTCAAATAAATAATCAGGAAAAAAATTAAAATCAAAAAAGTTCTTTAGATTTTCTATTTCACAGTTAAATGGAAACCATTCTGAACAAATTTTGTATGCTCTGTGGATACGACTTTTGATGCTGGCTAGTTTGAATTATGTGGGAATGCTTATAAGGAAATTAGTGCCAAGTTTGGTAGGGTTTGGCTTTTTTCAAACTGAAATACTGAATTAGAGCAAAATCTTTTAACAGTGACGTCAAAAAAAGAAGATTTATGTTCTGTTTATGCTTCCATTGAGAATTTAATATTGTGGCATCAACAATTTAAGGGTGGTCTTTATGCTTGAATATAATAAATAAAGTAGTCATCAATATCTTTTCAACACCAACGATTTCAATTTTGAAGAACAGAGGCGAAATTTCCACTACCGAATAAGACAAACACAAAATTAGACGAGAAAAACCCTAATAAGTACAATTACAGAAATAAACGAGAGACGAACAAAAAAGAGGCGAAGTGCTCACTGAAGAAAATATAAATCAAATAAAATTAAAATTAAATTAAAATAAACAAACTAGGCGGAGTGCCGACAAAAGGAAATAGAAAAGGAAATAAAACCAATCAAAAAATAGATAAAAGAGGCGAAATGCCCACAAGAATACAAGAAATGAAATTAATAGGGAGAAAAACAAACTTAGCCTAAAATTTAATTAAAAGGCTTGAGAGCTATAACGAAGGGATAATTAAAAATAATATAAATAAATTTATAAAAACGGAAGAATCAGAAAAATGCCAACAGTGGAAACACTGGAGGTAAAGAAGGAAACACAAGAAAACGATAAATAAGGAAGAAAAATGAAAGCGATGCCCTCACAACCAGAGCGGCTCAGACTCCAGCAACTCTTTCACTCCTATCACATCTACTACACATTTCATCATTTACTTCATCAACTATCAAGTGTGCCACAGCACAGGTTAAACATGGAAAATGAAAATAAAAATAAAGGAATAACGAGAAAATAAGGAAGCGGCTAACTAGATAATTTACTAAGGGCATCAACAGAACCAGCAAACACATAATGTGTAAAAATAACAAAAAAAGAAAAGTTATGAAAAAACATATCTAAATTTATTACTTTACTTAAGCGGCTCTGAAACAACCTTGATAACAAAAAATGAACTCGCATACCCAAACTTCAAATCGATCCCACTCGCACACTTACACTCACTTCAATATCTGCAATAATGTAAAATACCCAAGCACGTGTCATTACAAATAAATTAATTCATCTTAAACACACTGGCTACACAAAATAATAAGTTATGAAAAAACATATCTAAATTTATAACTTTACTTAAGCGGGCCTGAACCAAGTTGATTTACAAATATTGCCCCTTCAAAGATCTTGAACAAACACAAATACTTCTATTTCTAAACTAATCCTAAACACTAGGCACAAACGGCCACTGCTCGTGCCCTAAAAAGTCACACGAAAAGCCTTGACTGTAGATCATGTTCCCGAAAATATGATTCTTTAAGTTTAGATATAAATATTTAGGCTTTAATTAAGGTTATAGAGTTAAGTTTAGAACGTCTTGACTAAATTGATCTAAATCCAATGATTTATTTAAGTTTCGACATGCTTGCTCGTTTCGCGTCGCTGCAGAATAAATGGATAGTTATCTTTTTCATTGCTGAATATGACGAGAATGGCTGAAAGCGATAGTTTATTTGGACATGCCCTCACAAATTAAGAGTGGCAAAGGGAAACTTTCTCTGAGTTCATGTATAAGAGAAGATGTCAAGTTAGGTCTCTCAGACTTCGTAACATCAGAAAGAAGGACTTAATGCCAAATAAGATACTGTCAGTCTCGCCTCATTAAATTAGTCTTAACGCGCTAATCCATAATAACGTCGATGCCTGAGTGCAAGATGGCTTTCAAGAATGTGAGCTTAAGATCATCATTCAAATGACTGGTCTTACCTCTTTTTTCACGAGTTCAATTCTGTCATCAACCCCCTGCACTTGAGCTGTTCTATCACAGCCTACCTTTCTTCAGTATAGGCAAAACTTACTTTTATGTTGTTAATCCTCTTCCATCGTCTCCTTTCCTGTATTTATCTCTTTTTCGGACCATTCTACCTTATAACTTTATTGTCTGTTTTTTCTCCAATGAGGCAACTCAGTAATATTGACTCATTCCCATTTGGCTTCTTGACTGTCTTTTACAAAAGAGACACACTCTCACTTAACTACACTTAAATTTTGCTCTCTGATTTCGCCGCTACAACTAAAGGGGAGGAGGGTAATTTTAGCCTGTTATGGATAAATTCTTACATATAATCTCCTACAAATAATATTAGACTCAGTTGTGCGTCATCTGTGAAGGAAGCAATAATATACTAGAGTTTATTCATCAAAATAAAGGAAAAGGCAAGCTGTGCTGGTTGGAATTCACCACTGAAACTCCAATGCCAAGAGTTACAAGTACTTGGGTGTCAATCTGCGGACAATGCAGAGGATCATGAAAGGGTTGGATGAGTCAGTCAGTGAGTAAGAGAGAGAAAGGCAGCTCGCAAACTTCAGTCTAATCGTTTTGACATGAAAATAGCCCATGAATTCGTCACAGATATCCAAACCATCATTGACAACGATCCTAAAAAGTCAAAAGATACCTACATATGAAGATACACAAATAAATTATTCATAATTCCCCCTTTTCTGTTAAAAAAGCGAGAGGGCTTAGTGTTACGTTATTATTTCGAATGGATCTTTTTAGGTGCGCTAGAAACGCGTGACGTAAACTTGATCTTTCCTGGTGGGTGACTAGGGCTTCCTCCAGAGTGCTTTACAAAGAGAGTGATGTCACATATTGCCGTATACTAACCGCAATTTCTTGAAATTCTACAATTAAAATTGAACCTAAAATAACTTAAGCTGCTTGTCTCATCAGACTAAAGAGCCTTATTTCAATAATCCCCAATATTATATAAATTCTCGTTAGTAAACGGAAAAAGTGTTTCCTCCTCCGGATTTTTTCGAGGAAAAATAGCCAACCCTGCTATCAGAGAATTTTACTGACAGTCTGAGCTGCAACATTCGCGCTACTAAGAAATCTTGTAATAACTCTTTGTTAGTTGTTCTTTTCACTAAATAGAGTTGATATCTTTTGAGCCAGTTTCTTTTGACTTTGGAAATCTTAAAGCAGAATTGCATTGATGAATAGTTAGAACCTTAGCGATAGATGTGTGACCGCTGTCTTAAATTTACTAATTAACAATATTATCCTGGATATTCTGAGGCTTGTAGACTGTTATTTTGATTTCAGAGTTGTAGTTTCTGATAAATTGGTGGGTACTAGCAAATTAACACATTATTCCATTATTCAAACCAACTTGACTATTAATGACAACATTCTAGAGTGCTCCAGTAACATTTGAAAAAAACCGCACTGCCAAATAGAAAAATCAATTATACATTCCGATTATATATTTTGGATTTGTAATTGAATGCAATAATTGCTATAAATATCTATATATGAGAATTTGCTGAATCTTTTTTCTCTTATTTATTACTTTAGCAATTAAAGCTATAGGTCATTTAATTTTAAATCAAATACTTGTAAAATGGTATTTAACTAATACAATAATCTTATTTCCAAGAGAGTTGTGAAGACATATTCACCCTACTGTAGGTGTAGTGAATGTCATATTTCGTCTTACTAAATAATAACTACAGAATTGCGAGAACAAAATTTATTGCGATAGATATTGCAATTGAAATTGCTATAATTGTCCACGGATAATTAAATATTGTCAGTATCGGACTCCCCTAAAATTTGAGCAAATTCACTTTATCACGGCATCTAAACTTGTGTCTACCGCAGAACAAAAGTGACTGCACTCCAATAGTGAAGAAAAATATAATATTACGAAAGACTTTGTTTACTTTGCATTTCTTATGGTACCACTAAAATAAATCTAAAGGTTTTAACCTATTCCTTGAGCCCTAATTTAGGAAAGCGGCTAAAAAATAATTATAACTTAAGTAATTAATTAAAAGAACCCGCTTGAGAAGCTGTACCTGTGTCCATAAATTGGGCAAATTATTGGGCAATATGGCCATGAATTCTTGGAGAGTCTCCTTTGATAGTATTGTTTTCTCGCTCCGAAAACTTTGCTACCCCCTCCATCCAATTCAGTATCAAATCCTCATTCAAGTTAGAACCTTTTTACCTGAATATGTACGAGGGGTGTTCAATAAGTTTTGCAATTCGGATATAAGGAAACGAGATATGAGGAAAAGTGTTTTATTATTTTTCAATATAACTACCATCGACTTCAATGCACTTGCGCCATTGTCCCTGAGGCTTCGAATTCCCGAAAACCAGAAATCTCCCGACTGCTGTTCAATCCACTCCTATAGGGCAAGCTAGACATCTTCATCGTCCCCAAACCGGCGTCCATGCAGTGCAGCCTTGAGCTGGAGGAATAAAAAGTAGTCGCTAGAGGCCAGATCTGGACTGTAGGGGGGATAGTTGAGCTCCTCGAATCTGCACTCGCGCAGGGCAGATTGTGCAACTCTGGCCTTGTGGACTTTGACGACGTTGAAGTCGATCATGGGCGTGAGATTTCTAGGGACCCAACGGGCAGAGACCTTGGTCATATACAAATTGTCGTGAATGATGTTGATAACACTTCCATGTGATATTCCTAGTTCTTGCTCGATTTATTCTACCTTCAAACGTTGATTTTCGAGGATCATTCTCTCCACACGCGCCACATTCTCCTCGTTGGTTACGTCTGGCGGGCATTCTGGACAAGGGGTCATCTTAAAGGAAGTCACGACCATGGCGGAACTTCCTATTCCAGCGAGCATTGGTTGCATAGGAAGGGGCGGTGTCAGTTTAAACTGCAACCATGCGTTCATGGATCTCTTTTGCATTCTTGCCATCCTCGGTCAAGAATTTGATCACTGCGCGGTGCTCAACCTTCTCCATTGTTGAAATATTTGTGACTGACGATCTGCGATAAGCTACTGCTTCTTAAATAGACGAGGCAGGAGCGTGCGGATGCAGGTCCTCACTTGTCATAACTTTTCCTAACACCCCCAAAAACAGCCATCCTCCTCCCTATGTTTTGCCCTATCGAGCTGCAAAACTTATTGACCGCCCCTCGTATCATAAATATTTATCAGCTTAAAATTTTGAAAAAAAAAAATAAATTGTGAAGTTACCTAAAATTTTAATGCCTTTGTTGTGACTACTTTTTATATGAGCAAATAAAATGATTTGATCTTCAAAATTCGACTTTATTCAGAAGGCCGCAATTAATGTCCAAGAAAGCCACACGTCGCCTTTAGGTCACAGGTTCTCCACGCTCATGTTAAATGTGTCGGGTTGTATGGGTGGTGGGTAGAAACAACTTCTGATTTATACGACCATTGCATTGCTTTGCAGGCAAAGGTGACTACTATCTAGGAACACCAATTCTTCCTGCTTCACATTCATTACTATATATTAATAATCTGGGATTGAAATACGCCCCCACTCAATCTAGATTTACCTTCATGGCCTCTTTCATACGATCTTAAACACTACAAGACATGCTGACCATCTCCCTAACTTTTTTGTCGTCTTTTTTTCATGGTTGATTATGCTTTTTCTCTATTTGCTTCTGGTTGTGGAATGACCTGCCTGTTGCGAAACGCTCATCACTGCCTCCATCGTTACCTGCAGAACAAACCTCTTCCTGAGTTGATAAACCCGCTTTCTGCAAAGGCCCGAAAGAGCGCCAAACAAAAGTGAATATTATTCTTATTATTTAATAGAACAATCAAATAATTGTAATCATAATAATATCATATTACTATTCAAAAGATACGTACAAAAGAGGAAGTTTTTAAAAAGTGTTTTAATATAATCAAAGAAATTGTTTGAAAGAAATGTTTAAAACAAAAAAGAGCACCCACACCACAAGAGTTACAACATATCCAACAACCTATCCTACATCAATTATTTACATATTATACCATCAAATATTTGAATAAAGGAACTAATACATAATAACAATATACCACAAGAGTACCAAGACCCAACTCTGAAGAACCGTAAAGAAAATTCACACATTAACACGTCCGATCTCCCATACACGAGTCACTAATAACCCTTAACCTTCCAATTGCAACACTTAAACAACACTACAATAAGCTCGTGAAACACTATTCCAGCCTTAGCTTCCTTCCCCCATACATACCAAACAAATAAATCTGAAGGAAAATAAAAACATAACATCAGAACAGCAAGCTTCATTAACCAATGGTCCTGTATTCAAAGCCATTTAAATTCCTCAAATACTCCAAACCCAATGGTCTAGACCTCTTTAGCATACACCTAAAACAGCCTGGCAACAGGATAATCTCCGCCTTTCGCAAATATTCAACCAAAGATGACCTAAACACAATCTCTTCAATTTGGAACAAAGCCCACATCATACCGATACTCAAGCCTGGCAAACACAAAGCCCAACTCAATTCATGCAATCTTCCCACCCCCAAACGTTGAACACTATCAAAAATCTTTTAGAAAAACAAATTGACGAAAGAATAGGTCCAAATATCTTAATATCTCAAACAACAAAACTGTTTCCAAAACAAGCACTTGTACCACGTACTTCCTCATAGACATTACAAAATAGATACTGGACTACTTCAACAAGCACCCTTCCACTCTCCACGCATTTTCCTTGCTTCCATCAAAGCCCTTGACACACTAGCAACACATATATTCGCACAACAAAATCATCTTGAACACTATTCTCTGTAACAACGACAAAAAATGGCTAACAAATTACATTTGGGGCAGACAAGGGCAAGTGAAACACAAATCACCTAGCCACTCAACGCCGGCTTCACTTAAGGAGCCATACTATCATCCAGACATCCAAAAACCACAATTCCTAATTATCAAAACTCACAGCAAAATGCATGACATCTCACTTACGGAACAAATCCCATCATTACGCACAGTAAAACTAGGTCTCAAACACTATATACACAAATTCGAACACCTGCTCAGACAAAATCGGATCGCACTCTTAGCCCTCAAATTAACCATAACACTTTTTACACCAGATCACCAGGAATCAAAAAAACAAAAGAAAATTGAAGTAAATGGAAGAACCTTTGCCTTTAATAAACTCGACTACTCCTGAGAATCAGAACATACTCTCACCTGCCATTTAAATCTCAGGTAACCAACGTCACAACAAAGCCGTAAAGAAAGCGAGCACAAAATAAATCAACTCATCCGCATCACCCTCAAATTTGGATTGCTATTATGGCCCCCAGCCCTCACTATATCCCACGCAAACAAGTAATCAGTCATCAGTCATCACGCGATGCACTTGAAAAAAGCCACTTCCACACTTACACGCTGAAAAAAATACTTCCACTCAACTTTTAGAAATAATTGGAGCCCAACATTACAGCAGAGCACTCAACCCACCCTATCTAAACCACCAGTTAACAATGAATCCACCACCTCATAGACTCAAGGAGGAATCTATAGCACACTACTTTAAACTTTCGTAACATAACCCACCACCACCAACGCACAGCCCACACCAGCCTCACCCCGAAACATCTGAATGTTCTGCTACCTAAAAATAACCCAAGTGACGCCCCACCCTCCCCTAAATAAACCAAGCAAAGAAACCACTACACTGCCCCCCCCCCCTTTCATGATGTTCCATCAAAAATTGGCCACTCCACATTAATCCAAAAGTGCAAACACAGAACAAACCTCACGCCATCATAAAGATAAACCAGATGCAACCAACACACACACTCACAGTGCCCCACACCTTCTTTTTAACTGCTCGAACCTGAGGCATGCACGCAACAGCCTCAACATCTCCGACTCCAAGGACCCGTGGATGCATCCTGGGCACGTAGTTACCCTCCTACGGATAGTCCACTACTCATAAGAGAGGTAGGGTGGGGGGGGAATGGAAATTAAGTAAAGTGGGAGATGACTCAAATAGAAAAAAGTCGATATATAAAAAAATGTTAAGATGGATTTTTAAGAAATTAAGTGAGGTTTAAAGCTTAAGCAGAAGAGAAGTGGGTTGTCTACGTAAGTGTGGAGAGGAGTGCAGTTTGATGCTTTTTAACAAAGTGTAAACACCGATATTGAAAATTTCAAAGAATTTGATCGTGTGATAAGAATTTTTCTAACAGAGCCCATCTGGCGGTTACAATCAAGGGCATAAGTCGCCGAAATTAAAGTTTCGGCCGATTACTTAATAGGCTACTTTAAAATTCACAAACAAACACTGATACAAAGAAAACGAAACAAAATAAAAACTAAACATAAAAAATAAGACATAAACAAAGGAAGGAAGAAAAAGGAATGGCGTTCCGGCGCCAGGAAGAGGCCCGCCTCTCCCCGATCACGACAAAGGGAACGTGCGCGAAGATCACTCAGACTGAGACATTCAATCTGAGTTAATGATGAAACGAGAGAGTTTAAGAAAGTAATTTGGCTGTAATGAGGTTGCTGGTTGTGTAGTACCTAGGGATTGACATGTTCTAGGGAGATAGTGATAGCAAAGGTGAATTTACAGGATGAGATTTGGCTTCAAAGGAAAAAGATGAAAAAATAATCGTTCTATGAGTCTGGGACAAGTGATTGAGGTGTGTTGCCGAGTGGGTGTGGTACTATGCTTCGACTTCTCTGCGAACACCATGAAATTTTTAGAGTACGAATTTCTTATTCGAGGAGCAATTAGCGAGCGTTGATTATTGTGCGTCATGATTCAGCGATATCATCAGAAAACTGTTTTAAATTCTTTAAAGTGGAGGAAAGATAATTTCCATTAATTCAAAGTCGAAATAGAAAAGGGTCCAGGAAATATCTGCGAGGAACTCTATTTATTCGTGTGATTGGGGTCAAAAAAAGCTATCAATTACGACTGAATGTTCATGGTTGTTCAGATCGGATATGAACGTAAATTGCTAATGCAACTGACACCGTTCTTTTTCAAGCTTATTGCCGATAATTTGGTGATTTGCAATAGGAAAGGTCTTAAAATAACTTATAAACTGGAATAATTGTGTGTGAACAATTTGAAGTATCGTTGTTTTGATAGGAAAGATATGAATGACGTCAGAGGTGCTAATTTTGAACAGAATTTTTGTTAGAATTGGATAAAATTTGTCTCAATAAGGAAGCTTATGAGCGATTTTACATCAGTTTTTCGAATATCTTGGATACTAGTGGAGGTGTGGAAATAATCCTAATTAAAATATTAGATTAAAGGGAGCAAATTTGTGACATGAATCAAATCAAGATAAGCTTTTGAAGGATTAAATATGTGAATATTTAAGAAGCCACTGATACGGTGAAACTGCGAGAGTTGACTGTTAGGAAGATTAGAGGAGAAGATTTCATTGTAGGAAATATTAAAGAGACTTTCATGGCGGCTGTAATTACGGGACGGGTGTCACTCGCTTAAACTAGTCACGTTTAAGATCTCAAAAGTTATACAAACAGTAAAGGTAACTTTATAAAAGATATTCAAGGAAACTTCGTGCATTATTTTTAACAAACTTTTATAAATGGCAGCACATTTTAATTTACAAAATTTATCCTACAAAAGGGCTTCCAGTCGTTTCTGAGATAATTTGTCAACAAAATCAAATTTTAACTAAGACTCTTGAATCAATTTTAAAAGCTTTTAATATGTAAATACCTGTTGAAGTTTTTTTTTCGTATCAAAGAAACTTTCTTTGCGAATCCTATCGTCTACAAACAAAAACAGTGAAGTACTTATAAACTGCGCAACTTAAGTTATTCGAAAACAACCAGCGATGGTAAAACGATACGAGAATGAATTTCTGCGAGGCAATCCATGACCACACATTGCAGGTTTATTGCAGTAGACGATGAATAGTCCTTTTTTTAGAGCTACGGCCTCATCTGCCAACTCGCATTATACGTTTTCATCGAGTATTTTAATATTTAGAATCGTAAGAAGAGTCTTTGATAAAAATGCACTCGAAGAGAAAATTAAAGGCTTTCGCTCAAGTACCTGAGGGGTTAAATTTATTTAGAATAAATACACTTCTATTTTGTTAGGGAAAGATCACAGAAACTATCCGTCATCGCTCACAGAAGGACTTAGGCCTACCGGCTCCCCGTGCTGCCAATGTGTCTCGGTATGACCCCAAAACTACCCTAAAAACTATGAAGCACCCTGATATTGTAATGTTGTGGGGTGCCGTTAGTGGAAACGAGGGCAGAGGAGGTCTGTACCTCCTTCCGAAGAATTTAAACATTAGGGGGACTAACTCTCTGGAAGTTTTGAGGCAGCACATGCTGCCATTTTGGGAAATTCATTAGTGTGAATTTTTAATGCATGATGGTGCCCCTGATCACAGGTCCCAGTTAGTAAAAAAGTTCTTCAATGATAATAATATTAGTGTTTTAGAGTGGCCTGGTAATTTCCCGGACCTAAATCCTATTCAGAATGCTTGGAATCTCATGAAAACCAAACTTCAAGAGACAGCACATGGCAGCATCAAGGAGCTGATAGAATCACTGAAAAAGATCTGCGTTACGATCGACCGCATCTACTTCGCAAACCTCGCTGAATTAATGCCCAATTGACTCAAGATTATAATCAAGTGCAAAGACAACATGACCAAGTATTAACTTTCATGAAATATTCATAAAAAAAATATGTAAGTTACATTTTTCTGTTTCTTTTTCCCCGAGTTGTCACATGTCACTTTTTTGTTGCCGCCACTGTACATACTTCCAACGGTCTGGAATATTGATTTGAGAATCATTAATTAGTACCAGGAACAACACAGGGCAAACCGTGGTGCCCTGTTGAATACCACTTGTAAGGGGCAAGAGGGTGGACGTTGCTCCCCGTGGCCATACAGCTTGTCTGCAGTTGGAGATAAAATCCACCAGCCAAGCCACCAGACACTCACGCAGTCCCATGGTCGTTGCCTTGGTGATCACGGTCTTATGGTCCACCAGGTCGACTGCTTTCTTTAGGTCTATAAGTGTGGCCAAAACAGAGGTTTTGCGTGCTTCCAGGCCTCCGTATATGTGATCTAGGAGGCTGGCCAAGTAGTGTGTAGTTGAGGTAGCACGGATGTTCCCATACTGCCATGGGTCAATTTTGGGGACGAGGTCCGTCTCAGCCCAACCTTTCACAAAACTCTTGCAGATCAAGCTTAAAATGGGCGTGATTGACACAGGGCGGGTCTCATCCAGGTTGGTAGGGAAAGGCTTATTAGGTACGGCAGTTACGTATGATGTTTTCCAGTTACTGGGTGATTTGCACTGTTGAAGAGAGGCATTAATAATGAAAGTAAGAGGCACGGAGAGCTCGGGGGCAAATTCTTTTAAAAGAGGCATAGGGAGGTCAGTGGGAGTTGTAGATTGTTTAGTTTTGAATTTCTTAATTTTCTTCCAAATCTGGAACTCTTGTAAAGTAGGCGCTGTGGTTTGCATGGGGAGAAAAATCGGCAGTAAAGACGGGTCGAGAGAGGGGAGTTGCTGGCAGAGGGTGTCAAAGTGGTTGTTTCCCTCGTTCGTGGGATTAAGGGGAAAGAAGGTAGCTGATGCAAGGTGTGGTACGGGAGGCTTTGTTCAGCCCGCACAAGTTCTTTATTTGATTGAGCCATTTGCTACTGTGAGATTCTTTTAGGTGTTGAAGTTTGCTTGGGTAGTAGGTTGCGTTTTGCATATTTAATCTCATTTATTCCTTTTTAACAGAGACGTTTGTAGAGGGATGAGTTGTTGAGATGGTTTCGGTTTCTTTGCTGCATTAAACGTTTTATTCTGTTGCTTATCCATGAAAGGTCAAGCACAAAATAAATGGCGACTATTATAGAACACAGACTGGGTGTTTTTTTCTGGTACGATATCAATTTGAAGAATCAATACAGTAATGATATAACATATTAGGAATTTTAATGGCACTCAAAGGTGGTGTAATCAGGTTTATAGCACCGGTAACAAGCTGGAAAGTCAATGTATATCACTATTTTAATATTACTTAAAGGAATATGTACATATAAAGAAAATAACCACTGGTGATCTCAGCAATAATGCAGGCGTCATTATGCAGCCATGTTGAAACACAAAATGCACCACCAACTTTAGTAATGTTTGTAGCATCTGATCGGTTGGCTACAATTCGTAAACCTAAACACAATGATATGAGTATCTTGGTATTGTGATGTCGAAAGAGTAGATTTACTACAGATCTATCTTCTAGATATAATCAGAACAAATTTGTTGAAATATTTTCATGAAGTGACCTGTGTAAAAACAAGAGAGAAACATACAATTTCTCTGAAGAAATTTAGATTGTTTTGTACCTCAGTGAATGAGAATAAACGTTTCGATGGGATGCCTCCGGATGATCAAGCCAAATAAACTTTATTATTCCAGAGGCTAAATGAAATAAACGCCATTTCGGCATGTTTTAACATTTAAGCATCGATATTCATCAATCCAAGGAGTAACTCTCACTAACTCAAATTTATCTTTTTTATATTTTATACTTTTATTTATTAAAAGAAAATTGAGGGAGACCCATCCGTAAACTCACTAATATATAGATTTGAAGATTTGCGCCGATAAAACGGTGAAGTTGATTAAGTAAAGATATTTCGAGGTTACAATGGAAAAAAATATAAAATATCTAATATACTCTACACAATTGTATCCTGTTTTAAATATCCATTCTATATAATAATTTCAATCTTATATATATATATTTTGAATACGTGCGTAATTATTAGGTAATCCCGAAAGTTCGGTCCGTTTGGAAAAATCTAAAAAGTGTATTTTAGTAAATGAGTTAATTATCAATTTACCATTACATCTATAACATTTTCCAATTTTATAGGTTTGAAAAAAGAAACAAATTTCCTCGAAAAAGTGAAAATTGCTCTGCATAATATTTTGAGCTATCAACTTTCCTTTCCCTAGAAAGCGACTAATGAGTACCAACCAGGTTAGCCTAGTTAAGCTCACTCTGCTCTTACAATTCTTAACCTGTTCTTTCCTGTCAAACTTGTGTATCTATCTCCGTTACTAGGCTAGAGTAAGTTTCGTTAGTTGCCTAACTAGGCTATTGCACAGAAAACAAATCATCATTTTTTGGGTTCATTAAGGAAAGGTGTTTCTTAGTACAAATTCTTTTGCATATGAATTCATATTTTTCAAATCCTTTTGTTTTAGTTTTTCAAATAATTAAAATGGAAAAATTTTGTAGAAAAAATTAGAAATTATATAATTGATTAAATTTAGATTTCAAAATTTCACTAAGTGGCTGTTCCCTGATGATCTATTATTAACAAAATGAGCATACCTCAATTAGAGAAAATGTTTCCTTTACATTTTTTGAGGCTGCAGACGAGTTTTCATTAAAGAATTAATATCCTCTAACCTTTCCAGGATCAAGTATATAAAACTGAAAATACAAAGTCATTCCATTTGAGAATAAAACTGATATTTTGGAAGTTTCGTCTACATTCTCCTATTCTTTTAGTAAAGAGTTAAAAATATTTTTAAGTAAGTTGTATTTTAATTAATAATAATCTCTTTTTTAATATATGTCTCTTTTAGAGGATAGTGACTATGAGTGATAAGGTGTAGAATTTTACAAAATCGGCGATCGAATTTTTGCCAAAAAAATATAATAGTTTAGTAGCGTTTGTGTAGTTTGATAGTTTAATGCAAATAAGAAGATTTTTAAGCGAATGACTTTTTATTTTGGATCAAAAGTACAGAACAAAGCGTTAAAAATCACTCCCCAACCTTTTGCTAAAAAATGAATGACAAAATATGACATAAGACAAATATTCTCTAGGTAGAGGCAACGAGTTCCACTCATCATAGGTTCAATTTATACAAACAATTAGGGAACATCCCCCAAACTGATTAGATCCTATTTTAGAATCCATCAAATATTTAGATGTCTCATTAAGTTTATTACAATCTTGTGACCACAATGCCTACTATCATGTCCTACTCCAACTGCGTGTGCTCTTTCGGATGAAATAAGAAGGTATTATCGGCTGAATTGATACCAGTATAAGAATTATTGTCTCCCAGGTGTTGTAACTAGTAAAATATATACATTATCTCACCAATATATGACCCATTGGCCTAGTTAAAGACTTATTAATCTCTGATTATAGCTAAACTACTTAAAAAACTTCTTCTTAGTGTCTTCCTCGATACGGCGTTTGACGGACTATGGTACCTTTTCATATTGTAGCATCCAGGGTTGAATAAGCCCGATACTGGAGTGGGGGACCCATTTCTCTTTTTATTAGGTTTAAAATCAGAGTTTTTCCTTCTCTATGAGCTCCACCTATCCGCCACCGTCGTGATGACCAGTAACGGAGGTAACCTCCCTAGTGTGAGCTTAAAATGAATCCTTAGGAGATTCTAACAGCCGACCCAACGATTGCCGATCAAGCACGCTAACTAGTATACTAGATGGGGGCTAGGAGAGTGTTTCTGGCTAAAAAAAAATCAGCTCCTTTTGATATGGCCATTGTCCGAAGAAATCCTAATTTCCGTCGCCTTTGAAGTATTCGTTAAATATTCATTCACTCGTGATTCGAAATCTACGTTAGAATGCAACGAGAGAGCTTTAACGAAATACCGGATAATTTAGTGCAAATTAGATACTTTTCCGGACTAACAAAATATGTGACTCGTATTGCAATCGAGAACCTCATCAGGAGCAAAATCTTATTTGAGGCATGCGTCGGATCATCTTTAGAACAGTTACATTAATATATCATCTATCAAGGACCTTGCTCATTCAATCCAATGGAGTTGATCACTTAAAGCGAAGATCAATAAACATGGCTTAAAACACTAGTAATTTGTTTATTTCCCCACTCGCATTTTTTTATTTTCCTTATCCATTCATCGCACTACAATCATTTTTCGTCATTTTAAATCAAATCAGGCAATTTTGAAGAACTATTCACTATTCATTGGATAATTGTAGGGAAAATGTATAATAAGTATCGCAATATCATAACGAAATGAGGGAATAAAGATAAAATAATTTGTAGGCCTCCATAAAAATATCTGAACACTTTGACATACGACATTAAAAATCACAACTATTAATTTGATTAAATGATTCAATTATTATCACTTACAATAACAGTGTTTTAATCTTGTAAATATTCGAAGTGACGAATCGTTTTGAGAAAAAGATAAACCAAAGAAGAGATAAAACTGTACAAAAATACTATAGAAAAATAAACTAATTGAATATTGATTTTCATGCTATAAATGATATAAGATAAAGAGTGTGTAGAGAAATGCAATAAGTGGACGTATAACTTGAAAGCCTCGCAATTTTTGAATATTCTGGCATCTGTTAAATCTATGAGTTTAGGATATGCTTTCATCACCTATTAAAGTGGTTAATCCAATTTATTATCTCTCAATATGGAACTAAAATTAATGCACTGAGGCCGAGATAAGTCTATGAATGATTTCTTGTGTGGTATCTAAATTCTGAATCATCCTTTTTTATAGTTTGATGGCCTCAACCCTTGTTCGGTTCCTAACGTTTTTCTCTCATTTTTTTCTTTCAGATTTCAGCCATCTTTTTACATTTTTGAGGAGAAATTCTTAATTTATTGCCTATGATCCAACACCGCATGGCATCAATATACTTTTCTATGCTACACCATTCTTTGTGTCTCATAGAATGACAGTACGTTATCTTTTGGCATCTGAGCAGATATAATTTTATCATTGAGAATAAGTTAAGAACATGAAATTTATGTAAAATGGAATCAGACAACGGATCTAAACCATTTCTTGCAACATATGAGGTATACAGAACATAGCATCAATTAGGAGAGGCCGAATTTTTTATATCTTTAATGACTGTCTGAATTGAGTAATGTATACAGCATTAATGGATTTAATTCCAAATTTTCATAACTTGAGAGTGAATTGTGGCTCATCACAGCCTAAATAGGAATCCCCTGAGCTTTTCCATTTGTAAAAATTCTTCTTTCCTGTTTTTGCATCTCTTTTTCTCTTATTTATAAATGAATATTTGCTTTCTTTTGATATTATAAATGTCCTAGGGCAATATGTTGGCAGTCATTTAACAGATCAAAAATGGAGCGTGAAGTTCTAAAACAAGTTCTGAACATGTACCAATAAAAATGCTTTTTTCTTCAAAAGATCCTGAATTTGCACTTAAATGAAATCAATACGAATTTAGGATAGAATTTAAAGATATTATATCAAAAAGGGCAATAAATATGATTGGCTCGCAACTAAAAAATGTGGAATTTCAATTATTGGTTAGAAAGGTCTGTGCTACAAAATAATAAAGTAGTTTTTCTATAAGGCCACTGCAAATAGCATAATATCTGAGGCGTAGAAGAAAGCCTTGCTAGAACAACTGTATAAAAGAAAAGAGCAAAAGTGAATTGTATAAGTATAGGAGAATAATTCTAATTCGAATATTAAGGGCAAAGTGCACGGATTTTCTGATTAAGAAGCTAAATGAAGGTTAGACCGATAATGCTCTTAAGACATAGAGTCTTGTAATAGAATTCTATGCAAATAGACTTGAAAAGAGTTTTTGACTCTCTCTAAGAGTTTTAAAATATTGTTAATATTATTTAGAAGCAAATTGGAAACATTACAATTAGAAAGTCCTATAGCTCAAGCTTAGCCCATCTTGGTCGATTGGTTTTTCCGGCGTTTCTCTTGAGAGGGATCGCTGGTTCAAATCTCTGTAGCGGCTGATGATTTCTCATTGTTCCCGGGATGTCTTATTATGTCTTAGCGAACTCAAAGAAACATATAGAACAGCTCCAGGTGTCTCAATCACCCTTCCACTCAATTTTACCCAAACTGAGACATCGCATATTTTGTCGAGTCCTAAACTCTTTTCGAGGACACTTTGAAGATTTCTAATCAATCGTTACCTCCCAACTTTAAATTCTAAGTAATACGAATATATATTAAATATTATTGTCACGGCATCCAAAGAATTTCCTCCCATGAAGATGGATCGTTAAAAAACGACTTTTTTCGGATAAGGCCATTTTAAGTGGAGTTAATTCAATATAAATCTTCAATTCACAGTTATAATATTTTAAGCTCCCAACACACTTTTCCATTTAGCACGCCACTAATTCCCTTCCAGTCTTCACAGCACAAAATGCACACTATCTCATCTGTTCAAAAACCCTGCCGATGAAGTACTAAGATCTCTTATAGACTCATCCAGATCCACATAACAAGACCTGGAGTCTAGTGTGTCCAATGGTAAATGTTCCTATCCTCATTCTTCCGAAGATGGTTGGTGCTAAAAGACAATACTAATAGCTACCTAACATTAACAAGGAGTCTAGCCCTAGGTGTCTTTGACCGTCATTTTGTGCATTTCATAGATTGGTCGGGGAATCACTTCTACGCGGCTAGAGGCAAATTACTCAACTTACTAAAAACTTACTAAAAGACCCAAAAAGGAAATCTAAAAACCAAATCCTAAATTCAAAATTCAAATTTCAAAATCCCAAATACCAAATTCGAAAACCAACGACAAAATCCCAAATTCCAAATGGTAAATTCTCAATCCTAACTCTAATATGATTAAGAGTTTATTAATGACTAATTCACTTCATTTTTTTATAAAACTCAGAAAGTTTTTTATCAATTTAAACAATAAATTCCTATTTATAACTGAAATAAATCATATAAAATAATCCCTCTTTGATTTCCCAAATTTAAAGCCAAATTTAAAGCAAAGTTTAGGTTAGTTCTATTAGGTTGGATGCATCTTACTTGTATTGATGTTGCGTTGCACCAAGAAAAGTTAAAGTGATTATAAAAGATGAAGTGGAAAGCCTAAGAAAGAGAAATCTCGGTCTGAAAACAGAGAAGGTCAAAATAGTGATCTAATTCAGGTGACCTCGGCTTAATCTATTCGAATCTCTCTGAGTTAAATGTATCTCAGTTCCGCTGAGCTTATGACCCAGCCTGTTTGCGCCCATTACGCAAAGGATATAATATAGCAATATAATAACTTATTTTTTTTACCAATTTACTTATTAACTTGAAAAGTACAAATAATTGGGTAGACAACAATAACAGAAGATTTTGTAAATGAGGCCAGTGACGGAGATGTGGTTAAAGAACTTAAAATATGTATGTAGAGGTCCTATTAAGAGTGGCTAAAAAGAAATACTATCGGATCGTCTGAAGCAGAACTTGAGATTTTTATATTAAAAAAGTAAGAAACCAGTGAGGTCCTCCAGCAAAGATTTGATAGAACCAAGGAAATCGCTAGGAACTGTAGTGACACCTAATGACACCACCACCACATTACGAGTGCATAAATATATCTTGATATTGGTTTTACCTCCCCTTTCTACTTGGTTCGAGGGCTTTATTTCTCAATTGGAATCGAAAGTTTAACGTAAGATCTGAACCATTGGTTTTTGCAGGGTATAGTCACCTCCATACAACCAAACCGGCATTAGGAAAATTATTCGAGTGACTAACCATCCAAGGGGGGAGGAACTTGGTTATAGTTCCAAGCCGTGTTTCTACTAGGCTTCGCCATATTCCCTCCTAAGTTGTAGAGGGTCTCTATTGAAATCTTTCAATAACCTTTATCTTAACCTGATTCCTGCTAGTAAGGGGATAATATTTTCAGCCCCTCTGGTAAGAAGTAAGAGTTGAAGACCTTTCCTTTTAGCCCAGCCATCAATGTTCGTTTTTCTTCTTCCTCATACATAGAATTTAATCAACTTTGTCTGTATCTCTCATAATTAAAACTATTCTCATGAAGTGATTTTTTTAAATAGAATACTATTCTGTTACGGATATCATAGTTAAAAATTTTTAATTTTGTATTAATTTACAAATTAAACGCAAAATGAATCAAAAGATGATTGTCAGATCGCATTAAAGTAATGAAGAGAATTTATAATTTAAAAATAGATGAAAATGCATTAAATGAAATAAACATTATTCAATATATATATATTAGAATGTGAAATAATCTAGACAGAAAAGAAGGGAAAGGAGATAAGGTAAGAGGATTGTGCATCATCCCATTTCTCAAAGTCAAAATCATCTAACATTATTACTGAACAAGCTATGTCTAAACTAAAGTTTCACTTACAGTAATTTCAGCACATGTACGCCCTTGTGAAGGAATAACTATGGAAACATAAGGATTCTGTTGGTGCTGATATCGTCTTTCTTTTTCGATTTCTCTTGCACTGTCATGTTGTTACTGCAACCTTTCCTCCTCTTCCCTCTCAGCGTTGGTCAACCTCTAAATCTTCTGATGCTGTGCTCGAAACTAAGAGTCAAAAGCGATCCTCCTTCGCAATAACGACATCTCTTTTGTCTCCAATCTGTTTACTATATTCTTCTCAAGTCTCCATGCTTCAAGGCCATATGTCAATGTTGACCATCCATACCATCTTAATATTCTCCATCCTAAGTTCATCCTTGTAGAGAGGTTCATCAAAGTTTTCTTCATATTCCAAATTTTGTTTTCGTAATGGCAATCCTTGTTTTTATATCCTTCTCACATTCAATGTTTTCGGAAATAATGGTTCCTAGATATTTTAATTCCTTCTCTTTTTTGATAATCTGCCTTGAATTTGAATATTTACAACCAATCTCTTTTAGTTAGTCCCATGACCTCTGTCTTCTTAATGTATATCCTTAATCCTCCTTTTTCAAATGAGTCCACCAGCTTATCAAACAATCTTTGTAATTTCTCTTCAGAGTCCGCTATTAACACTGTGTCACCTGCTTATTGTAAGTTGTTCACATTTCTTCCTCCTCTTCTGTTACCGTCTTCATTCTCCAAGTCTTTGATGCATTTTTGGCCATTAATAAGAACCGAAAAGGACAAAGTACGCATCGTTGTCTAACAACTTTGACACCTCCTATCCAATCAGTCTCATCATTATTAATCTTCCCTGCCCATTTTTGGTTCCATTACAGGTTACATAACAGTCTTACGTCCTTGTCATTCATTCGTATATTACTGAGCATCCTCAGCACTGGTTCGTGCCTCACGGTATCAAATGCTTTTTCCAAACGATAAAGTACATGAAATCATCCCTCTGCAACTCATCCGCTTTCTCCTTGAGCATTCTAAGAGCAAATACCTCTTTAATCGTTCCTTTACCTTTCCTGAACCCGTACTAATCTTCCTGCACACAATTATCGATCTTATGCTCTATTCTGTTCTTATTTACTCTTACTATTAGCTTCCAGAGTTGACTTATGATGCTAATTAACCGGTGTTTCTCACATTTTAGGGTGCATTCCTTCTTCGGTATAGGTATGGAGGTTGACTCTCTCACCCATTGAGGTATATAACCTGTATTGTAAATCAGATTAACTAACCTAGTCACTTTCTTTACTCCGAATTCTCCAGTTACCTCAATCATTTCCAAAGAAATTTTGTCATCTCGAACAATTTTCCTTTATTTCATATATTTGATTGCATTTTTCACCTCTTCTTTAAGAATTG
Organism: Ceratothoa steindachneri; assembly: GCA_963969495.1. Taxonomy (NCBI): domain Eukaryota; kingdom Metazoa; phylum Arthropoda; class Malacostraca; order Isopoda; family Cymothoidae; genus Ceratothoa; species Ceratothoa steindachneri. The sequence goes on along the minus strand of OZ018317.1, from coordinate 150,862,135 downwards.
TAGGTCCATTTATCTCATCCTCTAGGAGTTGCTGGTTAATTCTAAGGTCATTGTACAGTACTGTCATATATTCTTCTCATCTCGTTAAAACTTCTTCCTTGTTCATTATGAGGTTTGCTTGGTTATCCTTTATGACTGTGATTTTTGTTTTTGTCTATTCCGATTAAAATCCTTTATTTTTATACATCTGTTTCTAATTCACTCTTTCTAGCTTTTCAACATCAAGACACTTTTCAATGAGCCATTATGCTTTTCTCTCTTTACATTTTCTTTTATCTTTCCTATCTTAATCTCTATATCTATCTGGATCTCCTTTGTTTTATTAGATTTATAATCTCATCTGTCATCCATTTCTGTTTAGCGCTTCTTCTTTCCTCTTATACACACTGTTCCATCGCATCTTGCATCTCCCCCTTTCCGGTTTATGGTCACCTGCACCTTCCTGTAAAGCCTCGTTTCCCTGAAGCGTATCGATTTATTTCTTTCTTTTATTTCGAATGCATTTTAGTCACATCTCTCTTTAGTATATTACATTCGCGTTTAGATGTTTGTAATAGTTGCCGAATAATTCTCTTTTTGTTTCGTTTGATCAAATAGTTTTGTACCAATAATGTTCTTGTTTGTCTAACATCTCTGTAGCAAACGTCTTGTTGGTCCTTTTCTTTGCAATGTGTCGCTTACTCTCTACCGAGCGACGTTGATGCCTTTGACGCGAAGCTTTCAGCCAATTCTGTTCTTCTTAATCTATAATCTTTTATCACCAGTTTCATTTGATGCAGCACATGAAGCGTGCAAGAATTTCAGGCGAGCAGCTCAAATGCTTTGCTTGAATGAGTCTTTTTTTTTGCGACTCAGGATTGCCGAGTGGTTTAAAACTCTCGCTAACGGCTGTCCAGCGACGCGAGAAGCGCGTTCGAAACTCGTTTTGCTACTTTACTTTCTTTATTTTTTCCTGCCCACTTTCCAACTCTAAGCTATCTACTTACGCACGAGGCGGTATATTCCTCGGAGTTCCTGTTCTTAGTTTTCTACTGACGGTTCCCTCCTTCCTCCACTTCTAAACGATATACTGCACAGAGCTTATAGCTATATGAAAGTGTTCAGAATGCTTCCTGTAACATTTCCCAGCCTCATAATCTCTTATAATGTCACTTTTTATGGGAAAAAAATGCCAAAGCCGGCATTCTCACGTAAGCTACCATACTTCTATAAGGATTTTCTAAAGCAATCCAGACACGTTTCGATACAGAATTATTGATCATCACATTATGCAATATCAAATGAAATCTATATTATTTCTAAGTTACAAATATTTTCTGCATATCATTTTATTTAGACTTTCTAAAACCAACTAAAAATAGAGAAGTTAGCATTACTTTTCCTTAATAATTGTAGAAATTTATTTTGGTACAACAATCAAAATCTATTGATGAAACAAAATGTATTTGGTTTGATACAATTTGAATTCTATAGAACGTTACGGATAATTATTTGATCCAAAGTATTTGTTTTCCTCTTACAATTTAATTCAAAACATGCGATTTCTTCTTTACTAAATTTTATGCACACAGTTTGAAGTTAACAATAGCAATTCTTAGTCCTTTACTTTAGGTTGGTACTGTATAGCCTCCTCTTAATTTAATAATACCTAGGTCATTTTTAGTTTTGGTACTGCACAGGCATCTCTGAAGTCAATAATTCCTAGGCATTTTATTAGCTTGGGTGTTGCATAGGCTTCCTTAAAGTTAATTGCGCCTAGACCATTTTCATTTTTAGATTTGTTACTGCAGAAGTGTAAATTTTACTGTTACATTAAGCGGCCACAACAAGAGCTTGTTCGCAAACAAAATCCAATTCCTGCCCATTTGCTTTCTCTCCAAAAGCTGAAAGCTACGCTTTGCATTTGGGGGCAAGATGTGAAAGGAGGTTTTAGGAGCTTTTCTATAATACGCATGGCTATCCTTAGCTCTTATCAAAGTTTATCCTGCGTTCCTTTTTGTTTAGCAATCATGGCTAAGTGGTAACAATGAGACTGTTATTTATGCCTTAAAGAACCCAATATCACTGTATATCTTCCTATGTATGGTTATTTGCCATGCACTTATGGTCGAATGACTCCCCAAAATTAATTTAGAACATCGTTGATGGTTGATTTTCTTATTCTAAAATAAGATAAGAAATTATATTTAATGAAAGTGTGGTTGAGATTTAATGAAAAAAAATAATATTTGCCATCCATAAGCATTTCCAATCACTCTATGCCTCTTATTTATCATTTTCTTATCCCTTTACTCCTCTTTCCTTATTGAATCACTTGACTTTGCTAAATAGTTCGCCTCGGCTCGCACCGAAGCCTCGTCGGAAGGTGACGTCATAGACCCGACGCATGGAACAAATCGCCTTGAAGCGCCAATTTGGGGGAGAATAAATAATTATTTTTCGTTTTCCCTCCCATGGATTTTAAAGCGGTGGGAAAGGATGAATGATAAGGGTGCAGTGATGCACACATACCACAGGTAAGGGAAGTTACATTATTTTGGATGTTTTAATCAAGGCATCTCGATTCTGAGAAAAGAGTGGCAATTTCAGTCTCTCGCCTCGGGTCATCGGTGGCAATTTTGGGTCGACGGTTCGAGTCCATCTTTTTCTCTGTCGTTTTGATTATTAATTTAAATTATTGAATTAAATTGCGACAAAGGTGTGAAAAGAGGAGTGATGGAGGGTCACGCAAATCTCCTATTTGGAAACGAAGTTAATTACTTGAAAATAAGGACAGAAAACCAACGAGGGCATATGCGCCAGGAAGTTGTCCGTAATAATACTAGTGAAAGTAAGGTAAGTGAAAATGTGTGTAAGATATAAACATTAAGTATATAAGGGAGGGTTTAGGTACGGAGAGGGGTGCCTAACACAGAAGAACTTGCTCAAGCGACGAAATTAATCCAAATCTCTCCTCAAGGTTTAAGGCCGAAAGGGCACGTAATCCACCAGATCTCTCTGGACTCTACCATTGCGCCTGCTACACCTTCCAGCCCTTTGTATGGGCATGGCGCAAGTGGAGGCATGGGGCATCTTCTACTGTGGCGTCAATGGATCAAAGATCAACGGCTTTACTGAACTCGTGTGAGTGCAGGGGCCATGTGAAAGAATAAGAAGAGAGAGAAGGAATTCGCTCCCCCCCCCCCCCCCCCCCAGACTTCCTCAGTTCGCCGTTGACCGCTCTAAATTCGTCTTCCCTATATAGTGCAAAAATTAGCACGATGGAAATACCATTAAGAAGGAATCGCGACGTCTCGCTATGGGCCCTTATCGCAACCCAAGGCAATTAATGAAGGCTGTTGGGAATGCATCTCTCTCCTCGTTTAGATAATTTCGAATTATATATTCGAGACTTAGAAGTTCATTTGCAGATTGTGTCTGAAGCCGCTGTCCAGTACGTTAGGTGTAACGTCTTTGTTAGTGGAGAGAAAATCGACTACATTCTCGTCTAGAGAAGAATTGAGTGATTGTCGAAGAGCAAAGGAAGAGCTTGTCATCACTTAGTGTTCTTGGTGGAAATAGTTAGGCACGCTTTAACCCTTCTCACCATGTCTTGGGATTTTGAGGATAAGGATAAGAGGCCCCCAAGTTTAGTTTCCCGAAGTTGAATTTAGCGTCCCGTGAGACGACTATGAGTTTAAGGTCAAAATTACCTACCTGGTCCTACTCGCCTCACATCAAGGTAAAAGGGATTTAATCCCCGCATCGTCATTTTCTTATCACCTTTACCGCGTCGAACATCAAGGATCCCCTTTGCTCTATAACTTGCATATTTGGAAAATCATTATTTAATTAATTAGCCGTCGCTTCAAACTTATTTGATAGTGTTAATCATCTTAGCAGTGGACCATCAATATTTAATTGCATTGACATTTAACTTGCCCTATATGTATATGTAAACTTTAGTCGTATTAAAGTATATTTTTGTAGCTGTGTTTGAATATTACTTTGCCTAGCTACTGTGTATTTAAAGCACTCTTAGAACCATCCCCAGGTGAAGCCTTAATTTCGGTCGGCCAGTAGGCCAGTGTGCGTATAACTGCCTACACTTCGTCATACCACGACAGGCCACTCCACACCCAGAAGGTTCCCTTTACACTTAAAGGGTCCAATCGTCTTCAAAAGGGATCCCTTTCCCCTCATCTATACTCCATTACCCCAAACGACCCATTACCTTTCTCCCTCACTGCGATCATCCTCAATAGTCGTTGGAGGTGGAACATGGAAGATTGCCACATTTAAACCTGATGGGGAATAATTGGGGGAAGGTATGATGGATAATAGAGAAATCGTTAACAAAGTGCCATTAATAATAGAGAGATGAGACATTTTATATCTATCTATTTGGATTTATATAATGATGACTGATAGTCTTGCATCCGCATTAAATTCTTTAATTTGATGATCTCAAATAAAGGGTGAACTATATTTGATGGCACACCTAAAGACTAGGAGATTGAGTCGGAAAGTGAACAAAACTGGTTAATACGCTGAAGATTTCTCTAAGGGAGAAATCAATATGGTAATAAATCAAATCAGGGTAAGAAAACAAAATAAAAAATAAAATGTGGCTTGACCCTTAAGATTTGGTCAATCATCATGCGAAGTCATGCAATTTTGCCTTGTGATTCAACCTTGAGATGTGAGAGAAAAATGAGCACATTTATAACTGAGCTTAAAGGAAGCATCTATAAATCGCTGAACTAAAGGTTTATGTGGCTATATTAAAATTTGCCGATATATCTATTTGAAGGAAATACTTGATCTTTGCGAGGTAAGATAGCGCTGAAGGGAAACAAATTTTAATGATAATATACGTACTTGCTTGGGTTAAGTTACTTAATGTTCTATGAATACAATGAAACAAGCACACGGCATAGTCAGCGATGGCTAACGAAACCTGCCAACCTCAAGCCGTTCGAAGCCTACATAGTTTGAACGTACGGGAGATTCGAATCTTTGAATTATCAACTGTCATACAAACAAAGCCGTCGCTGTACCATCACTCCCTGCCAAAAGCTAGCCACGCCATTAGCTCCAAAGAACTTCATTCACAAAAGCTGCAGCCCCTTGACTTGAGCAACCAAGAAGAACTCCTACCTGATCGTATCAATAAAGATAATTGATGTGTGTTGAAATAAGCAACCGCTCCACACACAACAAAATTTGATTAAGCAATATTTAGCAACTAAATAACATAAGGAATTCTCCAAACCATGAAGAGGTATTCTGTCATGATTTCATTATTATTGAGTATGCAAACAACTTTATTCATTATATATTTATGTCATTCTTCTTTTTTGTAACTGTTTTTTATTGCTTAGCTTGATGCTTGATTCTTCTAAAGATAACAGTTTTGTATGTTTGCACTTAATGTTTTACTTTTGATAATATCCTCTTGCCATTTTCTTTTTATCTGTTCAATTTATTCACCAACTTTGGTAAACTTATTCTTAGTTTGCTTATATTACCATTTTAAATAATTGCCCCTCCTCTTTTGGTTCATTTCTGTGAAGGAGAAGTAATTCGGCATAATTATACGTATCTTTGAGGTTGCTCTTTACAATTACTTTAATTGGAATGGCTTACTTTTTCCCGTATAAAGTGGTTTTAAAATTATTCTTTTTAATTCACACAACAATTGTCCATGATCGCATAATTCACCACTAGCAGCTTCTATGGGACAAATTGCATTATTTCAATATAAGTTTTGTTGATACAGCCATAGGATCAAAGGAAAATTCAAGGACAGTCCAGTTATAATTCACTTAGCTCCATCTTAGTTTTCCCACTACCATGTACAGTAATTGCCGTGAAGTCAAGAACCATTCGCCAGTGGTGTTTTTTCATGATCAGACAGTACATTGCTACTTAATAAGAAAACGAGGTCCAATTTAGTTAATTAGGAGTAATAAATTTTTTCGCAGTTATTCCTTATCAGCTCGTTGAAAAGTTCTCATAGAGCTTCAACGAATTTTTTGCAAGTTTTACTAAATGCTTCTTCACGAAACCATACACAGATCATCGAAAAAAACATATTGATTTTTGTGGAATAGGTATTAATAATAGCTTCCAGTGCAGATAACTTAAGCAAATTAAATTTGTTAAGTATTATAGAAAAAATATTTAAAATTCAGCAATCTGTGACAGGAGCCAAATTTATAAGTAATAAGGTTCTGCTCACAGAAATTATTTTGAGTAGGCGTGGTATCACTTTTGATATTCATTTGGAGAGGAACTATTGGCTTTAGCCCTTTGAAGCCCACAAAATAGAAGAATCATTCAGGGCTTGCAAAAAATGTGTGGTAAAAGTTTTATATCCCAGATCTTAGCGTATAAATTTTGTTCTGTGTAAATTTACTTTAAAACAGGTAAACTCATCAGAAAAAGTGCCTTTTTGCAAGATAAAACTACACAATATTTTAGGCATTTGCCAAATTTAAACAATTTTATGCATTTTCGACTCAATTGTTTTATGCCCATGGCGCCGAATTGCGTTCTACGTCAATATAAGACTGTCTTGGACCATTTTTACGTTTTTAAAGTATCAGTAATGTGGTAGTCGTGTTCCTTCAAAGACCAAATTTACCCTTTGTGGTTGCTTAAACTAACATCTTTCATGAAGTTGATTAAAATTATTGTTATTTACAATATTCAGTCCACTCGAACTCGCAATTTACCACCTGATGGAGTAACAATTTAAGGTATCTATTTAACGACAAAGATTAACAAATGTTTTTGTTAACCTTGTTAATTAAACCACGTAGAAAAAACATTTCTACTAGGGCTACACGAGATAAACGTACTATAAACATAAACAGCTATTCTAAAGTTAATCCACGAGCCCAAGAAGAAACGCAGAAGAGCCAATAATAATGTAATAAAATGGTCATAAGAAAATATCTGATGCTTTCAATTAAGCGAGAAAGTAGATATTTTACTTCGTTCGAAATAACTTGCAGAGTACTCGGTTTTGTCATTTACTTTTGTATCAAGTATTAATGTACCACGTATGTGGAAATTCTTTGTACTTCCTTAGTTGGACATATTTATGTTGTATAGTGCGATGTCTTCAAATAACACTTAGACGAAACGTAGTATTTATATATATATATATATATATATATATATATATATATATATATATATATATATATATATATATATATATATATATATATATATATATATATATATATATATTAGAGTTTCCCAAGATCATAGGGGAAAAGATGAAACATGTTTTTTTTCAATTGCTCGTGTTTTGCTTCTGTTTACACATACTTAAGAAGAGTTCCTGTGAAATTAGATGAAATTCGGAGAATATTTTGGGGTCACGACAACCTGAGCAATTTTCTGATATCTTTCAAAACAAAGAAAAAACTGAAAATATCCCACATTTTTAGAAAGAAACTTATATGGAAACCAAATCAGACAGTTTTCATTGTTTCCATTCACAAAGCCTTCTTTTTAAGGTTCTCCTTTTTTTGCCGCCACACAAGTTTCCGATGGTGGTGGACTATCTGTTTGAGATACTTCTTCTGTGCGGCCGACTTTGTGAACCACAGTCAGTGCTCGACTGGGGCGATTTTCAGCTCTGCGGCATTGTTGACCACTCGGAAGCCAAGTGCCCGTTTTCGAGTATCCTTAAATCAGTCGTCCTCCTCCCTCTTCCCGGTCCTTTGCCAGGAAGCCATCGTCCGCATGGAGTTGCTGAAAAAAGGACTGTGTCTTCTGAGTGATAAAGGACGAGAGAGAGGTAGACATCGTCATCTTTTCTCTCTGCAATTGCTCGATTTCCTTATTCGAGGCGGGCTTGGCCAATGCCCTGACCATCAGCTTCTTCTCCTCAACACCAGTCCTGGAGTAGAATAAGGCCGGTCCCGCGTTTTCCTCGGAAACGTACTATAAGTATGGTAGCAGGGCTTGTTCTGCTGCTTTGGAAACGGTTTGGTGAGGGTACTACTTCAGAATCTCGATGAAGAGCAAGTTGTTCAAAGGAGCTTTGAACACCAGGCAACAAAGAGGTACACTCGTTCTAGTCTGGCATACTCTCGACCAGTCAGCGACAGCTGGGATTTTAGCATCTGGAGCTGGAGGCAGTAGATGGCCTTGGCTATCCACCGGGCTTGATGGAGAGGTTTACGACGGTAGAATTGTTTGGCTTATCCTTTACCAGCGAAGAGCAGGTAGGAGAGACGGAGAAGTTCTTCATTTTCTTCCCTGGGATGGTTCTTCGAACTCAGAGCCTCTTTCAGGAAGGCCAATGTGTCGTCCTTCAGCTTGCTTACAGTGTAATTGGGGGCGAAGAACTCTACGAGGTCCTTCGATGTTTCCACCATCTCTTCCTGCAAGGAAAATACAAAAGACCGTCGATCACGGAGTCGTTTGAAGATTCCAATGTCAGAACCAGAGAAAGAGCAGAGGCTGGCTTCGGAGACATCCTTGATGATCACGTCGTGGAAATGATGGCGCCAGGCAAACCAAAGCAAGCTTTGTCCGAGTTCTTGCTCAATCCGACTGCAAGCATCTTTTACCATGCCAGTGTTCGAAGCCGTAGTGTAGAAACAAAAGGCGATGATCTTGACCTTGACGCGCGCTTCGTCTCCCTCTTTCAAGACCACTGCAGCTACGTTTCTGCTAGTCGAATCCGAACTTGCCGTACCCCAAGAATGAACTCGGCATCATATTTTTCTGTGAGGAGTACAGCGATGCAGTCCGGGGTATCCTCAAAGAGGGACGGGAGGAGGTTGCGTCCCAATGCAGGACAAATCTCTCAGATATCTCCTGGTTCCGCAATTACACGATCTTCTCGGCAGCTTGCTTTCTCCCTGCAATTCGTGCTCAATGAACCGTGCTCACCGAGACCGCCATACTTCTAATGTGGATTTCAAGAACTTGAGCGGTAGCTGTGAAAAATGACGTTGCTTGCTGCACCGAGAGCTTCTTTCGATTCCAAGTTGAAATGAGTTCAAGATCCTTCAAGGAGATCGGTGGCGACTGTTTGAGATGTTTCCCTGGGCTTCGAGATACACGAACCGGTGATGACGTTGTACAAAAAGGACTGCTGATTCTGCTACTGCTTTGGCTCAGGATTTCTTCCTTTTCAGTTAGCCTGGCAATGTCGTTGTCTTCACGTTCCCGGAGCCTCTTGAGTCGATTTCCACGGACGACTTGCTTCTCCACCTTCTTCGCTGTCATGAGGTCGTTTCCAGCCATGGACGATTCCTCTCTGTCTTCTCTCTGACTCCGTAGGAACTCCTTCTCCCTGACCTTCACATCTGTTTGTTGGAGAAAGGAGTGTGTGAGGTCGAAGATTTCTTGGAGGTCTCCCTTGAAAATCTCCTTTTCCATACGATGTTTCGGCCTGTCTTTTTTCTTGTTCTTCTTGAGGTTATTGTTCACCTTTACCAGCTTTGACAGCTTGGTGCCGGCTTGCGTTACTGTAGTTGGCGGAATCCCGGCGCGCTACTACAGGGGGAGAACTTCTTTCACCACTGCCTTTCTGCTCCCACTCTTCTTCTCCCCCATCTCCCAGTGGTGGTGGTAGTAGCGGAGGAGTACCTGCTCCTTCGATGGTAGCCGGACTCCTCGATTGGAGCCTTGTCGATAAGCCAGGATTACTAGCGGCTCTTTTTGCCATGTTTATAACCTGAGGGAGAAAAAAAGTGAAAAATTAGGAAAATCTTGAACTTCGAGTCACTCATCTAAATGTTCTCTTGGTCGAAACCCCTAAATATTATTCAATTCGCCCAAAATTTCAACGCAATACTATTTTACTATGAGAGAACCAGAATAACACACGAGCGTGCAACATTTCCAAACTTTTGCATTTTAAGGCACCTTAATGTATATATATATATATATATATATATATATATATATATATATATATATATATATATATATATATATATATATATATATATAAATATCCCAAAAGAAAAGAAAATGCAGATTCCAAGTACTTTCTAACTTGTTCAGTTCATTTTCAAGGAATAACTAAATTTTTTTACAAAGCCTGTATATATATGAGAAACAACAGACTAATGCCTCGCCCATGTACAACGAAAGGGCACAAAATAGAAAAATATTATCAAAGAAGGAAATTCCACCTGTGAGCACAGAATGTAAACATTTAGGTTACTAAACTAAATATATACACACCTAATTGGGAGTACATTAAAATAAACGAGGGAAACATAACTAAATTAATAAATCAAAGGGCTAAGATTTAAAATAGACAATTACGTTCAAAATGAGCCTTTAAATAATAGGAGCCAGTTTAAAAAGACCGGAGGATATATTAAAATTAGGCGAGGAATTAATGAATGAGCATTCGATGATATTTCTCTGAACAAAGTCATCAGATTTGTAAATAAATTTTGCCGAATTCCATTTGATAGGGTGACTCTTTTCAGATATTTTTTTATAAATTTTTCGTTATGCCTTGAGAATGAACTGAACAAGTTAGAATGTACTTGGAATCCGCCTTTCATTTTCCTGTGATTTTTTTGTATTTATTGCTTTACGCACGAGCTAATTTATGAGTTTCTCATATTCATATATATATATTGTCAGAGATAGAAGGCTACCCTCCCTCCTAAACCTAACCTCTACCAATGGCGCCTGAGAAAGATGTACCTGCACGGACAGATAGCCCCAAGGGAGCAACGAAAATTTCGCGTCACTGTGTGATCCTTGTTGGGTTTCTTACCACCACCCGTCGCATCGTCTGATCAGCGCCACACCTACGGTGTCGAAAACCTTAGCGCGAGCCTGTGATGTGATCGCCGATAATATTCCCCCCCTCCTGACGCGCCAAGTGCAATGAGATCCACGTCCGGCCTCTGGGGGGCCTCTGGTTACCCGCTTCCGCCGAGACAGTATAAATATTTCGGGAAAAGCCTTGAGAAATTAGCACCGTACAGCTCCGCCTTGGTTAGCAGCCACATACATTCTTGTACGCCCTGCCCCAATTTATAAAGGCTTCCAGCTTTAAACGCAACGCCTTACCTCTCTACCTGGCATCGTCGTACCTAAGGCCAGAGTTCCCGCCAGACAGACGATAGACACGGATTGGCATCTATCACTCGGGTATCGACTCCATTGTTGTCTAGAATATTGATTACCTCGTTAATTTCTCAGCGAGGTTAAAGATAAAGGAATTATGAAAGTTGAACTTTGACGGGCCCGACTTACTCGTTGTATCCAAAACCTCCATCAAGTATGCTTTACGTGAGTCTCCCAGTCATTTATACTTTTTCCCTTTCCCTGAAAGAAATCACCGTGCATCCTCTATCAGACTCTCGTCCCCGTCGATCGATCATTTGTATCTCCCCCCCCTCTCCTTTTTCTATCCCGGGTCTCATCTTATTTATTGTCATTTATTTACTTTTGCTAATAATATTTTATTTGTATATAGTAAAGTTATTTTTCTCTAATCAGCTTCTCTAATCCAGAAAATCTAAGAATTGATTATTTAGGTCAACCGCACTCGATTATTAAACCCTTGCACTAAGATCTATATCCCAATTTCTGACGTTCACAATTCCTGCGTCATCGTACAGGCAGTCATCCGCTAGCATCGACGTTCGACTCTACGACATTATAATCTATTGTCAGGTGTAAAGTCACCCTACGACATCTATATTATATTCTGGTGTCAGGTGCGGGGTCACACTACGACCTATATATATATATATATATATATATATATATATATATAAGATTTAACAGTTATTAATTCATTTTCATGAATTTACTACTGAGTTTCTTTTGGTTTTTTCGATACACTTGATTGCCATAGGAATGAAAATCTAACCGATATGAATTTGACGTCAGAATAATCCTCGGGAGAAGCGCACTTGCAGTGGTAGGAGAATCTAAACACAATGATAGGGAATATCATTGTAATAGTAGGTTAATCTATAAACAATAGCAAGATCGAAATAAGAGGAAATAATAATAAATAGTTCGTTGTGGAGGAAATTCAACAAGATTGGTTTTCACTCACAAGTTGATATCCTTTGGAGAAAGATTTCCTTCTAATTTAGATCACTTGTGTTTTATGAAAATTTGTACGGTTGGTTACTCGTACCATTGCACCTTCCCTTCCTACTATTTAAGGAGGATTAGTTATGTTGTAGTGAATTTGTATGTGTCCTATTTTTGAATATTTTTTATGAAAATACGATTATTTTAACGTTTTTTTTTCCCACCCGATTTTTTTGCACAGTGTTTAGTAACTTCAAACGCGTGCGCCCGTCCTCACTTACCCAATATTGTTTAATTCTTCTTCCTATCTTCTTGTATGCATTTGAGGGAGAAGAGTTTAAATAAGCTTTGGTGTTCCGGTATTATTGAATAGTGGAAAAGACAAACTTTTTGAGTGAATTGACTCAAACTGGCTCTCGAATGATAATCCCAAGCTCTCACCCTCCTATGTAGGGCAGTCATTTGATTCTCCGACTTCACGGACACAGGTTCTCTTCCGACTCTGCCACGCTATGATCAATGCGAGACTTTACGATTTACTTGCTTGATAGAGTTATTAAAACTCATTTCATAACATTTAAATCCATCTTAGATACAACAAAGTTCTAGAATAAAATACATAACATACTTCTAAAATCTATGATAAAATCATGGCATCATTCCCAATAAATTCTAGCTGATAACACGACTAGAAATATGATAATGATCTCAGTAACTTACCGTGAGTTTCAGACTGAACACGAAAGTAAAATACATTAATCTATTGAAATAAAAAATAACTTTAATTTAAACGTGATTTTATTTGGTCAAATTTTAGAGGAGAAAATGATTTTTCCTCTGACCACACAAATAAACTGACAAGGTTAGGCTTGAGGAAGTGCCGACAGCAGCGGAGGATATTATATTATATGAGAGGAAGAGACAAAACTAATAATATGAATAGGAGTTCTATGATGAGGCAGAGATTATAGAAGTTAAAATTAATGAAAAGAAATTGAATCTTTGATTGCGGATGGTAAGCGATGTGTGGAAGAAATAAGTCCTTATAGTGCGCAAGTATTTCAAGCATTTATAAGTCAAAAGCTTGAAAACTTTTCTCTTTGAGAAAACCAGAAACACCTCTTTAGCCTACATATGTTTGGCCAAATAAAGTTCTAAATTTAACTTATTCCTTACGATAAAATATTACTTTTTTTATACCTCGTATACCATTTGTTAAAAAAGCCGAAATTTAGCTCAAGAAAGGTCAAAGATTATATGGTGCTCTTCTTAGAACTTTTATTGAGGCTTTTGGAATAGAAGCGAATAGTTTATACACAATTTGTCGAAATGTTCTTTAGTTTATATTGGACAAATGAACATGATAGAACCTCAAATCTTCAACAATATCAATTCAGAGATTAAAAGAAAACTTAGTCTCCAGTTTATCGTGTTCACCAGGAACGATTGAAGGAAAGTACAAAGGAATCAGCGCAAATTCCTCGTTTAAAAAGATTATAAATTGAATAATATTATAATTTGACATGAATTATAAAATCATTTATTTTTAACTTTGTTGTCAGTTGACTAAAAAAAGAGGAAAGCACCTAGAGGATGTAAAAAATTTTAATTGAAAGTTTACTCGGAGCATTATTTCGGAAATGATGGTTAAAAAATGGATTCCCTATTTATCAATTCTAACAGTGTACTCCTTGACACGTGAGAAAGAGTTATCCTGTGAAGATAACCCCCATCGTTTATGAAACCTGGATGCTTTGTTTGCAAGGTAGAAAGAAACTTGAGGGTAGGGCAATTTTAAATGTTTGACATTGTGTATAGATTCCCTAAAATTGTTTTAATCAATAATGGCGGATACTTCCCATCATACGGAAACCCTGGTCCTCGTTCACCCAGACTTAACTTTTATCAAGAGTCTTCTAGTTTTACTACACTCTTCTTTCAGGAATAGTATTATTGTGATGGGGTAAAAGCAGTTTGCAGCAGGTGTTTTGTCGACTCCTGCATGACACATTTATTCATTTGACTACGTTTTTTGTCCGTAGTACCTGCTGATAATTTACTTGATTGCTACTAACCTTTAGATAGTTGACAACTTCTTGTTCGGTTGTAATTTATAATCATCATCTTCAAAATATTCTATCTGAGATGTTAGAACATCCATATTCTATGTGAATGAAAACAGAAGAGAATAAGAGTGGAGGCTGCCAAAAATACACATCCTAAATGATTCATATTATCAGATTCAACAAATATTAGAGCATAGGTCTCTTATATCAAAAAATATTATATGTATATAAATTAATAATTAAAAAATCGATTCTGTATTCCCTTCAAGTAAGCCATGCATTTAAAAGATCATAGATTTAAATCATCGATCTTTCTGAGACTTCGATATTAATAATGTAAGACGACTACACACTAGCCAATTAGTAAATAAATTTATTGTTGACAACCATAATGAAAATAAAGATTGATGACGTGTTTTTTTTCTTAAAAAGGTCCACCATCTACAACATTAAGAATCACTACTTGCAAGATTCTATGACAAAAATGAATTTTGCTTTGAACTAAATGAAATATAGCATAAAATCAATTTCAGACATTCCTAAAAGTGTTTTATTAAGAACACTCTATTGTCTAATGCAATCAAAATATGAGAGCATCAGAGACAGACCAGAACCAAGAATAAAATAGATTAATAGCACGCAATATACAAAAATACAGTACCTAGAAAGCAGAAACCAGATTTTTACTATTCAAAATATGTATACTATTGAAAACACCCAACAAAATTACGGAAAAAATGGTAGAATCCACAAAGAAAAAACGCTAAAGATGATAAAAGATAGTAAAATTCAGATGCCTTAGTTTTTGTTTAAACCAAGTCAAACCCCGGTAGTTTATTCCCATGTTCAATCCTCACTCTTTTAGCTTACCATTCTCATACTTTAAAACAAAACCAAATATAAAAGAAGTACTTGGTGTCACTTGGGCGCGATTTAACCACTGAAGGAATTCATAATCATTGTTGACCCTGCCATTAACTTATCACGCCCAAATCCTTTAACGCACAAAAACAAAGTCATTATGATAATTAAAAAATAAAAAAATATTAAGAGGGGATTAGGACAACAAATATGCATCAAATATTAAGCCATTAAACGAAAGGACGAGGACAAAGGAATAAAACTACAGATTTCATTATCCAGTCAGGGATCCTTCCAGTATCAATGAAGGATTAGCGTAGACTAACTAAATAACTAACGGTCCTATAACATCCTAAAGTGGGAGAAGCAAAAATATTAAACGCGTGCCTTTATACAGGCTACTTTTTCAATTAATTAAAACTAGCTATGATGATATTTGTCCCCGGAAGAGAAAAACATCATCACCATGTGCCAATCTATCACTCGATTTACTACTCCACATTATTAGGGATATAGTTGAAAGAACATACTATTACAAAATGATTAAACATCTACTAAATAACCTTCTTTCGAACAATTGCCAATTTTTATTAGGGGAAAACTCGAAGGAACATAGATGGCAATCAGTGTAATAAAATTGAAAAATGAGCATGTGTATCGCCTGATGAGACTTTGCCAAGGTGTTCCACAAAGTATGGCAGATGGATATGCAACATAAATACTAAAAATAAGAATGAGCAAAATCATAAAAAGAATATTATGCAACTATGCCATGGATAGATATACATTGACAGAGATGTTCATTCACAAAGAATAAATGTTTAAGCTAGAGCAGTCTTCCCCATGGTAAGTGTTTAAGCTCAACCCTACCTTCTACCAGCATTGACAGTTACCAAAACATCCAATTCCCCGTTGACATCAGCCAATTTTTTTGTTTGTACATGAACAGTGAAATGCAGGCTAGAAAGACGGCAGATTGAATGAGATCAATCAAAGGTATTTATAACAGCCTAAACAATAGAGTAACAAGCCATACTTCGTATTCTTTCTTACAGAAAGAACTTGATTTCACAGGCACTCCTTTGGCGTGTGGCTTACGGCCTATTTGCGATTTTAAATCGCTTTTTTATTTCCTTTTTTTGACTCTTTATTTTAACACCCTGAACACCTTTTTGAACATAGATACCCTGAAACCTTTTTTTAAGTTATTTCACCTTTTATTATTTTGTTTTATCCCTTGAAGATTTATATATAGTTGAGAATTTTACAAACACTTTTTTCAACATAGACACCCTGAACCTTTTTTAAAGTTATTTTACCCGGCTTGATATATAGAAAAACCTTCGTCTGACCTCTTTTTTCTTAAAAATTTATTTTATATACGAAGCTCTAATTTTAATGCATTTTTGGAACTTCACGATTCGAATGTTTTTTCATTCCAAATCATTCGATAATTATATTTATTTTTCCTGAACTCTTCGAAGAACTTTGATAAAAGCTCGAAACATAAAAAAACAGCCCTGTGAATAAAAGTTTCAAATAAACTTAAACTCGAAAACATAAAAGGTTACTTGTCCACTAAGCAAAAAAACCTTTTAAAAAATTTTAAAAATTCACCTAGTTAAATTATATAGTTAAGGATAACTATGGCATAATTAAATAAAACGGGGAAATCTGACTTTCATTTGCATACTTATGATGCTAAAATTTTCATATATATTAATAGATAATTAGATAAATAGATAGACAAATAGCTATGAATTATGTGAGTAGCAGTTCGCAGAAATGTACTTGATATTTCAAAGCTCAACTGTTCGCAAGATATGACACCTGAGTTCTTTATATCCAACTCTTTACTTGCACATAAAACTTTATAGTTTATTTTTCAAATCATAGAAATATAACATTGAAAAACGTGCCTGTTAGACAGCAAACATAAGATACTGTTAAAAATCAGTGTTTTTTATTGGGTATCTCCACCCCAACAAAAAAAAAGGTTTCAGAATTTTCTATAGGATCAAAATCATTTTAAGCCTTGCATTATAAGTTTCTTTGCCACGAATATCTTAAGAGTGGGTAGAAAAAAAGGTGCGAATGCCCACTGGTAGTAAAGGCCAAAACTCAAACAGCAATGTCTAAAATATTTAAAAACCTGTAAGATTAGTAAGCTCGCATTAATTTATGCAATAACTCCTCTTAAGTAACCAGCTATCGGTAAAACCTTTTCAGATGAGCACTTGATCATTCTATATACACTGTACGTGTTGTATAAAGCCTTATAAACTCTAGATCAGAGGGACAATCTGAGCACAATTATTGTAATCTGAATAAAACTTAAAGCTATACAGCTCATTTTACGCTGAGCCACTGAGTCGTACGAGTTTTGCATCCGAAACGAACAAGCACTACGTTAAGTCACTTTGCCGTCTAATACGATTGCCTCAACTCCCCTCCAAGAAGCGTAATCCCACGTAAGAATGTGCACAAAAATACCAGGTAGTACTTCCGTACCAATAAGAAATTCGTGACTACGTACTCACCTTGACTACCTACCTCATCTACTAACTGAGGCTGTCGGGTGTCACCATAAGTCTTAGCGCCATAAAACATACTTCCAAGGCCAGAAAATAGTACGCTAACAGTAGGAAGAAAATACAAAAAAAAACACTAATAAACATTAATTTAAACTAATACCGATTTACATAAATCTTCTATCATGCATATACTAGGAGCGGTCAATAAGTTTTGTGAATGGGTAGGGCAAAACAGAGGAAGGGGGATGGCTGTTTGTGTGGGTGTTAGGACATGTTATGAAAAATCATGATCTGTAGACGCACTCTCCTACCACGTATATTTAAGAAGCAGTAGCTGATCGCAGATCGTCAGTCACAAATCTTTTAACAATGAAGAAGGTTGAACGCCGCGCAGTGATCAAATTTTTGACCAAGGAAGGCAAGAATGCAAAAGAGATCCATAACGCATGGGTGCAGTGTACCCTGACACCGCCCCTTCTTATACAACCATTGCTCACTGGAATAGGGAGTTCCGCCATGGTCATGAGTCCCTTAGGGATAAGCCGTCCAGGACGCCCGTCAGACGTGACCAACGAGGACAATGGAGCCCGTGTGAAAAGAATGATCCTCGAAAATCGACATGTGAAGGTCGAAGAAATCGAGCGAGAACTTGTAATATCACATGGAAGTGTTATCAACATCATCCACGACAATTTGTCCATGACCAAGGTCTCTGCCGGTTGGGTCCCTAGAAACCTTACGCCCTATGATCGACTTCAACGTCGTCAAAGTCCAAAAGGCCAGAGTTACACAAGCTGCACTGGGCAAGTGCGGTTTCGAGAAGCTCAACCATCCCCCCTACAGTCCAGATCTGGCCTCTAGCAACTACTTTTTATTTCTCCAGCTCAGGGCTGAACTGCGTGGAAGCCGGTTTGGGGACCATAAAGATGTCCAGTTCGCCGTCCAAGATTAGATCGAACAGCAGTCGGGAGATTTCTGGTTGTTGGGAATTTGAAGCCTCAGAAGAAATTCAGAAATCAGTAAAAGAAGTACTTCTGAGCATTTCGGTAGCTACGTTAAATGCGTATTTTACTGACCTTCAGAAATGTTCGAAAAGTCTATTGATTCGTCTGGAAATTATTTTGCAGCAACAAAGTAAAATAAACCTTCATTTGGTATATATTTTTATTTTTTTCTTTAGTTGCGCAACTTTTGGGACAAAAATATTAGATTATAAATAGAAGTGGCTTAAGTACAGATCCCTAAAGAACTGTACTTGATACTAGCTTCCATCTTGTAAGATAGTCTCATACTCATGTGAGCAAATTTCCACGGATACAATCAGTTGGAAAATTTCTAATCAGTCGACAATGGAAAACTATATCAGGGGCTGTTTGTCCTTCTAAGTAGAACAAATATTTTGTTTGGATGGTATCATATTTTTTAAATATTTTAAGAAAATATCTCTCAAGTTAGTAAGACATGATTCATTATTTATTCAAACTGTGTTGAGTGTATCTTAATACTCCATGGCTGTCGAGATGTGTAACTAGTTTTTCTTTGAGATTTTTGTGACTCGTTTACTAATCAAGGATATTTGATTAATTGTTTATTAGTTTGTAACGCAATAACTAGCGCCATTATGTAAAATGCGTGTTGCCAGCTAATAGGAACATTTTCTGTAAGAACTCTTCTTATAGTGATTTATTAAACTTTATTGTTATACATCTTACACTTTTAATTCAGTAACGTGTCGAGAATATATCAAACCTAGCCAAGGTGCTTTAATAGATTAAAGTTTATTTATATCCTAACTTGTTTTTAGCTGGTGTCTTATTTAGTATATTGGACGCAGATCATACGCCATCTGTGCTATGTGAATTGGAATGTTACAAAATTCCACGCTAATTATCACCTAGATTTTTTTAGACTGGACCAAGTCGGACCTCTTGTTATAATTTTCAATCTTTGTCAACCAACATCCATTATATGATACAAAGTTTAGATGATCTACCTTACGCAAGAAATTTTCATTCATTAAATTTAATTTCGACAATCAAAGGTCCTCATTATATTCATTAAAGATAATGTTAGGATATGTGAAATCACTCTGAAAATACAGGCTTTTGCTTTGATTTGGTTTATGAGAAATTAAAACAGCGCGTTGTCCTTCACGTCATTTTGTGATTGGGGCCGATAGCATAAAAAAACGTTAAACGATATATTGAGTGGGTGGATCTTAACACATACTATTGCTCTTCAAGACTCTAGAACATTAAATTTCCATTGATCATGCGTATCATTAAATGCGGAAATTCACTAAAATACTATTATCTGCATAGTATTACGTTAAATCTTCACCTTTAGCAACAAAATCCAATTAATTTGAGTGTGAATTATTCTAGCACAGATAAAATTGTTGTCGGAAACAGACTTTAGAAATAGCATTGGATGAAAATTATTAAAATGTGATGAAAATGCTTTCACGATTTACAGATAATAATAAAAAATATGATTATTGGTTTCTAGTTAACGTTTGCATGTTTTTATCCAAAGAAAATCGGGAAAACATCTCCCATATACCAGAAAAGTTTCCCAATTAATGCATTTTTCTGTTTTTCAAGCTCTGTTCAGAGAGGAAGATGCTATCAAGTCACTGATGCAATAGGGATCTGCTGACACATTCCAATTCAAGGTAGCAAGATTAGCTTGGAAAGAATGGTTAAAGTTTGAGTGATTTTTAAAGATAATCTTACAGCGGAAAGAAAAGCACAGGCAAATTTTAGTTTCTTAATCTCATAGAGAATTTCAAATAATTCTACTAAGTCCCATGATCATCAAAAAAGTACGGATCTTCCATTATTTTGTAAATCGAAGAACATAAAATTTTGCATAGGAGCGTATGAGGGATGAAAACATCGTTTTCAGAAGTGCAAAGGCTTAGAGGAAAATAATTTTTTAAAATTTTTATTTAATAAAGGCTTCTATGATTTTATACCAATTTAGTTTGACTTCTCAAAAAAAAAACAAGATTACATTTCAAAGTGTCTTATGAAGCATACATTGTTTTAGAGACACCTATTCTTTTCGATAAATTAGGTTTGTTTTGACAGCAAAAATCACAACATAAAATTCCCCTAAAGTAATTTAAGGCTTGATGAACCTTTCAATAAATATAATTAAATTAACATCTACCTTATCTAAGCTATTCCAATATTGTCTATAATTAATTATTGCCATAGCCTTTACAAAAATAATATTTAAATCTCTCTCAAAGGGATTAAATTTTCAGTTTATTTATATATTCTTAGAGTATAACTGAAAAATATAGCTGCCATATTTTTATTTAATCTATGTTCATGCATATTATTAGTATATATGTATTTATATGCTTATGTTCAGTATAAAAGATACTTGCAAGTAAATTGCAATATGCTTCTGAATTTTAATTGATTAGTAATCTCGTTTTTTTTTTTTCAATAGGAATTTTAATACTTTAAGATAAATTTCTCTAGCATTCAAGTTCAGTTTTATAGGAAATAGAGAATTGAAGACTCTGTTTGCTTTAAGATTTACCAGAAACATTTTAAATATCTCTTTCAGGTTACCAGAGTTGAATTGCTTGTTAATAATTATCGTTAATCGGCCACTTCTCATAAATATTTACACATGATATGATGAAAGTAAACCGACCTTGGCATCTTCACATAAATTTAAAGATAAATCTTCGTTAATAAGTGAAGATATGTAAGCTAGTTAGCCAGTTTGGGAGTTATGATGACACTTGAACTCCAAAATAAATATTAACAAAGGTTTTGTTTAAACTAGGACCGGCTCAAAAAATACATGATATTATGAGCCTTCCTTCAACATTATCATTGATTTTAGAGGACGGTTCCAGTGAAACTTAATATGCTGCTTTAAATTGGAATGCCACAGAGCATATGAAAGAAGGTTCATAAAAATGAAAGATTCCTGCAGGGAATACTGAAACCGCTGTTGCTATGGCTACCTGCCACCCGTCCCTGAAAAGATATCAGATGAATCAAAGGAAGTTAGAAAACTTCTGTGAAAATCGATCACGGCTTATTCGGATCTCAATGAAATAGTAAAGATACAAACCTATAATATTGTCAGTTTAATTAAAGCAGAATAGAAACAGGTTGAGGGTATTTTTTTCTCAATAGAGCAGATATTCTAAACACATTTTGAAAGAAAAAGTGATCGATATCAAGGTATTTACCTTTACTATGATCATATATCTAATATCCTTAACCAATATTTATATTTTAAATAGATCAGTGAAAACATAATTATACTAGAAGCATGTTCAAAGGGTTAAAATTGACGATTTTCGATTGGAATCAAGGCTTACCGGTCTTCCGGTAGAAATACGATCTATGGTAATTCGGAGATACCAAAATAGTGGAAAGTTAAGATTAAAAAAAAATAATTCAACGTCTAATGGTCCCAGTATTGTGGTTCAATTTCTACTTTAACAATAATTTTCAGTCTTTATCTTCTATCTCAATTTTTATTTATTCCCGTGTTCTCAATTGAGGAAAGTTAAGATTAAAAAAAAATTCCTCGGAAATAACAGAATATTTACTCTTCTACCATTTAGCGAGGTACCAAATAAATAAATGTGACAAAACTTAAATTAACAGAGTTAATTGCTCAAATGTAAAATAAAGAGGAATTGTTTTAATTGAGTTTGCACTTGCAATGATTGATTAGAATTAGATCGTATGACATAAGATTGACAATCGTAAAAATGCTGCTAACAAGAGAGTAGTATAAGTGAGAAAGAAAAAGTGAAATGGACAGGATTTTGGGGAGTCAATAATAAGCTGAAATCTTCCTTGGACAATTCAGTAGGGAATAAGGCGGCTTTGCTTCGAAATATTGAGGGAAACAAATTGAATAACAAGGAGGTTAACAGACCGAAGTCGCTTACTCTCAATTATTCTGACCTTACGACCTTCAAAACTTACAATAATTTCCGGACTAACCTTGGGAGTACCATATAAATTGTTTTCGTTGAAAGAGAATGTAAAACAATATAAGGGTTTGAAAATATGTTGGAATCAGCCTAATATTTATGTTGTTATTGTTAAAATACTCATTGAAAAGTAAAATGGTTATCAACCAAACCGACGGACTTAGTAACATACCGATCGCCTGCACGCGACTAAATCAAGTAAACGGCAACACCGTATAGATCGTCGTCAGAAGATGGTGTTTAATCCCTGGCAAAAGGGCCAAGAGCGTGACTATCACCATCCTAACTGTTTGATACACTCTCTTTCTATGGTCCACTCGATCCCTGAATGCTGATGCCAGTGTTCTCGGGAAAGCTCAGCTAATGCCTTGAAAGTCTCGTCCTCTTATTGAATTCAGAGTCCACAGCGTAGGCAATTAACCCTCTCTAAGCCTTTTGACAGGGGTATTCAGAAAACAGGCGCACATCCAATGAGACAGAAAATGTTTGAACCTTAAAATTAAAACGAGGTTAAATTTTCCATGTCTCTGAATTTGTCTCTGTCTGCTAGAAAGAATGATTTAATCAAATTTCGATTTCTGACTCACATAACTCAAATGGGAAATATAAATTTATACATTCACCCAATAAGAATACAGACTCCTAAATTTACCTAATGGGGAAGAACACGTCCTTTCCTTCAACCTATGGAAAATATAGACCCCCTACATCCATATAGTTATTTTACAAAACCCCTAAAACAAAAACCAAAAATAAATCCAAAGAACCTATCTATTTACCAAAAAGTTATCAAAGAAGGCGTTTTTAGCAATAAGATCGCATTATCACATCCAGAGCACACATATCCGAGTCTCACACACTAAACAGCAAAAAAAAATTCTGAGATTTGTGAAACTGGAGTTTAGCTTTTAAGAAATCATCAATATTTGCTTTGCAATTGCTGCATCCAATGAAGAGAATTGCTTTCAAATGTGCATCAGTCAGCCTCGTTCAATGGGCTATCTTCACATACTTTATTTTATTAAAAGTTTGCTCACAGAGATAAGTTATTTTAAACATTGATACCAAGCTAGAGGCAAATTTCTTCAGCTTTGAAACTCATCATCAGGTGAGCAGTGATAAAATTCAACAAGTTTTCCTCCACTGTGTTACTCTTTCAACAGGTCATTTGCTTTTAAATCTTTGAGCTCCAGCTGTAGTTTGACGGACACGTCATCAAGTTTGCAATCAAACCGATTTTGGAAAAGAAGAATGTCACTCTCAATTCTGTCGAGATGTGAAAATCTCTCCAAAAAATGCTTTTTTAAATCATGAATAATTTTCTTCGGAAACTCGAGGTTGACAACTTCTGCGATTCCAGCGCAAATCTTTATGAAACATTGAAAATGCGAGAAGCTTCCTCCTTCCATTTGTGCTTCAAACAATGATAGATTTCTCCGAAATCCTTTGATGATTCTGTAGTGATCACAGATAAAGTTATCCTTTCCTTGAATTTTCATTTTCAATTTATTCATGTGGGATTCGATGTCCACTAAAAATAACAAATCTGACAGCGAGCTAGGATCTGACAGAAGTGGATCAGCTCTATCCTTTTCAGTGAGAAAAATATATTTTTTCATTTGGAGCTTATAAAAACGAAACAGGACTTTACTGCAGCTGAGCCACCTCACTGCTATGTGATAAGGCAAGTCACATAATTCAGAATAATACCTATAAGTGTATAGAATTTTCCAAATTGAATATTCTATGCAAATACTTTTAGAAAATAATAATTTTATACAAAGATCCAAGTTGTAATGCACATGTTATATGCACATAATTATATTTTAGCTCATTTGTGGCACAGTGCACCAGCGGGCCGTAGTTTGGAGGCCGCTGCATTAATCTAATGAGGAAAACAGTACCCCTAACTTCATTTAATGGAGAAAACAAAGTTTTTTTAAGAGAAAAGAAATAGACATAGGAATAACACAGAGATAAAAGGATGGCACAATGAAGGCAATCCATACTCAGGAGACAGAAACAACAACCTTGCGTTAGCCCCGTGGTGATTGTTGCCACCAACAAAACTTGTATTCGATCATTCTCTGTACATATGTTACATGGATAATGAGCCTTTAAATTGTGAGCAGGTAAGAAGATATGGTATAAAATTCTTTGAGGCTCCTAACATAGGAGCCTATTGGGATGATAGGGTCACTTTTAGGGTAAAATTAAGTTACTTTGCCTTGTAACTTAACGGTAGAGCATCTGACCAGACATCAGCAGAAAAGGATTTATGTCGCGGCCAAGATTATTGAAAGTTTCTCCCCTGGTGTTATTTCTGTCTTCTCAGTATGGATTACCTTCATTGGGCCTTCCTTTGCTCTCTTTGATTCTTTGGTTATTCCAATATCCATTTATCTTTCCTTTAAAAAAACATTTTTTTATTGTCTAAATGCTCATTATTTCAAATTTTCTCTTTCTTTGGTATTATGTATATATATATATATATATATATATATATATATATATATATGTGTGTGTGTGTTTAGGTCTTTAGCGAAAGGCGGTATCCGCCTCCTTAAGAATATCCTAAAACTATTTCTCATATAGAAATGTTATTTTAAATTCCATAAAATAAAAATATTTCAGCCGAAATTTATTGAATGCTTTTTTAAATCTTGTGAGACGTCCTACTTTAGCTTTCTACGACTTTTCCAAACACTAAACATACGAGCTATAATGAATTTTGGTGTGGTTTGATGAGGTGGCAACTCCATATCAGTTATTCCTATTTATCCAAACCATTACTTGTTCTGGTTGAGACTATTGCATGTGGCATTGTTCTGGTTGAGACTATTGCATGTGGCATTGTTCTGCTGAGATATACCTTCCTTTCTTAATATGGGAATGCTAATTCTGAATGAATGGCTTCAATACCTGTGAACATATGGAGGTGAAGTTGTGGTGTTAATTCTCTTCTGTCCTAAAAACAACTTAGGTGGCTTTAATGAAAACCTTCCGCTTGCAGCCTTTAACCATGAGAGAAGCACGTCCATACTTCACAGTTAGCGCCAGACAAGTAAGGTAAAGTGCATGCAAAAATGTAACCAAAGAGGTTCAATTTACTTTAATTTTCATCCTAGATATATTTAAATATAATTAATAAATACATGTGAAACCAGAATATATTATCCTTTTCTAAATAATTTATAATTACTCTTATCTGACAGGAGAAATTTAGAGTATTGTTAATGTGTCGAATTTTTACGATATTTGGCCCACTGAAGACGTTTGTTTCTTTTGATTTCAGATATTCCTGACTGATTTCTTTGAGTGGTTCTGAGAATGAGAGAAATCTCATTTTTATCCGATGGGAAATGCTGGTATACCATCATCATAGTCCATTTGCTACATGATTCTGTTAGTGAAGAGAGTGTAAATGTTATATAGATCATATTTTTCACCTAAAAATTGATCACTTAGCTTTAAGCTTTGACGCAACCTCTGACATTGTGGTCTTTAAGATTAGTCGTACCAATTCCTTCATTATGCGTAGTGAATATCTGCCTAAATGGAGAAAGAGTAATCGAACAATGAATTGCTGTAGGATCACATCGAGGAAGTTACTTGATCTCTGGTCCAAATTGGCGAGGGTAAGACTTTGGTTTGAGTTTGAGTTGCCAAATTATGGACATCTTTACATTTTTCATGACATTTTTTTTAAGGTGTTATCAATATTTTAATAAAAATAATATCTAACAAAAAAGTGTAGGTGAATGAAATTCGGAGAAATAAAGGGCTCAGAGTTATTAAGCCTGAGGGTTTAAAGCATTTTGTCGAATCTATGCCAACAAGAACTGATAAAGTTATCAAACAATCAAGTACTGATAAAGTTATCAAACAATCAAGTACTGATTAACTATTACCTTATCATAATTAAGAACTCAGCTAAAAATGAAAAAATGAAATAAAACACTATGTTATGTATTTGCCATTTGTTTATTATGTTTTTATATACCATTTCTCTTTGAATATTAAATTGATTTAGGTTTTCTCTATTTATCTCAATTTTATTAGCGATATATTTAACTACTATTTTACTGAATTATTTTAATTCTAATGTTGAATTCTTAATAAACACTAGCTTCTAAAACAAATTTTAATGAATATTTTACGAAACAATCGAAAAAATGTTTACATAATTTGCTTATTACCGTATTTATGTTTTAATATATCTATGCTCGCCCATTCCGCGAGCCTTTGTCCATCTATGAACATGTATATTTTTTGGTACGAAGAATGTACGACTGTTCCTGCAACCAATAATGATCATGTAAGTAATTTTGTACTTACATTGTTCACTGTTCTTTCTTTAATTAATAAAATCAGGCTTATGAAATTCATATTCATTAATTTGAGATATACATAAGAGAGAATATTTTGAAATTTGTTTTCCAAAGTTGAGAGCAACCAGTTTATTGTCACCGTTCGAGTGTTTCATTGCAAGTCCTGCCATCCCACGAAGGGAGTGATTAATATTTTATATCTCACAGCATAAAGGTACTCGTATGGCTCCGAATGTTTTACATCCATCCCACTGGCGTCTTCTTATCATTGGAGAAGGCCTTCACAGTTCATTCTAGTAGAACTGTAAGCCAATTTCCTACAATGTAATTAGTGTCCACTGTGGGATAATTAAGAAAATCTTGGATATAATATTGAGTGAATCCATAACATACGTTATTGGGGTATATGTATATCCCCATAGAGGATGTTTTTTTGCATCTGGATTCGCAATTTATACTAAATGTAATGTTTCTATTCTTTCTTTGGATTTCTATGCCACTTTTCCCGTAAACCAATCTATCTACACCTAGATAGGAAGTATAACTTTGCTTCTCTTTATATATTTCACTGTTAGCCTCCGTTGTATGTGAAGAGATTTGCCGACACTTTAATTTCTAATCGAAAAGATGAACTCTTCATCTGAGTAGAATAGTCTCCGTGGCAGATCCCAAGGGAGAAACCCTTGTGGAACTGGTGATAGTAATGTAAATCAATATCATCAATGTGGTAGAAATCACTGCGTATCCGGATGCACACTTAGAACTTAGATGTGGAGTGGTGGATAGCCTACACGGTTGCTAACTATTTCTTACGCAAATGACTTTTGCTGGACCACTGCAGTTTTAGAATATACCTGGTCGGTGGTTTATCAAGCAAAGTGCTGCATTGAACAAAATGACTGATTTCTGCTTCTCATTTGAGGAATCGAATTTGGTTGATAAAGCCACAAATTACTTACACACGATCATTGCTTCTAACTAGGCTTCTCTTTCTCGAACATCTGGTCTTTTTCTATGATATCTACTTTTTAAGGGTTTTCTCTTACTGGCAAACCCCTAAGGTACAGGTGTGGAAGCGATACAAAATATTTCTGAATAAGTTCAACGAAGACGGTCCTCACATTCTTCAGTAAGTAGGAAACATCATGTATAATGCTTTGGACCAACTTTCTCTACATTTTCTATCCAGAATTTTGTTCTACTTGCATTCCAAGTATTATCTTTGTTTGCTGAAGGCTATTGATAGCACTTCAACAACAGTAGTGGCTATCCGTCCACTCACCTGTTTAGGTTGAGCATATAATGTTCTGGTTCCGGACGATTACTCGTACGCAATGCCTAGATATATAAGTGAGCATGATGTAAAATTTTGGTAGATTTTTTAACCAAATCTGATCTGAATTTTATTCTGAATGTTAAAGAATGGCTACTATGCATGATTTTCTCAACCTTTGGAGGGCATATTCAATCTAGGCTGGTAGCCAGCCAAATTCGATTGGCTCAAACATGTTAAGGTGAATATATATTCTAGTAGAATTTAGGTTAGCTCATTTTATGGAGGGCATTTTCACCTGTCTCATGCGAGGGACAGCTTCAGTAAGTTATCTCTATTTCGAATTCTCTGTTCCAGGCGGAGGATGCAGTCTGAGAGGTAGTCTTTCACATTCATCAGTTCACAATTGCATTCTACAAAATAGACAAAGCCTGTGATAGAGCAGTGGGTTATGGTGTCATGTAACACTCCATTTATTTAGAGAAAAGGGATCATGGCATCTTCGTCTTAGGGGAAGTTCCTCTCTCTTAAAATGTATGGCAAGGGAAGGTTGCTCCTTTTACCTTTCACTTTGACCAAAAACGGTATTAGCTTTACGATGTATGTAGAGTTTTATCTCTCTCATGGCGCAATGTAGAATAATAGGCTGACCTATGGGCTGTTGTTTCTTCTCCCTGGACTTTTTACGTTCTGTAGCATTCAGAACTTAAAGTGGTAAATTTGCTACCCTACTGAAAGTTTAGCCTCCTGTTCTTAGTTGTGTGGTCGAGAAAGAACTAAAGTTCTACACTTATCCTTCCAAGACGGTAAGCAGATTGTTGATTGAATTCACCACACCAGTATGAAGTTGGCGGTAATGCCTTCGCACGGCCCTCAGAGAGAAACAACTTATCAAAACTGATTTTTCACTCTTACATTACCCCAAGTACGTTGCAAAATATGCTTTTCCTGGCAATTTCAGCGTTTTACCCACTCACAAACGGCCCTTGTTTCCTTCTCGTCCGCTTTCAATGGTGCCTACACCAAATAAAGTTGTCGTTCACGATTAAAACTTTCAGATTTTCTTGTATTTCTTGGGCTGGTGGTAGTTTGTATACCACCAAGTACGCTCCACGTTCGATATCAGTTTTAACATATTTGAAACACCTCTGCATGCTACAAAAGATTAGAAAGCTATCCGGTGGGTGAGAAATAACTTCCCATCCAAGCTCCAGAAGTCTTTAACGGGTGTGATTTGCAACGTTTTGCCGGGTGTTAGCATAAAGAAACATGCTATAAGTCAAAGCTGTGCGTTTCTAGGCAAGTAAATCTGCCACCTGTTTCGGTTGTTGACTGTATAATTGAGCGTCGAAAGAGTGATTTCTTTACGACCTTTTTTTCCAGTAAATCACTTATTTCACATCTCACCAGACACAAACCATAAGCTTCATTTGAGGTCGGTCAACCTTTGGCTGAAGTTGTGCAGGTACGCCTTTCTCTGTCCGGCTAATTCTGTGGAAAATGTTTGAGTGTAGAGATCATTATTCATATGCAGTAACTACTTCGTTCCGCCAATCAAAACTACGTTTCCTGTACAGCAACGTCATGCAGGTGTCTATTAGAAGCTAATGGTGAAAATCGATCAGTTTAAGTGGAATCCATGCATCCAGTTTGCTGACTTTGTCCATTTCTTCTAAATGATACAACGTGTCTGAAGGCTGACGCTAAGCTTTGTAGTCTCAGCTTGCGTGATACTAGATGTGGATCAGCTTTGACACAGGCGCGCAAACGGTCATTTTCAATAATTATGAGTTGATCCCTTCTTGGTTGAACTTGGAGATCAAATTAGCCATGCTGAAAACTTCTTAAAGCAATCGTAGGCTGTTCGATGCCTTATTGTTTCTTGTCTAAAAGGTTGGTTGATACGAAGTTAAGGCCATAGTTTTAATCATAAAGTAAAAGAGTAGGCTGCTGTTCAAGAGCTAGAGGGCTTTGATGTGTGATATTTGAAACTTTAGATATCATAAAATTGTCCGACTAATTACTCTGTACTGGCCTAATCGTTCCTAAGCATCGCTTTGAAGTAAAGAGTGACCTTCTCTCTCTAGGCTCTAGGTTACTGTGGACTTTCAGAGGAGGCTTAGGAAAGACTAGGCCACTACACATTAACTACTCATGCACCCTGTATTAATCTATGAATTAAAATACTTTCAATTATATTTATAAATATAAATCTATAAATAGATAACTTAAAAATTAATTGTGCGGGAACTTTGTTTCCAACTTAATATAAATTTTATATAAGGGATAATGCATTAAAATTGCATCTATAGTTACTGAAAACAAATTTAATGAGTAAAAATAAATAATATTCTTCGACAAACTTCTCTCAAGCTTTGACTTTATCAGCATTATTAAGAGAAGTAAGATTAATATAACATTTGAATGCATTAATTTTCTTAACTTTTGCACCATTCAATTAATCCTCTACTTATTTTTTATTTGTTGTATTTATATCTTTCATTTGATTTTAATGAACCACTAAAATAGGAATGTATTATCTTTCACCTTATACGAAGCAAATCCCCTCTACTGTCTTTGTTTTCACGATCATAATTATTAGTTTTTTTTCTATTTCTAAAGTAAATTTCATTGAAACTAAATTAATTTCTAATTACCAAATTCCTCGTCACCAATAAAATTTATAGCCAATGATAGTGAGATTCTATACTCTTAAAAATGGGACAGTTATTATACCTTACCGATTACATATAAATGAAACTAGATTTATTTTGGATTTCGAGGGAATTAAAGAAAACGTGATTTTCTGCTGTTTGGTAGAAAAATAAATAGTACACTGTGTAACCTATTTTATTGCCAAGAATTTATATAGCAAAGTTGTAAATTTTCCTTCTGTTTTCCTTCATATTAGAAGTCATTGAAATATAAATGGAAGAAGGCTTTAAAAGATATATAAGATGGTCATGAGATGCAAAGCAAACGGAAAATAAATTTTGGTTCTTGCTTAGTATATTAATAATTTATGGCTTTTCTTAGCCTAAAGGTACAATTTGCTATTATATTATTGCGAAACCTACTTCAAAGAACGCAATAAATGGTATTTTGTCGTCGGAGAGAGAAATTTAATCTCAAGAAGAAAATTTATTAAAATCCCGTTACCTTCAAAAACCCTCGCAAATTTTTGGTGAAATAATTGACCCTTTAGGGTGCAACGATACTTTAATAGTGTTAAATATATTTTTCATACTAGCCTTAAAACTTCCTGGAAAAAGATATTTAATTTTCAGATCTTATATTTAGGTATAAGAGTCGGAACATAATTTGACCCCAGTAAAGAGGAAAATTGAAATAAGAAACTAGCATACTTGGTCTGTGAATATAAATTCAAAATGCTTTACCAAGGTAAAATAAACGAAGTTTCAAGGTCCATGTATCATAGTAAATCTTATTGTCAATTCAGGGTCAATACAAGTCAAAGAATTAGTTGATGCAGAGTTGGTGACACAATAAATCCGGAGCAGGAATCCTTTTTCTACCTGCCACTGTGAAAATACCTTAAGCTCTTTGCAGACCGTCTTCTGGTCTTTGCACTCAGCTTCCAGGTTTTCAAACCTTATGGAGCAATCTTTCTTGTGATAAAGTGAATTGAAGGCAAAACACGCGTTCATTTCTCTCGATAATTCCGCATAACATCAATAAAAGTTCATGAAGCAAAACTCATTAAAACAAGAAAATGGGTGCAAAAGATTAAAATTTAAAAAAAATCTCTCAATACTTGGCTATAAATCAAATAATGTGCACATCAATATGAAAACTAGTAGAAAAATAAAAACAGGTAGACTAAGTTACCGAATTGCTGAGGAGCAAAGTACTATAAACCAATCAAGGCTAGTTCAAAAAGAGGAGAAAGGACAGATGTCAGAGTTGAAGGTGATTCAAAAATAAAATGATTTAGTGAAGTAACATTCTCATAATACTTATTTAGGCGAAGTCATATTGTAAATTAATTCTATTCATCAATTCCATGCTTCAATACATTCAATGCGGTGCCATTACAGCCTTAAATCCATTATATACCCCTTTGGCTCCAAGCGGGACAATACTGCCAAATGCATTTTAGTTTATATTTTATTATGTGTATTTTTTATATATATGATTCTATTCTATTTTTATAGACATTCCTATATTATTATATTCTATTTTATACACAGTCATATATTATTTTATCTTATTTTATCATGGTATAGTATGAAATATCCTATGGATAAGGCAAAATAAGTTCA
Source organism: Ceratothoa steindachneri (assembly GCA_963969495.1). Classification (NCBI taxonomy): domain Eukaryota; kingdom Metazoa; phylum Arthropoda; class Malacostraca; order Isopoda; family Cymothoidae; genus Ceratothoa; species Ceratothoa steindachneri. The sequence goes on along the minus strand of OZ018317.1, from coordinate 150,829,770 downwards.
AGAAGAAGTGAAGAAGCGTTTTTTCCAAAAATTGGAAGCTGAATACCAACGAGGACGTTTCACGCAAAAAGAAAGTGGAGAAAGTAAAAAGTGTAGAAATAGGTATATAACACATCCGCTCAAGGTATATTAGCTTGGGTTGACAAATCATGAATTTGGGGGCAGAGAGGGCACGTAATATTATAGATTGCAGTCGCAGCGAGATGATACATGCTACTCATGACATCTTCTTGCTAGTAAGTCTAGAATGAGGCTTAATGAGCAAAGAAATGATGGGTGGAGAGACAAGAAATAGATACTGGTGGTGTAGCAGTTGTTTAAGAAAACGCGCTCACTCTTTGTTTCTATTAACAGAATCAAGAATTATGCTTGGTTGCCTCATGTCAGGGGTTGTGCACCTCGTCTGGATTGAGAACTTTATTTGGAGGGCAATGTCAAGGCTGGCACTTGCAGTGGAGGAACCGAGGTAGACGAGAAAGAGTTGTTTGAATGATAATAATTCGCCTATTCCATGAGGGAAAGAATCAATAGACATGAATGGCGTATAGTTCCCAGGAGTTGCCATGTTGGGGTTAACCCCAACTAGGGCTAAGTAGTGTGGTCACCTACCTTCAGCTCAGTCACGAATCTGTGGTTAATTGACGCAATCTGCCCTGCAACTAGCCTACAAAATTGAATGGCGGCTAAAAAAAGAGATGATAAGATGCTAGTGAATTAAGTGACGTAAAACGTAGAATGGAAATGTGTAGGAGGAAAGAAGCCCAGTAGAATTTATTTCGTTTAAGCCAACCAGAAGCAGGTCTTCACGCGGCACTTAGTTCCGGAGAAAAGTATCTGAGGGTTTAAAAGAGAATATTAAATATTCACTTGATGAATTTAGTGAGAAAAATCTTAATGAGTTGAGTAAAATAATTTAATTAACTTTTTTTTTACTATTACCGCTAAAATTCGGTGAACAATTTGAGCAAGTACCAATGTGTGCAGCAGAATGTATTCCCTTTTCTAAAGGTAATTCTTGTCTTTCCTGGTTAGGATTTCTTTTGATCCCCCTTCCCACGTTAGTGATCTAAATTCCTGGTCCTGGTTCAAGAGTCAAGTATTCATCAGCACTCAAACTTAGTTCCATTGGTAATGCAGTGTCGGAGTTCCTTCTCTAGCCCAAAACCTCAATGAACCATTCCTCATTACGGAGGGAGTTGAAACCCTGTCCAAGTCAGGTAACGAGGGCCTGAGACGACTGGATTACTGCTGAGAAAGGTGAACATTTCGAATTTTAAAGGGTAAATGATGAATAGGGAGACTTTTGAGTGTTTTTCACACGGGTTAGTAAAGAATTTTAAATTAGTGTGCGAGAAGAATAATCAAGGAAATAATAATGTGTGAGCAACAAGAATTTAGAGCAGGTAGAGTGCCTAAGGCTAAACTGTTTGCATTCAGAGCGCTGGCAGAGAAAACAAGGAATAAAAATGTACTTGAGAGAAAGAGACAGCTACAAGGACCTACAAGGACAAGAAGTACCCTAAGAGACCTTACAATCCGTTCCAAGAGGGTACCTTTGCACAAGCAGTCGAGCAGGCACAGTTCTGCTAAACGGGTTACATGCCCGAACGGCCACTTTTCTAGACTTTATCCAGTACTATCTTGAACTAATCAACAGAATTGCTGTTGACAACTTCCACTGGAAGTGAATTCAAGCTACCACAGATGTGTTTGGGAAAAATCTCCTACACAGATCTCAGTGGTAACGCTTTAGCTCAAGTTTGTAGCCGTGATTTCTAGTTCTGCCTTCACTAAGTTGGAAAACATCAGTGTAGTCTACATTGTCGAAGTCTCGAAGTATTTTAAACACTTCGATTAGCTGCCCACGTAGTCTCCTGGTCTCCAACGAGAACAGATCTAATTCCCTTAATCTATCGTCGTAACTTATGTGTCGGATAGAGGAAAATAAGTTTGGTTGCCCTGGCTTGCACACGTTCCAATCGCGCGACATCTTTTCGAAACGCAGGACTCCAAAATTGTACGGCATACTCCAGGTGCGGTCGGACAAGTAGATTGTACAAACACAGTACTTTTTCATTATTTCGATATCCCAACTCTTGCTTTATATAGCCTAACATCCTTTGGGCCTTTTTCTCCTCCTTGATGCACTGTTTAAAGAACTTGAGGTCACTAGTGATTGTTACATCCAAGTCCTTCTCGGTATCCGTGCATTCTAGAGCAGTGCCCTTAAGGATATACAGTGTTTGGGGAGTTGGGTGGCCGATATGCATTAGTTTGCATTGTTTCATGTTAAAAGGCAATCGCTACGTGTCTGACCACTCCATAATCTTCCGAAGACCTTGTTGTAGGCAGGCAGTGTTTCCTTCATCTGCAACGTTCATACTAAACTTGGGATGGTCGGGAAATTTAGAAGTCCATGTCGTTAACATAGATGATAAATACTAGTGGTCCCAGAACAGAACCTTGGGGTACACTGCTAGTGACGGGCACCCACTTAGAATCCTGACCATTCACCACCACCCGTTGCCGTCTGCCGCTCAGCCAGTTCTCTATCCAACATGCTAATTTTCCATCTATGCCTTGAGCACGCACTTTCCGGACGAGGCGGAGGTGTGGTACCTTATCGAAGGCTTTTTGAAAGTCTAAGTAGATAACATCCACCGCCTTATTCCGATCAGGGTCAGTGGAAACGAAGTGTAAGAATTCCACAAGGTTCGTTAGGCATGATCGTTGCATTCGGATACCATGCTGGGAACTCTTTAGTAGCAGGTACGACTCTAAATATGACGTCATCTTGTCCACCATGATGCTTTCCATAGGTTAACCGACTATTGAGGTTAAACTAATAGGGCGGTAGTTCAAAGGCTGGCTAGGGTCTCCTTTCTTGAAAATAGTAGTCACTTCCGCTTCATGCCAGTCTGTAGGAACTCATCCGGTCCGGATTGACATGTTGAAGATTGTGCTCAAATGTCGTGACACTTCATCGCGCACTTCTTTCAACACTTTAGGTAGAAACCTGTCCGGGCCAGAGGATTTATTCGTCTATAGATCAGTGATCTTTTTTTCTATTTTTCCTTGGGTGAAGTCAATTTCCTCCAGCTTTCCCCCCAAAAAAGAATCCGTGTGCTAAGGGATGAGACTATATTCTTCAGTAAACACTGAAGAGAAGTAGTTGTTGAGGAGGTTAGCATTTTCTGCATCTGAGTGCTTTAATGCCCCCTCCTCATTCACTAAATGGCCAATCGTGCAATGGATAGGTTTACGGCTATTTACATAACTAAAGAATTCCTTGGGATTCTCCTTGCAAAGTCTCACGACTCAGAGCTACTCGGCACCCTTTGCCGCCCTTAGGCTGGACTTCACTCTCTTAGCCAGCCTACGGTAAACGTCAAAGTCACCAGGGATCTTAAAATGGCGGTACACCGTTCTTTCTCCCTAAGCAGTTGACCAATTTCTTGATTAAACCCCTTTGGTTGAACGGTTGACCGACGAAGGCTTCTCAAAAGGATGAATCGTGATTGATAACGCATGAACGTAGTTTTGAATCTATTCCACAAATCTTCAACATCTTCGCACAATTCTAGCCTCGCATCCGTCAATACAGCACGAAGACCTTTGAAGTCTGCTCTTCTCAAATCAAGTTTGCTCGATTTACCAGTCGCAGACTCTACCTTGGGGACCTTGTCTATAAATCTGACTAGTCGGTGATTACTGCCACCGAGCTCTTAGCCTACAGAGATATCCTCAACGAGGTCATCCTTAGAGAGAGAGAGAGAGAGAGAGAAACATAATCGGGGAGTAGATTTGAAATTCACTTTCAAAATATTATAGTTTGCGGGAGAATTACTTAGTGTTAGTGCAGATTCAACTACCTGTCACTAAAACTAGTCATTTAATATATATATATATATATATATATATATATATATATATATATAAATGCAATGTCCCGCAGGAAAAATGAAAAGGGGCTTCCAAGTACTTTCGAACTTTATTCAGTTTATTTTCAAGGAGTTATCCTTGATAATGACCTGAATTAAGTTCGAATGTACTTGGAATCACGTTTTCTTTTTTTCTCGGGACATTGCATTCATTGCGAACCTCATGGAGAACTTTGTGAGTAGTTTATTTCATATATATATATATATATATATATATATATATATATATATATATATATATATATATATATATATATATATGAATTTCGTTTTGTCCCAATCGATAGTGTGGTTGGCTGCAGACATTTGAACAAAGACCTCGTTGGACATATTGCCCGGATGCACATAATATTTTGTTCATAAATAGCTGAGATATGCCACGGCCATTTTTCTCGATGTACTTTTTATGGCAATTTCTACATCGAATTTTTCATATACCTAATTTATTATCGGGGGAAAGTGGTGCTTGTTATGGATTAGTTTATTTTGACGGAGTTTGGAAAGCTAAAGTCTATGTTGAGATTATAATTTTTTTATTTTACACTTCATCCGTTTAAGGCAATGTTTATAAGGAGAAACAATTCAATTGGGCTTAGTTTTATTTCGATTGAAGGTAGCTAGATTAATGCTCTTATGTTTTTATATTGAGATAAAATGTTTTTCTGCCTTGCAGATGTGATTTTACAATGAAAATGTTGGATACGAGAGACTGTAAAAATTTATTAATGTTATATAGTTTACTTTAAAAGAATTGGAGATCACATACAAAGGCCAAAGGGAGCAACATATTGGAAACAACTGGGTTTTTTTTATTTAATCACTATGGTCAGAGTAAAAATGAATATAGGCATTTAATGTGTGGGTTACACGTTCAAATCCAAACAATTTAATAAGGATTGTTAAAAAGCATCTTTAAAGGTCACCCTGATCTTAAAAATTATTTTTTGTTATTGACCCCATTCTTCCATATATGTTTGGTATCCCTAATACCAATAAGGACCAATTTTCCTTACGTCCCATCATTTCTACAGCCTTTCCGGGACGCACATTTAAAATGACGTGGGCTTTATTGCAAAGGTTAAATCCGCCAATCTTGACATTAGGCAAATATAAACTTTTCCTCAACAATATACTGTATTTTAAGAGGGATTCTCTAGATGGGTTGAAGAATTATAAATATTTTCTTCTCATAGTTTGTATGTACAAATTGACTAAGAGAAAATGGTTAAATTCATAAAGAATAAATATGATTATCAAATGTTTTGGAATTTTTAAAACAAAATGACTTACAAATAATGAAGTTCGGAAATTTATTAAAATTAAGTTATGGCTGTTTTTTTTTGTTTTTTCCGTATATTCGAAAGTTTTTTTCGAAGTTCTTTCTAAAATAACTATTAAATCCTAAAACGAGTAAAGCAAAATTAAATAATATTATTAGAGATTATTTTTTCCGAATTTCAAAACAATTCCTAGGGTTTTTTTCTTGTTTTTAAGGCTAGAAATTAATGACGGATTTTAAAAAATACTCCAAGAGTAAATTATTAGGAGACAATAAGAGCAGCTTCACCACTTCTCCTCACATAGGCCAAGAGATCATTTAGAGTTCAAATAAACAATTATGATTATCGACTATTTTGGATTCTTTAACAACAAAAAATTATTACAAATCCTGAAGTTCACAAAATGTATTAACATTAAGGCATGGCCGATTTTTTTATTCTTTACTATAGTAGTAGTGGTTAGTTATCAGTCGATTTCGGTGATTTTGTCACTTCATACCCTTAAAAGGAATAAGTTGGGCATAGAGAGAAACTTTCCTAAAAGATGCTTAGAGTAAGAAGGGAGTGGCAAAGTGGTCCAAGACGACTACCCATTGTGAAGTGTTGCAGGAGACTGCCGAGTCGTCAGTCTAATAACGCTCGCCTAGTGCGGGTCCTTGAGCAGGTTTTGCATTAGGGGTTGGCTCCTGTAGTCTTTGTCCAGTCAAGGAGATCCACAAGGCAGTGGGTCAGGAGTTAGTGAGGGAGCATGGCGTGTCTACACATTGGCGGGCCAAGGTCCAACACTTTGGTGGCTTCCTGCTGCTCCGAGATCCTCCTGATTCCTTGTTTTATTCTCAAAGCTGATCTACATGAATTATATCATTTTATAGGAGGTGATAGCGCGTCGCACGCAGACCTTCAACGATGACAATAATTAATAAAGAAAGCACTGTTACCTTCACCTATTCTTATAATGACCTTAATCTTTTGGTTTCTTCTAAAAAATTTACCCTCAGCTCGAGAAAAGTCGGATCCTCACGTTTATCGATCATTTTATTGTCAAAATTCCCTCCGGCTTTTAATTTGCAGATCACCGCGAGGTTAGCAACTCCCGTTCTTATATTTATTTTTATCACTATCTCTATAATTTAAGAAGGGGATTTTTTTGTGTATTTGAATAATAATTTTATCTTAGGTTGGTTATGACTTATGTTTTTTTTATCAAAGTTACTTCTAATAATTAGTTTATAATATCAAAAACAAAATAGTGAAGTTCAGAAATAAATGTAAGTATCGAAAATTTGTGAATTTTTTAAAGCCCAAAGAATTACAAATGGTAAAGTTCAGAAAATTTATTTTTATATATGTTCTATAACACCATATTTTATTAACGTGATATTTCGAAAGGAAGGAAATTTGGTTCAGACAGGACAGGAATATTGTCACAGTAACTTTTCCTGGAATAGTAATCAATGCTAGCATTACATCCATATCAATGTGTTTATTTTTTCCTAATTAAGAAATCGTGACGCATTGGGCCAGCCTTATTGTTACTGTCTGAACTCTGCAAAGACTTAAATTTTGCTATATTATGATAAAAATGCTTTAAGATGATCCCGTGCTCTGTTTGCTAATGTATTCTCATAGCTGAATTTATGGTTTTGTCCTGTTCGCCTTTTTTCTATCTCTTCTTTAGATTCATCAACTCATTTTTGTCCAAGAGGAGATGAGCCGTTACAGCTCATCACTGGGTTTACTCCACTTCTCTCGGTAGTAAAGAAATAACTTGCAAATATGATCCTTCTTATTCTGTACACTCTTTTAGAAAATGAATGAATCACCTCCATGTATAACTACGATGATTGCACAAATAAAATTAATAAAAGACACGACATACTTATAAAGTATTCTTTATATGCGGTCAAGTATAAGGTCAGCTTTAGTTTGTTTTTAAGCTCCTTAAGGCTAATTAGCACAAACAGAGATGGAATGAGTGATGGAAATCAGGAGTTTTAGGGGCATTGATGAATAAAATAGATCGCTTGGGCAAAATATCAGGCTGGCACGTCACCAATACTCAAGAGGTACTCGGATGCCCTCTTGTTACCACACCTGGCTTTGAATCAAGAAAACTTACCATTCGACCCTAAGTCGGCATTACAGCATTATAATATCATCGAAGGACAAATTATGCCTCATAAAATTAGTAATAATGATGAGAGAAAGAGATATTGATTAAACAAAACATGGAAATTCTCTCAGGTTTTTAAAATATATTTTTAACAAAATAATGATGTCTATGAATAAAAAGAGTAATAAATGAGTTGAGAGATTGGGATTGTGTCGAATAAAATACGCTTAAGGAAGGAAGAGACTAAATAGCTGGGCCAAAAAGTATCTGATAACATTAGGGTGCATGAAAATATCAGCGAACAGGAAATTAACCTTGTCCCAGAATAACTCTTGTATGTGGATCTTCACTGATACTAATGCCAAATGTCTTTGAAATAATGATTAATCATTTATTAAACAGCAAAGACCCTAAGATTAACCTTGAAGGGAAATCGTAGAAGGAAAGAGTAAAGATGGGGTATAGATAAAGAATTGTTTTTACAACTATTATTTCTGCAACGTTATATTTTAAAATATATGTTTAAGTTATGTTTTAAACTATTAACTATAACCATTTTAATAAGATTCTTAGGCCATATATTTTAAGTCTGTATTATTTTATAAGAAAAATATTTTTGCGCCTGTAGCGTATTAAACCTTATTTACTAGGTTCAAGTTATTTTTTAGCAGCTGTCTCAAATATTTGGTCAAAATTTAAATTACAAAACCTATTTATTTTAGTGAGTTAAATATGCATGAAAATTAAATTGAGATTCTTCAGTCTTTATTCGTAGAAAATATTTTTATTTTCAGTAATTATTTTCCTCACTCGACGTTGGAAGCATTCGAATATTAAAATGTCATTTTGCAATTACGAAGAACAGAATAGCACCGCATACTGCATACGAGGCCTTACAAGTGCTTTATATAAAGGATGATTAATATCTCTTTCAATCACCTGTAGTTAAATCTTTTCGAATCAATTCTCTGTAGCATCTCAAAAAGCAAATAAGGTTTTAGTATACATAGCTTGAAACGTTGGAAAATATTAAATCATTCGTAATTGAGAGAACTAAATCCTTTTCGTATGTTGATTGTGATTAAAATGTGCATCAATTTACTCTTGTCCACGTGAATTCAATCAGCCATCTTTCTAATCATTTGATTTCTCTCTCTATATTTGTTTGCAAGTTATCCCAGTCTCTCAGAAAATTTGCCATATTATTTCGTTTCGTTTCATTAACTATTTCAAAATTTTGCCTAATAAAATCGCGCCAAGTTTTATTTTAGTATGATGGCCTTTATTCTTGAAATATTAGTTTTATTAAAGTATTATAGGTGGGAAAGGGAACAAAACCTTTTTTACATTCGATATAAACTACATCTAGAGATTTAAATTCGTCAAACTTTGGGATGATTTTGTGTACACAATCCAACAATTAGTTAAACTTGAGCTCACGAGTGCAAAGTAGTGATCTGAATTATTTATAGCGTTATTGCAGTCCAGATTTTATGAAAGATTCACTAAAGACCGATGTAAGGAAGATGAGCCGAAAATTTCAAGGAACCATCTTTAGGGCCTTTTACAAAGTTAGGTTTAATTTTTCCACTTTGAATTCCTGAGGAACTATTGATTCGCGAAAAGACATTTAAAACTTGTATAAAGAGGCTTTGATAGTTTTTTTTTAAATTTCCTTTAGGTCGATAAGTTAGATTTTATTAGGAAGCTGGGCTTTGGATATTTTCAATTTCTTAATATAGAAATTAATTTGGTTTAGAGTTAAGTCATTATTTGTAACAGTAGTGTCTTCGAGAAAGCCATTATTTGTAAGAGTAGTGTCTTTAACATACTTTTTTTGGTATATTTGACGGTAAAATTATTCGCAAAGTTTTCATTTAATGTGCGCAAGGGACTAAAAAAGAGATAGTTAGAGAGAAATAGAGAAAGAGTGTGTGGCTTTGTGTATCATACTGAGCGACAGTAAGGAGATCACCTATGCGACCATTTGTGAAACGGAGAAGACTAAAATTGTTTGTTAAAGGTCACGCTATTTTAGTATGTTAAGAGATGCAAAGAAGATCAAAATAGTTGAGACTGCTATGGGAAGTTTGTCATCCCAAAAAATAAATAATAAGAAAAAGATTCATGAAGCGCGAGAGAAGGCAAAGAATGCAGACGGCCTACTATAATTTTGGTTGAGGAGTGACTTCGAGAAAGCTCTTTAGTGAGAGAGAGAATTTAAAAAAACACACAATCAGATGTCGGAAACGATGAAGGGTAAAACCGAATATGTCACTATGGTGATCAATTTTAGAGAAAAATGTTGAAGCGAGGAAAATGAATATTTCTTTTTTCTAGTAGGCCAAAAATGTGCTCGCACAGAGATAATTCTTCGAAGAAGGCTATGCAAGGAATTTAGTCAGTGATATCTAATATACTGACCTAGTGCCATATTTAATGGTCTTGCCTAATTTTCTTCCTTGTTATCTGCTAAAACTCTTTCTCTCTCTTTTTTTTTACAAAGCCGATCATCTTTGCAATAAATGATATTATTTTTGATGATTTAAAGGCGTTTTCTCCAAAGCCTGCATATAATGCTCTCTTCTGTTTTTTTTTGTGGGTTTCGGTTTTAAGGGAGCTTAGAGTTTATAAAAGGAAGCAAATTCCTTTATATTTTGCTCCTGTTTAATCAACACTTTTTCTTTCTTATGATGTGACAACTAAGGATTTTCTTTAATAAGAATGTTTTCTACCTAAACTTGCTTTTATGCCCAAATATTTTGTTTATCTAAATCTAGTGAGGCCTGATGAAGGCGGCTTATTACCTGTCTAAACACCAACTTTGGGCTATCCGTTTCTTCAAGATTTATACCATAATTTCAGGACCTGTAACAGATATATGTTCTCGATTTGAGAATCAGAGTATCTCCCAATTTTTTATCATTTTATCACTTCTAATAATAATCATTTAGTAATTAAGTAAATATAGCTATTCTTGATTCATATTCATTTTTCTTCTCTCAATTATTAAATGTGTTTCTGCTTCATTTAATTTCAGGAACAAAGGGAGTGACTATGATATATGGTGCTTAATAGAAAAAATTTTAAAGAAGGTTTTCGAGATAAAAATACAAAGAATACAAAATATAAATAAATTGATCCCAACAAAATAGTTTGTAAATGTGGTTTCACAGAAAGTTCAATTTTAGAGAGGTATAAAAAATAATTCTATTCTTATATGTTAAAATGTGGCGTTGTGCGGTTCTTATATGTCAAAAGAGAGTTAAACGATGGTCTTCCATTCCGTTTCTACGGAATAGAGATGTTACCACTATAAGAGGAAATTCTTAGTTCGCCGCCATTCAAATATCCTTGAGCTCCAGAGGAAAACGACTTGTCACCGGTTACAGGGTTCTCCTCTCTCAAAAAGGTAGACACATCCATAACCGGTGATCTCTTTAAAGCATGGCGGAGAATTAGATGGATTCGTCAGGAGAAAGAAACGCTGCTCGCTTTATTAACCAAGAAGAAGCACAAGCAAATTCCATCACCATTGGCCTCCCTCTGCAACGAAGCAGCCAATACAGTATAGTTAAAAAATTGTGAATTTCTGGTGCCTTACCAGCAAAAAAAGTGGATCGAATTTCACCAGCATCGCGAAGCTCATTTCAACGCACCGGACTACTTCAAAAAGTCAAAATGAGCTAAGATGAACCGCTACTAGTGGGCGTGGGTTTAGACCTAACTTCGCAAAACTTTCTCCAGTCTCTACTTAAAAACACAGCACCCATCATCCCATCACAAACAGCCAAGACTGGACGAAAAAGAAACCAATGGACGAACTGAGGCTATCCATTCGGGCAGAGTGCTCAAAAATTGATAATTACAATAATAGTATTTTAAAAATTTAGGAAAAAATCAGATTTACAGTTTAAATTCGGTGTTTATTTAGTTTTTAAAATGTAAACGGTGAACAATCCAGTGTACAGTGATAATAATAATAATATTCATTTTGTTAAGCAAATAAAGTCTAGGCCTAAATCTGCAAAACTTTCTCGAGTCTCTACCTAAGAACACAGCACCCATCATCCCAGCACAAACAGAAAAGACTGGACGAAAAAGAAACCAAACGCGAACTAAGGCTATTCGTTCTGACAAACTGCTCAAAAATTGATAATAACAATAATACTATTAAAAAAATCCAGGACAAAAATAAGATTTACAGTTTAATTTCAGTGTTTATTTAGTTTTAAAAGTGTAAACGGTGAAATATCCAGTTTACATTTATAAGAATAATAATATTCATTTTGTTAGAGCAAATTAAGTGTAGAAAATCCGTGTGATAATTACATTAAAATTAACTCAGTATTTCTTCCTCTCCCTGGAGTTCCGCGTGAACTCTTGCAGAACCCGTCAAGCTCCGTGTATACTCCTAGAACTTGCATGAGTCAACCACGTACTCATTGGTGCCCGTTACCCGAACGCGACGCGTGAAATTCTCGATTCTATCTTCTAAATCTGAAGGCCAGATTTGAGTTCATCGCGTTTAATAATCGTTCGTCACGTTACTATGTATTATTTTGGACTCTGCGCCGTCTTTAACAAGGCAAGATTACTCCCTCGGACCAAATCTTGAGGTAACCCCAACGCACAACCTTCGTGTGCAAGCTCCCCTCCCCATTAAGCTTCCGTCATTTAGCTTTGCGTAAGCTCAAGGTCCTTTGAGCGTTACATCTGTCAATTGTCCGTTTATGTGTATGGTAGTTGACACCGCCCAAATCGCTCTTTAAATCAGAGAATTGTGTACATTTCTTATATTTATATACCTTACTTAGAACCCCCTTTAATTTTGTATTATGTAAATATATGGTTTGCATAGTAGTAAAATATATTTTTGTATTCCGTTTCTATTACCCCAGCACCTTCTAAGGTAGCTAAGAGTTGGCCAACCTGAACTGCACTCTGATACTTAAATGCACTCTCATCTGTCTTTATATTTTCACCCACGCTCATAGCGTAGTAATCCGTTCATAGACCTCTCTCTTTCTCTCGGGCTGAGGAATTCAGAAAATATTTAGATCTAACCTCAACCTACGACAGATACATATAAATGAAAGGAAATATAAAATAAAATTAATTCGAATAAAAAATAGAATGTAATTGTTAATTAAGCAGAAACACAGAATCTCCCTCTCCCTCCAAGATTAATACGAAGTTAAAATAATTAAATTGCCAACAATATGGACAATTACTCTTTTTATATATGTTTGCTTGGAATCATGTATATATTTATGTATATTTTTTAATTTGGAAGAATATATGTTTTTGCCAAGTAAGCTCTTCCTTATGACGGCTTAGAAAATGATTTCTTGAATAAATTTGAGACAAAAATTCGGGTGAAGTTTTGGAAATTTCCGAAAATTTGCATGGTTGTTGTTTTAACTAATGTTGTTTAACCTACTTACTTGACCTGAATTTTAAATTAATACTTGGAAAGGAAAAAGAAAGCAAAAATAAAGAAAGAGAAAGAATAAGACTAGTGAAAATAAAAGCAACAATGTCTCCGGTTTAGCAGAAAATACTTTATACCTATTCATTCTAACGCTCTCTTTGGAAAATATAATCTGATTCTTAATATTAATAAATGTAGAGTTACCTTGGTAAGATTAATATCAATGTAATCGTAAAATAATAGAAAATTATACAATTTCTCATCTGACATTTAATTCCCAAATTCCCATATGGTTTTATGCTTTACAACCTGCAACTAATAAAAGTAATTTAACTCTCTTTCACCACATTCGGCACAAATCATGGTTTGAGAATAGGAAGGAGTAAATGTTTTAAATGAATTATTCTTTTGTGAATTAATTATACTAGAAATATTTTTGTAATTAATGATTGGACGCATGGCTAAGTCCGCACCAATGACTTCACTGGAGTTGACGCACTTGTTTATTATTCCATCACTTTGAGATGGCAAAATGAGAAAAATGATTCCGTCAACGAATAACTAGAATATTCTTGTCGCCGTGGAGGCGATGCGTCCATATTTTACTTAACTCCTAAACTTATACCAAAAATATTTCTGTTTTCTTCGCCTGTATAAATTTTGAAAAAATAGAAATAATTACTGCATATTTTTCACTCACAAATACGTTTTGCAACAGAATAAAAGCCAAAAATTCAACCTCCTAGCAACAATTTTGGCCGATATGATTAAAAATTCCAGCAAAACGTATCAAATTTGTTTAGAAGGTAGCACACTATAGCATTGGATGTAAAAAAATATAATGGAAAAAATAAGAATAAAAAGAAAAAAATATATCTAAAGAAGTAGTAATGCCCATTAAAAAGAATCCTAATTCGTTACTTCTAGCCCAATTACGCAGATCTCCTGGGATTTCCTATAAATAAAACTCATGAATAAGAAAATATTTAGTAGATGCACTGAAGAACTAATGCGCGAAACTTTTTCTTCAGTAAAATAGTGAGCTTGAGCGTCGAAAAATTTTATCTTTATATTGTAATTAAGCAACGGGATCTGCAAATCACATAACTTAGATTGAACGAGTTTTTTAAAAGTTTGTTTTTGAAAAATCCTGCCTTTTTTTCAATTAGTCCATAAATAGACGTCTATATCGGAGACTCGATGAATTTTCTTGTCTATGAATTGGTTATTCGATTAATTTGCTTGGTTATTACTTGGTTCAATGCTGAATTGGTTCATCGATGACCTGGTTCGGTAATGAAATATTTTGTTGATGACTTGCTTCGGTGATCAATCAACTCATCGACGACATTAATCGGCAATGACCTTCCTTGTTTACGAAGTTGTTCGTCGATGATTTGTTTCGTTGTTAACTGGTTCAGCGATAACTCGGTTCGTCGATAACTTTGTTCGTTGTTTTCTTTCGTCGATAACTTTGCTTGTTGATGACTTTGCTCGACAAAAACATGATTCGTTGATGATATGTCTCATTAAATGTCTTAATAAATAGTAGTAATTGTGTAAATGCGCTCCATTAACATAGATTATGAAGAAAAATTAAAATACCCAAAATAAATATAACAGATAAATGCTAACAAATAATTACGCGTAAATAATAATGAAATATTCCGAAATAGTGATAATATGAAAACCTGTAATAAGGCAATTGTAGTAATAATAATAATAATAAAATAACCTCCCAAATAATAACTTTAAATTCGTAGTGGTATCATAACCACCATTAACTCATGACACGTCACAGTTTTAAATCGGCCTCTTCGGTGAAACTTTTATCATTTTAATAACTGTATCAAGATATGTTAAAAAATCTTACAGTTGTAAATGACAGGAAAACTTTCTCAGCATTGTATTACAACTATATTGGTACCTCACTCAGCTGTATATCATTATATTCGGTTAGGTTGAAAAGAATTAATAATCTAATACTGTACTCTAGTACTTCTCTGATATACCTAAGAACTTGATTGGTTCTAGTTGTAGTGAAACCCAAGAACAGAGAAGTTCATTTGTCTTCTAACAGAAATAACCCCAAACCATAAAGAATACGTAATTTCGTAAATTCCTTCGCTCTTGGGGCTGGTCAAGTTTTCCCTTTGCCCTTAGCCGTAAAGGTGATTTGAAAGCTCCTTCAGAGCGTTACCCCTCTCTAATAATCGGTAGACGCCGCCCATTTCTTCACAGTTTAGCGAATCTGATTTCTCGGCTCCGGTGTATAAACTTGGAATTGGCTTCAGAATGGAATGATTCCTTCTTTTATAATTTAAACTTTCCTCTATTAGTAATTGAGCCTGGAGCCCTGAGCCCTCATGTTCTTCATCCAGTTCAGGTTAATAATTTTTCAGCCATTTAGTTTAAAATGTAGCTGTATTTTGAGTAATGTACATATCATAACCAGTTAGATCGATTTCATCCATGTTGTCAATAATTTATTTTCACTAACCCACGATTCTAATACACATAATTTATTTATGTAAATCTTCATCAATGATAAAACGACATAATTCGTCATTCTTGTTACTATAACTATGAGCATTGATATAGACACTACTCAGACTTCTTACCTGAAGCACTTTTTCCAACCTCATTCAACTGCTTCCCCTTACAACCTTCAACAACAGTTTCCCCTCTTCATAAATTTGCCTTAGTACTAAAATGGCCTAGTTTCCAACCTGTATGACCTAATTATACCACCATACTCTTTTCGCACATCAACCTCATCTCTACTGAAATTTAGTCCATCCATCGCATAAATTTCTCTATATTTATAAAACATATCAGCAAATATTAGACCTTGATTAGCACTTATCCTTCTTATACATTCATTCGGCAGAATTTCACGAGAAACCCAATCTAACCCAACATTCATTCTCGTAGGCACAAATCACACAATACTTTACATTCTATTTTCTCCTCCGTTTTATCAACCTCTTAAACATCTCACCTAACTCACATGCACCCACTTTCTTAACATCATTTACTCCTACCCGTGCGATCAGAACTGCATCCATTGCACAGCCAGATACCAGCCTCTCGTACCTGTTAGACAGATCACTTACTCCAGCACTTAGCAAACAAATTCTCATTCTATCCCACTTAAATGCAATCAACTTTTACTTCCCCTGGGGCACACTACTAATTCTAACTTCCTTATTCCTAACTATATTATTTCTTCTATTTAAATTCATACTACTAGATGGTCCTCTTCAAGCCACACACTCAACCATACTCATATTCAATTCGTCAGTCACATCACTTTCACTCACATCCTCTATCAGGGAACTGACTGTATTACTCAAGCAAATAGGTTTTTGATCTTCTGATTCTTTGACTCCAGAAGCAAACCTATGCCTAGCCTACATTACGATTCATTCCATCATTCATCTCCACCTTGCACTATCCATCACTTTGTTTCTCCTCATTCTCAATCCTATCCTAATTATAACTAACATACTCCAGGCCATCTTCTCTCTGTTTCATACTCGCAATCACCCATCTAATAAGCACCCTCACCTTTAAACTTAAGAGATGCATTCTCATTTATTTACAAGCAAACGATACATTCATAGCATCCTATATTTCTCAACATACCGAAGGAATGACACGAAACATCTAGTCCATTTCTATTTTCAGTTGACCTTTGCAAGAGAAGAACTGATAAGTATATATTTGCGTTTATTTTGATTTAAAATCAATTAAATTCTCATAAACTAACAAACTAATCAAAATCTTGCAAAAGTAAACATACGCAATGGCTGATAGCGATGCATAATTCAGGGCTAGCTTTGAGGTAACCAAACTATGTACAAATATTCTGCTCAAAGAAACAACTAAAATATCTATTCATATAAAACTATTCTCTTCATCAGATGAATTCTCAGGTTTGATTCGTGAAAAATATCAATACCTCCTCTAAATTTCTGTTTCGAGTTCATATATTTTATATGCAATGATTTATAGTTTTCTAAAAGTGTAGTAATGGGATTAGCAGTCAGACCTACGTTGTGAAATACATTTCTCTTCCAGCATAAATCTCTTTGGGTACAAAATTGTCCCTTAGATTTCCCCCGCTTTTTACCAGTGCTTTATATATCATTGTTTCCTAGTATTTCGTCATCTTAATGCAAATAATAAAATTACGAGTAAGCAAGAAGAAAACGCTTCCCTTCCCTATTTAAATGTAAACATCACCTGAAACCAAGGTTCAGTTCTGAACTAATTCTATTGCCAGCCCACCTACACGGGATTAGGCAAAATCATTTTTAGTTTTATTTCCGCTTCTTTACAGCCGTTAAAAAGCTTCTCATTTATAATGGCTTCCCACTTAAACTCATCGTGTGACATATTAATAAACGCATTTCTTCTTTCCTGGTTTGATCTTTCCGTAAGCCTCTTTCTGTACCGAGGTTAATTAAATACGTGTCCCTCCGATAATTTTGACCCTAGGCTTCCAAATTAGCGAAAAAATAATAGCGTTTCTAAACAAAACCGCGAAATATTTTAATTTATCCCTAAGCTGGTCGCAGTGCGCCAAAGACCGCAAAATTCTAAATATTTGGTGGATTTCACTGAAATATATTTGCCGATACAGGTACCCTCCTAGACACATGAAATGTCAAGTAACGCAATCGCTATTCTCTCTTGCGTATTCTCTGTTTATATATATATATATATCTTATTAGTTTTATTTGGGATTTTTACGTTATTATTGCCTTTATTTAGAATGAAGAGAAATACTATATTTGAAAAATTATTTTCCAAAATTTTCCTTTTGCCTGTAAATTTCATTATTGATAGGGCAGAACGAATAGTGTCTGATAATAAAATTGCTGCTAAAGGTAAAAGTTATCAGCACACAACATCGATAAACGTATGGAAGTTCGGAATAGGAGATAAAGGTTGAAGAAGAATATGACTCTAAGTCAGAGTAGGCGGCCTCTTCAGATGTTAATTCTATCTCGAGTAAAGTAAAAGATGAAGGTAATTGGTTAGTCGGAAAAGATGGGACAAAAATTCCAAAGAAAACTTCCTTTAGATGTAAATTTATTCGAACTGACTCTACCGTTGATGTAATCAAAATTTAGTCAAGATCAAAAATAAGTGATCGAAATGTTGCCGACGAGTTATAAGCTTTTTAAACCTTCTTTGG
Organism: Ceratothoa steindachneri; assembly: GCA_963969495.1. Classification (NCBI taxonomy): domain Eukaryota; kingdom Metazoa; phylum Arthropoda; class Malacostraca; order Isopoda; family Cymothoidae; genus Ceratothoa; species Ceratothoa steindachneri. The sequence continues at coordinate 150,811,796 of OZ018317.1, read as the reverse complement.
TTAAAAAATGATAGATACAAGGAGGGTTCCGAAAGTAATGCCTCCTATTTATTAATTCCGCTTCAAGGAGTCCAAGGGTATTACTTAGAAAAAGAAATGTGATAACTGCATCTTTGCGCTAATAACCTGAAACTTTCACTTCTTTGTTGCAGATATTGACAGGTTGATAGTCTAAGGAAGCAACCTCTGTCATGGACTGGCGTCAAAAGCAGAGATGCTTCATTGAAATTTACATGCCTAAGAAGTTAAACAAATAGACATTCACCAATGTTGGGTTAACGCTTTTGGAGCCAGCTCAGTTGATATCAGTACGGTTGGAAGGTGTTCTTCGAGTAGAGAGTAACAAGGAGTAACAAGGAAAGTAAGTACCCTAGGAGACCTTACGGTCCATTCAAAGAGATACCTTTGGACTAGTTATCGAACAGACACATGGCTGCTCAATTGTTTTGCGTCCCTAAACGGCCACTTTTCAAGACTTTGTCCAGTCTTGACTTGAACTGGTCAACAGATTCACTGTTGACAACTTCCACTGGAAGTGCGTTCCACTTACCGCAGATACTGTAGGTGAAAAAGTTTCCACACAGATTGCGGTTGTAACGCTTCAGTTCAAGTTTGAAGCCGTGATTGCGCGTTCTGTTCTCACTCAGTGTGAAAATATTCCGGTAGTCAACATTGTTGAATCCTCGAAGTATTTTGAAGACTTCAATTAGCTGACCACGCAGTCTACGGGTTTCCAGCGAGAACAGATCTAACTCCTTTAGTCTATCCTCATATCTTTTATGTCGGATAGAGGGAATCAGCTTGGTTGCCCTGGCTAGTACGCGTTCCAATCTTGCGGTGTCCTTTTGCAATGAAGAACCCTAAAATTGTACGGCATACTCCAGGTGCGGTCGGACAAGTGAGTTGTACAGGCACAGTACAATCTCCTGGGTCCAACAACCAAACTGGCGCTTAATATAGCCTAGCATCCTTTGGGCCTTTTTCTCCGCCTCAATGCACTGTTTCGAGAACTTGAGGTCACTAGTGATTGTTACACCCAAGTCCTTCTCAGTGTCGGTGGATTCAATAGCAGTGCCCTTAAGGATATACTGAGATTGGGGGTTTCTGTGGCCAAAATGCATCACTTTGCATTTCCCCACGTTAAAAGGCATTTGCCACGTGTCCGACCAATGCTTAATCTTCCCAAGATCTTTCTGCAGGCGGGCAGTATTTCAATCCTTTGCAACGTTCATACCAAGCTAGGTATCATCGGCAAATTTGGAAATCTTGGCTACCATGTCACCGTCCTTTCGTTGAAGTAGATGATGAATAGTAGTGGTTCCAGGACAGAACATTGAGGCACTCCGTTAGTAACGGGCACCCACCACCCGTTACCGTCTGCCACTAAGCCAGTTCTCGATCCAGCCGGCTACCTTTCCGTCTAAGCCAAGCGCTCGCACTTTCCAGAGAAGGCGTGGTGTGGTACCTTATCAAAGGCTTTCTGAAAGTCTAGGTAGACCACATTCACCGCCTTGTCCCGATCGTGCTCACTCAAAACGAAGTGGAAGAATTCCACAAGGTTCGTCAGGCCTAACCGTTGCCTTCCGAAGCCGTGCTGGGAACTCCTCAGTAGCAGGTTTGACTCTAAATACGACGTCACTTTGTCCACCATAATGCTTTTCATGAGTTTACCGACTATCGAAATCAGACTGATAGGTCGGTAGTTCGATGGTTGGTTACGGTCTCCTTTCTTGAAGATAGGAGTCACCTCCGCTTCACGCGAGTCTCTAGCCACGCATTTGGTCCGGATTGACATGTTAAAAATTGCACTCAGGTGTCGTGACACTTGATCGCGCACTCCTTTCAACACTTTAGGTAGAAACCCATCCGGGCCAGGTGACTTATTCGTCCTTAGGTCACTGATCTTTTTTTTTATTTCCCCTTCGGTGAAGTACATATTCTCCAGCTTTTTCCCTGAGTAGGAATCCATTGGCTGAAGGATGGGACCACACTCTTCAGTAAACACTGAAGAGAAGTAGTCGTTGAGGAGGTTAGCATTTTCTGCATCTAAGTGCTTTAATGCGCCCTCCTCCTTTTTCAAAGGGCCAATCGTTCGACGGATTGGTTTAAGGCTGTTCACATATCCAAAAAACTCCTTGGAGTTCTCTTTACAGAGTCTCGCCATTCGGAGTTCCTCAGAACGCTTAGCCGCCCTTATGCTGGACTTTACTCTCCTGGCTAGCCTCCAGTATTCGTCAAAGTCATCCAAGATCTTCGATTGTCGGTACACAGTTCTCTTCTTCCTAAGCAGTTGGCCGATTTCTCGATTAAACCACTTTGGTTGAACAGAAGAGCGACGGGAAAATTTTAGAGGGATGAAACGTGATTGAAGACTCATGAATGTGGTTTTGAAACTGTTCCAAGTCTTCAACAACATCGCACACTTCTAGCCTCGCGTCAGTCAGTCCAGCACGAAGATCTACTAAAAAGTCTGCTCTTTTCAAATCGAGTTTCTTCGATTTACTAGTTGCAGGCCCTGCCTTCGGAACTTTGACTACAAATCTAATTAGTCGGTGGTCACTGCCACTGAGCTCTCCGCCAACAGAGAGGTCCTCAACGATGTCATCCACATCGGTGAAAACCAAGTCGAGGATTTTGTTTCCTCTCGTTGGCTCTCTCACCCATTGAGTAAGGAACTCGTTGTTCGCGAACTCCAGGAGTAGTGCGTTCTCGCCACAGGGTTCTCGGGTTTCCCAGTCAACTTGTATGTTGAAATCACCCATGACGATACACACTCTGTCTTCGACAAGTTCTTCTAGTAGCTTGTACAGATCTCTGTCCTTTTCAACGAGTTGGGCAGAAGGTCTATAAAGCACCAGGGTCCTGTATTTGGCAGGACCTGTGTCTAGGTCAACACCTACTAGTTCATAGTTGGATACGATGTTGCAATCCGTCGAGTTGATAGTATCCTTGACATACAACATCACACCGCCACCCTCTCTCTCTGGCCTATCTTTCAGGAAGAGCTGGTAACCGGGAATCGTGAATTCACCTTCAAAATCTCGGCTTGAGGTTTTTATCCACGACTCCGTTATGGCCACCATCTCAGGTTTCTCTGTTACTACGAGGCCACGGAGCTCAAGAAACTTATTCATGATTGACCTCGCATTAACCAGAAGAACTTTGAGGGAGTCCCCTAGTGTTGGACTCCCTACGCTTTTCCGTTTCCCGGCTTCTCTGTTTACGTGGTCACACCCTTTTTGACGACCTCCGAGAAGGTCGTCCAGGAGTGACACGGGCATGCTGGCGCACGTCCGCTTTCGCTCTGTTTCGAACGCTCCTTTGGGTGCGTTCCACAACATCTTGAATTAGGTTGGCGAGAAAGACATTCCCTTTAAAGGCGAGATGTACCCCGTCCCTTTAGGAGAGGTCGTCTCTACTGATAAAGGTACGATAGGGATCCACCAAGAAGACTCCTTCTGCCGTGCAGAGATCCGCCAACCTTCTGTTCACTGCGACGTTTTTTTCGTGAGCGGTTCGGGATAGACCTCTTCTCGGAAGAATCCCAACCACCACACGTTTGCGGGTCTTAAGCCCTATGTCATCCACGGCTTCCATCACCGTTTGGAGGGTTTTACCACTGAGGCCAACCTTACCCCCTCTGAGGTAGAGGTCGTTGCCGCTCACCTTCAGAGCAACAACTGAATTCTCAGAAATCTGAGCTTCCTCTGCCTCTACTCTGATGTTGTGGTTACCCCGTCCTGACAGGCAGCTTACCTTCACGCTAGTGCAAAAGCGGGCCGCTAGCAGCGGCTGCAGATCCCGTGTTTGCGAGTCACCTATGAGGGTGACCTTCAGACGGGGTCTTCCTTTGTGGAAGAGGCCTCTCCTTTTCCTCTTCACTCTCCACGTTCTTATTTTTCCTTTTCTTATTCTTAATCTGTTTTTCTTCTATTTTTGGTTCTACCTTTGTTTTAACTTTATTTTTTTTATTTTTTTCCTTCGTTTCATTTTTCTTCTTTTTCTCTTTTTCTCTCGCCTCAGCTAGCTTAGCCTCAGATGATGCCGGAATGTCCGCTTGGGTACCAAGGTATTCCGACATGTTAGTGCGCGGCGCCTCTTCTAGGCATCGAACCTGAGCTGCGTTAAGGGCTTCTAGCTTCTCTAACATTCCCTCAAGTACCTTAGCTCTCTCCTCTGAGGCTCTATAGAGGTCTTTTAATTTTTTCACCTCTCGCGTCAATATGCTAGTAGTGCAGATACTTTCAGGGCGGCATTTTGAGTAGCAGCCCTCCGGAAAGTCAACGCACCACTTTTCTAACTAGGACGTTGCATTTTTGTTTTTGAGATGAACGGGACCTTTTTTGCCTGTCATTTTGAGCGTTTTCTCTCTCTCTTAAAACTCGTGATCAATGAATGATAAAAAAGGGTGGTTGGTGAGTTCTCTCCGCGTGAGTTGCTCCCGCGAGGAATACATATACTGTTGCGTGACGTTGAGGATCGGAGTAGATTTATGCAATTTGACTTATTTTTGCAGAAAGCAGAGTAGGTTAAAGAGAGCTCTTTTCGGTAAAAAGTCTTCTCTTTTATCTCGTATTTCATAGTTTATCGTTGAACTTACCTCACTATTGCCCAGCTTCACTCTAGGAGAATCGGACTCTTCCTATATATATTCAACATTCACAACATCAACAGAAAAATGGCGAACGGACCAGAAACTACTTCCTCCTCTTTCATTCTTGGTTGGACACTACCAGAATTGATGGCCCTGTTGATGGAGGATGTGCCAGTATAACCTGTGCATTTACTTACGCCAGTAATTCAGCGAGCCACTAAATTCGATATCATCGCACACACATGATAGTGTCCTGTTGGTAATTACAAACATTGAAGATAGCTTCATATTCTTCAGAATATACAAGCTCTACCTTCATATATGTTATGAGAGGATCGCTAAATCCTCTGGCTCCGAATTACAATGGAAACAACAATCGAGGATGTGATGACGGTAACCTGGATGGCGCGCATAACGAACACAGCTTGTATGATGCAGGTTTTGGTGGTGATATATTTCCGGGGAGTGACACCCCAAAAGGTATAAGAGGCCACTTTAAAGAACTTTAAAGCCAAAATAAATTTTGGGAGTTTGCAAACACTGACATCCAGTAGGTTGGCATAAGCCACCACGGAAGGGATTAAAACCTTCCTTCCCGAGAGAAACAAATAAAGTCACTAGTGTCTTAGGTTCGTTAGAAAGAACGAACTTTTAAAGAGGCGCGTTTCGATTATTCGAGGTGGCTAAGCCTAACAAAATGTTAGGTGTGCTTACAACATGTCAAGTGCTCAGGACTAGTTAAATGTCCTAATTTCCACTCTCATCAGTTTAAAAGTAATGACAATGTTAAATCTAACGTATTCATTATATTGAATCTTTAGCAAAGATTTCTTCATGTAACTTAGTTGATATAATGGCTAAAATAAGTCACAATTTGGTAGGTCACCTGTTTTTAGTGGTCCCACTTTATTATGTAACATATATTATCTTCATTGGTAAATAATGACAAAGGCAAAATGGAATTAAAACATTTATTTACATTGACGATGTGCTATCTATGATACAACGGGCTGATACTCTTGATTTTCTTGATTTGGTAATGAAAGTTAATTAGAAATTAACTACAATGACTCAGTGTTAACACTAATGGATCATGAAAGGTTCATTAATGTACAAAAGAGCCGAATAGTTCTGGGCCTTGACATGACCTGTCGAGTTCTCAATACAGTCGTCGTCGGCTGTCACTCGCGATGACGTCTTCTGGTTGGCCATCGATCCTGTAGGTCCTCACGTGGCTGGGGAGGCCCAATCGCGACTGGCACTATTTTTTTCCCACGTCCGACAGATGGTGCCGGGAGTATTTGTTGCCACAGCGATGGGCTGGCATCATTTGCATGCCGAGGTTCTCGTCACTGCCGTTTGTTGTCACGCTGGTCACACCAGAAGAATGCCATGCGTATTACGGTCATCTGCTAAGGTGGAAAGAACACGCAGCACAAACAGGCTTCACAATGTCTTGGTGGTTTGATGGTATTGATCCACGGGCAGAACAAGCAAGGACAACAGGCAGCATCGGCCTTTAAGAGCATAAAGGATAAGACGATAAGGAGCTTAAAGAGAAAAATACACCAGATTGAGGAGTAAGAAAAGAGAACCTCTAGCACTCATTTTTCTATAAACAACAAGAAGTAGGGGACGAAGCCATACATAAAATAGATACAAAAATTAAACCAAAATAATCTTGGAAAAAGTTAAACCAAATGAAAGTTTATCCTCCAAAAGAGAGAATGAAAATTAAAGACATAATAGGCAGCAATATAAAAGATAAAGAGCAAATCGAGAAATTATTTTTGAATCATTGGGAGAAAGTCGTCAGGCTAAGTGAAGAGGAAAATGCAAACTTTGACATTGAGTTCCAACATCGGATCATGGATTTATTAAACACAGAAATATAAATAAAAACACTATCACTTTGTCGAAAGAGAGTAATACCAACGACGGCATCGACGGTGTAATAACCACAGAAGTAATGAGAAAAATATATTAAGTTTCAAACAGAAAGCTCCAGGAAAATTGGGGCTAACAAAACTACATTATGTCGAGGCCTCTAACAACATGCATGAGGGGCTTAAGAACGTATGTAATGTAGGTTGAAATACGGGGTACTTCCTAGATGAACTAAAGGTAGCAAAAATTATATATGTGCCCAAACCTGGAGAGGCATCCCCGCAGGTTGAAAATTATAGACTGATTTCCCAGTTAGATTTCATCGAGAAAGTATACGAAAAAATATTAACCAAGAGATTTATGTATTCATAAACGAAAATAATTGCCTACACCTTGCGGGGGCACGGGCAGGCACTAATTATAATCATAGAAAGATAGCAAAAGCCAAATGAGAAAAGGAAAGCATTGACATAGTTTCCAGGGACGTATCGAAAGCGTTCGACAAAGTTTTGCAAAAGGGATTACAATACAAAAACTCAGATTAGATATTAATAATAAGATTGAGCGAATACTTTGTGACTGCGTAATGTACAGATACGACTACATAGAACATAAAATATATCGAGAAAACACATTCAAGCTAGAAGAAGGAATGCCGCAACGAGGGTGTTTAAGTCCCATATATTATTCAATATATACGGTGGACATCCCTCCACCTATAAACGAGGAAAGCCTTAATATACACTACGCAGACGACTTAACACATTTAATTGTTTGTTCCTAAGGAAATGGAGCTATGCAAGCAAGAATGACAGCAACTGAAATAGAACCCGTGAACAATTAGGAAAAGAAATGGAAGATTAAGATAAACATAAACAAATTTTAAATAGTAACAGTATATAGGAAATAAAAATCGGACATCTGCATAGAATCTGAGAGGTATAGATATAGCAGTTATTGAAACGTTTTAGGACTAACTATCTCAAAAACAGGTTACAAGAAACACGTAACAGACGGAATTAACAAAGGAAAAATGCGACTCAAACTACTCTTCAGATTAAGAAAACTTATTTAATATAGCAAGTAATTATTAAACCGGATTTAGTGTAGCCTATGGTGGCAATGTGCATTATCTCTAAGACTAGCCCACAACAGATGCAGAGTATACAAAACAAAGCAGTGAACATAATAACGAATACTAGACGGGTGGAGCGAAGAAATCAACGAGATTTACAGAGAAAGGCAAATCTTACTATTATCAACATTCCAAAACAATAAGCTAACGAAAGGTAGATTAAACAGATGTAAAACACATAAAGTAGATTTTTTAATTGTGTATTTTTAATTAGAAATAAAAAAGATACAAAAGAAAGGTGTGTATACAAAGGTGAATGCGTAACAGTATCAATTTTTCAAAGCTAAAAACGGGTTGAACTCCAAGAGAATCAGACAAAAGAACAACATGAAACTTTTAAGCAGACTCTTCAACCACTCTATAAGCAAATTTCTACTCACACCTTATAACTTAAATAGCTTCTAAAACTGTTAGAGAATAGCCTCACCTCCAGGCAACCTCATAACCGTAAGCAACCCCCTTACTTCCTTCCTTTTCAACCTAAGAGCTTTCACTCTTGAAAACACACACTTACCGGGCCTACAATTTACACAAGGGAGAGGGGACCTAAAAAATAATGAATATACTTACATAAAAAATACACACTCTGGTACGGATACCACGTTAAGCTGTAGGGCCAATGACTGCTTAGGTGACCTATATTGTCTCAGAATATATTTCTCGCTTTTTTTGTCGTGGGCACACCTCAAGTGTACCCCCGCCCTAACCCACCCATGTTTTTCTTATTTGACTAAAAAATTTCTTGCCAAATTTCTAAGTTTTTCAAATTGCTAAAAGTTGTTTAACTTCAAACAAATTTTGAGCTTAACTACGTTAGATTTATTATATGCTTTAACATGTTCTATTTTTTTATTTTTATGTCGGTCAATTCCATCTTCTCCGATATTTTCTATTTTTTTTGTATGTACCTTTTCATAGATAAAAAAAGAGTAAATTTAGTCAATGACGGACTAGATAAATATATATTTATATATATATATATATATATATATATATATATATATATATATATATATATATATATATATATAGTGCGATCAAAGACGCTCTGTGAACTTAAATTTTTATTGACAGAACACGTTTTAATATTAAAAAAAAAGAGAATATTATAAATATAAATAAAGTGTATAAACAATTCTGAAAGTGTCTTCCGTTAGCATAAATACAGGCTTGGATCCTTTTTATTTTATTCTTTAAAATCGCCATTAGTTGTCTGAAGTTAAATAAAACTAAAAGGTATACATTGATCTTTTTATCTCTATATATAATATTTATTTGATTTTCGAATTACAATCGTCATAACAATCAATCTAAGCTACATTAATTTTTGTTAAATCAATTTAATAGAATAATATCAATTCATGCAATTATATATATATAAATTAAGAAATAAATCTGGACATGATAATTTAAATTATTATAAAAGGTAAGACGTAGGAACTTCCTTATCTGAAAAGAAGGAGGCGTTGTTAAGGATAGTCACAGTGTAATGGGAAAGAGCTCAATAGGAGGGGCTGGATAGGCAGGTTTGTGTCCACACTCGTTACAGTCGCAAACATGCTGTAGTCGAGGGAGCAGCACGAGGCAACGCGAGGCGATGTTTTTGATCGTAAATCGATTTTCTTAAGGGTGGATGCTTTTAGGGAAACGGGTTTATGTGTTCGAAAGCATGAAGAACCTACGACAACGGTAACAACATCTAAAAATGTCGAATAAGTTCGTCAATCTACGAGTATGATGCGGTTTCCTATGCGTTTTGCTCGTAAATACTTAGTTGCTATTGGCATGTCAGGACGTTCTCTTCGTCGACTTCTTCACGATCAACTCCATCTTCACGCATACAAAAATGATTTTGGTCCCACATCTGATTGAAACTGATTATGTAATACAACAAACATCATGTGAGTAGTTGGTTGACACTTTACCCTACGAAGCACTTGTGTTCTCTGACGAGGCAGATTTTGACCTTAGTTTTAACAAAAAGAATATGCGCTATTGGAGTGAATCAGGTCCCAGGGAACTTCATGCAAGGCCCCTTCATTCGGATCGTGTCACGGTATGGAGTGCAATTTCAAGAGTAGGGATCATTGGCCCTTACTTTTTTTAAGAAAATGGTTGTGTTTTAACCGTGAATTAAGACCATTATTTGACGATGATCCAGTGGTCTCTTTTGCCTGATCTCGAAGGAATGGAGCTGGACAATGTGAGGTTTCAGCAAGATGAGGCCACATTCAACACCGTAAGGTTTTCAATAGAATTTTTTTTGCAAAAAGCCTTTCCTGGGTGAGAGGGGACGTAAAGTAGCATGCGCGCTCGCCTGAATTGGCTCCTTCTGATTATTTTATGTGGGGTTATCTCAAATTCCTGGCTTATAATGATCGTCCACAGACCCTGGAAGACCGATAAAAAAACATCCAAACCGAAAGTGCCTATATATCGGTCAACATGATTGTAAGAGTGGACCAAAACTTCAGAATTTGGAATAATCAGTTTTGAAAATTGAGGCCGACCATATCCTTTAATGTGGGGCAGGGAAAAAATATAATTAAAGAGTTTTGAAACGTGTACTATTTTTTATTTTGTTTTCAAAAAAGGAAGTTCCCACGCTTCACCCTGTATTTACTTATTTTTCCTTACCTAAAACTACTCATGTTACATTTGCTATTTGAGCTCTTTACGATTCAGTCACTAAACATAATAAGTTAAATGACTAAATATATTCAACAAAATGAAGTACCTAACTAATATTACTCAGCATTTGTAATACTTACCACTTAAGTATTTTTTCTTGGTTGCGGATTTTTGTTTACGGATATTTTTAAAGGTCATATCTTTCGCTTTTAGTGACTGCCCTTCGGTCGTTGACCTGGCTCTTCAGTATCTTCTTAAAGACGACTCTTGTGATAACGTTTGATGTGCCACATGTCCCTGTCAGGTTCCCTTTAAATATTGCGTTCCATACATTGCCTATGGCATTAAGCGAATAAAACTCCCCTTTGATATCTCCCTGTTATTGCCTCTAATCATATCTAACCCGTTGTCCCAAGGGTAATCTTTGGTCGTGAATAATTTGAGCTTGATATCCTTACCATCATATCTTAGCTCCTTTTGCTCGGTTTCGTCATTTCAGTCTTCCGGTTGCTTGGGTGGTCTAGAAGCAACTCTCTCTACTCATCGTCTGATTCGTGCCCCGTTAGTTCTATGGGAGGTAGTTATGTTAATTGCAGTGGTGCTGAATTTAATTGTATATTAAGAACCAAACCAATGAGGGATTAACCTTTTATATTAGTTGAGAATGATCCCCTGGCCAAGATAGGCCAACAGCATCTCCCTGATAAGGAGAGGCTAGGAAAGACCCTTCATCGAGCTACCTCCCCTTCACCCATGTGTCCAAATACACTAAGGTAGAGAGGGAGCAGGCAGGAGGGAGCCAGTGGAGTAGAGTAGTAATAGGAGGAGTAACGAATATGTATTGAGAGATGATAGTAAAATAATAGACATTCACCTCAGCTAACCCTTTTCTCTTTGTGGGCCGATGGATATAATGGAACTCCATTTTGTAGATCTTTAGTCCTACATGGGCCTAGAACCACGCAAAATTGCATGAATAAGTTCCTTTCATCTTTTATAACTCTTTCACACTTCCTTCACTAAAATTCATACCAATAGTCAGAAAGTCGATAACTCTCGGTACATTTTTCTTCTTTCACATTCATCCATTTGTTTATTGTGGCTTTCATTGTATTAGGAGTGCATTTAAGATGTCTGAGTGTCGTATAATAGGGTCACGTTAGCCCTTTCCGCGTTTCTCAGTCGAGGTTGATGACCGCTATGTGCGTCGGAGATCTATAATTCAAGCAGAGTGAAAATTAACTGAATCTGAGTTGACCAAATATTCGAGTATGTTGGAGAGTCCAGGACAATAGAAAACCGTTATAAAATAACTTTACTAATATGAAATTATAATTCTTTTCAAAGTTAAAAGTGTTTTTAAAGCAAGCTACATATATATATGTCGTAAAATAGGCTCTTGACGATATACCATATATAACTATTCGTTGAGGAAATTATTCTAATATTTCGAGTGCGTGGTAATCTGATTGACCAAGGTTATTTATCTTCAAATATGCTTGAGAAGTGGAACTGAGCACAAGGATAATAATATGGCTATCATTAATAAAATAGAGTTTTATTAATTAAACTATCAACAACACACAAAGAGAAAATGTTTACATAAACGGAGAATGGAAAGGGTCATGGGAATATTCTGACTAATCCGAGAATTAAGATTTGGAGAGATTTAAAAAGGTAAACAAATAAAAATTAAAGGGGGGGATGGTTCACTAAACCATTTAAAGCACAGGGTAGCGTTGACAAAAGGTTAGATGATTGAAGGCAATGTTCAGCTTACGTAATTAAAAAGTTGTTGTGCAGAAGAAGACGATGCGAAGGAATCTTTGGTCCACTGGCGATTTCCAGCAGAAGAGTTCTTCGGGGGGTTGTCCTTAGCGAAAGGCAAAGACTGTCTTCGAAGAGTGAGAGCGAAGTGGGGATCGGAGGTACGAGCGATGTTTGTGACAGCAATTCGGGGATGTTCTAGTTGAACAATGGAGGTTATTGTTGAAACCAAGCGTTCTCTCGAAGAACGTTAAAAAGGGGGGAATTTAATTAAGCTGACGTGATGTCTTGGGAATGAGAACCGTTTCTTGACGAATGGGCTTGAAGAACAATGGCTGTTCTAACGTTGTTCTCTTTCTGAACAACAGGGGGGGTGAAAACTGTCTCTTGTCCACGGGCTCAAAGATCAATGGCTGTTCTAACGTTGTTCTCTTTCTGAACAACAGGGGGGCCTTGTTGACTTGGCCTCTGGAAATCACGAACTTTGGCACTCAAGGGATATTGTCCTCTTCTGGACAATGAGGTTGTTCTCGAGGTAGAGAGTTCCTATGGTGCTCAAGGGAGACCGGATCGGCAGGATGCCTCGCAAAGATAATCTGGATCTGATCTTATTTGGGAATGCTATTGTCTAAGTACCCGGAGCCGTCTCCATGGCGTAGGGGATAATTGAGTGGGGGACTTCGGGGGAATGCCCAGGTCGCGCCTGGGAAAATACCTTATCTGCCCATAAGCCTAACTAAATCTGGCGAGATCTACGTATGGAGGCGAAACGGGGGAATGAACCTCCTTGATTAAATATTGGCTAAGGTGGGCGATAACGCGCTCTGCTTTCCCTCGCAGATGCACGTGGGTAGCATGTGTTTCTAAACATGTGATAGCGGCTGAATTTAAGCGGCCTCAGACCATTCTATCACAATAGACATTAGACATATACGCTTCTCAGCGGCTAAAAGGGTTGGAGAGACTAGGCAAGGACGTCCCCCCTACAACAAACGAACAATTTTGACCAAGGGTCGCTCTAATGACCTTGAGCGTATGGTTAAAAAATAAATGGGAACGGGAACAAATAGACTCTGCTAATAGGTATGCACTGGTTATTTCTTACCTTTTAAACTCCGAGACTGGAACCAAGATGAGCCAACAATTAACAATTTAACCGAGGTTAACAAATAGATTGATCAAATTTCAATCAATTAATTTACCAATATTAACCTTAATAATCCTGACGCCAGTATAATACATAATAAGTTTTACTATATGTCTTAGAAAAAGGGTCATTTCTCAGCCGAGGTTGACGACAGTTATTTGCGTCGGAGGTTTATAGTACAAGCAGAGCACAAATTAACTGAATGTTGGTTGGCCAAATAGTCGACTATCTTGAAGCTTCTGGGACACTAGAAAAACGGGTACAAAAATAGCTATACTAATAAGCAAATTAATATTTTTTTTACAAGGTTAAAAGGGGTTTTAAAACAAGCTATATACAAATTAGATGTACACAAGCCTCAGCGGCTAAAAACGTTGGGAAAGACTTGGCGGGGACGGTCGCCGTACAAACAAACGAACAATATTGACCGATGGTCGCTCTAATGATCTTGAGCATATACGAAGCCGACGAGAGAGGCTTTCACCTTGGGGTAGTAGAGAGAGCACTTGCACAGGAGAACTGCGTGGCTGTTACCTCGGAGATTTTATCCGAGGGAATAATCCTTGCATTGGTGCAAAGTTCAAATAATACTCTCTTGACAATGACTATTACGGGATGAACTTAGATCTTGCTTTCGAGTTAGAAAACGAATCGAGACTAGGCGCGTTGCGTTTGAAAAGCGGATAGAATGAGTATAGGGTGGACTCAGAAAAATTAATCGAGAATACCCGGAGCTTGAGAGATGGAAAGTCTAACGGCTACTGACGGGGGAGAGGCAGAGGATACTGACGGGGCAGACAGGCGGCGGATATTGCCTTCCAACTCTGGGTCCAGATGATTAATAGTGAGGTCAAATGGGGTCCCCCCTCTTAATCCGAAGAGGAGGGTTCCACGGTCGACGCATCGGCAAGCTAGAATAGTCTTGGCCTATTAACATGATCGCGAGAAGGTTCTTAAGTCAGCGAGGCGAAATTTTTTTCTGACTCTAGATCGGACCTTTTGGGCTCTCAAACTTGTCGCGGCTTTCTGCAATGGTGGGCCTCCATGCCACCACGGCGTTTCACGATTTTAGCACTTCCATTAACGCAGACTATCTGTCCATTGAAGGCGCAAGAGCGCGCATCTTTCTCCCTTTCTCTCTCTGATCTATGACACTGAGTTTGTTTTGATTTTTTGGTTATTTGGGGTAGGTGGGTTATTGTACCTATTTTTAAGGGGTATTTATGGAGTTCGTTTTTTTTAAGATATATGAATTTTACTCTGGTTTTAAATATGGCAGGTGACCAAAGCTGCGTTGCCTTTTTAGATCACCAATTTTATTTTAACATTTATATTATTTATCAATATTTCAGTTTTTCACGTCATTTTCTCTGTGCACTTTTTAATTATAACTTACCTATATATCATTATTCATTTTGAATGAAGCATTTGGCTGTTCATTCTTAGAATTCCTTGCCTCTATAATACTTCAACACTTCCTTGGTTTGATTAGGTCATTTGCAGTTAGCTTATTCGGGCGTTTTATCAGTAAGTCGTATTAAAGTCGGTGGCCGATGATCCTGTTCAAATTGGAGTATTTTTCCTTATCGAGTTTGGTTAATTTTTTTGTTTTAATTCTTTATTTAGAGTCCTCTGAAATTTTGGTAGATGTATTGTAGATCTCTTCATTTAAGTAAACAACAAGTTTTTTTCAACTCTCAGCTGACGTATTTTATTTGGGATTCGAACCTTAAAGAGGTAAACACGCCGATGGTTGAAATATCTGGACATATTGGGAGAAGAGAGACTATCTTTCTCCATATTCAATCCGTTTTTTTCGTGTTGTTAATATTGAGCGTTTACATTCTATCTTCTTTATGTAGACTTTTAAGATTTATATGATATCTACTCCTTGCGTTGAAAAACTTGTAGAGATCTGAGTTTTGTATATTTGCAGTTTTATATATTTTGGAGGGTTTTGTTTAACCTTTTTGTGTTCTCATAATATAAACACAAAAAATAAAAAAAAAACATGGCAAACTCACTTTCTCAATGGCCCTTTAAACGGCTTGCTTACAAAAAATATCACAACTAGACTGAATAACGTAAAGAAACAACTAAATAATCAACAATTAAAATCACATATGTACAAAGGACAGAACCCGACTGAGCAATATGATACAATGACTAAAACTGAATAACACAATATAATAACTATAAATAAAAATTGATATGATATTCGCGCAGAAATCTACACTACTAACCAAAACAACTGACGACCCCTACTCACGACGCTCTCTAAACGACTGTCATCCCGTAAAATATCTGAAAGCCTATCCGTCCCAAAACAAAAGCTTATCATTATTTGCACCACACCACACACCTCTATGATACCATTATCACCAGTTTTAATTAGGCATCCATGCTAGGGGACCGCCACTGTCAAGCAGGGTGAACCCAAAATATCATAGCCGCATCCACCTTATTATACTCCTCAGCAGCAGACTCACTACTAGAAAGTGACGATTCATGACGAAGTGGTCCTAAGCATATGTTTCACGTCCAAGACATGTTTTTTCATTCCAACTATTTTAAAATTATTACCAGAATTGACAACTGTGACCTAACCCTATACCCATCGCTCAGTACACCGTCTCTTCGTAAGTTTGCACCCAGACATTTTCGCTAACATCAAACTTTAAATCTACAAGGGAACTTAAATTTTCTGCTGAAACAGAAGTTTCCATGTGGGTAGCAGAATAAGGTCGAAGGGCAACCACGTGCCCTTCTATACCCACGGCTGAACAAGGGTGAAGGTGAAGCCTACGCCGTTATCATATCTCAGCTGTATTTGCTTAGGGACCGATTTCATCGTCTCCCATGGCTGCCTTTCACCCAACATTCCTGCCTTCCGTCATAAGATCGAATTTTGCCCAACTTTCAACGCCAACGTTATCACAATTCAGTCCCCCTTCCCCATCTCCCCCGAATGAGTCACCGACTTTTTACCAAAATAGCACGTGTGTGTGGAGGCGGCTGCCAAACCACCAAAAGCCACTTCAACGGGCGTCTATATAATCTCTTGATCGACTCAGTTTAGTAAAGAGCACTAATAGACTTCCCGCATAGCGGTGCAAACCAGCTAAAGGACGCTTGCCTCCCCTCGCGATAGGAGAGATCGACTATTTTGATTCGAGAACAGAGGCTAAATCGACATCCGTGAACTTTCCCATAGTCATTCGGCCAGTATCTGACGAGGATACCAACCTCCGAAGGCCATCTACGAGTGCTCCCTCATCTGAAGCGAGACGTAACCTGACTTTCCCCTTCGTAGTCATCGTATCCCAACTGGCCTCTTTCCTGCAACGACCACGTAGGTAATTGTAATCGTTGTATTGAGCGGATTGATCTAGAATCTGGAATAACCAATGAATTCATTCTTTGTGTGTGTGCCTCGGCTTAAAATCCCCCTTTAAATCACCGACCTGAATTCGACCTCCTTAATACCCTAATTAACCCACCTGTATCTAGCGTAGATATTTAACTTCATCTATGAACCATTTCCTTTAAACCCATTATTTGTATATATTTAAATATTATTTTGTTGCTAGTAAAGATATATTTTCGTCATTGTCTTTCTTTTGCAATCCTACCACGTACCAGCTACCTGTTAATCTTTGGCCAACTTTGTTTAAAAATGAACCCCACAAAGTTAATAATAAACTAGCCCCACTGGACTCATCACAATTTGCCCATTTACAAACGGTCTTCAACGAACTTTGCCCAAACCCCCAAAGGTACCTACGAATATATATATATATATATATATATATATATATATATATATATATATATATATATATATATATGTATATATATATATATATATGTATATATATATATATATATATATATATATATATATATATATATATATATATATATATATATATGTATATATATATATATATATATATATATATATATATATATATATATATATATATATATATATATATATATATATATATATATATATATATATATATATATAAAGAGAGAGAGAGAGAGAGAGAGAGAGAGAGAGAGAGAGAGAGAGAGAGGCAGAGAGAGAGGGTGTCTGGCCATTCCACGACAAACTAGAGAGAGCCGTACTATCATCTAACACCTCATTGTACAAAAACCATCTTCAAAATGCTTCTGCCACTCCCACTGCCAGACAATTGCTGCTCCTATGATGACACTCAAATATTCATTTTCTGCCGATCTCTAGGCAGCTCGGACCTGTCGAATAACATTTAACTCCTTAGATTAGGGAAGCACATGATTTGACTGAAAGGTGGTGCTATTATCCACAAGCACCTCAATTGGAGGTTCTCTCTGTTGAAATAACTCTTCTATATTCTTGCAGACATCAGCAGCATTATCCGATATCAGCTCTGAGCCATATATCAAATATCCTAGGTCCCCAATCAAACAGCGTCAGATAACACTTTCCTGCCTAGTATATAACATCAAGTGCAAGTCTGCTCAAGCTCTTTTCCACGTTCAGCCAACTAGGCTTATGGCTTTATTAAACGACACTAAACATACGACCGTACACACTTCTCTACCTCCTCTCGTTGTATTTCAAGAGCAATTAATTGTGCAAATACAAAGTATGATATACACCTAAATGATGCTGAGCATGAACATCATCAACATTAACTGCACGATTCAACTAATGTAACTGTAATAAAAAACTTAAATTCATATAACAGTTCCTCAATATTGTCCGTCTTCTCTTAATGATATCATCTATGAAACTAACTGTCTGTGCATTTTTCACTACCCTTTCGCCCTTTTTTAAGGAATGAAATTTCTCTTAATAGTTTTTAAATTCATGCGGTTGTGGAATTTGGAATGAACAATGTTCATGACACTAAAGAGTCTTTCCATATCGGCATTGGAATACGGTTAAATAAGTAGTCTTAATGCTAAATCAGTAAGTTCTTTAACCGGATTTTCCCCCACAGAATCCCTAAACAAAGAAACTTCTATCCAGAATGAAATGGTGTTCGAAACTTCAACCCAGGATACATTCCGTAGCTGGTTTCATTGAAAATATATTTTAGTTATGGTCTCATCATTTTCATAAAAATGTTTCGCAATTGGAGGTTCGATGCGTTTAAGGAACTCAGTCGTACTAAAAATTTTCAGTGATTCTAGAACTTTTATATTATCTGGTAGTTGCTGCTTAATTTGCTGCACAAGCCAATGACGAATTTAATGCATCTTTCACGTATTTCTTTTTCCGCTTGTTGAGGAAAGTTGCAATGCGAGATTTTATTTTCGAACTGATAACAGAGATAGGGTTCCGGGTCTATAAAATCCCGAAGACACTCATTTTTTTGAAGTTTTTTTCCTGGTATTAAAATCATTGAAGTAGTAGAATTGATCAGAAATTGGAGATCACTCAATAATTTTGTCGGATCTTGTATTTGCGCTTCAAAGATTTTATTAACTCTTTGAACTTGACGAAGTATTTGTTTCAGAAAGACCAAAAAAACAAAGTTTTTCTCTTCATTAAACAAAGAATATAGAGTTTCAGGTGTAAAGCATCTTTTTTCATTCCTTGCTATACTGAACTGGCCACGAAATTCAACCCACTGTTTCAAAATTCTTGAAACAGCAACCTCTATTAAGAGCCATCTGGTCGGACTAGGTGAGACAAGCTTTAACGGTAAATTACCGTCGTTTATTAAGACGAATAGCATCTTATATTTTGCTTGACGGATAGAGGAATTCTAAAAAGAGTTATAAGTTTCCTTAATCATGCAGTCTAAATGTCTAGGTAAGCATTCGTCTGCAGCAGGAGACACTGCAAGTTGAAGAGAATGACAAACGCATTTGATCAGAGTCAAATGAGGAACTTTTCTGATTAAGAGTGCATAGAGGCCATTGTTAATTCCCGAAATGACTGTCGCATTGTCTGTACTATGTCCAACCAAGTTCTTTAAATCAAGGGAATGTTCTTTTAAGCTTTCCTTAATTCCACCGCAAAATGCTTTAGGCATTGCATTCCTGCAATACAAATCAAATCCAAGAAGGAAGCAATAATTTGTTTTCTAGTTGATGAGTAATACCTGATGTAACTAAAGTAGATCACTTTATTATTTTTTCTTTAATCTTATTCTATATTTATCGTTTTAATATTTTTAAAAGAACTGGTGTTGATAAGGTGTATGTACATATTAGAGAGGTGAGTATCCA
This sequence comes from Ceratothoa steindachneri, assembly GCA_963969495.1. Classification (NCBI taxonomy): domain Eukaryota; kingdom Metazoa; phylum Arthropoda; class Malacostraca; order Isopoda; family Cymothoidae; genus Ceratothoa; species Ceratothoa steindachneri. The sequence continues at coordinate 150,792,404 of OZ018317.1, read as the reverse complement.
AAAAAACGATTTTATATAAGCTTGTATATTATTTTTACGAAAAAATTCGGATTAGAATGTGGGAAGGGAGCGGAATTTCCTTTATATTAGTTTTATTTCTTTTTCGTTATAAGTTTTATTCTCCTCCATTTTCTCTCTTTTATCGAATATTCAACCCAATGAACATTCCACTATTTATTTGAGTATCTTTCTCTCCCTGACCTGTTTCTTGGTCAGACTACCCAAACTTTTACTTTTGTTTCTCTGTGCCTATCTGTTAACCTGCTTGCATTTTTCTTTATTCCCATCAATCCTTATCTCTCTCATCTCCTCTCATATATGTCACCAACTATTAAAAGTCGTGAGCTCTTCCCAGTGAGCCCATAAAAATCAGCGCTCATTTTTGAAATCACATCGGAGCAATAAAGCATGAAATCAGACAGATACTTCCCAAGCGATTTCTTCATCTTGGATTTCGTTTTCTCCTGCTCTTTGTTTTTTAGTTTTTTTAAATCAAATGAATGGAATAAGATCCTCAAATATCCAAAATAAAACTCATCGGAAAGAGATGAAGTAATTGGCTCAATTTGGAAAGAAAACTACGAGAATCGCCGTATACAAATGGGTGTTAATAGAGGTTTTTCCTTTCCTTGGCCGACTCATGTTAGCGAAGGGCAGAGAAGACTCAGCCGGATGTCAATAAGAACGCGGCTATCGTGTCAAAGAAGGAACCTGACCAGGATCCACAAAGAGTGTTTGATCTTATTTGGTTTAATGGAGGAAAAAATTGCTTTTGCTTGCCAAAGGGAAGGATTGAAGTACACTAATCTCATTATTTTTTACTTTGAAAATCGAGAATAAAGGAAGAAGTTTCCAATATGTTTTTTATGAAAATTCTATCATACATTTATACAATGAGATTCAAAGGTTAGAACTGTAGCTTTCGAACTAATTCAGGAATTCATACCTCTTGTCAGCCTAAAGAAAAGAAGCAAGCCAGGTTTCTAAATTCAAATTGTGACATCTTTATTCATCTTTTTCATCGATACTTGTTTCTTATTTCGCGCCTTTCTGTCCTAAATCTTCTAATTTCCACAGGATTTTATATCACTTCTCTTGATAGGATCTGCTCCTTTTCTTATTAAATCTAAAAATCACATATTTTGTGATGGTCAAAACACACTGGATACAAGTACTTTACTCTTCTGCCTCCATATGCCATCAACGCCTTTCCAGCTGAGATAGAAAATAGCCATCCCTAGATTTGGTCACTCCTTAATTTGTTTTCCTTTATTGAGAAAGGTCTAAAGTTAGTTTAAATATCCAGTGGTTATATCAATACCTAAATGACGTGACTGATATATTTTTGTATTCATGTCAAATTGGATCGTATCTTCATAACGGGCGGTCTAATAACCCTCTAGTTCCGGCATCTAGAGCTCATTTGGATTCTTATATATCATGGTGCGAGAGGGAGTTAGGTTCCGAATAGGACGTTTTACATTTAGATTTGAAGTGCTATTATATGATGGCAAAGTAGGTATGTATGTGTCGTGATATATATATATATATATATATATATATATATATATATATATATATATATAAATACACGGATGGTCTTGGCCGACAAGTTGGCGGGTGCAGTTAATTGGAAGGGGGGGAAAACCGTCCCCCCCTGTACGTTGGTTTTAACTCTCAAAGTAAGATTGTGCAGATTGGCCTTAAATACTGAGCTAACGCTGAGTGCAGTGCAGGTTATTTAAACAAAAATAATATTTAAAAACATAAAAGGAAAATATTAAATATTTACAAAAGAGGGATTAAATGAAAATATTTGGTTAGATGAAAAATGAAACGCGGTTTCGGTCGAAGGGAAAAGTCAAAGGGATTATATCCAGTTAATGATCTGACTCGGAACGGAGTCTTTAAAGAGGCCACGTACTTCAAATAAAAACAAATATAATCAATCTGGGGAGATCGGATTATAATAAGATCCGCGGGCGACGGCGGCTTGCAAAGCTGAAGCTTGAAGCGACGAAGGATTAAAGCAATTCGGCAGGCGAAAATTCTAAAAGCATAGGTTTTACCTCTGGGTTCGTGTTTAGGGTGTACTTGAGGGAATCCATGAAGAACTGCCGTTGCACGGAGCTTGACAATCTTTTAGTGCAGTTTCCAACGGCAGGATAGTTCAAGCCTTCAGGCTCGAATAAACCAACGGGAGACGAATCGAGAATCGTGACGTGTCTTCTTGTGTAGGGCAATCGGGTACTAACTCGATCCAGCCAAACTTTGGGATAAATATGGGTTGAGGAGGCGGAGAAATAGCCTCAGCCACGGCGGGCTCTCCTTAGAGAAACATAGAGCTCAAGAAATAAAGGGCTTTCAGCCGAAGAATTCGAGATAAGGAGGCCTATAGAATATTCTCCCGAGTTCTTTCTCGCTTCGAGGATAGGGAGTTGAGACATCAAATCGCCTCAAGGCAGAGGATAGGTCTCCTCGAGTAAACACATCTGTGCTCAATAAAGCCGCGTTGACTCGATTCCTGCCTTGTTCAACCTTGTTCCTCACGCTCTTTGTTTCGAGTGTAAAGCCACGTGTATTTCTGAGGGTCCTAGCTAAACCGCCAGGCTCTATTCTTCCACCTCTCCTCCCTTCGGGAGAAAGGTGATACCAAGGCTAGCCCGGGAATTATTTTGTTTTGGCAATAACATCACAACCTTTCAGCCGATTTCAACGAAATTTGAAACACTTATGTTGTTTTACACTCTCCTTTGAATGATATAATTGTCAAGGTCCTCCAAAATTTCGCGCTGGAACTTTTTTTTCGCAATAACATCATAACATTTAGGCCAATTCTAACGAAATTGGAAACCCTTAGATAGTTTTAAATTCTCTTTCGAAAAATATAATTGACAATGTGCTCTCAAAATTAGCCCGGGAACTATTTTGGGGTGCAATAACATTATAACTCTTGGGCCGTTTCTTACGAAATTTAAAACACTTATGTTCTTTTAGATTTTCTTGGAATGATATAGTTGACAAAGTTCTCCCTAGTTTAGCTAAGAAATTATTTGGCAATAACATCATAATTTTTCGGCCGACTCTAAAAATAATTGAAACACATATGTTGATTTATATTCTCTTTCAAATGATATAATTTACAAGGTCCTCCCAAGGTTACCCTGGGAATTATTGAAAGTCAGGAAGGTCATAAATTGGAATTGTGAAGGCTCGTGACCTTTGCCTAGCAGACCTTGTTATTATATGCTGTTTCCCGGCATTTTAGAGAAAAAAGGAAAGGTTTCATTTCCCAAAAGAATCTACTTCAGTTGATGAGTTGTGTAATAATGCTACTACATTAACCGTGCCAATTTGTCTTGGCTTTTGTTCCATATATATATATATATATATATATATATATATATATATGAAAGATATTTAGCATTATTAGTACCTCAGTTGCTAGTAATATTTATATAAATGTTTACTTAGAACTTCAAAACTCACAATTTTAACTTTTTAAAAGATTAGAGAATAATAAATTTTTGCTTTTTGTAATTGTTTATATTTTTAAAGCTTGAATTAAAGAGAACTTAATTGCTTAGGGTTCACTTTTATTTTATAATGTAAAATTCCGTGATAAATTAAGCAATTTGTATCTGGTAGTTATCGTGATTTAATTTTTATTGAGTATTGTATGATATGATGATGGGTATGTTGTATTAATAGGAATCTGAAGGAGCTTTAGTTTGAATTCATAACTCACATTTTTGAATAGTGTATGGCACTATTGTTGAATATTAGTTGTATAGTTGTATTAAAAAATGGTGTTTACCATCTCCAGTTGGTAGCACTTTTATTGACTTTAAGAAAGCAGTTCTCATCCAATCGGTAAATCATTATTTATTTTTACTTTTTTTTACTTTAAGAATATTATATTTGTGCATAATTAGGAATTTAATTAAATCATAGAACTGTCTGAGAGTGATAATGAATTTCTGTTCGTAAACTTCAAAGAATAAGAAAAGGCCACTGTAAACTGAGTTTATTGAAGGATACTCATTTTGATAACCTACATCCAACTTGTTCAGAGTGGAGGTCTTTATTGACAGATTGGATAAAAGGTAGATGTGAAATGAAGCGATAATAGCAGATATATAGGAGTCAAATTAGTTGGGAAATAAAGGTATGATATAAAATGGTTTTTTTTATCTCGTATGGTATCACTCACTAAACTGCAGGTACAACAACTGCATTTTCATAGACAGAATGCATTGATTAAATTGTTTCGCACGAATATTTCAGTAGATTTTTATGATTAGAAACTAGAAATATACTTTGTAAAGTTTTCCCATCATAATTTAACAAATTTTCATAGGCAAAGAGTAAATCAAACTAAAACTTCGTCTAATCGTATTTCGGAGAGGCAAAGAAAGTTTAATTCAAAGTTTGCATTTATCCAGATGACAAAATGATTTGCCAATCTACATTTCTATTTTATAAAAATTTCTTTGGACAACATCTGTTGATATAAGTGGAAATGCACGCTCTGGTGCTTTTATGGGAGGGATCGTCTGTTAATTTTCATTCTCTTTTCTCTACACTTTGGGTTTCTGAGGCTATTCTAAGATATTGGATTCCAAAGGTAAATATAAATTTGCCTTGGCATCTTTATTTACAGTGATTCAAGGCAAATATTCTTGGCTTTATTTTTTTTTATTAATATATTTTTTCTTTATTTACCATTCAGTAGAATTTTATACTTTAGGTTTTTAAGAGGATCTACGAAAAATAAAAAAGTTCAGCGTCACTTCACTTAGTTTTTATTTGGGTAAGGTTCAAAGTAAAGGAAATAAATTAGCATCGTTGGAAACAAAACAAATGAGAGGAAGGAAAACTTACACAAGGTTTAAAATTCCTTGGGAAATTTTTATAGAACGAGTAAGAGGGCAGATCACAATCATAATCGCTTTCACATAAAACATGAGTTTTACTTGTGTAATTTGTCATGGTATATATGAATCTAACCTTGCATTCCATAACAAATGAAGCGTTACCAAGATTCATCTAACAGCCTAATCAACCTAACAAACTGTCCTTAATCTTACCAATTCAACCTAATCTTAATAATTTATTTCAACTTAACAACCTAATCTTAAAGTTAAAAGGAAAGTGTTATGAAATTATCTGAATATAGCGAAACGTACATAATTATGTTTTTGATCTTACAAATTCGATTCAGTATCACAAGACTTCAAATCTTAGGGTTCAAACACTTGGTTCTGTTTGGTAAATTCATTTAGGTTTCCGACCAAATTGTTGTTTGGGAACACAGTATTATCCCTTAAAAATAGCAATACTATTCTCGTCCTGTTCTAAAAGATCAACTCCATTATTCTAACTTAAAGGTTGTAAAAAACGAAATCTAGAGCCAAAAAATAATGCGTTGTTAACGAATTATTATAGCAGAATAAATATAGATTTGTCTAGCATAAGAAACTAAATTATATATTTATATATATATATATATATATATATATATATATATATATATATATATATATATATATATATATATATATATATATGTATATATATATATAAGTATGAGAAAATGGATGGAGGTCATAAAAATCAGAAAGTTTTTGGATAATGCTTTGTGCTTTGAACGTAATTCAAGCAAATAAAGGTGGAAATAATAAAATTAGACTGCTCAACGAGGTGGATGAGAACATCCAATTTACCTGAAGAAAAAAAAGAAGAGTAAATTTGATTTTCTGGATCTATTGGTTCACAGGGTTGACGAGAGAGCTAAATGTTCTGTCTACAAGAAACTCTCAAACAAGGATGATTTTATTTACTTTATGTATATCGGAACATAGTAAAATAACAAAGAAAGGGGTAGTCAGTGGGTTTTATTTCAGGGACTTTTGCATTTGCCTTGAAAGCTTTTTGTATATTGAATTCAATACATTTAGAAAGCTTTCATTAAACGCAAGTATTCATAGGGACTTTCAAAAAAATTAAGTGGTAAGGCAATGAAAATAGCTAAGAGAAGTAGGAACAAAACGCTCACGAATTTGGGCGAAAGCTATAAACCCACCAGTAAAGTATTAGGAGATGTCAGGTACGAGTTCGCATCGCACTCCACCATGACAGTTAGATTAGAGAGATCAATTGGAAGATCAGGTAAAATAATTGCTGGCTTGGAGGCGAACAGAAATCGAGAGATGATTTCTTTATATGAATTCAGCAGCTAAAAATTATAAAGTTACTATTTCCTAAATTACAATGTAGTAGGTGCAATAATAATTATTATGGAGAGCCAGGACTAGACATTATAACAAGGATAACTGAGATTAAGAGAGATATTAGAGTACATCGAACATCAAGTCAATGAGTATGGTTATTTGCCAAATTGGAGTTGGATTAGAGTTTAGGGAAAGGGAGGAGAAAAGATTAATTGAAGCAGCTTATATAATTTCCAACAGGTCAAACACTCACCGAGATGTATTCTTTCAGTTAGCCAAAGGTGCAGTGAGGATCGCAGTTTAGGGGCAATAAAAAGCAAAAGCTGATAACTTCAACCAATCGACTCCATAGTGCCAATCAAGGCCTTAAATCCGCGAGTGAGATGACATCTGGATATCTGTATATATAGGTCATGATATACTCCTTCTGTACTTCTAATCTGATGAAGCTATTATGCGAAAACTTCCTGAACTCATTTTTGTTCTGCGTTATGGAATCCAATATATATATATAAATATATATATATATAAATATATATATATATATATATATATATATATATATATATGTATATATATATATATATATATATATATATATGAAGGTGAAAACCAAGCACGCTATATAAAAAAAATGTTTATTTGTCTGGGTTTGAACATTTGGAGGTCTTAGCGTCATCATCGGCACTAAGAAACTAAGATAGTAGAGGGTTAAAATATCTATGTTTTAGAAAATAATAAAATTTAATAGTGCAATTAAAGATAGCTGCTTAATACGAGAATACAAATTTCAATAATTCACGATTTAATATAATGATTGGAAACAGTTTGAGTTATATTTGAATTAGGTTTAAGTTTTAGGATGTAGAGTGATTCTAATATTTCTAGTTCGTTCGGATGGGGGCTGGCTATGACAAAGTATTTTAAAATTTTCCAGATTAATTTCAAACTTTGATGTGATCTTGTATGGGTGAGGAGTCTGGTTTATTTAGAATCAGCCCCGTGCGGATCGACCTTCCCTGATGCTGCTCGGTGCAACAATGGAGTCACCAAATGGTCGAACTAATATAAAATAAATCGCAAGATTCACAGCTATATTTTTTAATTACAGCGGAGTGGCAAAGGAAAGGAATTTGGTTCTTATAGCTTAAATATTGTGTACATTTTTTAATATCAATTTGGGCTCGAGATACTCGTATGGATAGAATTTATTTAGAGTCTTCTTAATTTAATTTCAAAGTTGTTCTATTTTTAATCAAAATATAGGAGACTAAAGAAAATAGATAAATTTCTTTACAGTATTTTATGTAGGATATTTTTGATAGATAGCATTAAGAAACTTTTTAATATGCTTTTCAACTAATGAGTAAGAATAGCCATTATTTTTAAGAAAAGTTTTTTATACAAGAGAATTCTAAATCCAGCAGACTATATGAAGAACATATATTGTAAGCTCAATGAATAAGGTTTTTATCCAGGATAAATAAAGGTTTTCTGGTAAGAAACTAAAGAAGCTTCTGGCTAAACCTGTAAATGTAGGCTTCTTATAGACTGAAGTTTCAAACTATGTTTCAGAACCTATGACTCGTTTTGTGCTTATGTGTTAGGAAAATTTTCTCCTTAGACATCATCATTAGGATAAGAAAATTTAATCGATAGAAGCCAAGAGCTAAATGAAAGCAGTTAATGATTTTTTTAGATAACGTTGTGAAGCTTTCGAATTCCACTAAAAAAATTGCTCCTTTGGTAGCAGATCACAAACAGATTCAAGGGACTAACCTAGAGTTTGTTACGTGTGTTTACTTTAAGGTTAGTTATATTTTGTTTGACTATTTTCTATTGTAACTATTTGCTATTTAACGTGTACACAAAATAGTGAACATCGTTATAAACTACTCACTAATAGAGTGAAAATGTTGTGGTGGCTCATGTTCTTTTTTTTAAGGGCTAACTTTGGCACATACTTCGGGGCCTTTCTTTCATCACTCTGTCAGGAACCAAATCAAGCCCCTTTCGACCTAGTAAATAATACAGGGTATATTCATGTGTCTCTGTGAGGAATGATGAAAATTCAAAACTTATGTCATTTATTAAAGTGGACAGGAAATTATAAGTCAATTATTCATAAGTTACACAAAAGTGAATTAAGGAGTTTGATAATTTGGAATCATAGGTGTCAATGTCAAGTGTTGCATTAATAATTTTCTCTTACTATGAGTTATTGTCAAATAATGAGAATAATAGGAAACTTATTTCATTGGCTGGCATAATATTGTTATATAATATGAATCTGCTGAGTAGAAGATGAAATGACTATAATTACTTTTTAACACGTGGCCTAGCTTTAGAATACTTTACCACGGTATTAGAGTGTTAAGGACTAAACTTCGGTAAAAGAGATGCAAAGAATGTGCTTCCAGGTATCCCTGCCTTTCACTTATATCGATTTCAATGTTTGTAGAAGGCCGTCAGTATCCTCTTAGCCATTCATCAAAATGACCTAGAATTTGGGATACGACATTTTTTGAAAATGGTATGAGTTATGCAGTTGTAAAAGTTCATTCACACCATCTCCCTTAATGAAGATGAAGTAGATGTTAAGACTTTTCTGGTGAGATAGCTTAGTGTTTTGATACTTATGGGCAACCGGATTCGGCAGGATCTTCCTAAAGGTGCGTTTAAGTGTTTTGATGAGTTTTCACGGCGAAATGGTGGGTGAGTTGTTATTAATGAAATGTATGTCATTTTCACCCAGGTTCTATAGTCAAGATTATCCAGGCACGAGCCAAGGTCATCTCCCCGTGGACTCTTGAGACCAAGGAATATTAAAGGAATGGGATTCAAAACGGGGGCTAAAAATGGGGCCTTCAACGAAGTCTTCATATGATGATATCATGTTCTATTAACTCTTTAATTTCGTGATGCCATGAGGTTGTCTTACTTTGCCTAATGGACTGCTGCCATAATAATAACTCTAAATAACGGCTTCGGAATTTCAAGGCACTCAAAACTTTGCTCTGCCAGAATCAATGAATGAATCTACAACTGATCGAGGGTCTATGGCCAATATAGGAATGTATTTGGTAAGCAAGGTACCCGGTTGAGCATTGTCAACCAAAAGGCTTGACAATTTGAACAAGGTATAGGGCCTACTATATCCAGCTGTCTATTTTCGAACCTTTCAGGAGCTGAGGCACAGTACTTGAGAGGATAAATGGCGTACAATTGTACTTCGAGTCGTACCTTATACAATGCAGGTGCCTACCATACTCCGGATCAACCTCAATTTTTTAATATCTAAATGAAATAACACTCAAAAGCGTTTTAGGAGGCTCAAATACCTTGGTGTGAAAAATCATGCCAAACAGGGCAAACACCTTCCCTCCCCATCGCTACATCAATGTGTCTCGTTAAAAAGGGTCAATAAAACCATCGAATATTCTGCCTGAGCGCGCAAAATGAGCTATTCTCATTGGCCAAAAGATTTAATCGTTGCAGTTTTCCAGATGAAATCTATTTAAACGGAATTTCTTGGTGGCTTCTATTCAATGGATTTTGGAGAATATCGTTATGAGTCCAGATCTGCAGAAAGATCCAGAATATTGGGCAGTAGATCACGATCAATGACAGTCTGAGCTTTAAAGCTTCAAATGCAACACAAAGCATCACTTTCACGACAATTCTGGAGCTTGTGCATGGTGGCTTCCTGGTGCTTCTGGATGGCTGAATGCTACCAGAACACAGCATCTCCTGAAACTTTGGTTTAAGAGGAGTTGGTTTTAGTGGGGGATTATTTGAGAACTGAAATGAGCTGGTGGAATAGTGGTAATAATATAATAGGTAAATTTATGCGCAATACCAAAGGGGGAGGGGAAGGATGTCCTGCAGAAAGTCTGTAAGGAGATATTTGTAAAATTGTGAACTAGAGTCAAAATATGTGGAAACTATATAGGAAGATCATCTTCCCGCTACTATTGTGGATTGAAATACAAACTGCGGTTGCTGGAGCCGGAATAAGACACAATCATCCAGATTTACATCCCATCAATGTTGCTTAAGCTACACAGAAAAACCCCTTTCTATGGTAAATCGATAGATAACGATAAAAAATAGGGCAACATGTGATGGTATCAACATGGATCAAAACGCCCCGCCCGCCACTTTGAGGTAATTAACGACAGCATTAAGCCGAGCTGTGGAGTGACTGTGAATTTCGAGAACTCTTGGCTGACTGAGACGAGGATATTAAGAGAATCTCTCACTTTTTCGAAAATAGCACTTAATTACCACTGAAAGCGTCAAGCTCACCTAATGAGTCGAAAGAGTGAAATGGAGTTACCACGGGCCAGATCAGTGGTAGATTATAAGGTAGGTAAGGTAGGCAAACCTGATTAGTCTGAGTCTAGAAGAATCCTATAAACATCCTTCGAAGAACTTCGTGAGTGATTAAAGCATTTAGAGGGATATTAAGTGATTTCATTGCGCAAATCGTTGCGCGTCTCTTGGTGACGAGTAATTCTTGCGTCAAAAGGTGCCATAGACGTTGGAGGTTGGGGAGAGTGGTTCGCACTTTTGAAACACACTTGAGTTTTTCGTTCCTTGCAGTCCTTGATGAATATAAAAATAAGGTCTCACATGATGACTCTGGCTGAGGGAGGTAGAGAGTCCATCAGGCTCATGACATTTACCTTAAGGCTCACTACTCTATTGATCTCGAACAGGTGATGACATTGATTGATACACATTTGCCATTTCCTAATTTGGTATGTAGCAAAGGTACTTAAACTAATTCGACAAGAACAGGGTGTAATTGGCAGCCTTTGCTTACTTTGAGAACTGTTTCCGAGGGAATGGATAATTATCATCCAAAACGAAAAGCTAGATAAAATTTTTACACATTTATCTGTTGTTCTTTACATTTTCAGGGAACACGAATAAGCTACAGGTTCTTTTGGCTGGTAAAAGTACATTTAGCTTGAAAACTCGTCTCGTTGAAAACAAACAACCAAACCAGAACTCCTTCTCTTCCTGAGGGTATGTTTATCATATCATGTACAAAGGTCTAGTTCGTGCTTGCTATAGGAAGTGCGGATCTATTGACAGGGAGAAAACATGTTTACCTAAGGCGTACTCAAGTCAACTATAAATGGGTATATACTACTTATATGTGATCGCTAAAACATATTGAATTCCAAGTCAAGTGTAAAACTAAATATTAAACTGATTTCAGATCACATGTATTAAATTATGGCTAGCAATAAATATTACAGGTTACATATTTGAGTGGTATATATGAGAACAAGATTTAAATATGATAGATATGAAAAGCAATATATTTAGTTGTTGTTTAATGAATCATGAAATCGGTTCTGCCTGAATTAAGACTGTCATAAAAAGAGCATGTTTGGTTGAAAGTGCCCGTGGACTTCAAAGTTTCATATTATTTTACTATAAACCAATATACTAGCATACTGCTTCAGCTACATATGGCAACATGCACATAAGCGTCATAACACCTCTCTCTTTTCCTGCTTTTTTCTTCGCTTAGATATCTCAATTTTTCGGGCTGTAACCTACTGAAACGGTTAAATATCCACAAGATCTTGACGTCGAACAGTTTTCTTGTCACTGGTATATCATAAAGTACAGAAATAACGCTCTGCCTATACCTTCTTTCCCAACAAAGACCAGTACTGGTGTCCAATGGCTTTCCAGCGATTATCATTATCATCTTTATTTGGATATAATTTCCATTCGGAGAGCAGGAATTAAGTAAATAACGAAGAGCGACTAAATATTCGACTTCCCTTTCATACTTAACTTATGAAATTGCGTATGAGAATGCAATAAATGCTCAAATCTCACTAGAAAAGGAAAATGAGGTATACCGATTCATTTTAGCTGCAACACGGGCGTGTCGTGTGGTTTAAAAATTATAATCGTTCATATCTACTTCTAATTTATTTTATCGTATCTTGATAGGAAAAGATTGGTGCTAAATTCGACAACAAATTGATATTGGATCGATTACTCTATACTTCACCCCATAAAGGCTATAGGTTGAAGCGGATGCAATTGCGAGAGAGATGCACAATTAGTAGTTTAGTAGTTCTATGCTATCGAAGAAACTATTTAGTTTAAAAACCTTCAACTACCCTTATCTTACCTTTACCCTTGTTTTACACTCATATTCTGGTTTCACTTCCATCCCATTTATAGGTTAAAAGAATCTTGATACTTCTACTGCAAATTGGGCCATATATGCTTTTCACCAAAACAACTCTTGTTTGTATAATAAATCCTTATACTTTTAATACTTTTCGACAAACCGAGGAAATAGAAATTTGAAGGTTCTACACTAGTTTCCAGGCAAATTGAATAGCAAGATTGTTTGCGGGTTTCTCCCCTTATTCCATAAGGAAGTGCAAATGCTAGATTAATTTATAATTTCTAAAGGGTAAAAGGATCAAACCATGAATTTTATTTCTATGGTAAAGTTTATTGTTTGTTTGTCTATGTTAGCCATTTCAAAATATAGAACAACTTAGTTTTAGAGAACAACGTGAATTGTTGCAGCTATTTTTTTACACCTTTTGCCACTGTTTCACTTGAAATCTGTGAACAATGTCTATTTTTATTGCCCTAAAAGCAATCTTTTAGTCGTCTTGTTTCCCTTTTGTTAAAAGCTAATAAAATGTTCAAAAACATGACCGGGTCTTTTCAATTAACTTCCCGCTAATTATTGTCCTGAATGATTGATGTTAATTGTTGAGTGAGAAGATTCTCGCTCGTTTCAAAGATTTAGTTGCGGCCATTAATTAAACCTAGAAGAAGATTGCGGCTAATGACTGCGTGCAGTTGGCATTATATGGTTGCTCTCAAATTTCTGCCTCTTGATCGACTGCTCGATGGGTTGATGTAGCTTGACGTCACGAAAGAGTAAAGTATAAGGGAGATTTGAGATTGAGTCTCTAAAATAAGGTAAAAAGGAGTCTTTTTTTTTAATTAATCAACCCACAAATGTATCCTTGTTTTATATTCCATTATATCTCGATCTTATTTTATTAAGCTTCATTTATACATTACTTTGTCAACGTCTTTGCCCAATCACAGTGGATTTAGTATTGTGGTTTAATGTGGTAAAGATTTTGTTAGGTTAAGAAAAATTAGTTGCTTTTGGTGTCAAATCCATTCGTGTGAGGATGAACTTAACCTTACAAAAACTAAACTTTGATTTCTTTGTTTTTGGCTTTTATGTTTACTTTACCTAATAAAAGTAATGATTCAGACACTCAGGTTTCCATCACATTCTATCAATTAAAGTTGCACATATTATATGTGGATACCTCGAAATACAGTGCAACAGGTCTACCTGAATTACGTCATATAAGGCATTACTGCCCAGCTTGGGCATGTCCGTGACTGACGACGTGGGATTTTTAATGATATTGAGCAGCGCCGTCTGGTTAGAATAGTCCATGATTAAAAATTAACCATAATGACAGAAATCGTACCACATTATATTCCGATGGTACTTTATGCACATATATCAGGTCAGTTTTGCTTCATTTCCCTTTCATGAGATTGAAGTGCACCAGTTAACATCCTGACACCGAACACACCGCTGTACATGGGCTCATAATGTTGCAAATTCGATAATGGAGGACTGCGTTATGTGGCGTGGTTCGATGATTTAACGTTCCAGCTGCTCTGCTGAAGGTGGAGTTGTGGTTTCTCCGAGACTCCATGAAGACTGAAACTAAAGTTGTCAACAAGACAATGCGCAGGATGGTAGTAGCTTCATTCTGTTGTTTGATGTGTTCAAGGGCAAAGGGTTAGTTTCGATGCTCCGAATAAACAATTCATTGACAATTCGCGTTCATTCATAGACTCCCTGTACACTAACAATAATAGAATATTCCAGCATTTCACAGCAGATGGTTATCTCTCAATTTGCCAGGAATACAACTCGAAGAGCAGTCTGGAGTGATGCGAGTAATGGTATGGACACCACGTTTGCTCTAGATGAGCACAAGAGAGCATTTTGAGGACGTTGTGGCCAGGTGTATTTGGACCACGATCAAGCACCTACAAATCTGTGGTCAGTTATGTTTATAGACTGGTTTGGTTAATATCTCTCTTGCTTCCTTTCCACCTCTCATTTCTTTCTCTCTCTTTTCTTGCCTTCATTTCTCCCTGTCTCTCTGTTTTCTGGCCTTCCTTTATTCCACTTTCGATTGTCTTGCTTTGATTTCTTCCTCTTTCTGTTTGCTAACCTTGATTTCTTTTTGTCTCTATTCTCTTGACTTCATTTCTTAGTCTCTATTATTTCGCTTTATTATTTCTTTATTTTCTTATATTACTGTGATTTCTTCTTCTCTTTCTTATCGTGCATTCATTTCTTCCTCACTGATATTTTGTCTTTATAAATTACTTTTTTTGTTCTCTAAACTAGATTTTTCTTCTCTCACATCTCTTGCCTTCCTTTTTTCTTCTATCTGTTCTCTTAGGTTGATTTCTTCCTCTCTCGTTTCTCTTTCATTCATTTCCTACTCTCTCTGTTTTAAGGCCTTCATTTTTTTATCCGACTGATCGCTCGTCTACATTTCTTCCTCTCTCTTCTCTTGCCTTCAATTCTTCTTCTCTCTCTATTTCTATCTGTCTGTTATATTGGCTTGATTTTTTCTCTCTTTGTTCTCCTACCTTCATTTCTTTCTCTCTTTGTTCTCTTACTTTGATTTATTCCGCTCTCTCTGTTTCATTGCTCTCATTTTCTCTATTATCAGTTCGTATGTATTCATTTATTCCTCAGTTCCATTGCTCTCATTTCCTCCTTTATCAGTTCTTATGTATTTATTTCTTTTGCTCACTGTTCGGTGCCTTCATTTCTTCGTCTCTGTGTTTTCTTGCCTGTATTTCTTCCTCTTTGTTCTCTTGCATACATTTCTTTCTTCGTCTGTTTTCTTGCCTGCATTTCTTCCTATCTTTCTTATCTTGCTTTCATTTATCCTTATACCAGTTGCCTTTCATTCATTTCCTCAGTCCACTTGAATTCATTCTTTCCTCTCTGTTCTCTTGCCTTCATTTCTTTCTCTCTCTTTTATTTGTTCTTTTCCGTTCATTTCTTCTTCTCAGTATTCAGTTTCATTTCTTCTTTCCTCTCTGTTAACTTGTCTTCATTTTTTCCTCTCTTTTCTTTTCCCTTCAATATTCTTCTCTCTGTTACCCCTCCTTCAGTTCTTCTTCCCTCTTTTTTCTTGCTTCCATTCATTACTATCTTTGTTCACTTACCTTGATTTCTCTTCTTTTTATCCTCTTGCCCGCAATTCACTCTTTCTGCCTGCTTGCCTTCATTAGTTCCGCTTTTTCTATTACCTAAATTTCTTTCTCTCTCTGTTTTCTTGTCTTCATTTCTTCCTCTCTCTGTCTTCTTCCTTTCATCTGTTATTATCGCTGTTCTCACTCCTTCTTTTCTTATTCTCTATAACCTTTTGCCTTAATTTCTTCCTCTCACTCTTTTTGCCTTCATTTCCTCCATTCTCTATTTTCGTAATTTAATTCTTTCTTTCACTCTTTTTCTTGCCTTAAGTTCTTCATTTCTTTTCCTGTGCTTTTATTTATTTTTCATTCTGTTCTCTTCCATTCATTTCTTCCTCTCTGTTCTCTCAGTCCAACTTTTTTTGTCTCTGTTCTCTTGCCTTCACTTCTTATCTACGGAGGGAATAACCTCTTTTCATGAATTTTTAATAGATTTAATTAACACCTTTTTTCCTCTAGGGCTTGGCACATCTCTCCTATTGGAAAACTACTTTACATCTCCTTTTTATGAATTAAAATTCTTTGAATTTTAATACTCGCCCGAGGAGTGATTTGAATTTGAAAATATTTTATTAAGCAGGGAAAAAGTGTTTTTTAAGAGCAATTCCAGAGTCTATCAAAGTTTTGCTAACGTTGTTGTTACCTTATCAATACTAAGTTCTTATCCACAGTGACTTGTTTCCAAAACCTTATCCAACGATATTTGAGTCTATATAATAATATTCCATCGTGCTATTATGAATATCTATGTGAATATATTTAAATAAGATTGAAATTAAAATTTAGTCTATAATTTTAATTTAGAAAAATATAAAATACGCCTATCTTTCCTATAACTTTAAAGTTAATCAACGGGGTTTTTTTTAATTTCGCTAGTACAGAAAAGTTTTAAAATGCCTCAAATTCGGAGATACGTAATTTTTATGCTAAACATAAACGTTAAATTAACAAGAACGACGATCATTTTCAACAGCGTCTTTAAAATCTTCCTCCGGCCTATCATAAGGAAGAGGGTGGTAATTAAATGTGCACTTGATGGAAAAGTATGGTGGGAACGTAGCAAATATTATGCAATGAGGAGAAAAGATTACTTGAAAAGTGTGTCCATCCTTAGCATTACATTCAAGGGGGTTTTACACGCCATTTTCAGACTCTTTGCCTAATTTCAGTGGAAGAGGAAGTTGTGGAATAGAAAATAAAGAGAAGCAATATAAATGAATGTTATTAAAATGGATTTATGCTCATATGTGCCCCTCTTTTATTTATTTTTTTAGAGAATATAGAAAAAATAATTATCTTAAGGCAGCTGTTAGTATGTTATGTACTATGCGCCTGAATATTTTTCGTTGCTTCCTAATAATTTAACATAACAAGAGAGCCGTCGGGCCTGTGTTGAGAACCATTCGAATACAGTATCAAGGCATTGGCAGACACTAGTGAAAAATCAGTAGAAAATTAAAAAGGAAATATGTCTAATTTACCCCGTAAAGCTATTTATTTTACAGTTCAGGCAAATGTTGCTATACTTCATTTTTGGTATAATAAATAAAGGTAAAATTACATTCAGGAACTATACAATAAAAATAAATTAAATTCATCCTTTTGCAAAAATCCCTTTTAGATTTCATTATGCAAACTTCTGTGAATTTAATGTTCAATGCCATTGTTGCTACATCATAATCTTATTTAGCAGAAATTATTGTATGTAGGATTTTGATTGGCTTAACTGAATATTGAATTCTTAAGACCATATTTTAAATGCTGAAGAGAAACTTGCAACGCTAACATTCGTTTTGAAATAAAGATCTAGATGCTAATGTTTTTCTATATGTTATTTTTTTATCTCTGGAGATAACTCCAAATTTAAGGTATTTTGTATAAGAAATGAGACCTTGGACGGAGTTCTCTATTGAATGGGCAACCGTAGCATTTATGGAAGCAGAGGATTTGCAGGAGAGAAATGTTCCAAGTGGGGAAAAATAAGGGTTGCAAAAATTGCAATAAGTTAGAGAGATCAAACAAGTCGATAGTTCAAGTCTTCAGAGACGGAAGTAATAAGGGAATGAATGGTAATCTCAACGCAGCTGTGGTGATAGTGAGAGTGTATCTGCAGGAGATTAGGGGAAAAATAGAAGTTTGATAGTCGTGTTCAACAGGAGTTTTTAGCGATAGCTGACTATCTGCGGGTGGTGCCCAGATAGCTTACTGCATCAGATAACGGGGCATGAGGGATGCCAAGCTTAAATAGGGAGCAATATTTTTCCCGGAGTCTGCCTACAAGTAATATCTCTGTTTTGTCTTTGGTGAGTTTCAGAAAGTTGCCCAAGAGCGAAGAATAGATTTCTAAGGCTGTTAGCAAAGAAAGCTGTGGAAAAGAGAGATGTTTGCGTGTCCTGGAAATATAAATGAACTTATAGATCAAGACAAATCATAAGAAAGATAATTAGAAGAAGATAGAGAGGAAAGAATTAAAGGAGCAAGAACCAACCCGTGTGAAGCGCCAAGTCGTACCTTAGCTTGATGAGATATATACTTTACAATAAGAAAGATTTAATAGGAGTTATAAGATGCTAATCAATTTTTTGCATCTTAAATCTGAGTCGCATCACTCACTACAATTTTCACCTTTCTGTATACATTTATTCACAATTTCGTCGCATGATCATCAAAGCCTTTATCCATCTTTCTCCCGCTACCCGTTTCGTATACCTGAACGTCCGATTTTAAATCTACCATTCGGAATTTAGTTTCTCTTTCCAGTTCTGCGCAACCATAAAATGCCTTACTACCATTTAATACTTCGTTATATTTTTTTACGTATCCTCTCAACTTCCATGTTTATATTTTTCTTTCCCATTCTTTGTTTATTCATTCTTACATTTTCTGCACTTTATTGCTGCTTCTAAATACGTTTACATTTTAATCTCGCTTCTACCAACCTTTTTTACGTTTTCTTAACAAAACTCCAAATAATTTAACCATTCTCAACACGACTATGTAGCCAGATCGTCGATTAATCATACCTTCCCCAGCATCACAAAAGACAGCATACATCATATTCTCGAAAACCAAGAGCAGATAAATATTACTTATTTTTAGATGCACTTTGTGTTCTTTGCCCAAATCAAGGGTCAATGCATATTTCTGCACTGGAAGAACGTGACTAAACTACCGAACATTTAATATTTTTCTGAGCTTCCTATCACTTTAAAGATTTTTTATACGATTTTTATCCTATACATGGCACTTATAAATTAGAGAAGGATTCTTTAAATAGATTTTGGCTTAATTCTCTCATTTTTTCAAGGTGTTTTCAAAAGTCACTACCGTCGAAAAAAATCAGAACGCCTTGATGTATATTCCAACACTTTTGGCCGAGAAAATCCAAAGATTCCAAATAGGTGCATGATAAATACAGGTATAAACTAAATATGAATTAAGGTTATGCGAATTTGGATAAATTAAACGAAAGTTATTAGCAGATAAGTATTTCACTTGAAAAATTGAAATGTCCAATATGACGATTTGTTGTGCCAGGTCACGGAATCAATGTAACTCACGTGACACCTTCATCGCCAGTTTTATTCTGTTTTTTATTATATTTATATCTAGTTGTGGTTAGGTGTATTCCTCGAACCCTGCCTTCCTTTGTATATCTGTATCGCTACTCGTGGAGAATTCGTCAGCTAATTTCTGGCTCATCAGGCGATTGATCTTAAATTTCGCCATATTTGTTCTAATCTTCCACTTTGATTTGGAATCATTTATCTTTCGTCGTTTTACGTGCTAAAGTCATAATTAGAGAGGTGGTATTTAAATAAATTGGACCTACCCTGGCAATTCAATCGTATAAATCAGGTATAAGAGTGTGGGCTTAGACAGATACTCTGTGGACTTGCATCTTAAGCTTGAAATTCTAGGCCTATGCACCTCTCGATCCCAATCTTGAACCGCCGCACCATTAGATATCGCACAGGATTCTTTCCAGGAATTACTTCATTTAAAGATTTATACTTCAATCCTCTCAGCCAGACCTTGCTGAAGACCTTTTACACATCTTTTAGTATTACGTCTTCATACATTTGTTTAGCACTACACTGTGTGAGATTCTCCCTGTTACTGGAGAGAGCGCTGTGTCTGTTCCTCGATCTTTTTTTAATCAGTGCTGCTGCTGGTTTTATGCCTGAATATCCTCAAGTGGTTTATGTCTGTTGAAGAATATGCCATCGAAAAGATTACCGACGAATTCTAGGAGAGAGCTCCTACCAAAGTTAATCAGCCTCTCTAGAGACTTGTTTCTTTTTGAACTGAATATTATCTCAGCAAGGTTCATCCTATTAGGAAAATATCCATTCTTCAGATAGGGGAATATAACGTTTGAAAGACCCTCAATAATCGGTTATGTTGGTCTTGGTAATATCAGTTGATCCTGTTGCTTTCTTTTCGAGTGGTCTTACCCTACTATTTCTTCCGCTGAGATAGGCCAACCATGTCCTATCATCTCCCTGTCATCTGCGACGGAGTGGTGTAAGTGCATGTGTTCTAAAATCTAGTTTAACCAATTTTATCATCGAAATCCTGGTCGAAATTTTCATTTTGTTCTTCTTTTATGCTGAAAACTTTGCTTTAGAATTTTCTTAGATTTCTCTTCGAGATACACTGTGTCCTCGATGTACTTACTCACAATCGTCTTTTATCCTTATTTTTTTATTTTAATTGTATTCCCTTTTATTTTCCACACTTTCGTCCAAAGTTTTACTAGTGTTTCTTCCTTTTCTAGACTCTTACTTATATTATCCGATACTTCCACTTGCTTTAGTAAAATTGGGTGTGAAAATTCCTCCTTTATTCAACTATGTTGTAAATACTTCTATATTTCCGGGTAATCTCTATCATTGTGTTGGACCTTCTTGGTTGAGAGAGGTTGTATAAATTGTTTTAGGGAAACGTGGTAATAGGTTTGTTAGTTCTTCTCTCTAGCTCTTCATCTATTTTGTTTAATGTGGCTTTGCCCAGTTCAGGTTGTTGATCGATGTTAGGAATTTGGACCAGAAACTATGGCACCTGTTGCGATCATGGAAAGTTTGTATGTTCCTTCCTCTAGCATTAGATCTTCTATGGCCTGCTTCTTTGTAGATTGCGTTGAGGTCTCTTCCTTGTATTGCAACTCTTTGGTGGCCAAAGAGGGTAAGAAACTTAATCATTGAAGGATATATGAACATCGATGTGGTTGGTATGCGGCTGTTATTACTAGGCCTACTCCCAGTGTTGCAATATTGAATTAATCGTATGTGTGGTTCTTCCTTATTACTCTGTCTTTGGGTCCATTTAGTATGTGTGTTTTAGCGTTTACTCCATGCTCTTTAATTACTTTGATTTATGGGTCAAGTTTACTGAATATTTTCCCTTATACCATTGACTTGGTGGGACCTGAAGAAACATTTGGAGTTAAAATTCTAAGTTTGTTATTTGTATTTTCCATGAATGGTTTTATTTCATTTTAAGTCCCATTTTTCTGTTTCTTTTCGTTTTGAATTTAGTAACTGATACTTATTCATATGTTTCCTCATGTAGCTTCATCTTCCTTTTGATGAGAGGCCCCTTAATTTGCTGTTATTTGTGCTGATGCTAACTTTGGAGACCTGGAGTACACGGGTTGGAGAATTGTCTCAATAAATGTGGGGATAATGAGCTGAGCTAGCTGCTTTTAATCCACGTCGGATAGTAAGAGATGGAAAAAACAACACTGTGGTCTATTAACGATATAGTTTGGGTTTAATCTTGATACATTGTCCATGAGACGTTGTGTCATATCGCTAAACAGGTGAAGCTAAAGGTAATTTGATTGCGTGAAGTATACGCCCAGCAAAGATAACATTCTTTCATAATTACTATTCATCACCCGAGTGCAAGGATGTTCAGTGAGTAATATAATTTGCTTCGAAATTGTGCAACCTAGATTGAGAGAAGTGCAAATATTTCTTCGACTAAACACGGAACGAATCTCAAGAAAAAGATTCATAATAAGAGACTTTAGGAGCAACGGGAATATACTCATATCTTTTAGAAGTACGAATTATCGAGACCAATGAAGAAGTTTCTGTCTTCTTTATCAGCACCGTTGGATGAAAGGGCTTCCTGCGGTGGTAATGTTAGCGTGGGTAAAATGCTTCAAAAAACGGTGATGATAAGATTAAAAATTTTCGTGATATGATATTCTCTTATAAGTGACCCCAAGAAGAGATCTTACAAAATGGTGACGAGGTCATCAAACTAGTTTTTGAGGCTTTTTAATCGATGATAGACATGGGATCTCTTGTGCAAGCTCTTCTGGAGAGAGCTGATGAAACTTGCAATAAAGAAGCTTGAGTCCGCAAGAGATGTGTTTTAATCCAGCCTATATGGTCCATTGGACCATATGCTAAATTTATTAAAGGCAGTTATATGGTAATTGGTAACGGTTGCGTGTGGAATTAGTTATGGCCAAAAAAATGTGTATTCACTGATAGCTACTCTTTTAGAAATATTGCTTGATAATAGCTTCCAATGGTGTTTTTTTAATTTTAATATCCCATCTTTCTCAATGATAATCAGAAAAATAGATGTTTTATATGGCGCTATTCAAGATCCTGAAGCCCTCATGGGCCGTCCTAGCAGTGACTAGGAAACGCCTGACAAAGAATGTGGGTCTTCAGAGCCAGCTTGAAAGAGCCATGACTGGAAAAGGGGCGCATGCTAGGAGGCAGACCATTCCATTGCTTAGAGGCACCTACATGGAAGACCAAATCTTCCATGAAATAGAGACGAGTGTGAGGAACCAAAGGACGTAGGGCACTTCTCAAGGGAAGGGATCCTTGTTGTCTAGTCACAGCCAGTATGGAGGACAGGTACGGTGGAGATGCGTTGTTTAGAATGTTTAAATGTGCAAAGGAGAGTTTTAAAGGAAATTCAGAATTTAATAGGCAAACAGTGTAGTTTTCGAAGCAGTAGTATGGCACGAGAGAACTGGTTTCAACGGAGAAGAGCTCGATCCTTAAAGTTCTATACAAGTTGAAGGGAAGAATTTTAGTGCTTTTGGCACACAAGCCCCAACCCCGAGAACCAGAGAAAAAAGCTAGTTACTCCATTTTTCCAGCTATCAAAACAGGTAGTGTACTTTAAGCTTCATCTGACTATGTAATTCAACCAAACATCGCACATAGAGACCTTCAATTCCTACCGCATTGTTCTAATGGAATTTATGTCAAGAGATTGCGTGGGCGGTTTTATTAGCTTATTATTGCTTTCCAACCATTTTTCTGTCCCTGGCTGCTTGTTAACGTTCATTGCCTCCCTGAAATACGCAGTTGCACTTCATATTGAGAGCCTTGGTTTACAGGATTAGGGTTTTGCCTGATATAACACGATATTCGGCTCTATCCTTCCATGCTTTATTAATAAGAAGATTTTCTGTCCTGTGTCATGGGAAAAAGACCACCATACTGTTCTAATTAAAATCTCATGTTTGACCGTTGCTCTTAGGTTCGTACACATAGTTCTGCTTTTGCCAAATTTTAGAATGAAAAGGAATTTAAATAACTCAAACTGGTCTCATCACACAAAAGAGCTCTATTCCAATAAACCCCTGTAAGAAGATGCCCCTTGAAGGAACATCTTGAGAGGAAGCCCGTCGTAATACCTCTTTCAGCCCATTCGCTCCAAACCACGTGCTTCTTTGCGGGGGAAATTTAGAATCATCGAGAAGGAAGCAGTCTCGCGCGGAATCGCCTGACCCGGCTGTATTTGATTAAGCTAGACACACATGGCTCTTCCTTAGCCGCAATAGCACTGAATTCTCGCCCCCATGCTTCGCAGGCATTTACTTTCCCCGCGAACGCGGCCGTCCAAGCTCAACTCCATTTCCTGAGCCAAACTTCGCTGTCCGACCCAAATCGTTATCTCAAAATAAGCTTCCATAAACTGATGTCGAGAATTCTTTGGAGACGGCCATGACCTTGGGCTATCTAATGGACCAGCCACCTGGCTATTTAACTCTGCGTCAGCCATTTCTTAAGGAGTTTAAGAGTCCCTCCGTTGAGACCATTTGACTGTTTCCGGCGAAGTCTCGCATCCCCTATTTTAGTCGTTCCTCGTCATTAAGTTCTCACCAGCAGATCGCTCTTCGTGAAGTTTGGCCCGTGTTCAGAGGAAAGCTTATCGAGCCACCTTCTTCCCGGAGAACTGTGTGGACCCCTTTATCTCGCACCCCACTTTATTACTCCAGTTTCCGTGTCTGAGATTCTCTGCAGTGCCGCAGAACCGTCTCGTCTTTGAGGTTTCATCTCTCTGCAGTAGAAAAAATCTCGTTCTTCAACAAGAAGTACTCACACCACTATCTACGAGTCCTACTTGGCAGAACCCTCAGAAGTAGCTCCTCGCTCGAAGACCTGTGCCGTCGGTTCTCCCCAACCAAACATCTCTAAGCTTCAAGCTAAAGCGATTTTGCTTTGTAATCCCCTGATTACACCTCCGTAATCGTCACCTGGATCCCATTTTGAATGGACTCCCCGCTCCAACTTAATTTATATCTACTATTTGAATTACGATAATTTTAAACTACCCGCTTAGCTCTGTCATATTGTAAACTGTCATGATCCAATTAACTATCCTTATAAAGCATAATTTGTTCCCCTTTTTGTATATATATATATTTCCCCGTTTATTATTTATAATAAAATTATATTTTGAGGTCTTGTTCTTTATATATCCTGTAACTGCAACTTAGCAAGACATTATATAAATTTTGACCAATTGTAAACGCACTCAAAATCAAGGAGACGGCCTTCCACTCCTTTAATTGCTCCAATGCTTACCGCAGTCGGCCTCGGGTCTGTTATCTGCCCGTGAATTTGTACGCGCCCTTAAACCGAAAGGGTCTACACTGGCCTACCTCGACAACCCTTACATATATTAGCAAACGAAAGACGTGTCTACTCCTTAGCTTATTTTCGAGAAAAATCGCTAAGCATGTTAGCAGTGACAGTGTGAACTGCAACAATGGAGCTACAAAGAAATCTTGTAATTACTCTTCACGAGTGGCTCTGAGTTAATATTTGTTGAGCTGGTTACATTTAACTTTGGAAGTCTTATAGCAGAATTACATATATGAAAAGTTAGATCACTATAAGTAAATATGTGACATCTCCCTTTAAATTACTAATTAACAATATTATCCGTGACATTCTGTGGCTTGCAGACTGTTCTTTTGTTTTCGTGTTATAGTTTCTGATAAAATGATGTGTATAGGCAAACTCATATATATTATTTTATTATTCAAACTCAATTGAGTATTATTGAGAACATTGTAGGGTGTTCTAGGAAAAATTTCAAATAGACCACACTGCCAACTATAAACACCAATTAAGCATTTTCCCGTTCTTTTTGAATTGCAATTAAATGCAATAAAATAATTCTTATAAATATCCATATATACTGTAAATATTCATTGAATCTTATGTTTGTATTTATTACTATAGTTATTAAAGATATTCATCACTTAATTATAAAGAAAATACTTGAAAAGTATTTACCTAATACAAGAAGCGATTTCCCAATATTGGAGTGAAGATTTATTCATGCATTTTAGCTGTAGAGAATGACAGTGTTCGTCTTACTAAATAATAACTACAGAATTGCAAAACCTTTCAAAATTTACACTACCGTGATCCTTAGCTCTTTATTATAAAATTTGTATTTGTGGTTTGTAATGAATCCTTGTATTTAGCTATCTTTCTCAATCATGGTGCGTCTCTATTTTCTTTCTTTCACGATATAAAAATCGCTGCTTACTAATAGGGTTTTCCTTTCTTTCTTTTATTAAATCTCACTGTTTTTTTCCAAATATATTTTCCAAATTCCCTAATAGGGAATTGGAATTTCAGGTCGGTTCGAACAATATATTTGTTTGACCCTATTTCTCTCTTTTAATTAGCACTAGTTAATTAAATTCTGAGTTATGGAAGCTTTTACTATTCTTATTGAGGTGAGAGCTAATTTAGAGCGGATGGAATGAGACTGGATGAAATGCATTGCAGAGAAATGAATTTCTGTTCTGCACCTGGTTGATGAAACATAATGGCATTTTCTTCCTTCTTTGATCAAAGAATGAAGTGGAAAAAGCAAACATTACTGTAATAGATTTCGAGGGAAGAATATCCTACCTAGGCAGAAGAAGAGCATTATGAGGAATTTTCCAATAATATGTATACATACAAAAAAGGATCTTTATAAAGATTTCCTTTAGTGTGATATTCCTTTTAGCGATAAAAAAACTCGTCTTAAAAAAAAATTAGGATTTCTGCTCACAGGAAATTTCACAATTTGGAAATGCAAAAACTTCCTCCGCTTTTGTTATCACGGAGATGGGAAGAAAATGTAAGCAAAGCGAGAAACGGATTATTTTGTGCGACTGGCGGTGGGAGGCGAAGTGATGATTTGGCCTTGATTCCCGTGGCTTTTAAGTAAGAGGGGCATTAGTCATATTTAAATCAGTAATATCATGTCACTCTCAGTATTAGTGTGTGTAATACTGTGCCTATTTTAAGAAGAGGGTTCAAACATGGGATTATGGGGTGGAAAATCAAATCTGAAGATAAAGTTTAATTTTGATACTCCCAACCTACATCAATTTGCAGTTTTTATTAAATTGTCGATCATTTTGCTATTGTAGTTACCTCAGAGTGTCTTCATATTTTTTCATCAGCTTTGCTCAGCTTTTCTCAGATAATTGTTTTGACTAATTCATAAAATGCATAAATTCGCGAGAGATTCAAAGCAATTTAGCTCACATTTCACTCAATTGTAATTATCATACAGTTTATTATGTGCCACTATGTATAACAAAATGCGTAAAGGTAAAGAATAATAAAAGATCCAAGTAGAGAATGCAGTTATTTGTTGCATACAGCTTAAGTAACTTTTCAAACACGAACTGTTACGTGTATAGGCGGAAGTTTTGTATACCTTCCTAAATAATATATTCCTAGCTCGTGTTATATGTCAAACAACATATTTGTAAGTAAATGCGAAGCAAATATTTAGGTGCCTTTTCGTAATCCCTGCTTTATTATTGTTTTATTTTCAGTGTGAGCTTACTAAGAGAATGGCTCAATTTAGAAGAAGGAAAAAGTTTTCCCTTTGAGTAATTTTGTAGGTTCTTGGTGTCGGAACTGACATCTGTGAGGCATATCTCAAGGGATGGCATCAATCTTCGTCAGCATTTTGAAGATAGATTACTGGAGGAAGGACCTAGCGGAAAAGATGATTAAGGCCATCTAGCCTCCGCCTGATTTTTCATTAGAGCAATGCTAATGGTCTTTTCAAGCCGCTTGTTATCAATGAAAAGGTGACCATAATTTTAAATATCAAGGAGGTCTACAATCAACCAAGAAAGTTTTAGCTTGGGAAGGGTTAACCTGAAGCCAAAGAGAGGTCCATTGCCATGTGAGACAATTTATTTGATATTTTGAATCGCAATGTCAGAATATTAGTTGTTAGGTGGTAGGCAATGAGAGCTCTGCGATTTAAGCCCACAGCAACTCTTCCTGCAGCAGAGAGAAAGATATAGCCTACATAAAAGGAAGGAATGAGAAAGTTGGACGAAAAACAACCCACCTTATAATGGGGCTGGATCTGCCAGAACACAAAAAATATGTCAGAACATTAGAGAGGCAGTAGATGGTGCAAAAGGCAAATAAAAATTAAAGCAGTGTGGAATATGCTTAAGCAGCTAAGAATGCAGCAAGAAAGGATGTTGACACTTCGCAACATGATATAATAATTTCTATAACAACATCTTCCATTACTTTTGTTAACGAAAACTCACGTGTGGTAGCCACAAACCAGAAGAGGTCGGGGCTACTTTCTCGAACTTGTGTTTTGCGAGCCTCTTGTCCTCAAGAGGTCACTGTTAGAACTTCGAAGGGTGGATAGATGACTTCTCCAAACTCAACTTGAGTGAGCTAAAGGGCCTCTTGTCCTCATAGGTCACCAGAAGAACTTCGGAGGACGGCTTCTCGAATCCTTGATCCGAAGGCGAATGAAAAAGGCTGACGTTGCCTCACGAGACTTTTCTGCCTGACCCGTAGATACGGGTGTGATGCCAAGCTCTTTCGTGGCATGGGACCGTCACTCACACTTGTTGTTACTTCTTGGGAGAGAGCTTCGTTGAATTGAACTCCTTTGGAGAAGTGGCTTCTAACCAAGTCTGTCAGTAATCCTGGAGAGGGTGCATATATACCGGGAGCTCTCTTAAAACAGGGATAGAGAGAGGCCTTCTCGAATCCTCGTTATCGGGCGTGACAAACCGAGCGTCTTCTTGCGGGGAGGGGTCAACGTCAGGGATCAGTGGGCCAGACGGACAACCAGCGGATGTAGCCATAAAAGCTGTTCGCGGCGAACCTAAAAAATAAATATGCAATCTCCCACCCCGAGGGGGGGAGGAAAGATTGTGACGGCGGGGAGGTAGCCTCAATTTCAGCGACATGCCTCGTGTGAATTTTGCAGACTTTGCGGCAGATCAAAATTTGCTTCCTTTTCCCTATACAAATAGGTTATTTTTTCTTAATTCTAACAGGGTGTTAAAATATCTAGAAAAAAAATCATAAAACTCTAATAACCTTATATTATTGCTAAGAAAAGTAAAACATCTTTTAAACTATTTATTCCAAAGCACCATAAAGCAGAACTATTATTGAAATTAAGAGATAAAAAAGAGTAGAAATCTCGACGATAAGGATGCATTTCTTCAATTGCCGTCGGGCTCATCAGGGTCTAACGCCAATTCGATTGAAAGTGAACTGTAATGTATGGCGTATACAAGTATAGGAAAGCATAAATGCGAATATAAAATTGATTCTGCTGTCACATTAATTGTTTGGGTGTAATTTATTTTTATTTTCTTCTTCAATAGGGAAAACATTGCATCCCTTCCTTCCATTGACTATACACCACTGGATTTATGTATGTAGAGTTTGTATCAGGCCTTTGCTACGTTACGCGCGATAAAATCGACGTAGGTTGTCGCTGCCATTTTTTCTGTAATAATTCTAAGTGTTATTGTAATGTTTGGTATTGTCTAAATATGCAACGATTCTTCGATCTAATTCGTTTAAGGAGACAACCAAAAAAAATTTCTACCGATTTATTATAGGTAGGTAAGATGGCGAGGGCACTTTAAGGGTTTTCTGGCTCACCACGAACACCAATAGTCATTATTTTAAGAATTATATAATACGTCGTCAAATATTTTCTTAATTCCTCTATGACGATTTTTGCTCACTTCGCAAAGTTGAATTCGCCATTTGGAAACTGGAGGTTTCTGTTGTAATTAATGAATTGCATGCTTTATATCTTGATTGGGGTCGTAAACCCTGGGCACATATGAATTCTTCCTGGTATTTTTATATTGATTGATTGGTATAACACTATTTTGTTTGTTCTTCAGATGTCTCTTTAATATTTCATTATCTAGACGTAAGATTTCGTTTCTTGTGAGGTAGAAAGAAAAACAAATTCGACGGAATTCTTCTTCTCTGGGTTTCTCCTCTATTTTTTACTTCTCTTCCGTCTTTAAGTTGTATTTATTTTCTTGGCAGCTTTCACTTCGTTTTTATAAATAATAAAGTACTAGGTATAAGGTATGATTTTCTATGAGAAATCTTCATCCTTAAGCCTTCTCTTTTAGGAGGAATCTCTCCCTCTCTAAATATAGCTAATTTAAAAGAAGTAATCCAATTGTATCAATAAACTCGACAGTAAGTGATACACAAGGGATGTTTTGGCTTCAGATCATAAAATAAGGCAGTTTTTGTTACGTGTGGGCTGACAAATATCCGCGGTCGAAATTCTCCTAGGAAATGAATAACTTCGGTTTTATCTTTCAAGGCGAAATTGATAGGTACAAAATCATTACCGTTATAGATTAAAATTTTCGTTTTTAATAACAATTTCTCGCCGTATACTTTGTGCATTGGGGTGCTAAAGCAGAACTGTTATTCTACACTAAGCGAGTGGCTGTATCCACTTTCTAAGTGAGGATGAAGAGCGCTTCTTATAATTGAGGGGTAAAAGATTGCTATCATTACCGCATACCCTACATGCTTCATGAACTTTATTTAAAAAGAAACAAAAATAGTCAAATTTATGTCCCAATTAACAGATGAAAAGAAATGCGTGAAAATGAGAAATGCTATCGAGGAATTTTTGTCATAAACGTGTTTATTAATAATAATTATAATCGAAGGCTCGGGCAAAGTGATCATCTCTGATGATGATCCCTTGCCTTGGCTTGGAGCTTCTAGAAGATCCCTCGTTAGGAGAAAAAAAGGAAAGCGTTTTTACGAGTCCTGTGTCTTGCGGACGGTGAAGCCTTCTGATACTATCCATGTCTGAGGCAATGCAATTAAACCGAAACTAAATTTCTTCCTCTGGTCCGTAAGGAACGACGGCCATATACATACTTTATCTATAATTATTACTATAATACTTAAAAAAATGAGGTGAGATTAAGTTCTATGAATAAACTCTACATCGTGCTTGACCCTGTTTATCTTCTGTCTTCGACGCGCCAACTCAATTAAAATTAAATTAATCTTGAGTTTTCAGATTAATCCATGTTATGTAAGAAAGCTACTATGCTAGTTAACTATTTTTTTTATTTCTCAACGAAATTAAGGCTGCCTCTACCTAAAACTCTACCCAAAAGAACCATTTAAGATTATTTTTTTCCTCCCAAAACTATTGTCCTTATGAAAGTTATTTTCAAGAAATCTTTGAAAAAGAGCAGGTTTGATCAAAAGTCTGGCGAGAAACAACTCCTGACTATATACAGAGTTATTTTTAACTTTCTCTACCTTTTTTTCACAGTGGTGTATTCCATTTTTCGATATATTACCAATCTTCCCTCTCACAATTCAAATTTATTTGTAAATTTCTCTCCTATCTACACTCTAAAAAGAAAAATTCGAGACTCATGAAAGGCAAACTAAGTTTAATATTATCCTAGATATAATTGAGAGACAGGAACTTTATCAACCGATTTAAGATGCCATTTATTCTCTTCATACCTTTATACGATCAGCCTGTCGTAGAGTGACCGTGAAGAGAGCACGCCAGAAAATCAGGATAGAGATCCCAGTGCGAAGGTTACGTAAACAAAGTCGAGTGCGGTTGGCCTAAATATTCAATTCTTAGGGGTCTTGAATTATAGAAACTAATGGTAGAAAAATATATAACTTTACTATATACCAAAAAAATATTAAAAGCACAAGTAAATAACTGACAATAAATAAAATGAGACCCGGGATAGCAAACGGATGTAAGGGGGTGACACATATAACTCGACGGGTACGAGAGTCCGAGAGAGGATGCACGGTGATTGCTTCCAGAGAAAATTGAAGAGTGCATATATTGGGGAGACTCATGTAAAGCATAATTGACTAGAGGCTTGAATACGGCGAATAAACGGGCGCTGCAAAGTTGAGCTTCCAAGATTCCTTCTTCTTTAACCTCACTGAGAAATTAGTGAGGGAGTACTCCAGTCGTTAACGAAGTCTATAACGGAGTGATAGATGCCTGTCCGTTTTTATCGTTTGTTGGTGAGAACTCTGACCTTAGATACGAGCAAGGCCGGGTAGAGATGACGCGTGACGTTCGAAGCTGGAAGCCTTTGGAGGCGAAGCAGGGTGTAAGAGACTGTACCTGGCAGCTAAACAAGACGTAGCTGTATGGCATTGCTTTCTCAAAACTTTTCTCGATCTATTCATACTGCCTCGGCGGAAGCGGGTCACCGGGGCCCTACAAAAGAGAACAAGCATCTCATTAGACTTGGGAGGGGAAATAGTCTCGGCAGCCTCACAGCTCTGCGAAAATGTATTTTGCGCCGTCGGTCTGGCTCCAATCAGAGGGTGCCACGGAGAGAAATAGAACCCAAACGAATCATGCAAACCTTGCGACTCCCTTGGTGTTGTCTGGCCGTGGAGGTGTATCTTCTCAGGCGCCACAGATAAACGTGGATTTCTAGGGGTAGGGGTAAACTTAAACCACTCTCCATCTCATTAATTCACCTACCAAGATGGAGCTGCCGAAAGAAGTGACATCAGACTAATACAGGGTAATTACAAGGCTAATTTTCCCATAAGGAACAGTTAAAACAGGGATGGTACCAGTTACTCTGCACAAAAATAAATCGAATATAGGGGACTCGGGAAATGCTCGGTATTCCCATTACCGAACACATCAAGAAAAATAATAAATAGTTATCAATAGTTGGGGTCAATTTAGTCTCGTTAACCAGGGGCTTACATACAAGAATATTAGAAAAAAAGAAAGATCCCACAATCCCCCAAAAGATACATACGAACAGGGTAATTCATCAAAAATATATACCCAGTTATAAGAAAATTAATGGCACATATATTTTAAAGTCAAAACTACAAATATTATTCAGGAATATCTAAAAAAGTGATCCATTTAACGTTACAATTCATGAGAAATTACTCTGAGACAAATCAAGAAGATCTTTGCTTGAGCTGTCCGCCAGGCAGTTTTCGGAACCATTCAAATATACAATTTTAAATTGGAATTCCTGAAGAGAGAGACTCGACCTCATGAGGTGACCTTTATTGTTTTCAAAGTTCTGTAGATAAGAGAGAGGCTTATTGTCAGTCTGGATATAGAATTCTCTACCTAAAAGAAACATTTTAAACTTGTGGAACTCCACATGATGGCAAGAGCCTCCTGCTATATTAACTTCTAGTCTTTCTCGCAGAGAAGAGGTATACGGCTCGCAAATGCGATGGAGAAACTATGGTCAAGATACTGGACGAAAACCAACCTATGCCATCGTTACTTGCGTCAGTCCGTATGCAAAAAGTTTATGGGGTCGGGTAAGCGAATGATCGTTGCTTAAGCTTACTTCCCTTTAAGCTGATCAAAGCTAGCCATCGAACGAGATATCCAGACAAGGCACTCGTGGACATTTTTCTTGAGAAGATAACATAGGGCGAGGCGATATAGGCCAAGTTCATAAAAAACGTCAGTAGAAGGAGGCGGACCCCATGAATGACCTTAACTGTTTCTTTGTTGCAGCCAGTAGTATTTGTACAATGACCTTGATTTTGTCAGCATTGGGAGCCAAGGAATCGTTTCATATGAGGGAATCCAAATAGTCAATAGTGGCAGAGGAGAAGTGGCACTTGTTGGGCTAAATCGTAAGGTGGTATTCCCGGAGTCGGCACAGGAGGGTAGGAAGGGCAGCTAGATAGTGCTCCCATTCCTGGGTCGCCACGTAAATGTGGTCGAAGTAGAAGGTGACGTGGGTCAACCCATTCAATATACACCTCATCATTTGGTTATAATTGCTACATGCTCCCCCAACCCAAAAGAGAGTCACCAGAAACGAATCAAGCCCTAGTTGGTTTAGAAGGCCGTGTACCTCTTTACCTCTTTCCTTAATTGAATCTGGTAATAGGCTATACATAGATCTAATTCGGTAACGAATTTGGCCTTCTTAAAAATATGCGAATTCTGATCGATGGGGGGAATCGGTTAGTCTTCGAACACAGTGACGGCCGGGGAACAATTCTCCGACTCCCAGGGCTCTATAATACCCATATTCTATAGCTTGTCTACTTCCTCATTGAACGCTTTTCTTAAATAAATGGAGAGGGGGTATGGCTTCAAACGGACAGGTTCCTGGGTGGTGAACCGAATATTGTGCTCGAACTGGAAACCACAACCAGGGATATCCTAGATTACGTCGATGAATTGGGTAAGTAGCGCATGGAAATTGGTCTTCTGGTGGATCAGAAGCTGAGAGTTTATGCTCAACTCAGTCGATTGGGAATCAAGGGTATCTGGCATGACGTGAACAGTATATTTGCTTCTTGTCCCAAGCAGGCGACTTGTACTAAGACCAAGGGGTGGATCGGGTAGCTGGCTTCTGAGGCGGATTCTTTGTGAGGGCCACAAGTTAAATGGCACAAGCGCGTAGATGGTACATTTTGAGCATGTTCAGGTGGAATAGCTTAGTGCCAGACGTGGTTTGGATTAAGTAATCGACGAGGCCGCGTCTCTCGATCACTACTAAGGGACTCTTTCATTGGCTCAAAAGTTTATTGTTGTGCGTAAAGAGTGGCAAAAGGACTTCTTGACCGGGCTAAAATTTTCATTGTTGGGACTTACAAGTAGGTTTTATACTTGCTCAAGTTTATCTCGGCGTTATGATGCCCGATCTCTGCGCACTTTCAAAACCTCTGCCTCAGGGCTAGGAGGTAAGCTTACGGGGATTGAAACTCCTGGTCTAATTTCTAATTGAAAAAGAGCTCCTTTAAAATGCTGAAGTGCGCTCTAACATTACATCCATACAGAAGCTCAAATGGAGCAAAAAATTAAGGTACGATGGGGGATTTCCCAGTATATAAAATGGCTACCGGCAATAAACGGTCTCACACTAGGGAATGTTCGGCCTACAGCTTGTTGAGGATGGACTTCAGGCATCCATGGAGCCTCTCACTTATCCCGTTAGCAACCTAAGTGAAATGAGGGTGGTGAAAAGAGGTTTTATCTTCAGTAGCTTGACGGCGTACTCCATAAGTTGAGACGTGAAATAATGGCCGCGATCAGACAGAATTTTCCTGTGTAATCCTACGAAGGAGAAGATGGACTTTAGTGCTTCCAAGCAGGAGATACTGTTTATATTCTTTAATGGCACGGCCTCGCGGAATCGAGTGAGAAAATTGACTAAAGTTAGCACGTGACTGTGACCTTCACTCGATGGGGGATATATCGGACAGATGAGATCAATTGCGACACGGGAAAATGGCTCTGAGATTAGTGGTCCTCTCTGCACTGCAATGATGCGTGCCTAACTCGTCCTTTGAGGGCAGTCTTTTGGCAGATGTCGCAACATCTGCAGTACTGAAGGATTTCTTAATGGGTGTCTGGCCAATAAAAATATTTGAAGATCTTCTGCTTGAACTTCGTGTGGCAAAAATGGCCTGAAAAAAGGGTTTTCCGAGGCAGTGGTTCAAATGTGACGCACGTGAGAACGCGGGATACAATACACGTGAGTGAGGATAATTGTTTTCTGAGCATGCAACGTGAAGTAAGCCATGCGTAACTTGGTAGGAGATCACCTTTTCTCTCCGGGTATTTTTTGCTCTTTTCTGGGCCTTAGCTCACAGAGGTCAGCGAGAATCGCAGTTTTTTTTTCCTTCCGAGGTCTTATGAAGAACGTGAGGTTTCTATGGGCGAGAGCATCGGCGAATCTCTTACCACTTGAGAACGGGTGAACATGGGTTGGGCTTCGGAGTTTGGGGAGACCCGTGGGTACTGGGCAATGAGGACGGAGCAGAATTTAATAGTGGCTGCTACTACTTCTTCCCAGCCAGTGAAGTACGCACAAGTTTACTTGGTGCTCGCTGGGGCATGAGGTGCTCAAAGAGAAGAAGATTCCGATGGTGTTGCCCGAGGCGAAGACGTGGCAGAGATCTGGCGCACCTGGTTAGAAGAGTTTTTTCTGACTGAAATTTCTGAGGGCAGTTCATTTTCACATGACCCTCCACATCACAGGAAAACAAATGATGGGTTTCCTGGCGAAAAGTGACGTAGGATGGCCTGAAGAGTGGTTTCGTTTTCGACGGCTTAGTAACCTTAGCAAAGTTATTTCCATTTACAGGATTAATTTACGTTTGTCTGGCTTAGGTTTTGGGCAAAGGGGGGTCATTTTCTTCCCTTCATTCGGATAAAGGTTGTGGCATTTCTGAATAAATGTCACCGCCAGTCTTTTAGGAAAGATCGGACTTCAGCCGGAAGTTTAGTCAACAACTGGTCTCTCAGGAAAAATTCAACAAGGCTATCGTTGTCATGTGTGATTTTAGAAGAATCCAGCCAAAGGTTGAGGTGACGCTGGAGGGTGTATCCAACAGACCGTACGCTTATGTCTGAATTTGGATAGGAAAAAGTCTGAGGTCATGTTATATGCCGCTAGTAACTTTGATTTTAAGTTTGAATAATCAATTGTTGCCTCCGAGGGAAGTGATATGAATATATCTCGGAGTTGGGATTTTAGCAACGGTCAACAATTGAGCCACTCCCTCTGACTATAATTTCCAATGGTTTTTTTCTTGGATTTTCTCGATTTGGATTTGGAAGCCTACGAAATCCTCGCCTTCCTTGAACACCGAAAGCTTAACAGATACGGTCGGCATGTTTGTAGAGATGATATTTGATAGTATTCGTATAATTTATGCAAAATTTCATCTCCTGAAATTGGACACCACAATGCAGTTTGGATCTGTAAATGTTTTACTAACTATAGTGAATTGTTTAGAACCGTGGTGACTCTCCACAAGGTTTTGGCAAACTAAAACGCTTCTACTAAGTTTTTCATTGTTAATGAGTAGAATTTCTAGTATATTACTTCCTCAGTAGGTTGATCAACGATTTGCGGGAGAATGTTTCATTCAAAAAGGTTAGTCTCGATCCATCTCTGTATGCAGTAGTTTCCGCAAAATTCACATTTTTAAAATTTACGTCACTGCCTATGACCTTATATTTGGTGACAAGACGTTAAGTTATAAAGTTAAGCAAACATTTGTTTATCCGATTTTCTCTATGTGAATTAGCCCTATTGAAAATAGTAATGTTAAAATTGATTATGCAGGAGATTACTTTAACACAGACAATGTCGGCGTTGCTTCTATTGTTTTCTAATACCTCAATACATCTAGGTATAATCGAAGTATAGCATAACTCCACCGCTTCCTCTCTCTTCTCCTTCTTCATGAAAAAATTTTATTCGCTAATATTGAATTCACCAACTAAGTCTCCCGGTTTCTGGAGAGAGTCTAGATGTCGGATACCACCATTATATCAAATTTGTCTACTTGACAAAAAGTTTAAACTAATTGAGTTTTTCCCTTATACTTCTAACATTTGTATTGTACACTTAAAAGTAAGATACCACTCTAGGTTTTGTTTGTACGGTCATCTCTAATACGCCAAGACTGAACTCGGAACTCGGAATTCCCTTAACAGAACCTTGGTAATTATATTATTCGACGAAGAATTTAAAACAATAAAAGAGTAGCGAGTTTCGTTGTATCGGCCGAATAGTTATGATGTAATTTCTTATATCATTCAAAAGAGAATGTAAAGCAACATAATGGTTTCAAATTTCGTTAAAATCGGACGAAAGGTTACAATGTTATTGCCAAAGCGAAATAGTTCCCTTGCTAACCTTGAGAGGACAAAAGGTACTTTTATGATTCAAAAGAGCATGTAAAATAACATAAGGTTTCAAATTTCAATAGACTCGGATGAATAGTTACGATGTTATTAGCTAAACAAAAACGAAACAAAACTGGTACTGACCGACTGTCCGACATTGTGAGACATAGAGTCGCACGCGACTAAAAAAATCTTAGTTGCGTGCGAGTAGAGTCTGCCCCCGTTTCGCTTATTATTATTTTTGTAATAACACTGTAAGTATTCAACCATTTCTAACGAAATTTTAGGGCTTTTTGTTGTTTTACATTCTCTTTCGAATGATATAATTGCCAAAGACCTTCCTTTTTTGGCCGGGGAATTATTTTGTTTTAGAAATAATATCAAAACTCCTCGGACGATTCTAACGAAATTTGGAACTCTTATGTTGTTTTTTATTCTCTTTCGAATGATATAATTGCCAAAGTCCTTCCAGGTTTTGCCCGGGAATTATTTTGTTTTGGCAATTACATCATAACTATTCGGATAATTCTAACCAAATTTGAAACCCTTATTTTGTTTATACTCTCTTTCGAATACTATAATCGCTAAAGTTCTCCCAAGGTTAGCCCGGGAATATTTTCTTTCTTCCTAATAACATCATTACTATTCTTTCGATTCTAACGTAATGTAAAACCCCTTTGTTGTTTTACCTTTTCTTTCGAATGATATAATTGCCAAACTCCTCCCTAGGCTATTCCGGGAATTATTAAAAGTTTTGAAGGTTGTAAGGTTATAAATCAGAATAAGTGAGAGCACGCGAATTTTTGGTCAGCAGACCTTGCTTAGCACACGTCCAACTCTATTTTCATTAGAGTTAAGGTGCTCTCCATCTCGCAAACTCAGGTTTTCGCGTTCATAGAATTTATTCTAAACAACAATGAACTTCTCTCCTTCCTCTTTGAAAATGATTTTTAGGAATTATTAATATAATTTGCCGTATCAAAATAAATGTTCCTCGCTCTAATTTACAGTCCGATATCTGAAAAGGCTAAATTCTTATTTTTCCTTCATGATCCGCATAAGATATCGATAACAGGCCACTAGCTCCTCGCACCTTGTCGAAGAAATTTTATTAGTTCCAAAATTTTTAACGTAAGCATTCTCTATGTTACTTCCGTTTGTGTAGTCTTCCAAGGAGTCTGCTATGTCCTCCCTCAGCTGCTCCTCATAAGGGTTTTTGCCAGCAAACGGTAATTCAATTTTTGGCGCTTGCTCCACTCATCATAAAAGGCTTGGAGTACACAGTCTCACATCAGTTATTAGCACACATCTCTCGATTTTATATTAAATAACATTGGATTTGTGTCGTGTTTATATTCAAATCTTGGTAGAGAGGCATAGATATTAATGCTTTCATTGCCTTTTTCCATATTGGAATACATTTTTTTATATAATAGATTTTTGTTTTGTGAAAAAGGTGTTTGTCTTGGGCGGAACAACATGGGCAAAATTATCAAGCTGTCTGAACAACTTGGTACTCATGAGTATTCATATATGCTTAAGAGCTGGAATCGGTAAGTATCACTGGCTGGGTAGTGGCTCGTAAGGATGAGATCAAACGCCGATAGAAGGAATTAAATCTCTATTGCAGTGTGTTTAGGTGCTTTGAACAATTAGGAAATTCTAGAATATTTGTGGTCTTTTCGCGGGTTCATCTGCAAAGTGAAGAATGGTGTGGTGGCTAGTGATCCGTTTCGGCCATTGTAAATGCTTACCTCAATTAAGGCAAGATTTCTGATCTGTTGGTCGCTTATTTAATAAAAGGAAAATGCTCAAAGGTTTCCAAGTGTTTCTCTGAGTAAAATTTATGAATATCCTCGAATTGAGGGCTTCGCATAAAAAAATCATATTATAATAATACGAAAAAAAGACGACATTAAAGAACATTTTTAACAAGCGAAGGGATTTACATCGAGAGCCACATTAGATAACATAAACCTAACGGTTGTTTTTTCCTGATTTTCTCATGCAGATAATTTATCCCTGCACCTCTGTACTTCCACCTCAATACGACTTCCTCGTGTCCATATCTTCTTGCATTATCATTTCCTCTGTTACTCTTCCTGCCGGCGAGTTGATCAAATCGCTCTGCTTTCGTTTTCGAAGTGTTTTCTCCTTTTCTTCGACCATTATGCCCTGAAAAGTCTCCACAAGTAAAGCCTAAAGCGTGTGAATACCCAAGTCACAGTAGATCTAAATTCCGCAGCAGCTCTGAAGTGAATACTCCTAAGCAGTGTGCATTGCATTAATAAATATTTGAGTGTCTAATTTTTTCCCCTGGAATTTCCGCATAGCGTTCCACTTCCTCGAAAGGGGCATATATTTGCACTCCATAATAATCAGTGTAAATTGATCAAATTACTTTCTTTATGACAATCAATATATATTAATATATAAATTCATTTATTTTATTGTGTATTAATAAGGCCAGAAAATAAACCAATTTCTATCGAGGGGCTTGGAGTAAATAACGACTCTTAATAATTGTTTTCTGTGTCTTTTTCACTTTAGTAACGTTCTTTACACTGCTTTTAAAATAATATTTATAATGTCTAAAAACATTACAATGGTAAGAACTATAAAATACGGAGAAGATAAGATATTGGTTCTGTACATGAATACTAAAGCTGAGCCTAAATTAACGCATAAATATGATTATAAGTTTGTTATTCTCTATTAGTTGGAGTATTATTAAATAACTAAAAGCTTCAAAGACACAAAATGAGAATTTATTTACTGCAATAACACTAAATCCTTGAAAACCACGATAAGAAACCAGTGGTAAAATGGAATTAGTTTTTGTATGCCTATGCACCTCTGGTAGTCTCCTCTTTTGACCAGTATATATATATATATATATATATATATATATATATATATATATATATATGTTTATTATATTTAGAAGGAGTGGGCGGTCAAGGTCAATTAAGTGACCTTCGTTCGTCTCCCAGCAGCATAACACGAGGGGGGAGATAGGGCAATGGGGTTCCCAATCGAATGCATAGAATGATCTATCTACAGAATCAACTGCAATTAACCGTTAGTATAATTAAGAAAAGGCTGCAGGACTCTGCGGCACTGAAACGGAGACAACTAAAAATAATCTTTAATAATTACAATAGTTATACGATATATACATATGGAAAATATTGCAAACGGATACTTTATGTTTCCAGGGATCAGATTAAAGAATTACCGGAAGCAATTTGATGAACCTAGCTTGAGGGTTGAGGCTTGATGAGACGACGTGGTGGGTGGGTGATTGAAAAAGTAAATAGTTATCGATGGAGTTTAACCTCAAGGAATGAATTGGAGGGAGTATTTGCGCCAGACGAGGTTAAAACCGAATCCAAGTATAGATAATTGACTATGGCTAAATTCCTTCGGTAAGGATTCTTGTATTCGAGCTCGAGAAGGGGGAACAGAGCTGATTCGAGAAAACCACGTGTCTCGTTTCGAAAGGCGGGCCTATAATTCTTTTTCCCTGCTGTGTCTAGCATTATATATGGGGCGGCCGGAAGCGATAATGCATCAGGCTAAGTAGAGACATCTTAATCAATCACTCAACCGGGGTATAAAAATGAACTCCAGCGGAGTTTCTTAATATCGCCCGGAGAGGCCAGCAGCATGTCCTTGCCCTTGCGCCCTTGGAATCTTTGCTCCTGCCTTATCAGCAGGAGCGGCCCCATTTTCTCACGGTTCACACGACTTTGCTTTGCGTCGCCCGAATTTGTGCCTGGCCTCATTGCTTCTCGGCCACAGACGTAGGACAAAATGTCAAGATGAAGAATGGGTGCCACAACTTGTATTCGCTCGACAGAGTAGCACTTTAAAAAATGCTAGACATGTGTCTTCGTTGCTACTTTGCTTTACAATTGATCTCAAGTATGGAGAAAGCTTCAGTGCCTTGGTTTCTGCTGCATTAGCAGTTGGTCATAAATAGTTTCTCTTAAAACTCTGACCAAAAGCTATGTTAACAAATAATTTTTTGGAATACCTTGTATCAATTTATCGAATCTCGTCTCGCCCGGGTTTCGAGAATATTCATTTGAGACCGCAACATAATGGAGCCAAAAGTTGATTGATCGAACGGGAGAGGTTGATATTATAGAACGATTATAGGATTTTAGAATAATCCAACGTAGTCTCAAAAGCTTTTACCCGGTGGAAGTCTTCGATTCAAATGAAGAAAAAGAGATTATTCACTTGCCAAGGATTTTTGACTCTACAGGAGGGGAGGCGTAGGTTCAAAGGTAAACGGGA
This sequence comes from Ceratothoa steindachneri, assembly GCA_963969495.1. Taxonomy (NCBI): domain Eukaryota; kingdom Metazoa; phylum Arthropoda; class Malacostraca; order Isopoda; family Cymothoidae; genus Ceratothoa; species Ceratothoa steindachneri. Next base: position 150,751,278 of record OZ018317.1, on the reverse strand, counting down.
TACATCAGCGAGATTTCCCTGTTCTGCTGAATTGATACTTCATTAATCTATTCCTTTTAAAAACAATTTTTCTTACCCGAGGATTAAATAAAGGTAAAGAAAAAGCTTTCTGTTTTACACATAAAAACGTATTATAATGCTATACAGGTTGTTATCATTTCCGATGCACTATATTTATCGTAATTAATATATTTTTTTTAATGAAGTGTTTTGTTGGAGTTGTTAATTAGAAGACAAAGGTGGACTCAGTTGATATTAATAGCTCCAGTGTTTTTAATTTACTATCAATATTATGTTTTTTTGTCAAAATATAGTATCACTTGCTCTTAATACTTCAATATCATCCTTATGTTAACATTAATTAATTATCGATTGTTATTATTTCCTTATAATTGTTTCTAATATTATTATTTATCAATTCCTGATTTTATTATAATAATAGATGTAAATTACTACGTAAAAGATGCATATTTATGAAAGAAAATACCCGTTCTCACTTAACTAGACTGATATCTCAAAAGTGAAAACCACAAACTATTGCCATTGTCCTACTTGTGGGTGCGATTTTTTTCTAGGAAGAATCAAGAACTTCCTATGTCAGAGATCAGAGAGAGAGAGAGAGAGAGGAAGATACGCCTTGCCTTACCCTTCTATATATAGAGAGAAAACAGACACCTGGGCGACCCTTTTTGTCTGAGCTAATGAAGGTGCAAAATTCTGAGACGCCGTGAGAAACCGCCTTCACAGAAACCTACGACAAGTGTGAGAGCCCAGAAGGTCACATCTGAAGTCGAACAAAGTTCACCTCGCTGGCTTAAGAACCTTCTCCCCCTCGCGCAAAAGGGCCGAGTCTATATTCGTCTCTCGATGCGTCTGACCCTAGAACCCTTCCTTTCGGAAGGAGGGGAGGAAACTCCATTCGCCCCCTATAAATCCTCTTGCGCCAGAGTTGGAAGTCAGTATCTGCCATCCTTTCTGCCCTGTCAGTATACGCCGAGTATCCGTGGAGTATCCACCGTCCTCCATGCCTGGTCAGTTTCCTCTGTCCGCCTCTGTCGGTATCTGCTATTCGCGCCACGTTGGACTGCATAATTCTCGCAGAATCCCTCAAGCTCCCGGTATTTTTTTTAATTCACGTGAGTCTACCTTGACCTGATTCCCCTGCTCCTCAAACACAGCCCTCTCAATCTCGATTTGTGTTACTACAAAGCAAGATTTAAGTCCCCCCCCCCGTAATAATCATTATCCAGAGACTATTTTTTTAGCTTTGCACCAAGTCAAGGATTACTCCCTCAAACTAAATCTTCAAGGTAACAGCAACGCGCAACTTTCATGTGCAAGTTCTCTCACTGACCCCCCACATCCCCGTGTAAGCCTCACGCTCAATGTCGTTTAAGCGTTCCTGGGTCAATATTGTCCGTTTGTTTGTTCGGTGACACTCCTCACCACGTCTCTCTCCTTACCTGCTGAAGTCCCATGTAAATCTAGTATGTGTATTTCTCATTCTAAAACTCTTTTTTATCTTTTAACATAATATTCATTTGCATAATAGTAAAGTTATTTTTGTTCCCGTTTTTCTGTTATCTTGGGACTCCAAGATAGTCGATTATTGGCCAGCTTACTTTCAGTTTATTTGTACGTTGCTTATACTGTAAACTTCCCACACACTCATGAAGCAGAGAAGTAAATTTGTCCCTATTCTACGACATCTATCTTAAGCTGGTGTAAGGTGTCTAGTGTTAATCTACGACATCTAAAACGTAGAATGCCCCCCCTTTTTGTTCTAAGAGTGCTGAGAGTGCTAATATATTGATATCTGAATATCTTAACCAACAGAGCCGTTCCGAAACACGTAAGGATATAAGAGAAACACACAATAATCCCTAAATAAACTTATATTTTAACTTTAACCATTGAATACACAACATCTAAACATTAACTACAGCAATACTCTGAATATTATTATAAACAAGAATTAATTAAATTAGTTTGACCCTCAAAGATTGGTTAATTTCTCTACACACAACAATAATATAAGAATTAGGCTTACGGACTCATCTGGAGTTTAAAAGGCCTTAGGAATGTTATTAACTCACGTCACGTGCCGTCTGGCCAGATGTAGATGGGCGAGATCACACGGTTGTTTTGGCGAGGGTAGCAGCTGGGGGGTCCACACGGTATTCCGGGAGGGGAGGTTCTTCACGGACGAGAACAATTACGGTGCTTTATGCAACACCAAGGTAGTTGTGGTCTCTCTGGCGAGTATGAGTCGAACTTGGTTCTTAAATCAAGTTAACTTGGAGGGCGGTGTGACCACCGAGGTACAAGCTCGAGGAGAAGCTTTTCTCCTTCGTTAATTAATTCCTCATGGACGAGGACTGAACTCGGGAAGGGTCTTCTTCGAGGGCGAGGATCGATGAGATGGGGTTTCTCTGACGAGAATAAGTTACTTAAAGTTCGGTTTGGTAACCAGGAACTAGCTCGAGGATGAGCTGATTCTTAGTTCCAGTCTTCTTCAAGGGCGAGTATAATGGAGGGGGATTTCTCTGACGAGAATAAGTTGAACTTGGTTCGTCACCAAGTTGACTTATGAGTTCGGTGTGGCCACCGAGTAACGGGCTCGAGGAGGAAGCCTTTTCATTCTTCTTTTCTTAATTCCTCAAGGACGAGGAATACCCCTGGTGTTTAAGGTGCACTAGGATATGAGAAGTCTCTCTGGCGAGAGTAAGTTGAACTTAACAAAGTTAACTTATCGTTTGGTTTGATAAGCAGGGACTAGCTCAAGGATAAGCTTCTTCTTAGCCACTTAAGGTAGGTAGCCCTGCCTCTCTTGCAGGGTACTTCTTGGTCTGGAGAGCCAAGTACACTACCAATCCACTCTAGGTAGCTCGGTTTTAATCGAGGACTTCGTCACCTGGAGTCTGACGTATACTACCTCGATTTTCCTTAGTTTTCCTCATTTATACCTAGTCACCCCACTGGGGGAGTGGTAAGGGAAGGAAGGGGCTTGAGGACGGCCCCAGGAGAGTTCTTATGCCCAACGACTTTTCCGACCGAGTCTTACATTGGCTCCTCGTTAGCCTTCGAGCTTGGGAGAAACACGTTTACAATTTCTTATTTGACGTGAAACTGGATCTCACTCTCCTGGGGGAGATCTTGCATTTTGAGCTTTAGGGTTTTTCATGGTGCCCAAATAGGCGACGCTGCGGTTACGCACTGGACCCGCCGATGTCTGGGGCAGATATCTTTCGCGGTCACTGCCTTGTGACTGCACCATGAGTGAACGGGGGAGGGGGGGGGAGTGACGATTCCCCTACAATCTATATTAATCTTATGTAAAGTGTGCGGGGTTAATCTACGACAGCCTAGTAAGGAAACATCAACATTCCAGATTAACCAGCTCTCGTTTAGAGCAGGAAAATTTGTGCCGAATTATGAAACATGCAATATACAACTCATTTCTTTTTACGTATACAATTATATTATATTAACCCTATTACGAACACAACAGGAGAGCACCAACTGACCACCGCGCTGTCACCAAGCGTCAGACAGGTGCCGAAAAGAGTAGATAACCTTAAAGAAAGTCCGATAAAACACTCGTCGTTCTAAACCCTACATTTACGGGGGTAGGCATATGTGTGTCCTCTTTCCAAGACATTAGATTTAACTGGTTAACAGTCTTATTATGTAAAACATTTGTGACATCAAAAAGTTTGAAAAAGGTAGGTATTAGTTCTCTATTATATATTTTTCTTTAATTCAACTTGATGAGGCAGTTAATGAGTATATTATTTAACGCCATATAAGACCTTTTGTTTGGTTATCGAAAAAAATGCTCTCCAAAAATATCATATGATATGCAAATCTTGGAATAGCTCCTTGGACCATCTTTTTATCCAGTAACCAAAAGAAATCACGAATTGCTATTACTACGAGTGAAAAAACAAGCCCCGTTACTTCTCTACCTGTTGAAGCCTTAAATTCATTTCGAAAAATGAATGTTTCCTTTGGTGAAGCAGTGTTTGCAGGTCTGACCCACCATGGTGAATGTGGTCAAGTTATTTATCGAAGAAGCTGCACTGTGTCGAACTACGGTTGACACTTGACCTTTGCGTTCTCGTCCCATCGCATGACAGTAAAAATTGGCTGAATCCCAAAATCCGTGGAGAGGATTGTAACAGGTTTTGTTTTCCATCCACTTGACAACCAGTATACCGTGAGTAGAGCACTAGTCCACAGGTCCTATAGGGACTTTCTACTTTGTCATGTCTTTTACCGTATTCAAGGATGGAGACCCGTGCTTTTCTCTCGTGCTGTTCCCAAATAACGCCAGTTGTATTTGACCTTCAGTTATTCAGCAAGACAAATACTTTAAAAATAGTTGTCCGCATATATTGTACTCTTGTCGAGATGCGCTGTTTAGTTTTATTCATCTTCATTTTCCCTGGAGAAAACTTTGTCAAATTGGCTTGGAAATTTGTTTCTCCTTGATACATGATAATGTCGTCACTGCTGGCCCTACAAAATAGTTTTGGGCATACTTGACAGGTTTGTTATGTATGTACTGTTTGAGGGTTTCAGCCCTGGTACCTTTGTATCCCATCACTATCTCATCCACAAGCTGCTTATATGTTGCATGTAAAGATTGGTCGGATCTTATAAAACATGTCAACCAAACATGCACCATGCTAATTGCAATTGTAAGAGATGTTGCCTCAAAGCAAACAAAAACGTTTGGATGATATGTTGTCAACCTGCTGAGGCACTTGATTATCTACTGCCCAATATATTCTTACAGCAGATAGTGTTAACACTCATGTAGATTAGAATCCCCATGAAGAACATAACTTCTTGCATTTTGGTGTGCAAGGTTGTGTTCACATTAGATTATCGGACGTACAAGTTGGATGGTACTTGATGTGGTCTATCAGATCCATTATGAATATTCTTTTAAAGTAGTGGTAGGGATCCAATATCACCTGTGGTTGCTAGTGCTCGTACTTTGGCAGTGTGGTGTTGGGGATGTCTTCCTTGATCCAGTACCTCCTCTTCTGTTTGGCTGGTGATTTCCTGACTTCTACTTCCTCTTCCTCCTCTTCTTCATCATTATCATCCGAATCGTACCTTGGCGTCACATTCACATGATCGGCACAGACATGAAAATATACTAAATGATGGGGAATAAAAGCATATATAGAATGGGGATCTAAGTGTTTAAAATGGTAAAAAAAATAGTTTAACTACCCGAGAATTAAAAGATCACACCTTTAACCTAAATAATAATTTAATTTAATTGATGAGCAAGCTTGGTTTAACGGCTACTGATATTTAGCTCTTTGGATTACTTAGCATCATATTTTTAGCTAACCTTATTCTCATGTAGGCAATTTGCAATAATTAAGTTAGTTTAGAAATGGAATCTGTAACTAGGCGGATAAGTATGAACATGCTAGCAAGAACATTTACATTCCTATTATTTCAATTAATAATTTCCGCTCAATAAATTATATCAATTTTATTCAATTAAAGACATACAGTTAAGTAGTATGTAACAATTTAGTGCATTATAAATTCTAGTTTTTTCAAGTCTACTTTTTGGGGAGGGAGCTGGAGTAACTTTTTTTATTTTGTTTTCCAGTATTCTGAATCTTCTATTCTCCTACACACATTTTTATAGCACACCATTATAATAAACATCCCTCAAATGCCTGAACTTTAAAAAACTTAAACAAATGTAAGTTTAAATAGCTTTATTACTCTTTGATTCTGAGTGGTACACTGAATCGTCAAGGTCCTTGTGGGAGCATGAAACTAAATAGATCAGTATCACTCAGAATTTCTCTAGTCGAGACGAATCAGCGTACCTTTATTTAATTTGGAGTGCTTTATTACCTTCTTTCCCCAGGTTTGACAACGCCAAACCAATCTGAGGCTCAGCTGCCGTGTTCATCTCCCCCCCCCCCCTTGTGGGATAAAAGGGAATCTCGCTTATTTCCCTTTCGCCTCGTCGATGCTCCGAAATTATCAAGGTCCATGTTTGTTTAAGCTGAATCCGATATCCCTTGGGATGCCTTGCTGCGCACAGCCTTCTAACGACCTTGGGTTTGGCTCCTATTTAAGGCAATGTCTGCAAAGCCTCAGCATATAGAGAACATGAGCTTCTTGTTTTCCAGATTCGAGTATCTGTTCCCCGTGAAGTGGTCCCCTCGCCTTTGCGATCTCGTCAACAGATCTTCTTCGCATAATCCGCACTAATCAGAGGAAAATGAAAGAAACCCCGTTTACGCCGCGGAAGAATGTCCTGGGTTTCTCTCGTCTTACTAGATTGGTTGAGACTTTCTGCCGTCCCGCAGACGAATTTCGATTTGTGAATACTTCTCCCTGGAGCTTAGGTAATCTCAACCCCCTTCGCAGTATCTCTGGACATCTTCGCATCGGAACCCCATCGACGAAGACCTGGTTATTAGTTTTCCACCTACTCAGTTTATCCACCAGAGGTAATCATGAGTCCTTTCCTCGTAAGTCTCACCTCTCCCTTCCCAGTCATAAGAAGAATTGCCACATTTTGTTTAACTCTAATCCAAATTATTGGATAACTTATATATTTTCCCTAGAGCTAGTTTCCTTAATTCTTGCCCGTCATAGTATTCCTTGGTCGCACTAATTATTATTTAGATTTTTAAATTTATCTGTACCCTTGTGCTTATTACTATTTGTATTAAAGTATATTTTTATAGAGGTGTTTTTCTTTCGAATAACCATTAAGACGAAGCCGGCAAACGTATTCCCAGTCAAAGAGCCAACCTTAATAATATTGCACTCTTGTGAAGTTATTTACCATACCTCAATTCATTTGTACCCAAGCCCAGCGCCGGCAGTGGCGGCCTGGCTTACATACGTGTGTAGTTTATACGCGGGTGCTTATTATTATTTGTATTAAAGTATATTTTTATAGAGGTGTTTTTCTTTTGAATAACCATTAAGACGAACCCGGCAAACGTATTCCCAGTCAAAGAGCCAACCTTAATAATATTGCACTCTAGTTGGAAGTCATTTACCATACCCCAATTCAATTGTACCCGAACCCAGCACGGGCAGTGGCGGCCTGGCTTACATACGTGTGTAGCTTTTTGAGGCTTTGGGGTCACACGCCTTCGTCCTTCGACAATTCTCATCATGAACATGTAAGAGTTACTTAGGATCGATGTTTTCATCATCCATCTCTAGATCAACCTCGATGTCACAATCATTGCAGCTGGCGATGCAAGACATCTGTTTTGTTGGTAGTCCATGAATATAATGTAGATCTCTGCTGAAAAAAATAAGATTTATAAGAATACTTTTTATGATTCATGTAGACATTATATTTTCCACCGTTAGTCACAATCATTTATACTTAACATAAAAAAACAATTAAACGCCTCAGTCTAGTAAATAATTGGCAAACCACCAAGTAGAACAGAAAATCAGCCCCAGATTACACAATGTTGATGGTTCTTAAATAAAGAAAAAATAAATAGCTGACGTCACTATCATCATCTTCGCCATCACTCACCTTATCATAAATCGTCTTTAATCCCTCCTAAAACACAAGAAAATATACTTTATTTCTGTTCTATATTACAATATATATCAATATTTAATGCGTAGGAAGTATGTATAGTAACTATGAATTTGCCATATTCATAAAAAGTATCATTGTCATCAGCATCCTCTTAATAATCTAGCCAAAATCAGCATTATTAATGAATCTTAACTTTTATTAAGTAATTTAAATATTACCAGTCACTTTATTCATCATAGTAACTATCAGCCACCATCACTATTGACCAGAAGAAATACAGAGTATCCACAAAGGATAAAGATACCTCTGGATAAACTTGGCGAAAGAGCTCGAGCTTGCTATGCGTAGCGTGCGAAAGATCAGGTGCACATCTCTCACTGGCACATTCTTTTCACTGAAGTTGTACATCGTTTTACACTTTTTAAAAAATAATGGAATTTAGACATAATGAACTATTCAATCAAGTAGTATGATTCATTGAATAACTTTCCTCCATTGGCTTAGATTAGGGAGAGCCAAACGTTGTAGTAATATGTATCATTAACTGAAATGCTGTAAGGAGGCTTAGAGTGCTCTGTTTGGTCTAAGTATGATGGCGAAAAGAGTTCATATTGGTAGAAAACCACGTCGTCGCTTTAAGATGAAATGATTGAAACTGAGACTTATTTAAGCATCACATATTAAGTATCCCCCCTAGGATACTTTCCCGTTAAATAGATACACAGTAACCTGACTGCTTCATATTCTAAAGTCAGACTGATAAATAAATCCTGAAAAAACCTGAAAGAAAGTAATTAAGGAATTGTACTTCTACATATTCTAAAAAATATAAAGCAGTCTACACTTCGTGTTTCAACCTTGTATATACTATTTAATATTACTGATTCCAGTCAAAAGTTTGTGATATGTACCCAATTATTACCTATTGTTTAATTGTAGGTTGCAATTTACAATAATATATTTAGGTTTTTGATGGCATCAATTTGTTGAAAATTGTAAGCAGTCACACTTTGACTCATAGGACACTCGTATGTATATAAATAGTTATGTGTGTGTAGGAGGAACCTTTAGAAATGAAGAAGAAATTTAACTGTGAATTTGAGGATGAGATAAATTTTATATAACGGTTGGGCGTAAAGCAACGCAATGATAATATGATAAGTATGGTGCGTTGCCCGTGTGGCTCAAATAAGATGGATCTAAATATGCAATCCTAAAGATGTATCTGAGCGCCCAATTTGACATCGACTTCAAAATGAGATAGGGTTGCCATTTCGGAATGCTGCCAAAAAACCTTCCTGAATGCCGAAGTGGGCAAGAAGAGAATGGGTTTGTAAAAAGCACATCATTTGGACTCTTGATGATTGGAAAACAGTTCTTTTTAGTGATGAATCCTCAGTTTTAACATTCAGAAACTGCCCAAGAATGGTGCGCGGACGGCAAAGCTCAAATAGGATGGATCATAAATACACTATCAAGACGATGAAACGCCATTTAAGTGTGAAGTTTGAGGGTTGCTTTAGCCTGTTGGGTAGTGTGCCTTTATTTTTTTTTCACCCTAAGAACACAACTATGAATAGTTAACGATATTTAACCTTGCTCAAAGAAAAAGTTCCACCGATAATGGCATCTCATGAGAATACAACTTTTATTTACGATGGGGCACCTTGTCACAAGGCAAAAATCGTAAATAAATGGCTCAAAGATAATGAAATTGGTGTTCTAGATTGGCATGGTACTAGTCCAGATCTCTATATGATAGAGACTCTATGGACAATTATAGAAAATAAGGTTGAATTTCACAATACTGGCTCGATCTGCAACCTTACAGAAGCCATCAAAAAGGTCTGGTGCAATGAGATATCACAAGAAATGTGCCGAAATTTGATCAAATCGATGCCAGAACGTCTCAAACCAAATCATCAAGAACAAAGGATATATGATGAGATACTAGTATAAGGTAATGTAATAGATTTATTTTAAATATTGATTGTGTATAAATAATAGGTACAATTCTCATGTTGATTGAAATTTTTGGCCTGCACTTTATATTTAAATAAGAAAATAAATGATACTTAATATGATATGACTTAAAAAAAGGAGTTGTCAGGTAAGTTATATCCCCAAAATAGCGAGATATTTGAAACCGAGCAAGAAATAACTTGTTGATATAGTTGTTCCAATATTGCATTTCCTGTTTGATTGGACACATATTCCGGATCGAAGTTCCAGGACTTTATTCGTGATAATGCAGAATGGTGCTATGTTTCAGGTAAAATAGTGGTTAAAGGACGATTCTGCTATGTGCTCCACCGTGATATCTTTTAACGGGAAGGATTCAGGAACATTGGGTAGCGAGCTATTCCTATCTGGAGCTATCTTTAGTTATCACAATTTATGGCGTATTGTCCAAGTATATCGATGTATATGTATTTATCAAAAACAAATGCATTTTGCTGAGAGTTGTAACTGCTGTTTTTGCATGTCTTTCCATTTTAAAAATCTGGCAAGCCAGGAATCTATTAACTAAATATCGAATGTTTTTTTCACACCTCCAAGTATAGGAATTACTCGCAGAGTTAAATGGTGGTAGAATGATTTTGTCAGATATCAGAGTTTGGTGGATCGGAAAACAGTGATATCCTCACCAAATCTACTGACTGTGCAATTGCTAATGCTTCAATGTCCACAGTGTGATAAAAGTACTGTGGTATTGATTTAATTGCGTGTAGAGATTGTTGGGTTGCTTTGAAATGAGGAAGCTACCAGGAGCAGTACATCTGCTATCGTGACCTCAGCTATGCACAAAATATCGCTTGAATTCTCTATCAGAAATTTTCATATTATTATTTGTGAATTGTGCTATGATTTAGGTGCCGGTAATTTCTTTCGTTGAGTGCCTAGTTAAGTGAATGCCGGCATCAATGAGGATTACTTTGCCATCGGTAAAAATGTGAAACTATGTTTACTCATATATCTAAATCATATATCTAAATGTTTTTATAAAAATAAAGTAAAAATTTAATAATTCGGGCATATGGACTTTAAAAGCTTGGTATAAGGGGAATATTTATTCACATGTAGGCGAATTGATGCTAATTTTACACACATTTTAATTTTAATTGTGTTTTTCTCGGGCTCCTTGTCCCATGCTATGGATAATTGTGACGGTATTTCGTGAAAGTAATTAGAAGGCTAGCCGCATTATTTAGGTAAAATCACCGAAAAAAAGATTGAAGAGACTGCTTTGGTTGCCTCAGACAAGTGAACTCCCACTGTGCCACTCCTTACTCAGAATTTTATGAAGTGAATTTCTGCGCAAGAATAGTGAATAGTGTGACTCTTCTTGAGTAATGTTAATAATTGGCAATAGCGAAAGGTCGATCGTTCGAAAAGTGGACCAATGGTCTTCTTCGATTGAAGACGGTTTACGGACGGATCTTCACTCCTTTGTGGAGCGAGGACTGAAACTTCAATAGGCTCACTCGCAATCTCCAGAAGCAAGGAAAATATTGAGGTCAAGTGTTTTTTTTTACTTGGACATTGGCCCTTTGTTCTCCTCCTCTCTCTCTCATACAGACTCACGTCATTTTCTTATACACATAACCGACAGTATGAATATTGACCATCTACTCTACCGTAAGATGCAGGGAAAATGAGAGGGACGCTTCGCATTACTCTTCGGGTCCTCTCGGCGGGCCCAAAATCGGATAGAGGTAAGGTTTCGAACAAATATATGGAAACTTGAAGATTGCACTGGTCAGACGAATCGACATTCAGAATGGATACTCTTCTATTTGTGCGATGGAGGCCGATTGTGAAGCCTTGACCTCAAGCAAAGCAGTTCAATGCCTGAAGAAGGTTAACCTAAAACCCCCCACACACCCTCAAATAAAAACACATCTGCATGCGCCTCGACTCTTAGGTTGGGAGCCACTCGGCAGAAGACATAAAGGATGAGGTTGAAAGGAACCACCCTTGGCCAAAAGTAGCGGAGGTTATTAATTTTAAAACTTACACGCACGACTTCAAGGTCGTTTTCGAGGATACGGCAATGACTCAAAAGGCAAAGAATCTCGGACTACTTCTTTTAGCATAAGAGTCTGCCCAGAGCAGATTGAAAGAGAAGATTTTGTCGACTTGCAAATGTGCTTTCGTTTCTATAAGTACGGCAAACACACTAATTCAAGCTGCCCCGAAAAAGACTTTACGATATGCTCAACTGTGAAGGCCCCCACCGGACTATCTCCATAGGATTCCCGATCAGGAAAAACGAGAAACAGAAACAAACACACCTGGACGTGAAACGGAGGAAAAGAAGGCAAATTCCATCTATGCAAAAGTAGCCAAAGCGACGATTGCCGAGACGCACAACCAAAAGACTTTTCTCCACATCGAAAATGAGCACTCTACCAAAATTATGCGTTGCATTTATTATGCACAGATAGCAAACATTACTCGCCCAGGTACTTTTGCCACCGAGGTCAACTGCATGCTCGTAAAGAACGTCCTGCAGGAGATGTGGTTCCCGGACAATCCTCCTTCAGAGGAGGTTATGAGAATAAGCGTAGCCCATCAGTGCCCGGAAACGTGCCAAAAGGTACCCGCACACTAAAACACAGCCACCACACGCGACCCACGTGAACAAAACCAAAAAACAAAAACAAGCGCCACTTACACCCCCAAAAATAATACTGATACACCAAAAACACAACCCAAGACACCCAACAAGAAAGCAGTGCAACCAAAAGAGACCAGGTCTCCACGGTCGAGAAAAACCTCAAAACACGTGGTCCGAGGTCAACCTCCTCATCTCGAGGCAGGGAGACTCAACTCATATAGCATGCAAGAGACTTCAATCTCAAGCGATATACCCGCCAATCAGTGCCCTTTCCAACCGAAATCGATTCCCGCAAACCATCAGAGGGTCTTAGGACTGGAAGATACAAGTTGGAAATGCTCAGATGAGGTTCCGGAACGGCAAGTTGAGGAGGCTCTCGCCCATAACATGATTAAATTATCACCGAATTCTTTCTCACAATCACTGACACATAATTTAGAAAAAAACGAAACGGCAGAGAGCGCACCCCGCCCAGTACACCTCATGGGGCTGAAGTGGATCGCGAATAAGTGGCCACTTTAATCCCACACAATAAAAGACCCAACATTACACAAAATGTCCAACAAAATTACGATTGTACAAATGAATGTCGATAGATGGGACGGAAAAGGTTGCATCTATGGCAATATTTTGCGACAAAGTGACCCTGACCTTGTATTTATCTCTGAACATAAAGTGACCACGCAAAAAGAGTTAAAAATATTTTAATACGACGTCATTAGTAAAAATCATACCCATGAACGGTATGACGACTGCGCAATAGCCGTCAAAAAAAGACTAAAATACCAAAAAATACCCGACTTAGATGAATCATACCTTGCCATTGAGGTAGGCACTACCCTAGGAGGTCTGGTCGTGGCTCCGGGATACCAAACCCCAAGGCGCGGCTATGTACCCATGCACAACCTTCTACAGATTTTCAGCCATAAGAAAAATGTAATCTTTGCTGGAGATCTGATTGTAAGGTGTGCAGCGGCAGGGTATACCTCTTACAACAATGCAGGCAGAAACCTCGAAGTATTACTTGACAGACAATACGTGACAAGAATCGGACCAGAATTCCCGACATATATAACGAAAAAAGCAGCAACGAAACCTGATATTGTTTTATCCAGTAGCAGGTTTCAATACAACTACTACATTGAACCAGGCCCCATCATTCCGAGCGACCACCAGGCTATTAAAATTACAGTTGGTGTAAATCCCATTCAAATTGCAATCCTAGAACACAAAAGCTATAAGCAGGCAAACTGGAAAAGCTAGAGAAATTACCTTCTAAATTATATCTCAGACCCTTTACTCGATGCCAATTTAGAAGAGATAGAAAAAGAGCAGGATAAAATCACTGACCTCCTAATTAAAGCCGATGAAAATAGTATTCCCCATATGAAGTATAAAACCCTTCCAGCTCCCTATTGGCCCCCTCCCATGAAAGCCCTTGCCCAGGAATATAAGGACCTGTTTAATGTAGTAGCACTGATAGGCCCCACCCACATGCCCACAGAAGACTAAGAGATATTAAAGACGAAGTCCAAACACTAATTACGGACCAACAGATACTCACATGGGACAAAGTAATAGAAAGACTCGAAATTGAAAAAGCGTCACATACTTTCTGAGAGACAGTTAAACGCATTAAAGGAAGACCTCCCTCAAAAAAAATCACACTTATAAACGACGGTATAGAAATTGACGAGCCTAAAGAGATTGAAGAAATGTTTAGGATTTTCTAGTCCTTAATCTTCACAATTACCCCAGAAGAAAATGACAATTACGACCTCGAATTCGAGACTGACATAATCTAACAACTAAACACACATATACACAGAACCTCTCCAAATCATTGTGTGTCGCAGAAAAGAGTGATGATGGGCTATGGTAGTAAAATAACTGCCCTTGAACTCACCGTCAGTCTAAAAGTTTTTCATCAAAGAGCACTGGGTACCACGGGGCTAACCAGGGGGAATTTTATCAAGGCCCCGCCTAATGTTTGGAGTGGGCTGCTTAACATCATGAATGCCACTCTGAAGACGGGCTACTTTCCGGATCAGTGGAAAGTGGCCAAGATGATTTTCATTTCTAAATCGGGAAAGCCCCCAGACTTCCGTGCCAGCTTTCGGTCGATATATCTCTTAGAATTTGCTGGCAAAGTCTTCGAGAAGATATTAGCCAATAGTGTCAACTCTTTTCTCGACGAAGCCAACTTGCATATGAGCAAAAACACGGATCCAGAAGGAAAAGATGGACTGACACGGCACTAGCCGTTATCACCGAAAAGCTTGCTAAGAGCAAGACAGACAAAAGGCATGCTGACCTGGTACTCCGCGATGTCAAAAAAGCTTTCGATAAGGTTTGGAAGAGAGGACTACAATTTAAGATTATTCAAGTAGGCCTCAACGCCATTCTTGAGAGGATTCTATGCGACTACATAATGGAGAGGAGAGCATATATACATATCCGAGGATACAAAGGCCCCGAATTCAAACACGAATCAGGGGTGCCACATGAGGGCTGTCTCAGTGCCCTTCTATACAAAATATATACACGTTACCTACCACAACCTTTATCTGAAGGTACGATATACGTTCAGTTCGCTGACGATATGTCACAAATTTGTACAGCCGCTTACGTTCAGAGGGAATTTATGGCGAGAAATACGGCTAAGGAGATTTCCAACATCAACTCTTTCGAGAGGAGATGGAAGATATCGACCAACGCCCCTAAATTTAAAATAATTCTCATGTTTCGCAAGACCTTCAATGACATACGGGTAGAATGGAAGCGAATCTCCTACTCATGAGAAGGGACGGTTCTGGGGCTCAAAATCACCACAGGGGACTACAAGAGTCATATTGATCGAACAGTCGCGAATAGCAAGAGAGATTTGAGGGAGTTTTTTAAGTTCTGTGACCTAACTAGCTCAAATAAAGTCAAGATATTCAATGCGTGCATTCCTCAAGACTCTTGTACCCCCCGGTGCCGTTGAACGCGAGCGCCAAGACCCACATTGCAAAACTACAAGTCATCTAGAATAAGGTGGTTTTACTTATTAGAAACACCCAAAGAAGAGAACATAAACGACAGAGGGAGCTTCACGAATCGGTTGGATTATCTCCAATCAACGTTGCGCTCTACGAGAGAGCTAAGAAGATATGGTAAGCCATTGGTGCGCGCTTGACCCCTGAATTCTCTCGTACACACCTAGACATCAAAGCCGATCGACAAATAAGACCATTTAAAAGCAGCAAATTACATTCGGTCGATGACGTGACTCCCAAATACACATTACAGAATCGACAATAGACAAGAATCGACTAGTAAAAATTAACTTCATATTAAATCCAAAACCCAAATTCACTTTAATAAAAATTTCAATTTCAATTAACATATAGGAAAATATCTGTTGAAAAAACCACAGCGAGATTAAAAACCCCGTCTCAAATAAAAGCTTGAATGCCAAAGATCATCATTAAGATGAAAACCTAATAATTAAATTAATCGTGTTAATTTAATTAAATAAACTATAAAATTATAGTTTATTAAATGAAAAAAGAACCCCAAACTAACACAAAAACAGAGCTACCCTTTCACAAGGGAACTTTTTATTCTCTCTCCCACACATCATCTATTCTTTAAATTCACCCTTTACCCACTTTACTCATTTTACTTTTCTCTCTAACTCTACTTATATTTCACCACCTATTATGTCCAAAGTGCAAAGTCCAAGGATTCGAGGAGGATTATGTACTAATTTATTCCCGGGAAATTACGTTATAGATTTATTTTGGTATCTATTTCTGGTAATATGGCTAGAATTGACATGTGGCCCCACAATATAATTGACTGTACAACAAAGGTGCATTTTGCACGATTAATCTGCAATCTAGGCAACTTAAATCTTTCATAGGCCATCTACGTAAGCAAAGACTAGCTCAAGAGAACTCTAGACATCCCTAATGTAATTTTGAAAAATTAAAAGCTGTTATTTATGTTTTCTAGCATCTAGATACATTTAAATAATTAAGTGAAGGAGGATATTTAAAATTGACTCCAATATAATTTATCAAGTGATAATCGAAAATCAAATAAGCGAAAAGACCTGCATTTCTTACCGAGAATTATAGGGCTGGCATAAAGAAATTTTCTTGGACTTCTTTTCTTTCCTTCTGACAATAGTGTTTCAGGAAACGTTGTAAATTTAGCCAATAGAGATTGAGGGCAACTAGTAAGAGAGAGAACATTGGTTGAAACTTTATAAATGGTAGGATTGTGGAAGATATGGAACATTTTTCTCATTAGTTGTTTACGTCTTTTTATAGCAAATACTCGATCTGGTAGCTAGGTGAGCTATAAAATATGAGTGCGGCTATTTAGGTACATTGCACCAAAGGATTCACTGCTAACTTGGTTTTCCTTGCAATTAGCTTTTGTATTTTTAAATCCACCACTAATGAAGTTAAAATGAGAAAGAATGTCATCACCTAAGATCGCTGTTTTCACGTTACTGACGAAGAATTTCTTCATGAAAATTTCCTCATGTCATGTGCAATTTGGTAAACAGTGGCCGTCTGAAGTTGAATCCTGGTCTCCTTCTGCTTATTGATAAGGGATGCCGGTCTGAATGAGATAACTGATCTGGTGTTAAACAGAAATCACCCGCGCGTGAAGAGATGGGTGCAATGGGAAGGGGGGGGGTTAATAGTAACATATTTTAACATCGTGAAACCTGGAATTTTCCAACAGGTAACTTTAAGGAGAGTTAGGATGGCGGAGTGAGCGAGAAGGAGAACGTGGTTTTGAGTTGAACGGTGTTTCTTAACTTTGTTGAGCGCTTGTCAAATGATGGGGATAACTCATAGTTGATTGAGTAGAATCCGGAGTAGAGCCCCTTACATATTTTTTAGTGAGGTGCTCTTGTGAGGCTGGTCAACTGCTTGCAATTAGATCTTTCGAAAGCAAGAGCGACGGCTGAGGATTATTGATCCAGTATGGTTTCAGTAGCGAAGATCTCCAAGGGTTCTTGAATGTGGGAGGAAAGTATGAAAAGTAGGTAAGGCTTTGCCGTAAAATTGTTCATTCATATTGCCTCCATGAGTATCCAGAAACTTGCGCAAAAGTTCGAGATAATAAGGATAGCAGAGCTTGTCCAACCAGGATATGAGCTCGATCGTTTGCACAAATGTAAGGTATATCTCTCCGAAATGGCGGTTTTATATTTTGATAGAACTTGATGCCAGTTAAGTAATTAAGGAATGGGGAGATGGATTATAATTTTTGCGTGTAGGTGGATGATTAATTGCGTACATGGCAGGATTTACCGGCTGTATGACTAATGTATTAAGTGTGTGCCTGCTTCGTTAAGTAACTTGTCTATGTTTTTGAGTCCCTTCAATTGTGTGAGATAAAAGAATTGCCCGAATGATAAGACTTACCTTTGTGTAACTAGAGATGTTGGAGGACGTGAGTGTTTCTTCGTCTCACAAATTGTGAACTCCTTTCATGTTTCCAGGTTAAACAAAAATTTAGTTCATTTGGAGATTTTGATTTAAAATACAATATATCTTATTCAACTGGGAGCGAATAATATTACTCGTCATAAAGTCTGTAAGATCTTCTCTCAAATAACGCCTTAGATTAAAAATTGAAAATATAACACTCTAAGCACAAATTGTGCTTACATTCAATGATGAAACCAGCAGGTTCTTCCAAATGAAAGAGAGTGGAATGTGTTTTCTATAGAATTATTTTTTGGCCAAGTTACAAAATTATAAAATCAAGAATAAGAGTAATGTACTTAGGGCCACTTCTGAAGATTTGGAAAATCGTTGATTTAAGAATTTAGCTAAAATTATAGAATGGTTGACTTTATGATTGACGAAAGACTAAAAATAAACATAGGATAACAAAATTCTTAAGCTTTAAGGATTCCTTATGGATTTATACGTCTTTTTAGGACATGGAGAATCACGTTTCTTTCACTTGCAACGGTGAAAATATATTTTTACGAACAAGGGCATTAATATTTTTAAAAAATAATCCACCAAATTATCTACGAGTATTATACAGGGTGTCTCTAAAGTCTGGATACAGGAAATACAACAATGGTCTTCACGTTCACCAAACCTTACCTCTTTGACTTCTTTTTCTTGAGCATGCTAAAGGGAGTGTACTCATTGAAGGAAATATCAAAGACACCTGAGGAACGCATGCTAAAATAATAGGCGGAAATTTGGGGTTAATGCGTCAGTTTCCTGTGAATCTTGCAAGGCACATTGAACTTTGCATTACAAATGATGAAAATCACATTGAACATGGTAATTATAAATATTTCAATAAATGAAATATGGTAGAAGATTTTTACTGAAGATATGCATTGTTATTCTGTCCATAGATTGAGGACACTATCATCAACAGAGCGAGTTAAAGGGTTAAATTAAAAATAGCAGGAAGTGTAAAAGAACTCATGAGCATTTCGGGAAAATATTTCTTAAACCTACGAACTAGTCCCAAGCACCCCTCCTCCCCAGTGACGAGGTGTGAAAGGGCCACTATGTCACGCACCTCGCTGCTAAATGATGAATCGACTCGGCCTTCGTATTAAGATGTCTGAAGCATGTGACTCCTTTCTCCAAATTCCCCCTTCCCGCTCAGAATCGGGCCTAGGAAATAAACGAGTTATTCTGTATTTTGAAGAGTCCAGCCCGCAACTCAAGGCCGTCCTTATCGTCGGGTACCGTGATCGTTAATCAGACAGCAGACATTCTCAACCGTGATTCCAGCCTAGTTAATTGGTTACTTCTGTGAACGGCAAGCCTTTGAATTTGCGCAACAGTCTTCCTTCGTTTAATTGAACCGACGAAAATCTCCATTGATTACCTTTAGAGAAAAGAAGATTCCTCATCCAGTGAACTAAGAGAATTCTCACATTCCCCGTCAAACGTCATCTTTGAAGTTTGGCTATTGTCAAGTTTCCTCTTTTTGACCTGAGCCTAATAACATTAATCAATTAATTCTATTTTAGAATCTCTCCTCATAATAATTATCAAGAATCAAATTCAATTTAAATAATTCCCTCTTGTCTATTATTATTCTTATTTTGACCTTTGTAAATCAAATTATTTTTTTGTTTCCTCTTTAACTAACCTTGAACGATACTTTCGATCTATTTAAGTTAATCTCTCCAACCATTTATACACTCTGACTCTTATCGATTTGAATTTCAATGCCTCAAGTGTGACCTTCTAGTCGGTCGTTAATCTCTGCGAAAAGTCCTTCAACGGTTTGCGTTGCAGTAGGTGATTAAGTCACGTCCACATAATATAGGAGTAATGTATGGCATAGAGTGATTGAAAACGACAGGTAGGATGCTCCTCTCACAGAATTTCTTATTAAGATTTGATTGACCTGAGAATAAAATAGCTAGAGAAAATATCTGCTATTTTAAGAACTTTACAATGATTTGTGCATCACGAAAAAAAGTGGTATAATGTATCTATTGGGACCGGAAGTTCATTAGGATGGAAGTTTCCTCTAAAAAATTAAAAAGTTCAACACCGAAAAATCTGAGATAGTGTCAAGAGGGGAAATAATAGAAGAAATTCGCTACTTTCTCAACCTACACTATAATGACCCTCCTGAAATAATAATAAGTAGCAGAAAAACAATTAAATTTCTTTTACAAGACCATACATATTCGGAATAAAAGCATTCATATATTTGAAATTCGGAGAGAAAGGCCACTCTTTTGGAAAAAGCCTTTTATAGTTTTAAAAATGTATTGACAATTTAATGATTTAAGTTCGATAATTTAATTAATAGATTGGAAAAACATATTCTGCAAATCTATGACACCTCAAACTTAACCATAAGCCAACGCCAACTCTTTCCGCCCTTCCTCACTTAACTTATTTTGACCCATGAGCATCCTACTTTTGTTAGTCATATATTTTGCTTAAACCTAATAGTCGTCGATAATGCATGGCAGATTGCCCCCACCCTTCTCGCTTATTTCCCGAAAGTGTGAAATGGCTGATATAAACTCCATATACACTATACAAGGCTGTTCCTCTATAGATGGCAAACGAAGCCCTTTGGCATGCAAAAGTTCCCACAACTTTTCCCCATCTATAGTTCACCAATATTTGCAAATTCACGTCATATTAAAGGAGTAAGAAGAGATCATTTTAAAGAAATTTTCCTAATCTAGTTTATAAACTATATCTTCAAACTTCAAATATTATAGCAGTGCTTGGATTATAGTCACCCACTTTATGACGAAACTTTCCTTCTAAAATCAAAATGATGGAAGTCGGTAAGACACAATTCATGTTTAATTTTGCAATTACCGGAGTTTGAATGTTAAGAAGGTTGGCTTACCGGTGATATGTTATAAAGATTGAAAACAAAAATTTTGACATCATTCCTTGTTTTTCATACACTACTTCCCGAATTATGTTTGAAATTTTTTCCCTCAAAATTAAATCTTTGTTGCAAAGTTCCCCAATGTCTAGCAGTGAAAGAGTTATATATTTATAAGTGGAAGATAACAAAGCATAATCAAAGGAGAATTTGTGTAAAGTTAGGGATGCCTTGCTATATAGAAAAGTTTGCAGGTATCGCTTATATCAGGGCCCTTTGTGAAAGAAAGCATGTTAATAGATCTCAAAAAGTGTGATGGGTCGGTACTGAGAAATATAGGCTTTTATTAGGTATATTAAAGAAATAACTCCATTAATTCTAAATTAGGTCGTGCAGCGATCTTAGGATCCACTCAAGCCCAGAGGGAAAACAGAAGATCTAAGTTGGATGAATATAAGCGAAATTTTATCATAAAATTAACAGGGATATTGTGATGCATCTGAAGATTTGGACGATTCATTGCCTTAAATCTACCGTAAGTTGAGAAATAGTGACACACCCTTATACAATATACTCTTTTAAACTGCCCTTCCAAGCATTCAACGCTGGGAAAGGAGGGGCACGCTGCTGAATTTAAGATATTTTAGCTAAGAAAGGAGAGAATAAAGGTTATTCGGGATGGAATGGGGTAGTGCAATGGCGAAGTACCCACTGGGGTAGAGAACAACGGCTGCAAGTTTTTTTTCAAGTTAAAATGCCGAGTAATGGAAGCATGGCGTATGGGGAGAAGAAATTTAAATTAATAAAAGAAATTTGTAAATTGCTTTGATCAGGTTAATATAATTATGCGCTCTACCAAATCAGACAGTTGCTTTAGCTAGGGTGAGTTAGTGGCATGTGTAATCTCGTAGCCAGACTAACAGATCTCATCAGTGTTAGAGGAGGACATGGGATCTAAAATCTGCCCTGCTTCAGGCCTTTCACAGGAGAATACGGCAGTTGTGAACAGTAAATTCTAAATGTTAATAATAAGTAATTCGGCATAAATTAATCAATGAAACGGAAAAATATAAAAATATTTATTAAAGTTTGCTGTCATGAGAATTAAAACTAAATAGGAATACGAATAAAAATGAGGAAATACGGAAAACTGATAAATTAATAATAATTTATTAGTTTGATTAAATTAATAAATATTTGAGGAATGTGGTTGATTGCCATGATCCTCACAAATGAATTTACACCAACCATTACATTTACCAGCTACATCAATATGGGCAAACCCGCACCTTTAAAAGCACTTAGGTGACTGTGACCTAGATGTGTTAGAGTTGCCTACCATTTGAAAACCATTGAGAAAAGTTGATATTAAAACCCCCCTCTTCATTTATAAACCATCCCCTTACAATTCATTTAAAAGAATTATGTATAGGATCTTATTAAAAATTGTACTTCAACTCCTTTAAAACATTAATTAGGAATGAAAGAGCTTTTTCACACAAAAATATTGCATTTTATCTGTAAACTGAAGGCATTTTGAATAAAATGAACTAAAGGAAAATATGGAGTCAGGCCTCATTAGGTATATCTTTACAATCTATTCACACGGTTTGATTTAGTGGTTCCAAACATTTTCAAAACTCTACTCACTCCATCAATATATATTTTCCTCCTACTTTTATATAAAATATTAATAGTTTTGTTTATTTTAAGAAAAGACTGGAAAAACTATATAGCTTTTAAGATGGGCAAATTGAAGCTGTAAAAACGCCTGCACATACCGAAATTTAATCACATACTTATCATACCATTCATATTGGTGCCGAAACTTATGAATGTGTCTGTGACTGAGACTCCAGACAATGTTGCGACTTACTTATATAAATTAAGATCGGAGAGAAAAAGTTTCATTTTGGTGAGTTGTGTTATTATTCTTCAGCGTTACATCGGCAACATAAGCCATTCACTTTCGTCAAGTGATGATAATCAAAGAACATCTGTATAAAGTAGAGTTTATAAGGAAGCATTTGCATTTCAGGCGACTCTCAATTAAAGAGTCATATCCGAGGAGAAGAATAATTAGCAGGTGTTTACCTTCCTGTTTAAAAGAAACTTTCGTTACATACACTGCTCTCTGAAAATTATCATTATCTTCATCTCGTGCGGTGATGACGTTTACATGCAATTGCATAGTTAGATGCTTCCTAACTCAGCAAAACCTTTCTAAATTGATTTTAAACTAAATTGTACAGAATAAAAAAGCTTTCACTTTCCTGTAAAATAATTTCTTATTAACTTTATAATACTGTAGCAAAGACAAATAAAATATTCCAACCTTTGAAATTTTCATACTTGTCTCTCATATTCTCCTGGCGCCATTAAAAAAATAGTATGCATTCAGCTCACAAGGACTTGCTCTAAGAAGTCTTTCTATTGTCTTATCGATGGATATTTTCAATTTTAAAACATTAGTTACCAAATTAACTCAACTGACTCAATTTACTACTTAAACTTCTAAATTGGGCAAAAATATATGATTGTTTATAAAATATAGAAAGTTTTCGAAAAATCTTTATCGAACTTTTAACATAGAAATAATTATAGCATTAACCATGCACGAAAGTCAACAGCACAAAAATATAAATGGATAGAAAGAAAAATAGAATAAATAAATAGGTTTATACTAGGAATAAAACTTGTTCTGAGATTAAAAACTATTGTATAAATTTGATCACGACAGAATTTAATAATCAATTAAGGGATTACAAAGCAATTTCTAAAAACATAGACAACCAAGTAGAATTAAACATATAAATTAATGGGGAAAGATGCATAAAAGAATAATTGGTAATAACTTTTCAGAATTTAACTGAACCTTTTTATCTACTGAAATTAGATCTCAATATTTCCTCACTCCTTAATCAATATTTACTACCTCAACATTTCAAATATATGACAAAATTCTATTTTAAATCTGATATTTTCAATAAATTTATAGGGTCTGGTTGGTAACCAATTCTCTCTCGTTGTTTGCTATGCTGGGTTAAGTGATCGGCGAGTTTCCTTAGGATAAAGGAAAATATATATTGCTGGATTCTTTATTTTGTGCTACATAACTAGAATAAGCCTCCAAATGGCGAACAGTAATGACAAATTTTCTTCTGGAATAATAATGATAACTCTTTCTGTACAGATATTTTCCCACCAATCATGATTGTGCTCATATATGTCATACTTATGTTCATTTTTTGAATAACAGACCTTAGCGTTAACGAATTGACCAATCAGCGTCACTATGGATTCATAAGGTTAATAACGCTGAAATCGTTTGCATGTAACCAGGACTGAAATTCATTTTCCGACTGACTGCTAAAACTTTCTTGTTATGATTATTTCTCTTGTACATGCATTTGCAAAAGGAGGTAAAGTCAAGCCAAAAAATTATAAACGTTCCACGAAGATTTTGTGTGAACCGTTTAAATCTTTCATTCGAATGTTTTACTTGGTTCGCCCTCACAGTACTACGCCCCAAGAAAACGAAGTGTTTAATACATAATTAATATCTACGCCTTACAATTATAAACAAATATATATATATATATATATATATATATATATATATATATATATATATACAAATATATTTTAATATGCTATGTTTACTGTGAACCAATTATACAATTTCCTAAGACTTCAAAATGCTCATCTTTGAGGTATTTTGGAGTCATATTTGATGCTATAATGTGTTTCCATCACTACAGGAGTTCGCCGCGGGAACGTGGAGTGTCTTCACATATTATCAAGAAACATATAGGTACTTTAAATAAATTCGAAAGAACCCTAGAGCGTTCGAACGCAGGAACTGCAGCACTTAAATGGGAACAAAATTATGTTTGCATGCGTGTGTGCGTAGCACAACTTTATTATGCCGTTTCTTTACTTCTATCATTGACTTCAATATAATTAATTATATTTCGAAGCATACTTACAGCTTTGTGCCCGCGCCCACAACATTATATACTTCCCTATTTCAATTGTTATCCTTGACTGCATAAAATAGAATTCAGAGGGGTCAGCAGTCTTGATGGGAACGTGAGGAGAGGGGAAACTGTAAGATACTCGAGTCAGAGGCGGTTACTTACTGCTATCCAAGTCTTGTATCGGACGTTTTATAGAGGCGAGGTGAAGGCGCTTTTACAAGTGCCCGAATGGGCAGGGTTCCAATGGACAGATGCTCTGCCGCGCGAGGTGGAATTTGCCCTATTCCCGCCGTCACGACATAATTCCCAGAGAGAACCTTCCTGCTCTTGAGCACATCTCAGGCTTCCGCGAAGTAGTGCCTCCAGCCCATCACGGCCTTCACGATTTTGTGCCTCGTTAGCATGGATTAAATAGGGTCGACCAAGTGTGTCATTTCTCTCTCTCTCTGTCTCTCTCACCATGAAAATGACGAGTGCACGTCTTCATTCTCTCTCTCTCTCTCTCTCTGACAGATACTCACATAGAAAGGTTCCCTCCCAACTATGCTGTTCTACTTAGAATGGGCATAATTGTGAACTTGTGGAAACGAGCTTTGAGGTTTATCCCACTACGGAACAGAAAGAAAGGAATAAACTGGGATCGGACTCAGCTACGAACGCGGAATGGATTAACACCTTTAACCCTGCGGTACCGTCCAGGATCACAGAGAGGGAGAGACACTACCGTCTCTGTGTTATGTCGGATGTAACTGAGATATACTCACAAACTTACATACGCTCATATGATTGAACCACAACTTGACATACGACACTAGCAGTGTGTCCGCTGCTAAAAGGAGCAGCACACAAGGCATATCTGTTCAAGATACAGTGTGAAAGGCCGCTTTCACAATGCCAGCCCCTCCACAACTCTCTTATGATTGAACTGCAGCGGTAACCACGCCGCAGTAAGTCAGAAATTTCCTTACCTCCCAGAAAAGCGAGCAGTGGCCATTTCAGAGATACGCAGTAAAGAGTACACCCACCTAAACACGCCAAGTTTGCTCGCCCTCTTGAGAGCCTTCGCTGCTGCTTGCGGTGTCGTGGAGATCACACAACACCCTATTCCACCTGCAAACATGCCTACCGTGTACACACACTCACTCCCTGAACACATACACACACACGGTCAGAAAACACACACACAGACCGAACACACACTCCCTGGTCATACACCAACAACACCAGCAAACACATTTTAACAATCTTCGCTCTCACAATTAAAATTCATTTGTAAATTATTATTTCATCTAGATTCTAACAAGTAAAATTAGATACTCATGAAAGGCAAACTAAGTTAAATATTATCCTAGATGAAATTGAGTTATAGGAACTTTATCAACCGATTTTAGATGCCATTTATTCTCTTCATACCTTTATACGATCAGCCTTTCGTAGGGTCACAGTGAAGAGGGCACGCCTGAAGATCGGGATACAGATCCCAGTGCGAAGGTCAATTAAACAAAGTCGAGTGCAGTTGGCCTAAATAATCAATTCTTAGAGGTTCATGGATTAGAGAAACTAATGTTAGAAAAATATATAACTTTGCTATATACAAAGAAAATATTTGCACGGTAGCAAACAGGAATAGGGCGGGGGGAGGGGATAAAATAACTCTATGGGTACGAGAGCCCGAGAGAGGATGTACAGTGATTGCTCCAGAGAAAATGGGAGAGTGCAAATATCGGGAAGACTCAAGTAAAGCCTAGTTGACTAGAGGCTTCAATACGGCAAGTAAACGGGGCACTGCAACGTTGAACTTGCAAGATTCCTTCTTCTAACCTCGCTGAGAAATGAGAGGGGAGTACTCCAGTCGTTGAATGAATTTGATAACAGAGTGATAGATGCCTGGCCGTGTCTTTCGTCTATCGCCGAGAAATCTGAACTCAGATACGAGCAAGGCTGCGTAGGGGTGACGCTTTGCGTTTGAAGCTGGAAGACGTTGGAGGCGAAGCTGGGTGTAAGAGACTGCACTTGGCTGCTAACCTAGACAGAGCTGTATGGTACTTCTTTTTCCAAGCTTTTCTCGAAATATTTATACTGTTTGGCGAAAGAGGGTCACCAGGAGCCCTCAAAGGGGGACGAAGATCTCATTAGACTTGGGAGGGGGAATAGTCTTGGCGGCCTCACAGCATTGCGGAAAGGTACTTGGCGCCGTGGGTCTAGTGCCGATCAGAGGGTGCGACGGCGAGAAATAGAACCCAAACGAAACATGCGGTCCCACGAAAACCTTGCGGCTTCCTTGGTGCTGTCTGGTCATGAAGCTGTATCTTCTCAGGCCTCACAGGTAGACGTTGAGTTCTATGGATGAGGTAATCCTTCTCTCTCTGACATCTCATCACCTTCCCTCCCAAGATACAACTTCCGAAAAAGTGACATCAGACTAATACAGGGTAATTACAAGGCTTAGTTTCCCATAGGAAAACAATTTTAAAACGGATGGTACCAGATGCTCTGCACAAAAATAAGTCAAATACAGGAGACTCGGGAAATGTTCGGTATTCCCATTACCGAACACATCAAGAAAAAAATAAATAACGTTAATAATACAATAGGACCGACAGAATAGTTATCAATAGCCGGGGTCAATATAGTCTTGTTAACTAGGGTCTTACATACAAGGACCCTAAGAAAAAGAAAAGATAGATCCCACAATCCCGACAAAGGTACATACGAATAGGGTAACTCATCAAAAATATATACACATAATAAAAAAAATAATGGCACATATTATTTTAAGGCAAAACTACAAAAATATTCAGGAATATATACAAAAATGATCCATTTAACGTTACAATTTATGGGAAATTACTCTGAGACAAATCCAGAGTATATCTGCTTAAGCTGTCTGCCAGGCAATTTTCGGAACCCTTTATATATACAATTTTAAATTGGAATTCTTGGAGAGAGAGACTCCACCTCATGAGTCGACCATTATTGTTCTTAAAGTTCTTTGCCTAAGAGAAACACTTTGAACTTGTAGATGCTCCACACGATAGCAAGAGCCTTCCACTCGATTATGCATAGTTTTTCTCGCGGGGAAGAGGTTTACGGGAGACTTTCGCCATGGTCACTATAATGGACGGCAATAGAACCTATGCCATCGTTACTAGTGTCAGTCCGTATGCAAAAAGGTTTACAGGAGTCGGGTAAGTGGCTGATCGTTGTAAAAATTAACTTCCCTTTAAGCTGGTCAAAGCTCGCAATCGAATGGGATGTCCAGACGAGGCACACGTGTAAATTTTTCTTGGGAAGATTACACAAGGGTGCGGCATTTGTACAATTGCTTTGATTTGGTCACTCCGGGAATCCAAGAAATCGTTTCCTATGTGGAAACCTAATAAGTCAATATAGGCAGAGGCGAAGTGGCACTTGTTAGGCCCAATCGTGAGGTAGTATTCCCGGAGTCGGCACAGGAGGGGAGGAAGGGCAGCTAGATGGTGCTCCAATTCCTTGGTCGCCACGTAAATGTTGTGGAAATAGAACGTGACGTGGTTGAACCCATCTAATATACCCCTCATCATTCGGTTATAATTGCTACATGCTGCCAGCAACCCGAAAGGGAGTTGCCGGAAATGCATCAAGCCCTAGTTGGTTTGGAAGACCGTGTCCCTTTTTACTGCTTTTCTTAATGGCAACTGGCAATAGGTTTTACATAGATCTAATTCCGTAATGAATTTGGCCTTCTCATACATGCGTAAATTCTGATCGATGAGGGGAATCAGTTTGGCTTCGAACACAGTGACGGTGTTTAACTTCCGGAAGTCCATGTACATCCGGTAAAAATTATCTCCCTTCTTCACCCTGACGACCCGGGAACAATACTCAGACTGCGAGGGCTCTATAATACCCATATTTAATAGCTTGTCTACCTCCTTATTGAACGCTTTCCTTAGGGAAACGGTGAAGGGGGAAGGTTCGAAGGGACAGGTTCCTGGGTGTTGTTTAGAATATTGTGCTCGAACTGGATAGCACAACCAGGGGTATCCGAGATTACGTCGGTGAATTGGGTGAGTAGCGCCTGTAAATCGGTCTTCTGGGAGATCGGAAGCTGAGAGTTCATGATCGATCGAGTTGGTCGATGGAAAATTAGGGGTATCTGGCATCATGACGTGATGAGGATATTCCGCTTCTTGTTCCACGCACGCGACTTGTACGATGACCAAAGGAAGGAGGGGGTAGCTGGCCTCCAAGGCGGATTCTTTGCAAATGTCACAAGTTGAATGGCTCAAGTGCGTCGATGGTACATTTTAAGCATGTTCACTTGGAATAGCTTAGTGCCAGACGTAGGTGGATCAAGTAGTCGACGGAGCCGCGTCTCTCGATCACTGGGAAGCGACCCTCCCATTAAAACAAAGGTTTATTGTTGTTCCTGGGGAGTAGCAAAAAGACTTCGTGTCGAGCTCAAATTTCATTCTGAAGACTTACAAGTAGGTTATATACTTGCTCAAGTTTGTCTCGGCGTTCTGATGCGCGATCTCTGTGCACTTTCCCAACCTCTGCCTCGGGTCTAGGAGGTAAGCGTAGGGCATTGCAACTCCTGGTCTAATTTCGAATTAAAGAAGAGTTCCTTTAATATGCCAAGGTGCCCTCTAACATGATGTCCATACAGAAGCTCAAATGAGGCCAAAATTAGGATGCGATGCCGGATTTCCCGGTATAAAAATGGGCTACCGGCAAGAAAGAAGGCCATTCTCGGGGTTGTTCGGCCCACAGCTACTTGAGGATGGATTTGAGGCAGACATTCAGCCTCTTACCCATCTCGTTACCAACCTAGGTAAAATGGGGTGGTAAAGAGGGGTTTTATCTCAAGTAGCTTGCCGAGGTAATCTATCCGTTGCGACGTGAATGCGCGCCCACGATCCGACGGAATTTCCCTGGGTAATCCAACGCGGGAGAAGATGGAGATAGTGCTTCCAAAAAGGAGATACTGTAAAAATATTCTTCAATGACAAGGCCTCGGGGAACCGCGTAGCAAAATTCACTAAGTTATCACGTGATTGTGACCATCACTCATCGAAGGGGACGGGGGGTGGTATCGGACCGATGAGATCAATTCCGACACGAAAAAACGGCTCTGATATCAAGGGTCTTCTCTGCAGTGCAATGGTCTTTTGGCAGATGTCTCAGCATCGGCAGTAGCAAAGGATTTCTTCATGGGCAGCTGGCCAATAAAAATATTTGAAGATCTTTCCTGATTGTCTTCATGTAGTTAAAATGGCCTGAAAATAGGCTGCCAGGACCAGTGGTTAAAATGTGACCAACGTGAGAACGCGGAACACAATACTCGCACCTGGGGTTTACCCTTTTCTGAGCACGCACACTAAAGTAATCTGTCCGTAACTTAGTAGGAGATGACATTTTATTCTCGGCTGGGTTTTGCTTTTTTTTCCGGGCCTTATCCTACAGGGATCGGAGGGAATCGCAGTTTTTTTGCTTCGTTGCGAGGTCTTAATTCATGACGTCCTTGAATTCTGAAGAACGTTAAGTTTCTAGTGGCGAGGGCATCTGCGATGTTATTGACGGAGGCGCGTCGTGGCAGAGATCGGGTTTACCTGGTGAGAAGAGTTATTCCTGACTGAGATTCCTGAGGGAAGTTAGATTTCACGTGACCCACTACACGACAGGTAAAACAAATGATGGGTTTCCTGGCGAAAGATGACGTAGGGGGGCCTGAAGAGCGGTTTTGGCAAACTTGTTTCCATTTCCGGGATGAATTTACGCTTGTCTGGCTTAGGTTTTGGGTAAAGGGGGGGCGTTTTCTTCCTTTCTTTCGGATAAAAGTTGTGGCTTGCTGAATAAATGTCGGCCTCTTCTGTGCATTCCTTGAATATGAGTCACCACCAGTCTTATAGAAAAGATCGGACTTCAGCAGGAAGTGTATCCAACAACTAGTCTCTCAGGAAGAATTCAACGAAGCTATCGTAGTCATGCGTGATTTTAGTAGCATCGAGCCAAAAGTTAAGGTGACGCTGGAGGGTGTATCCATCAGACCATACGGTTATATCTGAATTTGGATCGATAAAAGTCTGAGGTCATGTTATATGCCACTAGCAACTTTGAATAATCAATTGTTGCCTCCGAGGGAAGTGATATGAATATATCTCAGAGCTTGGAATTTAGCAATGGGTAACAAATGACCCCCTCCCTTTGCTTATAAATTGTAATGGTTAATTTCTAGAATATTTATGATGTGGATTGAGAAGGCTGCAAAATCCTTGCCTCCCTCGAAAACCGGAGTTTAAAAGATGCAGTAGGGTGAGCTTTGGACCTCATAGAATCACAGACGCCGGGATATCACCGATATTGTGTTCAAGGGCACAAGCCCAGAACTAAAAAAGGCCAAAATGAATGCGAAATAATTTAATTTTAAAATAACGAGAGAACCAATTAGACCATCTTCCACAGTTTTTAACAAATATGGAACATTATAACAGATGGTGCGGTAACTATATAGCATACGTACCTATGAAATTATGTTTGATTCTCCATTTTCTCCTCAAAAAAGCAAGAGATCCTAATTTTAAGGTTCCTATTTCGAATTACCTTTTTGAGGTCACTAGAAATGTCTAACTGAGACTTGATCCTTCCTGGTAGCAACTAGTGCGTTCCCTAGGGGGATATAATAAGCGGGTGGTATCATTTTGTGTTATATAATTACCACACCATAGACTGTAATATATGTCAAAAAGACCCGCAAAATTCAGTTGATTAAAATTTAACACACTTTACAAACCTTTATAAAAATATTCAGAGTTAAGATAAGAAACTTCTGATTGTTTTATTCAATTTTAAACACCTAAAAATACAAATACTGAATTTAATATCGAGGCTTTTACCCTAGAATACATAATCTATTCCAACAATGCAATTATGATAGACAGAGGGTGAAGATTTAATTTCTAAATATGACAAAACTTGCATAAATAGCTATTATAAGAAATCTAAATTTAATTTAGGCAAATCTTTTTGGCGATAAGACAATTGTATTCCTAAGAATATCCTTACTGTAAAGGACATAATAAGTAAATAAAATCATCTGTTAATATAAAATTATATACATAATAAATATATATATATTTATATATATATATATATATATATATATATATATATAAATATATATATATATATATATATATATATATATTTATATATATATATGACTTGCCGGTACCCGTTACTACTTTCATGAATCTCATTTCCCTTTGTACCAAAAATTGTAAGTTTTCGTTCGAGAGCAAATATTTCCTCCAAAAATTCAGAAAAGTGTATGAGTATCATAAAAGGGAATTTACTGATATTTCTTAATTGAGATCAATTAATTTAGGAGAAACAGGATTGTCATTTATGATTTCCGGCCTAAAAGTTTCAGAAAATTTTCGAGTTATATTTTGTGCACTACCTCTTGTGGCCCAGCTCAACTTTGCTTAATCATCTATAGTAAAATCTATATAATCTCGCATCAGTTTTCTTTTATTTTAACATGAGTAAAACTGTTTGAATGTTTTTTTTCAACATTTCGAAAAGATTAATTACGTTGTAGTCTACTTGCTATTTTTTTAACTTCAATTTTCACTTGACGTCAAAAATCAAGGTAATTTTGCTTGATTACATTGCTATTATTTGTTAAGCAAGTCATAATTGCGTTTTCTTTTGCTTATACCAAACTCTACGGTATTCATGATCCAAAGGAAGCATCTGTTTCGTGCAGTTGTAATTACTTTTTTATGGAATGCATAAGTTTTCTTGTCTAATATATTTTTTAAAAATACTGTCGACCTTTCATATTTTACAACGAAAAACTTCAAAATTGGCTTACTTAATCAGGAATAATATTTCTCCCGAGTTTTATTCAAAAGGCTGCATACTAGTCAATAGTATGTAGTCGACATGAGATTTTATTTGAAGAACATTTTTGGCAATTAATTTGAGCCATTCGGGAATTTTCCTAACGCCACATTTTGTGGTATTCTTGCTCTAGAAAATAAAGTTGATTATTGGGAGGATATGCCGAAAATTAACGAGAATAACTCGAACAGGTAGATTTGAAGGGATTAAGTAAATAAATTGTGGAGGTTAAAAATGTTGAAGGAATATAGCTCAAGGGGTCCAAAGAGGAGAATCCATAAACCTTAAACATCGGGAATTTGACTAATCCTCCTGAATCTGTCCCTGGTCAGAAGCAAAAGTTGACACTCGTGTGAATCAGAGAGGATTGAAAGGCTTTGTTACTGCTTGCTGTTATCGTGCAATTCTTTTCTGCTTAATTATTAAGAGTTCGATCCACTTTATAAATCTGTATTTAAAACTTGGGCGGCTGAAGTGTCGAAATCATACCTCATTTAGTTTAATTCACTATTGTTGCTCTTTATTGTAAATTAGCGCTCGCTAAGATTATATGAAAATTACTAATTTTCCTTATACATAAATAAGCACAGCTCGCTTGTACTAAAAAAATTATTGTATCTTGCTAAAAAAAGAAGTTTCCCTTAAACGTTAAAGAGTGTCAGAAACGACACCTCTTTGTGGTTTCGCAAACAGTCGAAATTTCTATATTTATTCCGTCATCTATAATAGAAAAGTAGATCAAAGGGATGTGGAAGTTGCTGGCGTCTTTTTCGAGGCATAAGGGAATAATAAAGGAAACAAACAACCATATAAGGAGAGTTAGCTCATGATTTAGCGTCATATAAACACACGAAAAGGGTGATCATTGTTACATTCTGTGGTCATTCACCGTAAACTATCATGATATGGACGCTAAAGATAGACTTATTATTGACGAAGATAGATTATAAGATTTATTGCAATCTTGACATGAGGGGTGCAGTAAAAACGAAAAAATCTGTGATACAGATTTACCTAAAATAAGTGAAAGTGAATCTACCTCTGGCAAAACGGTTCAAGAAGGTACCCAATATATGACGGACATGGTAGATGACAATATCGAAATTATAACGCGATAATTTATTTTGGAGCCATTCATTAGGGTAAGACTTGGATGAAAAAACACGCAGCATTATTTAGAGCTTCTTCCTGTGTAACAAACGCCATGAAAAAACAAATTTCATAAACAACGTACACCGCATATATGTAAACTCTTTATGGATGAGAGAATCCGTAGAAGAATTCTACATTGCAGAATCTCAGAAGAGAAATATGAAATCCAGCTTGGCCTTTATCTCTTAAAAATTTGGAAGCCTTTAATGCAATGGAATATACGAGTGGCATTTATGGTAAGAATCAGTGTGCAGAATTTCCTTGGAACAAATCATATGGCCCACCATTTTGGGTGAAGCAATTTTAAGAGGTAGACAAAAATCAGGTTTCTTAGATTCGTTCTAAAAACTCCCGTTCGGAATAAAACACGATACATTCATGCATGTTAGAGATATTTTAGACCAATTGGCAGATGAAGAAACAAATAATTACTAGCTACTACATAACTATGAAAGCTAGCTCGATACTTATAGGACCCGATATAAAATGATTTTAACAAATTTAATATTTTTATTATTATTTATTTTTTTCTACTAATATAATGCAATAAAATAATATTTTTTGATTTGATAAAATAATTCACAACTATTTTAATGTTTATTTTATCAATTTTATTACTTTAGTGTATTATTTACTATCAATATACATGCAATATTTTTTTTCATTGGATGAAATCAATCAAAGTTATTTGATTGCATTGGCCCCAATATTAATGTGTTTACCACCAAGTTTCCACTTAATAATTATTTGTAGAAAACTACCATTCGTCCATTCGTGTATAAAAAATATTCTTGGTGTTCCAGTGATAAGCAAGATCTGAAGACATTGATTATCTTAAGCCAAATTTCAACATAAAGAGAGATAAATAAAAGAATTGATCCCAAGGGGATCAAAATGGTGTCGAGTGACGATTTTAAAACATTATAAATTTGTAATGTTGAATAAAGTCCCTTAAAATGGTTTAACCTTCCTGGAATGTTGATGTACTGAATAATAGTTATTTCAAGGAAGGTAAAATGGAAAACACACCACTACACATAACACAAACACTCTTTTTCCTGGTGTTCTATGGGGTTATTGAGCTGGAATAAGAGTTGCTTGTCGGGAAACCGCACACCTGAACGTTCTTACCCTTCCAGTGCAATAATCAATTGCGGTAATAAGCGGAGCTGTTGCACCTCCTGTCCTTTCATGCCGTTTAATCCGCCTCAATGGGTAATTTAAGAGTTGAAGAGGAAGAGATTATGTGCTGAACAAAAGATGAAAGAGGCAGTAAATTAATTTAAAACAAAGAGATGTTAGTTGTTCTCTATGGTATATGGGAGTAAGTTAAGGCATGGAAGGCTTTGAGAGCGTTGATAGAGTGAGGTGCAACAAGAAAAAAGTTGTTGATTGCATGAAATAGTATGCCAAAATATATTTTGAGTGAGAAAATTTTGAGGTGTTATAGGCAAGCATGGAAAGAAAATAAAACAGTTAAGAGAAAACAAACAAGTGAATGTTGGGGTGTGCAATGTGTAGTAAGCCCGCGTTAAATATTACTTAATTATGTTAGTGTTGTAGAGAGGAAGGAATGGAGAAGAGCGAGTGGATTATATTGCGTGTTATAGGTATGCATTTAGGGAATGTAAGAGAGGACGTGCTTGGAGCGTTGTGTCCCTGACTGGAGGCGGCTCTACAGCACATTGCCCTCATCGCTATGAAGGACGATGGCAAGAAAAAGATGCTTGGTGTTTGTAAGGTTAATAAAGATCTTTGGGGGGGCAGCAAGTGTTTGTATGGGGCGTTTATGACCAATTATCCCTTATTTGGGAAAGAGGTCCATGCTAATGTTAATAATAATTTCCTATATACATTTCTAGATTATTGGAATTGTCAATTCCCTCTTGAATTTAAGGAGTATTGACCAAGTAGTTTTGACCCGTGATTCAAATCACACATGAGCCAATGAAATATTTTACCTACGGTTAGTTTTAAACCATTGTCAAACATCCTTGCATCTTTCAAAATATACCAAGGATATGTGCCCCCCCAAATATAGTCAGTCAATATTCTACGTTCCTTTAAGCTACATTTTACATGCCATAGTATATTTATCACTACTTACTTAAGTTACGACCAAAAATGCGTAAATCTCTCATAATCCAGTTATACTGTACTTCCTCCATCACCCTTAAAAATAAATGTTAGTTGACTGATTAATTAAAGATGAAAACGGTTTGCCTTAATTTTCTATCTGACTAAATGAGTTCAAATATATAACAAATATATTAAAAGTTCCTTCATATATATTTACAACTCTTAGAAATAATCTTTCTTAGAAATATCTAACTCAAGGAAAGCACTCAAGTTGAATTTTAGAACATTAAATATTATGTGAACGTTACACTTAGAGAAATATTATAAACAAACTATGTATTCTAGATTAAATACTTTAGATATATAGCCTTACTTGGCTACTCGGGTATGCCCTTTAAAACATCTCATTAGGTTTCTTCCTAAATCTTAGGAATAAAATTTAGGAATCATTGGCACTGCTGTCACTAATCTGTATGGCAGTAAACCGTATCTACTCTGGCTTTGATTCAACCTAGAAACCAATAAGAGCATTTATCGATTGGAATGATTTTTTAAGGCGATTAGAGTATAGTCCCTACTCTAGAAAGTTGCATTGAAAGCGAATATATTTTGTGCTTTATTACAGAAATTATTAATTTAACTCTATTAGAAAGTATGCAAAATATTTTATTAATATAGAAGATTATTTACTTCAATTCAAATTGTTACTGAGGATTAAATAGTTTTCATACAGATATTTTATTAGCTTCCTTATAGGCACATTGAAAACACTCTAATTATAACTGAATTGATAATTATTCATTTCATCGTATGTTAACATTTGTGAACCGGGAGGTGAATTAAGTGGAAATTGAATTCGGCGCAGTTAGGTAAACGCGAGTGTAAAACTTGCTAGGTAATGAAGGAAAAGGAGTCGTGCGGCAAGGATAGGTCGAGGACAGTGGCGCAATTAGCGAAAAGACGTTTATTCTGGTTACCAACCAGAGATGTGGAAGGCATAACAGAGTGAGGAAAGGGAAATGTCTAATCTTCTCGACGCGTTCAGGAACTTTTCTCGAGTAAACTGATCTGAGGTGTTTCTCGATCTCTTGGTTTTACTCTTCTCTAAATGGGAAAAATTCTGGCTTGTGCCATATTAGGAGAAAAATTTCCCTTCCAGACGAGCAAGATTCAGCGCAAGAAGAATGGAGATACAAAAATATTATGTGCAAAACAGGTAGAATATTTTTTCGTTCTCTCTCGGTCCTTACAAAGGTAGACGGAATCTTAGCTGCGTCATCCCTTAATTGCATATGCATGTTTTTCATTGGGTGAAAGTGGTGTTGGAAAATGCCTGGGGCCAGCATTCCCCACCGGCTCATTACTTTCTCTAAGAATTTCATTTTAAAAATCATTCTAACAAATATGGCGACATTAAATTTCGTACTTTTCTAATCCTAAAAATATAACATTTAAAATACGCAAAACATACTAAAATTTAAATAGGCGTGACAGCAACTTTTCTTTCATTGCTACAGATTTATATATCTTACTAAATATTTGGCAGGAAAATTCTTATGTATATATATTTTAAAGGAAAAGCATATTATATACGAGGGGCGGTCAATGAGGTTTTGAAATTCGGGTATAAGGAAACGAGATATGAGGAAAAGTGTTTTATTATTTTTCAATATAACTACCCTTGACTTTAATGCACTTGCGCCACTTGTCTCTGACGCTTCAAATTCCCGAAAACCAGAAATCTCCCGACTGCTGTTTAATCCACTCCTGGACGGGGGGCTGGACATCTACATTGTCCTTAAACCAGCCTCCACGCAGTACAGCCTTGAGCTGGCTGAATAAAAAGTAGTCGCTAGGGGCCAGATCTGGACTGTAGGAGGGATAGTTGAGCTCCTTGAATCCGCACTCGCGCAGGGCATCTTGTGCAACTCTGGCCTTGTGGACTTTAACGACATTGAAGGTGATCATGGAGCGTGAGGTTTTCAGGGACCTCACTTATTGACCGCCCCTCGTATAACCAGAGTTGTATACGATTTCTTCTCTGATCAATTTCATCCTTAAAATCCTGCAAACTGATAAATGCAGCGAGAAATAAATGATGAGAAAAGAATTAAGGCTAAAAGGTGCTAGACCTATCTTAGAGTACTCCTCCTGTCATCCAAATAATGGATTTACTAAAGACCTTGAGCTACTAGAAAAATCCAAAGGTCTCGGACGAAGGTAATTGACGGATGCGAGGATAGATGTTGGAACTTTTTCCACAACAACTGCGGCATTATTCCTGAAGCTATCTTTATATTATAATATCGTCATGGAAACAGAGGTCATAGATTCAAAGTTCTTCATCATTACAGCCATACTGAAGCCAGAAGAAGATTCCTTACATTAAGGATTTGTAACATTTAGAAATAATCTACTTGATAAAAGATTAGTATTAAAAACTCAATAATTTTAAAAATCAACTACACATTCACCTTGGTCCTTTACTTTTTGAATACGAAGACTAACAAGTCTAATATCAACCGTTTCTTAAAAAATGGTACTACAATGGTATATAACCCAGTAATGTTGAGCTCAGTTTCATAACTGGCATACCAGTAGTTAGATAACCAGTTAAGACACATCCATATCAACCTTCACATATTTCTTTTTTTACTCTCTCCCAAACGAGACACTTTTCCAATTTTCTTCCTTATTAAAGGGCAAACATCACGAAAAAGGTCAAATCTCATTACATATCCGATTAATCGTTTTCAACCCTCTTAAATAATTTGCGCTCCATCTAAATCTTTTTAATCGTTCTCGATATGGTCCTCTTAAAACATATCTTCTGCCTTTGAACTTTCGAATCAAAAGGGCAAATCTCTGTGAAAGAAGAGGAAGCATAGCTTTATAGGTTTGTCGGCCTCAAAAGGCAGATATCAGTTTTTATATTCTTTTTTATTCCACAAATAGATAAAAGCAGTTAAAACGCTTCAAGGTAATCGAGAGAATAGACCAAATGAATTTTGTTGATGGCTAACAACATCCCCTTTTAAATCCCCATAAATCGAAATTAAACTAATAATCCTAGCAAATAATGAAGCTTTTGTCATATTTAAGTTTAGAGACTTTATTAAATCACTTTCTAATATAGGAGTTTTTTTTCTTAGTTAATCTTAATCAGCCCAATTATATATCAATCTATTCACCTCAAAAAAATATACAAAAAAGGATTATAGAATAAAACCGTAGCCTAAAATGATATTGCAAGAAAATAGAAGAAAAATTGAAGATTCTTAACGATTGTTTCATATTCCAGTATCGGATTCAGTAGGAATGAATTGGGCACAATAATATAAAATGACTAAAGCTAACTAATTGAAATAAAAATATGGATTATGTTTGGAAATAAATGTAAACTTTATTCCTTTCTTATCCTTTTTATTTGTCTAAACGTAAATATCTTTCTTTAATATTTATAGGTTTTAGCAAAAGCGTCCATTTATGACTTAGCAACTTTCAGACAGTTTCCAGGATTGGGCCAAAATACTAATTTTACTCTGCTGGCTCATTTCTTCATGAGATTACTGCCCTAAATGATTCCACTGTATTATGCATGACCTATCTCATTTAACTTGAGAAGTTATCATAAAACATTCAGCACCCAGGACATTAACATGCACAAAATCCTGGAGACTAGTACATCTAACAAAAACTAGGAAGATTTGCAGTTTGGCTCAGAGGGACTTATTTATCCATTATGAGTCTTGTGGGATGAAAGATAATACAAGAAAAGACAGTTATACTTGCTTCACTTTCTAAAGGCAAAATATGTATACAGCTTGGATCAGAAATTTGAATACACCTAGCACTCTTGTAACATTTTATTCGTTTGCATACATTTATTATTATCAAACAGTTATTAATATCTTTTATCAATTATAAGACATATGAGCTTGATTAACCAATGCTTGTATTTATTAAACCTTTTTACATATATAGGCAATCGAAATTAGAATGATAATATAATTATTCTAATCCTTCTAGTTTTGTATTTATGTATATAATAATATACATAAATACAAAAGTGTGTATTCATACGCCTGTTAAATTAACGCAAACGCATATTTAAATTAAATATCTAGTTCAATACATCGTCCCGGGGATTTTAACAGACTTAACGATGCTCAAAAACACACTAGAATAAGTTAGGAAATAAAAATTTATATAAATGAGGCATCTTTGGTATACATGAGGCGTCTTTCACCGTACGAATTTGTATCTACGTATTTGCCTCAGTTCCTCAGAGTGCACAAAATTAGGAACAGAAAGAACACATTCTATGTAATGCAGTATTTTAAGATGTCAAGAACAAGTCTGGAGAAATATTCAAGCAAAAGCGAAGGAGAATCTCGCGAATATCAATTCAGATGATCAGACGCAAGTAAAGGGGCACCGTAACAGTTACAGTGAAGGCTGTGCCTAGAAAGGTATGAAAGCTATATTGGTCCATAACAGATATTTATAACATTAAGGAAAAGTATAAGGTTTATCTATATACCACAATTAAGTAAAGATGGTAATATATAGCTACAGCTAGCTTTTATGTTTCAAAGACAACAGTGAAGATATTCCTACACCAATATGCCCTCCACAGCCAGAGAGCTAGAAAGAAATATTTTCTTTGTAAACTTTAACCGTCTGAGGATGTATTTCGTCATTTTACTGAAGCTCCTTTCTACTCCCAATTTACCAATGACCTTGCTTGCATTATCGACCTTTGACTCTATTAGCATTTATACTTTCATCCTCCCTTATTTTTCCTGTTTTATTTATCCTATTATATGAAATGATGAAATGGAGAGTAACTACTTTACCACCCACCCAAATATCTTGATCGATTAGTTAGTCGGATGGTCAAAGCAAAGGGAAAAGCTGTGCCAAGGACACCAATACGACAATCAATTATGCAACTTCAGATAGTGCGAGAACATTAAGTGTATATACAGATATATAAAAAAGAGAAAAAATGAGTACAAGGACATTGGCCATCTAAAATATAGAAATTGTAAGTTTAACTAACCGAAAAAATCCTCTAAAAGCAAGTACCATGATGGGAGAAGGCGAGAAAAGATGTTATCCCACAAACCGAACACACAGAAATTTGGCAAAGAAAAGTATTAACACGAGACTAGCGGTCGATTTCAATAAAGCCTGCCATAATGAAAATATGTTTATTGCCCACGACCAGGATGCAAAAAACGAAGATCAGACGTTGAGATAACGACGCGACCCCGTACTTCGCTAACATCCCCTGAAAAAAACTACCTTTGCCGACTTACAAAGAGAACTAAAATCGCACCTAAAAAAAAAAAAATTTGAAAGACAACAAACTCCCCATAATTTGAAAGAGAACATTGATCAAGAACTCTCACGAATCCTACAGCAGCGGATATAAATGGAAGCTCCCTTAAGGTACCAGAAGTCACTGAGGCATACATCAACCTAGCTGATTACCCTTTAACCCAAGAACAAGAACGACCCCTCAACGTTGGATTTAATTGCCACTATGTTAGTAAGTCGAGAAAACATCAAAAACAACTTCACGAAGAAATGCTTCTTGACGACATACACAAGCTAGAAAATCACTACCACCCCAATTCTCACAGCTGAAGTCTTTAAAGAGACCGGAAAAAACAGAGGACGCTTTACGTCAAATGTTAAGCCTAGATTTTACCAACCAATGCTTTATAAGAATGAGGAATGAGAATAGAGGAGTCACGTGTTAGATTCTAATAGAGTAAAAATGAGAATAGGCAACCGGCAATTTCAGAGGAAACAAAGCGTGTTATATTACTATATTTATTTATAAATTAACGAGAAAGTTATAGAAGTCAAACAAAGAGCAAGGAGAAAATGGGAAATACAAAGAATAAGAATAATGAATTTTATCGAATATAAATGTAGGTTTAGGCTAATTATATATTCGAATAAATATTTATATAAATTTAAATTACAAATTTTGTAATAATACTTTGGATATCTTTAATATAAGATTTAGTCGATATAATTTACGGGATATATGATATATGTAATGTATGGATAGATGGACTTGAAAATAGTTTAGGGCACAGAAAGGAGAGAAAAGAGGCAATTACATTTTTAATAGTTAAGATATCGATTGAGTTGAATAATGGTAACGTTAATTTACTGACCTTTGTCTGACGATAACAAGAACACGAGTTGACTATATTTGTCTGCGAACATTGGGGGCGGGGTAGGTTAATGCTGATTGGTCGGTTTAAAATAAGTCAGAAAAGGATTTGGATTGGTTAAAATATATATCGTACAACGTATAGGATAATTATTTTTGGACGATATGTAGGGTAAATTTGGGGGGAAATCGTACGAGTTTTATATGATTGGAATTGTCGTACATAGTAAGAAAAGTTGGAATGTCGTACATGCTTATGAATTAAGGAAGCGATATGAGTAATCTTTCAGACGGAAAATAATACTTTTGTCGGAGCTAGCAAGGATGTTAGCTAATGCTCCATCGACTATCAAAGTAGTCTGGCATCAATTCTTTTTATGAAAAATATCCCAAAACCTCCTCCTAAACCCAAACAAAGGACTCATCTGATATATGAGTACACACATGTAATTTAGGAGATTAAGCTCTTACCTTACTCATATATCGGGATAACCGAAACCACACTCTCAAGAAAAATATCATACCACCTCAACAAGGGTGCACCTAAAATCATACACAAGAAATACATGGAGCTTGCCTTAACAGAAAAAATGATGGAAGAAAATACTACAATTTTAGATTATGATCCCAACAGACGCCAATTACTCCTCCTTGAAAAAATATATATTCAAGAAAACCAACCAAGTCTAAATATACAATCTAACTCCCATGAAATCCTGTCAACTGTAAGAAGCATAAATCGAGGAACCAGGTACATTTAGGACAGCTGCCTCTCGCTGATAATCACATCTGGCAAGCAGCTTACCCCTCCCCCATTCTCCGTCCACTCACTTACATTTGCTCGACCTGCACCTCCCCATCCTGCTTGTTCGCCTACACGTGTTTATGTTCCGTTCGTCAGTTTGTTAACACAATTTGCTAATAAACTAAATTAGTAAGGTGCATTACTTTCCTTCCACCTTTTTGCAATTACTAAATATCAGTCTCTAAGAAACTTCGGAAGGCGTCATCACGGCTTGAACAATGAAGAAAAGGCGAGCATAGGAAAAATCGCGAATATTAAAAAGAAAATTATTAACACAAGAGTAGCGGTCGCTTCCCCCCAAAACTGTAATAATATATATATATATATATATATATATATATATATATATATATATATATATATATATATATATATATATATATATGGCACGTGCCGTCAATAATTACTCAGGATAGGTAGTTGGTGACCTTTTATGTAGTAAATTATCATCAAAAGGTTTGTCAGTATATAAAACGAGAGAAATATAAATAGAATTTGGCTTACTAATTACTTATATTAGCTTATTTGTATAGGAAATCAATTTATTTTTATTTTTCTTTATAGCAAAAAATATTAGTTGGATTTGCGGTAAACATAGGAAAGATATTCACTTTGGTTAGGGGTGAAATTACATCTAAACTGGGAAGAAAAGCCCTTTCTTCATGCTTGTTTGTGAATTGAATATTTTGTTGCTGGCCATTAAGATAA
The DNA here is from genome assembly GCA_963969495.1 of Ceratothoa steindachneri. Classification (NCBI taxonomy): domain Eukaryota; kingdom Metazoa; phylum Arthropoda; class Malacostraca; order Isopoda; family Cymothoidae; genus Ceratothoa; species Ceratothoa steindachneri. Next base: position 150,707,922 of record OZ018317.1, on the reverse strand, counting down.
TGAAGGAATTTGCAGACAGGAGCAGGATGGAGAAAAAAGGAAGCAATCGTCACAAAAGGGTCCGTAATAAACTAGGAAAACTCTGGACCGCAATTTTGAACACAAACTGATTTTTGGTGATACACAAATATATTACCAAGGGTAGGTCTGAGGGCTAGTCTTATCCTTATACCCTCTTTCTGGAATTATAATTCATTGTTTAAAGACAATATGAGTTCGAGAAGGACAATTCAAGCAGGGATTGAAATTAGTTTACGAGTGAATTCTGAGAATTCAGCTTAAGCTGACAACAACTTATGAAAGGCTATCAAAATCCTTTCATTTAGCGGAATATTAATGAACAGGTCGGTTGCATCAAAGCTGGCTATAAGGAAATAATCTGATAGTCCTTTGAGTTACTCAAGGTGAACTGATTTTATGTAAAAATATAATATGAGGACTAAAAGCTAGTAGGAAGAGGAATTGCTAGCGGAGAAGAGAGGACAGAGCAGAACATTTGATTTAAAAATTTAGGGTATAGCATATAACATACCAGGGAAAGGATGACAAGCATAAAGGTAGTCATAAGAGTCAAAATACAAGGCATTAAGTCTTGAAAGAAAGCGGCTTTTGTGTTTATTTTTGATCATATCTTTCTAAAAAGAATGCATAACTTTACAAATTTACTAGTATCTGACAATATGGATTCTATTTTAAAGATATAATTTATTTTATTGAGGATGACTACATCATTTCTTCTCACTGGCCTACAAATTAATCACAGATTTATTTGAGTACAATGTCTTTAATTATAGAATATAGCTTTTTTGGATAACACTTCAGATTTGGAGCACACGGTAGGTGGTGCTGTTAGTAGGCTACAATTTTTGGCTACAATATATCTCTAATAGCGTCAGACGGTAGCTTCAGATGTGACCAATTACGGCGTTATATTTTTTGTTGTTTTGGGGATTTGTAACTTTTAGTTTGCATTATTTACTAAATAACTGCGCCTCTGCTCGTTTTTTTTCTAAGTTTGGTAAGGTTTCTTAATGTCTTTTATTGTTTTTTTCGTATTTTTTGTTTCGGAGTGAACAATAACAGCTTCTTACTGGCAACTCTCGTAGATATAAATAGAACCCGCTTAGTATTTGTTTCTCTTTCGTTATGGCTTTTTCGTGCTCTAGTTGTGCTTCTTTGTTATTCGGATTCGTGTTTAATTTCCATGACCGCAAAAAAGTTTTAGATTATTTAGAGACGCATAAACTAATCAAGAAACCTATAAAAGTAAGTATTGTTTGTCATTAGGTTAGTTTTTTTTGCAATTAAAAGCTGTTGGGGGGAAAAAAGTGTAAATTCAAGGGAACTGCTCGTGGGGGAGATATCACTGCGGGGGGAGGGGGGCTACCCTGCGATGAACCTGAGTTTCAATCAATTGGGAGGGTATGATAGGCGCAGCCCCCGAGTATATACTCATATACAAAAAAATATAACGCCGTAATTGTTCACATCTAAAGCTACCGTCTGACGTCAAAAGACATCTATTGTAGCCTATAAACAGCACCACCTACCATGCGCCGCCAAAATGAAGTGTTACCCTTTTTTGAATATAGGCTTAAAGAAAAAAAAAACTATGTTTGTAATTTGCAATATAATATTTGCAATTTTTAATAAAGGTGGAATTATCAAGGGAATGTTTTTTGAGTGTAATTTCCAAGACGAAAAACTACTAAAAAAATTAATCTATCGGAGAGGGAGATCAATAAAAAAATAATAATAAAATAATATTTTCTGGATTATAAGCATTAAGGTTATTAGGAAGTCAGAGGTTATTTAGCTTCCGATTATTTATACACTCCACTATAGCGTGCTCATGGCTGGCAACCGGGTCGCAAACAAAGCGTAACACTATGAAAGGGTATCTAATACACTATTATTTGAATTTATTTCAAGATTTAGTAATTTTGCTTGCCATTTACGCTATAACCTAAATCATACAAATTTTGAAAAGAGCACTGTAAAATTTACAGCGGTTTAAGACAAAAATATTCACTGTGCAATTTGCAAGTTTTTTGGATGAATCGAGGCACTTCCTACACATTCATAGGACATCTTTGCGGAAGATTCTTCAAAGTATTTTTTCAATATAGAAGTATCGTGTCACTCTGATTTTACAGTAAACAAGAATGTTAAGAAGAAGTCTGATGTGTAAATATTTATCTTTCTTCTACAAGAGAGGTTTTTATGTCCAACAGGGTAATTAAAGACGGAAATATAACTACATTGCATTAAAAAACCTTGCCAAATATAAAACTTTAGCCGAGAATGCATCGTGTTTGGTTTTAAAAATGGAAAATGAATAATCAATGAGATAAGGTTTAATTTATAAATGATAAGTGATTTTAAAATTGGAGGTAAAAAATCTTAAGTGTTGAAGATAGACAAGTCCTACAGCAGTTTTATAATACATGATTTTAAGGGTTCTTGAATGAAAGAGTTGTGTGGTCAGGATAATATCTGGCCAAACATTAACATATCCATGGCACTCTGCCATCCTAGAACACTGGAAATATTGTAAATGGTTGAAAGATTGGACTCATTTTTGGATTCTATCTTCAACAAGTGAAAACGTGACCTCAGACTTATAGAATGCCTTTACTTTTATAAACTTAAAACTTTTTTCAATGACAATTCATTTTGCAAACCGCCCTCCATTGTGCATTAATATTGAAAAAAACACAAACCCGCAGTTCGCTCCTGATGATGAAGTCTGGCCTTGAAACATATTTTGTACAGTAAAGATGATTTTTCCAACTTAAATGTTTGTGCATATATTGCAATTCAAATCTCTTGCCATTTATTCATCTGAAACCAGGTCAGAAATGATTTGTTGATTTGCTCTTTCCTTCATATATCTTGGCTAAGAGATAAACCTTTATAAAGAAATAAATTAGTTATGTTTTTCCAAAAGTACTTCCCTTGAAGACAAAGATATCGTTAAAGACTTTAATAAATCTTTAAAATATTTCTGCCTCATCTAATCTCTTATAGCATTTTAAAATAAATCCCTTAAAGTTCTTAATAATCGTTAAGTTCGTTCGATTTTCAATTCCTTATCCTTATCTCCCAAAATATCGTTTGCCGATTGCTACCCATATACATGTATATTTGTTTTAGGATGCTACTTTATTTGGAACGACATTAATACACCTTTCTATGGGTACCTATGCACATTAATAACTTTCCCCTTATTGACAACTTTATTTATAAAAAAATAAAAAAGACCTAATATAACGGCTTATCTTCCTAACTAATCGCAAACAGAAAATGGAAACTCATAAATTTCCCACTACTGAATGAAGCTTAGGCTCTAAACTGATGCTAAATAAGCGCAGCATGAATTCCTCTGCAAGTTTTAATTAAAGTCTTAAATCATTGACACATTTAACGTAAATACCAAAAATAGCAGTGCTTTGCAAAGGCTACCTTTGCCAAGGTTTCCGCTCTCCTTTATTTTTGTTACTTCCAACGAGCAGTTCATCTCAATTTCCAAAGTTTCGCTTATTAGAAACAAGAATATACTTACCAATTCATTATCGGAAAAAAGGTCAAATATCGAAAAAGTTTACGTAATGGCTTTGTATTTTCCATTTAGATATTGTCAAAATATTGTTTGGGGGAAAACTTAATTTGCAACCTACAGATATTTCATCATGTACATCTATTACAAAAAGTTAATTTAGTTGTATAATATGAAAGGAAATTACCGATTTATCATCATTTGTGTCAGTGTTTAATTTTTAATATGAAGTAACATTATCATACGTCAAGAAAGCTAACTGTTAACCTTATCTCAGATATTGATGTAAGGAATCCGGATAGAGCAAATGATCGGGAAAGAAGAAGGATCGTTCAGTTCTAGAGGACCTTCCAGGATGCTGGTAGCCTCAAGACTGGAAACAATGTGCTGATACCACAATTGCTCGTGTGTAACCCTTGATATCGAAGACGATCGTTTTCGTTTCTATGAAGAACTAATACGTCTGGGCGTGTGGTAGTTTACAGTATTGTATACTTATTATTAAACTCAACTAAGGGAAAGTTTCTTAAATATCAGACAGCTGATTCTAAGTGCAACGAAGCCAAGACGACTAGAGCTGAAAGACATGTTGCAGCCTTCATTCGCCTTCATAGTCGTTGAGTTTTTGGTAACTGCATCCACCTCATGCGCCTTTGAGATCTTATAGTCAGGATCCAAATATTTTTTAGTAAGGCCCCTTATCTTTGTACTTACCGTCACCAGTGGTCCCTGGTGTAAAAGAAACATCTAGAAATGCAATTTGGGGTTAGATTTAGAGTCTACTTTAGATTTTTAATGGGGATGCATTGGTTTAGGTATCGCAAGAATTTGTCTACGCCTATTCTTGGACGAAAAAATAAAAGCTCTCATAGTACAAGACATTGAGTTAAGTGAGGTAGGAATTATGTGAGCCACTATCGTTGGAGCAGCTAAGGATTTGTGTAAAAGTGAGTCGCAACGGTAACTTCATCCATACATATTCCGTTTAAGCATATGTAATATATATATATACAAGATAAAGAGGAATTTAACGTAAATGAGCAATGAGACAAGAAACGGGAGTTTTTCAGAGGCAAGAGAAAGGGACATTTGAAAAATACAAGGATGAAAGAGATCAAAGGTCTGCACAATTAAGCCAATTCATACTGAGAAGACAAAAATAACGCCAATCTCCAAGACCAAGATCCCTCTCCATATATAAAGACCAAGAATCTTTATATAATGTCCAAGATGCATTCATATAAAGACCAAGATTCTTTTATATAAGAGCCAAGATTCGTTGATACAAGTAAGCAGATCCATTCATATAAGGAACAAGATTCATTTATATAAAGAACAATATCTGTTTCTATAAGAATTGAGGTTGATTTAAATAAGGACTAAGCTCACTTTACGTTTCAGTTTGAAATGTTTTAGTTCAAGGTTTTCTTAGTTATATTTTATGATTTTGATTTGAATTAAAAAATATGACAAGATTTATTGATTCAAGTCTAGTTTATATTCTATATTAAACATAATAAATGAAGGTAATGAATAAGGCTCTTCCTTAGGAATAACAATTAAAAAAATTTGGTAAATTCTTTGTAAAGTAAATATTAAGTAAATAGTACATTGTATGTAGAATTATACTTTTTATTTTTAAAAACGGGAATTTTATGTAAAAACTAATTAAGCGTAGAATTTCATATTAAATATGTGTGTAAAATAATTATTAAATTAACTGTTTTTGCACTACGAATAAAATTTATTCATTTCAAGCAATTCTGACATGTTTATGATTGTAAATTAAGGACGAGAATAGTGCAGGGGAATTCATTTAATTTTTGCTCTTAATTTGTTGATTTAGTTTATTAATAAAGATTAATTATTGCAGCTGGCAACAATTTTGTGTCTTTTGCAAGTTATTCCTTCATATAGGAAAGGTTGAAGAGAACGCCAGACAGAGAAAGATGAATCAATGAGATAAATTGAAAGGAAAAAATGCCACAGAATGAAATGACCTGTAAAAAAAAATATCCTAAGAAACATAACACTAGCAAACAAACTTTAACTTTGTCTGTACTATTTGATTAAATGTTGTAGTAGCTAATTATATTTGGTTCACTGATTCCAAATCTATGCTCAGATTGTCCTAGCACGTAAGGTTCATAAGATATGCAACTAGGCTTTATGACTCACTTTATAACCTTTGATCAAATAATGATATAATTATTACGAGTTTAAGAATAATGAGACATTTCTGGGCAAAGGATTGGAATCGTAGCACCCTATTTGGCATTATGTACGTCCTTTTGCAGACCCAGACAAGATATTTATTACATATAAAAAGAGGTAGTACTCACCTGACTATAAATTTCTTTAAAAATGTCTTACACTCTTGCTCTTGCCCTTGTATGTGGATATAGGATACTCCTCTTGTAGGAACCAGCAGCAATCACCCACCATGTTTGCGTTGAAGCGGCCTTGTTACCTGCTTTCCAACATTGCGATAGCTCAGTGGAACCTTTCCCCTTGTTCGTCACTAATATCACTCATCCTAGATGAAAAAAAACCTAGATGCGAATGCCAAAAATGCATCTTAAGATGCATCCGACACCCCATTCCTTGATCGGCCTTTAGCATGTTGTTCACTATTTCTTCATATTTTTTAGCCCTATTATTACCAAGGAGGTTTTGCACTACATGGACAAATAAATCCCATGCTGCTAACTCAAAGTGGAGTTAGTTTATTTCTGAAATTCCTGTCACGTATCAGTTATCTGATCTCCAGCTTATTCAAAAATGCCAGCTTTAAGTTTAGCATCGGTTTTCTTTTCACTAAATTTCTCTTTGAGATACTGAAATCAATCAAAGTCATGGGCCATTGCTTTAACAAAATTTGTGATAACGCCAAGCTTGATATGATGTGGTGTAAGGTAGATCTTCTGTGGATGTACCAAAGGCAAGTGCTTCGCATTGTATCAGCTAACTATGTGTTCTTCTCTTTCGAGCCAATTTTAAACAATATAATGATTACTGTCGTCATGGCTGTTCCATAGGCATAAGAACCATATATTCTTTGTATATCTTAGCTGCAGTCCAAGACGTAAAGAAATTACCGTTAGATCACCACATATATTCCACATATGATGCGAGTAATGAAGACCTTCCAAATTAAATTTCATTGAGTCATATGTCTCTATCATCACAAAAATAAGTGCGACAGGAATTGAAGGGTTTTTGTTACTATTGTGTAGCAACACAGCTTTGAGGCTAGCAGTGCTTGCTTTGAAGAATAGTTTCCATTTATCAGGTAAATGCTCGTTTTCTAGCTGATTCATGAGGCCATAAACATCAGTGCAGAAACAAGCACCAGTTTCTTCTTTATAGAAGGCAGCTAAGGCCTCATGGCTTTTACAGAAAGTAGATATTTTTGCACCGTCCTCTAAAGAATTCTATTGCTGTAGTCTGGAGCCCAACAGTTCCGCGTTCTCCTTTATAAATGACAAATCCCTCACCAAATCATTCAATCTTTCTTTATTATTCAACTGGATCGTATTTTCTTTAGAATCATCCTCATACATTTTATCATCATTTTTATCCTCCTCTTCAGGCAAGGAATCATCTTCTTTGACTGCACTAGTTTATGGAGGAACTGGAATTGGCATTTCCATATTATAGGGGACTTGTTTCATAGCTGACTTACAATCTGGATATACAATTTTTGACTTGTTCATATTTGAGAATCCCGCAATATCGGTCATAAAAGAGTAGCAATCAAAAACATGATTTGTTGGCTCACGCCACACCATTGGTATAGTAAAAGGCATACCCTTCCGCTTGCCATTTAACTACTGTCTGAGCCCCATATAACACTCAGTAAAAGATTTGTGAGGTACTCACGGCTTGTCTTGGTCACTAACTTTACAACCAAAATAATAATTTTATTTTTGGCGCTGGTTGTTTGGAGTATATGTTCCACAGATATAACAAAAGTGGTTTGGGCTATTTATACAGCCTCGCCGATTCATGTTTTTAATTTATTTTGTATATATCCTGTTATTTACTTTTGTACAATCTAATTTCATTTACAAATTAATTGAGTGATAAATATGAAAGAAAAATGCAATTAATCACTGTATGTAAATATCGTTTCAACACCACTACTATAATGGCTAAATTTAACAAGGTGATGAAGCGGGAGTGTAACATAGAAACCAAATACACACAACACATCCTCTCACTACGGCAGCCGAAGTTACACTGCCCATATGTGTAACTAGAGAGTATGTATGTAACTCAGGAAACTTACGTGCTAAGAAAATAATGATTACAGATTCGGAATCAGCATACTCGATTTAGTATAAATCACAAGCTAATACCCAAGTAGTAAAATCATTGTTGACTAGTGTATAATGTGTGGTTGAGTTTTATATAAATTTATAGCATTTTTAGTCAAATTACTACTTAGAGTAGTGGTTCTCCAAAAATTTTATGGCTTTTAAGGCGTAATTGTTGAAGGAAAGCTTCGGATATTTAAGATGTCACCAAATCACAGATTAAATTTAGTTTCTCACAATTTATTCGATTATAAAAAGATATTAAAGATAATTATAGAAAAACGAACAAAATTATATTAATTGTTGAAGACATTCCTATCATTTTTAACCTATTACAAAGATGGACAATTTGGTTTCATTTTGTTTTCTTTTTATTAATATAAAAATCATTGGTATCATAATTAGTTAAAAATTAATTAGGATGCATCTTTTTAAACCAGCATTTTTATTGCCCTCTGAACATTAAATAATTAATTTAGTAATTGGGTTGTTTAAATCTAGTATGTTAGGGAGAATTATGGTAAAATCAACTCGTTTCTTAATTTTAAATAGAAATAATTATTTTGGATAATAATACATTACCTCTTTTCCTTTAAAATGATGTTACATTGTTAGAAAACTTTGATCCTCTATTAGGTTGATGCCCAAGTATCACTGTTATAGCAGGCCCACTTATCTTTTTATTATTTAAATTGATTTACTGTAGTTTATGATAATATCCAAGAGAGGTGTCCTTTTATTGTTATCGAAATCTTGAAAGCCCAACTTTTACGCTTTTCTAATTAAATCTCTGAAAAAGTATTCCGATGTTTAAATCCCGAGTAAATTAAGTTTTCCTCCAATCACACAGAGAATGAAAGTAAAAATGAAAGTGTGAAAGGAAAAACGTTCGGATCTATTCTGAAAGTAGGAGGAGCAGCATTTGTTAGATTTCAATGATCTCGGCTGACAGACAAATTAATTTGAAGATACTTTGGGGGATTTATTTGGATGACAATAAATTTGGCATTTTGGAAGAGCCGTAATAGTTTTGGTTGTTTATTTAGCATTTTTAATCAATTTGCGCAGGTTTTTTTTTACAAAATGACAGATTGACTGAGGGAATAATCTTAGTATTTTTATTATATAAGTAAAAATTAAACATGGTGAGAAATTTATATATGACTAGAATTAATAGTCATCTCTTTCAACGAGCTATTATCTTTAATCTTTGAATAATGATCAATAACATCCTCAATTTAAGACTATATAATAGATATAAATGGTTGTTTCATTGAAGATGCAAGAAATTTCTGATGCTTCTGGTATTGTAGATAAGACGGGTATCTTTATTGAATGAAAAAAAGCTTATTAAATAAATTATGTATATGTAGAAGTGAAGTATTTTGGGGGCTAAAATAATTTCATGGGCCACAGAAAAATTTCGGATTCAAGGTGGGGCATGGGCTAAAAGAGGTTGAGAAACCCTGATTTAGATGACAATAAAATTGGCATTTTTAGAAAAGCCGTAATCAATTTAGGCAGGTTCATTAATACGAAAGGACTGATTATCTGAGCGATATGAGTATTCTTTATTATATAAGTGCAAATTGAACATGGGTGAGAAATAAAGTTAATCAATTTATATATGAATTGAGATAATAGTCATTTTTTTCAACCAACTATTATCTTTAATCTATGAATAAAGATCAATAATATTCTCAAATTAAGACTCAATTTCACATATTAACGATAACATGTTGTAATAAAAAAGGCTTTAATTATATCAGATGTTTTATCTCATCTACTAGAAAGAGTTTGCTCGGAAATTTAAAAAAAAAAAATCATCTTCCAATCCGTTATGTTATCTTTTGCCTAATAAGATGCTCATTGCTACCCAATCCACAAAAAGTGAAAAAGAAATCATGTGGGACCATATTACACCATATTAGACCACCACAAAATTGGCATTTTTCTAAGTCACGTCATATTTTAGGAAAGAAAAGTTTTAAATTGCTTTAATGGTTGATTGGTCAGTTTCGACCTCATTTGTAAAAGTTGGTTTCGTCTTTTCCAAGGTTTTCCCATTAAGGACAACAAAAAATAGTAAAAATTAAGAAAAAAACTTGAGAGGTATATTTTTTTAAATCATTAAATTACCAGGAGTGATCTTTACTTTTTACAACTCATTTTCTGTTTTATTCAAGTGAGTAATATAGAGAAAATAACACAAAACAGAAAATGATGATGAATATTCCCATTAGAGATAAAAATTCTTAATTCATTCTTTCTTCAAGCAAATATTTCTACTAAAGTTGGTCACCTGTTCTTTCTTGATATTTCCTTCAAAATGATAAGTCTTTATTCATTTGAAACCTACCAATCACTTTTGAATGAAAAATTTGATTGTTTCATACAAAGAGTGAATTGGTTTTTAAAAATTACGATAAAATTATTTCAAAGTCCAGAATAAATGAGTTTTATTGTATAAAACAAAATAAAATAATCCAAAGATTAAGCATGATTTCAGTTATATAGAATTAATCATAAAAGCTAGTTTATCTCAAATAAAAGGTTTTATAAGTGGAGAGCATTTTATTAACTACAGTACCCGACAAAAGAACAGAAAGCCTGTATTTCTCTCACGATATCTTCCATCTCTTTAGAAGAAAATCCATGAATTAAACGAATGCTCTACAATAAATAACCTACAGGTACGAACCCCATATAGGTAAAGGGTATGCAAATTTAAGAATTAAATGAAAGTTATCAGTAGATAAGCAATTTAATAGAAAAGTGAAGTTTCCAAAATGACCAGAATGCTAAGGTCTCCTTAGCAGAGCAACTAACTGTACTTTAATCTGATGCAGGTTAGACATTCTCTTGTCAGCTATCATCCAGTTACACTGCTTAAGAAATCTGCCCTTTTCTGCCGGTTGTTCGTAGCACGGAGCAACCAAGATGGCTAATCAATTGGACTCATTAAAGAGACTGACATGCTATCCAAAATTAAACTTTCTAATATTTTGTCAGACTATTACTAAACACTTTGTGAAAAAGGACCATTTCAAGAGGGCTGCAGTAGTTTCTTAGGAGCCTAATGTACCTTAGGCCATCAATTTATTGATGCCAACTATGTGTTGTCATCTGGAGAAAGAAAATCTACACCCTCACACACAGTGGTCAACCAATTGGTGAGTCGGAAGAACAAGAATGTTAGTCTTGCATTCGCCACTGAGCAGGTTACAAGGACGCATGACCAATACAGCCAAGTCGACTTCTATGACGAATCTAAGTTGATTGTTTTTGTATCCAATGGTAGGAGGAGATCCGTCGCAGAGCATTCATAATGATTGCCTGTTAATTCAGCCCAAAAGAGTATGTACTTTTGCGATGAAAATGTCATGGTCTAGGCAGGATTTCAGTGGAAGGGGCTGGGCTACTTGTGCGTTTAGGGAGCACAGTAAATATATATCTGTACAATGAATTGCTACGACCACATGATTTTCCCAATCGGCAAGCCTCCGAAGCTCACCCTGCGTTTTGCCGTTAGTCAGTGAAGATCTTTCTGGGACGAAAACAAATCACTGTTATGAACTGGCTTATACAGTGTCCGTACCTAACTCCAGTTGAGAATGTTTGGGAGACATTCGGAGCAAGGGCTGAAGTGAGGAATCCGAAAAGTGTTGAAGAACTCTAAGAAAACTCTTAAAGTTTAATAGAGAGTTTAGTGGGCAAGAGAGTCATCAGTACGTTAATTCCTGTAGCAAAGATATCATAGCACCATCATCTAGCTCCGTACTTCTCTAAGATCGCTCAAAATAATCTGAGGTTCATTCTCTTAATATTTCAGATACGCGGCCGCGCTTTCTGTGAAGTGTTCCTTTCATTTACCAAAGTCATTTTCCTTGTTTAAACATCAATTGGAGCGCCAAATTAGGTATATTATGGAACTAAAATTTGTGCAGGTAGGAAATTTTCTTTAAACTTCTGTTCTTTATAAGGGTGTTTGCCATCAAAAGTTAATTCAATTTTCGGTGCTTCTTCCACTAATTATAAAAGATCTGGACTACAAAGTCTCACATCGGATATTGGCATGCATCGCTCTCTTTTATATTTATAACTTTAGAATTTTGTCGTGATTATATTGAGATTTTGGTATATAAGAGTCTTTATCTTATGGCTGTCCTTCGAATACGAGGACGACTCAATCTTCTCTTGATAAAAATGAAGATGAGTTTATGGGTATGATGTTAAAGGGTTAATAAAGGGATGAGTGTGTGAAGGCGCTAATTGAATGAAGGAGAGAGTGAGAGAGATAAATGAAAGAGAAAGAAGAGAAAAGGAAAAAGACGAAAGATGAGTGGAGCTGTGCCGATTTCCACTGGGCCTATCCCCACAGCTTAGCTTCACAAAGAACTGATGGTGGCAAGAATGAATCAGGACGACCATCGAATGTGAGAGGTTGCAGAGGTCTGCCGGACATCCTGTTGGTCGAAAGCCGCGCAATGTGTGACCCCACTCACAGCTATTTCATTCGGGATTGTGCTCCCATAGACCTATTCCAATCAAGGGTAACCCACAGGTTGGGTGGGGTTATTCTCGCTGAGGAAAAGATCTGCTTACAACTACATATTAATAGTTTTCATTGTCTTTTATAGGAACAAGAACAGCAAAAGGACTTTTTACTTATTAAAATAATTTTGATTTCAGATTTTTTTGGGGGGAAAAGGTGTTTGTCTTGGGCACGACAACATGAGCAAAACTACGAAGGTGGAGAGAGGAAATTTAGAAAAGAAACAACCAAATAAATGAAGAGTAAAAATAATTAGGATTCTTATAAACCTAACTGCTGTAATCGGTAAGGTTCACCGGCTGGGTAGTGGTTCGTACCATGAGATGGAAAACTGATTAAATGGCTTAGATCTCCATTGCAGTCGGTTTAGCTGTTATGAAAAGTCAGGAATTTGTAGAATATTTGTGGTCTTTTCACGGATTCATAGACAAAGTGAAAAATAGGAAGGTTACGTTTGTCCCGTTTCTACCTTCGTAAATGTTTAGCTCAAGAAAGGCAACTTCCGTGATCGGTTGGTCGCTTATTTAGAGGGAGAAAATAACAAGGTTTCCTTGGAAAATTCAAGTATGCAACAATTTTCTCCTTAACGCATAGTAAAGTAAAGAGTCATTCACAAACTAATTAAAATAAAATTTAAAATTATTAAAAAAATCACGTTCTAAAAATATATACTTTATCCTCTCTCTCCCACACCCCTAGATAGAGATGGAGGTGTAGATATACATGGAAAGAGTGGGGAGAAGGGAAATGGGTAGGGAGAGAGGGTGGAGATAGAGGATGGGGAGTGCAGGAGAGAGAGGGGAGAAATTTGGGGGAGAGAAGGGGGATACTGAGGGGGAGAGATATAGGGAAGAGAGATCGAGGGGGGAGATAGAGGATGAAGAGAGGGGGAGAAAAATGGAGGGGGAAAGAGAGATGAAAAGGGTGGAGCGGGAGACGGGGTAGAGAGTAAGGGGCTAGAGAGTTAGATGAGAGGGATAAGGGAGAAGGAGATTGGAGGAGATGGATGGGGGAGAGGAAGGTAAGAAGAGGGAGGGGAGAGGAAGAGTGTGAAAGAGTGAGTTGGGAAGAACGGGGGCAGATGGATAGGGGGAAAGAGGAGTAATTGAAAGCGGAGATAGGTAGGGGGGGGGGTAAAGAATGCACTGGAAATTCATATCAGTTTACTTGTCCACTTTTAAAAAATATAAAATAAAATATATATATATATATATATATATATATATGTATATATATATATATATATATATATACAAGCCGCTGTTCTCTTGCTTAACAGGAAGAGCTTGGTTACACAGGCACCCCTGCCAATCTTAACCGCCTTTTTTAATCTCCTTTATAGACTCTTTATTTTAACACCCTGAACACCCATTTCTTCTTTTTCTTCTTCTTCTTCTTCTTCTTCTTCTTCATGTTCATCTTCTCCTTCATTTTCATCTTTTTCTTTATCCTCATCTAACCTTCATCTACATCTTAATCTTAATCTTCATCTTCTTCATCTTGTTCTTGTTCTTGTTCTTCTTGTTCTTCCTGCATTCCGCCTGCCGAGTCCTGACTGAAAAGACGTATTATCTCTGTGCTCCTGCTAAATTCATTGTGCTCAAAAATTTTGTTTTCTGACTAACTTAATAATTCTAGATACTTTCTGCGCTCATATAATATTAGTCGCTGTATTAAAAAGATTGGCCGTCTTATTCGCCGTGTAAATTTTATTTATCGTCATCCGTATTCTAGAAATCGACACTGCGCGTGATCTAGTTTGAATGTTCTAGTTGTGGCGCTTCTTTTAATAAGGAAATTTACGTTCTTTGTAACATCTAACAAACTAGAATTTGCCGTTTCTGTATTTTAAACGATGCATTGGAGCGTAAGTTTGCTAACGCTATTAGCGAAATTAAATTAGAACTAAATTCCGTCGCGAGGGACGTTATCTTGACTAACCGTAAAGTCGACGAAATAAATTCGAGTCTAAATTCTCCCCTACATGATATGCGTGGGAGGGAAAATAGAAATCGTGACAGCCGACCTACTCGTATGAATCATCAGGCAATTGTTAACCAGCAACAAAGGATTTTAACTCGTTTAGACCCCAGGATTCACAATATAGACCCCAAGATTTGCAATTTAAGACCGTTAGAAATGGGGCTAGACAATCAAGGAAACAGCATTTCACATTAGCATGTTCGAGCCCCTTCGCACTGGTAAATCCTATCGAAGGGGAAGAAGAAACGGTATTAATTTGGGATTCTTTACTTAGAAACCAAGAGCCGGAATTCACAGCGCGTAACCCGTCAAAACGAAAACGATTTTGCTTTCCTGGAGGCCGCGTAAATAACGTAGTAAGTGAAATTAAAAAATTGGACCAAACACGTGGCAGGCGTACGATCCTCACGCTGGTAGGGGGGAATGATGTCCACAGATACGACAGCACCCCACAGGGAATAGTAAACCGCGCTAAGACTAGGATTCATACTGCGAAAGTTAAAGCGGATAACGTAGGAATAATTGGTATTTTACCCCGACTAAAATCTTCGTTGCGTCTGCAGTCCCGAGCTATTTATACAAACGAGTGCCTTAAGCGCTTGTGTCGCGATACTGGAATTCGCTTCTTTAACGTTTGGGATACATTTCAAGTCCAACCTTCACTTTATCAAACGGACGGAATCCATTTAAGGGATGTGGAGAACAGTCGGCTGGGTAGAATTTTAGACCAGTCACTACGTAGCATGTTAAGTAGGAGAGTTGCGGGGCCACGGGATGCCCATGCACCGGACCGGTCCTCGCTTGAAGGGGCAATGAGTATTAGGGAGCAGAGAAATGGAACCGACTTGCGTGTGATAAAAGAGTCCACTTAAAGCGCAAATTGATATGTATATATTCAAATGTTCGTAACTTAAAAAATATACTTGCCGAAATAAAAGCCGTAATTCTAGAGGGAGACTACGATCTCGTATTCTTATGTGAGAGTGGGATAGATACACATTCGGGGATCAGTGTTTGCGAATTTGATATACTAGTTTATAAACTTCATTAAACAAATAGACAAACTGGTAGAGGAGGGGGCGTATTAGTGTATATAAAAGATGACTTAAACGCTATAACGATCGACTCGTCTCCGGCAGGTATGAGAAGTGAGGTCTTATTAATCCAATTATGTTTTAATGCAAAAAATAAAATTAATTTAGCCGTCATATATCGTCCTCCATCTCAAATAGAAAGAGAAGATGCTTCACTCTTTGATATGCTTTCATCTTGGGTTAGAAAAGGGACCACATTAGTCTGCGGCGATTTTAACTATCCAAACGTTCATTATACTAACCTACCTCCAGATAAAGCTGGAGAGCGACTAATAAACATTATTCTGGAGAATTTTCTGGTTCAAAAAGGGACGAACCAACTCGTGATAATAATTTCCTCGATTTAATCATGGCGACTGACGAGTCATTGGTAGAAAATGTTTGTGTAGGAGAGCATTTAGCCTCGAGTGACCATAATGCGATTAGATTCGTAGTCAACACGCGTGTAGAAGTAAAAACGAGTACTCAGCTCATCCCACGTTTTAGTAGCTGTAATTTTGATACTTTTCGCGAAAAGATTGAGGATGTAGCCTGGGAAATGTGCTTTGAGAATGGGTCAGTAGGAGAAATGTACACTGAGCTTCGGCGTACACTCCTTAGTGTAAATTTCGACTTAGTAAAGTATGTGCGCCGTAAGAGCGGGAAGTCGATGAGAGCGCCGTGGGTTAGCCCACTACATAACATTAAGCTTAATTAAGGACCGAAATAGAAAATTTCAAATACATAAGAACAATGAGTCATTATAAGTCGGCAAAATTACATAGATTCTGGAAAAGAAGTTAAACGGGCGGTTAGAGATGCGAAGCGGAAATATGAAATAAAACTCGCGAAGGATTCGAAGAAAAAACCGAAACAGTTTTATGGCTATGTAAATAGTAGGAAACCCTTAAAAGGTTCAAAAGGGCCGATTAAAGACAAAGATGGTTGTTTGACGGAATTTCCGGCGGAAATGTCTAAAGTTTTGAATGAACATTTCACAAGCGTGTTTACTGTTGAACATTTGTCCGAATTAGGATCGTTAGTTGAAGAAGTAGATAATAGTGATATTTGCATATCCAAAATAACAGTTAATGAAGAGGAATTTCTTTAATATATTTACCTGATGAAAAAGTCGAAATCACCCGGGCCCGATGGTGTTTACCCCACTCATTTAAGAGAACTTAAAAATGAGCTTGCGAAGCCGTTGTGAGCAATTTTCAATCGCTCATTAGAAGTTGGCGTAGTTCCTTTAGACTTGAAGCGTGCAAACGTTACACCAATATTTAAGAATAAAAATAGATACGAAGCAACGAATTTTGGTCCTATTAGTCTAACTTCGGTAGTTGGAAATGTTTAGAATCGGTAATTTGAGATAGAATAGTGAGCCACCTCGAGCTAAATAATCTGATTAAAGATTCTCAACATCGGTTTAGGCGGGCGAGATCGTGCTTGACAAATTTGCTGGAATTCTTCCTTAAAATGATTTGCGTTTTCGACGAAAGCAAAGCTGTAGATGTAATCTATCTAGACTTTAAAAAGGCGTTTGACACCGTTCCGCCTAAGTGATTATTAATGAAAGTTGAAACAATCGGTGTGAAGGGTAAGATATCAAATTGGATTAGAAATTGGCTGAAGGATCGCTCGCAGCGAGGAGTTATAAATGGTAAATGTTCTGATTGGGACAACGTCAGTAGTGGAGTGCCACAAGGCTCAGTTTTTGGCCCATTATTGTTTCTAATATATATAAACGATTTGGATAATGGCGTATTTAGTACTATTTCTAACTTGGCTGACGACACGAAGCTGGGCAACCGTGTGTATGTAAGATCGGATGTAGATAAATTACAAAAGCACCTAAACTTGATTGTCAGATGGCGGATAAGTGGCAAATGCAGTTTAATTTAAGTAAATGCAAGGTGGTGCATTTGGGTTGCCATAATTTAAGGGTACAGTATACTATGAAAGCCCAGGTCCTCGACGTGGTTAAATTGGAAAAAGACCTGGGAGTTTTAGTCTCGAATGAGTTCAAAGTCACGAAACGATGTGCGGATGCATGTAAAAAAGCAAATCGTGTGCTGGGTTATATCGCGTGTAATTTCATGTCCAAATCCAAAGATATAATTTTACCGTTATGTAAATCACTTGTGCGTCCACTGCTCAAATATGCGGTTCAATTTTGTGCTCCGTACTTAAACAAAGATATCACGCAATAAGAAAGAGTGCAGGTAAGGGCTACAAAATTAATTCCCGAGCTGAGAAACAGGGCATTAGATTTGCCATCTCTCGAAGGCAGAAGATTACGTGGCCAGCTAATAGAAGTATTTAAAATATTGAAAGGATTTTTAAAAGTTAATTATAGGAAATTGTTCGAATTGGATCATAGGGGAAACACTCGCCAACATGGATTAAAATCAGTGAACAAGCGATTTAACACTAGTATAGCCCAAAACTATTTTACGTTTAAAATTACTCAAATTTTAAATAGGCTACCCACCCACGTAGTAGATAGTACGTCAATAAATATGTCTAAAAACGTCTCGACGTGCACTTAAATAGTATAAATATAACGTAGTCTGAGCACAGTAAATAGAAACGTCTTTGCAAAAGGAGTTTGGAGCGGAGGAACAACGAGAATAAACAGGATGACCAAAAATGATGCCAGCGATTTCTCTTGCATGTGTAGTTTAGATATCCATTTTCTTTTCCGCCTATCCTATAAATAGTCTTACTATCCTAAAATTAGATTTTCACCACTAGCAGTCGAGGGCTGCGGAAGTTTAAAAGAAAAACTTTCTATCACCCCCCCACGCATAGGTTGAAGTAGTTAATATGCATGACAATGTACACATGTAGATAAGTGTGTACAGTATATTATATATAAAAAAAAAATAAAATAAAGATATAGCATGTTAGAGATACACTCGTAGATAAGTGTGTATCGTAGTTATGGATTTAGTGTAGCGGACTAGCCTCTAGCGGACCTTAGGGTCTTTGCTGGTCCTGGATTCTGTAGTTATGTAGTTATAAAGGAATTATTAGAAATAACTATGATAAAAAAATTAAATCTACTTAGGTGACAACCGAACTAAATGAAAAAATCTTATTCAAACACCTTCAAAAATCTCCTTCTTAAAATATAGGGTTATGGATATATATATATATGTATATATATATATATATATATATATATATATATATATATATAATTGAATTTTATTATCTCCTTTTCATGAATTCACAATTTAAACACATTAGTTGGGGGGTATAAGGTCAATTATAATAGATCTTTGTGGAGGAAAATCAAAAGATTAGCTTCAATTCACTGATTGATGTCCTTTATATGAGAAAAAGATTCAAATTCCTAATTTAGACCACTTGCACTATATTAGAATTTGAGTGGTTGGTTTTCATTGCACCTTCACTTCCTACTATTTTGAGAGAATTAGTATATTTGTAGTGAATTTAATATTTTTGGGGAAAATAGGATTATTTTAGAGTTCTCTTTTCCAAATTTATTTTTCTCACACGATTTAGTGGCCTCAAACGCGTGCGCCCGCTCCTCTTATTCAAAGTGACCAAATATTGTTTAATTCTCATCTGAATCTCCTTAAGTGTACTAGGAGGGGGGGGGAGAAGAAATTTAATTGTCAGAAAGGCTTTGTGTTATGTTATTGTTGATGAGTGGAAAAGGGAAACTAATTGAGTGACTCGACTCAAACTGGCTCGCGAATTACTATTTTCCGCTCTCACCCTCTTAGGGCAATCATTTAATTCTCCGATTTCAGGAACATAAGTTCTTTTCCGACTCTACAGCGCCTTGATCTACACTCGACTCGACTCTATGATTTCCTCGTCTGATAGAGTTATTAAAACGCAATTCATAGCAGTTAAATCTATTTAAGATATGGCCAAATTCTAGCAAAAAATACATACAAACCTCTGTTCTTACATCTAATCTGAAATTTGAAAATCTAACATATTCGGTTACTTATGATCAATATTTTAAAATTTTCGACACCTAATAACCCAGTTCCCTTCCTTCAAAATTGGTGTGAACTCCGGAAATTTGGGGGCCTCACTCCATATACATTATAACTAATAATGCGACTAGAAATTGGTTAATAATTTGTTGACTTACCGTAAATTTCAGAGTGAACACGACAGAAATAAATACTTGCAATATAAAATCACTTTAAGATAACTGTAAGTTTTATTTTTCGCTATTTTAGAGGAGAAATTGAATTTTCCTCTAACCGCACAAATGAACTAAAGAAGATAGGCTTGAGTAAATGACGACCGCAGTGGCTGACATTACAGAAGAAGAAAACGAGCTTTTGAAAGCAAATTGTGCTGGAGGTTTTTCCTGCTTATGTGAGCAAGAGAAGAAATTAGTAATATATATGATAGTTTTATTACGAGGCAGTTAGGAAAGTTTTCAAAGACTATATCGTGCGCTTTTCAAAACTTTTAATGCAAGCGTTTGGAAGGTAATATGTAGAATAGTTTATACACACTTTGTTCAAAATTGTATTAGTTTGTAATAGGAAAAGTAAATGTGCTAGAATTGAAAATCTTATACAACGTCAAGTCAGTTGATTAAGAAATCTTAATGCCCGGTTTATTTGGTTTACTAGGAAGAAATAAAAGAAAGAATAAAGGAATCAGCGATGTTTTCTTGTTTAAAGCATAAATTAAATGATATTATAATCTGTAACAGATTTTAAAATTATTTGGTTGTCAGTTGACGAAATAAAGAGGAGCGCCCCATGCTGAGGCATTTCTAAAAAATTTCTTTAAAGTTTAACTGGTAACCATTATTCGAGAAATGATGGACAGAAGATGGATTCCCTACTTGTTCAATTCTAACAGTGTACTCCTTGATACGAGAGGATTAGTGATCCTGTGAAGATAACCGAGGCGTTCTTGAAACTTGAATGAGTTGCTTGCCAGTTGGGAAGAAATTTGAAGGGATGAAAATATTAATTGTTTAGCAGAGAGTATAGGTTTCCTAAAAGTGTTGTGATCAATAACTTCAGAAGTTAATTATCATACGTTTAGTTAGATAGTTAGTTAACGCCAATCCTGCCATGAATCCAGAAGGATCCCGACGGGATAAGGAAATTTAAATAAAGGTCAGTATGACAATCACTGGTCATCCCGAAAGGCCCAGGGGTCAGTCCTCTTTTGGGGAAAGGTGTCAAGAAGTATTATGTTTTTGACAACAAACAGCGTTCAGGTGGAAGCTTTCGTTACCTCGGGGAAGAGGGACCGTGTTTCGCGTGAGAGGTACGTGCATATAGATACACATCGGCAGGATTCCTTGGAACAGAGAGTGTGTGTGTTGTGCTGTGAAGGAGGGAGAGGAAAGAAAGCAGTGTTGTGATTGGCTTTGTATGAGGTGTAAGATCTACTCCCTCGAAAACAGATGAGCACCGCGCGTCCACCAATCGGTAGCTAGATCTCAACGTGCGGTGACGTTTGTGTCCGCTCATGCTGGAATTCATGATCGAACCTAGTACCGCGAAGTTAGGAGGCCAACGCCGTATCTACTCGGGTAGTATGAGCTCTACCATCATACAGTTACCATGGTCTTCGTTCGCCCGGACCTAACTTTAGGAAGAGTCTCTTAGTTTTCCCACACTAATTTGAAGATCGCTTATGATCTATTAGACAATCCCGTGCCAAATGCAGGTGATTCTTCTTTCAAGAAAATGGTCATTGTGAGAGCAGAGAAGCAGTTTGGAGCAGGTCTTGTGTCAGCTCCCGCATGACCCACTTATACATTTGCTGTCATTATTTTTCTGTAGTGGCTGCTGATATCTTGCTTGATGGCTACTAACTCTGAGAAATGTTCACCACTTCTTGTTCGGGTGTTATTTATAAACATGACGTTAAAAAGGTGGCATCAGTGATGATATAACATCACTATTCTTAATGAATAAAAACAGAAAAAAGGAGAGTGGAGGATGCCAAACATACGCATCTAAAATGATTTATATTAATGGATTCAGCAAATATTAAAGCATAGAGCTCGTATAGGAGAAAATAATAGAATTATTTGTATCAATAATTTAAGTATTGATTCGGCCTTCCCTTTAAGTAAGCCATGCATTTAAAAGATGATGCTTAGTTGAAGGTCTTCTACAGAACTTAAAGGCACCATTGATCCTTATGAGAAATTTGATAATAATATAAGAGTACTACACACTAGTAAATTAGTAAATAAATCTATTGCTGGCAAAAATAATGAAAGTAATGACAGATGACGTGCTTTTTCTAAAAGAAAAGTCCACCATCTACATTACCCATCACTACCTCCAAGAGTAATTGACAAAAATGAAGAATGCTCCATCCTAATGAAATCTACCATAAAATCAACTGTTGACATTCTTAGATACTTGAGTGTCTAGTGCTTTCAACATGTGCATGTGGTTATCACAGAAGAACCAGAATAAAGGTGAAAATAGATGAATTACCAGAAAGAGACAAACATACAGAACCTTAAAACCCCAACCTAGGTTTTTACTTTTCCAAATGCATTAGAAAAAGCGTTAAAATAAAATAGGGATCCAATGGTGTAATCCGCAAATGAAAAAGTTTAAATAATGATAAAAGATAAGAAAACCCTTAATGATATTAAATAAATATATGTTAAAACTCTGGTCGCCTAACAAAAGAATAAATACCTATATATGTTAATTATTAAATGAACTAATGTTAAATTGCATTGTTCTTAAACAAAAGATTTGACAACAAAGAAGCTATTTTAATCCTCAAACTTCTCGTTTTTATTTGTATATCCTTGAGCTTTGGGCCAAAATAAAAGAAGAATGTAAAGTTCAGCGCTCTCTTAGATCAAATATGAAATGAACAGGAATAAATATAAATAATTTGTCAATAATAATAAAACTTCACAGGGAGTGCGAAAAGCAAGTTCCTTATTAAAACACCTTATAGAAATAAAAAAGAAGAAAATAAGAAAAGATTAGAAGGAGACCACAATAAGAGCAACGAGTGCATTAAGAATAAATTCAGATACCATTTCCAATGCTTAAACCCAGTCCGAGCCCCGTCAGTTCATTCGAACCTTGTCACCACACTCTTTTGGGATACTCTTCTCCTACTTAAAAACAAAAACAAATTTAGAAGTAGTCCTTGGTGGCACTTTGGCGCGATTTAACCAGGAAAGGGCTTCCCAATCATTGGCAACCAGGCCAAAAACTTGCCACGCCCGAATTCTTTAACGCTCGAAAACAAGGTCACTATGATATTGAAAATTATCAAAATATCAAAAATGGAATAGGACAACAAATATGGACCAAATATCAACCCATAAAACGAAAGGAAGAGGTCAAAGGAATAAAATTACAAACAGTCCTATCACAGGAACATGCTAAAATAATAAATGCAAAATAACTATGGACAAAATACTAATAGGGCGGTCGAATCAAGCAACCCAGCCAAAATTACAGGCCATCTGAAATACTTTCAGTACAATTGGCTATTATATATATAATTCTGAGACAACCAAAGGCCCTCAATTCACTTGACTCTGATTGAATACTAAGAGCACTACAAAAGCAGGAAGAAGATTATATTGACATTCTCTTCTAAATTTGCAATCAGCATCGTTTTTTTGTCTATGCTTAACAGATAAAAAGAATCTAAAAAAGTGTGAGACAATGAAGCAGGGGAAAATAAATGTCTATAGCATTTCTAAAAGAGATTTTCAATTCAACAAAAAAGAAACAGTTGGGTATAATAAAAATGGCAATGACGGATATAATAAAAATCATTTTATTTGTAAAATGGAATATTCCTCCTTATTTTCATCATTCTTTCGGTATCCACTATTTTCCTATCCCATGAATAATACCATTTCTATTGATGGATGGCAATTTTCTACGGTTAGATTTCTGCGAATATAATCTCTCGAGATTGGTGGAACGTCAGGAAATACAAACAAATACAAAATAAGAAATATTCCTCAAAAGGATATAACCAAGGAGAAATTATTGTTTCATTTCCTATCAATCTCAATCTTGCTCTAAGTCCATGTCGATTTAGATGTGCTCATCGTCCTTGACCCAACCTCACGCACCGACAATTAATCGATGCACTCAATAGTTGTCTGAAGCATTTTTCCTCAAAAAAAAGCTCAAAAAGAGACAATTGGAAATAGCAATTCAAATTAGTTTTATTTAAAATCACATTCAACAAAAGGAAATTAAATTCCATTGCTTTAAATTTTTGTTTTCGGAAAACTTTCCAGGATATGTACCAGATAAAAATATAGGATCCCATATAATATTTTATCAGTTTTAATTAAATAAATTGGTCCTCGCATTATTCCAAAGTATATGGGAGACTATAATTGTTGGGTTTTTTTGGGGGGGGGGGTAGTTTATGCGAGATACAAGAAACATGGAATCCTGCACACTCATAAATACACGTCATTTCCCTACACTTTTGAATCTTTTAGTTTATTGGCAAATGGGCAGAGTAATAAGAAAACGGTCCATGGTACTGCCTGATTTTCCTGCGCCTACTAATTAACATCTTAAGTGGTGGAAGTCTATTTCCAGTCACCAGCTAATCCACTTGTTCACGTCCATAAGTTATGGCCAAGGCAGCATCTAAGCTTAAACATTTTTTAAATCTGTTTTTCTCATTACGTAGATTTACATCTGCTTAAGCCACCACCATTTCAGTCAGCTTTATTTATGCAAACTCACCCTGTTTTACTTTCTTGCGGACTGTACTTTTTAGTGTCGCCCTCTCCAGCATACCGGATTGTGTACTAATATCTGGTCGATGAATAAAGTCGGAAGATATTCCTGTAACTATGAAGTAATCATTAGAACGAAATTTTAGTTGAATTTATTGATATATAAGCCTCTATCAAGGGTAGGCACTGCTTATACGGACTTCCTAACAGTGGAGATTAATTATGTTTGATTTTCTTGAAAATTTCTATTATCAATCCAAACTTTGTATGGTGTTCTGTATCAACATTCAGAATATATGCATATACGCCGTTCACAAGATGGGGTCTTAAGACGTCAGACTCCACACCTTCTTTGATTTTCAGACTCGTGAGCTAAAACCGATCCAATCATAAACATCTCTTTCTTCTTTGAACGAGGTTTAAAGGTAGAGTCTCTCTTATTATGATCTACTGTATTCTATACCAATTGTCTCATAAAATCTCCTATTTCATCTCTCTTTAAATTATTGAAATTAGGAGTTAAAATATATCTTAGGTCCTTTTTTAATTCGTCTCTTTTCAACGACAGCTTAAGTTCTTTCCCTAATAAAACTAAGGGAAAGTGCTCAGAGTCTTATTTTTATTTAGTGATTTTTTCTCCTCTTACTATTTATGTATTATCATACTCATAGGATTATTAGATAATCCTATGGACTTGCCTGATTCTGACACCTTAAGGCCTGTGTCCAGGTAGAGAATGATTATATAAATTAGATTCCCTCAAAAGTAATCATCATCTTCACTATCTCTATAATATAAGAAAGGGATTTTTTAAGTATTTGAATAATAATTTCATCTTAGTTTGCCTATGACTTACGTTTTTTGTCAAAGTTATTTCTAATAATTCTTTTATAATATCAAAAAACAAAATGGTGAAGTTCAGAAATAAATATAAGGAACGAAATTTTGTGAATTTTTTAAAACAAATGGTGAAGTTCAGAAAATTTATTTTTACATATCCTCTTCTATAATTATATTTTAGAAACGTGATATTTTGAAATAAAGGGGGATTTAGTTCAGAATTCATTTTTAATATTATTATTATTATTGGCGAAGTTCAGAAAATTTATAAAAATTTAACCAAGGCTGCTTTTTTAGATTTTAAATTTTAATCTTAGTAGCGAAGCCCAAACTCCACCCGTAGGGGGAGGGGGAGAGCGAAGCCATTGCCTGGTTGCTTTATAAAACAACATCGCCGAAAAATTTTAATTTACCATTTTGAGATGATCCTCCGTAAGATTCTAAAAACTCGCCCAACACATCTCTGTAACTAACGAGCTACAGTAAGCTAGATACTAATCTCAATTACACATTTAGACTATAAAAATTAAGTTAGTAACTTGTCCGTGTCCATCCACCATTCACCCTTTCTATCATTGCAAACTCAGTTTCGAATCTTATTGCGCTATTAATACCTTTCAACCCCACCAGCGATTAAGGTGAATGAAAAGTGGTATTCAAGGACTTATAAGGCAGATCTGTTATCCTATTCCTATTTTCCTTCTTTTACCTCTTCTTTCTTCTTTTACCAGGTTGAGCCATCTCATCTTTCATTTCTTCTTCCTCCGAGCGAGCGTCCGCTCATCTTTTTCCACCTTCGTAAAAAGAAAGGAAAGGCCCAATAGAGCCTATGGCGTTCTGACACTACGAAAGAAAGAAAAGAGAAACTGCCCTAGGTAGCTTCTATTGTACTAATTGCTTCTGAAAAAATAGTAATATTTTTGAGGATAGTTTTCTTTTTTTTCAAATAAACTGTTCACCGTATATTCTAATTTTATGATAAAGTTAGGAATAATTTTGCTCCGAAGATTTTTGGACTGCAGGAAACGATATTTCTGCTACTTTTTTCGTATTTTCCGAAAAATATTTTAAACTAAACATCCATTAGGTCGAAGAAGAAAGAAAAACTACTGTGGGAACGGACGCCACCATAACTACAATGAAAATAAAGGAAACCATAAAAAATCAACAAAAAGCTCCTGAAAGATCTGCTTACACAATGAGAAAGTATAGAGAACTGTCCTATAACGTCCTAGAGGGATATAAGAAATATTTTTAAGGCGTGGCTTAATTCAGGCTACTTTCTTGATGAATTAAAAGTAGCCAAAATTATCTTTTTCCCCAAAGCAGGAAAACCTCCAGATCAGATGGCAAACTATGACCACATTTCGCTACTTTGCATTAATGAGAAGTTATATGAAAAAGCAATTAATAACTGTATGATTAAGCATCTACAGGATAACAATCTTCAGAACTAATGTCAATTTAGACTTATAAAGAATGAGACACGTAGATATTGCACTAATGGAAAATAGAGCGAAAGTAAAAGGAAAATGAGTATGTACATTGCCGGCCAAGACATGTCCCAGGTAATCGACAATGTTGTTTTTTTAAATACTATCACTAAAATTCCCCTAAAAATAGTTTCGGAATTTGCCATAAGATCAAAATCTTTTTTAGGCCTGACATTAGAAATTTCCGCACTACCAACTTTTCAAAATAGAGTAGAAAAAAGTGTACGACCGTCCACTGGTTTTAAAGAGAACAAATCAACCGGCAATGTTGAAAATCGACATATCAATTTTAGGGTATAATTGGTGAACACTTTTCTACTAAATCTGTAAAAACTCTTAGCAAAATTATAAAATTGAAAAAACTCCATTAAATTGGACAATCGCTCCCCTTAAGTGACCATTTCTTGTTAAATCACGTCGAGATGAGCCCTAGATCCTCCCATTTTAAATCTTGTATAAAAGCCTTGCAAACCTTAGGTCTGAGGGTCAATCTGAGCAAATCCTTTAATCTGAGTGAAATTTCAAGGCAAACATCTCCCTTTGCATAGCGCCACATCGTCATGCGAATTCTTCATCAGAAATCAAAAAACGCTGCGTCGAGTCACACTGACTACTCAGGGTCACACACCACTCTGCTCCGCAATGCGAGATGCGTCATTTCACGTCATAGAGCAAAGAGAATAAAAGTGCCAGTCAGTCCTTTCTTCTTAGCATAAGAATACAGTGCCCCGTCTGCCTGATCACCTTGGCTAAGTACCCCATCTACTGACTGAGGGGCTTGGGTGACACCACCGGTCATTGGCGTCACAACACATACTTACAAGGCCAGAACGGAGCAAGTTGAAGAAAAATGCAAAAATATATTTAAAATTTTACCGATTTACAGAAAACTTCTATCAGACAGATATGTAAAGGTGAAAGGTAGATGCATAATATTCAATGTAAGATGCTTAGTTCAATGATTACTAGAGCAGATTGCCATTACTATGTAAAGGAAAGAGACTTCAACTAACATCCAAGCTAAGAAGACCTAAATGTGAAAATAAGAGAAAGATACTATCAAACGGTGATTCAATATATATGTACGTACACCAGCTGATCAAACTTAAAATAATTCAAAGCAAGGCAATATATATATATATATATAATTATGATAGATGAAGAGCCAAACATAAAAGAAAAAGATACTTACATAGAAGAGTATGTAAAATAAAACTGATCAATAAAGCCAAGCAAAGAGAACAAGGAAATTCATTAAAATAGCAATAGAATTAGCTAACAGTTAGCCCAAAGAGAAGGGGGAGTTCTCACTCTCTATAATTAGCAATCATACCTAGATTATTGAAAAGAAGAAGAAGAGGAAATTTACATGTGTAGAACGAAAGGATGCAACATATAAACACATACTTGATCACAAAATTCTACCTAAATAGGAAAAAAAGATCAAACTTGACTACATGAACTATTAAACGAATTAGGACTTCTAAATGATTAACACCATTACAAATATGTTAATCCAAATGAGATAAATAACAAAGTTAAAACTTTAGATAGAGATAACTAGATGAGAAAATAGAAAAAAAAGTTAAAAGAAAGATACTTAAATCCAGTAGTAACAAAGAAGCTAAAAAAAATGCTTGACCGCCTAACTTACAAACAAACAAAAATCCACATAAATTGATATTAATGCAGATATGCGCTATAGTAATGCTTAATAACCTTCTACTTAAAAATATAGAAATTAAAATGGACAAAGACAAGTAGGTTTTCCAGGAATACTGGCAAACTTGGCAAATTTCTCTCTGTTAACTTTCTCTTTTATAAAGCAGTCATGATATTTACAGAATTCACTTGAGACAGGCCTAGAAGCGAGAGTAAATAGGAAGAGGTGCGAGCTGCACAAAATGCGTTTCAGATGACACTTTAAGCTGTTGGTCCTTTGAGCGCCGAGGTGCTCTTTTTGACTTGTTCTTTACTTGTAGCTTTCCTATCCTGAACTTTACTTCATCCCCTGTCTCTCACTTCCACTTCGTGTACTACTCCCGTGCCATTGCCCGCCCTCTATCACTCTGGTTACCTAAATGAATCGGAAGGGGGGGGAAAGGGGGAGGCTCGGTCGATCTGTTTATTTTTCTCACTTCCCTTTCTTGACTCTGATATCGGACAGTCATCCTCCCTGAGGAAGAATCTTTGATTAAGTAACAAAACTAAGGAAATATACATTTTAAGTTCAGGTATGCCTCAATTTCAGCATATATATATATATATATATATATATATATATATATATATATATATATATATATATATATATATATATCAAGAACGCGATTGGATTAATATATATAAATAATTTTAATTTGTTAATCCAATGCTAAAAACTTCCTTATTGACAATAATGTTTTAAGTTTCACCAGTAAGAGAGAGTTTGAGATTGTCTAGCTGTTTCAGTCCGTTGAGTATTTATTCTGCATCCTCTTTCTCTTTCTTCTCTAGTTTGAGATTATCTAGCTACTGCAGTCCGTTGAGTTTTTATTCCTACACTTTTTCCCGTTTCTTCTCGAGCTTGAGATTGTCTAGCTGCTGCAGTTCATTGAGTATTTATTCTGCATCTTCTTTCCGTTTCTTCTCAAGTTTCAGAATGACTAGCCGCTGCAGTCCGCTAAGCATTTAATGTGGTTCTTACTTCCGCTTGTTCTGGACTTTCTATTGCTCGTCAAAAGGCATGCCTTTGTACATTTTCCTTCCTTCTCTTGCTCTTCCTGATCATCATGTTATGCAGTTGTTTCTCTATTCTTTTGTTGGGCATGCCAAGATGGCTCAAAACGGGCCTTTTGGGGATGCATCGTATTAAGATGAAATAATTTCACTTTTAATTAGTCATTTGGCAGCACAGGAATAAGAAAGGCATAGAGATTTTAATGAGTTTTTATTATAGTTATACATATTTTATTATATTTTGGAACTAAATTGAGTTTAAATTTGAAGCCTACTTAGTCAAATAATAAAAAGATCCACCATATTTGCCTTGGAGGATTTTCATGAATTTTATTGTATTCATTGTCCTGCTATATGCAATTTTTTGGCCCCGAAATCCATCATTTCTGAGAAATCAGGAACTTCTCGCCAAATTTTGATTTGAAGTTTCGACATTCTTGGGCATATGACTCGAGGATAGTTTGAGATAGTAACCTCTGGTTTTCGGCTTTGTATTAAGGGGTCATTCTTTGTTAATTTTCCTGATTATTATTTTATACAAATTTTGTTTAGTTTCCGATTTAGAGCCAACTTAATTCTAAAAACGATGTTTTTAAGTTTTTTGAGAGGGAAATTTAAAAGTTTTTTAAGGGAAAATATTTTATTTATAACTCAGTATTTGAACGAAATTTTCTTAAATTATTCTCTCTTGATTTGGATGTCGTTGTTTAGGGGGGGGGAGGACAAGAAGAGAGGATGGAGAGAGGGGATAGAAGAAGAGAGGGGATGGAAGGGAAGAGGGGAGGATAGAGGGGGAAGAGAAGTGGAGAGATTTTCCTCTTGACTTAGATGTTCTTGTGTAACGGGGATAGAATGAGGGGAAAAGGGCAGACAGAGAGATAGGGGAAGATAAAGGAGAGGGGAAAGATAAGAAGAGAGAGGGAAAAGAGAGGGGACAGTTAGAATGGGATTTTTGCTGGACAGACAGAGAGACACAAACAAACACACACACACACACATATATATATATATATATATATATATATATATATATATATATATATATATATATATATATATATCGTAAAATGGACTCTCGACGATATACCATATATGAATATTCGTTGAGGGAACTTATTCAATTATATTTAGAGTGTGTGGTGTCTGATCTACGGAGGTTATTTATCTTCAATATGCTTAAGAAGTGGAACTGAGCTCAAGGATAATAATATGGCTATCATTAATAAAATAGACTTTTATTAATGGAAACTATCAACAACACACAGAACGGAAAATATTGACATAAACAGAGAATGGAAAGTGTCTTGGGTAATCTAGCTAATCCGAGGATTAAGATTTGGAAGAGATTTAAATAGGTATAACAAATAAAAATTAAAGGGATGAAATGTTTCGCTGAACCATTTAAACCCTAGGATAGGGTTGACAAAAGGGTTAAATACTCAAAGGTAACATTCAGCTTAGGGAATTACACTTGTTGTGCAGAGGAAGGCGACGTGAAGAAATCTTCGGTCCGCTGGCGAGTTCCAGCCAAAGAGGGGGGGGGGGGAATTAAATGATCCTGACGTGGCGTCTTGGGAATGAGAACCGATTCTTGGCGAACGGGCTTAAAGAACAATGGCTGTTCTACGTTGTTCTCTTCTAAACAACAGGGGGGGGGGTAAGAACCGTCTCTTGTCGACGGGCTCAAAGAAAAATAGCTTTTCTAAAGTTGTTCTCTTCTGAACAACAGGGGGGAAAGGTGAGAACCGTTTCTTGTCAACGGGCTCAAAGAACAATGGCTGTTCTCTTTCTGAACAACAGGGGGGAAGGGTGAGAACCGTTTTTTGTCAACGGGCTCAAAGAACAATGGCTGTTCTAATGTTGTTCTCTTTCTGAACAACAGGGGGAAGGGTGAGAACCGTTTCTTTTCAACGGGCTCAAAGAACAATGGCTGTTCTAACGTTGTTCTCTTTCTGAACAACAGGGGAAGACTTGTGGACTTGGCATCATGAAGGCTCGAACCTTGGCACTCAAGGGATATTGTCCTCTTCTGGACAAATGATGGTGGATCTTAAGGTAGAGGGCCCTTTGGTGCACAAGGTGAGACTATACCGTAGTGATGTATCGCGAAGAAATTCTGGATCTCGATTCTGCTCATAGTGGTAAAGTTTCCATATAAATAATAGAGACATCCCCTTGGCGTGGGGGACAATGGAGTGGGGGCTTCGGGGGAATGCACAGCCGCGCCTGAGAACAATACCTTATCTGCCCATAAGCCTAACTCAATCTGGCGAGGCCGGCGCTGGGGAAAAACGGGGGAAGATAAACCTCCTTGGTTAAACATTGACTCAGGTGGCGGCTATAATGCGCCTGGCTTCAAGGCGAAGATGCACGTGGGTAGCATCGTGTTTTTAAACAACATGTGATAACGGTTGAAATTAAGCGGCCTCAAACCATGCTATAACAATATATATATATATATATATATATACACACACACAGACAAACAGCCTTCAATTTAGCTTTACTCTATATATATATATATATATATAATAAATGAGGAATAAATTTCTAGTCAAATGCGGTTAGGTAAGTATAATAATAGGAATTTCTTAGTCTGCTAGAGAAATCTGCGTGAATTCCTCAACCTTCTTTAGGAGCGTTGCATATACGACAAGGCAGCCATCCATTTTCCTAAAAAGATAAATTTCAAGGAGCTTTTTGTATAAGCTAACGCTTAACTTCAATAGAAAACTGGATATTATCAAAATATAACAGCGCTGTCATAGATAAATACATTCTGAAGATGGAAACCATTCCAACACAAATTGGTGTGGTTAATGTATCTGCTTTATTAAACAGATGAATCTATTTCAGGTCAAGCGCGAGACCCTCATCCTACAACTGAAAGATAGCAGCGTTGTCTTAGCTGGATTAATTCGAAAGATAGAAAAAGTTCCAAGACAAATTTGGGGCGGTTGGAAATGTGTTTTGAGGCGAGGAAGATTAGAAGGGCTCGTTAAGTGCTATCTTCCAGTTCGAAGAAGACAAGGTTGTAAAACTGGACGTGAAGTAGAGAGAGTTGTCTATTAACTTACCAATTTTCTTTGAATTTTTTCCATGTATATATATATATATATATATATGTATATATATTGAGAGAAACTATCTTGGCAAACCAAGCGTCCGCGCCGCGGCTACTGGTCTAACATCATGCAAACACTCTGATGTATTCTACTTATCACGTACAAACGCCTCAAGGCACAACCCTATATCTTTGATATTTATCTCTCACTATCTCGTTAGAAAACAAAGTTCACTCATTGCTGCCAATGATTTTCTGTTAATTTGTGACTTCGCATTTTTTAACTAAAATTATCTTTTGTAATAAAATATTTGTGCAAAATGTATCTCTTCCACCATTGTTCCGCAGTTTCATGTTAAAACTCTCAGATCTTCCTTTATGTGTTTTTTTTTCCATGATTGATTACGAATTTGTAGTAATTAGCCACAGTATGGCTTTCAAAACCCCTAGGAACACAAACTATCTAAAGAAAAGTCTTACTTTAAATCCTTTGATCCAACATGAACAACCATTATTCTATAAGTTTGTTTCAAAATGATAAGTTTGTTAATAGGGTACCAAGCTGGCAAAGTGCAGAATCGTAAATATGAAATATCTGTGAAATTGTCCCTCGTCGCTCCGAATTAGTCTTCGAAAGTGTTTGAGGAATGAACGAGTGAACTTTGGTTGAAAGTCCCTGCAATTTTAATCAGCTACTACTTTTTATCTTTAACCACGAATAATCATGTCTAAGAAATCTTTTTTAAACTCTTTCATTTATAAACATTTTAATAAAAAGCGTAGAATATGAAAAATAAATTCTTATATTCTTTATTAATACCTTCAACATTTATTTTAAACAAGATCTACTGTATATGCCTCAATCTTTAGCCACGTCCGTTGTCAAAAGAGGAGATGAGCGTATTCCGTCCAACCTAAAGTAGGACGTCGCACAAGATTTAAAAACGAATTCAATAAATTTCGGCTAAAATATTTTTATTTTAGGGAATTTAAAATAACTTGTCTATATAAGAAAATCTTTTTAGGTTATTCTTAAGCGGGCGGATATCTACTTGGGCTAAACACCCAAATATACATATATATATATATATATATATATATATATATATATATATATATATATAAATAATGCAATCAAAGGAGAAATTTGACATAAACGAGCATTGAGACAAAAAAGGAGTTTTTTTTAAGGCAAGTGAAATGGACATTGGAATAACCAAAGAATGAAAGAGAGCAAAGGAAGGCACTATGAAGGCAATCTATACTGAGAAGACAGAAATAACACCAGGGAAAATTTTTTTTCAATAATCTTAGCCTCGACATGAATCATTTTCTGCTGATTGCTGGTTAGATGCTCTACCGTTTAGTTACAAGGCAAAGTAACTGAATTCTCCCCTAAAAATTATCCTGTCAAACCCAATATCCCCTTATGCTAGGAGCCTCAAAGAATTTTATACGATATCTTCTTAGCCACTTACAATTTTAAGGCTCATTTATCAATGTCACATACAAAGAAAGAGCAAATAAAAGTTTTGCGGGTGGTAACAATCACTAGAGGGCTTTCGCAAGGGCGTTATTTCTATCTCATCAGTAGTATGGTTTACCTTCATTGTGCCATCCTCTGCTCTCTTTTATCTCTGTGTTATTCCTATGTCCATTTCTCTTCTCTTTAAAAAACGTTGGTTTCTCCATTAAATGGAGTTATGGGTACTGTTTTCTTCATTAGCTTAATGTAGCGGTCTCCAAACTACGGCCTACCGGTGCACTGTACCAAAAACGAGCTAGAGTATAATTATGTGCGTATAACATGTGTATTACAACTTGCAACTTTGCATAATATTATTATTTTCTAAAACTATTTGCGTAGAATATTCAATGTGTAAAATTCTATACACTTATAGGTATTATTCTGAATTCTGTGACTTGCCTTATCACATAGCAGTGAGATGGCTCATCTGCGGTAAAGTACTGTTTCGTTTTTATAAGCTCCAATAGAAATAGATATTTTTCTCACCAAAATGGATAGAGCTGATCCACTTCTGTCAGATCCTAGCTCTCTGTCAGAGTTGTCATTCTTGGTGGACATCACATCCCACATGAATGAATTGAACCTGAAACTTCAGGGAAATGATAACCTTATCTGTGATCACTAGAGAATCATCAAAGAATTTAAGAGAAAGCTATAATTGCTTGAAGCACAAAAGGAAGGAGGAAGCTTCTCGCATTTTCAGTGTTTCAAAGAGTTTTGCGCTGGAATCGCAGGAGATATCAACTTAGAGTTTCCGAAGAAAATTATTTATGATTTAAATGAGCATTATTGGAGAGATTTTCACATCTCGATAGAATTGAGAGTGACATTCTTCTTTTCAAAAATCCATTTGATTGCATCCTTGATCAAGTGCCAGTCGAACTACAGTTGGAACTTATTGATTTGCAAGCAAATGACCTGTTGAAAGGCTAACACAAAGGAGGAAAACTTGTTGAATTTTATCGCTGCTTACCTGATGATGAATTTTCAAAGTTGAAGAAATTTGCCTCTAGCATGTTATCAATGTTTTGGGTGTACTTATATATGTGAGCAAACTTTGAAAAAATGAAGTATGTGAAGTCAACCCATCGAACAAGGTTGACTGATAAACATTTGAAAGCAATTCTCTTGAAAGGATGCAACATTTGCAAAGCAAATAATATTGATGATATCTTAAAAGCTAAACTCCAGTTTCATAAATCTCACAAACCTTTTTTGCTGCCAGGTTTGTAAGACTCGGATATGTATGCACTGGGTGTGATAATACTATCTTATTACTAAAGACGTCTTCTTTGATAACTTTTTGGTAAATAAATATGTTTGTTGGCTTTATTTTTTTTTGTATTTTGTATATTACTAAATAATTATGTTAGTTGTATTTATTTTTTGTCCTTTTACTATATTGCATTAAACAAAATGGCTGTCGGCCCACTGCTCGACATTCTCTCAGGTATTTAGCCCACTGTAAAAAAGTTTGGCGCTCCCTCGGTTAATATAACGTTTTGTTTTTCATTAGATGAATTGAAGCGTCTATTTCATCCATTATACTAGCCAACAAATTTTAACTTTGTCTCTGTTACTTGAGTAAACTTTGTTGTACCTAACTAATATTAGGGCTCTGATTCCAAATCTGTGCTCGGGTTCATCTTAGCACGTAAGGTCCCTGGGTTATGCAACTAGGCTATTTGGCTCAGTTTGTCACCTTGGATCAATTAATGATATAATTATTACGAGTATGAGAAGAATGAGACGTGTCTGGGCCAAGATTTGGAATCGGGGCACCCTATTTGGCATTATATTGTACGTTCTTTTGCAGACCTAGACAAGATATGTATTACATATAAAAGGGGTAGTACTCATTTAACTATAAATTTCTTCAAAAACGTTTAAGCCTCTTGCTCTGGCGCCTGTACGTGGATATAGGATCTTGCCGTTGTAGGAACCAGCCGTAGTAACCCATCCTGTTTGCATTGAAGCGCCCTTGATACCTAATTTCCATCATTGCGATATATCCGTGGAAGCTTTCCCCATGTTCTTACTTATATCATCCATATTAGATGGAAAGAAATCTAGATGCGAATGCAAGAAATGCATCTTAAGAGGCATCCGACACCCCATCCCTTAAAGGCCTTTAGCATGTTGTCTAATAGTTTTTTATAGTTTTCAACGCTTGGATTACGAAGAAAGTTCTGCACTACATGGCCAAATGAATTCTAAACTGCCAACTCAAGTGGAGTTAGTTTATTTCTGAACTCCCTGTCACGTATCAATTCTCTAATATCCAGTCCTACAAAAATGCCATCTTTAAGTTTAGCATCAGGTCACTTTGCACCAAATTTCTCTTTGAAATACTTAAAGCCATCAAGATCATGGGCCATTGCTTTAACAAAATTCGTGATAATGCCAAGTTATATATGAGGTGATGGAAGGTAGATCTTATCTGGATGCACCAAAGGCATGTGCTTCACATTGTCTCGGTCAACTATGTGTTCTTCTCTTTCGGGCCACCCTTTGCCAGTATAATGATTCCTTTCGTCACGACTGTTCCATAGGCATAAGAACCATATATTCTTTGTATATCCTAACTGCAGTCCAAGAAGTAAATAAATTACCTTTAGATCACCACAGATATTCCACTTATGATGCGAGTAATGAACATCTGCCACAATAAATTTCATTGAATCATATGTCACTATCATCCTAACAATAAGTGCGACAGTAATTGAAGGATTTGTTCCTATTGTGTAGCCACACAGATTTTAAGGCTAGCAGTGCTTTTATCGATGAATAGTCTCCATTTATCATGGAAATGCTCGTTTCCTAGCTGATTCATGAGGCTATTAAGATCAATACAGAAACAAGTACCATCTTCTTCTTTATAGAAGGTAGCTAAGGCCTCATGGAGTTTACGGAAAGTAGATATTTTTGAACCGTTCTCTTGAAGATTTCATTGCTCTAGTCTGGAGCCCATTAACTCTGCGTTCTCCTTTGACAATGACAAATTAGTCACCAAATCATTCAATCTTTTTTAATTTATCAACTAGATCTTTTTTCCTTTGAATCATCCTCATACATTTCCTCGTCATCGTTATCCTCCTCTTCAGGTGATGAATCATCTTCTTAAACTGTACTAGCTGATGGAGGAACTGGGATTAACATCTCCATATTATGGGGGACTTGTTTTATAACTGACTTTCAATCTGGATATACAATTATTAACTTGTTGATATTTGAGAATCCCGCTATATCTGTCATACAAAAGTAGCAATCAAAAACATGATTTGTTGGCTCACGCCACACCATAGGTATATCAAAAGGCATACCCTTTCGTTTGCCATTTAACCACTGCGTGAGCGCCAATGAAACTCAGTACAAGATTTGTGAGGTGCCTAGGGCTTGTCTTGGTCACTAACATTACAACTAAAATAATATTTTTTTTTATGCGCTGGTTGTCTGGAGTATATCTTCCACAGATATAACAAAAGTTATCTAGGCGATTTAGACATCTTCGCCGATTCATGTTTTAAACTTAGTTTGTATATGCTCTGTTATATTTAAAACTTAATTGAGAGATAAATCTGAAAGAAAAAGGCAATTAATCACTGAATGTAAATACCGTTTCCACACCATTACTCTAATGGCTAAATTTGACAACGTGATAAAGAAGGTGTGTAACGCCGGAACTAAACACACACAACACATCCTCTTACTACGGTTGCCGAAGCAACACTGACTATATGTCTAACTAAAGAGTATGTCTGTAATTCAGGAAACTTATGTGCTAGAACAATTCGAATTACAGATTCGGAATCAGCATACTCGATTTAGAATAAATCACAAGCTAAATACCAAGTAGCAAAATCATTCTCTACTAGTGTTATGATTGGACGGGGCTTACATTTTCATTATTGAAATTTATTGAGCTTGTATTCGAGGATTTAGTCGATATAGGCCTCTTCTCGTAGAATAGGCTCCCAACGATATACTATATATATATCTATTCTTTGTGGGGACTATTCTATATGCGATAGCGGGGTGATCAGATAGCCGACAATGACTTTAAAATGGGCCTGGAGAAGGCTTATTTATCTCTAATATACTTAAGAAGTGAAAAGGAGCCCAAGGATAAAAAATATTGTCAACATTAATAAAATAGAATTTTATTAATTAATCTAACAAACCACACACGGAAAATATTTACATGACCGGGGATTAAAATGGGAGATACACATGAAAAGAAAAAGGTCAAGGGAATATTTGACTAAGCGGATGATTAAGATTTGGAGGGATTTAAAATTATAAAACAAACAAGAATGGAAATGATTGGCTAAAATCCGTTTACAGCACAGAGTTGCGTTGGGACAAAGTTAATTAATTAAATATAATGCGTAGCTTACGTATTTATAAGGTCGTCTGGCAGAGGAAGGCGATTCGAAGGAATCTTTGGTCGAACTGGCGATTTCTTTCCAGGAGAAAGGATTTGAGGGGTGTTGTCCTTAATGAAGGGGGAAGGACTGACTTCGACGAGTGAGAGTGAAGTAGGGCTCAGAAGTACGAGCAATCCTTGAGACAAGATTTTAGAGTTGTTCTGGATGAACAATTGAAGTTATTGGTGTAACCAAGCGTTCTCTTGAAGAACGTTAAAAAGGGGAGAATTAAATTACCACTGTCGAGATATCTTGGGAACCAGAACCATTTATTGTCAAACGGGCCGAAGAACAATGGCTGTTCTAAATTTGTTTTTTCTGAACAATTGTAAATTATCACTAACGTGATATCAAGGAAGCGAGAACCGTTACTTGTCGAACGGGCTCGAAAAACAACAGCTATTCTATTGTTCTCATCTGAACAATTGTAAATTATCACTAACAGGATATCAGGGGAACGAGAACCGTTTCTTGTCAAACGGGCGTAAGGAACAATAACTGTTCCAAAGTTGTTCTTTTTCTGAACAAAAAGGGGGGCCCTGTTGACTTGGTGTCTCAGAGGGCACGAACCTTGACACTCAAAGGATATTGTCCTCTTCTAGACAATAAAGAGGTTCTCGGGGTCCAGTTCCTAGGAGCACAAGTA
This sequence comes from Ceratothoa steindachneri, assembly GCA_963969495.1. Lineage (NCBI taxonomy): Eukaryota > Metazoa > Arthropoda > Malacostraca > Isopoda > Cymothoidae > Ceratothoa > Ceratothoa steindachneri. The sequence goes on along the minus strand of OZ018317.1, from coordinate 150,668,989 downwards.
AGACCGGTTCGGCGTGATGCCTCGCGAAGATAATCAGTATCTGCTTCAAACGCGAAATTCTATCGCATAAATAGCCGGAGCCAGCCAGCGCGTAGGGGAGAGAATGGGGGGAGAATTCGATGGAATGTCCCGATAGCGCTTGGGAAAATATCTTATTATTCCATAAGCCTAATTCATTCTAGCCAGATCGACGCATGGAGGCAAACGGGGGATTAAACCTCCTTGATTAAACTTGGGAATAGTGAGAGATAAGCTTCTACATGTGATAGAAGCGAGGCCTGGCAGCCTCAGGCCATTCTCTCACACCCCTCCTTTCCGGGGAAAGTTATCACTTTGAAAAAAAAGAGATAACGGACAACCATAGAGCTCCGTTTTGGAGATCACACTTTCTTCCATCGACTGTCCTTCCATGCACCCAGCTACCATTACATCAATACCTATGATTATGTCGATCAATTGACTTTGAGGGAAACTAACCCTTAATACAATCTTAGCCATAAAATAGACATGGGGAAACAAAAGAATAATATAAATTTCATTCATGGCGTAATAATGTTATGAAAGAAAAAATTGCGAAAATTGCTAATTTCGAGCGTTTACAAAAAGGTTAATATCCCTCCCCCCCCCAAAAAAATACATATGAGACAAAAGAATTCATGCATAGATTAATGGGTAAAAATTTACGAACATAAGAAAGAGAAAAAAAAATAGACATTGAGCCACGAAATTCTGACATTTACATTCAATTAAACTAATTATATTACATGAGAATCCAATTAAGTCGTACAGGACGGTATATACATACATACATGGAAAGCCCAATCCTACGAATTATAAATTAATCTGCACTATTCGGTAAAGCATTCCTACTGAATGCATCAGTGAGCTGATTATCGGAACCTTTTATGTTATTTATTTTAAATTTATACTCTTGCAAGAGTAGACTCCAGCGCAGAATTCGGCCGTTGGAGTGTCCTACGTTCCGAATATAGGCCAGCGGGCTATAGTCAGTTTCTATCCGAAAATCTTTTCCTATCAAATACATTTTACTTTTGTCAATAACCCCCAAAATAACTACAGCTTCCTTTTATATAGTGGCATATCTCTTATCGCGGGGTAATAGCTGGCGACTAGCGAGTAGCTGACTGTTTTGATGTTATGTGAGCGGCACGTCGATATCCAGGTCAGAGGGTTCAAAAAACTCGTCTGGCAAGCCAGGAAAAGGGTAATCGGCATCGGGTTGAATGCACACTGTCTCAATGACATTAAGGGACTCCGCTGGGTAATCCTCTCCAAGCGCCGATTTATCGTCCAGTGCTACCAACGTATCTCCATGGGCGCGTCGGTGGTATTTGTTTGAAGGAGGAACGTGGTGGAGTTTATCGCCTGATAGGGTACCAATGAGGTAATCTACCGGTCCTCGTACCTCACCGACCGAGTACGGACCTTTCCATTGGCTCAGTAATTTATTACTTGCTGTGGGAATGAGCAGGAGTACCTCATCACCGGGCTTAAATTTCCGATCTTCCGACCTGACATCAAAATAAGATTTATATTTGTCCAAATTGACATCGGCATTTTATAGGCGATGTTCGCACATTTCTCGAGCCAGCCTCTGGCGTAGATCTAAGTAATAGGCGTATGAGGACTGAAGTTCTTGTTCCAGTTGGGGCTTGGTTAGCAACTCCTTTAAAATGCTGAGTGGTTCGTGTATATTACGTCTATAAAAGAGCTCGACCGGTGCGAAGCCTAATTTACGATGAGGAATTTCTCAATAGGTGAATAGGGCGACCAGGAGATATCGGTGCCATTCATGGGGCTGCTCAGTACAAATCTTCTTAATAATAGATTTTAGATTTCCGTTAATTTTTCACACATTACGTTTGTCTGTGGCCGAAAGGGGGGGGTAAAAAGGGACTTTACCATGAGCAACTTCCCTACGTACTCCATCAACTCGGAGGTGAATTGCCGTCCTCTGTCTGAGAGTATTTCCATGTGGACGCCTACCCTTAAAAGATAGAAAATGAGGGCCTCGGCGCAAGAAATACTTTTGATTCGGCGAAGGAGGACGGCCTCGGGGAAACGGGTAGCAAAATCAACAAAGGGGAAAATGTAGCTGTGCCCTTCGCTCGAAAGGCGGTGAATAGGGCCAACCAGATCGAGGGCACCCTGGAAAAGGGTTCAATGATGACTGGTCCCCTTTGTAAAGAGGCAGGTTTCACCCGCCTCTTAGCGGACGTCTTTTGACACACATGGCATGATTGACAATGCTGTGAGATGTCAGCTGTATCACCCAGCTAGTAAAAATATTCAAAGATACGCTGACCCACTTTGGAATGACTAAAGTGACCGAAAAAGATGCTGCGATAAGATATTTTTAGCACTATGGGTACATTGCATCGTGGAAGGCCTTAGACGGTTATAACGGCGTTATTACTGTCTTCGGCGGATTGGTAGAGTAGACCACCTTGCTCCAGATACCTTATTATTTTAGGTGTACGCACAGTCTCTGTGTCATTGTTTGTGGCCTTATCCCATTCGGGTGTTAGTGTTTCACACTCCTTTTGTGCGGACCTAAAATCCTGGTTAAGGATCTCCGAGACCTCCGACGGTAACGGGGTTCTGAGGGAGACGGGCTCCTGTGCTTCCTTCTTCGCTCGGGCTCGAGTAAGGGTGGCCTGGGACACAGGGTCGAAGCTTACTTGAGGGCTCTGCCATATAAGTACGGAACAAAACTTTATAGGTTTCGAAATGACTTCAGCCCAGCCATCAAAATACTGACACTGCAGGTAACATTTAACGATGGGGAATCGGTTCGCCCACCCAAGGTAGTCATGTACAACCGCAATTTTTTTGTGGTTAAGGTCCACAAGGGAGAGGAGCTCGTCGTCACGATGAAACAAGGGCACACTGTGTAGCTGATTATGGTAGATACTCTGCAGCCGTTCACGCTGCCCTCCAATTTTAAAGTTCCATGGGAACTTTTATCCAAAATAAAATTTGCCTGGTGGCTTGACGGAGGGGAAGAAGTTGATCCTTGGGTCTGCATCACCGGGAAAGCTAATGTGGCATTAATCTGGTGTACTTGATGGGCGGATCCGTTTTTAAGCCTAGAATTTTGGGGGCAATTCCAGCTCATGTAGTTTTCTACACCGCAGGTGAAGCATATGATCGGTCGCTTTAGGAAGGGTTATGGTGGAGAAATCTTAATAGGAGGTTTGATGTCCCGTTGCTGGTTTTAGGGTAAGAAGTTTGGGGATTTTACGGGGCCCCAAAACTTTGTTGGCTTTCCTGTGAAGGGGCTCGAATCCTTCCTTCTTTCCTGGTAGGGGGATTGATAACAATTTTGATTCTCCTTGGAGGTACATATAATGGCTGGTAGCATTGACATCCGCTTCTTCGGTGCATTCTTTAAAGGACTGGCACCGACGATCCTTGACAAACGCGTGGATCTCCGTTGGGAGAGAAGCCAAAAAATTGATCCCGCAACACGAAGTCTGTTAAGTACTTGTAGTCAGGAGCAAACTTTAAGGATTCTAACCAGAATTTAAAATTCCTCTGGAGAATGTATTTTAATTGACGGAACGTCTGTCCGGGTTTAATACGACCTCCCTGAATTTCCTGTCTGTAGAAATCGGAAATCATATTATGAGCGGCCAATAAGTCAGCTTTTAATGTACTGTAGTCAATTGTACACTCAGAAGGTAAGGAAATTAAGATGTCGCGCATTTCATAATTTAAGAGTGGCACTAACCTCACTACGCCTTGGGCCACAAAGTACAGGTTGTTGATTTCAAAGATCTTTTTGAAGTGCGATAAAAATGCTCCGAAATCCTCTCCATCACTGAAATTGGGGAGCTTAAGTAGGGGATTGGACGGAGCATCTGAACTTGCGCTCAATGACTGTGTTTTAGCTTTTACGCGTGCAAATTCAAGCTCATGGCGAAGCTCGGCTTTCCTTTTCAGTTTCTCTTTTTCTTTCTCTTCTCCTTCTCTTTGCCTATCTTCTATTAACTTTTCTCTTTCTGTTCGTTGCTCCTCTTGGATGTACTCAATCAATTCTCTTCCGGAAAGTCCGAAGGATTCTTCTTCGGCTCTGAAGATTTCAAACTGAGTCATATTTGCTCTTGGTATGCAATAGTCAACTAACTAAATTCTTTTGCGGTAAGAAATATGCATTCTAGAGAATTGGCTTACCTAAATATGTGCACTAACCTATTGGTAATTAGTTTCTTGACCTAGATAACCAATGACTAAATTAAACACAAAAAACACAAAACTAAATTGTTAAAACACTTCCTTGAGCTACTCCATCTTTTTAAGTTTACAAAAGGGGATAGCAATCGTTCAAACAAAAGAAAATTAATATACTCTATTCTTATAACGTATAACACTATTCTTCACTCGACTGAGACCAGTGATTGCAAAGATATAGCGTTGAACCTTACACACTTAACGGTAAATTTGAAAAAGAATATATATATATATATATATATATATATATATATATATATATATATATATATATATATATATATATATATATATATATCTATATATATATATATATATCTATATATATATATATATATATATATATATATATATATATATATATATATATATATATATATATATATATATATATATATCGTAGAATAGGCTCCCGACGATATAATATATATATTTATTCTTTGTGGGGATTATTCTATATTTGAGTGCGCGGTGAACAGATGGCCGAGAATGACTCTAAAATCGGACTGGCTAAATAATATTGCAAACATAAATGGAATAGAATTAAATTAATTAATCTAACAAAATAACACACGGAAAATATTTACATGTCCGCGAATTAAAAGGGGAGATACACATGAAATGAAAAAGGTCATGGGAATATTTGACTAAGCGGAGGATTAAGATTTGGAGGGATTTAAAATTACAAAACAAACAAGAAGGAAAATGGTTGGCTAAAATGCGTTTAAAGCACAGAGTTGCGTTGGCACAATGTTCTTTAGTTAAATGTAATGCGTAGTTTACGTATTTACAAGGTTTTCGTGGCAGAGGAAGGCGATTTGAAGGAATCTTCGGTCCAACTGGCGATTTCTTTACCAGGAGAAGGGGCTTTTAGGGGGGTGGCCTTAACAAGGAAGAAGGATGACTTCGACGAGTAAGAGCAAAGTGGGGCTCAGAATTACGAGCAATCTTTGGGACAAGATATCGGAGATGTTCTGGATGAACAATTGAAGTTACTGGTGTAACCAAGCGTTCTCTTGAAGAACGTTAAAAAGGGGAGAATTAAATTACCATTGAGGTAATATCATGGGAACGAGGATCGTTTCTTGTCGAACGGTCTCGAAGAACAATGGCTACTCTAAAGTTGTTTCTTCTGAACAATTGTAAATTATTACTGACGTGATATCAAGGGAGCGAGAACCGTTTCTTGTCGAACGGGCTCGAAGAACAATGGCTGTTCTAAAGTTGTTCTCTTCTGAACAATTGTAAATTATCACTGACGTGATATCATTGGAATGAGAACCGTTTCTTGTCAAACGGGCTCGAAGATGTTCTCTTTCTGAACAACAAGGGGCGCCCTGTTAACTTGGCGCCTTGAGGGGCACGAACCTTGGCCCTCAAAGGATCTTGTCCTTTTCTGGACAATAAGGCTGTTCTCGGGGTAGAGTTCCTAGGTGCACAAAGGAGACTGGATCGGCGTGATGCCTCTCGAAGATAATTGGGATCTGCTTTAAACGCGAAATTCTATCGCATAAATAGCCGGAGCCAGCCCCTCGGCGTAGGGGACAATGTGGGGGGACTTCGATGGAATGTACTGGTAGCGCTTGGGAAAATATCTTTTTTTTCCGTAAGCCTAATTCAATATGGCGAGATCGACGCATAGAGGCCAACGGGGGATTGAACCTCCTTGATTAAACCTGGGCATAGTGGGCGATAAGACGCCGTTCTACTCTCTCTCTCGCAGGATGCACGTGGGAAGCATTAGTTTCGACATGTTATAGAAGCGAGGCCTGGCCGCCTCAGGCCATTCTATCACAGCTCTCTATTTTCCATTTGGTAAATACATGACGAGGCTTTGTATTCTAGATTAGGGGATCGTAGGGGCTGGCTTTTCCATTAGATAAATGTCGGGGTCTTGTATTCCTGTTAAGGATAATGCAGGTGTTTACATGTTTTCATTTTGTGAGTTTAAAAGTCTCGATTCTTCATTATCTGAATATAGAGTTCTGTACTTTTCATTATATGAATGTATGGGTCTGTATTATCAATAATATGGATGTAAGGGGTCTTTATTTTCCATATGGTAAATGAAAAAATTTGTTCTTCTCCATTAGGTAAAACAGGAGTCTGTATTCCTTATTGGGTTAATATATAAATATATATTTCTCATTTGGGTTATGTGGGGCCAGACTTCGAAATTTTATTGACATTCCAACTTGACCTCGTTTTAATTGCAAGCTTTTCACTTTCTCTGTCTCCTTGGATGTGCGCCTGTTTGCTGGATACCCCTCTTTAAAGGCTCAGAGAACGTTAACTGCCTACGTTGTGGACTTTGCATTCAATAAGAGGACGAGACTCTCAATGGAATTAGTCGTATATCCAGGCATTAGCTAAGCTTTCTTGCCTTTTTTTGTCCCAAGGACATTTGCATCAGCATTGCCTGGATTGAGTAGGCCATATAAAGAGAGTGTATCAAACAGTTAGGATGGTGATAGTCAGGCCCTTCGCCTTTTAGTCTGGGATTAACTCCCTTTTGTCGGTCGCTAAGTTCACACCATCTTCTGACGACGATCCAAACAGCCTTGCCGTTTACTTGATTTAGTCGCGTGCAAGCGATCGAAAAGTTACTAAGTCGGTTGGTTTAGTTGATAACCATTTAACTTTTCAAAGAATTTTTTCACAATAATAACGTAAATATTAGGCCGATTCCAATATATTTTCAAACCCTTATGTTGTTTTACATTCTCTTTCAACTGATACAATTTACATGGAACTCCCGAGGTTAGTCCGGAAATCATTGTGAGTTTTGAAGGTCGTAAGGTCAGAATAATTGAGAGTACGCGACTTCGCTCTGTTAAACTTCTTGTTCTTCAATTTGTTCCCCTCAATATTTGGAAGCAAAGCCGCCTTCTTCCTTAGTGAATTGTCCACCGAAGATTTTAGCTTATTATTTACTCCCCATCATCGTGTCCATAACCACCATTAAGTTATTTGAGTTTTCATTTCACTTTTACTTTCTCACTTATACTACTCTCTTGTTAGCATCATCTTTACGATTGTCAATCTTATGTCATACGATCTAATTCAAAATCGATCAGTGCAAGTGCGAACTCAATTAAAACAATTCCTATTTATTTTATATTTGGGCAATTAACTCTGTTAATTTAAGTTTCGAGACATTTATTTATTTTGTACCTCGCTAAATGGCAGAGGAGTAAATATTCTGTTATTTCCGAGGCATTTTATTTATTCTCTGCCTCAATTTTGGTTAAGGATATGAGTTATATGATCATAGTAATCTTAAGTACCTTGATAGCGATCACTTTTATCTTTCAAAATGTGTTTAGAATATCTGCTCTATTGACAAAGAAGACCCTCAACCTATTTTTCTATTCGGCTTTAATTAAACTAAAAATATTATAGGTTTGTATCTATGCTATTTCATTGAGATCTGATTACTTTGTTATCGAATTTCACAGAATTTTCCTACATTCCTTTGATTCATCTGATATCCTTGCAGGGACGGATGGCGGATAGCATAGCAACAGTGGTTTCAGTATTCCAGGCAGGAATCTCTTCTTTTTATAAGCCTTCTTTCCTATGCTCTCTGGCATTCTAATTTAAAGCAGCATATTAAGTTTCACAAAAGCCGTGTTTTGAATTTACTGATAACGTTGAAGGAGGGCTTGTAATATCTTCTTTTTTTAAGTCGGTCATAGTTTATAGGATACCTTTGTTAATATTTATTGTAGAGTTTAAGTGTCATCATAACTCCCAAACTGTCTAACTCACATATCTACACTTTTTATGACCTCACATTTTTATTTACGAAGATTTATTTATATTTAAATTTATGTGAAGATGCCAAGTTTAGTTTCCTTTTATCATATGATGGGTAAATATTAATAAGAAGTGGAGGATTAACCATAATTATTGGAAAGCAATCAAACTCTGATATCCTGAAAGAGATATTTAAAACGTTTCCGGTAAATCTTAAAGCAAACAGAGTCTTTAAGACTCTGTTACCTATAAAACTGGACTTGGATGCTAGAGATTTATCTTAAAGTATTGAAATTCCTATTGAACTAAAACAACGAGACAACTAATAAATTTTATTTACAAGTATTTCGCAAGTTACTTGCAAGTATCTTTTTATACTGAACATAAGCATATAAATATATACTAATAGTATGCATGAACATAGTTCATATGAAAATATGGCAGCTTTATTTTTCAGTAATAATCTAGGAATTATTAAATGAACTGTAAAATTTAATTCCTTTGAGAGAGATTTAAATATTACTTTTGTATAGGCTATGATAATAATTAATTATAAACAATATTGGAATAGCTTAGATAGGGTAGTGGTTAATTTAATTATATTTATTGAAAGGTTCATCAAGCCTTAGGTTACTTTATGTTCTGATTTTTGCTGTCAAAACAAACCTAATTCATTGAAAAAAATAGGTGTCTCTACAACTATGTTTGCTTCATAAGACACTTAAAATGTAATATTCTTTTTATTTAAGAAGTCAAACCATATTGGTACAAAATTATAGAAGGCTTTATTATGCACTTCTGAAAACGATGTTTCCATCCATCATACACTCCTATGCAGAATTTTATGTTCTTCGATTTACAAAATAATAAAAGATCCGTACTTTTTAATGATCATGGGATTTTAAGAATTGTTTAAAATTCTTTATGATCTTAAGAAACTAAAATTGGCCTGTTCTTTTCTTTCTGCTATAAGAGTATCTTTGGAATTCACACAAACTTTAACCATTCTTTCCAAGCTAATCTTGCTACCTTGAATTGGAATGTGTCAGCAGATTTCTATTCCATACCTGATTTGATTACATCTCTCTCTCTGAACAGAGCCTCGCAAAACAGACAAAGGCATTAATTGGGAAACTTCTCTTGTGTATGAGACATGTTTACCCGATTTTCTTTGGAGAAAAACATGCAAACGTTAACTAGAAATCAAATAACCATATTTTTTTTTTTATTTTTAGTTTTGTAAATCGGGAAATCATTTTCATCACATTTTAAAAATTTCCATACAATGCTATTTCTAAAGTCTGTCTCCGACAACAATTTTTTCTGTGCTCGAATAATTTACACTTAAATCTATTTTTAGCTTTCATGTATCCGCTGAGGCAAGTGTAAAAGATGACTGGGGAAAGCATTGATCTGTATTATGATTTTTTTACAGCCTTGAGTTGGGATTGTTCCTATAAATTACGCGCTAGTTATGGATAGCACGTTAGTTTGAATCACTCCTCTTCCTTGTTACTTTTATTTAAGTCACTAAATTAGATTGATAGATTACAAATTGGATTTTGTTGCTAAAGGGGAAGATTTAACTAAATACTATGCAGATACTTCGAATAATAGTATTATAGTGAATTTCGGCATTAAATGATACCCAAGATCTGTCGAAATTTAACGTTGTAGAGTCTTGAATGAAGAGCAATAGTATGCGTTAAGATCCACCCACTCAATATATCGTTTAACCTTGTTTTATGCTTTAGGCCTCAATCACAAAATGACCTAAATGACAACGCGATGCCTCATTCTCTCAAGAACCAAATCAAAGCAAAAGCTTGAATTCTCGAAGCGATTTCACATATCCTAACATTATCTTTAATGAGTATAATGGATGTTGTTTGACAAAGATTGAAAATTATAACGAGAGGTCCGACTTTTTCCAGTATACAAAAATCTAAGAGATAGTTACCCAGGAATTTGGTATCATCTAATTCACATAGCACAGATGGCTTAAGATCTGCGTCCAATACTAAATAAGACACCAGCTAAAAAGAAGTTAGGATATAAATAAACTTTAATTTATTAAAGCACCTGGGCTAGTTTGGATATATTCTCGCAACGTTACTTAATTAAAAGTGTTAGATGTATAACAATATAATTTAATAGATCACTATAAGAGGAGTTCTTTGAGAAAATGTTCCAATAAGCTGACAACACGCATTTTACATGATGGCGCTAGTTATTTTTATAAAAACTAAGGTGCAATTAATCAAATATTCTTGATTAGTAAACGAGTTAAATAAACCTCCAAGAAAAACTAGTTTTACATCTCGACAGCCAGGGAGTATTAAAGGACACTCAATACAGTTTGAATAAATAATAAATCATGCCTTACTAACTTGAGAGATTTTTTATTAAAATATTTTAAAGATATGATAACAACCACTGGAATATTTGTTCTACTTAGAAGGACAAACAGCCCCTGATATAGTTTTCCATTGTCGACTTATTAGAAATTTCGCAACTGATTGTATCCCTGGAAATTTGCTCACATGGGTATGAGACTATCTTACAAGATGAAAGGTGCTATCAAGTGGAGTTTTTTAGGGATCTGTACTTAAGCCACTTCTATTCATAATCTAGTAATTTTTGTCCAAACGTTGCGCGACTAAGGGAAGTAATAAAAATATATACTAAATGGAGGTTTATTTTACTTTGTTGCTGCAAAATAATCTCCAGATGAGTCAATAAACTTTTCCATCATTTCTGAAGGTCAGTAAAATACGCATTTAACGTAGCTTACGAAATGCTCAGAAGTACTTCTTTTACTGATTTCTGAATTTCTTCAATCTAATTATGCTGTTTAAGATTCAGGTCACGCTTGAAACCAAAATAAAATTTACAAGGCATAAATCTGGGCTATGAATCCAAACTTGCATTTTCATAAAGAATATATGATTTACAAGTGTTTCATACCTCAAAAGGCTTCCGTTAATGCAGTCCGAAAGGCGTTTTTGGAACATTCAAGTACATTGCTTATATCACAATTTAAATTCGAGTCACATATATATATATATATATATATATATATATATATATATATATATATATATATATATATATATATTAAGGCGCCAATCCAGTAGTTCCCAAGATTCTCCAATGATATTAAATTGGGAGGACTGTGTTACAGTTTTGCCCAAGCTAAAATACAAAAGAAACTCAAGAAAATTCTGTAATGTTCAATAAAATTGCTGATGTGTCTCAATACAGGTTAATAATATCTTACAAGAAAAAATAAATTAACTTTATCTTTGTACGAATATAAATGCGTAAGTGGGGCTCTAAAATGTTATAGCGGTGTCCATCAAGCACGATTCAAAATTGTGACAACAATTTGTGGAATTTCTGCAAAAAGGCTGACAAATTTTCAGGATCTATCGATACAAATCTTTCCTAGAACTCTGAAGTGATCTTTCTTCCAACCTTTAAGTCCAAATATGTAGAATTGTAACCGTTTAGCGTATTGCACCTAAATGTTTTCTGGATCCTGACAGGATAATTTTAGGAAAGAGTGAGTTGCCCAAATTGCAGTTACTAAAGACAATGATTAAAACGGTGAATTATTATAAGTTTTCAAAATATCAAACCTCAAATAATGTTGAATCTATTTCATTCTTGCAGATTAATAGCTAAATAGGATAAGAAAAATAAGTCATTGTGAAAGTGACAGGGCTACGGGGTATAAAATGGCTAAAAGAAGACTGAAAAAGAGAAAATCTTACATCGTGGCTATAAGAGAAGAAGATGATACAACCATCCAAGAGCAACCTATGGAGTACTATGCACAGTTTTAATCACTAACAGCACCATCCTCATTCACAACCAACCAGCAAAACGCAATAATTTACCGGCCGTGCTCAAATCTGTTGTTGAAATTGCAATCAATTAAATGAAGAGCCACAAAGCAACAGGTTAGGACAACGTCATTACAGACTTGCTGAAATATTCTGGAGATGTCATCATTGTACATAAACTACCTTGTCTCTTTACTGAATCCTTATAGGCCATATGCCTTCTACGCTAAAATGGAAATCGAGCAAACCTTACAAACTATAGATAAATTAAACTTCTTTCTTGTGTCTATAAACTATGACTCGGTGTCTAAAAGTCGGTGGCTAAAAGTGATTGCAAATAAGAGGGATTTAATTGTAAGAATTGGGTAGAGTGGCGCACTAGAAGAAGTGCGAAGCTGTAATTTTCTAGTCTTAGTGTATTTAATAGTGTTTCAATGGAAGCAGATTGCAATTACCAGGATTAAAATGCTGGTAAAGCATCGAGGGCAAGCGAAGCTTGAGTGAATGGTAAAGGTTTGAGTGTGGAGTGTGAGAGGAGAGAATCTGGTTAGAAATATTGGTTTCTTTTAAGTATTTAATTAGGTTGTTTATCATGTGTGAGTTAGTGTTGATTCCAGGTGGCGGCTCCATGGCTATGCCAGAGTAGGCAGTCTATTATCATGTGTCTGATGGTTAATCTTCCATTGCAGTTGCTACATTGGGGGGGTGAAAAACGGTGGCAATGGTTATTCTAAGTTTTCTTCAGCCGTAGCCGTTTAAGCACTAGTGCAGATTCTTACGCTGATTCCAATTATGTATTTCTTTATTTAAAGATATTATTAGTTTTAAAGTTAGGTTTAGTTAGGTTAGGTTATGGTTATTTTTTTTTACTTTCGCCAATCTTTTAATACATTTCACTTTAAATGCTGTTTCTTAAGATGATTCTAAATTTAGATCTCTCCGATCTTTTTGGTAAATTTCACTTACAATGCCATTTTATTAGGCTGATTCCAAATAGGTTTATATTTTGTAGAAGTAAATCTTTGAAGAAAAGATCCAAAGTCCTTCTAGAAAAAGATTCAAAGGGATTGCAAACTCGGGCTCAAGAAAGCTGGATTCCTTAAATTTGCGTGGTCCACATCTTAGTGTGAATTCTTGTAGCGTAGGAAATACCAAAATACAAACATATTTAGGAAGAATTTTGAAGTTTAATAATGAAACTAATACTATTTGTATCATAATAAGATAACCTAAACTAACCTTACTTAACGATACCTTAAAACTAAGATCGGAGAATGTCCGTCAATATATATATATATATATATATATATATATATATATATATATATATATATATATATATATATATATTCTGCCGACACTAACTTCAAGTAAGTAATTGCAGTCAATCACTCGGGCTCCTTTTATTGAGCCTTGTCGCAGTTCATATATTTTCGTTCAGCGTCTCACGGCCGTCTTAGGGGTGCCTTGTGTCAAAAAGTTTTATTCGTAGCAGACGCTCTCCCGACATCGTTCATACGCGCTTGACTCAGGCTTTGAAGTTAGAACCCGAGTTGTTATATATAATCGTAAAAATTAAAAGTAATTAAAATTCAATGTTTTCTTTAAACAATAGATTTCTATACAGATTAGGATTTAAATTCCAATCTATGAATGGCTTCTGTTCTACAATATTCTTAAAGGAACGAAAAATTAACCATCGTATCGGGGTATTACGAACGAGCCTGGTAGCTGTAAAAGGCTAGCTGGCATCCCTTGTTAAGAGTACCGTCAAATAGGTCTCTGGCTAATGTTTGTTGTGCATGCCTCTGTCATTATTTGATTACTCTTATTCTATGTTTCTGTATATAAAGATCAGTTGAGCTTTGCAGGGTTGTTTTATTTTTACCCTTAACCCCTTGCCCTCGATGATGACCGTGCGGTCGTCTCATGATATTCCAGTACGTATTTCAGTGACGCTCGACCGAGTGTCTTATATGAAAACGCTTCCAATGGATTTAAATGAAATTTGGAAGCTGACTGTATGATACTATATAAACTTTGATGGAGTCTGCTTGATAAATGTGACGTCATTTGAGTATACCAATCACAGATGTAGTGGGTGGAGCCTAATGAACACATGGCGAGTCAGTTGCGAAATAGTGCTCGCCTACAAACTTGTTCTGTGAAATACCCATATTAGTTTTTTAACTTTATTAAGCACCCATAATGACAGATAGTAACATAGATAATAGTGATAGTGATTATTAACCTATAGGGAGTGACAATAAAACACCAGTGATAGCTATGATAGTGATATCTATATTCAATATATCAAATAAAGAAGGTGAAGCAATTACGTTGTCCGGAAGGTAGAAAAGAATTGGTGATATTTTGGCAGATACTAAGCCTAAACCATTACTCAAATTAGTTCGTTGTCCTTGCATTATTAAAGATCTCTCCAAAACGAGGCAGCTCTGTAGATCGTCCCCTAGTTCGTTAACATAACATAACATAATTTCACGGATGACAAAAGCCACAAGGGCCTATCAAAGGTCATCCGCATCCGTGAAAACCCACCCACAAAAAGCACCATCACCAGGGGAAGACAAAATCAAAGTCCCCCCTCAATATAATGTAACAGATGACAAAAGCCACAAGGGCTCATCATAGGTCATCCGAGTCAAACGGCCTCTATTTTAAGGCACGTAAACTCTCTGTAAAACTCCATCCAGAGGATTGCGTCCAGAAACAAGCGTATCACCAATCAAAGCTTGTCAAGAACTAAATCATGCAGCTAGGGATATATACAAACAATATTCATATATACATAACTTAGGAACCATCACAACCTTCCCTCCCCATAAACTCATCCAACCTACTCTTAAATACATTTAAATTTGGACTATCTACTACCCTCCGCGGCAATTTGTTCCAGAAGTCTACCACTCTATTGGTCAAAAAATATTTTCTTAAATCCAAACTACACCCTTGCTTTTTAATTTTCAAGTGGTGACCTCTAGTCCAATTTACATCATCTAACTCAAAAAACTTGCTAACATCCAATTTATCTATCCCAGAAAAGATTTTAAAGAGCTGAATCATATCCCCTCTCACACACTGTCTTTTGAACGAAAACATATTTAATACCCTCAGTCTATCTATATATTCAGGGTGCATCAGAGAAGAAAGAATCTTTGTTGCCCTTCGTTGCACTGACTCGAGAAGGTTAATATCGTGTCTAAAATGCGGGGACCATGCCTGTATACAGTACTC
Organism: Ceratothoa steindachneri; assembly: GCA_963969495.1. NCBI lineage: Eukaryota > Metazoa > Arthropoda > Malacostraca > Isopoda > Cymothoidae > Ceratothoa > Ceratothoa steindachneri. The sequence goes on along the minus strand of OZ018317.1, from coordinate 150,653,873 downwards.
TAGATGTGGCCTAACATAAGAGTTATAGAGTTTAAGAATAACATCCTTACTTTTGTAACTGGCATTTCTCTTAATGAAACCCAGCACTCTATTTGCCTTATTTCTTGCTTCAATACACTGCTTAAAAAACCTTAATGACTTATCTATTACTACTCCTAGATCTTTCTCATCCTCTACTGAGCTCAGCCAATGCCCATCCATTTCATAGTTAAATTCTCTAATATCTTTTCTTATGTTAATAACTTTGCACTTATCAAGGTTGAAAGTCATTTGCCACTTATGTGTCAGGATAACAATTTATTTAAATCCCCCTGCACTTTAAAATTATCATCAATATCTTTAACTACAGCTCATAATTTGGTATCATCCGCAAAAATTGACACTTTATTATTAACTGCCTCCCTAAGATCGTTTATATAGATGACAAATAATAATGGACCGAGAACTGATCCCTGAGGAACCCCAATGATAACATCCCTCCACTCTGACTTACACCATTTAGCACTACCCTTTTCTTCCTGTCCTTCAGCCACTCAGCTATCCAAATTGAAACACCCCCACCTATCCCAATCATTTTTAATTTATGAACTAGTCTCCTATGTGGTACTTTATCAAATGCCTTACTAAACTCTAAGTAAATTATATCTACATTCTCTCCTTTATCTACTTGATCTGTTACAAACTCCAGAAAGTATAGTAAATTAGTCAAACATGATCTACCTGATCTAAACCCATGCTGAGCATCGTTGATAATACGAGAATCCATTGTATCGAATTTCCAGACAGCCTGGATATTGTTCAATTGAATATTTTAAAAGCTTCCATAGTGATAACAGTGGTAAATAAACGTGAGTTAAATATATATATATATATATATATATATATATATATATATATATATATATATATATATATATATATATATAATTTATTTATTTTTGTTTAGTAATCATTTATAGTTTAACTATTTTTTTCCATAACAATTAACGTGAGTTAAATATATCTATTTTTTTATTTTCTTTAGTAATCATTAATAGGTTAACCATTTTGGTGAATAACAATTAACTTGAGTTAAATATTTATATTCTTTTGTTTTATTTATTAATTATAAATAGGTTAACCATTTTTGTTAATAACAATTAATGTGAAAGAATACAAAAAAAGTTCGTAATGCGCATTTGCAACGTTGCTACGCCACCTCGGACGGAAGGGGTTAACTTAGATATGGAGAAAGACATAGTGCTAGATATAAAAAATAAACCATTCGGGGCTAGAAATATTGAGGAAAAACGGGAAATCCTTCGACTAGGCAGGCCGACCCCTTCACTGTCCTTACGAGAGAGATTTTCTGGCATTCGGTGTGTGCATTTTTCGAATTACTAGACGTTTTCCATGCAACATATGGACTCTCTACAAAACAAGTATCCCTGTATTTTTGACTGTAAGAGCTTAGTAAACTAGCTAAAATATATGTATATTGAGAGTGATGTAAAAAAGTGCAAGTCACTTAACTCCATTTAAGAATTACTGTATTATTTGGAGTTTACTTCCACTATGCCGGAATCCATTAAACTATTTAAGCTAATGATGACCATCCTCTTAACAGCATTCGCCAATGAGAGAGATTTCTTAACTTTGGATAGATCCGCGCATATCTAAGGAAGTAAAATGGCCCAAGAACGGCTGTCTTCACCCGCTCGTATTTCCTTCGAGAAAAGCATTTTGAAAGAATTGGACAAGAAAAAGGAGCTGCACGACAGGATATTATATGAGTTTGCTACCAAACCAAGACGATTGGAGTTCATACATAAAGCAAGTGAGTAATATTTATTTTAAAACTCTTTTTCTGTCTCATTGTTAAATTATCAGTGCACATATACATCTCCGGTGTGCATTACATCTCTTACCTTTTTTATACAGTGTTTTATGCAAAATCTGTGAAGAGCTCGATTGACGCTAATGAGCTGGGTTTGCCTCTGATAGATATATATTTATTTGTGTTCATTAGAGATAAAAGAGCCTAGAGTGAATCTGTGTATTTGCTTCGTAGGCTTTCCACGAATCCTTTTTTCACGCATGTAATGAAGTCATTTCTTGCCGAAAGCTGCTCCAACATATATGTGAGAGGTCGAATACCATTACTGCTATGTGCAGATGATTTGTTTGACTTTCCATTACATTTGTTTGTATAAGATATAATGTTATGAATATAAGTGCTAATGTAAACATTTTTGATGAAATTGTTTCTTTGAAACTTTCTTAAATTCGGAGCGTTCAAATATAGTTTCTTGCCTGAATAAATTATCCTTTTTAACTTTCATAGAACCTGGAACCTTCTTAGTCCGTTCTCGTTTCTACCAGAGATTTTCTTCAAGCGTTCACTTAATATGCGTTCAAGGCAGCAACTTGTATCGCTGGTGAATATCAAATAGAAGAGCCTCGATAATAAGATTTATATTTTCACGAGGTCTCTTGTAAGAAACTTACCCAATTTCATAGTCAACAACGCTCCTTGCAGACCAAATCACTGGGGAGCCATTTTCCTGCAACTGCAGGTCTTTTCTCTATCCAATAGATTACTTCGCGTCGTAGATGCAACTCAATTCGTTTTTTTTTAGTTGCGCTTTGCCTAAAAGGTGATGCAGATGTTTCTCCCTCATACTTGTTCCTTAGCATTACTATGCATTTGTTTTTTCTAATACACTGTACAGTTTTTGCACGTTTTTCGAAATTACTTATAGGTATTCTTTGACTAAGACATTTCCTAATATATATGTGGTCAGGACACCCCTTAATTTCGTCTAAGCTTTTTGGTTTACATAAACCTTTGCCAGAATATCTACCTTCAAGCTATCCATCTATACTTTTTGGTCTTCTCTAAATGTTAGAGATACAAAACACTCACCAGAAACGTTTCCATCTTCAACTCAAGCTTCAATTGAGGTCTTTTATAATGTTTAGGAGGCAGAGATTTTGTTGAGTGCTAATGTACACCATTGTGTATCTATTATTTAAGTGATCTTCAATCGACATCATCTCTTTTATTCCATTATTTGCCATTCTCGTGTTTCGATTTAGCAGTTTTTAAAGTTGAAAGTTATGATTTAAGGAAATCCTTCGAATCTAAAGTTTCATTTCAAAGGAAAATAATATAACATTTAAAACACTCCCAAACTAGTCAATACAAGTCGGTATGTCGGTTATTTATGTTTCAAGTTATATAAAAATAATAATGTCACATTTTGAAATTTAAGGATAAATTAATCACAAAATTGTGAAAAATATTAAAGAATTAGGAAAGTTATAAAGATTTTCTCCTTAAATAAAATTACTTTAATAACAAACTTTGATATCTCTATCTCAAGTTAAGGAACTACATTCCTTCATGAATGAAAATAAATGATTTGGTTGGGTTTATAGCAAGTTTTTTCTCCCATGAGAAATTGTATCATTTGGCTATTAGCTTCAGCTCCTTGAGGAGAAGCAGCATCCAAAAAAGATGAGATTACCCTCAATGAATAAAAGATTTCGGGAGTACATTAAAGTCGTTTTTTTAATACGAGTTTATATACATAAATGCATATCCTCAATCGACCAGATGTGCCTGACTTCACTCATAGCCATTGTGCACATTTACTTTTGGGGATTTCTAGAAAATGGGGCATGACGCCACAGAATCCACTTATCTTTTTAAATCGGATATTCCTTCTAAAAACAGTAGGGAAACTCAAAATAGAAGTCCTGACTACACGTGACAATGGTGGCTGGAAACCTATCACGTTTCACAAGGTGAGATCCTCAATCGCGAGCGACGTCGAAAATTTTGCTTTAGGTACGAAAAATATGAGCAATTTTTAGATACTGATTTTATCCTAAGTCGTGATTAAGGCAAAAAAATATGGCTCGGAGGATTCCGGTCACGATTTCTTTTCAAATTTTACGAGCCCATTGGCGACTGCTTACTAGGGCAAAAGTCGAAGTACTCACCACAGCCTACTACTAGGTTAGATTAAAAAAAAACAAAGAAAAAAATATATATAGCCAATAACAACGATAAAAGATACAAAGGCTAAAAAACAACACCAAAAAAGATGAAGCAAAAAGGCAACAAGAAGGAAGGGTCATCCGGCGTCGGGGGTAGTATCGCCTCTGCATGACCCAAGAACATGCGACCTACAACGATAAGTCAAATAAAGTGGCGAAAGTCAGCCTCCTCCAAAAGGTCGTATAGTCCGCAAGTCTGTGTGCATGCACAAGTCTCGAATACATAGGAAAAACTGTAGCATCCCCACTTGTCCCGCTACATGAGCGAAGATCGGCCAGACTGGGACATTCTAAATGAATGTACCTAACAGTCGTCAAAATAAGACGCAGACGAGCACTCAATCGATTGGGGGTGCGTTCCACGAATGTGTCCAATTCGGAGACAATAGAAAGCAACATGAAGCGTTCGAGGCATTGAGGGGTAGGTGCTCGACCGTCTCCCATCTTTATTGCCAAGCAACTCGGAGAGCTGCCCTTATCCCTGCTATGTAATCGGTGTGAGGAGGAGAAAATCGCTGTTCTTCTCGCCGAGCCCTCGCGAACTTTAAGCGCCCTTATCGATGAACTCATTCCCCGCATATCCTACATGTTCAGGGACTCAACAGAAGATAATCTCGATATCCTCCTGGGTCGCCAAGACCGTAGCGTCACGTATATCGCAAAATAAGGGATGCGGAGATTTCAATGCTCCGGCAACACTCAGGGTGCTTTGTGATTCTCTATATGCCACAATTCGGTCTCAAACCAGGGCAAATCGCATTATTTCCCATACCGATATGTGTATTGCAACCAGCTCGGCCGTAAGGACAGATGCAGCGCCTGACAGAACCCCATTGACTTCAAAAAGAGTGGATACAGCGTTAATACTGACTACCTCTTGGGACTTGGAGCCATCCGTATCCACTAGCACGGTTCCAGGGTGACATGAAGTCTGCTCCAATAAGGTTGAACGCAATACTCCCGGCGCTGTAAAAGGTTTGGAAGCAGAGGCATGGCGACAAATAGTCAAAGGTGATACCATCTAGGTAGAGTTCAGGGCAGAACCAGCATCGACAAGAAGGCTCTCACTGTGGGACGTGTGGAAGGCACCGGTCGTCAGGCGAAGGCCGGTATGGTGGATAGAGTCAATATTGCGCAATACACGCTTGGCTGCGGAAGCATAAAACTCGAACACGTGTTCAAGCCTTGAACGAAGAAAATATCGATAAAAAATCAAGGCAGTACTCCTATCAGCGCCTCAGGCGCTGAACCTCACAGAACTAAGAATATCAATGGCGCAGGTAGAATAAAGCGAAGGCTGCGGATATAAGCCTCTTACTTGAGGCATCGGTCATATACAAGACCAAGGAAACGATGCAGTCCACCACTTCCAGGCAAACCCCATTTAGAAAAGTGTTTGGGTCAGGGTGGAGCCGTTGATGGCGGCAGAAGTGCATTACCTTAGTCTTAGTCAAGGAAAACCAAAACGTGTGCGGTTCGGCATAGCGAGAGAGGTGGTTCAATGGCTGTTAGAGTCGATGCTTCAGTGTTGGCATCTGGGGAGCGCCAAAAGGAATCGAATGGTCGTCTCCGTAGAGCGTTGCAAGAACATCCTCAGGCATCACCGAGTTGATGCAGTGAAGCTCAGAGTAAAGAGTGTAACAATGAGGGCTCCCCTCCGTACGAGGAATCGACGATCTCGCAAAGATTGTAAGGCATACCATCGTTCCCATCGTGTGGAAAGTCTCCATAATACCGTATCACCATGCGGTATCATACGCCTCTTCAAGATCAAAGAACAGCGTGGCGTAGTGCTTTCTACGAACGAAGGCCTCGCAGACGGAAATTTACAGTCGGAACAGAGCATCCTTTTTTTGTCCAGAAAAAAGATACTCTAACATTTACCAGTTTGTCCATCAGTCTGCACACGTAGGAGGTTAGAGAGATTGGCTGGTAACTGGCTGGGGCAGGGTGATCTCTCTACGGTCCCTGGTTTTCGAAAAAAGAGCACAGTAGCAATTCGCCTAGAGTCTGGGAGGATACCATTTACCCAGATCCTGTTGAACGAAATAACCGAAAGGCCATGCTACCTTTACCCAGGTGTCCAAACACGGCGTACGGGTCATAGTCCAGACCAGGAGCGTTTTCCGTGCACGAAGCAAGAGCGGAACGCAACTCACCCAATGAAAACCTGTCTTTGAAGGGTTTTCCGCCTCTGGAGGTGAAGTCCAGTGCGCTTCTTTCTGCAACAGCACGAATGCTAGCGGAGGAGTATTTCGGCTAGAGAATGCGGAGAAAGCGGTCGCGAAGGACTCCACACCACCATGGCCCCATTCTCCTTGAGAATGGGAGGGGGGGCTATGTGAGAACTTTCCCCGAATACATTTGACTCTCTTCCATGCCTCTGCTAGAGGGATCGTCCCGTTAAGTGAAGACACGTAGGTCCACCAAGAAGAGCAGCGAGCGTGATTCAAAACATACTAAAACCTAGCCATACTTCGAATAAATTTACTTACAATGAAATATTTAGTTCGGGCTGCGCTTATATGCATAATGCTTCTGTTGGGGGGAAGGGGGCGCTTCACCCTCGGCTGACCACTACGGAAGAAGTAGGCGTGCAAAATGGCCGAACGTTCTAGTAAGAGTAGTTAGATCCACGGCGATTAGGGTGCCGGAGAGCTCAACGGCCTCAACTATTGACCAAAACTTATCGACGGAGGCAGAAAAATCAGTCATTTCCTGAAATGCGAACCACCGCGCCTGCCTCAAGCACGACCATTGAGGGCTCTAAGTATATTTCTAAGAATGGGCTCCCGACGATATACTATATATAACTATTCGTTGAGGAGATTATTCTATATTTCGAGTGCGTGGCAATCAGATTCCGAGAATGGTTCAAAAGGAAGGGGCCCCGGAGAGGGCTTATTTATCTTCAATGTACTTAAGTTCAACCGAGCCCAAGGATAAATAATATTGCGAACATTAATAAAATAGAGTTTTATTAATTAATCTATCAAAACAACACACGTAAATGCTTACATAACTGGGGATTAAAATGGGAGAAACACAAGAAATGAAAAAGATCATGGGAATATTTGACTAAGCTGAGGATTAAGATAAGGACGGATTTAAAATGGCAAAACAAACAAAAAGGAGGAATGGTTGGCTATAATTGTTTAGAGCACAGGGTTGCATTGGTAAAAGGTTAAATGGTTAAATGTAATATGTAGCTTACGTAATTACAAGGACGTTGTGCAGAGGAAAGCGATAAGTAGGAATCTTCGGTCCAACTGGCGATTCTTTTCCAGGAGGAGGGGTTCTTCGGGGTGTTGCCATTAACGAGGGGGCAGGACTGTCTTCGAGAAGTGAGATCGAAGTGGTGCTCAGAAGTACGAGTGATCCTTGAGCTAGGATATTAGAGATGTTCAAGATGAACAATGGAGGTTGTTGTTATAACCAAGCATTCTCTTGAACAACGTTAAAAAAAGGGGGGAATTAAATTATCCTGACGTGATGTCTTTGGAACGAGAACCGTTTCTTGACGAACGGGATTGAAAAACAATGGCTGTTCTAATGTTGTTCTCTTTCTGAACAACAGGGAAGGGGGGTGAGAACCGTTTCTTGTCGAACGGGCTCGAAGAATAATGACTGTTCCAAAGTTGTTCTCTTTCTAAACAAAAGGGGGGCCCTGTTGACTTGGCGTCTCGAGGGGCACGAACATGAGAAACTCAAGGGATATTGTCCTATTGACCTTAAGCGATTTCTTGGGGTAGAGTTACTAGGTGCACAAGGCAGACCAGTTCGGCGTGATGCATCGCAAAGATAATTGAGATCTGGTTCAAATGCAAAATGCTATGGCATAAATAGCTGGAGCCAGCCCCTTGGCGTAGGGGACAATGTCAGGGGCGGATTTCGATGGAATGTCCCCGGTGGTGCATGAGAAAATATATTATCTGCCTATAAACCTAATTCAATCTGGCGAGATCGATGCATGGAGGCGAACCGGGGATTGAACCTCCTTGAACTAACTTGGGGATGGGCGGGCAATAACGCGCCTTCTACTTCCTCTCGCAGTATACATGTGGGAAAGCATGTGTTTCAACATGTGATAGGGGCTGAAGCATGGCGGCCACAGACCATTCTATCACACCCCTTCATTCCAAGGTAAGTTGTCACTTCGAAAAAAAGAGAGAACGGACAACCTTAGAGCTCCGTTTTGGAGAACTCACTTCCTTGCATCGACCGTACTTTTATGCACACAGCTAGAATTACATCAATACATATGATTATGTTGATCATTTGATTATAGGGGAAATTAACCCTAATTACAATCTTAACCTTAAAAGAGACATGGGGGGGAACAATAAAATAATCTAAAATTAATACATATGGGACAAAAGAATTCATAAGTAAATTAATGGGTACATATGTACGAACATACGGAAAAAAATTGACATTGAGCTACAAAATTCAGAAATTTACATTCAATTAACTAATCATATTACAGGAGAATCCAATTAAGTCGTACAAGACGGTATATACATACATGGAAATCCTAACCTACGAATTAAAAATCAATATACACTATTTGGTAACGTCAGCGACCTGATTATCAGAACCATTAATGTGATTTATTTTATATTGGTACTCTTGCAAGAGAAGACTCCAGCGCATAATTTGGCTGTTGGAGTGTCGTACATTCCTAATATAAGCCAACAGGCGAGGGTCAGTCGTTTACGAAATTCTTTTCCTATCAAATACATTTTAAACATGTCAATAACCCAAATAATGGCTAGAGCTTTCTTCTCTATAGTGGCATATCTCTTTTCGCGGGGTAATAGCTGGCGACTAGCGTATGCAACTGGATAACTCGTTCCGTCATCCTCATATTGAAGGAGTACACACCCAATGCCCTCGTGGCTCACGTCAGTCTTAATCCCAAAGGATTTTCCCGAGTTAGGCAACTTCAAAATGGGGCAGAAATTAGCTTACTCTTGAGCTGGTTAAAATGAGAAATAGCGACCTCCTGCCAACGTAGTCGATAGGGGGATTTTTTTTTTAAAAGCGTGCTGAGGGACGCCGAGATTAGAGTGAAATTCGGGACAAATCGCTGATAATAAGAAGCTGATCCTAGGAATAATCTTAATTGCTTCTTAGTATTCGGGACTGGCATGTCGGCGATTGCCTTAATCTTGTCCTCCTGTGGACCTAGCTGGCTTTGTCCTATTTGAAAACCCAAGTATTTTATGGTTTCGTGGGCAAAATGGCATTTGCTGGGGCCAATGGTAAGGCCATTTTCGTGCAGTTGCTCGAAGAGAGCTAATAGAGTGGTTAGATGATGACTCCATTCACGAGTAGCGACGTAGACGTTATCAAAGTAAAAGAAGACATTCGGAAGTCCATCTAACAACCTTCTCTTGAGACAGTTATAGTTACTACAAGCGGTCACGAGGCCAAGAGGAAGGCGCTTAAATTGCATTAAGATTTCCTCAGTCGCAAAGGCAGTATATGCTTTCACATCGAGCAGGAGGGGAATTTGGTAATACGCCGTGCACAAATAAAGTTTTGAGATGAACTTAGCGTTTTCAAAAAGGTGGAGGTTTTGATCTACAAACGGGATGGGCTCGGCGTAGAACACAGTTACCGAATTTAACTTCCTGAAGTCTATGCACATCCGATAAGAGCCATCAGATTTCTTGCCTATGACGATTGGGGAACAATAACTAGAGGTGTAAGGTCTATAATGTCTAACTTAATCAAATTATCTCCTTCGAAGTTAAGAGCTTGGCGTAAATGAATCGGATGGAAGAGGGTTTTGAACGGACAGGTTCTAAGGTCGTTAATTTGATATCATGCTCGAAACTAGTAGCGCATCCAGGCTTCTCTGAAATAACGTCATCGAAATGACATAATAATTCTTTTAGCTGACTCTTTTTATATGGTGTCTGCCACGCGTCGATATTCAGGTCAGAGGGTTCAAAAGAATCGCCTGGTAGGGAAGGAAAAGGGTAATTGCATTAGGTTGAATGCACACTCTCTGAATGACATTAAGGGACTCCACGTGGTAATCCTCTTCAAGCGCCGATGTTTCGTCCAGTGCTACGAACGTATCTTCATGGGCGCGTTGGTGGTACTTTTTCAAGAAGTTAACGTGTTAGAGTTTATCGCCTGCTGGGGTACCAATGAGGTAATCTACCAGTCCTCGTACCTCGCCGACGGAGTCCGGACCTTTCCATTGGCTCAGTAATTTATTACTCGCGGTGGGAAGGAGCAGGAATACCTCATCACCGGGCTTAAAGTTCCTATCTTCGGACCTGACATCAAAATAGGTTTGAGATTTTTCTGAATTGACATTCGGATTTTCATAGGCAATGTTCGCGCATTTCTCGAGCCTCTGGAGTAGATCCAAGAAATAGGCGTATGATGACTGAAGTTCTTGGTTCAGTTGTGGCTTGGTTAGCAACTTCTTCAAAATGCTGAGTGGTCCGCGAACATTACGTCTATAAGGGAGCTCGAATAGTGCGAAGCCTAATTTACGATGAGGAATTTCTCGATAGGCGAATAGGGCAACCGGGAGATATCGGTGCCATTCTCGGGGCTGCTCGGCACAAATCTTCTTAATAATAGATTTTAGATTTCCACTTAATTTTTCACACATTCCGTTTGTCTGTGGCCGGAAGGGGGTGGTAAAAAGGGGCTTTAAAATGAGCAGCTTACCTACGTACTCCATTAACTCGGAGGTGAATTGCCGTCCTCTGTCTGAGAGTATTTCCTTGTGGACGCTTACCCTTGAAAAGATGGAAATGAGGGCCTCGGCGCAAGAAATACTATTAATTCAGGAAAGGGGAACAGCCTCGGGAAAACGGGTAGAAAAATCAACTAAGGTAAAAATGAAGCTGTGCCCTTCGCTCAAAGTGGGGTGAATCGGGCCAACCAGTTCGATGGCCACTCTGGAAAAGGGTTCAGTGATGACTGGTCCCCTTTGTAAGGGAGCAGGTTTTACTCGCCCCTTAGCGGACGTCTTTTGACAAACATCGCATGATTGACAATGCTTTGAGATGTCAGCTACAGCACCCGGCCAGTAAAATTATTTAAAAATACCCTGCCCGTTTTAGTATGACTAAAATGACCGGAAACGATGCTGTCATGAGCTAGTTTTAGCACTATAGGTACATGGGATCGTGGAAGGCATAAGACAGTTATAACAGCGTTATTACTGTCCTCGGCTGTTCCGTAGAGAAATCCACCTTGCTCCAAGTACCTTATTAATTGGGTCTACGGAGGGTGTCCGTGTCCTTATTTTTCGCCTTATCCTATAAGGGAGTTAGTGTTCCACACTCCTTTTGTGTGGACCTAAAATCCTGGTTAAGTATCTCCGAGAATTCGGACGGTATCGGGGTTCTGAGGGAAAGGGGCTCCTGTGCTTCTTTCTCAGCTCGGGCTCGAGTGAAGGAGATCTTGGACACAGGGTCGGAGCTTACTTGAGGGCTCTGTCCTATAAGTAGGGAACAAAATTTTATATGTGCTGAAATGACTTTAGCCCAGCAATCATAATACTGACACTGCAGGTAACATCTAACGACGGGAAATCGGTTCGCCCGCCCGAGGTAGTCATGTACTACCGCAAATTATTCGTAGTTAGGATCGACTGGGGGTAAAAGCTCGTCGGACACAATCAAACACGTGCACCTTGTGTCCCTGACTAGAGTAGATACACGGTATCCGTTCACGCTGCCCTCCTCAAATTTTAAAGTTGCCGGGGAACTTTTATCAAAAATTAAATTTACCTTGTGACCGGACGGAGGGGGAGAAGTTGATGCTCGGGTCTGCACCACCGGGGAGCCGGGGTGGCATTTATCTGGTGAACTTGGTTGGCTGGTCCGCTTTTAAGCCTAGAATTTGGGGGGCAATTCGAGCTCATGTGGTTTTCTACACCGCAAGTGAAGCATATGATCGGTCGCTTCGAGAAGCGTGATGGTGGAGAAATCTTAACGAGAGGTTTGATGTTCTGTTGTTGGTTTGGGCGGAAGAAGTTTTGGGATTTTACTGGGCCAGGAAACTTCGTTGGCTTTCCTGTGAAGGGGCGCGAATCCTTCCTTCTTTCCTGATAGGAGGATTGGTGAGAATTTCGATTCTCGATGGGGTAAAAATTTTGGCTGGCAGCATAGACATCTGCTTCTTCGGTAGACTCTTTAAAGCTTTGGCACTGACGATCCTTGACGAACGCCCGGATCTCCGTCGGAAGAGACGCCAAAAATTGATATTACAACACGAAGTCTGTTAAGTACTTGTAGTCAGGAGAAAACTTTGATAATTCTAAGCATAATTAAAAATTCCTCTGAAGAATGTATCTGAATGGACGGAACGTCTGTCCGAGTTTGATACGACCTCCTCGAAATTCCTGTCTGTAGAAATCGCGAGTCATATTATGAGCGGCCAATAACTCAGTTTTTAAGGTGCTGTACACTCAGATGGTAATTCCCTGAAGATGTCACGCATTTTAGAATTTAAGTGTGGGAGTAACCTCACTACGCTGTCGGCCTCCAAATCCAGGTTGTTGATTTCGAGGATCTTTTCGAAATGTGATAAAAATGCTCCGAAATCCTCTCCATCCCTGAAATTGGGGAGCTTAAGTGGGAGATTGGGCGGGGCGCCTGAACGTGTACTCACTAATTGGGAAAGTGATTAACATCATGGAGGTCATTGACTACAATCCATCAAAAATCAGGCTGTGCATTTGGATAGCACAAATATCGAGCCAGGAAAATGAATGAAATGGTTCTACGAGAGTAAAGCGCAAACTCATCAACATTTTGGACACCTATCACCAGCTTCTTGATCAGGTCGTTAAGTACCCAACCTCTTGGTTCGATCGAGTACTCTTCAAAAAATGGGTGTCGAACCTTTAGATCCCTGAGCAAGAGAAAGAGCCTCGGCAACCGTGCCATGACGCGGCGGACGTCCCCCGCGTCGCAATTAGCTTACGGGACAATAGCCACAGAAATACCATTATATCTCCTATCCATGTGCAGCTGCACAGCTACTTCCTGAAGGGCTGTATTCGAAGCAATTTAAGCACGGAGACATCTTTCCGGGCGTAAAGGGTAAATCCTCCTGCCTGGCTCCCATCCCGTGGTGATGTGGTCGCAAAACTTTATGGTCCGATGAAGCCAAATGCGAATAAGCGTCGGTTTATCCAGCCTTTTGCTGTTTCGTCTGGATAAAAATAGAGAGATAAAAAGAAAGGAAAGCAAATAGCGGAGAAAATAAAGAAAGAAAAATAGAGGAATAAAGAGAAATACTGATAAAGAAGTGTGCTATAACAACGAAATTAACTTAATTTCTGGGTACGTTAAGAGGTATCAAATGGTTGGAGAAACCGGTTCTTTCAAAGACTGCTATCTTTAAAATACCAAGAGAAGGGTCTGAAAAGTTTCGTCCAATCTCTCTTCCATTGAAAAACGGTTCCCTAATTATTTAAAATTGCGCAATCATAATTATGCGCTTAAGAAGGCAATTATTAACTAACTTACCATCTTCATCGAACCCCTCGGAAGGACCTCTTCTCTCATACACGAGAAGATAACAAAAATGAGAGAAGAGCTCCTTCCGAGAGGTTCGATGAAGAGGGTAAGTTAACTGATAATTTCCTTCTTAACCCCATATATATATATATATATATATATATATATATATATATATATATATATATATATATATAAATTTACCCATCCTTTGCTAATGGAAATAAAAATTTGTGAATAGAATAAGCATTTAAAGTTAGTTAAAAATTCACAACATAGAATTAATGGAATCGATGGAGAAATTTACTCGAATAAATTCCTGCACTTTCATTAGGATTAACATCAAAGGTTGTCGTAATAGAGTAAGACTATGATAGATGGTTAGTTTACCTTACAATTTAATTTGCTCCATTACCTAATACCAAACCGCTCATATGACACTCAATTCACTCTCTCTGTTTTAAGCTAATTGAAAATTGTAAGCGGGAAATAAATACCTCGCGCATTTTAAGAGATAAGGGCATTTAGAACTAACGAGAACAATGTAACATTTAGAGAAAAATAACAAGAATCACAAAGACAGTTTAAAGGAGTTCATTCCGAAAGCAGCTTCAAGTTAGTTAGCGATTTGCGTCTTTCTTATATTTAAAAATTGTTGAAATTCTGTTTATCGGTTGCAATGCTCTGTCTCTCTTTTTCTCTCACTCTCTCTTTTTTTCTAGTCAGTGAGCTACATATTACTAAAATTTACATATTTGTCTTTGAAATCCCCGCTTAGACTATGTCCATATTTTATTATCTCAACCCTTATTCAAAGCCTCTTTATTCACACACACACACACATTCGAGCATTTAATCTCTTCGTCATGCCTTCTTTCCTTTCTCTTCGTTTTTTTTTCTTTTTGCCATTCTTATTTTTTAACTGTCTCTACCTATTCATTTTGTCTTCTTTGTTTTCGCTACAAAAACGTTTCATTACATTAAGCAGAAGAGGAGCGGCTTAGCCACTATTCCTTACAGTAGGAGCTATTTATTCGCAGGCAGACCTTCCGTCTGTGGCCTACTGGCTATTAGGCTTTGGCAACGACCTAATGATCTACCCCTGGTCTATTTATTTTCAATATGGATGATCATTTTCAAGGTATAAGATCCCCAAAAAGTTTTATCGGAATTTTTTTTAAATACGGATAGAAAAAACAATTCTCAGGATTCTTTTTCTTCCATCTAAATTTGTTCTAATAATTCATTTTGCCCTACTCGTTTTTATTAGCCATCAGCTATTTTCTTCTGATAGGGATTAAAATTAAAAACTTATTTTAGAAATAACTTCAAAAAATTTTTCAAATATAGTCACAAATAGAATAAAAAAGCAGCCATGGTTATATTCTTATAAATTTTATAAACTTCACCATTTGTAATTCTTTGGGTTCTAAAGAATTGCCAGAATTTTGATACTTATATTTATTTCTGAACTTCACCATTTTTTTTTTTGATATTATAAAAGAATTTTTAAAAATAACTTGAATAAAAAGCATAAGTCATAACCAAACTAAGATAAAATTCTAATTCAAATACTCAAAAAATCCCTTTTTAAAATTATAGAGTTAGTAATGATGATGAAGATAATGATGATTACTATCTGTCGTAAGATGATGTTAGAACCCAACCATTTTAAAAATTCTTCAGCCCGAGAGAGAGAGAGGCCTATGAATGGATTAGTCCGTTATGAGCGTGGACAAATTATAAATACAAATCAGAGTACAATTAAGTTTAAGAGTGTAGTTCAGGTTACCTTATCTTGGAAACGTTCTGTGGTAATAGAAACGAAGTAAAAAAAAATACATTACTACTATGCAGATAATATATTTGCAAAATTAAAAGGGTTTTAATTAAGGTATTTAAACATAAGAGACGTACCCGAGTCTCGGCTTCCAAGAGCTAGCTGAGCGGGTCGACCGCAGTAAACACAAACGGAATATGACAGACGGGACGCTCAAATAACCTTGAGCGCAGCGAAGCCAATTGATGGACGCTCAAAACGGTCGGGGGTGGGCGCCTTGCTCAGGAGAGTTGTGCGTTTCGGTTACGGCAGCGTAGAGTCCATAATCACACCTCTTGACAAAGGACTATTACGCTTTTGCACCTCTTTAGCGTGGATTAAAAAGGGCCGACCAGGTGTGTCCTTTCTCTCTCTACTTAGAAGAGACGTGAGTGCGCGTCTTCTCGCTCTCTCTATCCCGGTCACTCCTCCATCCCTAGATGAAATTTCAGTGAAGGAAATAAAATGGGAAAATAATTAATAGGTGATTGTAGCTTATATTCACATGACAATAGCGGTTAAAGTTGAGGATGCTTGGAACATATTTTCAAACGGAACAAAAATACAAAATATTGGAACTAGTGGGTTTTTTCCACTTTGGTGCCGTACATATATACAGGTTATATAATTCTACAGCAAGGTTGCCAAAAGATACGTTTCGTAAATGACATACTTAAATGGGGCTCACTTGCCTAAGGGGAATGTCATCCTTAGGTTATACAAAGCGAACAATAAAATGATACAAAAGGAATTCACAATAAACAAACAAATAAAAAAAAATAAAAAAGAAAGTCACGCGTTCCCGTATTCCAAGGTTAAATATACAAATTTACTTTACGAAAAAAAATTAACACACCACTCACAACGGGTTTCTACCAATACAATTTAACTTTTTGAGTCCCCAAACTATAGCAGCGCCTCTTTCTCATCACCACATAATTTCTTTCGTGCACGAGTAAGTTACGGCTTTAAAAGCGACGGCGAAACTTTCGTCGTTATCCCCTTAGTGGAAGAAGTACTTCCTATCGCATCTTTACTTGCGTCAGGGCGAGTGCCAAACGGTTTGTCGGGGTTAGGAAGACGGAGTATAGGAGCGGATGCCAACTTTCCTTTGAGTTGATTAAAGTTTTGAGTAGACCATGTTGTCCAATCAAAGCGTTCGGTGGCCTTCTTCATTAAGACAACCGGGAAACACTGGCTCGGCTGATTAAAATGGGAAACGGCGACATCATTCCAACGTAAACGATCGGGTGAATTCTTTTTTTGAAGGGGGCTGAGGGAGGGGGTAAAATTGCAGCGAAATTCGGAACAAATCGCTGATAGTGAGAAGCTGATCCTAGGAACGATCTTAAGTGCTTCTTTGTAATCGGGATGGGCATGTCGGGGACTGCCTTAATCTTGTTCTCTTGGGGACCTAACTTGCTTTGTCCTATTTTGAAACCCAAATATTTGATGGTTTGGTTGGCAAAATGGCATTTGCTGGGGCCAATGGTGAGGCCATTTTCGCGCAGTCGCTCGAAGAAAGCAAATAGGGTGGTTAAATGGTGACTCTATTTAAATAGTTCTCGTAGCTGACTCTTTGGATGTGGTGTCAGCTGCGCGTCAATATCCAGGTCAGAGGGTTCCAAAGACTCGCCTGGTATGGGAGGAAGAGGGTAATCGGCATCAAGTTGGGTGCACACTATCTGTATTACATTAAGGAACTCCGCGGGGTAATCTTCTTCAAGCGCCGAGGTTTCGTCCAGTTGTACGAAGGTATCTCCATGAGCGTGTTGGTGGTTCTTTTTTTCTTGGGGTCCACGGACAGTCTCCGTGTCCTGGTTTTGGGCCTTATCCCATAAGGGTGTTAGTGCTTCACACTCTTTTTGTGCCTTCCTAAACTCCTGGTTAAGGATCTCCGAAAATTCGAACGGGAATCGGGGTTCTGATGGGGACGGGCTCCTGGGCTTCTTTCTTAGCTCGGCCTCGAGGAAGGGCGGCCTGAGACACAGGATCGGAACTTACTTAGGGGCTCTGTCCTATAAGCACGGAACAGAATTATATGGGTGCTGAAATGACTTCAGCCCAGCCATCATAATATTGACACTGAAGGTAACATCTAACGACGGGGAATCGGTTTGCCCGCCCAAGGTAGTCATGTACCACCGCAATTTTTTTGTGTTTAGAGTCCACTGGGGGAGGAGTTCGTCGGACTCGATGAAACACGTACATCCTATGTCCCTGACGAGAGTCGATACTCGGCAGCCGTTTACGTTCCCTCCTCAAATTTCAAAGTTCCTGGTGAACTTTTATCAAAAATAAAGTTTACCTGGTGGCCTGGCGGAGGGGGAGAAGTTGCTGCTTGGGTCTGCACCACCGGGGGAGCCGGGGTAGCATTAATCTGGTGAACTTGGTAGGCTGGTCCGCTTTTAAGCCTAGAATTTTATGGGCAATTCCAGCTCATGTGGTTTTCTACACCACAGGTGAAGCATATAATTGGTTGCTTCGGGAAGAGAGATGGAGGAGAAATCTTAACGGGAGGTTTGGAGTCCCGTTGTTGGTTTTGGGGAAAGAAGTTTTGGGGTTTTACGGGGCCCGAAAACTTCGTCAGCTTTCCTGGAGAGGGGCGCAAATCCTTCCTTCTTTCCTGGTTTGGGGGTTGGTGAGAAGTTCGATTCTCCTTTGGGTATAAATTTTGGCTGGCGGCATAGACATCCGCTTCTTCGGTACATTCTTTAAAGGACTGGCACCGACGATCCTTGACGAACGCGCGGATCTCCGTCGGGAGAGACGCCAAAAATTGATCTCGCAACACGAAGTCTGTTAAGGACTCGTAGTTTGGATCAACCTTTGAGGATTCTAACTAAAATTTGAAATTCCTCTGAAGAATGTATCCGAATTGACGGAACGTCTGTCCGGGTTTAATACGACCTCCTCGAAATTCTTGTCGGTAGAAATCGGGAGTCATATTATGAGCGGCCAATAACTCAGCTTTTAAGGTGCTGTAGTTAATTGTACCCTCAGATGGTAAAGATATAAAAATTTCACGCAATTTACAATTTAACAGAAAAAGTAATCTGGCTAAGCCTTTAGCCTCCAGATACATGTTATTGATTTACAGGATCTTTTCGAAGTGGGCTAAAAATGCTCCGAAATCCTCTCCATCCTTGAAATTTGGGAGCTTTAGTGAGAGATTGGGGGGGGGGCTTCGGAACGAGAACTGGCCGACTGTATCTCTGCTTCAACACAAGCTAATTAAATCTGATGGTGAAGCTCAGCTTGTCTTATCCGTTCCTTTCTTTCTCTTTCTTCTCGTTGGATTACTCTTTCTTCTCGTTGGATTTCTCTTTCTCGTTCTTCTCGTTTTATTTCTCTCTCTCGAGCTTCTCGTTGTATTTCATTCTCTCGTTCTTCGCGTTGTATTTCTCTTCCTCTTTCTTTTTCTTTTTCTTCACGCTCTTTTCTTTGCTCCTCTTGAACGTGCTCAATTAGTTCTTTCCCAGAAAGTCCTAAGGACTCTCCTGGAGCTTTAAAGATTTCGAAATGGGTCATCTTTGCACTTGCACGCACTAGTCAACCAACTAAAACTCCTGCAACAAGAATTATACCTTCTAGAGAAATAAACCTACCTAAATATGGGCACTCACCTATTCGTACTTGGTTTCTCGATCTAAATAACCACTGACTAAAATCACCAAAAAAACACAAACAAATTATTATCACAGTTCCTTGAGCTACTCCAGCTTCTTAAGTTTCAAAAAAAGGGATAGCAATCGTTAAAACAAAAGGGAACTACTCTACTCTATTATTATACCGAATAACACTATGCTTTACTCGACTGAGACCAGTGTTTGCAAAGATATAGCGTTAAACCTTACACACCTGATACCAAATTTAAATAGTATATATATATATATGTCATAGAATGGACTCCCGACGATATACCATATATAACTATTCGTTGAGGGAACTTCTTTAATTATTTTTAGAGTGCGTTAATGTCTGGCGGGCCGATATTATGTATCTTCGATATGCTTAAGAAGTGGAACTGAGCTCAAGGATAATAATATTGCTATCATTAATAAAATAGAGTCTTATTAATAATAACTATCAACAAACACAAGACGGAAAATATTGATATAAACAGAGAATGGAAAGGGTCGTGGGGGCTCGGGCTAATCCGAGGATTAAAGGATTTAAAAAGGTAAAACAAATATAGAGTTAAAGAGACGGGATGGTTCGCTAAACCATTTAAAGAACAGGATAGAATTGACAAAAGGGTTAAGTACTCAAAGGTGACGTTTGGCTTACCTAACTTTATACGAGTGGTGCAGTAGAAGGCGACGTGAAGGAATTTTCGGTCCGCTGGCGAGTTCCAGCCGAAGGGGGGGGAATAAAAGGATCCTGTCGTGGCGTATTGAGAATGACAACCGTTTCTCGACGAACGGCTTGGAGAACAATGGCTGTTCTACGTTGTTCTTTTCCGAACAACAGGGGGGGGGGTGAGAACCGTCTCTTGTCTACGGGCTCAAAAACAATGGCTATTCTAATGTTGTTCTCTTCTTGAACAACAATGGGGAAGGGTGAGAACCGTTTCTTGGCGAACGGATTCAAAAGGACAATGGCTGTTCTACGTTGTTCTCCTCTGAACACCAAGGAGGGGGGGTGAGAACCGTCTCTTGTCTACGGGCTCAAGAAGAATGGCTGTTCTAATGTTGTTCTGCTCTGAACAACTAGGGGGAAGGGTGAGAACCGTTTCTTGGCGAAGGCTCAAAAGAACAATGGCTGTTCTACGTTGTTCTCTTCTGAACAACAGGGGGGGGGGAGTGAGAGCCGTCTCTTGTCTACGGGCTCAAGAACAATGGCTGTTCTGAAGTTGTTCTCCTTTGAACAACAAGAGGGAAGGGTCAGAACCGTTTTTTAGCGAAGGCCTCAAAAGAACAATGGCTGTTCTACGTTGTTCTCTTCCTGAACAACGAGGGGCAAGCCTTGAGGACTTGGCGTCACGAAAGGCTCGAACCTTTGGCACTCAAGGGATATTGTCCTGCTGCTGGACAAGTGATGGTGAATCTCAAGGTCGAGGTCCCTTGGCGCACAAAGGGAGAGAGGGTCGTGGTGATGTTTCGCGACGAAAATCTGGATCTCCAATCTGATCTTAGTGGTAAAGTTTCCATCTAAATAGTTGAGACACTCCTTTGGCGTGGGGGTCAATGGAGTGGGGGTCAATGTTTCCAGCCGAGGCTGGGAACAATGCCTTATCTGCCCATAAGCCTAACTCAATCTGGTGAGGTCGGCGTATGGGGGCGAACGGGGATACGATATCCTCCTTGTTTAAACATTGACTTCCGGTGGCTGCGATAAAGCGCCAAGCTTCGAAGCGAAGATGCACGTGGGAGCATCGTGGTTTTAAATAATATGTGATAGGGGTTGAAACTAACGCTGCTCAACCCGTTCTATCACAGTTTCTTTTTAGTTCTCTGAAGAAGAAGAAAAACTTTTGTGTATTATTATAAAATGAGATCGTCCGACCAAAGTGACAAGGTTTGTCTGACTTTGTTTATTCCAAATCATGGACGAAGAAGAGCCGAATCACGTCTGTCAATTCCATTATTAATTTTACCACTTGGCGGCAATGATTGGATAGCCTATGTTAATTAAATTAATTGATAAGCGTATTTATGGCGAGAGAAATTTATAATTCAATTCTAACAAGGCCATCAGTGAAATCCTACTAATAAGAGCTCGGTTCCTTAATTCCCACTGATTATTCATTGATGTTTTTTTTATTCTGAGGAAAAATACATTGCACTAAATACTGTCTTATATACTAATTAGACCCCTAGTCTGACCTCAGATTAATTGGATCTTACCTTATTTAAGGTAAAATAATTTCACTGAAAAACTTTAGTAAATTTCAAGCACAAGTAAACTCAGCCTCCTCACGAGATTTCTTTAATTCTCTTCTTCCTCTTGAATCGGACAAAGTATAGAGAATCTTCTGACCATGATAATCGAAAAAGGTCTGGTTATATAATACCAGGAGAGCTTTAGGATTTCCTTACGGTTAGCAATGGGGGACTACATTTCGCTCTTGAAATGCTACACCGAATCGCAGATTCCCCTTGTTACTTAACCACCCTTGACCTTTACAAAAACCCAAATATATCTCGATATATCTGTCCTAATGGATACGATTTCTACGATAACAACCGCCATTTTGGTTGTGATCCAGCCTTACTTATCTTCCTCCAAAGAGCTTGGCAAAATAATTGAGGCAATAGAGCCCACAATCTAATAAATTTCCTCCTATTCTTCCGCAAACGGTTTAACAGATGAAAGAAGGGAGATAGGGGTAGAATGAGATAATGGGAGTTAGGAGAGAAAGAGTAAAGATGGTGAGAAAAAGAAGGGGAAGGGAAAATGAGAGATAAAAGGTGACTTTGGATAGATGGAATAGTGATAGGACTGATAGGATCAGAGTAAGAGAGAGGAAGAAATTGAGCGAAGGGTGGGCAGAGATGTGAAGAGAAAGGTTGAGTGAGAGAGTAAAATTATAGATTGGAAGATATGGAAAGAAAAAGCGGGAAAAAAAGAGCGAGATAGGCGTAGAGGGTTAGAGAAAGAGGGGAAGAGAGGTGGAGCGATATAGGGAGAGATAGAGAGAAAGAGAGAGGGGAGATGGATAGAAATTAAGAACCAGATGGGGAAGAGAAAGAGATTGGAAGTGAGATGGTGGATAGAGGGCGTCGGAGAGAAAAGAGGTTCAAGAAGATGGAAAATGCGAGAGGAAGGGGAGAAAGAGATGTAAATGGAGAGCGAGGGTAGGGGAATATAGTGAGATAGAGGGGTGGAAGTGAGAGAGATAGATAGAGAAAGAGAGGGAGAGAGGAGAGGATGTAGGAGAGATCGGATTAAGAGGAAGAGGGGGACAGATAGGGAGAGAGGGAGATAGAGAGAATTATATTGAGGGAGAGAGGGAGATAGAAAGAATGCTATTGATGGAGAGAGCGAGAATGAGAGAAGTTGAGCCAGAAAAGTGAGAAAGATTTTGAGGGAGAGAAGTGAGAGAGAAGGGAGAGAGAGAAGTAGAAAGAGATAGGGAGAGTTTAAGTGAAACAGAAGGAGATAGATAAAGAATGGAGAGATAGGAAAAAAGAGAGAGATAATGAAGGAGAGATGGTGAAAGTAAGAGAGTTACAAGGAGTTACAAAGAAAAGAAGTACCTCAAAGGCCATGTGGCCCATATCGAGGAGGCACTTTTTGTGGTTTCGATTCTTAGCATGTACTGATTACTTGCTATGAGATCATCAACTTTTCAAATATAATTTGTCAAGTCTACTCTTGAACTGTTCAACGCTGCTACTCTTAACAACCCCCGCTGGTAGTTTATTCCATGTGTCGCAAATGTCATATGTGAATGACTTACCCACCGGAATGGTATTGAATCTGGGCAGCTCCACCTTCCAACCGTGATTTCGAGTCATATTCCGGTTGAGGGTAAAGAATTTGTTTAAGTCGACATTTTCAAATCCTTTCAAGATTTTAAAAGTCTCTATTAGACGACCGCGCAGTCTTCGAGTCTCTAACGAATAGAGATCGAGCTCTTGCAGTCTTTCTTGGTATGACTTGTTCCTTAGCAATGGGATCAGTTTCGTGGCCCTGGCTTGCACCTTTTCCAGACGATCAATTTCTTTTCGATAATGAGGAGACCAGAACTGAATAGCGAACTCTAGGTGAGGCCTCACCAGCGAGTTGTACAAGGGCAAAACAACCTCTTTTGTTGGAAAGTTGAATTACCTCTTGATGTAACATAACAAGCGATGAGCGGGAGGGTGGAAGAGGGGTACATCGTAATGGAGTGAGATAGGGTCATAGAAAGTGTGCTAGAGACAGAGATAGAAATAGACTGCCTGGTATACAAATAAGCAGACATAAGACAAAGAGACAGAAAGAAATAGATAGAGAGATAGATAGAAAGAGAGAGATTAATGTAGCCAAAAAGACGGACTGAAAGAGGTTTGGGCTGACAAGAGAGGGGACGGAGGGACCGAATGACGTACAGAACGAGGGATGTACAGAGAGAAAGGAAGATGGTGGCAGAAAGGGATTGATAGAGTGAGAGACGGGCAGAGAGAGGAAGAGACGGACAGACAGATAGACGAACAGACAGGGGGACGTACATAAAGAAAGCTGGAGAGACAAAAGGGCAGACACAGAGATTAACTTAAAAAGGAGCTACAAGGAGCTACAAGGGAAATAAGTACCTTTGAAAACCTTACGGTCCATTCAATGAGGGTAGATTGGTACTAGCTGTCGAGTGGGCACATCCCCGCTCAATTGCCTTACGTCCTTCCAAATTGGCCACTTTTCCAGACTTTGTCTAGTCTTGACTTGAAATGGTCAACACAATTGCTGTTGACAACCTCCATCGGAAGTGGGTTCCAGATACCGCAGATACTGTACGTGAAAAATTTCACACACAGATGGCAGTTGTAACGCTTCAGCTTAAGTTTAAAGTCGTGATTTCTTGTTTTTCTATCATTACGGCTGAAAAAATCCCTGTAGTCAATATTGTCGATCCCTCGGCAGTCTACGGGTTTCCAACGAGAACAGATCTAATTCCAATCTCGCGATATCCTTTCAAATTGAAGGACTCTAAAATTGTATGGTATACTTCAGGCGCAGGCGGACAATTCAATTGTACAAACATAGTAATATTTCCTTGTTCCGATATCCAAACTGTCGCTTCAAATATTCTAGCATCCTTTGGGCTTTCTTATCCGCCTAAATACACTGTCTTGACAACTTTAGATCACTAGTTATAGTTACACCCAAGTCCTTCTCAGTGTTGGTGGATTCAAAAGCAGTGCCCTTAAGGATATAATGAGATTGGGGGTTTCGGCGACTGATATGCATTACTTTGCATTTGTTCACGTTAAAATGCATTTACGTCGTGTCCAACCACTCCTCAATCTTCCAAAGATCTTCCTGCAGCAGGGTAGTATTTCTTTCCTTTGCAACGTTCATACCAAGTTTGGTATTGGCAGGAAATTTGTAAATCTTCGCAACTACGTCACCATCCATATCATTAACATAGATGATGAACAGTAGTGGTCCCAAGACAGAACCTTAGGGAACCCCACCAGTTATGGGCGCCCACTTAGAAGCTTGTCCATCCAACACTACACGTTGCTGTCTGCCTCTTAGCCAGTTCTTTATCCAACCTGCTCCATTTCCGTCTATGCCCAGCGCACGTACTTTACGGAGAAGGCGGAGGTGTAGTACCTGTTTAAAGGCTCTTTGCAAGTCTAGGTAGAAAAAATCCACCGCTTTATCCCGACCATGCTCACTGAAAACGAAGTTGAAGAATGTTACAGGGTTCGTTACGCATGGCCGGTGCCTTCAGAAGCCGTGCTGGTAACTCTTCAATAGTAGGTTTGACTCCAAATATGACGTTATATTGTCCACCATGATACTTACTATGAGTTTAACGACTATCAAGGTTAAACTGCTAGGTCGGTAGTTGGACGGCTGGGTTTTGTCTCCTTTCTTGAAGTTTGGAGTCACCTCCGCCTCACGCCAGTCTCCAGGAATGCGTCCAGTCCGGATCGAAGTGTTGAAGATTGTGGTCAGATGTTGTGCCACCTCATCACGCACTTCCTTCAACATTTAGGGAGAAACTCGTGAGTACCAGGGGCCTTATTCGTCTTTCGGTCGGAGATTTTTTCCTCTACTTCGACTAGAGTAACGTCCACTTCCTCGAGCTTTTCAGCAAAGTGAGACTCAATGGGTTTGAGGATGACACCACGCTCTTCAGTAAACACTCGTTTAGGAGGTTTGCATTTTCCGCATCTGAGAGTTTTACCAAGGGCCAATGTAGCGGTGGATTGATTTACGGCTGTTCACATAACCGAAGAACTCCTTGCGTTTTTGTTTACACAGCCTCGCCACTCGGAGCTCCTCGGCACGTTTTGGTACCCTTATAGTGGACTTCACTTTCCTTGCTAGCTTACGGTTGTCGTCAAAGTTACCAAAAATCTTTGACTGGCGGTACACAGATCTCTCCTCCCTCAATAGTTGACCAATTTCTCGAATTGAACCAGTTTAGTTGAACGGAAGACCGACGTAAGCTTTTGATAGGGATGACTTGTGATTGAAGACTCATAAGCTTACTTTTGAGACTGTTCCACAAGTCTTCAACATCATCGCACCCTTCCCATCTTACATCCGCTAGTCCTGCACGGAGACCTACGAAATCTTCCCTTCTTAAAACACGTTGCTTGGATCCTCGCATTGTGGACTGTAACTTGGGGACTTCAACTGCAAATATAACTAACGGTGGTCACTACAACTGATCTTTTCGCCTACAGATAGCTCCTCAACGATGTCTTCTTGTGATGTGAAAACCAAGTCAAGAATATTTTTTCCTCTCGTTGGCTCTCTCATCCATTGAGTCAGGAACTCGCTGTCCGTGAAATCCAAGACTAGCGCGTTCTCGCCACAGGGCTCTCTGGTTTCCCAGTAAACTTGTGTGTTGAAATCCCCCTTGATGATACACACTTTGTCTTCAATAATTCGTCCTAGGAGCTGAAACAGATCCCTGTCATTTTCAACGAGTTGTGCATGAGATCTATAAAGCACCAGGGTCCTGTATTTAGCAGGAGCTATTTCTAGGTCTACACCTAGGAGCTCGTGGTGGGATACGATGTTGCATTTTGTCAAGTTAAATGTATCCTTGACATACCACATCACACTGCCACCCTCAATGTCAGGCATATCTTTTAGGAAGAGTCGGTAACGTGGAATGCTGAATTCGCCTTCAAAATCTCGGTTTGAAGTTTTAATCCACGACTTTGTAATGGCCACCATCTCTGGTTCTTCTGTCACTACGAGGCCACGAAGTTCAAGAAACTTGTTTCTGATAGAACTCACATTAAACAGAAGAACTTTCAGGGAGTCTCCGTCTGTAAGACTCCCTACGCTCTTTCGTTTCCCCCTTTGTTTCTCTGTGTCGTGGTAAATCCCCTCTTTGTGACCTCAGAAAAGGTTGTTCCTTGAGTAACATGGGTGAACTGGCGCACGTCCTCCTTTACGTAGGGCCTAACACTTATTTGGGTCCACTCCACAACATACTGGGTGATGTTAGCGAGTAGACCTTTCCATTTCAAGGAAAGATGCACTCCAGCCCTTTTGTAGTTTGTTTCTCCCGTTCAAGGTGCGGTAGGGGTCTACAAAAAAGACTCCTTCCACCGTAAAAAAATCTCCCAGGCGTTGGTTTATAGAAACGTTCCTCGCGTGAGCATTGTGGGATGGACCTCAACTTGGGAGTATCCCGACCACGACACGTCTGCTGGTTTTTTAGCCCACAGTCGTCAACTGCTCTCATAACCGTGGTCAGTATGTTCCCGCTGGCGCCTACTTTACCTCCTCGTCGGTAGAGATCGTTGCCACTTTCCATCAGGGCCACTACTGAGCTCTCAGAGATCTGAGATTTCTCAGCCTCTACCCTTATTTCTCCGTTTCCCCTTCTTGGAAGGCAGCTTACCTTCACACTAGTGCGAAGGCGGGCTGCTAGGAGGGGTTATAGAACCCGCGCTTGGGAGTCACCGATCACGATGACCCTCGCGCATTTGGGTTCAGAGGAGAGAGGCTTCCATTTCAGTAGAGGCTCTTTCGATTCCTCTTTCTTCTCCACTTTTTTTTTTATCTTTTTCTTCTTTGTGTTTTATTCCGTTTCTACTTTCTCTTCTGTTTTATTTACTGTTTCTACTCTCTTTTTTTCCTTGCCTTCTCTTCCTTTTCTTCTTTTTGACAACCTGAGTAACCCCAGCAGCAACTGGCTCTAGGACGTTGGATAGGTGGCCTGTCTCTGTCGAAGCGGTGCTTCAAGGCTTAACAGAGCTGCTGCCCGCGTCGTTGGGAGTTTACTGTTTCTTTATCTTAACTGTCATCTCTGCAATCCTAGCTTCAAGACGAGGGATTTGACTCGCATGCTTAGATTTGAAGATCTTCACTTTTTCTTCCAGTCGTCGTGATTTTTCCTCAGAAGATTTGAAAAGATCTTTAAGCTCCTGCAATTCTATCCTTAGGACGCAGATACTTCCAGGGTGGCATTTTGAAAAACAACCCTCCGGAAAATACACGCACCACTTGTCCTTTCTGCATGTCGAGCACGTATATTTTAGCGCACCAGGTCCTTTCTTGCCATACATTCTGAACTCCTAATACTTTTAAATTTCAGACCAATCAGTATGTAAAAAAGGAGGGTTGGTCTGTTCTTCCCGAGTGAGTCGCTCCCGCCTATCGATCGGAAAAGTTCGGATCCTTTAGAAGGCACGCTTAAATGTGTTGTTGTTCGTCCGACCGAGTCGTCGAACCTCGGCGTGCCGTAGAGAGAAATACAGAAAGTTCTAGAGACATTCATACTGAGAGAGAGAGACAAAGTTTCTGAGGCACTGCAAGAAAGAGAGACAGAGAGAAACAGATTGAGAGACTGGCTGAAAAAAACAGACTGAGAGAGAGACATACTAAAGTCTTTAAAAAAACATACAGTGAACTAGGGAAACATATAGACAGACAGAGAAACAGAGAATAGAAAATATAGAGAGAGACAGAATCTAACAGAAACAGAAATATACACAGACCTCAAGAGTCAGATAATAAACTTTTGAGTAAAAGAGAAATAAAACCTTTGAAAAATCATCTAAAACACTACACTCAGGACCTCAAGAGTGCAATACATTCAAATCTTTCCAACTTTTCACTCTAAGATCTCTTGAAACAAATCTCAACCTGGGCAGAAGAAAAATGATGAAAATTAACGAAATATTTTTTATACAAAAAATATAAGCCGTTGGATTCAAAACTGCAAAAGTTATAGAAATGCAACTTACTCTTCCAACCTATTTGCGTCAACAAAAGAAATTAATTCTCTAAATAGCTCATAAATTTCCCTTTATTTGTCTATCTGTCAAACTCAAATTAATTGCTTTTCATTTCAGTAAAGTAATGTAAATAATAAAATTCATCTAACGAATTAATTAAGAGAACACTCCTTTAAATAACGCCCAACAACTATTTTGGATAAAATATGATGACATCCGATCAAATATAATAGGTTTTAAGAAAAATTTTCCAATCTATGTATTATCTATTGTACTCTATCTTTTTTCTTACTTTAAAAGAAAGTCGTTCTTTACCGAAATATTACACCCTCAGATCTGTCTCCACTTCCGAATTATTCCTTACTTGTCTCGCAAAGAGGTACATTTTATGTGTACCCTCAAAGGGCATCTGTCTAGCAATGAGGTAAGTATTAAAGGAAGAGTTTGTATTGTTAGGTGCTAATTGAGGTAGAAAAGAGTGAGAGGGATGTATTCAAACTGCATCGTCTAATACACACACACACACACATATATATATATGTATATATATATATATATATATATATATATATATATATATATATATATATATATATATATATACATATATAGTCGTAAGTATTGCTGCTAATCAGGCTGATTTTGAATTTCACAGCAAAGGCAAGGGCACAGAAGATGCTCAAGTACATATATTTATTGTAATTTTGGAAACAACGTTTCGGGCAACATGCGCATCTTCAGGTTCTAATATTAAAATTGTAAAAAAAAAAATATTAGAAAGTCATTAAAGTTGTGAGGAAGAAAAGAATTTGAACTAAAGGTTTAATTGGACTAAGAAAGTTGTGCTAGTTTTCCAATTAAAATATTAAGAGTATACAACTAATTTGATTAAAAGATACACAAAAAGACATAAAACAGTAATTTGAAAAAAAGTAATTAAAAAATCCCCGAAAGAAGTAACATAAGTACGAAAATGAATCAAAAGAGTAATAACCTATTTTATGAAAAAAACTGAAAGGGCAAAAGGTTAATGAAAATATTAATTAATAAATCAATTCAAATAAAGTAAGAAAACAGTGAGTATAATGACCAAAAGATTGAAAAACAGAATGTATAAACTAAAATAAATACTAATCCTAATCAAAAGGGTAACAATATAAATGGTTTAAGATGGTGGAAGTCAGTCAAAAGTACAAAACAAAAAAGAAAAATTCAAGTGTTTAAAAATATTAACAAAAACAATTAAGAATGAAGTGCTTACCAAACGGAGTTAAAGATAGAGCCCAGAATGAAATATTAAGTAATGAAGAAGCTAAAGGAACCCTGGATTTATGTTTGGTGGTTGTTTGGTGTAGGGGAATAGGTTAGTAAATACACCAGGAATATATAATTAAGTAATAAGAAGGGGGACTGAAGAATTATCGTGGTTGAGGGTGTGAGATTTGATTTTTATAAGAAGAGATTCTAATATTCGAAGGCTATATTCATTAGTGTTGCGGCCTATAATTTTAAAATTGTTTATCGAGCATTCACTTTTGCACTGTATAGTGTGGTGTCTGATAGAAGAAACCTCCTTCTTAGACAGGATTTTGCCAGTGCAGTTTGCTAATTCCCATATGGGAACAAAACCTCTCATATAATGAGCGCACAGTACAGCCGATGTAAGTTCCTTGCAAACAACAAGGACAAGAGAAAAGATATACGATGTGGCTGTTCATCTCGAGAGAAATCCTGTCCTTTGAGGAGAACAAACTTCCTATAGAGAAAGGGTTGACGAAGATGATATGAAATTTTGCCTTCGCTGTGAAATTATATATATATATATATATATATATATATATATATATATACATATATATATATATATATATATATACTGAATTGAGGCACAACTGAAATTAAATATTTATTTTTCTAGCTTTCTTATTTAAGAAAAAGTTCTTCCTCACTGATGTTGACTGGTTGAAGGCAGTAGCAGAAAGAGAAGTGAGAGAAAGTAAACATATCGCCTGAGTTCATCCTTCTCTCATCCTGCCACTCATTAGAGTAGCCATAGCGAGAAGAGGGGGCGAAGTGCCGGCACTCTGCTGTTGTTCTCCGAACCATTACCACTCAGAGCCTCACAAGACTAGGGGCACAAGGGGTACGGGAAGTATGATTTTGAGACAGGGACGAAGTCAAGTTCAGAATAGAACATCTACAAGGAAAGTAGAAGTAAAATATGTGACCTTGGCACTCTTCAGACCAATATCTTACGTTGTGTTCCAAAACACGTTGTATGCAGCTCAAATCTCTCTGTATTCCCTATTGCTTCTTAACTTTTTCCTTGGTGACTTCTGTAAGTGTCATGTGTTGATTAGATAGGATAAGTAAGAGAGTGAAAATTTGAAAGGTTAACCTCTCTATTTTAATTTCATATTTTTGTAATTCAAGCGCAAGTATCACTCATTTCTGTATTACTGATTGAATTATGTGAATTATTTGTTTGTTTCTACTATTGTCAGTCAAGCTTATTTTGGAGTTCATTTGTTACAATTGGATTTAATTTTCTCTCTTTTGAACTTGTTTCTCTCTTTTTTCCCTAATCTAGTTTCTCTGTATCGAAGGTTTTACCTGTGGTATTTATTTAATTTGGGTTGATATAATTTTAACTGTTAATAAGGTTGGAATTCTTAATTCGTTTTATAGTTCATGTGGTGAAGTTTGGTGTTCGTTTCCTTATTTCGGTAGATTGTCTTGATTTTACGTGTGTAGTGTGTAGATATATTGCATCTCCTTTTCTACGTGTAAATTTCTTCTTCTTCTTCCTTACGTTTCATTAATCTAGGTATAATTAATAATTAGCGGTGAAAACTCACCTCTCTTCGTTAGGCTAATTATTTGCCAATTCAATGTCTATTTTCAATGAAAAAAATTTCTCTCTTTTCTATTTTTTATTGAGTTGTTTAATTCTACATAAAATTTCTATGGGTGAATCTTTGTCTATTATGTTTGGCTCTTCTAGTGTCGATAAATAAATACAGAGCTTTGTTTTAAAAAATTCGAATTCTGATCAGATGCTGTACGTAGCGGGTATTGCAAATCTCCTATTACATTCGTTACGACGCTCTTAAGAAAGGACACAATGATAGTTTTGATGCAGTTAGACACGGTTTTTTATGACATATAAAATATGGGTTTATATTGTGATATTAATCAATATGGCTTCGCTCGGCAGCGAGTACGCATTCCAGGCGAGAGCTTTAGGCCACGCACACGTTACAAAGGAAGTAATTCCTTATTCTGGCGCAAAAGCAGTTGAAGCAGTACTTCAGCTGGTCGACGTTGCTGTGCTGGACGTTGCAAGCCTTGCCCTCGACATGCTTCTACACGATCTGGTAGAGAGGATTGAGGTATGGTGGCTACGGCGGCCAAAAATCGTTCAACCAAAAATTCGTGTTCGACATCAACAGCTCTTGTACGATCTTGGCTGTGTGAACGGGGGCACCGTCCTGATGAAAGAGACGAGAGCCTCCTTCCGCATGATCCATCTCACCGAGTGTAGGACTTTTGTGGACAACATGTCTCTGTAATCAAACAATCTGACCCCGCAACAGGCCGCCAACTACACCGGCGGCATTTTCTCGCCATTGGAAGCACGACGACGAGCATCCTCACGGGGGCCGGCTGCTGAGTTGTGGACACATAGCGGGCCTCTGATGCACCCTGGCCAAATAAATCCACCTTGTTTATTTTTTCTTGTTGTTGAACAGATACATAATGAAGGAATTTTCATTAAAAAATGAAAATTCAATTTTCATGACTTTCCAAGTCGTTGAGAAGGGATGACAACGCTGACGATGTTGTTCTCGAATAGGGTCTTTGAGCAAAGGCATTTACACTTACCTCAAGATCTTTCCGTCCTCCTTCTAGACTCACTGGAGACCGATACCAGCGAGACGTTCTCAGTGAGCACAGTAATTTTAAGCTTAGAAAAACTTTCGAAGGTCTCTCTCAAGGCCAAGTAGCTGACAACTTGAGGTCTTCCTTAACGAGGTCGAGCTTTGAGGTCTTCCCCGTTCTTGAGCCTCTCTGCAATGTGTGAAGGGTCATCAGGCTGACGTTAAACCGCTTTACACACAAGACAAAAGACGTTTTAATGACCGGGGTGGAAAAGTAGAACTTCACGTGTGTTTGACAGAACTTTTTCTACGAGATAAAAAACGAGTGTAAAATAACCTTTGCCAAACCCGGTACATAGCTATTCTCAGGTAAACTTATCGCATATTAAGTCACCGTTTTATAGTATCTTTCTCTTATTTTTTATATTTAAGTCTTCTTAGCATGCATATTATTTAAAATCCTCTTTCCATTACATACTAATTGTAACCCCAAAGTTCTTGATAAAATATTAGATAACATTTATAAATTTTTAGTGTTTATGTAAAATTTTCTGGGGAAAAATACGAAAACGTACAGAAACATCGTTTAGGCCTGTAATAGCAGTCAAATTAACCCTGAGCCACTAATTTCCCTAACATTGTTATTATAAAATTATAAAATACTGTAAAGAGTTTTTCCCCTACAAAAAAACTTCCTCACAAATATTGATATTTTTTAGAGGCAACTACTACAATGGAAAATACCTTGGACAGACAAGAAAAAGAGGGCACGGGAATAATGCAACATTAATCTTATGTGAGGTGTGATTGTGATCGATATTATTTATTCATTCCTATCTCTCTCTCTGTGATTGGGTGTGGCAGAATAAAATATATGCGTATTCACATAATTGTTTCCATAAATATTCTTCAATGACTTTCTATGCATCTTTCCCTAAACTTACCATCAACACTGCACCGCTTGCTCTCGATTCATTTATTAATTACTTTTTAAAATTGCATATTTTGTAAGCTGTTAGGGTCTGGCCCTACTTATTTTTTCACTAGTTATTTCGTCGCTTCCTAATTTTTCATTCCCTGAATGAGTCCTCATCAAATTAGGCGAAAGCTCTTGGGATCATAGTTCTTCCTTTTTCTGCTCGTTCTCCATTTCTTAGACCAAGGCGAATTTTTGGAGTACGAAGTGATTCAGGGTTTATTTCTTTATAACAGTGTTCAGTTTAGGATTTATTCCGCCCATTTTTTTGAGTTTATTCCCGCAATATATCTTGGTTATTTGTCTTTTCCTGGAATCTTGAAAGAGTTCATGTTTCCTTTTCTTATGTTCCACCGTGTCTAAGTCCTAAAGCCTTCGTTTCTTAGGCGAGTCGTAGGAGGATCGAAGCATTCTATAACTTGAAGATTTTTTGATAAATGACACATGAATACTCTTTTATCAATGTTGGACATTTCATTATAGCTTCATTTGTTTTCCTTCCTCTGACAAATTCTCTTTGTCTTTCTTTCGTAGTGTTCTGAACACCAATAGCGCAATTGGGCTTTTGTCTCTTTTCCCGAAGGGAGGGAAAGAAAGATTAGCGGACCTATACTCGGTAAAAAAGAAAGAAGAGAACAAACGAGGGCGAAATTAAAAAGAAAATAGGTGTGAAAGAACGGTTTGAGGCCGCTTAATTTCAACCGCTATCACATGTTGCTACCCACGTGCATCTTCACCTTGAAGCCGGGCGCGTTAACGCCCCACCTGAGTCAATATTTAACCAAGGAAGTTCATCTCCCCCCGTTTTGCCCCATGCCCCGACCTCGCCAGATTAAGTTAGGCTTATCGGCAGATAAGGTATGTTCTCATGGCGTGGGTATGCATTCCCTCGAAGCCCCAACTCCATTGTCCCCTACGCCAAGGGGATGGCTCGACTATTTATATGGAAACTTTACCAATAAGATTCAGATCCAGATTATCTTCGCGAGACATCCCGCCGATCCGGTCTTACCTTGTGCACCAGGGCCCTCTACCTCAAAATCCAGTATTTTTTCCAGAAGAGGACAATATCCCTTGAGTGCCAAGGTTCGAGCCTTCAAGAGGCCAAGTCCACAAGGCCCCCCTGTTGTTTAGAAAGAGAAAAACGTTAGAACAACCATTGTTCTTTGAGCCCGTTGACAAGAAACGGTTCTCACCCTCCCCCTTGTTGTTCAGAAAGAGAATAACATTAGAACAGCCATGGTTCTTTGAGCCCGTAGACAAGAGACGGTCCTCATTCCCAAGACGTCACGTCAGGAACATTTAATCCCCCTCCCTTCTGCTGAAACTCGCCAGCGGACCAAAGAGTCCTTCGCATCGCCTTCCTCTGCACAACAACTTTTAATTACGTAAGCTGAACATTACCTTTGAGTATCTAACCTTTTGTCAACCCTCTGCTGTGCTTTAAATGGTTTAGCGAACCATCTCATCCCTATAATTTTTATTGGTTGACCTTTGTAAATCTCTCCCAAATCTTAATCCTCGGATTAGCCAGATATTCCTACGACCCTTTCCATTTTCTGTTTATGTAAACATTTTCCATTTTTTGTGTTGTTGATAGTTTAATTAATAAAACTCTATTTTATTAATGATAGCTATATTATTATACTTGAGCTCAGTTTCACTTCTTAAGCATATTGAAGATAAATAACATCGGTCAACCAGATAACCACGCACTCTAAATATAATTGAATAGTTCCCTCAACGGATAGTTATACATGGTATACCGTCGAGAGTCCATTCTACGACAATAGGAATTGCATAGAGACCTGCCTCGGAAGTCCTAGAATAATACTTCTCCTTAACCTTAATCGCCGGTGTGGTGGGAAGGTTATAATCGCGTTCTACGAATCGAAACTTGAGTTTGCAATGTTAATAGGGGTGGATGGGGGTGGGACGCGACCAAATCTCTGACATAATTTTTTAATTCTAAATAGAGTAAGTTATTCTATTACCCAACATACTGTAGCTAGTTAGCTAAAGCAATGTGTTGGGGCAAGTTTGGATGCATGGGGTTTACCACGAATAGTCTTTATTGTCTCATTAAATAGTTGTCAGAATCTTCCTGAGGATCATTTCAAATGCTAAATTTAAATTAACGACGATTTTCTTGTATGAAGCAAATACGTTTAAGGTAATTTATATATTCTTAAGTATCTGAACACAGAACTTAAGGTATTTGAAGGCGACAGGTCCATAGCATAATCTAATTAATAATATAACAATGAGGCAAACACACTAGATAGAGAGGACAAAATTACATAGAGAAGAATAAAATGAAAATTTAGAGCAACATTTCCGTAGGTATTATTAATTTTAAGTGGTTTTAATAAGGCAAAAACTAAAGCTGATTCTTTAAAAGAGTTCAGATAGAAAGCACTTAAGATATTCCCAAAACTCTGTTAACAGATTAAGAATTTAAATATTTAAAAGGAGATGAAATATGACTCTTAAAATAGAGTAGCTCAAAATAGGAGAGATTTTAGCAGAAGAAGGATATGTTCACGCTTGGATCGGTTATAACTCACGTGAAAAGGGTGTAGTATGGACGTATTAAGACCCCATCTTCTAACATGAAAGGGGGTATATGTATATATTCTGAATTAAAATATAGGACACCATAAATTATATGTTAGTTAATAGAAATTTTTCCATAAATCAAACGTAATTAATCTTTAGTGTTAAGAAGACCGTATAAGCACTGCCTTGATAGAACCTTAGGAGATTTAACTGAACTTCCGTTGTTATGATGAATTATTAGTTACAGGAATATTTTTCGCTTTTATTCTTCCACCTGAACTTAGTAGATAATACTCTATCTTCCGCAAGGAACTAAAACACCGTAGGATTGCAATAATAAGGCTGACTAAAATGCTGGTGGTTTAAGTAGATGTGAATCTGTCTGATGAGAATAAAAGATAAAAAAAGGCTCAAGCTTAGGTGTGTCCTTGGCCATAACTTAGAAGAGTGAACACGTGGATTATCTGGTGAGTGCAAATATACTTCCCTCACTCAGGACGTTAACTACTAGGCACTAGAAAATTGTGTACGACCATAGCCAGTTTGCTTTTTTATTCTTCACCTGGTTACTCTTCAACTTGCCAATCAACTAAAACAGTGTAGAGAAATAAAGTATTTTGAGTATCTAGGATTCCATGTTTCTTTTATCTTGCATAAAATCCACCGCAAGAATATAGTTTCCCATATAATTTAGAGTAATACGAAGAAAAAGACATTTGATTCAAATTGCTTGAATATTGTATGGGTTCTATATTTTTATTTGCTAAATATCCTGGAATATTTTCAGGAAAGCTAGATTGAGATTGATAGAGAATGGAAACAATAAATTCTCCTTAGCTGTATTCTTTAAAGGGAAATTTTCTCTCCTTGAAATCTTTTGTATTCCTTGACGTTCCATCCCTCTCTAGAGACTATATTCACAAAAATCCTGGGCTTCGAAAACTGGCATCTATCAATGGGAATGTTATTGTTTAATAGAGTGGAAAATAGTGAATACGGAAAGAATTAGTAAAACATGAAAAAAGAGTTATGAGGCAGGCTCTCTCTTTTGATCACTCATATTTACATACAGAATTCAGAAGAATGAATGTGGCATTTAGAGGCAATAATATACGAGGTTCATAAATCGTCGCAGAAAATCTATTTATTCATGATTGGTTATTGGATCATTCGGTTATCTCTAGGCCATCGTTTACTCAAGAAATCTGCAAAGGTTTTCTTTCACCACCGACTTAACATATTTTGAAGAGAAGAAAACAGGCCTTCCTAACATATTGTACCATATTTAAGAAAGAAAATGAGGCTTTCATAACAGCATGTTCGGACCATATTTTTAAGTTCTACATTACTCTTAGATTTGAGATTTATCTATTGGGTTGATGAATAAGTTCTTGTGGTTTTATCAAATTTATTCGTTACCATTAACAATTTTCTAAAATAAATTTAATTGATAAAAATATACAATTTAATCAATAATGTAGTCTCCGTTGTTATTTACGACTTCTTCCCAACGTTCAACTAGTTTTTCGATGCCTCTGCAATAAAAATCTCTGGATTTTGACTCAAAAAGTTTGTCTAAACAGGTTCTTAATTCCACATCAGTATTGAACGAAACGCCGCGCAAATTGTTGGAGAGCGATCGGAACAGATGGAAATCCGATGGAGCCAAGTCTAGCGAATATGGAGGGTGCAGCAGTATTTCCCAATTAATCGTTTGGATGGCGTCTTTTGGCATTTTGGCAATGTGAGGACGAGCATTGTCGTGTTGCAGAAGGACTCCATAACGTCGAAGAGGGTCGCTTTTGACGAATGACTTCGGCGAGTCGATACATTTATTGAACGTAGAGTTTTGTATTGACAATCTCGTTGTTCGCAAGGAGCTCATAAAAAATCATGCCTTTACAATCCCACAAAAACACACAGCACCTTCTTTGGTGGATGAAGTCTTTGCTTTAATTGCGGAAGTGTTTTTTTATTGGGCTAATCCATTGTTTTCGATGGTTCATGTTAACATAAATACAACACTTTTATCGCCAGTAATAATGCAGCGAAGTGATTTAGATGTCCTTATATTCACGAGTAGCCTTGTGACGAGCAAGCAAACCTGCGGCAATTGTGGAGCGTTGAAGTTTGTTGTTTTAGTTCAAAGCGTGCGGAACCCATGCACCGAGATTTTGAACTTTCCCCATCGAATGAAGGTGATTCATTACAGTTCTCTGATCACACGCCAAATGTAAGGCCAATTCTCTAGTCAATTAACGAGGATTTTCATGAAGAAGGTCGTTCAATCGATCTTCATCCAACTTAATGGGGCAACCAGAACGTTCTTCGTCATTAAGATTTAAATGACCATTTTTGAAACGTGAAAACCACCATTGAGCTGTCGTTTCTGATAAAGCATTTTCTTCGTACACAGCACAAATATCGCGACGAGCTTTGGCTGCGTTAGCATTGTTCCCGTCTTGATTGAAAATAAATAACAACAAGTGTCCAAAATGCACCTTTCTTTCAACTTGACATTTCATTTTAAGGGTACAGAACAAAAATTAAATTAACACAATTTTTAAATAAACTGCAATGACTTATTACTTAACTTCAAGACGCAGCCTAAGCAAAAGCCTAATAGTCTACGCTGGTTAGAGACGTAGCCTAACCTTTGCAAATTTTGCTCTCATTATTTTTTATTGTTTCTTAATATGTGAAAAAATCACGTCAACAAAACTTAAATCAACACAACATTAAAAAATATTTTAAAAAATCGAAGGCCCTCTAGTATATGTGGTACAAGCATTGACAAAAAGTTATTTGCGTCAATGGAGCATTGTTGTTATCAAAATACCAAACATAGGCATTATTAAATTCTTGTTTCTCAATATTGTTGACTAGGATAATTTCAATTCCCATTTGACAAATAAAATTATTTTTACTATATCCCTCATCGCGAATTTTATTATACCTAACTGTTTCTTTTTTTATTTAAATGGCAAGTTCCTGTGAGAACTTCAATAGATTTCTTTTAGCTGTTAAGCAAAGTCAAAATGAAGATGATGATTTCAAATGTAAAAAAGTTTGTTAGTATCATCTTCTTCCTGCTTTTCCTTCTTATTCATGACAATTTTCATAAGCAGGTTGCGTTCAATCTTTCTTTTTCTACTAAAATAAAGGAAATTCAGATACCTTCTATAGTTTTTTTCCACTTCACAAATATATTAATGCCAATTTTTTGCCAAGATTCACGTATTTAGCTTTTGAATTCTGATTCGGTGAATGTTTCTCTCCGACTTGGCTAAACCTTTCTTTTATTAACTTAGAAATTGAGTACTACATGGGGTTACAATCTGGACTTTTTTGTGGCCACTCATTTTTAGTTATTAATCTTGGGGTATTGATAATTAGAAACGACTAGGTCGCGTGGTATGTATGTAAAGGTGCTCCATTTTGTTGCAAAATAGAGTCATTTTCTTGATACAGGCGAAAACAATCAGGCAGCAACTTTGTTTTTAGTAGTTCAAATTAATTAGCAGAATTCACTTTTGTCTTTTGAGTATCAATAAAATGAACATCTGTTTTGCCATTCCAGTAAACCTCTGCAGATATCATAACCTTTTTGGAAAATCTTGAAATTTCCTGATACACTCTGTTTATCAGAATGACACTTTTTTTACCAAGCACGTAGACAATAGCATTTTGGCGGTTTCGCGGAATTTCTAAAAAGAAATCTTTTTCAGCCGTAAAGACAATATTTTTAACATCAACGACAGAGAAGTTATCAAGTAACTGTCTGTATCTTCCTTAAATTTTCTCCTTAACAGTACCACTTTTTCTAAAGATACTATCCTTTTGACGGTTTTTAGCTTTGTGTTTTAATTATTCGTTGTACAGAACCCTTTCCAATATTCAAGGTTTTAGCAATTGTTCTTTTCAATAAATGACTTCTTGGTTTATCTTTTTGAGAGCAGATGTTATCGTTAATGCAATTCACATTTCCCGGTTCTCAAGCTGTTTTAGGTCTACCGATTCCTGGTTTTCTGTTAGCGCTTTCCGTTTTGCGCATCTTTTTTAAGTCTTTCAACTTGCACATCTTTTCCACATTTTCCAGGAAATTATCGCACACTCTTCCAGACTTTTATCCCTTTACGAGTAACAAGTTTTAATGAGAATGCCATCTTCTTCTAACAACGTCAATGGGTAATGAGGAACTGTAAATAAAGATATCCTCAAAATAACATCTTCAGTCCTGTAGGCTTTTGTTAGAAGGTGAAAATTCCTGTATGATTTTGCACAATAAAATAAAACCTTATCTTAATATTCGTTTTTTTACCAAGGTTGTTATTTTAGGAAGTGCGAGAAAACTAAAAAAAAGGAATCTAAATTCTGTATCGTCCATTCGAAAGGGAAAGATAGAATGTATCTGCCCTATGAGAAATGTCATGAATAGGAAAGAGGTTACTAAAATTTTACTTTTGTAAAAATGCGTAATATATTTTAGCCTCTTGATTATTGTCGTAGAATTCTTTCTGCTAAGAACCCTACTGACCTGACCACTGACACCTCTTTTATTTAGTTAGTGTCGTAGAATGCCCCTCCTTTTTGTTCTATTCTAAGAGTGCTAAGAGTGTCTAATATATTGATATTATAAGAATATCTTAATGAACTGAGCCTTTACCAAACACGTCAGGATATAAAAGAAACGCCCACTAATTCACAAAATAAACTTATATTTTATCTTTAACCATTGAATACACAACCTTTATACTTTAACTACAGCAATACTCTAAATATTATTATAAACAAGAATTAATTAAATTAGTTGACCCACAAAATTAAGTTCACGTTTTCTCTAGACAAAACAATAATATTAGAATTAGGCTTACGGACTCGTGGAGTTTAAAGGGCCTCAGAAATATTTACACTTGACGCGTGTAGATGGGCGGAATTCCACGGTCGTCTTGGCGAGGGTAGCAGCTGGGGGGTCCACACGTTCTTCCGGGGGGGGGGGATTCTTCAAGGACAAGAATCAATACGGTGCTCTATGCAACACCCAGGTAGTCGTGGTCTCTCTGGCGAGAGTGAGTTGAACTTGGTTCTTGAATCAAGCTTACTTGGAGTGCGGTGTGATCACCGAGTAACGAGCTCGAGGAGGAGCTTTTCCTTCGTTACTAATTTCCTTATGGACGAGGACAGAACTCGGGGAGGGTCTTCTTCACGGGCGAGGATGACGGAGGGGGGTTTCTCTGGCGAGAATAAGTTACTTACAGTTTAGTGTGGCCACCGAATAACGGGCTCGAGGGGGAGCCTTTTCCTTCTTCTTCTTAATTCCTCAAAGACGAGGAATACCTCTGGTGTTTAATGTGCACCAGGATATGAGGAATCTCTCTGGCGAGAGTAAGTCAAACTTACCAAAGTTCACTTATTGTTTGGTTTGACAACCAGGGACTTAGCTCAAGGATGAGCTTTTTCTTAGTCCTTTAAGGTAGGTAGCCCTGCCTCTCTTGCAGGGTGCTTCTTGGTCTGGCGACACAAGTAAACTACCTCTCCAGTCTCGGTAGCTCGGTTGGGGATCCGAGGACTTCGTCACCTAGAGACTGACGTATACTACCAATCCAGTCTAGGTAGCCCGGTTTTGGATCCGAGGACTTCGTCACCTGGCCTGACGTATACTACCTATCCAGTCTAAGGTAGCCCGGTTTTGGAACCGAGGACTTCGTCACCTGGCCTGACGTATACTACCTATCCAGTCTAAGGTAGCCCGGTTTTGGGAACCGAGGACTTCGTCACCTGGCCTGACGTATACTACCTATCCAGTCTAAGGTAGCCCGGTTTTGGGAACCGAGGACTTCGTCACCTGGCCTGACGTATACTACCTCGATTTTCCTCAGAGTTCCTCATTTATACCTCGAACCCCCACTGGGGGTGGTAAGGGGGGGAGAGGGGCTTGAGGACGGCCCCAGGAGAGTTCTTTTTTTCAAACGGTCTTTCCCACGAAGTCAAACATCGGCTCCTCGTTAACCATCGAGGTTGGGAGAAAACCGTCTCCAATTTCTTTGTTCGACCTGAAACTGGATCTCACTCTCCTGGGGGAAGATCTTACCTTTTTGACCTTTAGGGTCTTACATGGCAACGAGTTATGCCACCCTCTGGTCAAACTTTCGACTCGCCGATGCCTGGGGCGGATGTCCTTGCGGTAACCACCGCCTTGGGACTGCATCACGAGTGAACGATGGGGGGGGTGACCTCTTTCATGGCACGGTCTGGGGCAGTGCTGCGGTCACGCGGGACCCGCCGATGCCTTCGGCCGGATGTCTTTGCGGTGACCGCCTTGGAACTGCACCAAGAGTGAACGAGGGGGGGGGGGGGGGAAGTGACCATTCTCTTACACACCTCCCACTGAAGAAAATAATGGGGGGGCGGGGGATGCTCCCGGGAACTCAAAACAACTTACTCAACCTAGTCGAGCTTAGCAAAGTTGTATTTCTTTGAGCCCTCCCTTACATTAAGTTTCCTTACATATGAGCGCCCACGCGCGCGTTTACACAGGCAATGTGTCGAGCTAGACACTCGATTTACAATTTTACATGAACATAACAAAACCTTAATTCATCGATTACCCATAAAAAAAAACAACAAAACAAGCTACTTCCTTACATTTCTAAGTTTTTGAGAACTTAATTCCTACCGATAAATATTTACACGAACAACAACTGAAAACATGGTTTCACGCTCATTAGGTGCTGAAATAACCCTCAATGGTATTTCGTCTCCGCCTATAGAGCAGCTGTCCTTTATCGGCTCCTTTGAGGTAGCTGATCCTAAAATGGTGCTCTGTGACCATTATTCTACCGCGCCTGAGTCGGCCATTCGGGTTATCGAGTCTACCCCAGTATGTTACTAAATGGTAGCGGTATTTCAACCTACTCGACTTACTCATATTATGGTACTTGACTACTTTTAAATTGAACATTAAGGCTTGAGCGGCCTGTTGCAGCGGGGCATAATTGATGAGAACTTGAGTCCCATAGCTCTCCTTCAACCAGGTACACGGGAAGATCGTGTCTGGGTTCGATCTTTGGGGATCGAGAAAATTTTTCCCTGCGAGGTCGTTAGTGGGCTTGGCGCTCACTACGACTTGGCGATTTAGCGGTAACTCCGTGGACGTTCCGTTCGGGGAGGAGACTACTAGGAGTAGGGGATACTCATCCGCGTCTACCATTTGACTAGTCTTACCTGGGTGCTTAGCCATAGCACCTCTTTCCTCCTTCCTTGTCAACTCATTTGACTCACTTCTCTTAGTAGGTAGTTCCTCAGGTACACCTGCTCGTACCTCTACTCTACCTTCTTCTTCTTCCCTGATAACCCCATTTGGCTGGGTTCTCCTCGTAGGTTTTTCTTTAGGTACTCCTGATGGTACCTCATTCCTACTTCCTACTTCTTCCATCGTTACCCCATTTGGCTGGGTTTCCCTCGATGGTCCTTTCTTAGGTCCAGGCCGAGCTCCAACTTCCTCGGCCTCTATGAGATTCTCGATAGGTGCTCTTTCGAGTGCGAGCAATCTTTCCTTTTCTTCTCTCTCTTCTCTTTCAGCTTGAGCACGTTCTTTTTCCCTCTTCATTCTCCTTTCATCTATTTCTTTTTTAATCTTTATTCTCCTCTCTTTCGACTCTTTTTCCATCTTCATTCTCCTTTCCTCGGCTTCTTGTTCTGCTTTCGCTATTTCGTTTTCCCGTTGAGTTCTTCTTTCTTCATCTTCCAGCTTTATCTTTAGTCTTCTTTCTTCATCTTCCATTTCTATCTTTATTCTGAATTCTTGTGCTTCTCTTTTCAACAATATTATTCTTTCGCTTGTTTTACCTCCTCTCAGCATTCTTCTTTCCTCTGTTTCTATTTTCCGCTGTATTCGGGATTCTTCACTATTCCGGTTCATCCATATTTCCATTAATTCACGTTCTCTTGTATCCTCTCTTATTATATCCTCTTTTTCTCTCTCAAACTTTATTAATTCTTGTTCCTTTTCTATATCCCAAATTCTTTCTTCTTCTACACAATCTATTCTTAATTCTGCCATGACGTAGTCATGCATTTCTGTGCCTTCAAGTCCCAGACTTTGGGCTTGTTGGTAAAATCTTTTGACTGGATCCATTTCGTGTTGGTTTGTCGATTTTTCCTTTCTGTATTTTCAGATAATTATGCCGCCACTCACCAGGTAGCGCTCAGCATAACTTACCCTTAATCCCACTACTATGCTGATTGAAATATCACTCCCGACAACAAATTTACCACTTGACCTGCCAATTACCTTTATATTGTTACCACCCCTAACTCTACCAATTTTCCTCTCGTCAATTATTCTCTTACTCCTGATCTTCCTTTACGTGTTGGCTCTTTCCTAATTAGACACTGCTGGGTTCTTTCTAATAATAACCCCACACCTGACACCACTTTAATTATGTCGTAGAATTCTTTCTGCTAAGAACCCTACTGACCTGACCACTGACACCTCTTTTATTTAGTTAGTGTCGTAGAATGCCCCTCCTTTTTGTTCTATTCTAAGAGTGCTAAGAGTGTCTAATATATTGATATTATAAGAATATCTTAATGAACTGAGCCTTTACCAAACACGTCAGGATATAAAAGAAACGCCCACTAATTCACAAAATAAACTTATATTTTATCTTTAACCATTGAATACACAACCTTTATACTTTAACTACAGCAATACTCTAAATATTATTATAAACAAGAATTAATTAAATTAGTTGACCCACAAAATTAAGTTCACGTTTTCTCTAGACAAAACAATAATATTAGAATTAGGCTTACGGACTCGTGGAGTTTAAAGGGCCTCAGAAATATTTACACTTGACGCGTGTAGATGGGCGGAATTCCACGGTCGTCTTGGCGAGGGTAGCAGCTGGGGGGTCCACACGTTCTTCCGGGGGGGGGGGGATTCTTCAAGGACGAGAATCAATACGGTGCTCTATGCAACACCCAGGTAGTCGTGGTCTCTCTGGCGAGAGTGAGTTGAACTTGGTTCTTGAATCAAGCTTACTTGGAGTGCGGTGTGATCACCGAGTAACGAGCTCGAGGAGGAGCTTTTCCTTCGTTACTAATTTCCTTATGGACGAGGACAGAACTCGGGGAGGGTCTTCTTCACGGGCGAGGATGACGGAGGGGGGTTCCTCTGGCGAGAA
Organism: Ceratothoa steindachneri; assembly: GCA_963969495.1. Taxonomy (NCBI): domain Eukaryota; kingdom Metazoa; phylum Arthropoda; class Malacostraca; order Isopoda; family Cymothoidae; genus Ceratothoa; species Ceratothoa steindachneri. Next base: position 150,609,040 of record OZ018317.1, on the reverse strand, counting down.
TAAGTTACTTACAGTTTAGTGTGGCCACCGAATAACGGGCTCGAGGGGGAGCCTTTTCCTTCTTCTTCTTAATTCCTCAAAGACGAGGAATACCTCTGGTGTTTAATGTGCACCAGGATATGAGGAATCTCTCTGGCGAGAGTAAGTCAAACTTACCAAAGTTCACTTATTGTTTGGTTTGACAACCAGGGACTTAGCTCAAGGATGAGCTTTTTCTTAGTCCCTTAAGGTAGGTAGCCCTGCCTCTCTTGCAGGGTGCTTCTTGGTCTGGCGACACAAGTAAACTACCTCTCCAGTCTCGGTAGCTCGGTTGGGGATCCGAGGACTTCGTCACCTAGAGACTGACGTATACTACCAATCCAGTCTAGGTAGCCCGGTTTTGGATCCGAGGACTTCGTCACCTGGCCTGACGTATACTACCTATCCAGTCTAAGGTAGCCCGGTTTTGGAACCGAGGACTTCGTCACCTGGCCTGACGTATACTACCTATCCAGTCTAAGGTAGCCCGGTTTTGGGAACCGAGGACTTCGTCACCTGGCCTGACGTATACTACCTATCCAGTCTAAGGTAGCCCGGTTTTGGAACCGAGGACTTCGTCACCTGGCCTGACGTATACTACCTATCCAGTCTAAGGTAGCCCGGTTTTGGGAACCGAGGACTTCGTCACCTGGCCTGACGTATACTACCTCGATTTTCCTCAGAGTTCCTCATTTATACCTCGAACCCCCACTGGGGGTGGTAAGGGGGGGAGAGGGGCTTGAGGACGGCCCCAGGAGAGTTCTTTTTTTCAAACGGTCTTTCCCACGAAGTCAAACATCGGCTCCTCGTTAACCATCGAGGTTGGGAGAAAACCGTCTCCAATTTCTTTGTTCGACCTGAAACTGGATCTCACTCTCCTGGGGGAAGATCTTACCTTTTTGACCTTTAGGGTCTTACATGGCAACGAGTTATGCCACCCTCTGGTCAAACTTTCGACTCGCCGATGCCTGGGGCGGATGTCCTTGCGGTAACCACCGCCTTGGGACTGCATCACGAGTGAACTATGGGGGGGGTGACCTCTTTCATGGCACGGTCTGGGGCAGTGCTGCGGTCACGCGGGACCCGCCGATGCCTTCGGCCGGATGTCTTTGCGGTGACCACCTTGGAACTGCACCAAGAGTGAACGAGGGGGGGGGGGGAAGTGACCATTCCCTTACAATTATATAAAAGACAAATATTTAGAAATTATTTCAGAAAGCTTAGAATTTTGGCTGGTTGGGCTAAGTCCACCACTTCATTAGTCTTTTGTCTATAATTATTTTGCATTTCTATCCTTTGGCACGTTGCTGCGATAGGACTGCTTGTAATTTTATTCCTTTGTCCTCGTCCTTTCGTTTGGTAGTTTAATGCTTGATGCATATTTGTTGTACTACTCCTTTCTTATTATTTTGTTATTTTTCAATTATCATAATGACCTGGTTTAGTGCGTTAGAGAATTTGGGCGTGATAAGTTAATGGCATGTCGCCAATGATTATGAATCCCTTCGGTGGTTAAATCGCGCCCAAGTGACACCAAGGACTTCTTTTAAATTTGGTTTTGTTTTGAAGTATGAGGATGGTAGGCCAAAAGAGTGAGGATTTAAAGCGAGAATAAGCTGCAGAGGTTCGACTTGGTTTAAACACACAAGAACTAAGGCATCTGAATTTTGTTATCTTTTATCTTCTTTAGCGTTTTTCATTTGCAGATTCTACCATTTAATCCTTAATTTTGTTGGGCGTTTTTGATAGTATATTTTGAAAAGTAAAAATCTGGTTTCTGCCCTCTAGGTTCTGTATTTTTGTATATTTCTTGTTATTAATCTATTTTAACCTTGATTCTATTTTGTCTATGATAACCTCATATGCTAAAAGCATTAGACAATAGATTTTTTCTAATAAAACCCTTCTAGGAATGATTGAAATCGATTTTATGCTATATTTCATTTAGTTTCAAGCAAAATCCATTTTTGTTAATTAATCTTGCAAGTAGTGATTCCTAATGTTGTAGATGGTGGACTTTTTACCAGAAAAAAACACGTCAGTCCTTATTTTAATTATCTTCGTCAACAATAGATTTATTTACTAATTGGCTAGTGTGTAGTCGTCTTACAGTATTATTTTCGAAGACGCAGAAAGATCGATGATATAAAGCTATGATCTTTTAAATGCATGGCTTACTTGAAGGGAATACAGAATCGATATTTAAATTATTGATTTAAATAATTATAATATTTTCTCATAGAAGAGACCCATGCTCTATTATTTGTTGAATCCGATATTATGAATCATTTAGGATGTGTATTTTTGGCATCCTCAACTCTCATTCTCTTCTGTTTTCATTCACTGAGAATAGGGATGTTCTAACATCTCGGATGCAATATATTCAAGATGTTCATTATAAATTACAACTGAACAAGAATTTGTGAACCATCTAAAGGTTAGTAGCAGTCAAACAAAATATCAGCAGCTAGTACGGACAAAATGGGGAAGACAAATGTATAAATGGGTCTTGTGGGAGCCGACACAAGACCTGCTCCAAACTGCTTTTACTTCATCATAATGATACTTTTCCTGAAAGAAGAGTGTAGTAAAACTAAAAGACTCTTGATAAAAGTTAAGTCTGGGCGAACGAAGACCAGGGTGAACGTATGAGGGGTAGTATCTGACATTATTGATCACAACAATTTTAGGGAATCTATACACAATGCCAAACATTTAAAATTGCCCCACCCTCAAGTTTCTTTCTACCTTGCAAACAAAACATCCAAGTTTCGAGAACGATGGGGTCATCTTTACAGGATCACTTTTTCTCGCGTGTCAAGGAGTACACTGTTAGAATTGAATAAATAGGGAATCCATTTTTTGCCCGTCATTTCCCAAATAATGCTTCCAGTAAACCTTCAATTAATATTTTATACATCCTCTAGGTGCTTTCCTCTTTTTTTAGTCAACTGACAACCAAGTTAAAGATAAATGATTTTATAATTCATGTCAGATTATAATATTATTCAATTTATAATCTTTTTTAAACAAGGAATTTGCACTGATTCCTTTGTACTTTCCTCCAATCGTTCCTGGTGAACACGATAAACCAAAGGATAAATTTTCTTTTATCCTCTGAATCGAAATTGTATAATATTTGAGGTTCTATCATGTTCATTTGTCCAATATAAACTAAAAAACTTTTCTACAAATTGTGTGTAAACTATTCGCTTCTCTTCCAAAAGCCTGCACTAAAAGTTCTGAGACACGCAGGATGTAATCTTTAAAACTTTCATGAGCTAAATTTTGGCTTTTGTACCAAATGGGATTCTAGGTATAAAAAAACTAATATTTTATCGTGAGGAATGAGGTAAATTTTAAAACTTTGTATTGCGGAAACTAGGCTAAAGAGATGTTTCTGGTTTTCTCAGGGAGAAAAGTTTTCAAACTTTTGACCTCTAATGATTGAAATACTTTCGCACTACATATAAGTATATCTTTCTTCCTCACATCGCTTACCATCCACAATCAAAGATTCAATTTCTTTTCATAACTTTTGACTTTTATAATCTCTGCCTCGTCATAAAACTCTCATTCATATTATTAATTTTGTCTCTTCTTTACACACCAAAATCCTTAAAATTACTTTTGAAAGTTCGTTTTTTTATCTATAATATCATCCAGTGCTGTCGGTACTTCCTCAAGCCTAACCTTTTCAGTTCCTTTGTGTGGTCAGAGGAAAAACCATTTTCTTCCCTAAAATTGCACCAAATGAAATCACTGTTAAATTAGAGTCATTTTATATTTCAATAGATTAATGTTCTTTCACTCTCGTGTTCAGTCTGAAACGCATGGTAAGTCGCGTTATCAGCGATAATTTATTGGTAATGATGCCATGATTTATCGTAGATTTTAGAAGTAGGTTATGTATTGAATTCTAGGATTTGGTTGTATCTAAGATGGATGTAAATGTTATGAAGTGATTTTTAATAACTCTATTAAACAAGGAAATCGTAGAGTCTCGCATTGATCATAGCGTGGCCGAGTCGAGAGAGAACCTGTGTCCGTGAAATATGAGAATCAAATGATTGCCCTATATAAAAGGATGAGAGGCTGGGATTTTCATTTGAGTCGATTCCCTCAATTAGTTTGTCTTTTCCACTATTCAAAAATACCATATTACCAATGCTTATTTAAACTCTTCTCCCCTAAATACATTTAAGGAGATAGAAAGGATTATGAAACAATATTGGCTAAGTGAGGTCGGGCGCACGCGTTTGAGGTTACTAAACCCTGTGCGAAAAAATAGCGTGTGAAAAGAAAACGTTAAAATAATCGTATTTTCCGACAAAATATTAAAAAATGGAGCACATACAAATTCACTACAACATTACTAATTCTCTCAAAATAGTAGGAAGGGAAGGTGCAATGGTAACCGACTGCACAAATTTTGATAAAGCACAGGTGGTCTAAATAAAAAGGATATCAACATTTGAGTGAAAACTAATCTTGTTGAATTTCCTTCACAACGAAATATTTATTATAGTTTACTATTATTTCGATCTTGCTAATGTTTAGAGATTAGACTACTATTATATTTATATTCCCCTATCATTGTGTTGAAATTCTCCTACTACTGCAAGTGCACTTCTCCCGAGGCTTATTCTGACTCAAATTCATATCGGTTAGATTCTCATCCCTATGGCAATCGAGTGTATCGAAAAAAATATATTTATGAAAATGATAGAAAACATTATAATCATATATATATATGTATATGCACTCCGTTTGGTTTTAGTGTTATTCGAAGACATGGCATTATAAAACAGAATATATCTAACTGAGAGAGTGCAAAGAATTTCCACAAACGTGGTACATTTCCGTAGAATGTAGTTCGCAAATGAAGGATTGTTTACATTTAGAAGAAAACAAACTACAGACAATGAAATCTCTACAGAACAAGGAAATACTTGATACAAAAATAAATGAGAAAAAACGAGTACTCTGCACTTTATTCCGAACGAAGTCAAATTTCTACTTTCTCGCTTTATTGAGAGCATCAGATCTTCTCTTAAGACGATTTTAATTCTTTTTTGGTTTTTCTGCATTTTTTAGAATAACTCTTTAGGTTTAAGCTACGTTTATCTCGTGTAGTCCTAGTACAAAGTCTTTTTTATGTGGTTTAATTCACAAGGTTAACAAAAACATTTGTTAATCTTTGTCCTAAATTAATACCCCAAAATTGTTAATATATCAGGTGGAAAATTGTGAGTTCGAGTGGAATGAATATAGTAAATAAAATTACTTTTAAGTAAATTCATAAAAGAGGTTAGTTTAAGAAACCACAAAGAGTAAATTTGGCCTTAGGAGAAACACTACTACCACATGACTGATAATTTAAAAACGTAAAAATGGTCCAGGACAGTCTTATATCGACGTAGAGCGCAATTCGGCACCGTGGGCATAAACCAATTGACTCGAATATGCATAAAAAATATTTAAAATTCGCAAAAATTCTACGCAAAATTCTGGGTGATAAATCTTTTAACACACATCTTTTTCAAGCTCCGAATGATCCTTTATTTTGTTGGCTTCAAAAGGCTAGGGCAAAGAGTTCCTCTCGAAATGAGGATCAAAAGTGATACCACCCCTACTCCAAATATTTTCTGTAGGCAGTACCGAACTCCTAATAAAATTTGACTCCTGTCACACATTGCAGAATTGGAAATATTTTTAATTTGCTTAGGTTATTCGCAATGGAAGCTATTGCACTGGTATACAAGGTGTTTGATCTTCAGGAAATGGGCATCATTCCTGTAAGAAATCGGTTTCCTGAATCGAAATATTATATTCATTTTGATCTATAAGGTCTAGTTTTTAAGTTATTGAATATCCTTTTATAATATATATATTAGGTTTGAGTTAAAGTACATATGTTAATAAGTCAGTGTGTGTTTTAATGTCCTTATGTATATAAATATATATGTAAGTTAACGTCCATATGTATATGTTTTAAATTAGTCACTATCTATGTGTGTACGTCCATTACACTGGACTCTTTACTTCATCCTTATTCTAATTATTTTATTTTTTCCGGTTTTTCAAATGTAGTGGTGAACTAAGCAATAGAAAATGAGCAACATGTCCCTTTCAAAAAAAGTGTTCTCTGAATTCTCCAATTGTGTAATGGAAACACAATAGTGAAAACTATAAAGACCTTTTTACTAACTTAATATCAAGTTTTCGTGATATTGGCCTGAATATGAGCATCAGAATGCATTTTCTTTTGAGTCATCTTGATCGTTTTCCTGAAATTCTCGGAGGTGTTAGCGACAAACAAGGCGAACGATTCAGTCAGGACTTCAAAGTGTTCTAAACTCGTTACCAACGATCTTTGGACGCTGTGATGATAGCAGACTATTGCTGGTTTTTAAAATAAGATACTTCTGTTGCTCAACATCAATGGTGCGCAAATAAGCGTAGATTTTTTCCTGAATTTTTTCCCCCAAATCTTTGCCGACGCGCATTTTCAATCTTTAAGTTTTACTTGTGGTTTATTTGTTATGTGTTATGCTCTCTTAATTGTTTCATATTAATTGACTCTTGTAGAATTAAAATAGTTTAAATAACGAAAGTCTTGTTTAATTGCACTAAAAATCACTAATATCAAGTCATGTACACCTTTAGAAATATATTCATGCGCAAATTTAGCATCTAATAGAGCCAAAATGGAGATGGGGATAGACAGGAATTCGTTGAAATATTTCAGGCACTGGACAAATAAAAAATTTTTGTTGTCCAGTTTGAATGACTTTGGGGATTAATTCTTGTTATAAATCAACTTGACAAGCAAATGCTGATCGATAATTCTCCATTCCTGTCTTACTAACAATCGGAAGTTGTCGAGATTTACGGTCATCAACTTCCCAACGCGTCTTCCTTAAGAACATTAAATTGGTTCTTCATCGGATCGAAATTTAGAGAGTGTCAAAGAACCATATGTGTTGATGCCAGCCATTTGAATAACTATGGTTAATGAATTCTGATCCTTTATAGCGTTTATAATTCCATGAATCATCAAGAAAATGCTTATGCATCGTTAGTTTTGGCTTATTCGACGGGACATTTAGTGGCTATTATTTTATAGTCGTCTTTTGTGATGAAATTGCCGAGAAAACATTTTGGCCCCTATAGTAATATATTTGTGCCTTCTTGTAACGATCGAAGTTAATATTTTCAACTTTACCTCGTCCTTCCAAAAATGAGTAGGATGAGAAATCTTCTTCACCAAGGGATACGTGTCCTAAATTAATTATTCATAAATTAATACATTTTCCCAGCACATTTGCGAATGAAGAAAAATAATTCGTTATAGAATAGGCACTCGATTCCTAGGCCTGAGTGTTCCGGTTCAATTCCCGGTAAGTATGAACGGAAAATGCCAGGGTTATATGAAAACTGCCGCCCGTCGGATTGGGCAGCGAGTCTCACGCATGATCGGAGGCAGTTTCATGTACATACATCATCGCATGCAGCCAATTACATTACTATCTTTGACTCATCTCCTTTGTAACATAGGGCATCTTTTTTTCATCTCGGGGAATACCCCGATGTTATTTTCAACCTACACTTTCCTGAAGTGGAATCGTTCCCTGGGGCGGAAGTACTCTTTCAGAAGCTAAACAAATTATCTCTGAACAGTAGACTTACATACGAGGAGGAGTAGGAAGATTATGCCATCTTTTTTATCAGGGCGCGGGGGGGGATGGCAATCTAAGTGAGAACTCTAGGAAATTTGTTTGGGGGAAGGCCGCATAAAGGAGGAATTATTTTCTGCCCAATGGCAACACAATAAATCGGGCATCGTATTTAGTTTCTTCGCGCCCAGCTTTTGTGTTCACAGCGACGAGTTCAACAACAAGATGACATCGTTTGGGCATTTCAATGCTTCCCTTTTCTGTCAAACACTTCACTCGCCTATACGTATTGCTTCTTTCCTTCGCGCAGACTGTCTACTGAAACATGCTCTAACAGTCACACACACACACAAACACACACTCCGTAGGGGATTCTCCTGAGCCTCCACATCCAAAGACGGATAAGATGATGGAGAGTTGAGGGATAGTGGCCGTATCAACGCAATAAAGACCTTATCCGACCGATTTTAAGCCACCCTCAGATAAGGTCTTTGAAATTATAAATAGTGACGTGAACATTGCGCTTGTTATTCTCAATGGTATTCCAAATGACTGTGCGGCCATCTTCGCAAGAGGAGTGGACTGCAAAACTAAAATTCACCTGGAGCTCCTAAAAATAAACCTCCGTCTGCAAATATTCCTACATATACACTGTGAGGGGAGTATAATTTTCCAGTGCCTTGACTTTTGTTTTTTTTTGAGGGAGCAGGCATTTTATCTAGGAGATACAAGCAAAATTAGAACCCAATCATACGGGTGAAATTAGATGCAATCTTTGACTTTTAAAGCAAAACGAACGTGCTCAAGTTGGTTTCTGCCGAAACCTCCATGTCAGTTAAGGGAAAGGAGAACGGCTTGATTGTCTTAAATGTTCAAGTCTTTCCCCTAGTAGAGAGATCGTGAGAAGTTACTTTTACAGCAAATGTTATTCAAGTACAACACGTATAACAAACACAACCCGTCCACCAACAGAGAGGAAAATGGTCATTTCTGCTTGATCTGTCCGGCACAAGACAACACCTCAAAGGGTTTCCAAAATGACGACGATAAGTTGCTAAACTGCGCCGTAAACTATAGAAACATGCCCATGAGTGCCCTGTAAAAAAGGAAATGATACGCAAAGAGGAAACATAACTCCATGCCACAAACGCGAGGGCAGCCAATGCAGCGGTTCAATAAAGTAAAGATCAGAAAAAATCATATTTGTAGAGAAAGAAAAATCCACCAAAATGATGTGCTGCATTTACTTTGCACATATCGCTAACAATACTCGAACTGAAACCTTTGCTACTATGATAAATCGCATACTTCTGAAAACAAGATCTTTTGGCCACAAGTCAGCAGACCACTCACTTATTCTAGTTTATAACCTTATGATCTTCTAAACGTTCAATAATTCCCAGAATAACCTAGTGAGGAACCTCGATAGTTATATGATTCGAAAGAAAATGTAAAACAACATAAGGTTTTCAAGTTTCGTTAGAATCAGCTAAATAGTTATGATGTTATTGCCAAATAATTCCCCAGTTAACCTTGGGAAGTGTTTGGCAATTATATTATTCAAAGGAGAATGTAAAATAACCTAAGGGTAATAAATTTTGTTAGAATCGGCTGATGTTATTGAAAAAACCAAAGAATTTCCGAGATAGCTTTGGGATGGTCTGGGCAATTAAATAATTTGAAAGAAAATTTAAAAAAACATAAGGGTTTCAAATTTTGTTAATATCGGCCGAATAGTTACACTGTTAATACCAAAACAAAAAAAGGCAAAAGGTAGACCAACCGACATAGTGTGATATAGAGTGTTGAGAAACGACACAGTATGTCCCACTCTCTAATATGGCTACATGCGTAATTGAGTCAGACCAACAAATCTAAGCCCTGTACTCAGGCAAGTATACAGCGAATGGAAGGCAATGGCATACCAAAGTAAGAGTGCGACTTAATTACAAGTTGGCTATTGAAAAGGAGAACTCGTTTGCCAGATTCAACTCAGGAATTATTTAAAGAAACACCTCTACCAAAATAAGCTTTGATACAAGATAAATGTTTAAATATGGGGTCAAGAATAATAATGGAAATTAGCACAAAGGGCTGCGTGACAATGAACTTTATAGCAGGCAGGAATTAATGGAAGCTGAGCCCTGGAATTAGTAATTAATTCAATAGTTTAAATAAGAGGAATAAGAATACTAAATTTATTTATTATGCGATTAATGGGGTCTTCTTAGTACTTGAGAGAATGAAGTGACTTATATGGGTAGGATTCTGGTTACCTCGGATGATTGACGGTAGAGGAAGCCTAGTGGCCAGAGGTCTTCGTAGAACGAACTCGGGGTATGAGCGTTCAGGGAACTCCAACGGGTTTGCAATTACTCCGACTTCTGTGGGGGAGGGAGCGAACACAGTAGGGACTTGTCAACGGAACGGTGTAGCATCTCCACGAAGACGGATGAGAAGAGGCGAGCCTAGGACAGTCTTCCGGGCCGTAATAAAGTGTAGTTATCTTCCTCTGAACAGAGCGGATTACGGAGAGGATCTGCTCAAGAGATTACGACGATGAAGCTCGGTTTGACTAGGGTACAGATGCACTTGATCTGGGCGACAAGACTTCCTAGCTCACACTCTCTGAAGAGAACTTTGTAGTTCGTCATAAATAGGGAAGTTCGTCTGGAGGCAAGAAGGAGGGGCGATAAGAGCGAAGTCGCAAGGGATGGCATGGCGTCAAACAATGCAAACAAGGGAATTTAATAAGGGCTGCTTTGACGAAGCGAGATCTTTCTACCCCACATGGAGGGAGGGGGCGAGGGAGACACCAGAGGCCAGGCTGGTGGTCAACGCTACCCGAGTGGAGGACGGTGGTCATAAATGTAAAAAAAACATAGCTGGCGCCAGTCTAGGCCTGATTAAGCGACACGGCGCACTCGAATTCATACATCTACAGAGAGTTGCCCATGACTAGACTCGCACACAACTAAATATCGTGTTATGCGGCACCAAAAAGGCTGTAGAGAAACTCGTCTCCTTCGAAAGAATTTTAGTTACTGAAAAAATTGTATTGGTACGCAATTTTCCTCCCAGATCATTACAAATAAATGCTTAATCTACCAAAGAAATTGTAAAGACATAAGGAACCAGAACGGCATTACCATCAACGGCATGATAATATATGGACACCACACACGTTTGTGCTACCATAGAATTGGCAAAATAAATACTTCAAAATAGATTGGTAATATTCAGTATAAGGTTTCCTAGAGAACACATTGAGTGCTAGAAGCATATTACTATAGAAATATGCTTTATATATTACTGTACAAAGCAATGACTTCAAATACAACGTAAATGTTCAGAATCTAGACAAAAATACGATGAGAGGGGATAATACAGAGAGATAGAAAACAAATACATTAACTACAATAGACCCCATCTCACGATGGCCATGCTCTTCACAAAAAGGAGAGGAGCTACAGCAAGGAATGGAAGAAAATGAATTCAAGGAAGATGAAGAGAGGAAGAGACACGAAGTTTATGCGGGAGAGGCAAATGCCACTGGAAAGCAAATAAAGGAAGTTAAAACACACCTAGCAATTCCCAAGGAAGCATCGACCGAAGCTCTGACGTTCATCATATACGCGCACGACAAACCAAGACCTTTGGTACTACACAAAACTCTTTGCTTAAAAAAGTTATGAAAATAAGAGTGGCGAGCAATGACTTTTGAAGATGAGGAAGCAATTCATGTTTTCCAAAAGATATGATATGTTAATTAAAGTAAAAATGTTATTCATTAAAAATAACTATAAAAGTGTAAGCTACTCACTTTATTTAAATGTTAAAATAGCTTCTGTAAGTATGCACAACCAGCTTTCTACACACTTATCTTAGCACTCAGGTATCCAGGTCATTTATATATCTGGATACACCCGCCATTTTAATCTTCTACCTGCGTTCTTGACGTGTCCTACGCTGTCAAGGAGTTTGCCAGTGCACCCTACCTTAGTGACGTCTATGTTCGTCTGTCCATTTACCGTCTATTCATCATATATAAAACAATTCTTATAATTTTCTCTTGTATTTTCTTGCATCTCTTAAGATGTTACGAGTTATAACGAAACGCCTCAATAAATAAAGTGTTTTTTACCTAAGGAATCCTCTATTCTCTCGCTATAATTTGGAAATCGTTCTATTATAAACTTTGAAGAACTTAAACATAGACTTAATCCAGACATAAAGGCACATATAAGACAAATTGAAAGAAGTGAAAAAAGAATCACAAACGCAAATTAGCACTCGCTTTTAACAAAACTTATTACGATGAAAATATATTGCCCAACTTTAGCTCCATATATATATATATATATATATATATATATATATATATATATATATATATAAGTGTATACAAGTGATTGAAATATTTGATAAATAAACTCGAATTGTTGTTTTTTTTATATGTGTTTCTTTCAAAATCGTAACCCAATTTCTTCCAAAACCTCATTTTGAAATATTTTTGGAAGTCGTGCTCTCGTTGGTTACCACTTCAATCATTTAATTTTTTAATTTTAAAAATAGTGATTGCAATAAATTATTTGGATGGAGTTTGCCATTTATAATTTTGGTTAAGGATTTTTTATTAACTCGTTGAATGACTTTAGAGAAATGCAGAGGAGTAAACTACAGTCAAAAGATATATGAAGACGCTAAAATTTTGAAATTAATTACAAGAATAAAAAAGATAATCATGAAATGTTATATGAATATTTATATACTGTATGTTAAAGATTTATGTACATCTTATCATGTATCTAATCAAACCCTCAAAATTTGCAATGAAATAATATAAAATCAAATGCCCAAAATAAGATTAGAACTGTTTTATTTAATCTCAAACAATACTTTTGCAAACATTCCAACCAACACTCTCCCCAACCAATATGAGTAATACTCAGTTTTGAATGCTGAGATAACTCCAACATACATCGAATCCCCCTCTCCCGAGAAAGCTGAACTATTCACATATTACATCTTTGATTTGAAGATAATAACTCGGGAAATTGGAAACCAACTTTTAAAATGCTACTTTTAATGGTATATTTTATTATTAAAGAGGTTTTTGTTAGTGTCAAATTAAAATAGATGGCTATTCTGACGACCCAATTTGATGACGGCTAGGAAGAAAAGTCAATTCTGGCGTGAAGTTAGGGAACTCCTTTTTTTACTGGTGAACTTTAAGGGCAGACCTCCTACCACCATCTGAGAGAGTTGCTACACCTCAGACTGTGCGGCATTATCTGCACAAGGCTTAGTTGCAAGAAAGAACTCCAAGAAGAAAGAACTCCATAATTGAAGCGAATAGAGAGAAAAATCACTCGACTTTCTATGGAAGTGATGGCAGCGTAACCATTTGGAGAGGAAATAATACAGCATTGAATCATAACAACATAGCAACTACATTTGAACATTGGGAATGCCATGGAATAGTGAGGGGTTGCATGGAGAAGGATATATGATATCGATATTTTGTAGGATAATTTGTTGAAAAGTGTGGACTTACTGGTGTTTAGAGTTTCGTATTCCTTAAGCAAGTCAACGATCCAAAATACACTGTTTGAATAACGAAAGAAGGATTACTGTGCGACATCCGTCGAAGACTTCAAACCACGCTCTATTAACTGAATCTAAATCCTATAGAAATCCTATGGAGTATTTTATTATCTAAAGTAGGATAAATAGTTGTCAAAAAAAGCCAAGATAGAGACCGTTCTACAAAATAAATGGGTCAAATTATGATCTGAAATACCAAGACAGTAGAATCATTGACACCAAGATTCCAGGCTGTGATAGATGCCAGAGGGCTTTATATGTAATATTATTGCTCTATGTACTTGATGCTCGCTGATTAATTTAAATGTTGGAGCAAATCTAAGGTGTTCTAATACTTAATTTGCCTTTACCTTTATATTATAATGTAACCTTTTTGAGATGGATTTGACTGACCTTACCATATACCTATTTCATCTTAATCTGGTATGTAAATATTTCTAAATAGGTTTCATAATGATCGTATCCCCATATTATAATTTAATTAATAAATTTATCGTATTTAAATACGTTTTGTTTCACTCTACTTGTTCCACAAATGATTTAGATTTCTCTTCACTGGTTTAACCCTTAAGTGCCATACTTCGCTACAAATCGGGAATAAATTATTGGAAACACTACTCTCTATGACCATCGGAGCTCAATATGCTGAAGTTGACTAGGTTGTAGGCGGTAGCAAAGTGGATATCCTTCAGGAAGTAAGGCTGCCCTCTGTTCAGGTTAACTTGATTTAGTCCCCAGCGTTGTACGAATGGTAAACCAAAGTGTTCTCTTACATAGAAACTGAATGGTGTGGTTATTTGGAGGAATAACTCAATTCCAAATATCTGGGGTGACACAAAAAGGGGTCTATGTCCTTATCATTGAGTCGTGTTATCAACTGGGCCATTTTCCAGTGAGTCGTAAGTAGTGGCGGAACTCAATTTATATTTAAATTTAATGCATGGAAGTACAACTTAAACTTAGCTAAATTTTTCATGAAACTATTGGCAATGGGTCAATTTGTGAACATATATAAAAAATATTTCCTAGTTGTGTAAGGTATAAAACTTTTAGATACAGCTGCTCTATATCCAAAATATTATTGCTCTATTTGTTGGCAACAACCTGTGTCACTGTAAAACAAGACTGATAATTTAAATGGGGTTGCATTATTAAGTTTTCGAACAAGAAATATAAAAAAAGAACTTCCAAAGAGGCAAATTTTGAAGTTTTAGTGATCCAAATGTCAATTTTAGGGGTATTTATGTTTTATAAATTTATCAAACTATTAACTTTTCGATTAGGTGTTGCTGGGCCTTTGAAATGGGTCGATAATTATATCAATTGAATGAGATCGATGAACATTTTCCTTTTGCATTAAAGGAGGATGCAACTGGCCCAATCTAAGTACGCTTAAGACAATATAAACATATAATTTCAGCTAAGCTATTAGAACAAAGCTTGTAATTTGAGTGCGACCTCCCCCTTTCTTTACACCTTTTCGAAGTTCCTGAGGGTTTCTTATCACTTCTACACCCTCATTATTTGGTGATAGAGGTTTAAAGAGGGAATAATATCCAACTTTTCCGCTTTTTGCCTTTCATTTTCCTTCTTTCTCAATTTCAGCAAAAGGTTCCCCTCGTTAAATCTAATTTCCTATACTAATTAAATCTTTTCTCTTTTAATCAATTAATGTTCCTTAGGGGAAAGGAATACACTCAACCCTCAGAATTCTTAATACTACATAAAAAATATTGATTTCAGAATGATAATTATACGACATAATTTTACATGTCAAAAGCCACCACAATATTACTAAACATAATCTATTTTCTACATTTAGTGAGACTTGCAAAAGAGGGTCGATGAGGGTCGGAAAATGAGTACGGCTGAAACAATTAAAAGAGTAATTTTATGGCCCAAGACAAATCGCTCCCGTACACAAAGAGATTCCCAATTCTATTTAAATTGTCGCTCTTATTTGTTCTTGTAGAATAGAGTAGAGTATGGAGTCAAAAGATTTGCAAATGGTCAATGGAACCGATGTCGCTGAAATTAAATGTGACAACCACCTAACCAACTAGCCCATCCCTTAGCTCAAAAAGACTATTCAAATCAAGACAATAACTAGCCTACTTTTTTAGCTCTCACAAACGCTATGAACACATTTCAGACTGCAGCATTGAGGGAGTAAATGGTCAGTATAAGAAGCTTATTCAATCCCAATCATGTGAGATATTACTTTACTACATTTATTGTTTGATTTAAAAGTTTCTTGTCTTTACATCTTTATTCTTTCCTCTCCCATTCGATCGATTTTGCGCTTTTTCACAATATTTCTTATATATTTTCTCTAATAGGTATTGTCTCCATAAAGAGACGTTAAAAGTGATATCGCCTTCCAATGATTAAAGTTTATTATGTAATCATTTCTGATAAATTCCTCTTCTTCATTTATTCTTTTTCTCCTCTCCTCACAGGTGGTGCCGATACAAAGGCCAGGGGGATTGCAGCTTGGTGGTCACCCACCTGTGAATCAAAAGCAAGTTCTAATCAGTACTGGTATTTCATAGTGACCCATAGTGAAAATAAAAACGGTCATGATGTTTCTATGAAAGAAAACTATTTCTTGGATAACTATAAGAATTCCATCATATAGATGATAAAACCAGTGATTACATAAGAATTGAAGGCTGTTCTAATATTGATGAATTATTATAGGTAGGAGTCAGGGGGTAATTGAGTTAAGCATCTTAGAAAGTGGTACGATTACCAAGGGGTGATTTTGTCAGCAATCTTTGGTACCACTCTTGGCGAAGCCAAATTGGTTTCTTGCTTCGACTGGGTGGCTGCCTAGTTAATTCCTTAGTGAATGCTTTGTATTCACAAGATTACGGCTCGAAAGTAGAAAGCTCTCTTCTTAATTAATAGGCTGTGCAGATTTGGGATCAGAAAATTCTTCAAGATGGTAAAAGGAAGCTTGGAGCTGGATTCAATATTCTTTATTCTGCGGGAGCTTGGACTCATCTCTTCAGTCGGTAGTTACTTGATAAAATAAATCATTCGTTAAACGTATGTATGTATATGTATGTATAGGTTTATTGTGCAATAGTTTACATTTTTACATGATCTAATACAAATACAATAATAATATATGACATAATAATATATAAATACACATAACATAAGCGTACACATTACACAAAGTGGGGAACCCGCCGGTGTCGGCGGTCAGCAAGATGCGGCGGAATGTACCACGCGTGGCTTGTCTGCTGCTAGTGGGTGGCGGCGGTCCTCACCACCCGTCGCTCGGCTGGGCGTGGGCGGCGATCAGCGCGGAAGAGGTACTGTTCTCAGCACCTCCAGCAGCTCGGTTGTTGGTGTGTGGCAGACCACCTGGCGGCTCATGCCTCTGGCGCCCTCAGTTGTGCGCCTTTACAGGGTCAGGGGCTGGCGCTGGCTGGGCAGGAGAGGAGGTAGTGCACCAGTGGGCGCCTGGAGCCCACTAATGCTCTACCTCCTCTCCAGCTGGGGTAGCGCTACAAGAAACGGTGCGCTATAGTCCACTAGGGGGTGCACTGCCTGCAGGTAGTAGAGGCGGAGGACGGGGAAGGTTGCCCTAGCACTCAGCCGCTCCCTCAGGTGCGTGACATGCTGCGTGAAGGACAGCTGCCTGTCCACCCACACCACGAGGTACTGGTAGGATTCAGTCCAGGCCAGGCCGACTCCTTGGACGCGAAGCTGCTGGAGAGCAGGTGTGCATGTCTTGATGGCCATGGCCTGGGACTTCTCTGCCGAGATCTTGAGCCCCAGCTCTTCGCACTTGGCAGTGATGAGGTGCAGCGCCTCTTGAGCCCGCGCGAGCTTTCGCCGCGCTCGGTGCCGACGAGGGCTAGGTCGTCCTCGTAGCTGAGAAGGATAGTTATTTCCCGTTAGGGAAGCGCGACCAGCTGATCCATAAAGACGTTGAAAAGGAACAGGCTGAGGATGCAACCCTGGGTCGTCCCGTTCTCGAAGGTAAGTTAGGGAGACTTGTGATTCTGGAACTTCACACAAGCCCGGAGCTGCTGAAGGTAGTCCTGGACTTATTCCAGCAGTCTCCCTCAGGTGCCCTTCCTCACAAGGGCTGCTAGTATGGCACGGGGGCAGGCCAGCTCAAAAGCCTTCTCGAGCTCAAGGAAGACTATGATGGTGATCTGGTTGTTAGCGTAAGCCAGGAAGGTGATGCGGCAGTCCCCTGTGCTCAGCCACCCCCCCTCCTGGTGTAGCCGAACACGTGGGGGTGAATGCTCCCCACGCTCCAATGTAGGCGACTCAGCACCATCCTCTCCGCTGTTTTTAAAGTGCAGCTCAGGATGGAGATTGGCCTGAAAGTGGTGTGATTCTTCGGCTTGGGGATGGACTGGATGTCGGCGTCCTTCCAGGAGGGCGGCAGACGGCCTGACCGCCACGACGCGTTCACAAGGGCCAGCAGCGCGGCGTCCCCGGGGGGCCCAGCGTGTGCCAACATGAAGTACCACGCTCCGTTGGCTCCCATCGCTGTGTCACGCGCACGCTTCGGCCTGGCCAGCTCCATGAGTGTGAAAGGCTGCTCCGTTGCGTGCGGCTGGCTTCGCGCCTCCCTGACCTCCTCGTTGCGCTGTGGGCGTGAGTGGGCGGCTCAAAGCAGCGCTTGGAGGCCTTCCTGAAGCACCACCACAGCTGGCTGATGGAGGTGTGTTGGCCAAAAATATGAATATTTTCATATTTTATTGGGGTAGAAATAGACTGAAACGGTAATTTATTTTTTAGTCAGCGTTTTAAAATTGTGTGAAAATGGTAGAATTTACCTTTTCATGACTATCCCCCCCCCCAAGAGTAAAAAATACAGATTTTAACTTAGTTTTGACTTGAGTCCTGTAATATTAATTGGGACCTCTGCTCAATAATAAAAAAAATTTTATATTAAAGAAACAAAACAAAACCATTAGATTTGTTGTTTTGTTGAGTCCTTCTAAAGTTTGACAACTGTGACCATTTCGCTTATTTAGGCGATCTAAACTATAAATGTCCTTTGTTTTTATCACTTAAACCCAATTTATATTAAAGATATTGAAAAGAAATGATGTGAAATAGTATCTATAGACTTTTGCATGAATTTTATATTTATTAACCAAAATTGACATTATTCCACTCTTTCGTATTTTTTTATAAATTCGTTAAGGTTTCTTCATATAGCAGTAATGGAATAAAAATTGTTTAGTTGGTGTAAAAAATAAGCAAGTGAGTGAGAGAATGACAATAATATGGAGAAATAACTAGGCTGTTTAATTGTGATTATAATGCAAAAGAGAAATATTTACAATTTGTAAACAGTGCTTCCCTTACAACACTTATCATTTGTATTGCTTTTATATGGAATGTTATTTTGGTTTAGCGTAAACCCATTATAAGATTTTATAAGGCTCCGAATGGCATATTTTGAGGTCTCTTGGGTTGTCTCCTTCAATCTTGCAATATGATCACTACATAGAATTTTCATATTAATATTGGTACATATTAATTTATGGTGATCCTCTGTTACGCGAGCTGGTATTATATTAGTTTATGCACATAACAGTGAATAAGTTAGGGTTTTTTGCTACAGAGAACAGTAATGTTCTAGGTTAATTTTGAATGTATGTAGTTCACAGAAATGACTATCCCATTGCACAAAATGACTCCAGGTTTCGTAAATTGCAAATCACGAATTAATATATTATTTAAAATTCTCATATTGTATATACAGAAGGGGCGGTCAATAAGTTTTGCAATTCGGATATAAGGAATTGAGATATGATGTAAAGTGTTTTATTATTTTTTAATATAACTACCCTCTACTTCAATGCACTTGCGCCACTTGTCCCTGAGCATTCGAATTCCCGACAAGTAGAAATCCCCCGACTGCTGTTCAATTTACTCCTGGACGGCGAGCTGGACATCTTCATCCTCTCCAAACCGGCTTCCACGCTACGAAATGGCGGAATAAAATGTAGTCGCTAGGGGCCAGATCTGGACTGTAGGGGAGTGGTTGAGCTCCTCAAATCCGCACTCGCGCAAGGCAGCTTGTGCAACTCTGGCCTTGTGGACTTGACCAAGTTGAAGTCGATAATGGGGTGTGAGGTTTCTAGGGACCGAACGGGGAGAGACCTTGGTCATGGCCAAATGGTTGTAGGTGATGTTGATAACACTTTCATGTGATATTTCATGTTCTCGCTCGATTTATTTGACCTTTACCCGTCAATTTTCGAGAATCATCCTCTCCACACGGGCCACATTGTCTTCGTTGGTCACGTCTGACTGGCGTACGGGACGGGAGGCATCTTCAAGGGACTCACGACCATGGCAGAACTTCCTACTCCAGCGAGCAATAGTTGCATAGGAAGGGGCGGTGTCGGTGTACACTGCAACCATGCGTTCATGGATCTCAATAACATTCTTGCCTTATATATATATATATTTATATATTTATATTGAGGGAAATGATATGCATGTCCGAGCTTTGCGGGTATATTTCTGAGCTCTCAGACCCAAACTAAGATACTTCTACAGAAAAGTATTGAGTGGAGTGGAATCCAATCTAGGAATGGTTTAGGTTGGGAAATGACACATGATTTATAGTCAGGATGCGGCTAGTGAAATAGCATTTAGGTTTGAAAAAAGCACATTAAATGGGAAAGAATACGTGATTAATCGTCGGGATACTGCTGGTGAAGTAGAGTTAGGTAATCCTTGGAGTAATTGAATAAGGATAAGCCCAATTTTATCGGCTAAGATAGATTATAACAACATAATATTCAATATTGCAGGCTACCACACATATCTAACTCCACAAGTGCCTCACCTAGGATCCTCGATCTTAATAAAGCACTCTATACACCACTCCCTTATCCAAATACACGATGACTCTTTTCTAGCCTGTAAGATACAGACAATCTCTGGGCCCATTCTAGTGGCCTCGCACTACAAACCACCACGCCTACAACTAAACATAGAAGTCCCACTCCTGGGTCTATCAAACCAAACCCTCCTATCTTCTTTGCGAGGGACCACAATGCTTTCCACCCAGCACTCCTTTCCAACACCACGAATTATGCAGGAAGGTACCTAGCCGGTGCTCTGCCGCGTTATCCATGCAAGCACATCGTCCCGACCTTCCTCAAATTCTTCTGCCCTCGTGGAGGAATCATGTCTCCGGGCGTGGTATTTAGCAACGACCACCCTACACGCTTCTACGCTCATATCTCATCAGGTCCCCACGTACTTTCTGACTAAATACCGATATGCCTTATCATATTCATATCCCCTATACCCATACCCACACCACTGGGAAGAGTTCAAGAGACACATAACAGATAACACCCCACAAAACCTCGACCTGGACCACGCCAATCCAGACATGTTAGACGACCACTGGTGCTCAATCCTAAACACTATAATCACAGCACGTGACCTACACACCACACAAAACCTACACATGCATAAAACATTTTACGTATTCCATACACACGCAGAGACTCATCACACAGTACAACAATCACTACACTAGAGGCCCACGACAACACAACATCAACCACCTACGTGCCCGCATCCTACAGTAAGTGAAGCTAGATAGGAACCGGCAGTGGCGAGAGGTCATCCGCATCACGGACGACACACGTTGCACTAACCCCTCCTCTTCCGCCGGCATGTACAAAGGATGCTAGGCACTGATCCACCTAAACCCATCACCCTCCAATTAAACAGCCAAACCCTCACAGACACCAACGTCATCCTTGATGCATTTAGGTCGCACTGGGATACAGTACACTCATACAACCTACCAAAACACACGAGCAAGAGCATTTCCAGGAAGTCCAGGAGTGGTGTCGGACCCACGCTCACGAGCTAAGGCCCGCCCTCCCTGATACGAATGGAGCTGCTCGACTAAACATCTACACTGACCACTCCCATCACCGTCGATGAAGCGAAACACTATATTGAAGCAACACCAAAACGTGCACCCGGCCCATCGAGGCTAAGAGCCACACTAATACACAACTTCCCGCAAACATATACCCTACACTTACGCACATTCTTAACGCCTCAATAGCCTCAGGCCACTTCCCCAAAATATTCAAAGTCTCGCACAATATACTTCTACACAAAATTAACAAAGACCAAGACCCCCCAAACTATTACAGGCCTATGTTCTATTAGAGAACCTAGGCAAAATACTCGAACGCATGATCAACTGCCGCCAACGGGATTACCTTGAAGAGAGGAACTAGTTCTCCCCACAGCAATATGGGTTCAGGAAAGGCCGGTCCACTCAGGTGGCTGTGACCATCGTTCACGACAGAATAAAAAAAATGCCACGTACATCAAAAGACTCTCCATCAGCATGGACGTGGAGAATTCCTTTGATAAGGTGTGGCACTAGGAACCCTGTTGGAAACTCGCCAAAAATAGGGAGTTACAACAATACCCTCTCACAACCCTTCACACCTGGCTTAGGCGTTCCCCAAGGAAGCGTACTGGAATCCACAGTCTAAATCATGTACAAAAACGACATCCCACGCCCACCTGAAAACTGTTGTCACACATACACAGTGTACTATTCCGATTACGAGACCATTCTCGTCAGCGGCCGTGGACCAGACAAGATCACGCTCCACGCACAAAAAATACTAGACGCAAAGACAGAATACGAGGATAAATGGTTAATTGCCACGAATCCTCAGAAGACACAGATGACACTCTTGGGCCTAAGAGATCACTTCATGCATAACCTAAAAATCTTCTCACACACAACAGACATGAACCACCTAAAGCCAACAAGGCTCGACTACGCACAATATACGAAAATCCTTGTGGTAACTTTTGACAATACCCTCAGGCTCAATATACACCAGAACATAACACTAGCAGAGCCGCACGCACAAACACAATTCTGCGGGCAAAAAACTTCAGTTACACCTATATAAAACACTCGTGCGACCTCTTCTTGCATACATCCCACTGTCACTCGTAGCTGCAAGTGCCACATGCGAGCAGAAGGTTCAACGCATTCAGAACTCTGCTATGAAGCTTGCTTGCCGCTCTTCATTTTACACGAGAATGTCCACACTACACGACAACAACAAATTAGCACCACTCAACTCATACGCTTACACTAGACTGACAAAGCAACTCTGGAATCTCACCAGAGACCCCTTATACACCGTACTACACGCAAGACGGTATGTTGCGATGGCACTGCGATACCCCGCTGCCCATGACGACCCGCCAACCATACCGTTCTTTGCATAAGTGAAAAGCATCATGAATAACGCGTTTCCGACTAAGCAGACACCCTATATTTACTGACCACCCACCAACCGTTGTCCAGTCACAAACACCCCGATACCCATACAACCACACCAGGCATCGGTGTCTAGCCACCGACGTATCCCTTCAAGTTATTTCCGCATGCTTTTTCTCTACGACTGCCTGTTTGCCTGTGTTACACAGTGATCCCTCTCTGTTTTTTCTATACACATCATTTTTCAACCTATTCCATTCGTAGTTTGGATTCCACTCCACTCAATACTTCTCTGAAGAAGGATCCTAGTTTGGGTCTGAAAGCTAAAAAAAAAACCTCAAAGCTCAGTCGTGCATATCATTTCCCTCAACATGTTTCCTGAGCTACAATTTTTTCGTTATATATTATATAACGAAATCAAACAACACTTTGAAGTTATTTATATTCGAATAAATATTTAAAATCCTTATATCTTTTTCATCTGCTTTTCTAGGAATTTTGGAGTCTGGCAGAGATCCATTTCAAAAAATATTCCTTTCAATGGAAATTAAACGATCAGTTTAATGAAATGCAAATTTTAGTATTTTGTTCTCTATATTTGGATGATACTGGACTTGAGATGTGGTAGTAGGTTTAGTAATAAAATTGCCTGGCCATTCGGACGCTGTTGGCTTAAACCCTGTGCATTTGCTTTGGTGAAGGGGGCTTTTATAACTGAAAAGTTATGGATACCTGATCCCCTGTGTTGCTCCTAGAACCGTGGTGTTGAAATATGCGAAACCATTTGCATATTTTTTCATTTTATTTATGGAAATTATGGAAGCATAAGTTTGTTTAATATCTTGAGAATAAATAAATGAGATTAGTTTGCCCATAGGGAAAACTAATACTACATCAGAACAGAACAAAACAGAACAGATGAGTATGTTTTGCTCTGAAGGAGAGATAAGAAATGATACGTATTTTTACTGGATATTTGAAGGATGATGCGTATGGAACCTCTTATTCACCTAGTGATAAATTCCACTGTATTGTTTTAATGGGCGTCTACCAATGACCCCCGTGGATGTTGTGTGCTCGCTCTCGGTGAGATTGAGCTCATGCCTTGACGAGGTGAAAGAGACAATGCGATGGATTTTCAGTGCAATTCTTGCACTGAAATACGTTAAATATATATATGGATGAGAGGTGGCTTATACTTTTGCCCATGGATGTATTTTAAGTGGCCTTCCTGGCTATGGAAGAAAAATGTAGGATTTTCTTCCCCGATATCTCTTGGTAGACCAAAATCATCTTGTTTACCTCCAAATGGACTTCATGGGGTAGATGGCGCGCTGAAGTGGATAATAATTCCATGGAATTTTCAAGGCAGATAAAATCAGTATAGCGACAACAGAATCAAAGTTTACGATTGGCTACCGCAAACCTTTTGGACTTATTGCTCTCGAAAATTTGTGGATAAACATAAAAAGAATGTTTAGTTTACAAAAACACAAAACTACACCATGCTTAACGCCTCATATAGATTAGGTCTTTAGTTCTTTAGAATTTCTGGTGAGACCAAATAACTTGGTAGTAAACCATAAAATAATATTTGCAACTTCGATCTAGGAAAACGATTATTCTTTTAATACTAATTTCGGTATGAATATCTTCGTTTTCTATATATTAGTCAAATATTGCTATAAATACATTATCAAAGTGAGGGTATTAAAATTTATTCCTATCTTTAATATAATTTTACTTTCAATAACCCTTTGCTATACAAAGAGCATTAATATCCTCCCTGAATATCACCGGATTTCTATTATTTATTGATGTTTGTAAAGTTTTTAATAGGTAAATGATTTGATCTTAGAGGTATTAATTCTTGTCTTATCCCTCGACTATGTGTGCTCCTATCCATGGTTTTACCTACCTTTTGCCACACAAATCTCCTGTTTGATGTGATCTAGAACAGATATTTGGTTTCCAGTTCCATCCTTTCGTTTGGAGCAGATGATCAAGAATATATTTGAATTCTCGATGCATTTAATTAAAGGGTTTTAAGGACCAAGAAGGTCGTGTTTGCATCTTGTTGAGTGGTCCGTTTATTTCAATTTGGTATTAACCTGAGGGGCAGTTACTTTAGTTCATCCGGGAGATCCATGTTTCCTCTTCCAGTATTCTAGAGTGTCCCACTTTGTGTTGGTCTCCTAATTGGTGACATCTGAAAATGAACTAATTATCATGTTCTTCAAGAAGGAGAGCACTCCTCTACATTCTATTTATAACCAGCCTACCATTTGGGATTCTCATTATCCTCTTCCACACTACTTAGATAGACATATCCCTATTTGCAGTCCAGAGTTGGGCTCGGCTAGTCGCAGATGACCGACCAGCATTTCTCGGCCTCTAACGGGGTCTACTGCAGGGGTTCAATATAACAAAGAAACAACTGTAACTCAGACATTGCCGGTTACCAAGCTATGTAATGCTTATTTTAAAGAAGTTGGAGATTAACAGAAAATAAAACCGAGGAAGAGAGAGGTAAGGGTAAGCATCCTTTCTTTGAGAAACTTTTCACTTAAAGGAAAATGAAGGAATCTCAATTAACCCCTTGAACGCATATACAGTATTTCTTCTTATTCTTTTGTTCCCTTCAGGCTCTGTGCTGTGCTGTGCTGTGCTCTGTGCTGGTGTCGAAGAAAAGTGGTTTCCTGTGAAAAATCACGTTTTGCGCCTCTCTTTTATTCCTCTTTGGCGCTCTTACCCGTGAGTAGATCTACCAGAGCGCTTTGCGCATTAAAGCAAACTGACTGAGTCCTTCATTCCCAGATCTACAGGGTGGTCCGAAAGTCTTGTTACCTCATGTATATATTGTTTTTATTTTCTACTTCAGATGACCAAAAATCTTGTCTCTCTCTCTGTTAATATTGTTTCATTTTCTATCTCAGATGGCTGACACGAGCCCTTACAGTTTAAGGGAGAGGTTGATTGCAAGTCTATGGGCACATGATCGTGTGTATCTATTATGGAAATAGCATGGAAGATGTGCAACTTGACTTCACTGCAATGAGAGTGAATGCTCTTCCACTGCAATGAATGTAAATACTCTAAAACCAGTACATGTGTTTAATATTATTCATCTATTGTTACTATTACTTTTACAGAAATCGAGTAGTAAGAGAGAAAAATGGTTTGGAAAAAAGTTAAAAGGGGATAAGAAGAGGCAAAGATCGGATGCAAAGTATGCAAGAGGAACACCAAAAAATTGAGTGAAAAGAGCAAGCAATACTTTGGTAACTTCAATCACCAATAAAAAGTTGCTACAAGTAAAAATATTTTTCTCTATGTAATCGTTTCACTTTTAACCGGATTTCTTTTATTAATCAAACCGGTCAATGGTTTCGCCACTTTCCTCTATGGGGGGATCTTTCGCTTCGCTACTAAGATTAAAATTTAAAATCTGAAAAAAAGCAGCCATGGTTGAATTTCTATGAATTTTCTGAACTTCCCTAATTATAATAATTTTAAAAATGAACTCTAAACTAAATTTTCCCCCTTTCAAAATATCACGTTGCTATAATATAGTTATAGAAGATATATAAAAATAAATATTCTGAACTTCACCATTTTGTTATTTGATATTATGAAAGAATTATAAGAAATAATTTTGATAAAAACATAAGTCATAACCAAAATAAGAGGAAATTTTTATTCAAATACTCAAAAAAATCCCCTTCTTAAATTATAGAGTTAATGACGGTTATATGGTGATGCCTTAGCCTGTGTGCTACCATTATTTGTGGCCTACCTTTGCATATTACGGTATTAGGGTAAACAAAAAAAATTAGATTAGTCATTTATGATAGAAAAAAAGAGTTTAGACTTTTCAAAGTCTGCTTTAAAAGTGATGTTTCGATCAAATTTGTTGCTTCACTGAAATAATAAAATTGGAGATTTTCACTTTAATAAGAATTAAAAGTTTACTTATTTGGACATTGACCTTAAAACTCTTTGGTCGCACTCTTAAATATTTTGTAAAGAATCTGGTCATGTGAGGTTAGGTTTTTGGTTTAGGGCTCGGTTTATTTTAGGAATTAAGGTATGGTTTGTGGTTAGGTTTGGTACAGGGTTTGGTTAGGTTATGCTTGCTGAAGGAGTTCCTAAAAAAAAACAAACCAAACCAAAATCAAGACCAAGCCTAACAATATCTTGGTAGGATACATGCAAAAGAAAAAACTGGTTTGTATGACACACGCTAAAGCGGCACCGATTAATCTTTCCTTTATTTCAGAAAAGTGGTTATTATTATTTTTTTGTATAAATATCTTCTTTTTATTTTTTACTCTGATATTAAAAAAAAAATGTTCTGAATTATCCTTCTTAGGGTCCCTCCAAAGCTGCATAAATGGAACAAGAAAATAGGAAAAGATAAACATTTAGTTTTCTTATCTGGAATATGATTTTAACAACGGTAATAGTTAATAAATCACGGTAGAAAGTCTATCTGTGGCAAGATGAAAGTTAATCAAGTAAAATTCTTTTCCACTACTATGTTTTCGAAGGAGAATACTTGGTTATGTTTATTGCTATATGCTTTCTTGAACCGAATTCCTCACCTTTTCCCTTTTTAATAAACAATCTCTCAGGTACTATATTAAGTAAGAGCTTTTTATAAGAGCTTCATGCCTTTTATGTTTAATCACTATTGTATCTTTAACTTAAAGAATAAATCACTGTAGTAATGTTTAAACATTTTCACAAAATTGTAAAATAAAAGATATTTACTCTTTTTATTAGAGAAATAGATAAAAAGAAATACCTTTATAGGAAAAAAATAGGAAAATTTAAATACTAGACATATTTTATTAAGCAAAACATGATTTATCTGAATAATTGGTAACCATTATTCAATGGTTCTTGATAATCTACGGTTTTTGTTGTTCTTGGCGATGTGACATTTATGGTTATTAAAATTTAAATCTTTCTGATTCTTCCTAGTTTTAGGTTTCTGGGATTAGATGACATTTTACCCTTTTTATAATTAATAGTTAAAACTAAATCCTCTGAGAATTCACTGAATTTGCTATACAAATGTATATATATATATATATATATATATATATATATATATATATATATATATATATATCAAAGATTGAGTACATAATGAATGTTAAACTAGGCAAGCTTTAACGATAACACTGGTCTGCATTTTGAATTTTTTTAATTTTTATTTTTATCATGGATGTGAAAGTGCACAGTTACATATTCTTGCGTTGCTGATTTTAAATATCTAAATTAATGATAATAATAAATGGGCATTTTTAATATATTGTTAATTATTTATAATGAATAACTAATCATGGAAAAGCAAATTATTTAAGTTTTAAGAACATATGTATACAAAATCAATATGAAATAAATCACGGTTATCATGAAATGAATCAAAATCATCAAATCAAAGCAATGTAAACAAAAACATGCTCTCATGATTAGCCTTCTTACCGATTCAAAGAAAAGCGTACTGCAGTGATTTTCGCTTGTGCGGAAATCACGTTCCAATGACTATCAGTAATCTGCCATCATGCTGACATTCCAGTTGCCCAGGTATCGAGTTTCCATTGTGCAAATATCCTGATGCAAACGCTCTCCTTGTTTCTCACTGTAGTTCCCACAATTCGTGGGAAAAGAGTCAAGATGTAAGTGAAAGAAGTGCATTTTCACACTCATTCTAGACCAAAGTTGCTGAAAACTTGAAATCAGATCTAATATAATTTTTTTCATATTCTGGAGAGTGGGTGTTTCCTAAGATGTTATTGACAATCTGCTTGAAGGAAAACCAGTGATTCACCTCGACACCTGTTTATGCTTCCTCAAAAGGCTTGTCCTCCATCAATTCCCGAATCTGAGGGCCAACAAAGATTCTTGCCTTTAGCTTGTCTTCACTTACACGAGCTCCATTCTTGTTCAAGGCCTTTACAAAATATCTCATAAGCCCTAATTTGACGTGGAGTGGCGGAATCAAAGTTTTCTTGGGGTCAACTATTGGCATAGCTCTCCCGTTGTGATTTCCGGGTAAAAAGCTGGTTCTTGGTGGCTAGTCCTTTTTTTCATAGTGCTTTTTGACCCCTACTATCCCAGACACAAAAAACAGGGATACTTGGTGTATCCCCCTTAAAGACCTAGTAGGAGAGCAAGGACGTTTAAATCAGCACAAATGAGAAAATTGTGCTGATGGTACTTGATTGCAGTTATTAGTGTTTTCAAATCTTCGTAGGTTTCGGACAGTTGGATACTATGGCCAATTGGCACAGATGCAGCTATGTTGCCATTGTAGAGAACAAAAACCTTTAAACTTTTGTCAAAAAAATCAATGAAGAGCTTCCATTCATCTGCTTTCTACTGCATCCCTATGTGTTCGAAAAGGCCAGAAATATTTAAACAGAAAACTAAAGAAACTCATTTTTAAAGAACTGAATCAATTTCGCGTCACGATGATGGTACCAAGCGAATTTTGTTTCAGAAGCTAGAAGCCTGTGTTCCCTTAGTCTAGAGCCAAGTAACTGTGCACTTTCTTAGGTAAGGTTAAGGTCTCGCACAAAGTCGTTGAGCTCAGCTTTGTTGAAGAGTTTGGGATCGTCATTCGTTGGTGGAGCATAGTTTACTTACATCTGATTAGTATCACTAGTATCGGACTATGATGAAATTTCCCATATCTCAGGTGGCACAGGCACAGGTGTACCATCTGATTGTGGAACGGCCCTTATTGATGAAGGAATATTTGGGTATATTATGCGATCTTTAGTCTTCTTGTTAAATTCAGCTACTTTAGTCATACCAAAGTAGCAGTCATCATGGTAATTCTTCTGCTCTTGCCATACCATTGGTACTCCAAATGGCATACATTTAAGTTTTCCACCTGACCATATTTGGAGCTTACTGATGCAACTCTTGCAAGCTTTGTGTGGGGAAAATGGCTTCGCTTGGTCTCCTAATCTGCTGCCAAAATAAGATAAATAACAAAGCTTCAACCAAGGAGTAATATTGCTCTGGGAATCTGAAGGAGTGAATTTCCCGCAGACTTCGCAAATTATGTCTGCTGGATTTATACAGCCTCTAGACATATTCACAATCTAAAAATAAAGAAAAACATATTTGCAATATTAAAAATCTATATATATATATATATATATAAATATTATATAATGTAAACATATATAATATATAAATATTTATTATAATATATATAAATATTGGTTGACTTGGTTGACCCTAGGTAGTCGACAGCAGCCAGCCTGCCTGCGCCAAAGTACCCCTCCCTTCCATCCGATAGCCAAGCCCACAAGTGGCTGAGTGAAGAATGTTGGGGTTTTGATCTCTGGGCAATTTCACACATAAAATCGTTTCAGCTTGGAACTCACTTTCAGATACTGCAGTTCAAAGCACATCAACCAACGTGTTTACAATTATATTGGATAATCACATATTTAATAGTTAAAAACAAGCATATTAAAGCTCAACTAATAACATCATAGTATTAAAGTGCTAATTGTTGTTTCTAAAAGTTCTTCTCTGGCATTCTTACCTTTCCTTACCTACTTTTCCCTCCATTAGTGATACAAACGATTAAAAGTTCTTTTCTACACTTGATTCTATAATTCTATAAATTATATGTATAATGTTATGGTATAATCGTGATACTGATTTGAATTTTATCCTTGATTTTCGCAGCTCTGAAGTATCACGCTTTCGTTATCAACCCTATAAAAGGGCCCAAATTGCAAATGCATTTCTTTGAAAAGTATTGATACGTTGTGGCAGAAATCACTCTCATGAAATCGATGGAATACGATGACCTTTGTTTGGGATTTGGTGATTGCCAACTTGATTTAAAGTTGTTCAAATGGTCAGTTATTACAAAAGCTATGCTACTTTAACCATTACTACATATCATGGTCAGTTTTTCATCATGGATGTAAAGATGTTGCTTTATTCTTTACAAAAAATTATTATTCCTGTAATTGTCATAATTTTGCTGTTATCATAACTAGGATTCTGTTTTCGACTTTCATGTTTTATTATTTTCTATTTTCCTATTTTAATTCACAAGGAATTCAATTCTCTGTGTAATAGTTTTTAACTTTTCCTCCTAAGTCCAATTAAAGAGTGTTCCATCTCAATTTGTGTGGTTTGGTCCAATTTATGTTTTCATTCAGTTAATTACTAATATCTACAGTTAATCAAAATTCAGTTAATCGTCATCCTCCACTTTGGCAATTTTTATTTTAGGGAATTTTAAAAGGAGGAAAGCAGTAAAGAAGAAAATAAGATACAAGTCCACTGAAAAAGAACTTGTACTATTGGTTAAATGAAGAAGCTGGAATCTATATTGACTCGGTGTTTAGCATCAATCTTTTTCTAAACCATTGCACATTTTATGCTAAAGCAAACTAAAAAACTTTGATGCCGGTAGTTTACAAAAACAGGAGTTAGAAGAGTTGAAAGTATCCTGAATAAAAATTATATCTCCATTAGTCTATATTTTTGGTTCTTCGAAATTACTCATTAAAAGTAGAATTTAATATTTGAAAATGAAGTTTAATGATATTTTAGCCGGAAGAGTTATAATTCTAAACTATTTAATAAACTTCTAGTCCAAATTTAAATAGTTTCAATGCCTATAATATTGAAATAATAATAATAAACCATGTTTAAAGCCAACATTCAAAATGTTGCTCACGTTCTTTGATACATTTAGAAATTCTGTCTAAAAGTGAATATCACACACCTAGACACAAAACTTAGTTGATTTCTGCCTAAGAATTCACGATTCTCATAGCGATAGGTTGAATGGTCCGGTTTTCATCATTAAGGTTCATGATATTCATATGGATGCCCTATGGGACCACGCCATCCAAGCTATCTGTGAGTCAGGTGGTCATCGAGTCAATCGCATGCAATGATGCTGTAATAGAGTGGTATCCTGTCATGTTGAAACCAAAACTCACGAATGTTTGCCCAGATTTCTACAAAAAAAACGATCTATCTTGTTTTACATAACCAATAGAATTATTTATATAAACCTGGAAGAAAAAAACGCCTTCTTACTTCTGCTTCGTCTCGTGTGTTAACCTTTCTTTAAGTTAGAAAAACCTCCAAATATTAACACAAAAAGCGAACTTCAATCTTACTAATATATAAAAAGGGACTTTAATAAATACACTTAAAGAAAACACTACTATGCTGCAGACATTTTCCTGATCAAATTGCACCTGAAGAAAAAAAACGATTAAGTAAAACAATTATCATTATTAAAATAGTTGCATCAAAAGACAGTAATTGGTGGACTAAAAAGTGTTAAGCTGTGCATATAATCTTATATTAAAGGAAATTCAAATATCTGTAAATATCTCTGTGAATAATATTTTAGCATCACGAACAAAAACTCTTACTATATTTAATGAATGGACTTTCCACTAGGCCCACAATC
The DNA here is from genome assembly GCA_963969495.1 of Ceratothoa steindachneri. Lineage (NCBI taxonomy): Eukaryota > Metazoa > Arthropoda > Malacostraca > Isopoda > Cymothoidae > Ceratothoa > Ceratothoa steindachneri. The sequence continues at coordinate 150,576,978 of OZ018317.1, read as the reverse complement.
CCTTGATTAGTGGCAAATAAATAGCCAAAAATTCATTTGCGGAATGAGTGAATGAGGCAGCAAAAAACGCGCTTCCAAAGGAAGGAACCATTTCTTTGGGCTTGTCTCAAAGGTTGCGGAGCCATAGCTCATAGTTTTAAAGTGTGAAAGAAAAGTTTCGTGATTAGTGGAATGCGATATTCCCTGAGTACTTTATTTTTACGTTTATGGCTTCTTTACAAGTCAACTAGTGTATGGTGACTTTTGTGACACCTTATACATAATCAAAAAATATAGGGATGAGAATCAGCAGGAAACTACTAGTTTGTACATTGGGGTTTCTGTACCGATGTACAGTCTATTAGTAAGGACTTCATGGTAGGAGTAATTCGATTAGATAAATATTTATAATCTTTGAACATTTCCACGATTTTCTTCTTTGTTATTTGTCTTTTTATTAATCACCAACTCTCCAAAAATCCTTCTTCTTGAGTGAATTGTTCTCGGTTGTTGCAAATCTTTCCTTGTCCCAATAAACCCATTTATGTGCAACGCGAGAATAATTTTATGTTTATTAATTAAAAAGCAAATATTGGCGTGTCATCCTAATTAACCACAACGAATATTGAACTATGATTTTGTGTCTTCGAAAGAAATTCAACTTCCCAAAATAATAATAATAATAGAGGCTTTATATTGGCCCCTTCAAGACTGTCAGCTTTCGCGTACCGCCCGTCCATCGGGTAGGAAAAGGTTGACATAAAAAGTGGGGTTTCCTATCTGCTTAAAAGTCCCAGGCAAGGAAGAGTAGCATATGCCGCTAGGCAGACCATTCCACAGCTTAGGGGCAAAAATCGGAGAGGCACAATCAACCATTCATCAGAGACTTGTGCGAGTTGTTTCGCACAAAGTGGAACATTATAGGACTAAGGTTACGGAGAACGCGGAGAGATGATTTTCTGATAATGGCAACATGCGATTTAAAATCGAGTTGAGTGTCAAAGGAAACACCCATGTTCTAACTTTGCTAGAGAACGGGCTCAAGGAGCAACCAAGATTGAGAGAAGGGAACTAAATTTCTACACCGAGCAACATCTGCTGAGGTTCTCAACAAAAAACCTCAGTTTTGCCATGGTCGTGTTTGAGGAAGTAATCCGAATGCCATTTAGTAATCTTGTCATATTCAGAGAAATGATTAGTAAAGGTCACGTGAATGAGTTTGAGAACGAAAAGAGAATATTTGCGTTTCATCAGTATAGAAAAGGGAAGCAAACACCTAGGCGAGGAAAAAGAATGCCGAGAGGAAAGAGATAGATGCGAAAAGGAGAGGGCTAAGGATAGAGCACTAAGAAACTGTGTAAGACACAGCAGCTAGCTGAGAGATCTCACCCCAGCTATAAAAAGAAAGTATTCTTGAAAACTGTTGCAGTTCTTGCAAATTTCACTATGTACTAAATAGTAGATGGATAGAACAAATAAATTTAAAACCAAATGAAAAATTCCCTATTGAAATACCCAGCCCCGATCACTGCAATAGTAATATAATTAAATAAAAATTATTGTACTATACTATAATATAACAATCAAGCCATAGAGGAAAAAATATTTCACATTTTTAATGCAACAAGAGAAATAAAGCGGAAATAAGAGGGAATTCATATCTATAGGATAAAGAACGGAAGACAGACAAGCTGAATGGGCACCACTTGATTAATCTAAACGGCATCCTTGACGTCCTCTATCATAAACCTCATCTTCACCTTGTATCGGATTCAAACAAAGAATCTTGGCCAGTGTTACATCACTCGGGAATTATTTATATATATTCCTCCGTTCCTGCAGGAGTTGCAGTCGTTTCGTCTCTTTTATCCGAAATGCAAGATGGCTGAGTGCTGATTAGAAGTGTCTCATAATCCTTTGTGTCAATTTATATGGAATTTTATGACTATTTACTAAACAAATGAATTGTAGAGGAAATTTTACTTTCTTGAAATTCATCACTAACCAATTTAAAAAGCAATTATTCTTTACGGAGAAAAAATCTTAAATTTTATCAACGGCTTTGAAAGTGGAAAAAATTTAAATGCGTCTTTGTCCTTTATTTTCATTTTCTTTTTTTTAAGGCATTTGGTTGTTCTAACCTTGAATTTGTTCCGTAGAAGAAAATGAGATGAGTTTTTAGTCGTCAGGTATTTGTTTCCTGCCTAATCCTGGACTGGTTTTTATTTGTTTTTATAAGGATTCTACTTGCTTGAAGTTTCGAATTATTTTTTAAGCAACCGTTTAAGAAGAAATACGATCGGAAACACACATCTGGAATTTGACTTCTCTGTCTGCTTACTTAGCTTATTCATTTATTGTCCTCTCTCTTTCTTTAAAGTAGTACTGTATCTCTCCTATCAATAAAGAATTCTTTTTGTTAAGAAGAAATTAGAAAATAAAGCATTGCAAAGATTTTAGTTAACCAATTTTTCAGACTAAGTGGAAATTTAAATCACTGACAAAAAAATAAAATTCTACTAAAAATAAATAATAAAAAAATAAATTAAAAACTAAGTGGGGCGAATATAAAGGCCTCATCCATTATTTATGCAACCTGGCTCATTCAAATTAATCGCTTCTAAATGGTTAATAAAGTAATATTTTGAATGATTTAGGAAGTAAGGTTTAGAAAAGAAGGAATTATATCAATTTCAGGTTTTAGTTTTGAAGAAAAGTTAAGTTACAAATAACCCTTTCTCTACAATGCGAATTACTTCACTTCATGCGTTTCCTCTCTTTCTTTTTTGAAAATTTTAGACTTTTGTCTTGGTAAGGATAATTTTTCTTAAATTCTTTTATTGTTGAATTTTTTTTTAAAAATAAACCTTTTCCGGGCGACAAATCCTTTGCCATTATTTGTCAGAAAGTGACTATTAGCCACTTTTAATTTGCACTGCGCCAGAGGAGAAATTAGAGTGGGGTGGATAAAGGGATAAAGAAGAAGCCGGTAAACATTATTCTCCGGCGATGTAATCAGGGCTAAGAGCCGCTTTCAGCATCCAATAAAACGTGACGATGGGATTTATGATGCGGGACGTCAAGAATTTCCACCGGAGGATTCAAGTTGTGCGATTTCGATTTCGTTATCATTGGCTCTTTTTGTATCCGATAGGATTTCACTTATTCTTCTCTCCTTTGGTGTATTATTTGCTATATTAATACTGAGTGTAATGACCATTTTTATCTTTATAATTTTTTGTCTACCATATTTTATTTTGGGGGCGATGCCCATATTTGTTTTTATAAACATGAATTGGAAATTTGAACATAATTTAATTGATTTGATTTTTGTGTGATTTTAAGTTTATACCTTACTTTAGGGTTCCGCCAAAACAGTTTTTTCTTCCAAAAATTTGTTAAGGCTTAAACCACAACAATCTTACATTTCGTCCCGGTATAAAAATATAATCCAGTAAGGTTGCTATGCCCATGAAAAATGTGATAAATTGGGCTCGATGAAATAACATGGAACCCAATTTCGCATGAAAAGCAAAGGCGTTAGTTACTATTGAGTCACGATGAAATTATGCTATTTATCTTTTGAACATTCTTAATATACATATATGCACATGGTAAGGACTTTTACGTGAACTTTTATTTTCAGAAAATTTGCTATTGATTTTATAATATATTATCGAATTTGAGAGGCAATGAACTTGTTTACCGATATGGCCTGTTTACAGAAAAATAAAAATATAAAAAATGTAATTCTAAGAAGTTTAATATGAATAAAAACTTATTTTGTCCTATTTCTTTCCAATGGCAAATGTTTAATATTGGCATGACAACGAATTTTCCGGTCATTCTGTCTAGAAGACGAATAAGACGACTTCAGTTACAAAGGAAACCTGCAAAGATTATTTTCGTGTTGGGGTTTTTTCTTGCCAGAACCAAAAAACTAAAACTATGACAGAAAGGCGATCGCTTCATCCATCATTTCGACTTTGGTAGAAAGGAAAAAGTTGAGAGTAGTTTAAATAGAAAAGGATGAGTAAAATGTGTCTCAGGTAGCGAGATGCTATTATTGCTTGTAGTGCTAAAGTTGTAAAGAATTCGCCCTTTTTAATCTTGCAAACATATTTTGGTATGGATATGAAGGGTGGCCATAGTAAATTGGGGTAAGAGGCATAAATATATTTAATTAAGGAAGGTGGTCTTTCATTTTCTCGGTTATTGTACTTACTGCAGTGACTGACAAAGATGATCACTGAGTGGTAAGAGTCCTATAAGCAGCCCTCCTCTCCCTGTAACTGTATATTTATTCCGTTCTCTTTTGAAATAATGCCAAGAGGTTTGAGATGTGGACTTGCCCTCATCTCCTTAACTTACAGCCGTCCTTTTTATCTCTTATCACAAAAGTTATGGTATCTACCAGTCTATACTATGTCATTGACTCAAACTAACGTTTATTCTTTGTTCATGATAGACACGATAGAGATTCAGTTTCATAGTGTAGTTATTCCGAAATATGTGCCTTAAAATACGTTTAAATTTAAGAATTGTGAACAAATCCCCAGCGCACCAACGTTTGCCGTAAAATTCTATTTTTTATTTTCTTCTAGCTTCCTCCGGCGCCCTCTTTTATTGATATAGAATTTATGTTTGTGGAGTATGAGTTTTTACTTTTCTCCCTCAGTCCATTCTACTCAAACGCCTTGTCCTGATTGACTTACAAAATCTATCGACTAGGACCAGTATTTGTTTTTATTTCGATAGTCATAAAGGCTTATAAAACCGGAACCTGGTAATTAAAGTGTGGTCCTAACCTGGAGTCGCAATAATATATTTCAGTCTTTGCCAAATCATCTCGAATCTATCCTCTATTCGGCAACTTGCAATACCCGATGTTGTTTAACTCGAATCAAATGATACCTGGTGTTCCCATTCATTTAGGCCTATTGCTTTTCAAAGAAGAGTACAAGCAGGGTAATGACGTTGTCTCTAGTTACAGGTGGTATTCGTGTACCCCTCTACTAGTCATATGTAAATAATGAAATGTTAATTTACTTCTAATTTTCCTTTTTTTATATATTATAATCAGGGAATTTACGCTTTTATTTAATTCTTTTTATTTTGAGTTATTAATAATCAATAATGGCTACTCAACATGAGGTAATTTTTAAGGAACTAGAAACATATTTGTGGTAGGGCGTGTTTAGAATTGACATTTAGAAAGGGTTGAAAAGATGGAAGCCATAAATGGCCTAAAACTAGGTTTCAGAAGCCAAACATGTGCTAAAAATATCTGTTAAAGATATTTTGTTAATCTTGCTTGGTCACTTCTTATTTTTTGATAACTCAGGAGAATAGTTACGATTACCCATCTTTAGCCTCTGACTCCGAAATTTGTAAGAAAATCGGTCAACTGAAGGTGATCTTTTGAGTCGAAACGACATGAAAACTTTCATCACAATCCAAATGGCACCAAATCGAGATGAAATTATGTGAAATTGTTAGCAAACTACGGTCCGTTTTGGGCCCAGTTTCTCTTTATTTGAGAGAGGCCAGAAGCTAGAGAAACACTGTCAGCATCCAATAAGAGGTGGGGGTGGGATATATAATACGGGACGTTGAGAAGTACGATCAGATTAATCAAACGGTGCTCATTCAGTCCAAATATCTTTGATTCTTTATCTTTCGGATACGAGTACATCTCTCATTATTTCCTATTCAATTCATCTATTTCACCTTTCCTCTTAACATGAGCAATACGATTAATTACTGCTGGATACTTTGAATTTAAAGGTGGAATAAATTTGAATTTGCAAATACAACACAGATTCATTTTCCTTTATTATTTAACCTTTAATTTCCTTACTGCTTTAGTAAGGCATAAAAAACTCTATAGAATACGTATATGATAAAGAGTTATTCTGATAAATGACTATTAGGGTTGTTTTATTAAGATGGCACTTTCATATTTTCATGATCAATAAAGCCCTTCTTTTTGTTGAAATAATTGAGAAATGGTACATTATATAACTAATGAGGTTATGAATCTCAAAGATGGATGCAGGAGAGCAATTCCATAAATATCCATTAAGCTAGAGGAAAGAGGAACCGGAAAAGAGCTACATATTGCAAATACTCCATTTGCAAAACTTGCAATATGGTGATGTATTATAAGCCCCTAAAATCATTGTTTTTCTTTGAATTTACCGTCCAACACTAACAGTGTCTTAAGACGCAGGATGTTTGATATGAAAGATCTCTCAGGAAAGTGGTGAAGCTAAAGAGTGGGAAATTGCGTAGAAAATATGTATTCGCTGATCTTCCTACCTGTACCTGTCTTGGGGCAGGGAGGGCAAACTGTTTTATTTGGGACCGGGAGGACCCCAAATCCTACATATGTTACGATTCAAAAAGGTTGCTCATGCTATTTCTTGCGCTCCCTTGCGCGTCCGCTAAGAACAAATATGTACAAAGAGCATTTACATTAAAAATGAGAAATAGTACCCCCTTGCCAGTTTTCTTCCCTTAAGAAAATGAACCTAATCAAACCTTTTAAGGAAGCTTTCCTCCAATTCTTATTGAAAGGAAACGCGATTTGTTCCCACTTAAATCACTTTCATCTGAAGTTAATTTTATTCTTGTTTCTAACTGCTAATTGATATCTAGTTTCCTAATTTCTATGTATTGCATTTTAAACAGAAAATAAAATCCACTCAGATGTTTAATAAATATCAGCTTTTCAATTCCTTCAATATAATATTAAATCAAAAAATTAGTTTCACTCCTTCAGTGGGAGTAGACAGACAAACTCCTGGAATTACATAAAACTAATTCGCTCCATTGATTATTATGACCTTTTAACTTGTTTGTTTAAGTGGCTTAAAGTCTTTTAGCTCAATTAAGTATTTGTTTTGTAGATTTTTGAGTTCATAAATTAAAGAGATTGATTACGGTTGTGTTAAGTCCTCGGGAGTGCAAATTATTCCATATTTGAGTTACCTAATTCAATAAAAGATTTTGTGCTTTCGTCGAATTAATCCATTTAGTAACAAGTTAGAATTCATTAGTTGATAATCCAACTTGATTAGAAAATTGACAAAAACAACCCAGACTTCCTCTATTCAATTTCTACTATTGTTTCGATTAGTCACTAGCAATTTGTAGGGTATCTCCTTTTGCAAACTTACTTACCTCTTAATTACGAATGACTCTCAGCTTTGAGTCACTGCAAGTGGACTGAGTTTGTTATCAAATGAATCTCAGCTTAGAGTCACTGAAGAACTACTGAGTTTGGTGTCGAAGTAAGGCAGCCTTTGCCATTTTGACACATTTTGGACCGTAACCACTCTAAATTTTCTACCTAGTGTTTTCTTTCCACTCCCTTTCACCAATGTCGCTTTGTTATTGACTTTTATGTTATAAAAAGCAATAAAATGATAAATCTTTTCAATTACCCGACCTACTACAGCATTTAGGTTTGGTACAGTCACGAATATTCCCATCTACGAAGAGGAAATGATTCTCTGGCCATATGATGTATCTAACCTAACCTAATCTAACCTTTTACTGTCAACAGTGTTGGTCGCAAATATTGTCTTTGCTCTAATAATAAAAGTGACATATCTAGACAGATACAAAACCAAAGACATATTAAAAAGTTTGATTGATCGAGATCAAAGGTAGTTATTTAGTAGAACTGACTAAATAGTCCTCAGGACTTTTCCTTATAATAAATCTGGTCATTTTATTTATCAATAAATGCCTAAACATTTCCTTAGCCCTTGACTTTGATGAGATGTCATTTACGGCGAGATGTTTTAGGTATGTCATCATACAGATTCTTGAATTTCCTTCAAAATTTTTCAACGATACTCTCACATATAATTAACTCTCACTCACACATAGAAATACACATGAACTAGTCTTTTCTTCCTACCCTATTCTTAGGTAACCCATCCAAGGCTATTTCTAATTACTTTTTAATCCACTTCGATCCCTCTCCTCCTTTTTTACCTAACCCTTGCACAAATCATACAACCAAGCCATCACTCTTCCATTAACTAGAAATAAAAAGATGGCAGGGGAACTATCCTCGCTCTTACACCGGCTTTACTTTGCCATTTCATCTAGTGTGTTGAAAGTTGCCATTTACTCTTTTTCCTGGATCCAGTCCTCTTTCCTTAACGTCCAAAGGTCTCTTCTCTTTAACTCTACTCGCCAACAGCGTACACCGTGGCCCTCAGCTAGGATTTTGAACGAAAGAGACATAGACAATTATGAGTTTGACGAAGTTGTATTACCACGTTTGGTCTTGAAAAGAAACACCTGATTTCGAAAACACTTTAGTTCGCTTTTATCTAAAGAAACCAAAACAAACAGCAACCTATCATGCAAGTTGCTGCCCAATTTCTCAGCTCTCAGATATATTTTAAATTCTGGTTTGAACCCGGATTCTAGATCATCTCTTCTCCTCCGCCACTGTTGAGATTTATCAGTTTGGTTTTTAAGGCAAGGCATAACTCTGAACACCCTCTCCTAAATGCAATGACCGCTTTCGCCATGCAACTCACACTGGCAAGCCTTCCCTTCTGAAATTTCTGGATCGCTTGACTGCATTTGGCACTTCCTCCTACACTATTTCTACTCACTGTATCCGGGAAATACTTATTATGCCTTGAACTGCCCTTAAACTGGTTTCACTTCTATCTTTCAACTCTTCTCAATCTATCTATATTGGAATTTATATACATATATAGGGCTGGCGTAGGTGTATTTCGGTGTTCGCCAAGAGTTGGTTCTTGCTCTTTTCCTGTTATGGATCAATATTATTCCCCTTGGAGTTCTTTGGTGTCGTCTTGGTATATCATTTCATGTTTCTGCTAATGAGATGCACATCTTTTTTTCCTTTTCCATAGCATCATAGGCTGAGACTCTTGGAAACGTAGAATTCGTTTATAACATCACCAATGATTGCCTGGCGAAAACTTTCGGAAATTCAACCAATAGAAAATAGAAGTGTTGCTGGTGGATTGTCAATCAGATGTGGCTCACTGCAAAAGTATTGCTCCTGATCGGGCCATTGGATTTCTCGCATTTTACAAGATACTTTAAAAAGATCTATGTTTCACATTGTTTCAGATTGTCCTTCAAAACTCACCTTTGTAACGTCCGTAAATCCTCTTTCTGCTTTCTACCTAACAGCGGCAGCATGTGTTCCCGCTTTGAGTACAACAGCTTTGAAAATGTCATTCATAACTTCACCACCTCAGATTCTTTCTTGCTATATGACAGCTTCCAAACTTTGTCCTCTCTCAATCGTTTAAGTTCTGCAGTCTGTAATTTTCTCAGATGGGAATTTTTCTATTATGCAACTCTCCTCCTTCACGAGCTTTACTGAATACCCATTAGAACAGAATCAACTTGCAAGGTTTGTTCTTAAATATAACTATTTAAATGCCGTAACATCCTTTTACCTTTCTTCTTCAGTAATCATTTCCTAACCACTGAGAACCTTAATATCCCGATATAGCCCTTACTGATTTTTCCTCATCGATCACATGTTCTGGAAGTGTGATCATGGTTTCTCTTTATTTGCAACTAGAATGTGTAATGTTCATTCTGCTGCAATAAGCTCAGACCCCACCTTCGGCGCCTTCAAAGGGTGCCATATTGGCCAACCTCTACCCTCAAGTTTTTTTTCCTTGATCCATCGGTGCTTTGTGGTTGCTCATGATCTTGAAGAGAACCCTACAAAATATAACAATTATTATTACCTCACATTTTCTTTTGCCGATCTATAGATTGGCAAAAGAATCTTCTTTTGTATCTATAGAATTTCCTTCCTGGGAAACTGGTTGAGAGGCATTTCTGTTTCTCTTACATTCTTTCTTACCTCTTCCCCTCCCACCAGGGGATTATTTTCCCATTTTGTTTTATAGTTACAGAAAAGGCGACTGAACTACATTAGTTTTGATTTTTAATTTAGATTATATTAATTAAAATACTTAATGGAGTAAAATAAATATAACAATACAAATCAGGCTTTGTCTAAATTAACTTACCATAGTACCTATCCATAACAAATCAGCCCAAATGAAAGTAAAATCAAAAAGTTTAGGATATCTGTTAAAAACGGAGTTTCTTAAAGGAATTTAATGTAAAAACGAATATATCAGGAATTATCTGATTTTAGGATAAAGGCGATTTATCATTTCTGAATTTCTGTCATTCGAAATTATATTAGAATTTAAACGTAAACCTTGGATATTTGTGGCTTCAAAAAATCAATAAAAATAGGATTTTAAATACATGCTATGAGAATGTCTATTCAATCGAAGTTTAAGTTTTTACAAAATTGCTTTTGATGAAAGATTTCGTGTATATATGTCATTCATATCCAATTTTAGGAATTTAAAAATAAAATACCCCTTAATCTTCTTTTAAGCCTTAATTTTTGTTAAATAATAAATTTAATTTATGGAATACTCTTATCTCTTAATCATAATAATAATAAGTTAATTATTAGTTGTTGGTCTGATCTTTCATCATTTGACTTATCACTCACATCTCGCCTTATTTGAGGATTCAGCATAAATGCGTTTGGTCCAACAGGGGTTTTCTGACAATGGGATAATGATCGTTTATTGCTCTGGTGGCGACATTTACGTTCCATTTGACGAGATGATGTTTAGAAGAGAGCTTTCATGTAGTATTTGGCAACAGTGAGAGAGTATAACTGGGCTAATTCCAACTTGAAATGAATGAATTTATTTATTTATCATCACCTCTCACTAACTCTATAATTTAAGAAGGGGATTTTTTGAGTATTTGAATAATAATTTCATCTTAGTTTGGTTATGACTTATATTTTTTATCACAGTTATTTCTAATAATTCTTTTTTAGTATCAAAAACAAAATGGTGAGGTTCAGAAAATTTCTATACATTTAAACATGACTGCTTTTTTTAGATTTGAAAATTTAATTTTAATAGCGAGGTGCAAGTTACCCCCGTAAGGGGCAGTGGCGAAGCTACTGCCTGGTCTGTTTATTATTAAAAACAATCCTCGCTTTTAATCTGAGTCCTAAAAGTATTGAAACAGAAATTGGAACGAAAGAGATGAATTCAAAGTGGATTTATGTGAAAATTATGTATTCCCAAAAGTCAATAGTGCTTGAGTGTTGAGCCCGTTTGGTGCACAACTATTCTCAAGCTTCTCTCCTTTCGAAAATGGCTTACGTCCCTCTGAAAAGTCAGACAAATGGAAAAAATATCAAAATGATGATGAATTTAAAATTGATTCAGTCCATCCATACAGTCGATGCTGATATTCCAAGTGTCCACTTAGCAATCAGGCTAAAGTTTAAGTTTACATTCTAAAACCACTGTGTTGACCATCTAACTTGGCGTGCTATAATCCTAACATAAACCTTAGCCTTAAATTAAGAAAGCCTTTAAGGGTAGGTGAAACTTCAGCATTTTGAGAAGAAACAAACACCTCTTCTTCACTCCTTGTATTTGCTGACCTTGAGACCTTGAACAAGTCTCGTCCTAATGTTATCGTGGCTATGCCCTTGTTGAATTCACCATGATTTGAGTTAAAAAAAACAAATTAACTAATGAATGGGAAACAATGTTTTCGCAAAACATTTATTGACAATGATTTAAAACTAAAAAATGCAGCAAAATAAATATATCAATGAATAATCTAATCACTCTTATTTTGGGGCTCTTGCTCCCAACGACGAGAAACATCATGTATGCCTCTTGTTGTCAAATTCAACTGCTTTGCTATCAAAGAAGTCTCTAACTGAAGTTTTCATTTCGTAATTATTTGTCAAAGTTTTGTCATTTGAGAAATTATGCAGTGCCCACAAAGGATGGCAGTCTGTTGGTGCCAGGTCTGGCGAGTACGGTAGGTGACGAAGAGCTTTCCACCTCAGCTCCATGAGTTTTCATGGGTATGACATGTAACGTCTTGTCGGTCATTATAATAAAGAAACACGACATCAGTCAATTCTGGTCGTTTCTGCGCAATTGTATCTACTACCTGTTGTAGTTGTTGACTGCATAATTGAGCGTCGTTAGATTAGTGGCATTCCAACATTTCCCAACATCCCACCAGACAAAAACCATAAGCTTCTTTTGATGTCGGTCAGCCTTTGACTGAAGTTGTGCAGGTGCATCTTTGTCTGTCCAGCTTTTTTTATGTGCCACTCTAGAGTGTAGACACCATTTCTCATCTGTAGTAACCACTTTGTTCAGTCAAGAAAAACGACGCTTCATGGAGGGTAGTGTCATTCAGGCGTCTAGGCAGGGCTGTTAGTTGAATTCGTTTAGTTTACATGGAATCGTTTCATCCAGTTTGTTGATTTTGCACATGTCCTCTAAATGAGGAAATGGGCATATATGGATGTCATATATAGATCAGCATTGACACAGGCGCAGAGGTGTTAGGCGGGGTAGCGTATTATTATTATTAGGTAGGTAAGGAACATAACGTTAGGTTGTAATGGCTTAAATATAGCACGTCACCTGTTATCGGTGTTGCTCTTTGAGGGTAAATGCTGTTGTAAAGTTCTCCATAGCCTTCGCCTGAACCTTCCGAAGTACTAATCGGACCAGATGTTGCTTAACAGTATCGATCACGTTACAGGACCACATAGCAACCTGATGCTGACCTGAGGGGAACTCCATTTATTCGAGGGAAGATATACTCTCCTTGGGCTTGAGTTTACGGGGGCTGGTTAAGAGGATCGATAAGGATTACCAGTAGAAAAAGAAAACCCCCAAACGGCTGAATTTTGGACCCTTTATTCAGGACGTAGAACTCGGGTTGCCTTCGCCTAAGATGAATTCGAAAGCGTTCTTATTGTGTATTTGGGCGAACTAATTCCTTGTTTTGGAGTTGGTATCTTAACTGACTGCGACTCCAACTGCAACTGACTGTAGCTACGATTGTGGAAGTGCCCGTGACTCTGATTGGCTAAAGGACTGCAAAACTGTCCTCCCTCAGTCTACCCAATATGTATATATTGTGGCGCACACCGTGGGCGTAGCTTACCAGTTGCCAATGATTTTAAGGGGGAGGGGGGCCTCCTCCGCTCGGTGTAAATTTCTCTATCCATGGAGATAGAGATTTATTTTATCTTGAATTCCAGAGGATAGGCCTTTGTGTTTCACGATTTCCAGCTTGCAAATAATGGCCGCTATTATCGTGTTTTCTGCTCTACACCTGCTGTAAGATTGTTTGGACAGTTGACCTTTTAGCGTGACTGAGGAAATCGATTTACTTCGTTTTACTGTGGATGCATCTGTACATGTGCACAGGCTTGCTAACGTGTGAACGTCTCGAATTCATTCTTCTCGCCTTGGCCTTTACAAGCATCATATATATTATTTAAATAGACTATTGTTATAGTTTCTTTGTTAAAAAAACTATTCCTTATTTTTTAGAGATGTTACATATTATATACCCAAAGAAGTATTATTTTTTATGAAAACTCCTATACTTATTTTAGATTATTTGCATGTGCATAGTTTTGTACGTGCCTGTTACAAGCCTTCATAGGATTCACATGATGCTCATGTGTGAGGCCTCATTGTGAAACCTATTCCACCTTGCCCATTTACACTATACAATCATAGTCAATAAGTAAGGTTTGACCACTTCTTAGCTGATCTTGGAGATCGAATTGGCCAATTTGAAACTTCCTAAACTAATAGTAGGCTCTTCGACGTCTTATTGCATCTTCTTCAAATGCTTGGTTGATACGACGTTTCGACTTGGCAGCGTTTAGGTCGGACTTTTAATCATACGGTAAAAGAGTACGTTAATGTTCACGAGAAAGTGTCATTTGCTGTGTAATTTTTGGTACTTTAGATACCATTTAGGGTCTCCGACTAATTACTGTGTAGTAGCTTAGGAAAGACTAGGTCACTATGCATTAACTAGTCGTAAACTCAGTATAAATCTATAAGTTAACTTTCAATTAAATCTAGAAATATAATTCTATAAATAAATAAAGTTTAAATAAAAGATGTGCGAGAAAATTGTTTCCAACCTCATAAATTTTATTTCTGTTGAACTACATTATATTTATTTGAAATAATAATAAATAGCATCTTCAATGGGATTTCCACCAATTAAGATACAAAGCTCGATTCGCTTTATGAGATTCCCTTTAAGCCAATGCATCAACTCCACATTTCCTTCAATTTGAGTACATTCTTCTATGTCGTGGTGTTTCCTCAGGTGTTTCGTATCTTTAATTTTCATTGCGTACACCTCCATTAGCATAGCCCAGATAAAGAAGTCATGTGTAATTAAAGTCTGGTGAAGAAGGAGACCAATGTAATATTTACTATATTTCCAGATTTTAGTGACCCCTTGTATATTAACAGCCAAATAATTAGCAAAAATACCTGCAAATTTTTTCTAAATCTTCTTCAGTGAAAGGAAAAATATTCCATTTGTAAGTCCTAACTTATACCATTGTATTCTTAATTTATTCATTGTTTAATTTCTTTCTGCCATTATTTATTTCTCTCTTCCTTTCAGCCACTGTACCTCTCTTTACAATTCTAATAAACTTTCTATCGAGTAATAATGGTTACTGTTCGCTAACTTAGTCGATTATGTGATGATTACTTCTGAATTGTTATTAAAATATTCACTATGTTCCTTATTTTCAAACCAACATGACGGAAAATGGCAGAAATTATATGAGAGAAATATTTTGGGGATGAAACGACAAAATAAATTTGGAAAAACAGGTTTTCTTCTTTAATCTGCATTTCACCTGCTTCAGGGATGCTCCTAATTTCTGCCTTCTACCAATACCAACATCGTTGTCTGACTCTCTTTAAAGGCAAGGCCAAATGTAGACATCGAAAATATGTGCTGAAAAATGGCTTTTTTTTAATATGCCAGGTTCATTAAAAGAAACTGCTACCTCCCAAGTTGCATTTACTCCTATATCAAAGATAACCTCTTAGAATTATCTTTTAAGGTTGTTCATTTTATCTCTTTGCCCTGAAGGCACGGCCAACACTAGAGAGAGGCAGATAATTGTGTATTTTGGAGTTAACTTTCATACCAAGACCCTGAGCCGGTGGCAACCCAGTTGGTGATCGTTGATTCGACCTCCCTCCATTATTAAGTCCGTTATGATTTACCCCTTTAGTCGGGCCCAACTAGGTTCCTGCATCACCCACTTAATCAAATCATCCTTAGTCGTAATCCATAGGGTCAATCAGCGCAGGGAAGGTGAACTCTTGCATTCAGCTTTTAAAAGTTAAGGAAGGCTGTTTCTTACAACTCAGCACATAGCAATGATAGAGGAAACTATAATACGACAAATTGCTAAACATCAATAGCACCACATGCACACTTACAGTTCAGAGACCATCAGACTGTCAAACACTTTCGATACGCTAATTACGAACATGTTGATTCACACCCCAGACTAACTCGTATTCTACTTCACACAAGAGGTACACAAATTCCTCCCCCTAGCAAACGACACTATGCCAGAAAAACATCAATATTCAAAGCAAGCAGATGTCATTCTCAACCGTTATCAAATACGGATACGCAGAATTAACCACTTCTGGTTAGAGTTCATTGCTCGTGAGATACTCACGGAACTCACATACGCTCCAATCACACTCACAGCCGCGAACCATACGTGCCTGAGGAGAACACAAGGCATAAAAAACTCTGATGAACGCACAAGTTTCTCTCTTCCTTTCACAGACATGATACTACACGAAAGCAATAAACTCACACCCCTATATGCAAATACGTAAAGACATAGAACATGAAAAGTGGACAAGCTAAGAAAGGACGCGACCTACAGAAACGCACACCATAGACATTAAGCTGAATAAGCGCTGAGAAGTTTCCCATCAGCCCATCGACACGTAATACACCATCATCACGAATCTCATCGTGTCATCCCCTACACCCACCTCTTTTCTGTAACAACTGACTAGCTATATGATAACTACCTAACCACGACGCATCAGTCTCAAGGCATTGACTTGAAATTCCCACCATCTCTCCTGAAGCTTTTTCCGTACCCTTTTCCTCTCTTGCTTCTTGATTTTCTGTGGTTCTTTACTGTCATCCTTCTTCTATTTTTCTATACCCATTCTGATCTTATCTGAAGTGGCAGCCATTGCAGGTTAACTAACAGAAGCTACAAAGAATTAAGGAAATTTAAAAATTATTATATAAAATAAGGGCAAAATATAACTTCCTGGCCCTATTTAAAATATAAATTTCCACCATATCTATTTAAAATTATTTTGGCCATTTTTATCTATAGATTTCTTGTCTTTGGCAGGTATCAACCACTAGAAAAGATTCACCTGTTTAACAGATTCAAATTCCTATTTCGAAGAAATGAAACTGTTAGATGGAGAAGGACAACTTCACTCAGAAAGAGGGGAATGGGGAGATAGGAAGGAGAAAGTGAACAAGGACGAGAGAATAAATAGTGTTTGTGTGATCATAGTTAAAAATGATTTATTAACTTGATTGTTTAACTTAACATACAGACGATTGAAACGTAGTTTTTCTCAGAAGTAACATTTATTTAAGAAAACTGATTAACAAAATAATTATGATTCTAAAAGGTGTTCCATAAAGGCCGCGGAATATTAAAAGTGAATAATTAAAATAATTAAAACGCATTTTTCAAAACATTGTTATAGTCTGCATATTTCTAATGAGTTACGTCTGAGGTTTAGGTAGGAAACACAATGTGGGCCCTATGTCCACCTGTACTGAGGCTGCATACATTTCTGTGCTCGTCGAAACTCTCTCAAAGATGTGTGATTCGAGGCCTCTAATCACCCGCCTGATTTCAGCCTTAAGTTCAGGAATTTTTCTAGTTAGTTGGCGTATAGCTTTGATATTCCGTACCCCTATAAGAAGAAATCTCAAGGGGTAAGATCGCAAGAACTTGGTGGCCAATCCTTGTCACAATGCAAGGATATCAGTCGTTGCGTAAGTCTTTCGTGGAGTAATGCAAGCGTTTGGCGCGAACTGTGGCAGGTTGCTCCATCTTACTGAAACCAGAGGTTGTCAATCTTCTTATCTTCTAAGTTCAGCCATAACTGAGTGGATATTATGTCCAAGGTAACGTGCTCCATTAACTGCATTCCCCTCATAATCATCAAAGAAGAACGGTCAAAGCTCTTCACTGCACCAGAACAACACCACACAGTCACTGCAAGTCTGTCCACAACTCAGTCAGCAATTTGATTCCAGCTCCCGTGGTTAAGTGCATGAGGATGATGTGTAAGTTGAATTTTTTCCTCATGCATATGGAGATCATTATGCAGAATTCGATGTAATGAAGTGTTTTGTATATCCGACTGCTACGAACGACGGCGAATAGATTTTCCCGGACTTAGAGTGACATGTCTCGCACATCAGCAATTTTTTTCTCTGTCCGACAGGAACGATTCCGCCCAGGCGATTTGGCCGTTGGAACTGAACCAGTTGTTATAAACTTAATCATTACTCTGCGAACCGTAGACTCGTTGCGGCTTCATTTCTCACCAAGATGGTCGAAGTGTTCGAACGGTTGGCGTTGAACTTTCTCCGTTTTGGTACATAAAATTTCTTCACCATGAGAACGTGATGGTCAGATGCAAACTGCTCCAAGATGCACCGCACACAATAACTATCGATCGGAGAGAAGAGAGATATCAAAAATGGTAAAAGCATTTCTAAAACTTCAAAACTCCAAAGTGTTATCCAATTCAAATTCGGCGTCATTTATGGAACACCCTTTATATAAATAAAATATGTAAATAAAACTGTGTTAGCAAATGTTTCTTGACTATCTATTTAAAATGTAAATATAAATGTCACCTCAAGTTAAATAGTTACTTTAATATTACCGATACCTTTATGAATGGATAGTGACTTTTGAAACACCTTTAGCTAGACGTCGACCCCTTAAGCTTTCTCTTTTCACCTTTCTAATTGACTTACCTATTTTACTATTTCGTATGAACGGTAGGTTATTTTAAGCTAGTATTAATTGGCGCAATGTGAGATTAATTGCGTTGTTTTGACAATGTATATCCATATATCGTTAAATAATTTACAATACAGGAAACATTGGTTCCATTATACGTACTTTCAAATCTTTTAAATTCCTTTCAAGTCCATTATCTTTATCGAATTATCATCAAGTTTCGCTTATTCACCTGATTTTAGTTTTCTAAAGCAAAGCTTTGCCAGCTTTTTCGACCTCTATTTAAGGAGCAAAAAATGCAGTCTGACTCAGGTTGCCTTCATCAAAATTTAAATCCTTTGTTTTTAGATATTCAGGAGTCAAATTAATTCCTTGCCACAACAAATACCAGGTAACGAGATAAGTTGAGACTCATCTTGTCTCAAAGTATGTCTGGCAAAGGTATTTAAGATTTTCAAAACAATTTATCCAAATATTGCCTGCAATGAAACCTTTTCAAAACCAATAAAGAGGAAATCACTTACATCAAGGGAGATGGATTTTAACAAATCATTAGTCTGCCAAAAAAGTGATGTCATTTTATATAATGTAAAATGCTTCTCAGGTTAATTTAGGTTGCTCCAAATTTGAGGGAACCTAGTTAAAGATAAATTTAGTATTAGCTAAACCCGTTTTAATATAGCAAAGCATAGGCTATGATTAATCAGGTAATGACAAACCTTTTATAAGGTACAAAATTGGTGCTTAGGTGCTACATGAGCTTAAGGACAACGTATACAACAGTGAATATTTACAAACGATTCCAGAAATCAACCACTTTGTGGGTAAAGTATTTCTTATCAAAATATATTTGCCTCAATATTCTTTCACGTTATAAAAAAAATGCAGTATCTTGTAACTTTGCATTCGTTCTCCTCTTAATCTTATCTCAGGGGACTGAAGATATAGAGCTATCAAATGCTCTTCTTAAGGGTTATTGTTTAGCTTTGGAATCATCTTGGCAGCAAGTCTTTGAACCCTTTCCAATATCTCTCTCTTTCCGCAAATAAGAGCAACAGAACTAACCACATATTTCAGATGAGACCGAACTAAAGTTTTGTAGAATAGGATTACAATATCTTAAAATTAATATGTGAAGTTTCATCATATAAATTCGAGCACCCTGTCAGTTCATCTGCAAGCTAAAACGCATTTCCTAAGAACTTACACACAAACCGTTGAATTCGATTACGCCGAGATCCTTTTCAGAAGTTACTCTATTCAACATTTGTCTGGACATCTTGTAGCTGAGACAATGTCCTCCAACCACGCCGCTGGGTAGCAGTACCTTCTTCCTCTCTCACGCCGACTACCGCAAAATTCAGCCAGCTGACCCCTCACAATAGAGTAACCTAGTACGCGAATTTGTTGTCCATCGTCTTCGTGGGCTAAGTCTAAAGCAAGGAACCTGTTAGTGATGACTATTGGGAGGCTTCTCATTAGCGTTTGGGGCGCAACTCCTCAGCATACAAGTAAGAAGTTCTGATTAGCGGAAGTCTCAGTCGAGCTGTTCTTCAAGCGAAGGAGGTTGCTCTGCAGGCAACTGCGGTGGCAGAGTAAGAAGACTTATGCTGTTTTCACCCACATGCTGGGTAGTATCACCCCTACCGCAATACCGTTTCTACGTTAATACATCGAAACAGAGGCCTACCAACTCCTACCTCAGGGCTAGCAGCTCGACTTCCACCTCCCGACGATTCGAGCATCCAATACAATGGGTTGAGGGCCGATTGAAGTGATCGACGAAGGTGGATAAAGGAGAACAAATGCAGAATAAAGAGAACAAATGTAAATATCGTAGTTCAAGTGTACGAGTGATTGATGAAGGGAATGCGAGAAGGTAAGCAAAATTTCACTCATCTCTCCGCGGAATTCGCAAAGGGTGGAAATATTAGATTCAGTCTGATTCAGCTGCTTTCATTTGCGGAATTTTCGCGATAGTATAATAGCTCAAATACAGGTTTCTAACACTTACACACTTAAAGACGGCAATTTTTTAAATATATACACTACAAAAGTAACAGAATTTTTATGAATAAAACAAAGACTATCTAATAAAAAAAACATGGGACACCTTAAAACACTAGAATAAACAATAAATGTCTTTGCGGGCTCCAGAGCAAATGTAGGCACATGCTGCCATTAATTAAAGTTTTGAAGCTAATAACTTACCTATCCTACAGCTTCAGGGATAAAGGAAAGAACCAGTGCAGTGATAAGAGGCCCGTTATCAGTTTCTCGTAGAAGGGGTGAAGCCTTGAGCTATGTATATCTATGTACATATATCGATTTGTAGATAAATGGCGTTACTTTCCAATAATTTTTCAGATGTCATTTATTTTATTTAAGGGAAAAAATAACTAACTATACTAGTGGAATAAATGTGTCTTATGCGTTATGTAAACATTGTTGAGATGACTCCCTATTGAAGGGAGAGATAAATATTTGTTAGATTGAATGACTTAAAATTGGTTTAGAAAACCCGATGAAGAGTTAGGCTTAGAGAATGAGAGGTATACCAGTGTGCATTGAATTTGAACTCCTTTTCCTTTATTGGTCAACATAAAAAAGCGTATCACGTTCCTATTTTGGGCGTTGATCTTGGAATTGAGTAAAGTTTTATAGAATAGTAGAATATTTTCAGAAATTGCTCATGAAATACGAGTGATTCCAATACCTTTCGAATATCATTAATTCTTAAATAATATACTGACCTATATTCTTCCAACCACATCTATATACAGCAATTTACATGTCACACTATTATGGACATTTGAATAACCTTTGAATATAACAAGTAATGGAAAAAGTCCTTTCCTAAAGTTTAGACGTCGAAAAATGTAATTCTTCTAACATAAACAATGCATTTTGTTGACTACGAGCGGACAATTATTGATAACAAGATAATACGCTAGACAATTTTAGATAGCAAAAAATTAAATCTGTAATTCAGATACCTAAAATAAACTATCAAAGTACTACATTGTACACACCTAATTGTTAGGATAAATCATAAAACGGTGATCTACTTTGATTGCCTAAAGTTGTAAGCCTACTAAAATAAACTATGCACTTCTATTATCTGCGAGCAGCAACATTTATTGATAATGAGATATGATAATGGGCTAATGGGTGTCGCACGGGCTTCAAAGTCAATGTTGAAACTCAAGATATTTTTAAATGCTGCGTTCATTGCCCGTTGTAAATTATTCCCAATTTTAGAAATGGTTCCTTCAAATTTTTATTTTATTATTAAGAAACTGAAATCTATCTTTGGGCGAAAATATAACTTTCACAATTTTCTTCGTATATTAAAAAAGTATTTAAATCTGTGCAATTTTATTTATGAGCCTTCTTCACCCGCAAGATTTATAGTTTTACCCCATGTGGAATAATTCACCCCGCTTATTAAACCTCTGATATACATTCTTAATTAGTCTTCACCTTTTCTTGAGGAAGCTGCTTGACTTGAAAACGCATTCCTTCTCTAATGAGATGACATGAAAGACTCCATTTAGAGAAAATAAAACCGCCCTTTCAGGTTCAGAGTAATTTATCTAGTTTGCATTTCCATCACTTCATACAGTAAATGGAAAAAAATAGGTAACGCCCGCATAATGACAAGTCTCCATCTCTCCTGGTATGCCAGTTAAAGGCTGCTGCTAACTTCTTAACTTGTCTCTCTACAAGAGCGACTCTACGAAACCTACTCCTCCATTACTCAGGGACGCATTATCATTAACTCTAAAATACGGTGGAAAACATAGTTACCAAATCCTATAATTACAGACCTTGCAGTGTCTAAAGTACATCGTTATAATTACTGCATTAACAGTACATCAATTTTCATTATCATTTCTCAGTGAACTGAATAATTCATTGTTTTAGGATTCACTATATTAATCACATATTAAATTAACATCTGTATATTAATCATTTGTTGCGTATGTTAATAAAGCCTACAAACCAATCTCTTTACTTGAAATCCTTCCAAATAGGTAATATACATCCACGTCCTCCAAATTTACCCTGCGAGGTCAATGCCCTCCTTGTTTACGGAGGTAAATAAAAATAAAAGTATATAGGTTGTGCTGGCACAAAAATTAGTAAGAGCCCTACCACTGAAACCGAAAAATGTGTGTCCTGGAGTTGGAGCTTCTACTAATACACCCATTAATAGGACTCTCACCAGTTACTGTCTAGTGACTTTTCCATTAAAAAGTTACCACCACTTTGGATATCGATGCCGAGAGGGTAAGTAGCTATAAAAATATTAAGAATAGGTAAAATAGTTACATATTCGATTTGTCAACTAGCATTAAGTTATGGCAGTGATGAGTAGAGAATAGGCTATAGAGGGGATTGATCATCTATCTAACTCGTGAACAACAGAATTACAGAGCTAGAGAGTTAGAGATTAGCAAACCACCATGGAACTACTCTAAGGCGTGTCTTAAAATAAAAGGTTGGGTAAGGAGAACAAATTAAAGAAAAGAGGTAAAATATTGTTTTGGTAATAATCACACCACGGAACGCTGACTCAGCTGAATATATTGATAACTGGTACCATAGATTCGCCGGTCACGGTTTGTGGTATTGGCGTGTGTGCTCTTCTCTAGAAATAAAACATATGTTTTTCCAGTCTATTTTTGAGATTGTTAACAGAGAGGCTTTCAACTACAATTGACTGGAATTGTTTTAAACTTAAGCTTAAATCCATCTATTCTCTCATTGCATTCGTGCGGTCATTCAAAATGTAGCACTAAATTTACGTTATCAAACCCTTTTATGATCTTAAATACCTCAATCATTTGCGCACGCAGCCGACAATTATCTAGAAAAGGCAGATTCAATGCCTTAAATCTATCTCAGTATGTTAACCCAGGAGCGCATGATAGTCTTTTTACATTTTCAAACTAGTTAATGAGTCAAAATGATGACTGCTGCTGATATTTATTAAATATATGAAATGACACCCGAGTTATATGTAGAACGCCAGTGTAAATAGGCACCATGCAGCTTACAGTATGCATTGAATTTTATTGAGGCTACAGTTTACCTAATGGTACGTATAACTTGTACCAGGAAAATAATTTATTCTTTAAATATTGACAAATGGAGTATATATATATATATATATATATATATATATATATATATATATATATATATATATATATATATATATATATATATATATTTATAAATATATATATATATATATATATATATATATATATATATATATATATATATATATATATATATATATAGAAAGAGAGAGAGAGAGAGAGAGAGAGAGAGAGATAGAGAGAGGGAAAGAGAAAAGGGAGGTATTGGAGGACATTTCCTAAATCTTGAGTTGTAAGTAAATAACATTACAAAGATGTTTTATTATCATTTAATAGATTAAAATACTTATATTATTATTTGGGTTTAGAATGATATTGGACTTAACATTGCACTTTGTACATTTTCGGGTTGACATTTTATTTTAAAACACCTCACCTCCAATGTTATGATCAATTTTGTCGTACAGTATTTAATCAAGAGTTGCACAAATTTACCAGGTACATCGGCAGGTTTTAAAAAAAATCAGTACAACCTCTCTTAGGAAGTCTAGTTCAGTGATGTTATTATGGATCTTTCTCACGAACTGATCCTCCTTCTTGCGTATCGACTTCTAATCTTCTTGTCGGACAGAAGGATCGATCTTGATGAACTGATCCTCTTTCTTGCGTATCGACTTCTAATCTTCTTGTCGGAGTTAAAGATCCTCCTTCTTGCGTATCGACTTCTAATATTCTTGTCGGACTGAAGGATCAATCTTCACGAACTAAACCTTATTCTCTCTTATCGAATTCTAATCTTCTTGTCTAGGGGAAGGATCGATCTTCACGAACTGATACTTCTACTTTCGTATCGACTTCTAATCTTCTTGTCAGGCTGAAGGATCGATCTTCACGAACTGATCCTCCTTCTTGCGTATCGACTTCCAATCCCTACTCTTTCTTTTCGGAGCGTATTTATAGGCGGATCCTCACTCCATCTAAAGGTGTAAGTGACCTAGGCCACAGGGGGGTGGGAGACGCGAATGGTGAGTTCGCATCTGAGGAGAGCGAAAATTGCAGAGGTTAGCACTGGGATGCCCAAGTTGGCTCGCTAATTAGAGACTCGCAACCGCACCGCTACTTGGCGTGCCTTTTGACTAGCACCGCTTTTTTTCATAACCACGGGTTTGTGGGTCTCGTAAGTAATTGGATCGTTAGAGCGTCGTTTAAGGGCCTTATGTGGTCACCTTAAAACAGATGTTAGCTCCAACTGCCCAAAGTGGCGGAGAGATCAAACAGGGTAGGCAGTTACGGTTATTCTCTGGCTACCGCCCTCACGCTTCTCCACATGGGGGGGGGGCGCTTTAATATACCTATTCTCCTCTGGGATGCTTAGTGTAGCCATTTCTCTACAGTGATAAATAATGGTGTTTATGAAAAATTAGAGGAAGTCGAGCCTTCAATAATCCTAAAAAGATGTGCTTATCATTCTCTGCAACTGGCAGTATCACATTCTGCATCATAATGCTTACCAAGAAATTTAGAATTTTTTATTGTAAACAGTCATAAATGGTTTTCAAATTCTAGTGTCAGACATCAGAAATACTGTAACTTGAAAAAAGTCATAAATGATAGTTTAACACCTTGGAAAATTCCTGCCTAAGGTAAAACTCGATGGTTGTCCATTAAAGTAGCTGTTGAAAGGATTGTGAATAAATGGTTGGAATTGAATATACGTTTTCAAGTATAAACACAAAATGAAAAGTGTTACGCTTCAGAAATGTTACTTTAAATCTACGCTGATGAACAGAATTTAGGATAGTTCTCTTTTTAAATCCTTTTTTAAAATTAGTACAACATGTGAATAAGCTGTTTGAATCAAAGAATATCGGGACAGTTAAATTATTGGATGTACTTTTACCACTCTTTGAAACAATTGGTAAAAGATTAATGGTGCCAACATCCCAGGCTGATTGATTTATGTACCTGCCAAATTGAAGAGTTAAGAGTAACAGGACTTTTACTTAATGGTGAAGAAGAGAATCTAAGGAAGCGCTGTCAAAATTTTGCCTTGTATTATTTAAGCAATTATAAGAGAGACTGCCAGATAATTTAAAAATCTTAAAAAATATTTTTTTTTTGTAACCAACATGCTTCAACCAGTAAAAGATATTTTTAAATATTGTGAATTGATGAAATATCTATTGGCTTCTGATAATAGTGTTGAAGAAGTTAGAATCCAACTGACAAAATTAAATTAGATTGTCTGGACACAAAAAACAATAACTTAGCTTTTCTGAAATGACGTAAGGCAGTTCAAAGATGCCTCAGGTAATAACCCATTTAATGCACTTTTTCAATGTGCGGCGTCTGTATTGATTTTACTACATCCAAAGGCAGATATAGAAAGAGTGTTCCGTGCAATTAATTACATAAAATCAAAACTCCAAAATGAAATGAAGCTGCCACTGCTCAATGCTATTTTGAAAGTCAAATATGGTTTAACACGTCTAGAAAAGTGCTGTTCTACGTACTAACTGCCTTGTATTCTTAAAAAAAGTTGGTACTTCAAAGGTATATGACTAATTCTTCATTTGCACAGCGTATTTTAGGTGCATCCTGATCATAATATTTGCCTTCATTTTGAATGAATATGGTAATTAATATTAATTGCTATATAATATTTAAAATTTTGTGTGCAAAAATATGCATTATTTTTAAAAAAATTTCTAGATATTTGGTAAGTAATATTCATTGCTATATAATATTTAAAATTGTGTGTGAAAAATTGTGCATTGTTTTTAATATTTTTTCTAGATATTTTTCTAGATTTTGTAAGAAAAGTATAGCTATTTCTAGACATAATTTCTTCCAATTCTAGATATTTACAGTTAGCAGAGCCTGACAACTATATCTTACGAGCTCGTTTGTTTGACATTAATAAACGTTTTGCGACAGGAGTGGAAAAGAAGTGCAGCTCGATTATAATAGTGAAAAGTGGAGATGGTTTAGCTTATGTCGTGAGATAATTATTTATAAGGTAATTTAAGACGACAATAGTCCAACCGACATTTAGCAATCGCCTTTTGCATTTAAATATGGTATTGACCTTTCGAATTAGGAATATTACTAGTTTTTTTAAAGTTGCGGAGGTGACGGGGTGTAACCACTCACAATTAAGTGGGGGTTATGGTAGGAAGTCACCCACTTCGAAAGTAACTAAAAAATGTTACTTTTTCGCCGAAATAGCCTAAAGTAGGCGGCGCTCTCGTGTTTATTATTTCGATAAACGTGCAGAGCCCATCGCATTAATTGTAGCCGAGAAATAGCGCATCTTAAACTGAAGTATTACCCAAACGCATATACGAATAATCTATAAATAAATAGTATGTACGTAAAAACAGTACTAATGGTGTTTGTTGGCATTTTACTCGTCCTTTACCGCTTCGTTTTTGCGCCAAAAGCAGTTATTTTTAAGATACTATAGCTGCAAATAGAGTTGTACTCAGAGTTCTAGTATCTTAAAAATAATTGCTTTTCGTGCCTAGCCGAAGCCGTAAATGATGATTAGAATGCCTAAATGACCATTAGTACGATTTTTAATAGAAAAAACACAGTGTAAGTCTTTTGAAGTTTCACTCAGGCTCAAACTGTGGCCGAACGATTGACGGGCAGGACCAGCTGAAAGATTCGCAGTTGGGAATTTGATAGTGGGGTAAATGGACAGTAAGAATAGTTGGAGGCAAAGTATGCAGATTGGTTATGTAGGGAATTTATGTTGTTTTTTACTTATAAAAATAATTCAGGATATCTTTTCAAAGTTAATTTTCCGCCTTTTATTCATCTGACCGGTAATATTCCTACTTTTTAACTTTCAATTTATTGATGAGGTATGAGGGCAAGGCAAGTAATTTTTATTCCATTATTTTAATTCTATTTATTTTAAAATCAATCTCATTGACATCAAATTAATAACGACCCTCCTTATTTTTAAAATGGCACTAACATAGTGCTATAATAAGCCTTAATAGCTCTTAAAGATTATGAATAATAGGTAATTATTCCACAAGGTTTCTAATCATAGGTCTTAATGTGTTCAATCTGGTGTCTTAGGAGAAATAAACCATGTCAGTTTTTCATGATGCTATGAGGACCAATAAAAACACTTTGTCCCCCAAAGTTAACTTTAACAACTGAATAAAAGGGCTCAAAATCTAACCAGATCACAATTTCACCCCGACAATATTACATTATAAGGGTTTATATGGCTCTGAACTGAATATTTTAGTTTTCC
This sequence comes from Ceratothoa steindachneri, assembly GCA_963969495.1. Classification (NCBI taxonomy): domain Eukaryota; kingdom Metazoa; phylum Arthropoda; class Malacostraca; order Isopoda; family Cymothoidae; genus Ceratothoa; species Ceratothoa steindachneri. Next base: position 150,549,626 of record OZ018317.1, on the reverse strand, counting down.
CTTTCTTAAGATTTTAGGGGAATAATATTCATCAAAGTGAATTCATATCATCTTTGCATCTAAACTAATATACATATGAATGAACATGAATATCATTTTAATAGAAAACTATGTTGGATTAATTAAAATGAAAGAAATAGTAAAGATAAAGCTTTATAAATTTAGTTTTGCTTTTATTCTTACTTTACACATTTTGATTGTCTTTATCTCATTTTCCTTTAAAAAGAGACAAATTAAAGGAAACCATTTTAATGATATTTACCTTAACATCTGAATAGCTAATAAAAGGAAGTTGTTTCTTGTTAATTCTATTGAATGTTAAAATGCATTTCTTTTCAAGATAGAATTTGGATACAGTGATAAATAAATACAGTAGAATAGAATAATTAGATACCATGAAGCTTACTGGCTGACAAGTCCGTCGATACGATCCTTGTTACTCTAACCCTTTCATGATAATTATTAGTGACTGCAGAGGGTCATAAATTAAGCTTATAGTCCTATTTGATTTATGGGCTCATTTAAAATTATTCGCCATCTGCGCCGTGCAACTGACATTATTGTTATCGTATTCTTCCTCCCAAAAATGATGAGGAATATCAGGTTCACTTAAAACCGCGATAAGGCCTCCTAAGATTTTGGTGGAGTTTTAATAAGTTATAAGTTTAATTGTGGCTCATCCTCTTGCCTTCCCTCATTACCTATAGAGAAGATTTTTGTTTACATATTACCTATTCTTCTACAGAGGCTGAGAAAATTCAATTGTTTCTCTAACTCTACTATTCTCTTCTCTTCATTTTCTCCACATTCAAACCTAAGTTCCATACTCAGCTTTTCTTCCTAAATCGTGCCCCATTTTCTTGCCAAACTGTCTCCCACACTTGTACCAGCTTCTTCCTCCTATCAACATTGTGGCTTTCGCATTCCAAAATCATCTGCTATATTGTCTCTCTCTCTGTCCCAATGTGTCACACTCAGCGATTACCTCGCCACCATTCCATCTATATGTTCCTCCTTTTACCTTAGGTAAATCATTTTGTGCGTTGATTAACCTCTACCTTACAACATACATTTTGTTCATACAATGCCCTCTTTTCTATTATCTTCTTTATACTAAAACTGCTCTTTTTCCTTAATCTTTCCTTTCTAAACCCTGTCTCCCTTCTCAAGCATCATCCGTTTCAGCTTTTGCGTCACTCCATGATCAACATATATATATATATTGCTACTAGTTCGCATTTAGTATCACATTTCATATCTCATTATGCTAATGGGATGTATTATTGATTGCAAACGCACAACCTGCCCAGGTCAGTACTCCCATCTCATCGAGCCACAGTTTATAACTATCTTTCATAACTAACTTTTCATACTTGCTTCAATTCATTTTAATAAATTTATGGTTTCTAAAGAGCAGAGTAATTGATGCCTAGCGCAATTATTTTCACTTAATTTCTAATTTTTACCTTCTTTGTAATTCTACTTGTCTCTGTATAGATTATAATACCTAAAATATGTTTCTTGGGTCTATGGAGGGTCCTCCAAGTTATTGCGCTTTACGAAGTCACCTGTTTATGTTGGTGGTGCGTGTGTGATGGCGTCTGGTTGAGGAGGACGCGACGGGTGTAGCAGGATGCCCTTTTTTATCACTCCACTCTTTGACATCACTTTTTTCGTGGTATTCTTTGTGGTCGTGATATACGTCTTTGATGAAGTAGTCTTTGATCGAAGAGTGCTAATTCGGTAGTTTTGTTCTTAAGGAAGAGCTATTTCAACACGAAAGGATAAGAGGAAACACAGGATTTATACTAAAATAAACATATATTTTAAATGAAACACTTAACTATGACGAACAAACAGTTAACACATTTATATCTTTGTCTCAATGCTAAACTCGTTTATTTCTGTTGGCATTTAGGCCTATCGCACGGATGCGATGACAATAATAGACAAATAGGAACACGTAAACACACCAATTGCCGATTAGTATTTTTATCGCGACTCTATTTGATTAGTGTTAAACATTAAATTAACGTACGCTCGTCTACAAGGAAACATGACCGAGGTTAAGCAATAATGGTTTCAACTCCCCTTAAAACCTGAGACGTACTAAACTTCTACTATCGCAATATGAATATAAATGTTCTTTCTAACGTACATGAAAGGAGGTATTAGAGAATGCCAGATGTCGCTGGAGGGCTTATCTATCACTTTGTAGTGTTGTCTTGTGTGATCCTTGAATCTCGTAGAGGTAGTATGGCGGGAAAGAGATGAGACGATGTAACTTCTAATTAAAGAAAAGGAGCTCCTTAGGGGTGTGTTCTTCTCCTCTCACTCTTACGGAGCTTGAGATGTGAGAGACACTCGAGTGTGAGCGGTTTTACTTTTATTCAGTCAGACTTTTCTCCAGTCTGTAAAGGATTCTTCGGTATGGCACCGATATCAAGATTGACTATTTATGTTAATTTGGTCCGGGAAGGGAGGATCAATTTTCACAATCTGATCCTATCGTTTCCCATGGAAATAGTCTTGTATGGCTGAAGGATCCATCTTCACGAAATAAACCTTATTCTCTCTTATCGAATTCTAATCGTCTTGTCTGGCTGAAGGATCGATCTCACGAACTGATCCTTCTACTTTTGTATCGACTTTTAATCTTCTTGTCTGGCTGAAGGATCTATCTTCACGAACTGATCCTTCTTCTATCGTATCGACTTCTAATCTTAGGGTCTGTTTGAAGGATCGATCTTCACGAACTGATCCTTCCACTTTCGTATCGACTTCTAATCCTTTCCCTTTCTTTTATGGGCTTATTTATAGGCGGATCATCGCCAAATCTAAAGGGGTGAGTGACCCGGCCACAGTGAAAGGAACGCGAATCGTAAGAGTGAGAAGTGCAGCGGTTGGCACTAGGGTGCCCAAGTCGGCTTGCTAATTAGAGAGACTCTTAACCGCCGTCGCTACTTGGGGTGCCTTTTGACTAGACCCACTTTTATTTTTTTACATAACTACGCGTTTGTGAGTCTCGTAGGTAATTGGATCGTTAGAGCCTCGTTTAAGGGCCTTATGTGGTCGCCTTAAAACAGATGTTAGCTCCAACTGCCCAAAGCAGCGGGGAGATCAAACAGGGTAGGCAGTTGCTGCAATTCTCCGTCTACCGCTCCCATGCTTCTCCTTATGGGGGTTTCAATGTACCTATACTCCTTCGGGATGCTTAATGTAGCCATTTCTCTACAACAGGTATCGAGGGCTTGTTGGATTTATTTCATCATTCTCTCTCACTCATGTGAGATAAACATTGTGTATTCGCCGCGTGTTTAACTCAATTTCTTCTTTGTCCTTTGGATTCCCAATTAATTTTCTCTCCATCTCGATCGATCTTGCGAAGCGTGCCTTAAAAGTTTGTCTATTCGGAAGATTTTTGTCTTCCTCGTAGACAAGTGGTCTTTTAAGCTGTTTAATTGACATCAAAGCGGTTGCTCGCTGCCTTAATGTAAACTGTTCGAATCCCACCCCAGTTCGGATCTTTTCGAAGTAGGAAATAGCTATTTCCGAAGAAAAATAATTCCGTTTGTTCTTTCTGCCTGTGTGTTGGATATATATATATATATAAATATATATATATATATATATATATATATATATATATAAATATATATATAAATCTGTAATATATAGAGGTTACCATCTCTTCTCCAATTATTCCCTAATGCACAATGAATTGTAGACTCTAAAGTCTTATTTTAAAAATAATTGTTTCCCCCCCACCTTTGGTTGACAAACTAATCAATAATTTTCTTACCAAAATTTACTCTCCATCCTTTCTGTCCTATAATGTTCCTAAAAATGAAAATTTTTTCGTAGTACCTGAAATGAGACCTTACAATAATTTATTCACTAGAAAATGCAACAAATTACTCAAAAAATATTTCTTTCATACAAACTTCAAAATCACTTTTGTCAAAAGACAAACTTCCTCTAGAATTGAGCAACCGTGTTGTTTTATGCTTTAACTTGTCCATGTTGTTTGCAAGGAACCTATATTATTAGTACAGTTGGCTCATTAAAAGAGAGGTTTTGTTCTCACATAGGAATAAGCAATCGCACTAGAAAAACATTGTCTAAGAAGGAAGCTTCTGTAATTAGAAATCACATTATACTAGCAAGACAGAATGTTCCATAGATAACTTCAAAATAATTGGTCATAATAACAATGAATATAGTCTAAGAATTTTGGAATCCCTACTAATACGTACAAAATCTCCTACCCCCAACATAGATAATACCGCTGTTCCCCTTCTTATTTCTTAATTTTAATTACCTCATTCAACACTCAACCAACCTTCTCTTATTTAACAACTAACCAATCAAATTCCTATCCTTCTTTAAGCCAGCTCCTTTATAATTTCTTCACTTTGTGATTTCTCCTGAACTTCATCGGTAAGCAATATTATACTGTAATTATATACTTGTTCTTTTTTTTCGTGTCAATAGTGGTTATATTAGATTGATAATTTGATTCTCTTGCCTTTTAAATTCCTGAGTTATTTTCTAACTTTTGATTTACCTACATAGTCTTAACCTAATTATTTTTAATATTTTTAATATTTTTTAACTGTATTAGATTAATTTATGTTTTAGAACCTAAAGATGGGTGATACGCCCGAAACGTTGTTCTATAAATAAATCACATGTACCTCAGCCTCCTATGTGTCCTTACTTTCACCGTGAAATTGAAGATTAGACTGCTCAGCAGCAACTCATATGACTATATATATATATATATATATATATATATTTATATTAGTACCCACACCAAATTTAGGAGTCGTTGCTGACTCTCTAGTGTCTCATTAAGGATAAATATATCATCTCCAAACCAAAGGGCACTCACTAGTCTCCTACCAACTATGACTCCTTCTTGATTTTTGTCTTTCCCTTTACAATATTTACCCAATGACTAGGCTCGAAAACTTAAGACATAGGCTGTGTGCCTGGTTGACTCCTCTATCGATTCCAAGCCACTTTGATTATTTTTAATGTACGTTGATTTTCACTATTAATCACAAATAGCCTCCTTAAAACACTTAGTATTTCTAATCTCCTCCCACATCTCCAAGACTTAGTTAGAATTTTACATTAATCTATCCAATCTTTTCTCTATTCATAGGATACTTTCAAACAGCAAATACCTCTCCTACTTACCCTTTCTGCTAAGTTCTGTGCATTACAGGTAATCTATCTGTAAATCCTCTCCCTGTCTTAAATTTCAGCGTGCTCATCGGATATTATCCTTGTGTGCCACACACCCTTTCTTTCACATTTTTGTTATAATGCTCTCAAACAACATTTCTAAAAAATGTTGTGACGCTACTCACAGATAACCATCTCATCATCTTCAAACCATTAAATAAAAATAGCAGTGTCCCTTTCACCGTTTATCCAGTATGTTTCAGAAATTTCTCTACATACCCATCTGTTATTATTTATTATTCTTATAAATCAATATTCTATATCTTACCTTTCATTTTCTCTTCGTCTGTCATTCATTACCCGAAATATATTATCTATCTTCTTATTGGCATCTACCTTGCAACCTCTCGGTCTTTCCTTCCTTGGAAGAGATCTACATAGTAATCTTCCGTTAGGCTCTTGACCAATTTTTCCTCCCCATTTTCCACATCTTTATTCTTTACTCTCTCTTTTCTCTATCCACCGCTTACCTTTGCTCTATTTTACAATCATTCACACCTTAAATATTCCACTCTTTTATCTTAAATACTTCTTAGTTGCTTTTGGCCTCTTAACTTGCATGTAGCACTATTTTTGTAATTTACGGGAGCCTCTTCAAAATGTTCGTAGAAAATTGAATACATAAAATGGAAACAAAATGAAGTGTAATTTTCATTTTTAAAATATGGTTGATGGAGTTTAGAAAACTGGGGAGTTTCCGTCATGCGTTTGTACAGGTTTGGAAAAAAGTCTGATGGGGCGAGGTCATTTGACCTTTTTTGTATCACTCTGTTGAGGATGTTAAAAAGTCCTTCATACTTTATATAATTCTCAGTTTTATTGGAATGGTTTAAATGGATGCTATAATTGCTTGCAAAAGTCTATGACCTCAATGGAGCATATGCTGAAAAATAAAATTCATACTTCAATTTCTTTTAATTTGATTTCATTTTTCTCTAAACCCTTTGATGACCACTCAAATCATCCTACTACTCTGTCAAGCAGACTTTCATTGCCATCAGTCTCTCTCGACTGCATTTGTTATCTGAGATCGTATCCAAGTTTTTTATAGTACTTCTTTTCCTCTTCTATATTTGATCATCCTATCGTAACTTCTCCCATCTAGCTTGATATTATTTTCTAGAACCACTTTTCTACCTTCTCTCCCATTCTTTCATATTTTCCCCTCCTATTCTCTGTGACTTTAATTTTTCTACATAATCGCCCTAATCTATTCACTTTCTCCTCCATGAAGCTTTCATCATTTACTCCTTTTTTCAGACTGGATCTCGATGCACTTTCAACATTATCACCCAAAGCTCATATTCAATCCTTATTCCTTGTTTCTCTTACATGTATATATTCTCCACATATCTCTTCACTCTTTATATTCATTTTAACAAATTCCATCGCACTTTTCCTTTCTCCACGTTAACATGTTGGAATCATTTGATCTTCAAAGATCTCCATGGTTAAGCTCTTTTTAAATATGAATAAAAACATCGTAGTATCATTACTGTTCATATCTTTCCCCATTAATCCCAAATGATAATTATAATCAACAATAAATAACCACCTATTATTTATGTGGTTTAGGTGAAGCTAGGATGGTGTTTGTTTATACTTTGAACCACAGCTCCCTAATATATACTAATTATCATGTAAAACACAAAGACAAAGTAATCGCAATTACCGAAGAACCCTTAATCCATCCTAGCACAAATCAATTAACAAGTTAATTACAAGCAGTCATTATCACAATAGGCGAAGAGACCTAACCTAACATAATCTTCCTCATTTTCATGCTTTATTTTAACTTAATCACTGATTCAATTTTTCTGATGTGTCGCTTGATACATCAAGCCCTTTCTTGTTGTAGGTAAAGTTTCATGCTTTCCCTCAGGTTACGCTTTATTTGACTGTGGAAAGGGCATCTCAATAGAGCGTCTTAGATGTTTGAATGAAGCAGAACATTCTGCGACATATTTAGCATGTACCCAAATCTTTATAAAAAAAACAACCAGTAAAAACATTCTAATTTACTATAGGAACTAATTCTAATTCCAACCGGGTCATCAGGATAAAGACTAGGGTCCACATCCAGCATGTCAGCCATCCGTCACTCAAATGAATGAATGGGCGCAGGACAAACGGGTTTTCGGCTTTCCATTTGCCGCAACAATGGTTTGACGCGAAGCAAATGACCACAACAATGATTATTACTTCTGCCTATGCAATATCAAGGAGTATTGGCTAAAGACGCGATGTCGAATCAAGTATCCCAACCTGGCACCTACAATTCGGCCATTTTCTCACAGTAATGAGCTACCAGTTTCAAGTCCACCAGTAACACAGGATCAGATTAAAGAAAGTGGTGAACCCAAGGCTGGAAGCCAAGCTGATATGGAAAACATGACCTAATTAGGGACTTTGATCTACCGAAATAAAAGGATGAGTTTCATGGATCGTGGCAGAAACAACCGAATTAACTGCGGCATGGTGTGCGGATTCCTACTGCAGGACATAAACACTAAGAACTGTCGTCATTCCCCAAAGGAATGGGTAAATTTGTTAGTAGGCTAATGCTCATGCACTGACGAGAGACCTCTGCAACACCTGCCCATACAAACCAAATGAATAGAAGCTTTTCCTAGATTCCGGAAAGAATTCTTTGAAATCCGTTCTTCTGTACAAGGCTAACCAGCTCTTGTCGGTTCCTATCCCACAGAGTTTGATAAATGAAATACCTTTTATTAAAAAAAAAATAATCTCGCGCGGAAGCAATAACGCTACTGAGCGCTTCTTGCTAAAGTGTCTCGGGTATTCAAGAGAAAACTGAGTCGTGTGCATGGCCTTTAACGTGTTAAGAAAAGACTGAAAGCTTACGATACCATGAAAGCTTTTCTTGATAATACCAAAAGGAAGCCAACCAGTAGGGAATATGTGCAGACAAGGAATTCATTATCCTACTTTTTGTTTTTCAAAGTCGTTAGAAGATGCATATGTGCTTCTTCTGCTAATGAAATAGCAGAACCAATAAAAACCACTACATCCAAAGCGAATGGCCTCCAAGACCTAAAGTTACTCTCCAAATTGATTAGACTGCCTTCTCAATCAGCTAGTAGAGGCACAAAAAGTCTTCCTACCAGCCAATTCGGGTTTTCAATACCTGACAGTGAAATTCAAAGTTGTTGTACCTGAAGCAACATCGAAAGCAGATGTACTCGTATCAAAGGGTCCTGAAGTTCCTTAATTATTGACGATCATAAATTTTTACAAGCCCTCAATCAGGCTGAGGATACTGCTTACATTAGTTAATGTCGTACGTAACGTTAACCTTCGCATTCACCTTCAACTTCACTCTCAACTTAATTTTCACCTTCACTCTTATCATAACCCTCAATTTCATTTTTACTCTCAACCTCACCTTCACCGTCTCCCTAATTTAGTGTAGAATTTTAGTCAAGCCTACAGTAAAATAACAAATAGTGTTAACCGTTGCCGAAGAAAGGGGTTTTTGGGAGGAACAGGCCCGGCAGCGAATTAGGCGTTTGTATAGACCAGGTTATGATTTGGGGCAAGGAACTAGCGTAAGCTTCTCGCATAATGTTTTGCCAATCAGTTATGACTTTAGTTAAGATTTTAAGCTTTTTAACAAATAAAAGTTGTTGCCAAGCCTTTATACATGAAATAATCGATTGCCTCAGAGCAATATTAATTCTTCTAACCAAGTGTCCTTTCGCAATTCAACACAGAAACTGCATTTACGATTATTGTAGTGCCTACGCTAACGCGAAGATGCGAATAAAAGTTTCATAAAATGTCCAATTTTTCAAAGTCGTTGCCCTAACTTGACTTAAGACGAAAAGTAGTAGCATAATTTTTAACGTTCTAAACTCTAATTAGTCCTGGGGGAAAAATAATACCACAGCCTAAACAGGGGTCTCCTATGTTTGGTGAGTTATAAATGACATAGGTCATTTTGAACTTCGTAACCTGAAGAGAAAATGTAAAAATAAATAGAGAAAAAATAATAAACAAGATGTCAAAATTACATCTGAGAGGTCAATTTTTGGAGAAGTTGATTATTTTAGATTTGTTAAAGATAAAGTTCGCTGGTTTCGGTCCTCCTATTAAGCTGCTGTATTGATGCTTATCAGGCGGACATTAGCCGGGGCAAGCAAGCCCTAACTCCCCACCGTGATGGCTAGTGCCCAGCCACGTTGGTAACCTCTCTAGTAAATAGTGTCAGCTTAAAAAGAATCGGGATGGAGATTCGAACTGCAGACCCAGCGATTGCCGGGCAAGCGCGCTAACCACTTTACAATGATTAATTAATTAACTTTTATTAAACGTGAAATTTTATTAGATATTTAATACCCTATTTAAATTATTAGTATTTGCTAATTTTTATGTAATATGGAGGTCATCCGGGCCTGTCACGGGGCATTAGGGAGTGGTGGAGTAAAGGGTGGGATTGAAGATCACCAGGATTGGACGTATATTCGTCTCTAATGAGAAAGATTTGAGGCGGAATTTTTCACGCTCTGTGAAGCCAAAACAAGTTGTGTATGAGTGTATAGTGTATAGAGGCAAGGGATTTAATATTCCTGTATATCTAGTTGATGTTGATTGGAGGAAACGAAGCCACTCAACCAACAGTCCTACTCTAAGGGAAGATTTTGGGGATAAGGGATACTTATTAATTTTTCCTATTTTCCCTAATATTTATCAATCTGTTTGGTCAATTAGGTGTTAATAAAATTACAAAATATAAAACATAATTTTATAAATATAATACAAAAATAGACATTTATATTAAAATCAATAATATAAGTAATAAAACTAAGTAAAATGCCGACAAATGAGAGCGCACAATAACACTGATCTGAACGTAGAAATAAATCCCTCCAGTAAAGGTTTAATTAACTTAGCTTCACACCTTCGTGTGACATCGAAGCACAATTCTTTTAACCTTTCCCACTTATAAATGGCTCAGGCTTTACTCTCTTTAAAACCAACTTGGCATTTCTAGTTGAAATGAGACCTAAGTACTAGGCATAACTAGGTTAAACAAAGCCTAAGCAAAAGGACGTACTAGCCTAAACGAGCCCTAATCTACTAGTATGGATGGCATGGGTAGACAAGGATAGCTTAATTGATGCCTAAACATTAGGCTTGCCTAGTGAGGCCTAAGCAATAGGCATGGCTAGCGTAAATGCGGCCAAATGGGGAGTTACTGCTAGCCTAAATGTGGCATAAACAGTAGGCATACCTTGCTTAATTAAGGCCTATGCAGTAGGCATGGCTAACTTAAACGAGGGCTTGACCCTTGGCATTCGTAGTTCTAATGAGGCCAAGGTATTAAGAAGGATTGTTTAAAATGTAACATAGAAACAAGAGTGAAATTAATTCCTTTCTGCAAATTCTCTTACCCTCTTAATATCAATCACCTCCTACTTACACCAATCCGCAAATCCTCTTTCCCTTTTAACACCAATCACCTCCTCCTTCCACCCTTTCGCAAATCCTCTTTCCCTTTTAACATCAATCACATCCTCCTTCCACCCTTTCGCAAATCCTCTTTCCCCTTTAACATCAATCACCTCCTCCTTCCACCCTTTTCATTCCCTCATCTGCATTTTAGGCTATTTTCTGGTTCGTATTTCTGTATGTAATGAAATCTAAGGAAATAAACAAAATTATAATGTAATATGATATATTTCATAATTAACAAGATATAAAAATTTAAGTGATGATATTTTTTGCTTCGAAAAATTCAAAGGGTTATTAATAGTAAAAAAGTATTTAGTGATATTAAGAAACCGACGTCAGGTTCCGTCGGGCTTATCATCGATTGTCTTACTGATCTTTATGTGAATATCATTAACTTGTCAGATGGACCACGCCCATATTACGACGGTTCTCGTCCACTAGCAGGCTTTGATTGAGTAAAATACCGTAGTTCTAGTAGTTAGTAAAGATATATTTAAATAAGTTTCAGAATATTATACCGAAATAATATGAAAATAATTAAAAGACTAAAATAAGTTTAGGGTCGCCAAAATAGTATTGTTATAATCAAGTTTAACGAGTCAATAAATCAATGAAATATACAAAATACAGATTAATTTTAAGATGAAAGTATTTATAAAAGTTTGCAGGTAAATAAATATTTCTGTTTATGGAATAGACAGTAAAAAAATATCTTGATCTAATGTGGATGGGACCAATGCTTGTTTCTCTAAGAAATCACAATTATGAGAATCAAACAGTAAAATCTTATTAATCATTTTAATGGCAATGTAATTTTTAATTATAAAACTGAATACCTATATCTCATTAAATTGCAATTCATCCTTCGCTCAACAATAAATTAATTTATTCACCCATAAATATGAGAACGAAAAGAAAATTGATTGCTGGGTAGAACCTTACTCTGACAGAAATGTATTTAAAAATAAGTAAAATGTTAATTTGATTTGATGTTATTTTAACAAGTTTTGTTGTTTAAATGACCTTTATTACGCCAGAAGCATTAAGATAATCTCAAGCTTCCCTCAATATCTAAAAAGCACTAGGTTGCAATACAGATTTGAAAGGGGTTGGCAATTCATATCTGTTAAATCTGGTCTATTTAGGTTACGGCAGACCTAAAAGTATCTGGTAAAATAAAAACTCACCTTTTTCTAGTTATATATTTATATTTTCATCTAATAAAATCTCTTTCTTGCTCTACACTAAATAAAAACCAATCAATATAAACGATAAGTGGGATTAATATCTAATCATTCTTGTAAAGTCTTTCTAATATTAGTAGCAAATTTTAACAAGTTTCAGCGTCGTTTCGGCAAATTTCTCGTGTTATATTTCCATGTTTAAAATCCGAAAGATTTACTTCATGTTTACTTCAAGATTTGCTGACTTTAGTGGCTGATGTGAACTAAACGCTCACGTGTTTTGATGCCTGTGATTAGCATGGAGATTAACGTCCCTAAACACTGACTAAGGGGCTGAAAAATTGGCGCCTCTCAGTAGCATCGACATTTTACCATTTTTATCATTATTATTACTAACTCGCATTTTTAACGTGAGTGAGTAAAACATTCGTAAATGAGAGCGAAAAGGGGAGTGTAAATTGTGCAAGAATTTCTTATCCGAAAATTCTAAAAGGAAACAACTTGGAGTCTCGTTGAACGGCAAAAGTAAATCAAAGTACTCAAGGTCAATCCTACAAATTTATTGGCCTTTAATCCCTTAAGAGAAGAGTAAGGATGGGAAGAGTGGCAGAATTCCATGTTGGATCTGTGTTAAAGAGAAAAGGGTGTTAGAATTATTATAACGGAAGCAAGACCGGGCTTAGCAAGATGGTGGCGCTTAAATGAGAGACATTAGAGTCCAATTTATTTGGAAAGTTTATTGATCTCTCCAGGGAACTTATTCGAAACGTTGTTTAGTTCCGAATACCCTTGTTAGTTAGATTTTAGTTTATGGGTAGTTTGAGAGTTTGAGAGAAGTTTGATGATGCCAAAATTAATAGAAGTTAAGAGTTTAAAAGACCGAAGGTTAAATGAATTTATGCGAGAGAGGGGGCAAATGGGAGAGAGAGTTTGATGGGAACTCGGGGAAAACTCGCAGAACCAATGCGAGAAATAGGGTATAAAAACTTACCTTGGCCGGAGAACCCGGATAAGAACCTTACTTGAGAGGAGGAGTCGTTCGCGGTGCCTCATATTTCAGAATATTTCCGTCCGGATGACTTCCTGCCCAGAAACCAGGCGTTTGGGTAGATATTGGTTCCAGCGATTTGTTTCTTCCTCCAGCTAGTGATGAATCGTGGCTGTTTGTCCCTCCTGCAAGGGGGTTTTCAAGAAATGGGACAGGGGAGAGTTGGGGGATGTTTAGGGGGAAGGATTCGAAGGAAGTTTTCCGACCCCAAATACCCTCTATCCATAGTAATGCCATAAACCAACGTGTCCACTGTGCCGATCGCCGAGGGGGTGGCGAAGGGCATTATTCGTCCAGCAGTCCACGACGGTCTTAAGCTCACAACACCCTTTTTCTCCACCCATAAATACTCATAAACCATATAGTCACTCTTCGACCACTAAAAGTACGTGATAATGAAAAAGAGGGGATGGGAAGAAGAACCTAATACAGGAAGAAATCCAAACTATCTTCTTTACTCTTACATGCGTTCAGGCACGCCTACACAGACACAGGTGCAAGACTGTGCAATTGGCCCTACAACACTAACAAGGGATATAACTGGATAGTTTTGATTAATAAAGGATAAAGCATATTCATGGAAGCTTGAGATACTTTAGAATATTTAGTGAAATGTAGAGATATGTTTGGAATTAAGTTTTAGAGGTATCTATAAGTGGATTTAGAGCGATTGAGAGATACTTAAAATTATATAGAGATATTGGAAGAATTGGAGAATTTTCATAGATATTTAGTTATATGTATCTATGTATAGCTATTTGGGGATATGCAGGTTTTTAGTGAATGAAGGCTTTAAATTGAGGGGAGTGTCAGAGACCAGAGAGAGAGAGAGAGAGAGAGGTGGCACCTGGTCAACCCTTTTTGTCTACGCTAAATAAGGTGGGAAATCACAAAAGGACGTGATGGCCTGAAAGCCTGTTATCGCGGAAAGCTGTGAGAAACTTGAAGGTCCTATTAGGAGTCGGACAAGGTTTCACCTCGCCGGGTTAGAAACTTTCCCTCAATCGTGCTAATAGGGCGAGATTACCCTCGCCTGTCAATGCATCGGAACCTAGAACCCTTTCCTTCGGGCGGAGGAGGGAAAACCCCATTCAACGCCACTGTAAATCCTCCAGCGCCAAAGAAAGAAGGCAGTATTCGCCGCCTGCCCACCCCTTTAATATCCGCTCCCTGCCCGCCCCGTCAGTACCTGCCGTCTACACTTCTCCATTCGTACCCGCTCTTGGCATCCCTTTGGACTCTACCCCCGTACTGGTTGTTACCTGCTCCTCGAACGCAACGCGTCCAGTCTCTATTCAGTGTTCTAAACTCGAAGGCATTATCTAAGTTATTCCCATTACTATTCATTATCAAGAGACTATTATTTGAATTTTGCGCCAAGGCAATGTTTAATTCCTCGGACCAAATCTTCAAGGTAACAGCAACGCGTAACTCTCCTGTGCAAGTGCTCCTCCCCCCCCAGTGTAAGCCTACATAATCGCCATCGTGTACTCTCAAAATCATTCGAGTTACCCTTTGGTTAGCATTGTTCGTCCGTGTGTATGGTCACCGTCCCCGCCATGTTTCTTCTTCCCTTTAAGACGCTGAGACTCGTGTACCTCTAATGTGTTGTATAAGTTGCTTCAGAACCCCTGTTAAACTTTGTAAAAAAGAATATTAATTTGCATATTAGTAAAGTTATTATTGTACTTATTTTCTATTGTACCAGAACCTTCCAAGATAAGCTGACCATTTGGCCAACTAAAAAATCGGTTAATTTGCATTTTGCCTGTATTATAAATCTATCACGCACACAGCCGTCATCTCTCTCGGCGTCAGGTTTATTGAGTTGAATCTTGGTCAATCATTGATTAAAATTTGATCAATCTGTTGGTTATCCTTCGTTAAATTGTTAATTGTTGGATAATCTTGGTTCCCGTTCTGTAGTTAAAAAGGTGAGAAATAACCATTGCATAACTACTTGCGAAGTGTATTTGTTTCCGCCCCATTTATTTTTCTGTGAATTGATTGTTGAGTGACTGTGTTTAACTAATATTTTTATTCCATCACGGAATTGAATTGTTCTCTTTCAAGGCCTCATCTCGTGCCGTAAGTTGAAGAAATTGTAAAAATAGTATTATTATTCGTATTGCTGTGCTAGGAGTGCTGTAACCCTCGTCTCAATCGCAGTGAGGAGTTAAAGTAAAATCTCGACCCCAAAAGCACTTTTGCAAGTGTTTTTCCCACCCTCTTTGTTATTCGTGTTTTCGTTTTGTTTAGCAAAGCCATTCGCACGCCCTTTTGTGCGTAAAGAAATCCATAATTCCATCATATTCATTGTGGTGGCTAATTTAATTATTGTTGTTGTGCCCGTCGCGTAAATCCAGAATCATGACGTCGTTTGAAATTTTGCCAAAACTCAGTGGCAAAGATCTGATAGCCTACATCCAGGAAGAAGAGAGAAAAAAAAAAGCAGAAGGAAGATACAGAGAAGAAAGTGAAAATGCACGAGAAGAAAGAGAGAGAATTCGCTCTCACTAACTGGAAATGAGCAGAGCTAGGAACCAGACGCTCTATATAAACTCCTTAAGTTCTAAGACAAATGCGAAGACTTTGGCTCTTATCTCACCCACCTAGAAAGGATCTTCGATGTGAACCCTTGGGATATCGATAGGAAATCGAAACGGACAGCGTAGCAAAATTATTGCCCCTGTTGAGCTCCTAACTCAGAGAAATTTTTATCTCACTTCCATTAGAGGCTACAATTGATTATTCATCGTAAAAGCAAACTTCTTACCGTTAAAACATGAACCCGAACTTCTATCGAGCTAAATTTAGGCACTGTTTCATTAAACCAAACCAGACCTTCAAACAGTTTGGTTACTCCCTACAGCGTCACTTTAATTTTTGGATTGCCGCCGCATCCAAGGTGGCTCATAAAATACGACGCCCTGATCGATTTCGTCCTCAAGGTCTAATTTCTTGCGTCACTCTTTTTAAAAATCAGATCCATCATGAAAGACCGGATGTAGCCTACTTTCAAGGAATGCCACAACTCGGCCACAACTCAGAACCCCCATTTCCTGAAACCAAAACCAGCAAGAACAAGTTTATTCATAATATCGGGAAAAAGTTTGTTAAGGTAACTGGGCCCGCTAAACTGAAACCTACCTTCTCGTAGAGCCATCGTGATGTTAAGTTTTTTGCTCTCAACCTTCCTACTTCGTCGTTATCTAGAAGGATCTCATGTGCTATTTCTGTGGAGAGCAGGGCCACGTGAGAACTAATTGTACTCAAAACTCGCAGTTTAGAAGCACCCCTCCTTATCACCAGGTACACTAAGTTAGTGCAACTTCTACGCCTGCACCATTGCAAAATAAAACCCCCTCTTCTTCAAGCTCGCCGAATACTGATGGCCAAGACGTAAACTTTTTGTTCAATAAAAGTACCCCTGGAGCCCTTTAATTCGTAACTGGAGCAGTGAATTGCTGCCGAATCTCCACTCTCGTCCGCGATACACGGTGCTCTCGCATTGTTGTATCCGATGAACTAATCCCCCGCTGTGGCTATGGACCACATTAAGTTGCATGAATACTTTGGGTGCGCGAATAAATTCGCCATTGTTAACTGCTTCATTGAGTGCGCGTATTTTACTGGCTAGGATAAACTCGTTGCAGCCCCATCAAGTTTTGTGCTGGTCTAATTGGTCAGTCGCCCCAGGTTTCTTACGCCCCCATGGCTCAACCCGTCCCTCTCCGTCGTGAGAAGAAGAAACCGCAAGCCTCTATACCTCTGGAACCCTCGTGTATCCCCGATTTTCATAGTGCGATGGGCCATGACTTTGCCAAAAGCCAGAGGCAATGTGAATCTCTTCGTCCCTTGTGGTCAAATGCACAGAACAAAACATACGAAACCATCAGAGGGGATAAGGTGATTTTCTTCATCATCAAGGACGACCTCCTCTATCGCGGGTTCACCTAGGAAAAGGACACCGAATCCAGCACACAACGTGTACTCCACTCCCACGTCCCTCGAATCCTACAAACGCCTCACGATAGCCTATATTCTGTTCACTTCAGCAACACCAAGACCGCTCAAAGGATCTTCAAATATTTTAAGTCAACCGGCGCGACTGACGAAATTCTGCAATATTGTCGTTTGTACGCAATTTGTTAAAAGACGGCAATAAAAAGAGGAGTCAAACATGTGCATTTGTAGAAGGGACCGCTAATCTCTCAACCGTTCTCCCGAGTAGATATCGACTTGATCGCACCGATCCACCCCTCGTCGACCGAAGTCCATAGTTACGTTATGACACATCTCAATTTTGCCACCCTATTTCCGAGGCTATGCCACTCAAGAAAATCGACAGCATCTTTCCTACCGAAGTCCTTATTACCATCTTTTCCGTGTGGGCACACCCAAAGAAATCCTCTTGTAAGTGGGCGTCAATTCACCTCCAAATTAATGGAGTACGTAGGTAAGTTATTGATGATCAATCCCCTGTTTACCACCCCTTTTTACCCAAGTAGAAATGGAATGTGCGAGAGGCTAAATGGAAGGCTCAAGGCTCTTCTCAGGAAGTTGCGTGCAGCTCAGCCCACTAAATAGCACTGCTTCCTATTGGTAGCCCTCTTTGTCAACCGGGAAATCCCCCATCGTACATTAGGATTCTCTTCCTTTTAACTTTTATATTGTAGGAAAGTCAGAGGCCCTCTGAGTATCCTAAAGGAACTTTATTTCAATCAGCAATTGGATTTAAGAAGGACGCTGGAAAAGTGCGCCGAAATTGTTTCTTAGAACGCCAATACCAATTTTGAAAAGTATAAGACATACTTTGATTACAAGTCCAAAGAAAGGAAATTTATCCTCTAAGAAGAGGTGTTGCTTCTCCTCCCCGCGTGGAGAAAGACAAGGAATACCCGTTGCATGTCTTGCCCAACTTTAATAATTACCCGCTTGCGGAAATTAAGATATGCGACCAGCTATCATCTCTTCAAAAGGATCAACTACAACCGCTTCCCGAGTCGTTTTAATGACGTCATCACAGTTATCCTCGGTTGTTCTACGCATTTTGAGTACAATATCCAACTCACCACCCTGGAAATCTTCCGTTCCAAACCATGCCCCCTGCCTATACACCTCCAGGAAGCATTCAATAACAAAGTGGATAAACTTCTAATGTTGCAGATCATCGAACCCTCAGAGTCGAGGTATTTTTCCCCGGTTTTTATGTTAAAGAAGGCCGATGATTGTTATCGAATGTGCATCGATTTTAGGAAGCTAAATTTGCTTACCGTATTCGATACCGCACCAATCTTTACCATAAATTAAAATGTCCACCTTTTTGACATGGCCATGTTCATCTCCGAGTTGGATTTATGCAAGGCCGATTATCAGATTAACCTGAGGAAGGAACTGGAAAAATTTACTTCTTTCCCCTCTGAGAAGGGGCTGATGCAGTTGCGACTCGCTCTATTTTAGTCTGGAAACGGCTTGCAGCCATTATAACCGGATGATTATTTAGATTTTAGAAGGCTTACAAAACGTCACCTTATATTTTGATAACCAACACTTAACCACGCTTCAAGCCCTAGTGGAAACACAATTTTACAATTGTGTTCCCATTTAGAGCCGAAGATTTGAAACAATGGCGATTGCTCTCGGTGGACTGAGAATCACGTTTTGTTTTAGCACATTTAAAAGAAAAATTGCCCTGGCTTGCTAACGCTTGACCACACTCTTCACAATTAATTTGAACTTTAATTAATTCATGATCGGCTAAAAATGTCATTAATTTTTCTCGCTCACCCAAAACATGAAAGTTCAAGAGTAGCTTCAGAAGAAGTTGTACTGATACTGTTTAACTGGAATATTAAAACTGAAATTTCTCCATAAAAGATCGTCTCTCCTCTTCAATGACTAGTTCCTGAGAAATATATAGCTAAGTATTTTTAAATGTATAAAAATGATAATAAAAATAGGCAAAAAAGTGCAAAGAAATCATGAGGGAAAAAATAAATATATGAAAAAGTAAATATACACTGATTTTAAATGGAATGAAAATAAAAAAAATTTATTATTCAGTCATTTATGATGTCAGCCCTCCCCCACGAATCGCAGAAGTAATTTTGCTTCGCCACAAGTCGCAGAAACGAGTTGGTAAACAAAACCAAAACGTTAGAACATTATTCTATAAACAATTAAGACTATATACTGGGGGAGGGTGGGCAGACCCCCCAATTGATTGAAATCTAAAGATCATCGCAGGGTGATTCCCCTTCTGAGCCGTTTCCCACACGAGCCTCTCCTCAAAATTAGTCAAAATAGGTGAAAAATATTGAAACATGGACAAGGAACCTCGCGAGGTATAAATCTTAAGAATTACCCCTCATGGAAACTAGCTGATCCACCGCCGAACCATCCAGGGGGGTAAACCAACCAGGATGACAGTTATGGAGACGGTCTACGGTGTCCTTAATGTTGCTCTAATAATGATCATAGACATGCCAAACGCATACTCTACCATCTGCGACAGGATGGTGGAAGTCGATAAGCTCGTCTCTGAGGTTGCCAGAAAGTCTCTTCAGATGATCGGGCTAGAAACTTTCATCCAACAAGAGATCCTTGCGTTTTGCACTATCCTCTTAAGAAGGCCTAACTCTTTCTTCACGGAGAACTCGTGTGGAGAGATCAAAGAAGAGTTACCCAAAAAGCAAAAAATGGACCAATATTACTAGGGGAGAAAAATTGGTAAAGGGCAGAGCATCGTGAAACCGTCTTCACTAAAATCGAGATGGCCTAGAGGGCAAAAAATAAAGGACTTCTGGGTTTTTATTAATGGGTGTCGCAGGAGCAGATTGAGGCAGAGGAATATATTCCAGTCGAAAGCTGCTTTAAATGATTCGTTGGCGAAGGACTGTCAGGATAAGGACGTCACGTGTTCTAACTGCTGCGAATCAGGACACGGGTGGGAGGAGTGTTCGTCACAAAATCCCAAATGCCTAAACTGCGGAGGAGACCATGTGGTGTCCTATCTGTAAATAGGCAATTCGGGCCAAGAAAAAAATAAGGAGGCAAGGACACGTACCTACTTGGAAGCAGTGTCATCCCCCAAAGATGTTCCGGCAGAAAGGATAGACACCCCAAAATTATTAATGCCGATTGAAGGCATTGAGACTTATGGCGATGGTCATAATCGCCTACTTGTCCAACTTGACATATCTTTGCACATTCGCAAAGGAATTAAACCGCTTTTGCAATAGAATGGAGTTCAGAAAAAAACTGTGGCTGCCCGAAAACCTCTTTGTCGGAAGATACAGTTCATCGACAACAAAAACGCAAAAGAAATTATATAAAGCGGAACAGCGGAAGAAGATGAAGAAAACTCAAAGAGCGTAAACTCAAACAAAGGCCTAAAGAAAACGAAAAAGTTAGGAATGATAAAAGAAACACCCAGACACAAGAAAAAGGACCATTAAGTACAGAATGTGACGAAGAAGAAGAAATGAACCACTACGAAGAAGTACCCGTGACAATGAAAAAATAAATCTTAAAAAGGGTTATCTACTGGACCGAGCAGATGTCGATCTTAGGGTCTTCAGCTCTCCCCTGAGCAAGCCACCGAAAGAGAGCTCGATACAGATTCTACAAGGAATCAATTTTAGGGAGGTTCAAGTAGGCCTTCCATACTCCCTAAAATAAATCAAGTGTCTGCTATCGGAGGGCGCAGTATACATCCCTGCATCTTGCATCCACATGGTCAACATGCAGCGGACCTTCAAACAAATAAGAACTGGACAGTAAACATCGAAAATTGAAAGGAAATGAAATACTTAAAAAGTGATAAAGTGCAAAGTGAAAAATTATATAGTGCTAAAATTTAAATAGTGATATATAATAAAAATGAATATTATAAAATGAAGTAAATTAGAACAATAGAAAGTATTAAAATAATAAAGTGATTATTAAGTTAATTAAAATAAATGTAAGGGCAGCTCAACCTAGCCACATGATTCATCATATTTTTCGACCTGTTCCGCTCGCGCGCTAAACCTCGAGGCCATAATATGCGAGCAACTTACGACTGACTTATCTTGAAAATGTGTCAGTTCTCGCGAAAAGTACGCGCACGCGATCCGAATAACCACTATCGGAAAGCAGTGTATCTAGACCCCGACTGCGTGATCAACGGCTTGTACCCTCCTCTGGTGAGCTCGTATGAATAGAGGCCCCTTTCTCTACTTGAGAGAGACCCGTTCTGGACATCATTCAGCGAGGACCGTCTGCCAATATACCCTGCCAGCTTTGACGCTGAGTCATTTTGCTAGTGCAACGATTTTTGCAGTCTCGAACCTCGTACTGCCTTGGTTCTCCTTTGGGAAGCCAATTACTGTGGGCTATTTAAGGTTATCCCTCGTCACTCTACCACCTCCGCTTTTGGTTACTCCGCCATATTGACGACCTTTCGCCCTTGGATACTTGGCTATCAAGGCTTCAGTCATCGGGGTGTTATTCATCTTCTAGATCGCACCGCCCGTGGGTCCTGCGTCATCTCGATCATCAATACAACCCGTTATTTCCTGGTCATTTGAATCGTTACCACCCGTGTCTTCTTCGTCCCTTGGATTTTGGTCACCTGGAGGTCGCTCCACTACTTTTGTATCAGGTATTTAGAATATTTCTTTAGTCTTACGCCCTTAAAATTTTTAAGTGTTCTTGTCAAGAATTATTGCTTTTGTTTGAATGACGAAGGACTGGGGATTATTCTTTTTATACCTCTTACCTAAGTAGTGTAGTTAATGATTTTTAACAACGCGTGTCGTTTCGTCGTAAGGTGGTTAATTTTATAATATCCCTTATTATACGCCGATTCTATTTAATAACGACGTGTTTCCGTTATGTGGTTTCGAAGTTTGTGACTTTATATTATTTTTGGTACGCTCTTGTACACCATTAAAAGGTTAATTTTATTTTTTGTAAATAATACGGTGGAATTTTCCTGTGTATTTATTTTACCATTACGGATATTTGTGCACCGTCCTGGTAACCTTTCTGGTAACCGTTTTGGTAACCTTTCTCTTGTTTGTATTTTGGAGCTGAGAGAACAGACTGAGTTACTCGTTTGCCCTCACAATAAAGTATCTTAAAATGTTAGTTAATATAGAACGTATAAAAATAAAAGAGATTAAAGTAAAAACAAATCAGCGTAAAACGATAGAGTTGCGTAAAATTGAAATCTTAATGATAATAATGGAGAATGTAAATATACTTTTCTTGGACTAATCATAAAATAAATAAATAAAATTCGTATATTAAATTAAAAGTATTTTAAAATAGTCAGAGTGCCTTAAAGTGTAAAGTAAGAAGTTATTCGAATTAAACAGAAACTTTAAATAATAACAGCAAAAATATATAGATACCAAAACTTAAATGAATATTTTTTTTCTTATTTTTAAAGTCATAATTCTAGAATGCATAACTGTAAATGTTCAACTTTAAATATTTATTTATTAGAAATACTATCATATACATAATATCTAAATAGCTGATTTCTACTGATTCCTGGAAGTGTTAAGAATCCTACTGCGAATCATAGCTTTTCTCTTCTCTGCACCATTACCCTGTCGCAGTATCAAGTAGTCCTTCTTAACATTAGATACCCTTCTTAGAATTGGGAAGGGAGCTAACAAACAAATATAGGGACTGTCCCCCTTTTAAGTACGTGGGGATTAAAGACGAGTGCAAATTCTAATATTAGCCGGCTTTGATACTATTTCAACAGGCTTAAGATGGTTATAGGATATAAACAAGTGCAACAAAATATACAAACAACAGATAAGGTTAACAAGGATACACTTTAAAAATTACGTTAATCGTCCGCAAAGAAAAATTCAAATGAATTTACAAATAATGACATTGTCTGAGCCGTACGAGGCACAATAACTACCAGAGCGGAATCGGGTAAAGAATACGAAGGGGCCTTGCGGCCGAAGAGCGTCATGCCTCTTAGACGATGAAAAAAAAAAATATAATGGCTTACAATTTTCTGGACGAGAACTCGAGTAGTCAGTGAGAGGAGTATTCTTTTCGGAGAAGCGTAGCTAATCGCTCGATAATTGCGCGTAGTCTTTGAATGATTCCAATGACCTCCAAAAATGCGGCATGAGTACTTTCGGAGTACGGCGTGAATCCTATTTGCGTGGAAGCCGCGTGGATACAGTCGCGCCCTGAATGCTCTGAGAATACTCATTTGTTCAGTTCCGGATTGGGGAATATATATGAATCCACCGCAAGGTCTTTTGTTTGCCGACGGAAGTGATTCTGACTTTTCTCCCCGAAGACACGGTGGTGATGGTTTTAGCGCCATATCGCTAAATGGTGTCCCTATTCCAGTCTGACTTCGATATCGCTCCGGAAGTTTACCGAAAGGTTCCGATGTAATGTTCTTCGTCCAGGAGATATTCCTTTTCTCTTTATCTGCGTTACTCGCTTCCTCTCTCTCTCGCTCTCTCTCTCTCTTTCTCTCTCTCTCTCTCTCTCTCTCTCTCTCTCTGCTTAAGATGGAACTTCTAGGAGAAGTGACATCTCTACAAATAAGTAGATAAAGGTTTTCAATACCTCGCGTCAAAAAAATGAATGGAAAAATATATATATACGCGGTCCTAAATCCACATGGTAAAGAGCATCTCACAGTAAAAAAAAATAAAATTCGCATGACAAGGAAAATAGCAATGAGATCCTTGTTTCTTCGAAAAAGGAATACCAAATAAATACATGTAAAATAAATACCTAGACACTTGAACAATGTACATAGATTATCTCTTATCAAAAAGGACTAATTTAAAACAATCAGGCTTATAACGACTGAGCTTTCAGAACTGGTCACATCTGCCTCAGCTACAAAATAATGAGTAGCGTTTATTTAATAAAGGGGTTCATATTTGAGACCGAAAGTTACGCAGACATATTTACAGATTTATTGGGAGTGAAAACTACAGGTTTTGGCTTAGGCTATCGGCTATACAATTCTCGGAGCTTTTTAAATGCTTATTTTAAATTTAAATTCTGGGAAAATAAGCTCCAACGCATTGATCTCCCATTATTGTTTTTGATGTTCCTAAGGTACGACAAAGGGTTATGGTCAGTCTCGATCACGATAGCCAGGGCCTCTTTCTCAAATACTGCGTAGTTATTTTCACGCCGTAGTAATTTTCGGCTAGCGTACGCTCTAGGGAAACTCGTTATTAGGTCAGTATTGGAGCAATACGCACCCTATACCGTCATTGCTAGCATCCGTCTTAATGACAAAAGGTTCGGCGGGATTAGGCCATCGCAATATCGGTGCTGACGCGAGTTCACCCTTAAGCTGCATGAAACTGGCGATGGATAACTGGGTCCATACGAGTTGCTCAAGAGACTTCCTTTTCAAGAGGCAACACAGGGGAGCAGAAAGGGCGGTAAAATTTGGGTTAAAACGCCGATAAAAGGAGATGGAGTCTATACAGGACCTTAATTGTTTTTTTTTATTATGGGCAGTGGCATTTTTACCACGTATCGGATCTTATCCTCCTGCGGGGCTAATTGTTTTCTATGCGAAGCCTAGGTACTAGATGGTAGTGAAGCCCTATTGACATTATTCGGGCAGATGGTGAGATTATGGTCCCTTAGCCTTCTCTGCAGTGCGTGAAGAACAGTCAAGTGCTGTCCTGAATCATTAGCGCTCACGTAAATGTATTTATAATAGAAGGAAACGTGTGGTAGCTCATCCAAATTCCGTCTCATCATCCGATTCCAATTACTGCAAGGAATGACGAGACCAAAAGGAAGCCGACAAAACTGCATTATTCCTTTTCGGTCTGGAACTCGGCGTACATTTTTACCTCTTACCTCAATGGGATCTGGTAATAGGCCTTACACAGATTTAATTTTGAAATATACGTCACCTTCTCGAACAAAGGAAGATTTTGGTCGATTAAGGGAATAGGCGCGGCGTTGAATACGGTGATAGCGTTTAGCTTTCTAAAATCAATACACATTCTGTAGGTATTATCGGGTTTCTTAACCATTACAACCGGGGAACAATAATCTGAGTTGGAGGCTTGAATTATCTGTAACTTTAACAATTTCTCAACCTCGGCATTAAAATTAAAGGGCAAATGATACGCTTGTACCTAACAGCCTCTTGCTCAGTTAATTGGATATCGTGCTCGAATTTGGTAGCACAACCTGGGACGTTTA
Source organism: Ceratothoa steindachneri (assembly GCA_963969495.1). Lineage (NCBI taxonomy): Eukaryota > Metazoa > Arthropoda > Malacostraca > Isopoda > Cymothoidae > Ceratothoa > Ceratothoa steindachneri. The sequence continues at coordinate 150,524,447 of OZ018317.1, read as the reverse complement.
AATCGCACATCAAAATGACCGGTATCTTATAGTGGAAGAGTTTGGGAAATTTTTGTACCGCTAATTGGGGGTGCCTGGGTCACTGGTATCCAGTTGCGACAATGATGTTGCTTAATTGCAATTTTAATTTCTATAGCTAAATATGCATCATCCAATCCTTGTATTAGTTGTACTGCAATCCTTGCTTGAGTGCTATTGCTGCTCCGTCGTGTGTTTTATCCTGACGGATTTGTGTTAATAACATTGTAGTTCCATATCTTAAATTTCTTGTTTCTGCGTTTCTTCCGTGTTCTGAAATTAGAATAACATCTGGGTCAATCTTTCTTAAATATTCATAATCCAATTGTACATTTCTGTTCGTTTATTCATTTTCCGTTTTGTATGTCCTATCTGTCAAGTTATCGGTGTTTCTTCTACTTTTCCTGGTTCTTCTTTCTTTTCTCCTGGGTTTCCCCTCTATTGCTTGCGTTCGAAGGTCCTTCAAGTAATTCATCTCCGGGTCATAGACCCCATTTACTTGCGGATTTAGATCTGGTAAATCTTTTGGCTTTCCTGCGAGTAACCCGTGTACCCGTTTGATATGTATCGTCAGAGGTATTTTCAGTCTCTGAGTCACTGCTGTTTGTGTTCTCTTCTGTTTCTGCTGCCAGCTGTTTTCTTTTCGCCTCTTCGATTAACCCATGCTTTGTCTTTTCTGTGAATTTGATTTTGAAAATGGCCGATGAGTCGACTTTTTGGGGGAATTTCATCTGTTCGAGGCCGTTTCCCTGTAGCATGCTGTTGCATGTTGTTGCGTAACTTCCAGGCTTAACTATGTACATCACATGGGAATGTAATATACATGTAAGTATTTTCACGTTGAGAGTACCATCCAAATTTATCTGGGGTGCTGGTCATTGCTGGTCATTTTTTGCCATTGTTGCGTATGAGTTTTTATTTACGTAAGCACTATTTCTGCTCTACTCTGTTTCTTTTCTCTTTATAATTTATCTTCTTCTGTGACAAATCATAGCCATAGTTCTGTGTCTCCCTTGGCAGTTAATGCATCTTTCATCTGTGTTGTTGCAGGAACGCCAAGAATGGCCTTTATTTCCACATTCAGAACAGATGATTAGGTCTTTCGGGGGGCAATTTTGAGTCGTATGTTCCTCCAATGCATAACATCTGAAGCATATATGTATGCCCGTAAAGACATTTCTTTGTATGTGAGCGAATGGGATCCTCATGTTGAAAGCGAGAAGTCACTGTTTGATGACTCTTGAAGCTATTTGGGTAGATTCACAGATAACCTTGAAAGCGTGATTGTAAACTTTAGATTTGACTCCTTCTGCGATCTTGAGCTATTTCTGCCTCTCCTGTTGTTTTTCTTTGATTTCTTGGCATGAGTGCTCTCCTACCCATGACTCGATTTTTCGGCAGAGGACACTTCTGTTAGCCGTGATTTGTGCAGGTACTCTTGCTATCAAATCCAACTTGTTTAGCGTAATGCTCCCAGCAGGTTATAGTAGCTGCTCTACCACTTAATTTTCTGGGCAAATAACTGTAAAACCAGATGGTGTCTCAATACAGTTGATAAGTGGTATTTGCAACTCAGTAAATATGCCTTGTATTACTACTTGTGGCAATCTTTTATTTCCGTTGGGTATGGGTTTAAGAGTTGTTTCCTCTCCGAATATAGGGGTTCTTCTGTCGATCTTCAGCTGTGAAGACTTTATCTAGTCTCCACCAGTGAAAGAATCCCCTCTATCTGTCCTAGTTCTATCTCGTTACCTTCCAAATTCTGCACTCTCCTTGGTCAACCCTATCTATTGAACTTTCTAAACCGTCGGTTAATCTTCCCCACTACCCTCCCCAGAGATCAGAACATCTGTATTTCCATCACAACATCTTTCCTAACATTTGCCAGAGATAATCCAAGTTTTCCAAAATTTGTTTTCGTTAATCTACTGCTATATGCTAAATATAACTAAAGTATAATCTAAATATAGCTAAAATATAAGCTAATATAGATAAATAAAACGACAGTTATCGTCACCTAAGTCATTTACAAGAAAAAGTGAAATGTCTAAAATTATTCGAACGCTTCGATTTCTTGTTGACTATCTCCCAGTTAACATTCCTCTGTGATAGATCACGCTTGTCTTCGTGCGCATGTTGCTCGTAAAGCTGCGTTCCTAAGATTTTCTTTCATTTGGATCCTTTGCAGAGAGTGATAAGCGCTCAAAATATGTAGTTTATAATATTTTCCAACCTATGCCAAATCAAGTTTATTTAAGATTGTACATCAACTGGTAGGTCAAACAACACCCCAAAAGGGCAGACCAAACCTTTTCAAAACTCTCAGAAGCATCGTTTTAAAACGGCTCCAGTAATTTTAAAAGATTAGTGATATTTAGCAATAAAGATGTCTCCATACACTCCGTCTCTCATGATTTCCGACAATTTAATTTTTCTAGTAAATTGCTTAATTAAATTAACGCAACTTTAGCATATTTTTAGTTTATATTTGTAGGGTATTTTAACCAATTTCGCAAACATTGTATCTTTTCTGACGAATTTCATGAAAGTTGATGTGATAGAAATACAACCGTTCTGATCTTTTTGGATAATAATGTAAGAATGGAGAATTTCCTCTCGAATACAAAAAAAGTTTTCCTTTTTAATATTTGATCTCACTAGAAATTTATTAATTGCATAAATTTAAAAATCACCATGTGGCCTGCCAATGATTTTCTCTATACCCGATAAAAGTGTTGGTTGGAACCATAATTCATTTAATTTCTTGTAGTAAAAAAATATTTAGGACACTATAACCCACGAAGATGGATAAACAGGAGGTAAGTGGGGCTTATTTCAAGTAAAAAAAAGTGTTTTAAGAGAGAGGCAGTACTCTTTTGATAATTATAATCCGTAGCTAACTATACTGCAATATGCAGACAATCAAAAAGATTTGAGCTCGATTTTGAGCGAAGTAAACGCTTTTCTTAGATATTTTTTAAAGAAATTGATTTTTAGCTTACGTTATATTAGTTTCACTATGTCTCGCAGGACTTAAGGAAACTTGCGAATTTGGTGTCTAATTAAAAGTCGTTAATAATAAAACCTTTTGCATCATAAATTTTATCGAGGGCTGCATCTTTTAATTTAAGGGGCAGCTCTTTTATTCTTTCCGCAATACTTTTCTCAGAAGGTGCGAAACAAGAGAAGAAAATGGCAAGCGAGACTCCTTAATTAGCTAAGATTTCTTATCACGTCATCTTCAAGGCTAAATAGGTGGAAATCATCCAACGGAATTTTTATTATGGCCTTGTTAAAAAAGAAAGAAAGAGAGGAAGTTAAGAGGAAAGAGAGAAGGGAAGAAAAGGAAAAAATATAAAAAGGATAGAAATACAAAATAAAGGAAAAAAGAAAAGAAACGAAATAAAAGGAATGAACGATAGTTAGTTTTCAACCAATCCTTTTAATCTTAATTCCTTTAGCAAAAGTAGCCTTTAGTTCTTTCCACTTACTTTTTGATTCAATAATTATTTTACGATATTGAATTAGGCAATTAAAAAGCAAATACAAGAATCAGGAGCAGGATATTTAATATTAATTTTCGTATGTTTATATTTGTACTGTTCAATAAAACTTTCTATACTCATTGGTATCAATTATTGCATCAACAAATTTACTACCGAGGATGAGTTAATCACAAGGACCTAATTGTGGGTCTATTTGTACTGATTTATCAGGGTTTTATCCTATGGTTGTAAGATTCGGACGTTATGTGGTCATGTAACTAAGGAGAGAACAGAAAGTAATTCACTGTAGCCTATAATAGTTTATTATTAATGTCAAGGAATGATCTGGTAGTCATTGGAATTAAAAGGGAGAAAAGAAAGAAAGAGACACTCAGCAGTTAGATGAAGTAAGGAAAGAGGTAAAAAGAGAATCAAAGCACGATTGAATGTGAAAAAGAAAAGTGTGTATTTGTATGATATAAACTACCGAATGAATGGGAATTAAAATCTAAATATCGTTCTTCCTCGAATTCTAGGGAACGCTCTTGGTTTTTATTATTGTCTTTCAATTAAAAGTCGTCACCTCTTATAGAATTAATTCAGAAATTTCCGATAGTTGAAGAAAAACTCTGGCTGCAGATGATTAATTATTACCCTTCGTGAAAAGTTGGTTTAAGGAGAATGATCAGAGTTTAAAGTCAATAAACCGAAGAAATTTGTGCTTTTATGAGAAAGAATGTTTAGCATTAAGGGCTTGATCGTCATTCATACGGAAAAATAAATCACTATTTCTTACAAACCTCTTTTATTGACCTGCCAATCTCTAAATTGCATATTTTTCTGAATTGTTGCTATTCAACGAACTACACAAAGCCTCTTGCTTCCGGGATTTTTTATTAAATGAAAACCTTAAGAAACATTCTAAATCTCATCTAACCAACAAATGGAAGCTTTGAACGAGTAAAACAAATTTTAAAAGTTAATGACATTCTGCATTAATTTTTAAATTCAAAGTTAATCAAGCTACCAAACAAATAGAAGCATAATTTCCAAAACGAAATGGCGCTGCCTTCTTTAATATTGGAATGGATATATCATCAAAGGATGTCTTCCAGATTTCTCAAAACATCAAAAGGAAGTATTTGCTCCACTTTGTTCAAGACTTCCTTTTATTGAATGCTGATATGTTTGACGACTTTATAGACAAATAAATAATTATTCAGGATTGTGGATGGAAATCAGATATATAGATTAATTTCAACACGGATCCATTCATTTTCTGTGTTCCGTAATAAAGTCACTCCCACTGTGCTATGATGAATTGTAGATAAGAAACAAAAAACTGAAAATGTTAATTTTCGTTGTAAGATTTGGCAGCTCATAATGGAGGAAGGTTTCTTATATGTTTTTCAGTCGACATTCATTATCGGTTTATTATGCGGCCATGAGAAACTGTCATATTAATCGCATACCTTCACTGCGTACCTCAATAAGGGGTGAGAACAATCCAGTGTACTGCAATTGCAAAAGTAAAGGTTACATCTTCCAATTTATACAGTTTTAATAGGGCTGTAAATTGGTCTACTGGTACAGCTCCTTGCTTGACATGGAGGGAAAGCATCTGACTGGTGTGCCCGATGTAGTGTGATGGTGGTAATTCATTACTGTACTAACTGCATTCCATCACTGCGTACAGTGTAGTTTTCCCTACTGATGATTTTTGAGTTTAAAATAAGCATCGGAATAACAGTAAATCCTTTCCTATCTATGCATTAATATAATTCCCGAAACCACGACTTTACAGGATTACAAATAGTGAAGAGTGAAAGGTTTTATCAAAGAAAGTCAAAGGATGGTCTGAGAGAAGATCAGAAGATAATTAAAAAGGAGAAAATATCAAAGCAAACGAAATAGGTTAAGGTATTAAAAATTGAGTATCATTTAGACGTAGGATTATCTTATAATATTATTATTATACAGAGTGTCCGACAAGTTACTATTCACGGATTGATTTAGTCTCGCGAGGTTTACATTTGTTCAGAGACTCTTGCTGTTCCTAAAGAATCCAAGCTCCCAAGTACCAACGCCCATAGCAACAGTCGCAGGTGTTAAAACTCTATAGATAAGTCTACCGGGCTGGGGGGGGGGGGCTACTATATGTTATAGGAAGAAATGACATGTGGTACTTTACTATATTCATTTATGACCACCCTTTACTGTTCCGAAAACATATACAGCCCGGAGCTTGGGAACTCAGGTGCTTAGATGCTTGGATTGGATGTTTGGCGACAGTGAGAGTCTCTGACCCCTGTGATCTCGGTGAGACTATATAATTTAAATACATATTAAATTTTCAGACACCCTGTATGTCAAAGAAACGATCTATTATTCTCTTTGAAAACTTAGTGATGAGCCCTCTAGTCGACTTCTCAAGGTGAATTAGTCAATATGTGAGTAATTTTATAGTAGAACACTTCTGCTCACTTCAAATTAAATTAAAACTATATTTAAGAAATTATTAATTTTGTTATTAGTAAATTAATATGATATTTTAATGATACAAATAAAAAGATTATTCAAGTTGTGCGTTGATACAGGCTAAACGACAACGTGAGGGAAAGCGTTGGAAGCCTAAAGATAACAAATTTGATCATTTCCTAAGTGTAGTTTTAATTAAATTTAAAGTGCAACCAGCGAGGGTATCTCTAGCGAGAAGGTAGTACAGAACCATTTGTAAAGACACCCTCCCCTCATTGAAAACTGGGATTAGAGAAGTGTTGAGTTTATCCGATTCCAGGCGCATTAATCAGTCTCCTCTTTGTACTACTCGAGAAAAGTTATATTTTCACATTTTCTAACCTCACCATTGTTTAGAGATAAATAGAAATCCAGAGATTGGCCCTAACAGGGATTTCAATTCGATTGAGCTTTTTGCATTAATTTTGTGACTTACAGTATTAAAAAACTAAAATTTAACAATAAATAATAAGTGTATGAGTAATTGAAATTATGCTATGTCGAGCTTAAAATTACATCAATGCTTAATACGTGTAAGGTTCAGACGGAATCAGTATTGATAAGGAGAGAGGTTTTGTCGGTGGGAGAAGATACGAGCTTTTAAATATGCCAAAATTAGTCAGTTCACAATTTACGCTGAATTTCGTTTAATGATAAATTAATATATTATTTAATAAGTGGCGGAGTGTTTGTGGTATATTCAGTTATAAGTAAACTATAAATGACATTTACCATTGGAATAAATGTAATTTCGTGAAAATTTTGGCGTCATTGCGGTATTTCAAACATGCAGTCGAAACATTTTGAAAAGGTTTTCTTTTATAGTAGGGTTACCAAATTGCCGCCAATTTTTCCTTTTTCCAGCTGAATTAAATTTATATATTTATTTTTTAATTTTAGATATCATATTATTTGCATTAATATTCAGGAAAACTTCAGATTCGAGACGCACGGTAGATGGTGCTGTTAGTCGGCTACAATTTTGGGCTACAACATATCTCTTATGACGTCAGACGGTAGCGTCAGATGTGACAATCACTGCGTTATATTTTTTTGTTCTTTTGGGGACTTGTAACTTTAAGGCTATTATTTACCAAATATCTGCGCTTTGCTCGTTTGTAGGTTTTTTTCTAAGTAAGGTAAAGTTTCTTGATGTCTTTTATTGTTTTTTGTTTTGTTTTCGTATTTTTTGTTTGCTGCGAACGATAAGCAGCTTCTAAAGGGCAACATCGTAGCTTATAAATAGGACTTGTTTTGCAAATGTTTTTCTTTCGTTATTGTGTTTTCGTGCTCTCCATGTGCTTCTTTGTTATTCGAATTCGGCTTTGCTTTGTATAATCGCGAAAAACTTTTAGATTATCTAGAGGCGCATAAACTAATCAAGAAACCTATAAAAGTAAGAATTGATTGTTTTTAGGTTAGGTTTTTCTGCCAGTAAAAAGTTTTTGGGGAGAAAAACCCCTCATTAATTTCAAGGGGACTGCTCGTGGGGGAGATTTCACTGCAAGCAAACCACCCTGCGATGATCCGGAGTTTCAATCAATTAGGGGGGTCTAGGGGGCGTAGCCCCACAGTATGTACTCATTTACAAAAAAATATTACGCCGATCTTGTTCACATCTGACGCTACCGTCTGACGTCATAAGAGATATGCTATAGCCCAAAATTGTAGCCGACTAACAGCGCCATCTACCGTGCGCCCCGAATCTGAAGTTTTACCTAATATTGTTTTATTGTATTCTTATAATTAATTTCCCAACCTAACGTGTTAGAAGATTAATAATATTACTTGGCAAAAGAGCCCAGCGAAGATTTGTGGCAGTTGTCCGAACTAATCGAGGGTTTAGAGAACATAAGTAATTATATGATAATTAACTTATCTCTGTCCAAAACATGGTAAAAAATGTGACGACTAATTTGAGAAACTGTACATTAATGATAGGAATAAAAGGATACATTGTGTCGTAGAATGCCCCCCCTTTTTGTTCTATTCTAAGAGTACTAAGAGTGTCTAATATATATTGTGATATCTTCATATCTTAAAGAACAGAGCCGTTCCGAAACACGTAAGGATATATAAGGAAAACGCAAAATCTTCCCAAAATAAATTAATATTCTAACTTCATTAATTGACTACACAACGTCTAAACATTTACTACAGCAATACTCTAAATATTATCATAAACAAAAATTAGTTAAATTAGTTTACCCACAAAAATTAGTTAATTTCTCCACACAAAACAATAATATAAGAATTAGGCTTACGGACTCATCCAGAGTTCAAAGGGCCTTAGAAATGTTATTGACTCACGACGCGTGCCGACTGTCCAGATGTAGATGGGCGAAATTACACGGTCGTTTTGGCGAGGTAGCAGCTGGGGGGTCCACACGTTCTTCTGGAGGGGGGGAGGTTCTTCAAGGACGAGAACAAATACGGTGCTTTATGCAACACCTGGGCAGTCGTGGTCTCTCGGGCAAGAGTGAGTCGAACTTGGTTCTTAAATCAAGTCCACTTGGAGTGCGGTGTGACCACCAAGTAACGAGCTCGAGGAGGAGCTTTTCTCCTTCGTTACTTATTTCCTTATGGACGAGGAATGAACTCGGGACGGGTCTTCTTCAAGGGCGAGGATACCGGAGGGGAGGTTCTCTGGCGAGAATAAATTCCTCAACGTTGGGTTTGGTAACCCGGAACTAGCTCGAGGATGAGCTTCTTCTGAGTTCAAGTTTTCTTCAAGGTCAAGTATAACGGAGGGGGATTTGTCTGACAAGAATAGGTTGAAATTGGTTCCTCACCAAGTTAACTTGAGAATTCGGTGTGGACACCGAATAACAGGCTCGAGGGGGAGCCTTTTCCTTCTTCTTTTCTTAATTCCTTAGGGACGAGGAATACCCCTGGTGTTTAAGGTGCACCAGGATATGAGGAGTCTCTCTTGCGAGAGTAAGTTGAACTTAACAAAGTTAACTTAACGTTTGGTTTGATAAACAGGGACTAAGCTCGAGGGTGAGCTTCTTCTTTGCCTCTTAAGGTAGGTAGCCCTGCCTCTCTTGCAGGGTACTTCTTGGTCTGGCAAGCCAAGTACTCTACCTCTCTAGTCTCGGTAGTTCGGTTTGATCCGAAGACTTCGTCACCTAGAGACTGACGTATACTACCTCGATTTTCCTCAGAGTTCCCCATTTATACCTCGTCACCCCACTGGGGGACTGGTAAGGGAGTAGGGGCTTAAGGCGTGCCCCAGGACAGTTATTTTTCCAAACGGTTTTTAACACGAAGTCAAACATCGGCTCCTCGTTAGCCTTCGAGATTGGGAGAAACAAGTCTCCAATTTATTTTTTCACGTGAAACTGGATCTCACTCTCCTGGGGGAGATCTTTCATTTTGATCTTTAAGGTCTTTCATGGCACCAAAATAGGCGACGCTGCGGTTACGCAATGAACCCACCGATGCCTAGGGCAGATGTCTTTGTGGTAACCGCTTTGTGACTACCCCACGAGTGAACGGGGGAGGGGGGGAGTGACTATTCCCCTACATACACATCCGATCGAAGAACTTAATGAGGGAAGCCTCCCGGGAAATTAAATCAACTTACTCAACCACGTCGAGATTAGCAAAGTTTTCTTTCTTTGAGCCCTCTCTTACATTAAGTTTCCTCACACATGAGCGCCCTCGCGCACGTTTACACAGGCAATGTGTCGAACTAGACCTACTCTCAATACTATTTTACATAAAAATCAAAAAACCTTAACTCGTCGATTACTCGCAAAAAAAACAGACAAAACAAGCTACTTCCTTACATTTCTAAGTTTTAGAGAACTTAAATCTACCGATAAATTTTAACACGTACAACAAATGAAAACATGGTTTCACGCTCATTAGGTACTGAAATAACCCTCAATGGCATTTCGTCTCCGCCTATAGAGCAGCTGTACTTTATTGGCTCCTTTGATGTAGCTAATACTAAAATGGTGCTCTAATACCAATACTTTACCGTGCCTGAGTCGGCCGTTCGGGTTATTGAGTCTACCCCAGTATGTTACTAAATGGTAGCGGTATTTCAACCTACTCGACTCACCCATATTATGGTACTTGACTACCTTTAAATTGAACATTATGGCTAGAGCGGCCTGTTGCAGCGGGGCATAATTGATGGGAGCGTAGGTCCCATAGCTCTCCTTTAACCAGGCACACGGGAAGATCAGGTCTGGGTTCGATCTTTGGGGATCGATACAACTTTTCCCTGCGAGGTCGTTAATGGGCGTGGCGCTCAACACGACTTGGCGAATAACGGGAACTCCGTAGACGTTCCGTTCTGGGAGGAGACTACTAGGGGTAGGCGATACTCAACCGCTTTTACCATTTGATTAGTCTTACACGGGTGTATCGCAATAGCACCTCTTTCCTCCTTCCTTGTCAACTCATTTAACTCACTTCTCTTAGTTGGTAGTTCCTCGGGTATACCTGCTCGTACTTCTACTCTACCTTCTACTTCTTCCCCGATAACCTTATTTGGCTGGGTTCTCCTCGTAGGTTCTTCCTTAGGTACACATGCTGGTACCTCGTCGCTACTTCTTACTTCTTCCACCGTTACTCCATTTGGCTGGGTTTCCCTCGATGGTCCTTTCTTAGGTCCAGGCCGGGCTACAACTTCCTCTGCCTCTAGTAGATTCTCGATAGGTGTTCTTTCGAGTGCGAGCAATCTTTCCTTTTCTTCTCTCTCTTCTCTACAACTTGAGCACGTTCTTTTTCCCTCTTCATTCTCCTTTTTTCCACCTCTTTTTCCGCTTTCGCAATTTCATTTATCGTCGGGTTCTTCTTTCTTTATCTTCCAGGTTTATCTTTATTTTTCTTTCATCATCTTCTCGTTCTATCTTTATTCTCCTTTCCTCATCTTCCCTTTTTATCCTTATTCCGAATTCTTGTGCTTCTCTTTTCAACAGTATTATTCTTTCGCTTGTTTAACCTCCTCTCAGCATTCTTCTTTCCTCTCTTTCTATTTTCCCCTGTATTCTGTCTTTCTCTAATTTTATGTCTCTCTGTATTTTTATTGCTTCCTATTCTCTTTTCCCTTCCCTTTTTATATTTTCCCTCTATCTATCAAACTTTATTATTTCTTCTCCATCTTCTCTTTGTATTCTCAATTCTTCAATAAGGTAGTCACCCATATCCTCGCCTTCAAATCCAAGAATTTGGGCTTGTAGGTAAAATCTTTTGACCGGATCGATTTTGTGCTGGTCCGTCGAATTTTCCTTACTTTACTCTCAGGTAATTATGCCACCACTCACCAAGTAGCGCTCAGCATAACTTACCCTTAATCCCACTATTATGCTGATTGAAGTACCACTCCGACAACAAATTTACCACTTGGCCTACCAATTACCTTCAGATTGTTACCACCCCTAACTCTACCAATTTTCCTCTCGTCAATTATTCTCTTATTTCTGATATGATATTCCTTTACGTGTTGGCTCTTTCTTAACTTGACACTGCCGGGTTATTTCTAATAACAACCCCACACCTAACACTACTTTTATTTATGTCGTAGAATACCCCTCTTTTTGTTCTATTCTAAGAGTGCTATGAGTGTCTAATATATATTTTGATATCTTCATATCTTAAAGAACAGAGCCGTTCCGAAACACGTAAGGATATATAAGAAACACGCAAAATAATCCCAAAATAAACTTATATTTTCACTTTATTAATTGACTACACAACGACTAAACATTTACTACAGCAATACTCTAAATATTTTTATAAACAAGAATTAATTAAATTAGTTTACCCACAAAAATTGGTTAATTTCTCCCCACACAACAATAATATAAGAATTAGGCATACGGACTCATCTGGAGATTAAAGGGCATCAGAAATGTTATTGACTCACGATGCGTGCCGACTGTTCAGATGTAGATGGGCGAAATTACACAGTCGTTTTGGCGAGGGTAGCAGCTGGGGGGTCCACACGTTCTTCCGGAGGGGAGAAGGTTCTTCAAGGACAAGAACAAATACGGTGCTTTATGCAACGCCTAGGCAGTCGTGGTCTCTCTGGTGAGAGTAAGTCGAACTTAGTTCTTAAATCAAGTTAACTTGGAGTGCGGTGTGACCACCGAGTAACGAGCTCGAAGAGGAGCTTTTCTCCTTCGTTACTTATTTCCTTGTCGACGAGGACTGAACTCGAAGAAGGTCTTCTTCAAGGCAAGGATAACGGAGAGGGGTTTCACTGGCGAGAATAAATTACTTAACGTTCAGATAGGGAACCCGGAACTATCTCGAGGATGAGCTTCTTTTTAGTTCTAGTCTTCTTCAAGGGCGAGTATAACGGAGGGAAATTTCTCTGACAAAAATAGGTTGAACTTGGTTTCTCACCAAGTTAACTTAAAAGTTCGGTGTGGCCACCGAATAACGGGCTCGAGTGGAGCCTTTTCTTTCTTTTTTTCTTAATTCCTCAAGGACGAGGAATACCCCTGGTGTTTAAGGTGCACCAGAATATGAGGAGTCTCTCTGGCGAGAGTAAGTTGAACTCAACAAAGTTAACTTAACGTTTGCTTTGATAACCAGGGACTTAGCTCAAGGGTGAGCTTCCTTTTAGCCCCTTAAGGTAGGTAGCCCTGCCTCTCTTGCAGGGTACTTCTTGGTCTGGCGAGTTAAGTACTCTACCTCTCCAGTCTCGGTAGTTCGGTTTGATCCGAAGACTTCGTCACCTAGAGACTGACGTATACTACCTCGATTTTCCTTAGAGTTCCTCATTTATACCTCGTCACCCCACTGGGGAACTGGTAAGGGGGGGGGGGGGCTTGAGGACGGCCCCAGGAGAGTTCTTTTTCCAAACGGTTTTTAACACAGGGTCAAACATCGGCTTCTCGTTAGCCTTCGAGATTGGGAGAAACACGTCTCCAATTTCTTATTCGAAGTCAAACTGGATCTCACTCTCCTGGGGGAGATCTTTCATTTTGACCTTTAAGATCTTTGATGGCACTAAAATAGGTTACGCTGCGGTTACGCAATGGACCCTCCGATGCCTGGGCCGGATGTCTTTGCGGTAACCACTTTGTGACTGCCACGCGAGTGAACGGGGGGGGGGGGGGAGGAGTTACTATTCCCCTACACAGTGAGTTCTTTGTTACGGGTGACTCTATAAACCATCTACTTCACTTTAATTTAGATCTAATTTTTCAACCTTGTTTCCGCTTTATCATTACCAATATGTCCTAATGCAATTTTTTACTTTCCAAGAAGCTTTCTGTTTTAAATGTGCATTTCAAATATGAATTGACATATAATATTGATTTTACAAATTCAACGGTAATAGAAAATGCAGATTATGAAAAATTGGCAGAATTGTACTCTACAGGATGTCCCTAAATATATTTTAGCCAGATTGGTAATATCACACTGGTCTCATCGTGTACCAGAACTTACCCACTAGACTTCTTTATAGGGGTATAGTAAATGGTGTCCTCAATAAAAATTAGAAATACCAACCAGTCCAAGGAACAGCGTGTCATATATGAATGTGCTCAATTTGACGGAAATTTTAAGTTAATATATTAGGTGAATTTCGCAAAGCTCATCGAACTTTGTATCACAAATGTTGGAAATCACATTAGAAATATTAAGCTCACCGGAAAAAAAATAGTCCCTTAGGGATAAAAAACATAATTTAACACTTGAAGAGGTGTAGGAACCTTAGGCAACCGAGAGGCGTAGCTTAGTTTAGGTCGAAACGTTAGTTAGGATTTATTTTTGTTGCGTACGGCGTGAAGATCTGTAGATAGCAAATCAACTCTACTTAAAATGGGCAGAGAAATCGATGTCATGGAATGTCAAAAAGGTGTGATTGCATTTTGCCGTGACAAAGGCCATCATGTGAAGAAGGTGGCGGAATTTGGCAGTGTTTCAACTTGTACAGTCATCCGGATTTACAAGCAATAGCAGAACTCCCAAAATGTGAAAAGCTCTCGCCAGAATTGCTGACGAAAGAAGGGGTTGACAGACAAGGACCGTCGTAGAATCTCCAGGCCTGTACTTGCAAATCGATTTGCTTGCAGACACGAATTGCTACAAAATGTCAATTCTGGTGCTTCACCACCCATTTCAGAAAGAACATTACACAGGCATGAACATATGGAGCAAAGTGGCGTGCAAGATGCCCTTACCATGGTCAAAAGTGACTAACCTTTTGCCCGGTGAGCTTATCATCATCACCACTAACTCTAAAATTGTAAAACGGGATTTTTGAAGTTGGGTGAAAAATTAGTGGACAAATGAGTTATGTTTTTTGCATTTTTTTTGGAAAAAATAATTACAAATGGTGAAGTTCAGAAAATGTATTAAAATTATGGAAGGGAAGTTTTTTTAATTTTTAGTATATAAAATCAATTTCAGGTGAAAAAAATTATCATTTTTTAGACCAAAACCACGTAGATATATTTAAAATTTTATCAGAGTTATTTCTAATAATTATTTTATAATATCAAAAACAAAATGATGAAGTTCAGAAATAAATATAAGTATCGAAATTTTGTGAATTTTTTAAATCCAAAGAATTAATATTGATGAAGTTTAGAAATTTATTTTTTTATATCTTCTTCTATAACTATATCTTAGCAACGTGATATTTCGAAATGGGGGAAATTTAGTATAGACTTCCTTTTTAAAATTATTATAATTGGCAAAGTTCAGAAAATGTATAAGATTTAACCACTGCTGCTTTTTTTGAGATTTTAAATTTTAATCTTAGTGGCGAATATATTGCCTGGTATTTCAATTAAATGAATGGAATTAAATTAAACAAAATGTATTTCAATATTCGAATAATATCAAGGGGCAAATCTGTGGTTTTAATTTCTCCCTGTAACTCTAAGAGTTATTATGTGTTGCTCGGAATCCCTATCCCCTCCCCATGGACTAGATTTGTTTACCAAGTTATTAAATAAGATTTTGTGTTTTAAATTGGGTATTCTATAAAGCCAGAAGAAGCTGGCAAACCCGTGAGATATCACTGAGGGCCAAAGGTGAATGTTAATCCGAGAAGTTTGTCGTTTAATTGAGGATTGAGAATAAAATCGATCCAATCTGGATGTGGATTTAAGATAAAAAGCCTATCAAACTAGAAAAAAAGCATTCTAGCGGTGAGGAGATTACAACTACTGACACAAACACGCTGATTCTTATGGACTTTTTTCTTGCCGGTCCTCCTATCTCGCTTCTTCGAGGTGGGCAGCCCCAAGAAAGGTCACCATGCTCCCTGGGTATGTCCAGAGGTTTATAAGGTTGGAGATATTAATGTGGGCTTGTCTAAGGTTTAGGAAGTCTATAATAAGTGTTTGCTGTTGTCTGGGCTTTAGCTTCATCTGGTGTATGTTGGTGTTGGAGGAACAATATAACTACAACAATATAAACGCAAAAACCTTTCTCCAAGGTTTCGGCGTTTATATTGTTGTAGTATAGTGGAATGGTCTGACCTGAGTTGAGATTAGATTGCTCTGTATGTTTTATGTAGTAGAACGCAGCCATAATACATTCTTATTCAGTAACCCTAGGCTGACACAGTGGATAGACAACATACAATCGATTCGCTTCTCACTTAGCTTTCTTTAACTCTTTGGAATATCTCACTTTTCGAGAAATCACACGCCTAACTGAATCTTAGATGTGTATATCATATATTGGTATATGAATTTCACAGAGTAGTAATGGAGAAAGACGATAAATATAAGAATGTTTCAAAGCAAAGAGAAAACACAGGTTCCAAGTACTTTCGAACTTTATTGCGTTCGTGGTCAGTATCACATTGAAGAACCATCTTCACACTGTATTAGGCACGTATGGGAGCGCTCCTCATCTATGCTAAAGAGGTAACTGTATAAAATAGATCCATCTAATGGGGACACACTGTTTCTATCTTTTAACAGTAAGGTAAACTGCAATTCACCATCAATGCACACATTGAACTTTGCCTATTGATTGTGTTCAGAATTTAAATGAGTTGCGGAGATTAAAGTCTGGTTTTTCCCTTTTCGAGAGGAATTATTGCATCATTTATGGGAATTTATATCCTATTCATTCTCCTTCAAATCGAGAAAATGAGTAAAATAATTGAATAATATTATCCTAACATTTCAGCGTAAAATGAGAGCATTCACCAAACAAGTGACTGATAAGAAATCTGATCCGGTCTTATTTTTATTTCATTAAACCGGCGACCTCTTCGCCTTGAAGGACAACAAACAATAGTGTTCGTAATAAACAAATTTAGGGAAGGGAATTTAAACTCAGTCAGAACTGGTTTTGCATTTGAAGTATTCGTTGTTGTTCCTATTCTGGTCAGGGGTATAATGGGTGCAAATTAGTTAATATACACATAAATGATAGAACAAATAAATAGACTTTCAAAAACTGAGATTCACAAAAAATATTTAATTAAACCAAAGCTTCCGTAAGAAACTTAAAGAGGTTGTTATTTTTTGCGGTTTGCTTCGAATTGTAAAGAGATGCTATATCTCTTTACGAAATGTAAAATGCATTCATAGTCTTATCATGTAATATTCATAAAACTCTTCCATTAATTAGAAGTGCATATATAAATGTTTATTAAAGAAAAACTGTATTACCGTTCAGACTTGATGGTGATTCGAATCGTTCTGTCAAACCATCATAGTACATCCAATCAACAATCAACGCTTGAAATCGGTGGGATATAAATTTTTTCTCGCTAATACTTGTTACCGTTTCTTTATATATATATATATATATATATATGAAGGTAAAATGGGGCTCTAGTGAGCTGGTGGCTTTTTATTCCAAGCTTTCAAGCCATTCTCGGATTGCACCTCACAGAGTAAACATCACTGAAGAAGAGCTTTAGTTGAGGCTTGAAGGCTTGGAAGAAAAATCTACGAGCTCACTTGTTCCCCTTTTTCCCTTAACATGTATCCTGGGCGAGAAGGTCTCCCAAAGTCTTTTACTTAATATTTTTCCTTTGGTGCCCTAGAGAAATTAGTGGAATAGACCACTGTGATAGTTTGATATGTAATTTTCATCATCATTACCTTTCTGCATCTCTTAACATCGAGATCATTATACCCCCCTCCCAGCTCAATCTCTCGGACTTCTTGGGACTTGAAGATCCTTAAAGTTTCCATTCTTTTGTCTATTCTTTTGTCTCTCGTTGGAACCAACCGAGGTAAACTCTTCTTCATTTGGAAATAATTGTGGTTACCTAAATGGAAACGCTACAATGAGATACCAAAATTATTGTAGTATGACGCCCTGCTAACGCTTGGTCTTTGATTGTCATGTCAAGTATTTTGTCAGTTTTCATGGGTAGTGAGGCTGTCAGGCTTTTCTTGCATCGTTTGAATTCAAATAACAATTTCTTAATTACATATACTGTAGTTAAAATAATTCTCCTTATTGTAGCCTTCATGCCCTCGTGGATCTTATTAGGTGCTAAGCCGTTAAAAAGTAAGTAGCCTTTGACTGAAGGATGGGCTAATTTTTCCATTCTTAAACTGTTCACATTCTTAGATTCAATTTTCTGCAGCAGAAAAAACTAAAGTTATGGTCTTCAAATTTCCTATATAAGCATTAAAAAAATATTGACCTCGATGTGAATTAAGCTAAACATAGGAACTAATCCCCCTCTCCCTAAGGGTTTTCTCATATTAATCACCCCTAAGACGTATCTTTTTCTGTAAATATATTCAATTGATTATTTTGGGTTGTTATTTTTAATCGAATCTTCTGTCAGTTTTGTCCAGCTTAATTTCACTTCAAACCCCAATTTCTCATTGTACATTCAGTACCCATATTTGTCTATAGACACCAGAATCTCATTAATGATTTTTGACATTTTTAGTAAAATTCTACATTTTACGTTTCTTTAAATTGATTTTGGTTTTAGACTTAATTTTTGATTCAGTTTTAAACTTTCTGTTCGGTGTATTTGAACTGGCAAATGCTTCACTACATCCTTTGTGATTTAAATATAGATGTACTAAAGATAAAATGAGTGCATAGATTTGTTTGTACTACTTTCGTGTTAGTAATTTTTTTCATTTATTGAAAAGGTGTTTTTTATATGGTATCTGATAACCATTATTATAGGGCAGTTCTTCATAGAATTCTTCAATTTCTTTTCATTCATATTTTCTTTGTTTCTCTTTTAAGCTCCCACATGGTTGTACTCCAAAATTGCCAATCATTTCCTGCCGGTTATTGCAATTTTTTCATTTATTTTAACATGATTTTATTACTTATATTTTCGACTAAATTTTTAATATAGTAGGGTGGTCTGCGAGTAATTTCACATTTAATTATTACAACCATTACTCTAACCATTGTTATTGTAAAGCTAATTAGTAGAAAATTATGCCAATATTTGCCCAACTCAGCAGATTTACTACCTATGAGCCATCAGTAAGTTGGCTCTCAACAAAATTAATGCATTAATTTAACAACTTTGTTACTATTGATTATAGTCTCACGTCTTCTCAATAAGCAGTAATATCATTCTTTCTAGAAACCTGTGGTCTTAATGAAATATATTATTTGATCTTGTTAATCCTCTCCTTTATAAAAGAGTAAACCCTGCCATTTAAGTGATGTAATGATTTAAATTAATTGTAATCAAATGGTTTAAGGTGTAGTCAATATAGAAGATGAGGTAGAAGATCCCAACCTAAGGCAAGAAATTTAATTTGTTCGAGCGAGTCCTGTGTGGGCGTTCATTGTCTTAAAAAGGGGGGACACCTTTTGTTTGAATAGTAAAGGGACGCTTTTGTCCTAGAGCTTAATTTAAACATCGCAAATTTAAAAGAAATATATCTGCAGTAATGGTTTTCTTATTATTGAGGTTCTCTTAAGGAACAAATTTCACATAGCCAAAAATGTAAAGCATAACCTTATTCTGTTGATGTAGTCTAGGAGTAGGATTTTCTTTGTTTTAATGATCAAGCCATTGTTATTGGTCATGCTATTACATTAGAGAATCTTTTTGTTTTTCCCTTTTAACAATTAGGTCAAGAAATTGCTCACAGTTATTTCGAGTCAATTGAGATGAGGCAATATTTATACACTTTGTGAACCTTGTCCTTACAAAGAGTTCATGTAATTCATCCCAATATACTCTTTTTGTTTGATTAAAAATATCTAAGCATCTCTTCAGTTATCTTTGAACATGTTAAAGCAAATAGAGAACAATTTAAACAACTTGAAACACACATTTTTTATGTTTTTTTTTATAAAATTACATTAATATTTATATAACAATAAATAATTAATTTAACTTCACCGGCATTTGTGTCTCTCACCATTTTAAAATTCCTAATCAATTTCCTAACACTTTAACATGTTTATTTATCTCGATTTCCTCTTGAAATCAGTATATTACATTATTCTATGATCGTTCCATCTTGCCTCTTCCTTTGCCTTTTATATACCAGTATTTTTAATAACCTCTCCTATTTCAGCGTCAGACGACCCGACCTGACTCGATGGTGTTTACTAAATTTAAAGTGAAAAATCACTTCAAGGGGGGGGGGGGCACATATGCAGGTCTACATGTGAAGAGGGTGTTAGGTAGATAGCGTTTATATAGCAAACCAGCACATTTGTAATTTATTAATAAAAGAAAATGTGCTAGACAACAATTATAGGAAACTCTAGTAATCATAATATAATTAAGTGGAAAACGGTGCGGAAATCTCGAGTGCTCTAATATGATATCCAAGACCCTACATTGTTTTCGGTCCTCAAATCTTGTCGATATTTTCAAACAAATAATTAAAAAATGTGATTCTTAGAGAAAGAATTACATGAACTTTGGGTCTTCTTCTTTTTAGGCCCACATTTTCACTCGGCTTCTATAGGGAGAAGCTTATTAATGCGTTGCCCGTGGCCGGGGGCCTACGAACTCTGTGCCAGTGCCTTTTCTTCTTTGAAAAAGTAACACCCGAACTTTTAAATTAGGAAGACAAATTAGTACCAAAGCTGCTGTAGTGCATTATTCGCAAAAAAATAGCATTGTGCTTATCTGATCAAAGTTCATAGATGTTGAGATCGTGTTAATTGTCATTTACCGGTTGGTTTACAGAAAAATATGTGGTAGCATGACATTAGATTGCCATTTAAAACAGTACTGATGTCTATTAATTGTTGCTGCAAAAAATACACCCACATAAATTTTGTGAAAATGAAGTGAACGTTTTAAGTGAATCGTTACATTAGCATTTGTAAAAAAAAATATTTGGCTGATGTCAATGATGACTATCTTCTAAATAATCCAACTAAGTTAGGTTTTGACGGAGGCGGTGATGAAGTTGACTAATCATGCTTGCTACGATAAATTATAAGTTTAGTCTATTATATTTTTTACCAGAGGGTTTTCATTGGATTATGCAGAAAGACCAAAAAATGTTTTATGCGTGTATATGGGCCAAAAAAATCAGCAAAGATATGGTGAGAGTAACTTACAGAATGTAGTGTACATGACAACAATATACTTATAGATATGTGGCCGGAAATCACTACCACAGCTAGAAAGAAAATTTTTAAACATGATGCTGTTGGCCATTCAAACACTTCAGGGAGCCAATACCTGATAAAGATCCAACCAGATCGAGTAGCTTTGAGCTACGACTAAAAGAAGTAATAAAGACTGTGGCCCGGCTCATTATTTATTAGATGCATATTTATAATATTTTTATTGCGAAAGAAAAACCCCCAAAAGTCTTTTAAGTACATTACTAACTTTCATGTACTGTCAAAATGAAATTTAAAATCATAGCTTTTCTTTTATCCTTGTGTTTATTAAGTAAACCTAAAATAGTGTTTTCCTGAAAAAAATTGAAGTTTCAAGATGTTCAAAGGTATTACAACAATACAGTTGGAGACGTGAATTATTCAAAGCTTCATAAGACATTAGCCATGAGCAACGCGTTAGTAGCTTCATCCTTTAGAAACTGAACGAAAATCAGGCCTCAAAACGAACAACGCAGATTTTATGTTGCTTCATATCAAATATTTCTATCGATAGGTGATATTCATGTCATTCAAGCATATATAGTAGAAATTATCATTACTCAAAAATGAAACAAAGAATTTTTACATTTTATTACAAAGGCAAACAGGGACTTGTGTCGAACAAATTCCGTTCTGGATCCAGTACTCTTCTTTTAATATCACTATTTTAGATACTCTTTTAGTGACCATAATAGGCTTGATATGGCTACAAGGTCGGTGTAAACTTAAATCAAATCGGGAAAATATTTTGTTCAAAGTTGTATTAACAATTTATGGGCAGTTGATGTTAGGTGATTGACTCGTCAGATTAATTAGCCTTATACTATTTGCTCCACTGTTTTGTTTCATTTGACGTGTGGCTGAAACTCCATCAATAGCTAAGCTAAACTTAAGCAGATTTTAGGGATTCGAGTTGCTCATGGAAACCAGGTTTAATTTCCTACCGAAAGAACTTTTTTTAACATGGAAGAAATTAAAATTGTTGTGATCTTCTAAAATAAAATATCACCAAAATATTTGTGTATTAGAGTGTTTTATTTAGAAGGATAGAGATTTTGAATAAAATAGGATTCTAAGAAGCAGATTAGAAATAGACCTTTCTCTCTTCCTTATAATTGAAAAATAATATTAATCAGAGTTATCACTCATACATTGAATCAACCAAAGAATGATGATATCCGGTGATCGTATATTTATATTGAAGTGCGGCAGTATTCTTTTTATGTGCGAAGGATGGGTTAGTTAAATCCAAAGTAAAATTCCACGATTTGGGTCTTTTTACAGTTGCGAATTTTCCCATGAGTAATAATAATCTAATTTATGAAAAAATATAAAGAAAGAAAAATCTGACATGATGAAATATCTAGGTGAAACTTGGGACACCCTGTATTAATCAGAATCATAAACAGGAGAAGATTTTATCCTGTCGTATCTCAAATACCTTGAGCTTTTGCAATACAAATCAAAAGCGGGAATAATATTGTTCGGCCGTTCGAATCCAAGGGAAGAAAAATGATGAGATAAAGAGAAAAAGAGCAAAAGTGATAAACGATATTTGGAGATGGACATTTTATAATCATGTTCATTTCTGATGAGAACATGTCAATAAGGAGGGCAAGAATGAGTATTTTTTAAATTATCCTTCATTGATTGAAAATAAAAAAATATGAACCACCTCCCTGGATGCAATCCTAAAGGGGGACTCACCTAGAGGGGCAGTCAATAAGTTTTGCAATTCGGATATAAGGAAACGAGATACCCGACAACCAGAAATCTCCCGACTGCTGTTCAATCCATTCCTGAACGGCGAGCTGGACATCTTCATCGTCCCCAAACCGGCGTCCACGCAGTGCAGCCTTGAGCTGGCGGAATAAAAAGTAGTCGCTAGGGGCCAGATCTGAACTGTAGGGGGGGAGTGCTTGAGCTCCTTGAATTCACACTCGCGCAGGGCAGCTTGTGCAACTCTGGCCTTGTGGACTTTGACGACGCTGAAGTCGATCATGGGGCATGAGGTTTCTAGGGAATAAACAAGCAGAGACCTTGATTATGGCCAAATTGTCGTGGAGGATGTTGATGACACTTCCATGTAATACTCCAAGTTCTCGCTCGATTTATTCGACCTTCACCCGTCGATTTTCGAGGATCATCCCCTCCACACGGGCGACATTTTCCTCGTTGTTCACGTCTGACGGGCGTCCTGGACGGGGGTCATCTTCAAGGGACTCACAACCATCGCGGAACTCTCTATTCCAGCGAGCAATGGTTGCATAGGAAGGGTCGGTGTTGGCGCACACTGCAACCATTTGTTCATAGTTTTCTTATGCATTCTTGCCTTCCTTGGTCAAAATTTGATCACTGTGCGGTGTTCAACCTTCTCCATTGTTAAAAAATTCGTGACTGACGATCTGCGATCAGCTACTGCTTCTTAAATAGACGAGGCAGGAGCTTGCGGCTGCACGTCCTGACTTGTCATACACGCATAAAACATTTTTTTGGTCTCTCTACATATTTCAATGAAAACCACTAGGAAAAAATATAATACACTAAATTTATAATTTTTCTTGGCGGGTATGATTAGTCAACTTCATCACAACCTCCCTCCAGTGGAAATTCATTGGAATATGCAGAGACACCAAAAAACCTTTATGCGTCTATGCGTGTATTATCTCATTATGTCTCACAAGCAAAGTTGAAGAGAGTCAGAATTTCTTTACTCGTACTCTACTTGCTATTTCCCTCATTTAATGCTGCTGAAGAGATTAATGCTACCATTCCTTATTATTTACATTTATCTTTGGAAAATAAAGCAAGTGTCATATCTCTGAAGCAAGGATCAAGAATCTTAAGTCTCCTCCCTGTTATCCTTAAATCTTACGCAGTTAAGATTGAAGAAATTGATGCTTTTTCTTATCTCATCATGCTTACAAACGAAGCTGAAGAAAGTTTCCCCCTACGTTATTGATATTTCCCGCAATCATGGGAGTAGATATTCAGTTCAACTCTTCTTGTTAACTTTTTTTATCTTCCGTATTTAAAATTGAAGAAATCGATTCTTTTCTTGTTATCTCCTTATTATCTCTGTCGTAGAATGACTCCCGACGATATACCATATATCACTATTCGTTGAGGAAACTTCCTTAATTATCTCTAGAGTGCGTTTTTACTGTCTGACGGCCGATATTATGTATCTTCAAAATGCTTAAGAAGTGGAACTGAGCTCAAGGATAATAATATTGCTATCATTAATAAAATAGAGTTTTATTAATAATTACTATAAACAATACACAAAAACGGAAAATATTGACAAACAGAATGGAAAGGGTGGTGGAGACTCGGGCTAATCCAAGGATTTAAGGGATCAAAAAAGGTAAAACAAATATGGAGTTAAAGAGATGAGAGGGGTTCGATAAACCATTTAAAGCACAGGATAGAATTGACAAATAAGGGATCAATACTCAAAAGGTGACGCTTGGCTTACGTAACTTCATTAGGGTGCAGTGGAAGGTACTTGAAGGAATATTCGGTCCGCTGGCGAGTTCCAGCCAAAGGGGGAGGGATAAAAGGATCCTGACGTGGCGTCTTGGAAAGGAGAACCGTTACTCGACGAACGGCTTGACGAATAATGGCTGTTCTAGGTTGTTCTCTTCTGAACAAAGGGGGGGGAATGAGAACCGTCTCTTGTCTACGGGCTCAAAAACAATGGCTGTTCTAATGTTGTTCTCCTTTGAACAACAGGGGGGGTAAGAACCGTTTCTTAGCGAAGGGCTCAAAACGAACAATGGCTGTTCTAATGTTGTTCTCCTTGAACAACAGGGGGGGGATGAGAACCGTTTCTTGGCGAAGGGCTCAAAACGAACAATGGCTGTTCTAATGCTGTTCTCCTTGAACAACAGGGGGGGGGGGATGAGAACCGTTTCTTGGCGAAGGGCTCAAAACGAACAATGGCTGTTCTAATGCTGTTCTCCTTGAACAACAGGGGGGGGGGGATGCCTTGGGGACTTGGCGTCACTAAAGGCTCGAACCTTTGGCACTCAAGGAATATTGTCTTCTTTCTGGACAAGTGATGGTGAATCTCGAGATCGAGGTCCCTTGGCGCACAAAGGCAGAGAGGGTCGTGGTGATGTTTTGCGACGAAAATCTGGATCTCCAATCTGATCTTAGTGGTAAAGTTTCCATATAAATAGCCAGGACATCTCCTTGGCGTGGGGGAGAATGGGGTGGAAGCTTCGAGGGAACGCACAGCTGGGCCGGAGAAAAATGCCTTATCTGTCCATAAGCCTAACTCGATCTGGCGAGGTCGGCGTATGGGGGCGAACGGGGGGGACGATAACCTCCTTGTTTAAACATTAGCGTCCGGTAGCTGTTGATAAGACTCCAAGCCTCGAATCGAAGATGCACGTGGGTAGCCTCATGGTTTTCAATAAAATGTGATAGAAGTTGAAATGAATGCAGCTCTGAACTCGTTCTATCACACCCCTCCATTCCAGGGGAAGTTGTCACTTCAAAAAAAAAAGAGAGAAGGGACAACGATAGAGCTCCGTTGTAGGGAACTCGTTTTCTTGTACCAACCGTATCTTCCTGCACCTAACTATTATTACCTCAATACATATGATTATTTTGATCTTTAGATTACAGGGGAAAATAACCTTTAATACAACTTAATCAAAGAAAAAAAAAAGGGCATGGAACAATGAAATGATATAAACTTAGTACATACGGGACAAAATAATTTATACGTAAATTAATAAGAACAAATATATAGACATACAAAAAAATTAGACAATGAGCGTTACAAAACTCAGACATATACATTAATTAATTATATTACAAATGAATCTTAAATTAAGTCGTACAAGACGGTATATATCTACATGGAGATACTAATCCTATGAATACAATTATTCTACGCTATTCGGTAACGCATTCCTACTAAGTGCGTCAGCGACCTGGTTATCGGAACCTCTTATCTAATTTATTTTAAACTGATACTCTTGCAAGAGTAAACTCCAGCGCATGATGCGGCCGTTTGAGTGTCTCAAATTCCTAATATAGGCTAACGGACGGTGGTCGGTTCCTATTTGAAAATCTTTACATATCAAGTACAGCTTGAATTTGTCTATGACCCAGATAATTGATAGAGCTATCTTTTCTCTAGTGGCATATCTCTTTCCGCGTGGTAATAATTGACGACTAGCATATGCAACTGGATGACTCGTTCTGTTATCCACGTATTGAAGGAGTACACCTCCAATGCCCTCGTTGATCACGTCGGTCTTAACCCCAACGGATTTTTCCGGGTTGGGCAACTTAAAAATGGGGGCAGAAATGAACTTACTTTTGAGCTGATTACAACGGTAAACAGCGACATCATTCCAACGTAAACGATCGGGGAAATTCTTTTCCTGAAGGGGGCATAGGGGGGCCAAAATTGCAGCAAAATTCGGAACAAATCGCTGATAGGGAGAAGCTGATCCTAGGAACGATCTTAATGGCTTCTTTGTAATCGGGAGAGGCATGTGGGCGATTGCCTTAATCTTGTTCTCGTGGGGAACTAACTTGCTTCGTCCTATTTTGAAACCCAAATATTTAATGGGTTCGTGGGCAAAATGGCATTTGCGGGTGCCAATGGTGAGGCCATTTTCGCGCAGTTGTTCGAAAAGAGCTAATAGGGTGGGTAAATGGTGATTCCATTTAATTAGTTCTTGTAGCTGGCTCTTCGGACGTGGTGTCAGCTGCGCGTCACTATCCAGGTCAGAGGGTTCCAAAGACTTGCCTGGTAGGGAAGGAGGAGGGTAATCGGCATCAGGTTGGATGCACACTGTCTGGATTACCTTAAGGGACTCCGCGGGGCAATCCTCTTCAAGCGCCGATGCTTCGTCCAGTTCTACGAAGGTATCTCCATGGGCGCGTTGGGGGTTCTTTTTTTCTTGGGGTCCAAGGACAGTCTCCGTGTCCTTGTCTGGGGCCTTATCACCTCAGGGTGTTAGTGATTTACACTCCTTTTGTGCCGTCCTAAAGTCCTGGTTAAAGGTTTCCGAGAAATCGGGCGGTATCGGGGTTCTGATGGGGACGGGCTCCTGGGCTTCTTTCTTACCTCGGCCTTGAGGAAGGGCGGCCTGAAACACAGGGTCGAAACTTACTTTGGGGCTCTGTCCTATAAGTACGGAACACAAATTTATGGGTGCTACAATGACTTCAGCCCAGCCATTATAATATGGACACTGCAGGTAACATCTAGCGACGGGGAATCGGTTCGCCCGCCCAAGTTGGTCATGTACCACCGCAAATTTTTCGTGGTTAGAGGCCACTGGGAGGAGTTCGTCGGACACGATGAAGCATGTACATCCTGTGTCCCTGACGAGAGTCGATACTCGACAGCTGTCCACGCTGCCCTCCTCATATTTCAAAGTTCCCGATGAACTTTTACCAAAAACAAAATTAACCTGGTGGCCTGACGGAGGGGGAGAAGTTTCTGCTTGGGTCTGCACCACCGGGGGAGCCGGGGTTGCATTAATCTGGTGAACTTGGTGGGCTGGTCCGCTCTTAAGCCTAGAATTTTGGGGGCAATTCCAGCTCATGTGGTTTTCTACACCACAGGTGAAGCATATGGTTGGTCGCTTCGGGAAGAGAGATAGAGGAGAAGTCTTAACGGGAGGTTTGGAGTCCCGTTGTTGGTTTTGGGGAAAGAAGTTTGGGGGTTTTACGGGGCTCGGAAACTTTGTCAGCTTTCCTGGGAAGGGGCGCGAATCCGTCCTTCTTTCTTCTCGTTGGATTACTCGTTCCCGTTCCTCTCTTTCTCTTTCTTTTTCTACCTTTTTTCTTTGAACTTCTGCTTTAATCCGAGCTAATTCAATCTGAAGCTCAGCTTGTCTTATCTGTTCCCCTCTTTCTTCTCGTTGGATTTCTTTTTCTCTTCTTTGCTCCTCTTGAATGTACTCAATTAGTTCTTTTCCGGAAAGTCCACAGGACTCTCCAGTCGCTTTAAAGATTTCAAAGTGAGTCATCTTTGCACTTGGGGGCGCACTAGTCAACCAACTAAAATTCTTCGCAACAAGAATTATGCCTCTATAGAATGAACCTACCTAAATATGGGCACTGACCTATTCGTACTTGGTTTCTTACTCTAAATAACCACTGACTAAAATCACAAAAAAACAAACAAATTATTATAACCGTTCCTTGAGCTACTCCAGCTTCTTAAGTTTAAAAAAAAGGGGGATAGCAATCGTTAAAACAAAAGGGAACTACTATATTCTATTATTATAACGAATAACACTATGCTTTACTCGAATGAGACTAGTGTTTGCAAAGATATAGCGTTAAACCTTACACACCTGATACCAAATTTAAATAGTATATATATATATATATGTCGTAGAATGACTCCCGACGATATACCATATATCACTATTCGTTGAGGGAACTTCCTTAATTATCTCTAGAGTGCGTTTTTACTGTCTGGCGGCCGATATTATGTATCTTCAAAATGCTTAAGAAGTGGAACTAAGCTCAAGGATAATAATATTGCTATCATTAATAAAATAGAGTTTTATTAATAATAACTATAAACAATACACAAAACGGAAAATATTGACAAACAGAATGGAAAGGGTCGTGGAGACTCGGGCTAATCCAAGGATTTAAGGGATCAAAAGGTAAAACAAATATAGAGTTAAAGAGATGGGATGGTTCGATAAACCATTTAAAGCACAGGATAGAATTGACAAATAAGGGATCAATACTCAAAAGGTGACGCTTGGCTTACGTAACTTCATTAGGGTGCAGTGGAAGGTACTTGAAGGAATATTCGGTCCGCTGGCGAGTTCCAGCCGAAGGGGGGGGGATAACAGGATCCTGACGAGGCGTCTTGAAAAGGAGAACAGTTACTCGACGAACGGCTCGACGAACAATGGCTGTTCTACTTTGTTCTCTTCTGAACAAAGGGGGGATGAGAACCGTCTCTTGTCTACGGGCTCAAGAACAATGGCTGTTCTAATGTTGTTCTCCTTTGAACAACAGGGGGGGGGATGAGAACCGTTTCTTGGCGAAGGGCTCAAAACGAACAATGGCTGTTCTAATGTTGTTCTCGCTTGAACAACAGGGGGGGGGGGGGGAAGAACCGTTTCTTGGCGAAGGGCTCAAAACGAACAATGGCTGTTCTAATGTTGTTCTCCTTGAACAACAGGGGGGGGATGAGAACCGTTTCTTGGCGAAGGGCTCAAAACGAACAATGGCTGTTCTA
This sequence comes from Ceratothoa steindachneri, assembly GCA_963969495.1. NCBI lineage: Eukaryota > Metazoa > Arthropoda > Malacostraca > Isopoda > Cymothoidae > Ceratothoa > Ceratothoa steindachneri. Next base: position 150,495,665 of record OZ018317.1, on the reverse strand, counting down.
ATGCTGTTCTCCTTGAGCAGCAGGGGGGAATGCCTTGGGGACTTGACGTCACTAAATGCTCGAACCTTTGGCACTCAAGGAATATTGTCCTCCTGGACAAGTGATGGTGAATCTCGAGGCCGAGGTCCCTTGGCGCACAAAGGGAGAGAGGGTCGTGCTGATGTTTCGCGACGAAAATCTGGATCTCCAATCTGATCTTAGTGGTAAAGTTTCCATATAAATAGCCAGGACATCTCCTTGGCGTGGGGGAGAATGGGGTGGAAGCTTCGAGGGAACGCACAGCTGGGCCGGAGAAAAATACCTTATCTGTCCATAAGCCTAACTCGATCTGGTGAGGTCGGCGTATGGGGGCGAACGGGGGGGACGATAACCTCCTTGTTTAAACATTGGCGTCCGGTAGCTGTTGATAAGACTCAAAGCCTCGAATCGAAGATGCACGTGGGTAGCCTCATGGTTTTCAATAAAATGTGATAGAAGTTGAAATGAATGCAGCTCTGAACTCATTCTATCACAATCTCTCGCAAACGAAGCAGAGGAGAATTTTATCCTTTGTTAATTGTTATTTGTCACAATATTGAGAGCAGAGATTTAATCTTGAGCTCCTTGTTATCTTTTTTTATCTTCCACCTTAAAGATTGAAAAAATTGATACTTTGACTCCTATCTTCATATTTCCTCCTACCAAAAAGGTGAAAAAGATTAATTTTCTCCTTAATCCTAATTTCCTTGTTATTTCTCGCAATAAATCAGAAGTGATTCAGTCTTACCCTCCTTCTTATCTACCTTTATCTTTTGCAAGCAAGATTAAAGATATTGGAACTTTATCTTCTGCTAATTTCCTTTTTACCCTTTATTGTCCTTTTTGAATTTTGCCATTATTATCTGGTCTAAGACAGGTAGAACAAACTCAGGTTTTCATTATAATTTTATCCTTGTTATCTCCTGCAAAAAATTGACAGGAGATCCATGATTTCAATCCTTGTTATAATCATGTTATTTCCTCTTAATTTTCGTTCGTATTAAAATGATTAGGATGGCTTCCTGATCTCCTAGTTTTTTATATCCCAAGTAGTCTCCTCTTAAAGCTATTCCTACGCTGTTACTTCCATATATTTTGCGTCAACTAACTGTACCACTTCCTTATGTCTCTTCAAATACCTTGTCGTTTTTTATTTTTATCTTTTAATATTAGTTATCATTGTGATAGAACGAGTTAATTTCAACTCCTATCCCATATTATTAAAAACCACGATGCTGCCCACGTGCATCTTCGATTCGAGGCTTGGAATCTTATCTCAGCTACCGGATGCCAATGTTTAAACAAGGAGGTTATCGTCCCCCCGTTCACCCCCCTACGCCGACCTCGCCAGATCGAGTGAGGCTTATGAACAGATAAGGCATTGTTCGCCGGCCCGGCTGTGCGTTCCCTCCAAGCTTTCACTCCATTTTCCCCCACGCCAAGGAGATGTCCTGGCTATTTATATGGAAACTTTACCACTAAGATCAGATTGGAGATCCAGATTTTCATCGCGAAACATCACCACGACCCTCTCTCCCTTTGTGCGCCAAGGGACCTCGACCTCGAGATTCACCATCACTTGTCCAGAAGGAGGACAATATTCCTTGAGTGCCAAAGGTTCGAGCCTCTCCGACGTTAAGTCCCCAAGGCTTCCTCACCCCCTGTTGTTCAAGGAGAACAGCATTGGAACAGCCATTGTTCGTTTTGAGCCCTTCGCCAAGAAACGGTTCTCATCCCCCCCTGTTGTTTAAGGGAGAACAGCATTAGAACAGCCATTGTTCGTTTTGAACCCTTCGCCAAGAAACGGTTCTCATCCCCCCCCCTGTTGTTCAAAGAGAACAGCATTAGAACAGCCATTGTTCGTTTTGAGCCCTTCGCCAAGAAACGGTTCTCTTCCCCCCCCCCCTGTTGTTCAAGGGAGAACAACATTAGAACAGCCATTGTTCATTTTGAGCCCTTCGCCAAGAAACGGTTCTCTTCCCCTCCTGTTGTTCAAGGGAGAACAGCATTAGAACAGCCATTGTTCGTTTTGAGCCCTTTGCCAAGAAACGGTTCTCATCTTCCTACCTGTTGTTCAAAGGAGAACAACATTAGAACAGCCATTGTTCTTGAGCCCGTAGACAAGAGACGGTTCTCATTCCCCCCTTTGTTCAGAAGAGAACAAAGTAGAACAGCCATTGTTCTTCAAGCCGTTCGTCGAGTAACGGTTCTCCTTTCCAAGACGCCCCGTCAGGATCCTTTTATCCCCCCCCTTCGGCTGGAACTCGCCAGCGGACCGAATATTCCTTCAAGTACCTTCCACTCCACCCTAATTAAAAGTTACGTAAGCCAAACGTCACCTTTTGAGTATTGATCTCTTTTTGTCAATTCTATCCTGTGCTTTAAATTGTTTATCGAACCATCCCATCTCTTTAACTCTATATTTGTTTTACCTTTTTTTTAATCCCTCAAATCCTTGGATTAGCCCGAGTTTCCACGACCCTTTCCATTCTGTTTATGTCAATATTTTCCGTTTTTGTGTATTGTTTATAGTTATTATTAATAAAACTCTATTTTATTAATGATAGCAATATTATTATCCTTGAGCTCAGTTCCACTTCTCAAGCATTTTGAAGATACATAATATCGGCCGCCAGACATTGACGCACTCTTAAGATAATTAAGGAAGTTCCCTCAACGAATAGTGTTATATATAGTATCGTCGGGAGTCATTCTACGACATATATATATATACTAATTAAATTTGGTATCAGGTGTGTAAGGTTTAACGCTATATCTTTGCAAACACTGGTCTCAGTCGAGTAAAGCATAGTGTTATTCGTTATAATAATAGAATATAGTAGTTCCCTTTTGTTTTAACGATTGCTATCCCCTTTTTTTTTAAACTTAAGAAGCTGGAGTTGCTCAAGGAACGGTTATAATAATTTTTTGGTGTTTTTTTTTGTGATTTTAGTCAGTGGTTATTTAGATTGAGAAACCAAGTACGAATAGGTCAGTGCCCATATTTAGGTAGGCTAATTCTATAGAGGCATAATTCTTGTTGCAAGGAATTTTAGTTGGTTGACTATTGCGCCCACAAGTGCAAAGATGACTGAGTTCGATATCTTTAAAGCGCAAGGAGAATCCTTGGGACTTTCCGGAAAAGAACTAATTAAGTACATAAGAGAGGAATGGATAAGACAAGTGTACCTTCACCATCAGATTAAACTAGCTCGGATTGAAGAAAAATATCAAAGAAAAGAACGAGAAAGAGAAATACAACAAGAGGAACGAGAAAGAGAAATACAACGAGAGGAACGAGAAAGAAAAATACAACGAGAAGAACGAGAAAGAGAAAAACAACGAGAGAAACGAGAAAGAAAAATACAACGAGAAGAACGAGAAAGAAAAATACAACGAGAAGAACGAGAAAGAGAAAAACAACGAGAGGAACTAGAAAGAGAAATACAACGAGAAGAACGAGAAAGAAAAATACAACGAGAAGAACGAGAAAAAGAAATCCAACGAGAAGAAAGAAGGAAGGATTCGCGCCCCTTCCCAGGAAAGCTGACAAAGTTTCCGAGCCCCGTAAAACCCCCAAACTTCTTTCCCCAAAACCAACAACGGGACTCCAAACCTCCCGTTAAGACTTCTCCTCCATCTCTCTTCCCGAAGCGACCAACCATATGCTTCACCTGTGGTGTAGAAAACCACATGAGCTAGAATTGCCCCCAAAATTCTAGGCTTAAAAGCAGACCAGCCCACCAAGTTCACCAGATTAATGCAACCCCGGCTCCCCCGGTGGTGCAGACCCAAGCAGAAACTTCTCCCCCTCCGTCAGGCCACCAGGTAAATTTTGTTTTTGGTAAAAGTTCATCGGGAACTTTGAAATATGAGGAGGGCAGCGTAGACAGCTGCCGAGTATTGAATCTCGTCAGGGACACAGGATGTACGTGCTTCATCGTGTCCGACGAACTCCTCCCAGTGGCCTCTAACCACGAAAAATTTGCGGTGGTACATGACCAACTTGGGCGGGCGAACCGATTCCCGTCGCTAGATGTTACCTGCAGTGTCAATATTATAATGGCTGGGCTGAAGTCATTGTAGCACCCATAAAATTGTGTTCCGTACTTATAGGACAGAGCCCCAAAGTAAGTTTCGACCCTGTGTTTCAGGCCGCCCTTCCTCAAGGCCGAGATAAAAAAGAAGCCCAGGAGCCCGTCCCCATCAGAACCCCGATACCGTCCGATTTCTCGGAGACCCCTAACCAGGACTTTAGGACGGCAAAAGAGGAGTGTGAATCACTAACAACCTCAGGTGATAAGGCCCCAGACAAGGACACGGAGACTGTCCATGGACCCCAAGAAAAAAAGAACCCCCAACGCGCCCATGGAGATACCTTCGTAGAACTGGACGAAGCATCGGCGCTTGAAGAGGATTGCCCCGCGGAGTTCCTTAATGTAATCCAGACAGTGTGCATCCAACCTGATGCCGATTACCCTCCTCCTTCCCTACCAGGCGAGTCTTTGGAACCCTCTGACCTGGATAGTGACGCGCAGCTGACACCACGTCAGAAGAGTCAGCTACAAGAACTAATTAAATGGAATCACCATTTACCCACCCTATTAGCTCTTTTCGAGCAACTGCGTGAAAATGGCCTCACCATTGGCCCCAGCAAATGCCAGTTTGCCCACGAAACCATGCAATATTTGGGTTTCAAAATAGGACAAAGCAAGTTAGGTCCCCACGAGAACAAGATTAAGACAATCGCCCACATGCCCCTCCCGATTACCAAGAAGCCATTAAGATCGTTCCTAGGATCAGCTTCTCCCTATCAGCGATTTGTTCCGAATTTTGCTGCAATTTTGGCCCCCCTATGCCCCCTTCAGGAAAAGAATTTCCCCGATCGTTCACGTTGGAATGATGTCGCTGTTTCCCATTTTAATCAGCTCAAAAGTAAGTTCATTTCTGCCCCCATTTTAAAGTTGCCCAACCCGGAAAAATCCTTTGGGGTTAAGACCGACGTGATCAACGAGGGCATTGGAGGTGTACTCCTTCAATACGTGGATGACAGAACGAGTCATCCAGTTGCATATGCTAGTCGTCAATTATTACCACGCGGAAAGAGATATGCCACTAGAGAAAAGATAGCTCTATCAATTATCTGGGTCATAGACAAATTCAAGCTGTACTTGATATGTAAAGATTTTCAAATAGGAACCGACCACCGTCCGTTAGCCTATATTAGGAATTTGAGACACTCAAACGGCCGCATCATGCGCTGGAGTTTACTCTTGCAAGAGTATCAGATTAAAATAAATTAGAAAAAAGGTTCCGATAACCAGGTCGCTGACGCCCTCAGTAGAAATGCGTTACCGAATAGCGTAGAATAATTGTATTCATAGGATTAGTATCTCCATGTAGGTATATACCGTCTTGTACGACTTAATTTAAGATTCTTTTGTAATATAATTAATTAATGTATATGTCTGAGTTTTGTAACGCTCAATGTCTAATTTTTTTTGTATGTCTATATATTTGATCTTATTAATTTACGTATAAATTATTTTGTCCCGTATGTACTAAGTTTATATCATTTCATTGTTCCATGCCCTTTTTTTTTTTTCTCTGATTAAGTTGTATTAAAGGTTATTTTCCCCTGTAATCTAAAGATCAAAATAATCATATGTATTGAGTTAATACTAGTTACGTGCAGGAAGGTACGGTTGGTACAAGAAAACGAGTTCCCCACAACGGAGCTTTATCGTTGTCCCTTCTCTCTTTTTTTTCGAAGTGAAAACTTCCCCCCGGAATGGAGGGGTGTGATAGAACGAGTTAATTTCAACTCCTATCCCATATTATTAAAAACCACGATGCTGCCCACATGCATCTTCGATTCGAGGCTTGGAATCTTATCTCAGCTACCGGATGCCAATGTTTAAACAAGGAGGTTATCGTCCCCCCGTTCACCCCCATACGCCAACCTCGCCAGATCGAGTGAGGCTTATGAACAGATAAGGCATTGTTCGCCGGCCCGGCTGTGCGTTCCCTCCAAGCTTTCACTCCATTTTCCCCCACGCCAAGGAGATGTCCTGGCTATTTATATGGAAACTTTACCACTAAGATCAGATTGGAGATCCAGATTTTCGTCGCGAAACATCACCACGACCCTCTCTCCCTTTGTGCGCCAAGGGACCTCGACCTCGAGATTCACCATCACTTGTCCAGAAGGAGGACAATATTCCTTGAGGGCCAAAGGTTCGAGCCTTTCCGACGTCAAGTCCCTAAGGCTTCCCCCCCCCTGTTGTTCAAGGAGAACAGCATTAGAACAGCCATTGTTCGTTTTGAGCCCTTCGCCAAGAAACGGTTCTCATCCCCCCCTGTTGTTTAAGGGAGAACAGCATTAAAACAGCCATTGTTCGTTTTGAGCCCTTCGCCAAGAAACGGTTCTCATCCCCCCCCTGTTGTTCAAGGAGAACAGCATTAGAACAGCCATTGTTCGTTTTGAGCCCTTCGCCAATAAACGGTTCTCTTCCCCCCCCCCTGTTGTTCAAGGGAGAACAGCATTAGAACAGCCATTGTTCATTTTGAGCCCTTCGCCAAGAAACGGTTCTCTTCCCCCCTGTTGTTCAAGGGAGAACAGCATTAGAACAGCTATTGTTCGTTTTGAGCCCTTCGCCAAGAAACGGTTCTCATCCCCCCCTGTTGTTCAAAGGAGAACAACATTAGAACAGCCATTGTTCTTGAGCCCGTAGACAAGAGACGGTTCTCATTCCCCCCTTTGTTCAGAAGAGAACAAAGTAGAACAGCCATTGTTCTTCAAGCCGTTTGTCGAGTAACGGTTCTCCTTTTCAAGACGCCCCGTCAGGATCCTTTTATCCCCCCCCCCCCTTCGGCTGGAACTCGCCAGCGGACCGAATATTCCTTCAAGTACCTTCCACTCCACCCTAATTAAAAGTTACGTAAGCCAAACGTCACCTTTTGAGTATTGATCCCTTTTTGTCAATTCTATCCTGTGCTTTAAATTGTTTATCGAACCATCCCATCTCTTTAACTCTATATTTGTTTTAGCTTTTTTTTAATCCCTCAAATCCTTGGATTAGCCCGAGTTTCCACGACCCTTTCCATTCTGTTTATGTCAATATTTTCCGTTTTTGTGTATTGTTTATAGTTATTATTAATAAAACTCTATTTTATTAATGATAGCAATATTATTATCATTGAGCTCAGTTCCACTTCTCAAGCATTTTGAAGATACATAATATCGGCCGCCAGACATTGACGCACTCTTAAGATAATTAAGGAAGTTCCCTCAACGAATAGTGTTATATATAGTATCGTCGGGAGTCATTCTACGACATATATATATATACTAATTAAATTTGGTATCAGGTGTGTAAGGTTTAACGCTATATCTTTTCAAACACTGGTCTCAGTCGAGTAAAGCATAGTGTTATTCGTTATAATAATAGAATATAGTAGTTCCCTTTTGTTTTAACGATTGCTATCCCCTTTTTTTTTAAACTTAAGAAGCTGGAGTTGCTCAAGGAACGGTTATAATAATTTTTTGGTGTTTTTTTTTGTGATTTTAGTCAGTGGTTATTTAGATTGAGAAACCAAGTACGAATAGGTCAGTGCCCATATTTAGGTAGGCTAATTCTATAGAGGCATAATTCTTGTTGCAAGGAATTTTAGTTGGTTGACTATTGCGCCCACAAGTGCAAAGATGACTGAGTTCGATATCTTTAAAGCGCAAGGAGAATCCTTGGGACTTTCCGGAAAAGAACTAATTAAGTACATAAGAGAGGAATGGATAAGACAAGTGTACCTTCACCATCAGATTAAACTAGCTCGGATTGAAGAAAAATATCAAAGAAAAGAACGAGAAAGAGAAATACAACAAGAGGAACGAGAAAGAGAAATACAACGAGAGGAACGAGAAAGAAAAATACAACGAGAAGAACGAGAAAGAGAAAAACAACGAGAGAAACGAGAAAGAAAAATACAACGAGAAGAACGAGAAAGAAAAATACAACGAGAAGAACGAGAATGAGAAAAACAATGAGAGGAACTAGAAAGAGAAATACAACGAGAAGAACGAGAAAGAAAAATACAACGAGAAGAACGAGAAAAAGAAATCCAACGAGAAGAAAGAAGGAAGGATTCGCGCCCCTTCCCAGGAAAGCTGACAAAGTTTCCGAGCCCCGTAAAACCCCCAAACTTCTTTCCCCAAAACCAACAACGGGACTCCAAACCTCCCGTTAAGACTTCTCCTCCATCTCTCTTCCCGAAGCGACCAACCATATGCTTCACCTGTGGTGTAGAAAACCACATGAGCTAGAATTGCCCCCAAAATTCTAGGCTTAAAAGCAGACCAGCCCACCAAGTTCACCAGATTAATGCAACCCCGGCTCCCCCGGTGGTGCAGACCCAAGCAGAAACTTCTCCCCCTCCGTCAGGCCACCAGGTAAATTTTGTTTTTGGTAAAAGTTCATCGGGAACTTTGAAATATGAGGAGGGCAGCGTAGACAGCTGCCGAGTATTGAATCTCGTCAGGGACACAGGATGTACGTGCTTCATCGTGTCCGACGAACTCCTCCCAGTGGCCTCTAACCACGAAAAATTTGCGGTGGTACATGACCAACTTGGGCGGGCGAACCGATTCCCGTCGCTAGATGTTACCTGCAGTGTCAATATTATAATGGCTGGGCTGAAGTCATTGTAGCACCCATAAAATTGTGTTCCGTACTTATAGGACAGAGCCCCAAAGTAAGTTTCGACCCTGTGTTTCAGGCCGCCCTTCCTCAAGGCCGAGATAAAAAAGAAGCCCAGGAGCCCGTCCCCATCAGAACCCCGATACCGTCCGATTTCTCGGAGACCCCTAACCAGGACTTTAGGACGGCAAAAGAGGAGTGTGAATCACTAACAACCTCAGGTGATAAGGCCTCAGACAAGGACACGGAGACTGTCCATGGACCCCAAGAAAAAAAGAACCCCCAACGCGCCCATGGAGATACCTTCGTAGAACTGGACGAAGCATCGGCGCTTGAAGAGGATTGCCCCGCGGAGTTCCTTAATGTAATCCAGACAGTGTGCATCCAACCTGATGCCGATTACCCTCCTCCTTCCCTACCAGGCGAGTCTTTGGAACCCTCTGACCTGGATAGTGACGCGCAGCTGACACCACGTCAGAAGAGTCAGCTACAAGAACTAATTAAATGGAATCACCATTTACCCACCCTATTAGCTCTTTTCGAGCAACTGCGTGAAAATGGCCTCACCATTGGCCCCAGCAAATGCCAGTTTGCCCACGAAACCATGAAATATTTGGGTTTCAAAATAGGACAAAGCAAGTTAGGTCCCCACGAGAACAAGATTAAGGCAATCGCCCACATGCCCCTCCCGATTACAAAGAAGCCATTAAGATCGTTCCTAGGATCAGCTTCTCCCTATCAGCGATTTGTTCCGAATTTTGCTGCAATTTTGGCCCCCCTATGCCCCCTTCAGGAAAAGAATTTCCCCGATCGTTCACGTTGGAATGATGTCGCTGTTTCCCATTTTAATCAGCTCAAAAGTAAGTTCATTTCTGCCCCCATTTTAAAGTTGCCCAACCCGGAAAAATCCTTTGGGGTTAAGACCGACGTGATCAACGAGGGCATTGGAGGTGTACTCCTTCAATACGTGGATGACAGAACGAGTCATCCAGTTGCATATGCTAGTCGTCAATTATTACCACGCGGAAAGAGATATGCCACTAGAGAAAAGATAGCTCTATCAATTATCTGGGTCATAGACAAATTCAAGCTGTACTTGATATGTAAAGATTTTCAAATAGGAACCGACCACCGTCCGTTAGCCTATATTAGGAATTTGAGACACTCAAACGGCCGCATCATGCGCTGGAGTTTACTCTTGCAAGAGTATCAGATTAAAATAAATTAGAAAAAAGGTTCCGATAACCAGGTCGCTGACGCCCTCAGTAGAAATGCGTTACCGAATAGCGTAGAATAATTGTATTCATAGGATTAGTATCTCCATGTAGGTATATACCGTCTTGTACGACTTAATTTAAGATTCTTTTGTAATATAATTAATTAATGTATATGTCTGAGTTTTGTAACGCTCAATGTCTAATTTTTTTTGTATGTCTATATATTTGATCTTATTAATTTACGTATAAATTATTTTGTCCCGTATGTACTAAGTTTATATCATTTCATTGTTCCATGCCCTTTTTTTTTTTTTCTCTGATTAAGTTGTATTAAAGGTTATTTTCCCCTGTAATCTAAAGATCAAAATAATCATATGTATTGAGTTAATACTAGTTACGTGCAGGAAGGTACGGTTGGTACAAGAAAACGAGTTCCCCACAACGGAGCTTTATCGTTGTCCCTTCTCTCTTTTTTTTCGAAGTGAAAACTTCCCCCCGGAATGGAGGGGTGTGATAGAACGAGTTAATTTCAACTCCTATCCCATATTATTAAAAACCACGATGCTGCCCACATGCATCTTCGATTCGAGGCTTGGAATCTTATCTCAGCTACCGGATGCCAATGTTTAAACAAGGAGGTTATCGTCCCCCCGTTCACCCCCATACGCCGACCTCGCCAGATCGAGTGAGGCTTATGAACAGATAAGGCATTGTTCGCCGGCCCGGCTGTGCGTTCCCTCCAAGCTTTCACTCCATTTTCCCCCACGCCAAGGAGATGTCCTGGCTATTTATATGGAAACTTTACCACTAAGATCAGATTGGAGATCCAGATTTTCGTCGCGAAACATCACCACGACCCTCTCTCCCTTTGTGCGCCAAGGGACCTCGACCTCGAGATTCACCATCACTTGTCCAGAAGGAGGACAATATTCCTTGAGGGCCAAAGGTTCGAGCCTTTCCGACGTCAAGTCCCTAAGGCTTCCCCCCCCCTGTTGTTCAAGGAGAACAGCATTAGAACAGCCATTGTTCGTTTTGAGCCCTTCGCCAAGAAACGGTTCTCATCCCCCCCTGTTGTTTAAGGGAGAACAGCATTAAAACAGCCATTGTTCGTTTTGAGCCCTTCCCTAAGAAACGGTTCTCATCCCCCCCCTGTTGTTTAAGGAGAACAGCATTAGAACAGCCATTGTTCGTTTTGAGCCCTTCGCCAAGAAACGGTTCTCTCCCCCCCCCCTGTTGTTCAAGGGAGAACAGCATTAGAACAGCCATTGTTCATTTTGAGCCCTTCGCCAAGAAACGGTTCTCTTCCCCCCCTGTTGTTCAAGGGAGAACAGCATTAGAACAGCTATTGTTCGTTTTGAGCCCTTCGCCAAGAAACGGTTCTCATCCCCCCCTGTTGTTCAAAGGAGAACAACATTAGAACAGCCATTGTTCTTGAGCCCGTAGACAAGAGACGGTTCTCATTCCCCCCTTTGTTCAGAAGAGAACAAAGTAGAACAGCCATTGTTCTTCAAGCCGTTTGTCGAGTAACGGTTCTCCTTTTCAAGACGCCCCGTCAGGATCCTTTTATCCCCCCCCCTTCGGCTGGAACTCGCCAGCGGACCGAATATTCCTTCAAGTACCTTCCACTCCACCCTAATTAAAAGTTACGTAAGCCAAACGTCACCTTTTGAGTATTGATCCCTTTTTGTCAATTCTATCCTGTGCTTTAAATTGTTTATCGAACCATCCCATCTCTTTAACTCCATATTTGTTTTAGCTTTTTTTTAATCCCTTAAATCCTTGGATTAGCCCGAGTCTCCACGACCCTTTCCATTCTGTTTATGTCAATATTTTCCGTTTTCGTGTATTGTTTATAGTTATTATTAATGAAACTCTATTTTATTAATGATAGCAATATTATTATCCTTGAGCTCAGTTCCACTTCTTAAGCATTTTGAAGATACATAATATCGGCCGCCAGACAGTAACGCACTCTAAAGATAATTAAGGAAGTTCCCTCAACGAATAGTGTTATATATAGTATCGTCGGGAGTCATTCTATGACAATCATTAATTGCTACAAACGTAAACTCTGCCAAACGTTACCTTTTTTCTGTTTGCTTAATAATTACCTATACTCCGTGGCAGCAGGCGTTGATCCAGGTGGGTGGGAGGCTAGGGGACTGAAGACTCGCCTCCAATTCTTAGACGCGTTTACTTGTATTCTGCTATTCAGATAAAGTTATGTAATAATACAGAATATATATAAAAAGCAGTTCTTTTGAAACCATTGCAATCGAATGTAGCTTATATGATACATGTCTAAATTTCAGGTAAATCTCAAAACTAATCATTAAATTCAGTATTATTCCTTAGCTGACGTCAAAAAACTACAATAAACCACAATTCATAATTTTCTTCTCAGGGAAAAACCATTGTGATCTGAGAGAGTTAGTGCTCAGTCCTATGTGAGGTCATGTTATTTATTATCAATGCTATGTAAGATAACCATTAATATTTATTGATGCCCTTTTCTCAGATAGCTCAGGAGAAGGAATTCAGGTTAACCCTAGCCCCATTTTTATCCTGGATCAGCCACTGTGTGGTAGATTCTCATCATGACAGTTTTCATTTTTTCTCTTCTAGAGGAAGACATTTCGCTTATTTCCATCATTCGCTAAGCCGGAAGAAAAAGGAGCACATAGTGATAATTACATTCTTTTTTAAGAACCGGAAGCAGAGCGCCGCATGCTCGAAATTAAGTTTCTCTCCGAAATCTAAAATGAAATTTGGCAGTGCACAAACGTTATAGCAATAAACCTCACCTATGAAGTTCTTTCGCAACATCAAGAATCTAAAGACCAGATCAAAGGAATAATTGTTCTTCTCTTTTTCATACTATTAACACTAACTTCTAATTTCTCTTAAAAAACAAAGAGCAATATTAAACGGATATGATTTACTAATTTTTGTGCTTGAACTAAAGACTGCATGCCTTCGTATGTTGGTTTTACTACCAAGGAAATAAATAAACGCGTTACCCTACCGATTAAAACCATGTAAGATATCAGAACTTCTCTTCATAATTAACAAGTATAACAAGTTATATGATATTTATAGTAACTTATACATTATATCCATATCTCCAAACGAACAAAAAAACATATAGTCGCCGAAACCATTGCTATCAAATCCAACAAATCCGATCTACCTATAAAACCTAACGAGATTCATCAAGTAATTTACATATGATGAGCCATTTTGTAGCTTTGGTAAAAATAATAAAAAAACGATCTTAAGGATTCATTTTATTCAAAGGAAAGGAATTAATATTTACACATATTTTAATTTTCTCCCACACAAGGTACATAACGAAAATGTGTAAAAAAGAATATCCTAATAGTTACTGAACAGTGCTAAAAGGGCAGTGTTGAAAATCTCTCAGAAATTATTTGCCTAAAACTTCACAAGAAAAACATGTTGATATCTTGGAAATGATTCTGAACAGTCCAGATAACTATGTAAGCAGTTTATCCCAGCAGTTCCATTTATCAAAGAGTACATCGCAAGACATTTTGCAGAAAAAGTTGATGTTCTTTCCATATATGCTATCCTTATGGCACGAGTCTAAGAGCGTGATCACCAGTTTCGCGTTGATTACCGCAATTCGTTTCAGAACTTTCTTCTTGAAAAAGATAAGGATATGCTTTATTTAACCTTCCCCAACGAGAGATGGTTTTGTCCTTACAGATAGATCAATAGCCAAAACACTCATCAAGGAGCACTGAAAACCCTGAAGAACTCAGGGAAATTCCTCTACCTAATCAGAAGTTTGAGCAGATTATGCTGTTCTTTAAATGGTACGCGTGTCGTTGGCCCATTTTTCATCGACGACACCAAAAACACAGAACGTTACCGCATTTACCTTCGGAAACCATTCATAGACCAGTTACATGGGTGTTAACTTAAAAAAAGGCTGGTTTCAACAAGACAGAGAAACTACACACACGGCTTGTGCATCAATTCACTTTTTGAAGACCTGTTTGCTAATCACATAATCTCCCGCGGAATCAGGATAGTCTTCGGACTTTGTCCCGTGGATTTTTATATCTGAGGTACAGTGAAGGGAAGGGAGTAGAAGAACAATCCACATATTGTTCAAGAGTTGGAAACACCAATCACCCAACAAACCACCAGATCACCCGGGCCACCTTCCAGGATGTGTTCGATAATATGCATCGACTTGGAAAGACTTGTCTTCAGAAGTTTGTTGAAATTTCCAGCATTTATAGCAGGAGAAACTCTAATCTCGTAAATAAAATTTCACTTTTATAAAATTTACCTAAGCTTAATCAAATGCACTGTAACTTTTTGGACACACTCTATCTATAATAAGATTTGCAACTGATAGGAGTTTTGCTTTAATTGCAAATCTATGTAGGAACATAACTTACAATAGACCACGTTCTACTATGGACCACTTCAACACAAGACAGCAGCAAAGTCGAGCCTAATTAGCCTTTCATCATACAAATTATTATAGGCATTGTCCCTGATATCTGCTGATGGTAAGACAAACTTAGAGTAATTTGATTATAATTTTTAAAAAATAGTCTCATGGAAAATTTCGGTAGCGTGTGAATTTAACCTAATTATCCATACATAATACAGTGTATATTCATCGCACGCTTGAAATTCAATAACCCCATTCATACATGTAAAGGAATTCCTTAAGCCTTTATGTGCTCTTTCTCTCTCTTTCAGCCCCTTTTTCTAACCAACCACCTAATTTCAGCTCGCCAGAAATGCGAATTAATCCTTTGTTCTCCGCTGAAAAAGGATATTCAAAATAGGATTTTATGAAGTTAACTGTATTCAGTAATCCCTATTTTTTCCATCCTGTTGTTTAAAGCTTTTCATTTTAGGAGACTTCGACTCTTCAAAGTTGAAAAAGATTATGCAAGAAAAGTTTATGAGCTTATTAAAGTTTGAATTTTTCTTGAACTCTCTCTCACTCGACCATTTTTGCTCTATATTTCTTTTTTTTCACATAAATTACAGATAAAGCTGGCTATTAGTCACTCATAGCAATGCAGCCTGAAATATAAATAGGAAAATAACATAAAATGCGCTGGAAAATATCCTCCGGAAAGAAAATTAAATTCCGAATCTTAGCTTTTGACACGGGGGGGGGCGGTCAATAAGTTTTGCAATTAGGATATAAGGAAACAAAATATAAGGAAAAGTGTTTTATTATTTTTCAATATAACTACCTTCGACTTTAATGCACTTGCGCCACTTCTCCCTGAGGCTTCGAATTCCCGACAACCAGAAATCTCCCGACTGCTGTCAATTCACTCCTGGACGGCGAGCTGGATATCTTCATCGTCCCAAAACCGGCGTCCACGTAGTGCAGCCTTGAACTGGCAAAATAAAAAGTAGTTGCTAGGGGCCAGATCTAGACTGTAGGGGGGATGGTTGAGCTCCTGGTATCAGCACTGGCGCAAGCCAGCTTTTGCGACTCTGGCTTTGTGGACTTTGACGACGTTGAAGTCGATCATGGGGCGTGAGGTTTTCAGGGACCCAACGAGCAGAGACCTTGGTCATGGCCAAATTGTCGTAGATAATATTGATAACACTTCCATGTGATATTCAAAGTTCTCGGTTGATTTCTTCGACCTTCACCCGTCGATTTTCAAGGATCATCCTTTCCACACGGAGCGCTTTGTCCTCCTTGGTCACGTCTGACTGGCGTCCTGGAGAGGGGTCATCTTCATGCAAGTCACGACCATGGCGGAACTCCCTTTTCCAGCGAGCAATGGTTGCATAGGAAGGGTCGGTTCCGGTGTACACTGCAACTATGCGTTCATGGATCTCTTTTGCATTCTCAACCTTCTCCATTGTTGACAAATTTGTGACTGACGATCTGCGATCAGCTACTGCTTCTTAAATAGACGAGGCAGGAGCATGCGACTACAACTCCTGACTTGTTATAACTTGTACTAACACCCCCCAAAATGCTATCCCCCTTCTTCTGTTTTACCCTACCGATTCGCAAAACTTATTGACCGCCCTTCGTATGTCATCCCTCCATTTGCTGAGAATAGAAAAATTCTCGTCTTTTTGATTGTCGAGAAAACGGAAAACTGAACTAAACTGGAGCAGAAAACTATTTTCAGGTAAGAAAGAGAAGAGAATCGAAAAAATGATAAAGTAAATGATCAGGACCGACAAAGCAAGGGGACGAATGCCTCAATAGGGGTCCATGTTTACTTAAATATTAGTTGGATTTAACTGTACATATTATTTTGAAATATAAAATATATTTTCCCGGGGGAAGGAGGAACAAAATGTTTCTTCATTTATTAAAGTAAAAAAGTGTTTGAAGCAGCGTTCGTAGCGTAAAAGAAATGTGTGGCTTATAATATCCCGAGCAGAAAAAAGTAGATATTTCTTGGCGCTCTACGAACCCTAGGATTAAACCACTTTACCCTGCCTCCATTGAACGATCTCCTTTTGCGGAGTACTAAAGACTCCAAACTTAGATTTTGTTATGGTTGTAGGAATTTGAATTAGCCGTCTTAAATTTCCGAATTCAAGGTAAAAACGCCTATGATTATTCTCCCTTTCCCCCTTATCCTATTCTAGACCAATGGCGTCTCTTTCCCTCTCAATATGATGATGGTATTAAGTGATTATCATTTAACAACATATGCTGTAATTTTATGCTAGGCGACAAAAATCAAATGTTAATTACTCGATTTAGTAAGAGTAGCAGCAAATTTATTATTATTATTAACATATTTATTTCTCAAATGGAAAATCAAATTACAACTCTAAATTAAAAGAAGAGAGAAACTTTTTAGTAAGAAAGATAAGAGTAAAATATTAGGTTTACGCAACAACCCTAAAATAGACTAGAATAAATTTAGAGGGCTGAAAATCTTACTTTGAATTAAAAGGGAAATAACTCTAAATTTAATTTTGTTGCTAACTATAATGAATAATTGGCTCAGGAGATTCTTCTCCGTTTGGTCGAAATAGGTCGGGGACACCATTATAATGGCTCTGTACTCGGTGGGAGAATGCTCGTTCTTTTATGATAGAATAAAAACAAAGCAATAATAAGCAAAGATTGGAATTTGCACCGACATTATGGTTTGTGAGACATATGTAACACATCAAACTGCAAAATAAAGCATGAAGGATAATTAAATTAAGCTAGAACCTCTAATAATTATATTACTCAGACAAAGTCTCATATAGTAGAACTGACACAACCAGAAACGAGCATTTGATGAACTCGATTGTGAAGTATAGAGACAAGAATTCCGTTTATTCTTCTTATTCTTCATTTATAGAATGAATAAATAGTAGAAGAGATAGGAGAGTAAAATGGGAAAATAAAAGTGTAATTAAGGAGGGGAGAGAAAGAATATCTATCATGAAGGCTAGTTGGAAACAGTGTGTATCTCAAATGAAGTATTCGCGGAATATTATACACGAGAGCAGATTCTTAATCCAGCATCCATGAACTTTTCAGCCATTGATGTGAGTGCATTTCTATACTTTCTGCGGAAATTTGTTGACATAAATTCCTGTGATCTGGCAAATCCACATTAGAAATAGGGATTTATTTTACCTCTATTTGATAAAGGAGGTAATACTCTTTGTGTACCACCATCATTGCGGCTTTTTAAAATTTTTGTTCCTTCTGTTCCCTTAGTTTGCAATAGGAAGCTGATACTGAATATGAAGAAAAGAGTTCATTGAATATGGCATGAATATATTTTTCCAAATTTTATTTTCTGAGAGAAATTTTAGGGTACTCTTAGAGGCATCGGTGATGCAATTAGCTTCATTCTCAACCGGCAACCCACCAAAATTAATCATTCTTGCGCTCTATTTGACACTACTTTCTTTGGTCCTCGGCAATTCGGGGTGAATTGTCAAATATATGATCTTTCTAACTTTGTCTCCCCTATGATCATTTCTTTGGTGGTAACAGCACTTGTTGCTTCCACACTCTTCACTTTCCCGATAAACCTCCCATGACGAAAATTTCTAACCAAGATTTTCTACAATTGGACATCTCCTCACTTCACTCTCACTGCACAATCCACGGGTCTAATATCCATTGCGATTTTACTACCATCATCAACACTTTAATCGGTCGACTGCTGTCGAGAATATTTTCAAAGGGGGCCTTAGCTCTATACTTATTTGTATCCAATCCAGCCTTTCTCAGATTTTAGTAATTTTTTCACCTCCACCTTAACCTTCAACGATAGTGCACACGAAGTGCTTAGTCACAAAAATGAGAAATCAATGTCTAATTCTATTTAGTCAATTTTATCCATTGCCTTCTTAGGAGAAGTAAAATAAGTGAAAGGTTTATAGCTCTGGTTACTAAAAGAGGTGAATATTCTAAGCACTACATTCCAAGACGACATAGAATTTTCACCAGTCTCCTCCGAAAATGGAACCACAATACTAGGGGACCAAACATTCAAATAATCCAGTTCCACTATGAAAAATCTCCTAAACATACGGGGAAAATGGAGTAAGAGATATGCTGTCATATTTACCCCCGAGTGATTCTTATATGACTAGAAACCTCCCGTACTGAGTGGACTGGGAGGGAACAATTACTGCTTATTCTATCTAAAAAATTCAGCTGTAATTAAAAGTATGGGAACACATCGTTGCTATATATGTGTTTTGTCAGATAATAATCGTTTCCCGACAAAATAATCTATATTTGAAAGGTTTGTGTGCTGATATTATTTAGGAATGAAAACAACAAATAATATGTTAATAATAAACCTGTTCAAAGAACGAAATATTAACTGTAGTCAATAATGACTCAGGGGGTTTAGCAATAATGCTCATGACTACGTATCTCGACCTATAAATATGCAGACGGTTGTTTTTCCTAGAACTGTATGATGCTCTATGACTGGCTTTGATCTGATACTCAAACCAACGTTTTTATACTTCAGATAGAGAAGAAACGAAGGGAAGTTAGAAGAAGAGAAGAGGTCATATTGTTGTTATTCCGCAATAATTTCGCGTTTCTTCTTAACTGGGATGAAAAATCGGTTCGCATACTTAGAGTGTCCAACTTTAAGCTGAATCCAATTTTGAATCAAGGAAGAAACTTGTATCTATTTTAATTATATTATTGTGTTTTTTATTTATATTATTTTAGCCCAAGACAGTCACGCATAATTCCAGGCCAGAAAATCGTCTTTTTTAATTATTTCGATCAATGATTTTACACCACTCCTTCGACTAACATATTTCCATTTAATGTATGGAAGAGATTCCCTCACTGATTTTTGTCTTCTTTTGTAAATAAATTTAAAGTATTTTGTTACTACTCTTATTTCATTTGTCTCCTCTTTAAGTTTTTTCTACTTTATTTTGTGCCGTATCACAGTTCCGTATACATTCATTTCTTCTTTATTAATGCAATACAAAATCATCACAAATAAAAAAGTTGGAATTAACAAAGAAACAAAGTTGTAAGCAACGGAGAGACTCACAGTTGGAGAATCAAAATGGCTAAAAAAAAAAATCAAGAGGAGAATAGAACTAAGATAGAATAAGATAAAAACGAGTCAACACGATCTACCAAAAAAAACATATTCAAGAGAGGCGCCGCGTATAAAGAAAACTTAATGAAGGAACGAAGAATCGGAAGAAAATGAGGTCTAGGATTTAGAAATTTCCACATACGATTAAATATGAAGGCCGAATCAGAGTATCCTATGTAATCCTCCGTTAATGGAATTTCGATTAATTACTGATTCATTTTAGAACAGAAGAGGAATGGAAACACCATAGAAATTAATTTCTTTTAAAATTAAGTAACAAAATATAATTCTGAAATAACGCTACTTGCCTCCTTCATTCA
Source organism: Ceratothoa steindachneri (assembly GCA_963969495.1). Classification (NCBI taxonomy): domain Eukaryota; kingdom Metazoa; phylum Arthropoda; class Malacostraca; order Isopoda; family Cymothoidae; genus Ceratothoa; species Ceratothoa steindachneri. The sequence goes on along the minus strand of OZ018317.1, from coordinate 150,475,839 downwards.
AATTTTATATTCCATCTTTTTTTTATATCTTCAAGATTTTTTTTAGGTTATCCTTCATATATGCAATGTGCGAAGGAGTTTTTATTGTTCAACGGGTGTATTTGCTTACACCGTACAATAATTATTATTTTATACAAGGATTTATTGTGCATTTAAAATAATGTATATAAATATAATTATGCAATTGTGTTGTATTGTTTTTTGAGGAAAACTGAAAGGCTGATGAATTTCTAAAATAGTTTATAACATTGTTAAGGGATACTATATACTTTTATTTAGGGCATTTTGCTGTTATTCTGGAAACCTTGAATACAAGATTGAATTTTAAGATAACCATAAGTTGATTTTCTTCCCACACCATTCTTATTTCTTGAATTTGCTTTCATCTTCCTGCCATAGCTACCCTCTATTTTCACTCCCCTGTACTGTGATATGTTCTGGCTACTCTTTTTCATTTTGTAGCCATCAACTCTTTTTTTAAACACATTTAACTAACCAAGACACTAAATAAACTCTTTGTGGTCTGGCACCTACAATGAAAAAGACTTCTAAATGGTAAAACTATGAATTTCTCCATTTACCATTTGTCTTCAAAGCTATAAAGATAAAATAGAAATTATCCGAACGAGGAAATTCTGTAGTGAAATTTCATTTTCTAAATGATTTCATTTGCACTTTAAATATTTATTGATCAAAATCAAGATTTGCAATTATATTTTTAAAAGTATGAGCGTTTACCCTCATTACTCTGTCACCTTTTAAGATATTGCAATATTCTATTGGTTTTCACATTAAACCATCCCTTAATCACACATCTACGTATTGCCCTCAGTATATTTCCAAATTTTCTCTACACAGAGTTATTTCGAGGAATCAGAGAGGGATTTATAATCGAAGAATTCTTTCTTTTGAGAACTCTCACCCATTATCTCATTATACATCTAGGTCAATATTTCCAATAAATAACCCTTTCTTCATAGTCTTTGATTCGCTGCTGCTTATTTGTGTGTTTTGGGGAGTCAATTATCGGATTTTTTTGTTTGAATTTCCTGTTTCTTTGATTTCCCACAAAGAGAATGCTGTATGCGATGATGTGCAGACGACTTCTATACAGTGTCCTCAAATTATGTATAATTTTTATAGAAACTAAGAACCGGCAAACTCACTAATAGATTATTCTTCATTTCTATTTACACCCTATTGCCCAAGGAGATACCGCGTATTACAAAAATACTATTACATTCGTTTCGACGCTCTATACAAAAAAACACAATGATAGGTTTGATGTAGTTAGACACGTTGTTATTGTTTTCACATATACATATCTGTTTCAATTGTTATTTTACTCATGTGGCTGCCCTTGGAGGCGAGAACGTGCTATAAGCTATAACTGGAGGCGGTGCACACATTGCAGACGAAGTCTTTCTTCATGGTGGCCCACAAGTGGTTGAAGGAGGACTTCAGTTCGGCGACCGTTCTGTGGCGAACCTTGCAGGCCGTTCGCGCGACATGTGCGCACAAGATCTACTTGAGGGGGATTGAGGTCGGGCGACTGCGGCGTCGAAAAGTCATTTGACCATAAGTTTATGTTCGATCCCAAACGATCTCGTCCATGAGTTCAGCCATTAGGGCTGAGGTAACGACCTGCTGAAAGACGTACTCTGACTTCTTTGTGATTTTTCTGAAATTCTTTTGATTAAAGTAGTGAAACGTAAGGTTTTAAAAAGGGAAATAAAGAGAAGTAAATTGAGTTAACAAAAATGCCTAACGTGTAATAGAATCGACATAAACAAAAATACGATAAAAAAAATAATAGCCTCCTCACAAATGGCATGCACGCTATAGTAAACACATGGATGACTAAACAACTAAGCAACTAAATAGAGCAAAGAAGGTATGCTGGCCAAAGTCACGTGGTGTCCTTTATTCTGTTTCATGAAATTACGACCTTCAAAACTTTCAAAAATTGCAACACTAACGATGGAATTATATCATTCGAAAGAGGATGTAAAACAACATAAGGGTTTTGAATTTAGTTAGAATCAGCTGAATAGTTATGATGTTATTGCCAAAACAAAATAATTCCAGGGCTAAACTTGGGAGGGAGAGAGTGACTAGGGGATTGGGAAGGCACCAGGTATCTCCTTGTTGCCCACCCTTTGGGGGGATTAGGGAAGGCGACAGGTGGTCGATACGACTATCCTGCTTACTATCTTAATATATTTAAAACACCTATTTTAAGATAACAGGTAAAGGGGTTAAGGTATATCGGCAGGGGTCAGGAAACACTGATACTAAAGGAACACAATATAAACTCATTAATATTTAATAGGTTTATAACCCAAGGGCGGATGGTTAAAATTCAATTTGGGGACAATTTTATCAGATACCATGAAAGATACCCGGAGTTTTCCGGGCATAGTTAACTATCCTCAACAGATTAAATTTATGCTTGCTTGAAATTACGAAATTAAAAGATCATACGTACAAAATATAAGTTTTATTTTCCTTTTGAGTAAAGAAGTAGTGTATCATGACAGACTAAGAGAGAACGATTTTCACATTACAGTAGTGCGGCAGGGCGAACAAGCCGGTGGGTATGCAGGGTAGCAACCACAGACTTTAAAGCGTCGATCAAGCAATTAGGCGTGAGTTTTAAATAAATATATGAATTATTCAAGTCTCGGGAATGCAAATAATTCCTCGCGTTTTTAATACATTGCAGTTTCATAATTGGTCTGGCTATCCTTAGAATTTCCACAGGTAATATTTATGTTTTAATCGCAACTCATACACGCGATTACTTCTCAAAAAAACTAAAAAGGGTAAAAATTTAAACCTAACCTAACAACCAGCACGCGTCGCCTTTGCCAAATCTGAGTAGCCTATGTTACTCCCCAGATCAAGTTACCTTAATAGTGGCCTTTGTTGGCCTACAAGGGATATATTGAAGCCAAAGTCATGCATTGGTGGGATTTCTTTTTCCCTTGCCCGCGTTTCTTGATGGTCTTAGCTTTCTGCCTTGCTTCACCCAACAAGGAAGCCGCTCCAACATATCAAATGGCTGACATCAATAGACAGTCAAAACTATCGAGTTTTTTATCGCTCTAAGTGTCCTTTTGTAGCGGTCATATATACATATATGTATAAAGATACATACAAAAAGACTTTCGGAAATACACTTATTAAATATGGGTTTGTATACTTTTACTGTGATAAAATAAATCATTTGACGTATCTCAATATTTTTATTTCTCTAGGAATATGGATTCTACGGTCTTTTATCCTCAAGTTTTTCCACATTATGCGAATGGAAGTGTTTTTTTTCCTAAGTCAACAGATCGTCATTTTTGTTTTCAGCGATACAACGCCCGATATTTCTGCCTGTTTCATTAAAGTAGAGCTAATTACATCGAAATATTTAGACCACTCTGTCCTGTTGACTTATCCTATTATTAGAGCAAAGAAATCGTTTCATTTTACGGCGATTGAAATAATTAAATTACACCCAAAAAGAGAGGTTTTGGTGGGCTATTATAGCGCAAAGATGTCAAAACAGTTTTTGTGCAGCTTATTCGAATCGAAATGGCTTGAGTCTTCTTTTAAAAGTAACTATCTTTGAATTCGTTTTCCTGGACTCATGATCAGAAAATTTGAGCCATATTTTGTTTTGTACCTATCACTAGAGGCAAAGGCAATCTGGGATGAGGAGCCATGTTTATTTTTCTTTTATTTTGGTATTCAAATACTTGGAAGCCATTAAAAATTATGTCTCTCTTTCCACTTATGAAATAATTTCTGCTGGTCTAGGTTGAGGAAAGCTCTCGAACTTTTTAATTGGAAATACTGAAAAGGATTTAAGATGATGTTCATGCTAGAATGTTCACAATTTTAATAACCGATTCTGCCGGTTCAGTTTCTTTAGTGCAAATCGTCCTAATTCTAGAATGACCTGATCTATACCGTCCTTTTGCTCCTCTGGTTCTTTCTTGTGTGCTAAGAAGACACTTTTTCTCTCAATCCGTTTCTTATTCAAGTGATAGGTGCTCTGGCAAGTTCTGTGGATTTGAAAAGCTTCTAAGAGGCTTCTAATTAATATTACAATTATTTCAGAAAATTTTGCTGACTTTTTAGATTGGTCAATTTTAATGATTTGGCCTTCAAATGGCAAATGTTCAATTGTTCATTTTTTGCATTTTTAAAAAATATGGTTTGTGATAAAATCAAACAAAAAGCTTTAAATATAATAGACTTTGTTCTTGGAATTCCTGCCTTTCGTGTTTTGGTAGATCATAGTGTTTTAGGATGTTCACCAAGCCTTTCTATACAAGGAAATTAGTGGCGAAAATATTTGTAGCCTTTGGTAAGGATATACTATGTAAGTCACTAGCTTTGACCCAAATACTACTTTTCATATTATTTTATTTAGTTCCTATTATCATATAATTTCATTTGATTTAAATGGTAGCAATTTATAGAAAAACACAACATCCTGAGCCATCCTAAGCATTTTAAGAAATCTTGCATAAACTTTCCAAATTATACAAACACATTATTTGGCGTATGACAAAGGCCACTCTGGACTTTTAAAATTATCCCGTTAACCACCCAGACATTTTCCTTAGACTCCAACATACTTCTATATAATGTAACTACATAATTGAATCAGAATTCCATTTAGATGTCAGTATTAATTAATGCTTGCCAAAACCCCAAAACATTCTATAGGATTATATGATAATATTGATACTGCAATGCATAAAAAACAATCCATAACCGACAACAACAATCAAAAAACACCAATAATTCCTTCCTCCCGATAATATACCTCTCCTACCTGCCTTTGAAGAATTTAAATATGAACTACCCTAAGACCTCTAGTGGCGATTCATTCCAGAATCCTCCCACGCTTTGTGTGAAAACATTAAATTCTTAAATTGAACTTACAACTTTGTTTTATAAATCTTTTATGTTTTTGTCTTTATTTATTTAAATCTATGGTATTTAGTTTTTAGCTAATTTGAGATCAAATTAATTTGTGAAAACATAGTACATATAACGGGGAGTGTAGGTCTAGGGACCTTAGTGAAATGAAAATTGTAGTTCAACGTTAAATTTTTTTATTGTACATATTTGCAATAATACATTGAATTGAGTCATAGTGAGCGAATTTCAATATTATAAAGGTAAAACCTGACTCAAAGAGTTGTAGCTGAAAGAAAGTAATTGGCATCTTTTATATTTGCTTTATTTTTCATTAACTAAAGCCAAAGCTAATATTCAAGAAGCAGTGCAGAGGTGGACACTGAGTGTAAAATAAAATAGGCCTTGAAGGATGAACCACCTCACCTACTGCAACTTTAATGAATTTGTTTTACATTATTTTTTGATGCGATGAAATTAAGCAATTTAATATTTCCTAATTAATCTTTCTCCCTCACTCGGAAACGGTAGAAGAGAGTGAATTTGCACGTAATTGATAGAACAATAAAAGAGAGGGGGCTTTCATTTTGCGGGCAAACATAGCAAAGCAACCAAAACCTATTGTAACTTACTAGGTTCCTATTGTTATTTCACACTCTGTTAAGAAATAATCTTAGGTTAGGTTCTATAAATAAGAGGCCGTTAGCCCAGGTATTTACATACACCCTTAAATTAGTCTCATTTTTCATGATTTTAAAAAGATGATTAATATTCTCATTTTGTAAATATTATAATTGTATTTTATACTAAAATCTGGTTAGGTTAGATGTTATTGTTACTTAAATAATTTCCAACATATAAAATAAATCTAAATAATATAACCTTAAGATAGATAATTTTACAGAAAAACTTTTCATACCATTTAGCGAGTAAATAATATTGGTTAAGAGCATGAGCGTAAAAGACTCGTGAATAAATACCATACCACACTAAGATTTGTTTTTTTCTCGAAAATCTGTCTTTTACAAGACATAAGCGATAGCCTCTTTTTAGACGGTAGGACAAAAAAGTAGTTCGGCGATTTGCGAGTGTATTATCCTTCATTAACTCCTATGAACAAGTTCAGAGCATATGTCTTCTAAAGAGATTAGAGTGATTATTTTATTGATATTTACTTTAATAGAGCAAAATATCTCCTGGATTAGGATCTACATAATACTAGGCAAAATCAAATCTGGGTTATATAATTTTGATAATGGGAAGTTCTTTGTGTGGTAGGAAAGTAATATGAAAAAAGCAAAAGTATTGGCAACGTTTAAATAATAATGAGTTAACAAATCAAATTATTATAATTAGTGATAAAGAATGTTGGAGAATGACTGATGGAATATTTTACTGGCCGGATCGCCGAGGCAATGTTTGGGTAGTCGATCTTGTGCCGATCTTTTTCTTGGCAATCCCTTTAGTATTCAATAGACAGAAATAAAATTCCGATACATGATTCTTTGGCTCTCGCTCCCCTATGGGGATTTAAAAGAGAAGACATTTCTCTTTCCTTTCCTTCTCTCACGAAGTTGTTCCACACAACTAGGGCAAACAGCATGTCGAGCTTGCTTTTTATCTTGATTGCCAAGAGTAACATCAAAATATGTCTTATAAGTGCGGATCACAAAGTTTGATATATTGCGCCTTTGACGAAATAGCATTGAACTACCACTTATGTAGCAGAAAGTGTCTGGATCATTAACACAATTTCCTCTTGACGAAGCCATCACTCTAATATGAGACCTGAAAAAGGAAACAGTGATGTCAATATTTTTCACAATAACACTTATTACTATCTTACTACTATGTACTGTGAATTATTTGCTTTCTACAGGCAACTCTTTTGGCCATCCGGAGGGCGGTTTTCGGGGAAACGAGAAAATAGAATTTACAAAATAACTATAGCATGTAGGTAAAAATAGATTATATATTTGCAATCAGCATGAAAAAGCGAATTAATATTAGAAGATAAATCTAAGTTATCAGAAATTGATTAATATTGTTTCCGTGTATTATCAATAATAACTTCTAAGTGAGAAAATAGTTCTGTGAAAATAGGCCTACGACTCGGCCTAACACAAGCACTTATTATTTTTCGTCTTCAAGAGCCTATTCGGTTTAGTACATGTGGGGCTGAATTCAGACCAATCTGCTATAGAGGCTTTGTGGATGACACATTCTTTGTAATGTGGTTACAATAATAAATTGAACATTTCTCTTTTGCGTAAGTATATCCATATTTTGTGGCATAATTTGTTAGAAAGTGCAGAGCTAATGGAGATAATAGAGACCTATATGTTTTAGCAAGTCAACAACCCAAAACATACCTCTCGAATAATAAAAGAATGGTTACTGTACTACATCTGACGAAGAATTCAATCCAGACTCTATTAACAATATCTACATCCTATAGAAAACCTATTGAGTATGTTGTAATCTAAAATAAGAAACATACGTTTTCAAAGAAAGTCGGAATAGGCAAAAATATGATCTGAAACGCCAAGATAGTACAATCCATGGCAGAAAGATTCCAGGCTGTGAGAGATGCAAGATGGCTTAATACGAAATATTTTGGCTCAATGTACATGATGCATGCTGTTTAATTCAATGTTAGTAAAGGTCTAAGGTGTTCTAATAATTAATTTTACTTTATTTTTATATTATTATAATTTAACCTTGTAACCTTTGTGAGGTGGGTTTACTGACCTTTCGTTACACTTATTCCATCATGGTCTCATATTAAAATAGCTATAGTATGATTCATAATAATAATAATATCCTTATATTATAATTTACTTAATAAATTTGCGTGTTTATATAATTTTTGTTTCACTCTACTTGTTCTAATAAGGTTGTGAACGTGTTTCCTTATTATTTTAGCCATTAAATGCGATATTTCATACACATCGGGTATAAATGAATTCAAGCATTGTACCATATATGACCATATGTTTTCAATTGGTTTAGTTGACTTGGTTGTAGGCGGTGGCAAAGTAGATATCTTTAATGAAGTAAGGCTGCACTCAATTCGAGGTTAACTCTATTCAGAAATCAGGGTGGTACGAATGGTCAACCACAATGTTCTCATACATTGAAGGTGAATGTTGTGGTTATCTGGAGGAATATCATAAATTTGAACCTAATAGTCAGCCTTATATAAATCTATATTTCAATTTCAAATACCTGGGGGTGACACAAAAAGAGACTTGTCTTTTGTTATCCCTCGGCCATCTTCGAGGGGGTGCTAAGTAGTGGCGGAACTTAATTTATATTGGAATTTATGCACTGAGATTAAAACTTATTTTTAGATAAATTTACACGAAAAATCTTGTTAATGGGTCAATTTGTGACTATTAAATTTTGCTTCGTTACCTTCAAATGAATATTACTTTAAAATTAGATGTGAACATATATAAAAAAATCCAGTCGTGTTAGACATAATACGTTTAGATACGGCTCTACATTCAAAAGATGATTGATCTATTTGTCGGCAAGAACCTGTTCACTGTAAGACAAAATTGATGAGAATTAAAAATATAACTGATTTTGAATGGCTTTGCATTATTAAGGTTTCGAACTATAAATGCAAAAGATAAACTTTAGAAGAAGCAAATTTTAAAGTTTTAGTGATCCAAATGTCAAGTTTGGAGCTAAATCTTCTATGAATTTATGACACTTATCTACCTGAATGAGTTTTTGTAATAGCCACATTCAAACTCTTGACGTAAAAGCAAAACTTTAATAAAGTGAATTCAGCAGCTTGGCGTTCAAAAGGGTACAACCATGAACACTTCTTTATCATATAAACTTCAGGAACTTTTCTTTCAATTCTGCTTTTGTGTATCCTTTTAGTTTGGAAAAATAATGAATGGGAATCATTAAAATCAATCTTTTAGTGAGTTTCAAATTTAATTGGCCTATTTTCAAAAAACAAGTTTGGAGGATAGGTTACAAATTTGAACCAAATCCATCCCAATCAATTAATATGCTTAAGTCATTCGTTTTTTAATCAGGTTTTTAATATATTTTTATCAATTTTTCCCCTTTGATTTTCTTTCTACAAAATGAAAATGCAAGTCATTTTTAGCGCTATTAACTCTGAAATTAAGTGTTGCTGGGCGTACGCTATTGGTCGATAATTATATTAATTGAATGAGATCGATGAACATTTCTGTTTTGCATTATAAGAGGATGCACCTGTTCCACCATATGTATGCTTAAGTTTATCTAATTATATCATTTTTGGTAAAGGTCAAAGGTGTTGTAATAATTAATTTGACTTCATTTTTATATTATTATAATGTTTGCGGGAACAAGCACGTGATGGGAGAAATAATGTCGCTTTTGAGCATGGCCTCCACGAGATGGGCCTCGTTGTCGCTTACAAGCAATTTTCGAAGCACAAAAGCGTGAGAAAGAACAAGGGCGGGCTCATGGAATGCAGCCCGCATCAATCCGAGTATTTAAACAAGGAGTCTCCCGCCCCTCTACCTTCCAGCCACGCTGTGAGCGGCTGAGACAAAAGCCAGCCGGGCCGCGTTGGCCATTCATCAAACGATGGACGATAGTCCCTCCCCCCCTTTTTTGGTGTAAGCTCCCTCACTCGAGGCGTTTGAGGAGGAATCGAAAGATTTGTGCGAAAGAAGCTTAAGGTAGCAGACGATCTTACTCCTCTTCGATTCACGTTGTCATACACCAAAGGCAAGAAATCTTTTGGGGATAAAATCGAATATCCCTCCTTGGATGAAACAAATATCCACACCAAAATCAGTTAAGAATTCTTCTCATGTGAGAATACCCGTCTGACTCCGTGCAACGACGCCTTCTTTGAAGAAGAACCCAAGTCTTATCCCAAAAGGCTTCAATTGAAGAGTGATCTCCGCGTAATACCCGCTTTAATTACGCATAGTCGTCCAAACAATCCGTTGATGGCTCAGAAGAAAACCACCCTCCGTTTTCTTCAAAGAATTTACACCGAAAAAATTCCCAGCCTACATTCTTAAAGGCTCTGCTCCCCCCTCCCTAGCCCTCCACATCATCTCAAAGGAATACTTCAACTCCGAGCAAGTTGACCCTGGACCCCGTCGAAGTGACCTAACATTATCTCAACGCTTCGCAGGAAAGACCATCGTGCCCCCCATCCTCAATTTTATACAAAGTATTGTATCGAATATTTTAGCTAACCCAAATTTATAACTGCCGCCTTCTGCCCCCCCCATCATTATCATTGTGTCTTATTATTTCTTTTATCGTTGTACCATTTACCTAAATGATTAATATTTATTAAAGAATTTTTTTTTTGTTGACTCCTTTACTTCCAACCCTTGAACTCATCATAGCCGTGTAACAGCCTGTAACCAAGTGAGATTTGGAACTCTTAGCCAATACAAAGATTCAAAGTAGCTCTATTGGACTAGCCCTTCTTTACGAGGATCTGATCGTAACCCAACCTCGGTCGACTCAAAGTTATTAAAATTAAACCCCCGCGCATTCTTAATTCAAATATAATAGATATATGTATGGTATATATAGCTATACCACGACATAATGTAACCTGTAACCTTTGTGAGGTGGGTTCGACTGACCTTTCGATACACCTATTTCAACTTTTCTCCTTTTCCTTTTCATTTGCCCCCTCGAACTGAATTTCTATCGTTCTCACCGAATAAGCTTGACTGGCTGAAAAGAGGGAGTGAGAGGATCAATAGGGTTAAGGAGATCGAAGGGGAGGTGTCTTGTTCAAGGAAAATGTCCCTTGCGGCCACAAGAGGAACAAAGTTGTCATCGGACTCGGAGGAAGAAATGTCCACATCGTCAGATTCAATGATAAGCGAAGGCGACGGGAAGAGCGAAGAAGACCTCGGAGAAAGCCAGGGGAACTCTTTCGAGGTGGAGGACGTAGCCCGGTAATCTAGGCCCATTCGTCCTCTGGAGCGTTCTACTAAAAAGCGCCAATGTTAGTCCGAATTATGGACGACTTCGTCGAGGTACGCGCGGGCGCGCTCTAGCACGGCCTGAAATTTGGCCTCCGCTTTCCCTGCCCATCGGGGCGGCCCAGGATCCATACACAGGCGGTGAATGATGAGTAGAAGGGGGACCTGTAAGAGGGCGTAGCAACGAACGGTCACTTAAAATAATGGCCTTAGCGATGTAGGGGTAATCTGGTGCGTCTTTGTGGGCGGTTGCCCAGCGGTGCCACCAAATCACGTGGTAGAGGTGGAGACGTTGGTAAAGGTGGTGGTAGTTTTTCCTCTGAAGATTGTTCCTGAAGTTGAAAATAAATAGCAGGACCCTAATCTCCTCGTGGTCCCGTGTCGTATTCCCCTCGGATTTCTGGCTGACCCTAAGATTCGACGTGACGTGGTCAAACTGGATGGCAGCGTAGGCGCCAAACTCTGTGGAGAGAACAGAGATAACCGGAGCAGTAGATGGCGACCTCTTAGGAAATCTCTGGCTGTCGAAAACAAGAGGCAAGACACAGCGAGTGTGGGACGGTAGATCCTCTTCGTCGATGATGCTGAGGTTCAGTGGACGCGGGGCCAAGGCACCCCTTTCTTGAGCTGGTGCGTACGTATCGAGAAGATGAGCTAGAGTCGAAGTACCAGTGGCGACGTCCCGTTGTCTCAGCACGTTCCGAGAAGACGTTGCAATACTGTCGCCATGATAATGTAGCCAACGTGTACTGCGTAAGCTTGGTCCTCTTGAATTGTACTTACTTGAGAGAGAGAAAAGTTTCTTGTTTATGCTCCTGGTTCGGGTGAACACTACTGGATCGCGCACCGGAAGCTCTTGTGTTCATCCCAGGAAACTTCTTTGAGAGAAACTCACTTGCCTTGAGACGAACGAACCTCCTTTGGGTCAGAATTTTTTAAACTTATATTCGTCACTGAAGTAGAAGTGAATCCATTCGCCATCCTTTCTTTTAACTTGATCCGTAGTGAATGCAAGACTCGCCTTCACGTTATTTAGCCTGTTTAATGCATGTGTGCGAGCATGCAAATTTTCTTTCTTTAACCAACTTAAAACTTTGCCTGGAGACATTGGTGGCTGAAATCTCACTAATCTCTCGACAACTGCTTTAGACTTTTTGACACATTCTTCTCTCAAATTTGGCTAATGGCTTGGTCTTCCTTTTTAGTATTCTTCCTTGAACTTCCACGTCAATTTACCAGCCTTACATAAACATGTTTTGTTAAAGGTGACAAAATATTATTCACTACACATTTGGTGCGCTTGAGAGTCTCTGCAATAGTTCCATTTGAAAGACCATCTTAGTGCCGTAGTGTTACGATCACTTCCCGGGAAGAGAGAGCCAGAATATATTTCTTATGCAAGTTATCTTGACGGCAGTTAAAAGAGAGTAACCTAACGTGAACGAAATTGAACTAAACTTAGTTTCTATTCAAACAATGCCGGTTCTCTCTACATAACAACTTACGGATTTGGATCATATTGTGCACTTAAAATTTCCTATTAAATTACTTATCTGTCGTTTTATTTTGTTAAATTTACATAAACATCATGCATACTTATGTATTTTATTACTGTAGGTTATCGTATACCAATTTTAGAAAACCTGGGATATTTTCCTGCCAAACTTTCGGATGTGATAGAAATACAGGCGTTATGATCTTTTAGACGCTATATACAATTATTTTAAATAAGATTAAATTAAATTTCATTTGACCAAGGTGTGGATATGCCTAGGATTTTATACTTTTTTCTCTCGATTTGCGGAAGCTAAACGTGACTTCATGTGGCCAACTTAAGTGCTAAAATCTGAAGTCGAGATTTATTAAAAATATAAAGTATCTAATGGAATATTTTTCTAATTTAATTAGTTTTCTGTGGTAAATGAAATAAGTATATATATTATATTTTCTAAATTATTTTAATACTTAATTGAACCTCCTTTTTATTTAATTAGAGGGATAATTCTTAGTGGCATAGATTTTACCAAATATTAGCAAATTTCTTTCGCTTTAATTATTCATACAGTTCTGCTTCATTTGTACTTGTGCTAATTTTGATTGTTTTTTTAATCACTTTTCACAAGTGTTCTATTAGATTTATTTCTAGGCTCTTTGGCGGCCACGTCATAGGGGGGATCCCCATTTCTCTAAGCCAATTATTGGGCATGAACAGTGTAAGAACATAGTAGTGTAAATAGTGGAATTGATCCTTCCCTGGCATATAAACACCACCACTGGCCTTAATGATGAAATAAAGCATTATACTATGATACACTCACCTCCATGCTTCACACTTGGTAATTTACAAGCAGGGTGAAATGCCTTTCCAACACTACGGTTTAGAAAGATAGCCCTGAAAGTAAAGTTGTCACAAAGTCAAATTGTGATTTTCTACCCTGACTTCTCTTGTCAAGCAGAGCGGAAATAAGCTTGTTTATTATCTAAATGGGGTGCATAGAGTAGCTTGCCAGCCGAAGGGAATGATAATTACGTGGGATTTTCAAGACAGATTTAATCACTATTGTGACAACAGAATAAAGTTAACCATAGGTTACCGCAAAATTTTGGATTATTACTCTAAAAAAATTGTGGATAGCAATAAAGAAAAGGTTCAGTTCACAAAAACACCGAACTACCTTATGCAGATTGGATCTGTAGTCATTCAGAATTTCTGATGAGACTTAAATAACTTGGTAGTAAACCGTGCAAAAATATTTGCAACTTCGATACAGGAAAAAGATTATTTCGTTGAAAAATACTTCGGGTATGAATATCCTGTTTCTTTATATAAGGGTCAAATGTTGCTAGAAATATATTATCAAAGAGATGATATTAAATTTATTCGTCCTTTTACATCTATTTGTGTCTTATTATTCATAAAACTTGAGAATAATACATCGGGTAGGAATTATTTAATAAATATATGTATATAGGTCCAAAATTAGCGATATGGTGGAATTTCCTTAAGAAAACTGTCACATTAGATTTCGGATATATTTTACATGCAAATATTGACAAATCAAACAACAATGAAACAAAAACCAACCCAAACAAGGAAAAGAATTTTCTCATTCTCAAAAGTATTTACCAAAGGAAATACAAGTTTGGTTGTATTATACTGAACAAAAGCAATTAATTAACCATAAATTGTTTAGTTTCAGCCTATCTTAGATTTAGTCACTTTGAGCAATAAACGATTGGAGCGCTTGACAGTCTCTGGAATGACTCCAATTGAAAAGAATCATGGTAGCGCGACCGAATGAGTGATTCGTGGCAGATTTAACAGGTATGTTACCTGGACTGATGTTAGTTGCCACGCAAACAATGGCACTTTTCACAACATAAATCATGGTCGGTCAATTTTCTAGTAAATTGATTATCTGCTGATAACTTTCGTTTATTGTCGTCCGAATTTGTATAAATTTAGGCATACGCCCTTCATACCTTCAGGTTAAGTTACACCAAAATTGTAAACTGTCTTATATTTTCTGATTAATGTCATGCAGGTTATATTAGAAATACAGGTGTTCTGATATTTTGGGACGGGAATATATATATATATATATATATAAATATATATATGAAATGAAAAACTCAAAAAGTATCACGTGAGGGTAGCAAATGAATGCAATGTCCCGCAGGAAAAAATAAAAAGGTGTTCCCAAGTACTTTCGAACTTTATTAAGTTCCTTATCAAAGTTCGAAAATACTTGGAAACACCTTTTCATTTTTTCCTGCGGGACATTGCATTCATATATATATATATATATATATATATATATATATATATATATATTGATATAGTTTCTTTAAAAACTTTAGGTGTTCATTGCCTTGATAGGGTTTATTAATGGAAAGCTCGTCTGAAATTGTATGAAATTTACAGTTTACCTTATATGGGTCAACCCAAATTTTTAATCATAATATTTGATCAATGTGAATTATAACCCATTCTATAAAAGGCGAAAAGTAAGCTTACAGAACCTGTTACCCTCTACCCATAAACTCCCACTACAATCATTGCCTGCGAGTGAATTTAATTAATGTGAAATGGATTGGAGGTTCGAAGCTCTGTTTTTAAAGGGAAGCCAATCAATAATGAAAATCGCTGAAGAAAAATAAATAAAATGATGATGGATTAATTACTAGGGGAAGAACTTTGTCAAATTTAATCATGCTCCCTGAACTTATTACCTAAATATAATGTGTGACCTGGGCATGATCATACGTGCGTTGATTAAAATTGCCGTTTACTCCCATCAATGAAGAATAAGGTTTTCGAATACGAAGGAAAAAAATGAAGAAATAGAAAGAGAGATTTGTTCATGTTTTTATTTCCATTTCAAATGTCTAATAGACAGGAAAATTTACCTTTGCAAACTAGAGAGAGAGTTAGAAAGAGCAGTAAAAAGAGATGTAGAGAGAGAAGGGTAGAGAGGAGTGAAGATAAAGAGGTAGAGATGTAAAGAGAGAGAGGTAGATAGAAGTAGATATAAAGAGGTAGAGGTAAAGATGTAGAGGGTGAGAGGGTGAGAGGGTGATAGGGTGAGATGGGTATCTGGGGGAAGTAGAGAGTTGTATAGAGAGGTTAAAAGAGAGAGAGAGAGATGTGTTTATCCAGTTTATTTTTGAAAACGCTAACAGAAGGACTATCAGCTTCAACACTATGAAGGAAATTCCATTCTTAGGGACCTTTAGAGTTTAAGAAATTTGCTACAAATGTTCACTGGAATCGTTTTAATTTAAGGTTAAATCCTTTTTTCTGGCTTATTACAATCGGACGATCATTTAAAGAGTAGCTATAAATTTATGATGTTTAATTCCCTTATGTTATGGTATTCCTCAATCAATTGCGCAGGCAGCTGCTGATCCTACAGAAAAAGAAGGTTTAGTGCAGTCGTGGTATAGCAAGGACCGAGTGGTGGTGTACGTACGTATAGGTTTGTTATATACTCCAAAACTCCTTGAATAAGTTTTCTCTAAGGATGCTATATTTTATTATAATGATTATTATTATTACGTTATTTTTAATCTTTGAGGGTTTCTATTGCCATGCTTAGCATTTCGAGGATTGAATTAAATACTTCGACGTAAATAGAACTTCAATTGAAACATGAATAAATATTGAAATCTGAAAACAAACTACACAGTTTTTAATTAAATATGTTCAAGTGAGGCTTACTAAATTACACAATTGAATATATAATATTGTTTAAACTAAGACTTACTCTAATATTGAACGATAATTTACCTTCCAAATAAAGAGATGATGTAATTCATTTACTTTAAAAAAAACACACACGGGAATCGGTTTGAGACTGACGTTGGCCTCAATTTTTATGTCGCCTCAAGAATGTTGTTTAAGAGAAGGCGGGTGGACGGCCGTTCCAGATGTGTCTGGTGGGGGAGAGCATTAAAGCCACAGATAAATTCGATAAGTGCGACGGATGGCGTTAAGCACGTTGTATTGGTAAGATGATTTCGCCAACGGGACTGGGAAAGTATGTTTCTTTCACTCTTCGGGTTAATCTGGGATAAATTCGCACTCGCGAGCGATGATCAAACGAGTGAATCCTTTGACGAAGAGGAGTGCTTGAGGGAGTTCACTTTGGGGTATTCCTGAATGGCAATGACTATCTCTGGGTTTCATTGTACACGAGAATGCAGGGTTTCACTGATGAGAACTAGTTAAACATTTTTCTCACTATAAGTTAACTTAAAGTTCAGGGTGACCACCATGAACTGACTCAGGATGAGCTTCTTCTGTGTCCCTTTCGTTGGTTTCCGGGCCTCTGGCTGGACTTCGTTTTCTCGAAGACTAACAGGATCTCTCCTTTTCTTCTGCTGTTATTTAATTATATACTTCGCCACCCCAGTGGGGGTAGAGGAAGAAAGTGGGAGGATGAGGACGGTGGAATTGAGTCTCCTCCTCTTACGGTTCTTCTCTGAACGTGTTTCACCTAGCCCCAATGGCACCTTCTGGCATTTGGTTGTCGCTCCTCTAATTTCGAATATCAGGTGAAATTAAATATCAACTCTTCGGGGAAATATTGCCGGTTTAAACAATGTTAGGCCCACCAGAGCGGTAATGTAATGTTTAGTGCATTTTGTGGTTGGGCGAAGACCTTGCTGGTGATACTCGAGGCGAGGAAAGAGAGAGGGGGGGGGGAATAACTAATACGATTACGCCGCCAAAATGCCAGGACATTGCGGTTACATAACTGGGCCTCTGTTTTGACAGTGGGATATAGATTTCCCTACAAGTGCCTTAAATCTATCTTGATAGGTTATGTTCAGAAGCTCAGTCATGAATTTAGTCGTACGATGCTTCACTTTTTTTAATATATTGACATTTCATCTCAAAAGAGTGACTGAAGTTGGGAAGAAGACTCGAACTTTGGCCGAACGATTGACTTGTGCAAGACCAAAACTAAAGAACTTTCTCTACACAAAGTAAACTTGTACCTCCATTCCTATTAGGAATATTTACAGCTGAAACATTCGCAGTTGGAATATTGTTAATAGGGTAAAAGGACAGTACTTATATTTCGAGGCAAGATATTAGCATTGATTATATCTGGAATATTCATACTTCCGGGTAAAGTTTGTAGCTTCCCGTTAGTCGGCGATGAAAGATAGGGAAAAATTTAATTTTGATTCTCTGATTATATTTCCATTCATTTTAAAACCAATCTCATTGGCAGTAAATTTATAACAACCCTCTCTGTTTTTATAATGACCCTAACATCGCGCTATAATCAGCATAAATAGCTCTTAAATATGATGAATATTGGGTAATTAGGCCGCTAGGTTTCTAATAAAATGTTTTAATGTGTTAAATCTGGTGTTTTACGAGAAATTTACCATGTCAGTAGTTCATGTTGATGTGATGACCAATGAAATTGCTTTCTCTCCAAAGCCTGACTTTAAAAACTGAATAAAATGGCTCAAAATCTAAACAGATGACAATTTTCCCCCCATAATATTATATTAAAATTGTCTATGTGCCTTTGACCTGAATATTTTAGTTGTCCCTTTCTTGAAATTTTAGGGAAATAATATTCATGAAGAAGAATTGATATTATCTTTGCATTTGGACTAAGATAGATATGAATGAAAATTAGGCCTGAAACCTGTTTTATTAGTCATTTTTAGGGAAAAAGATGTTGGATTAATTATAAGGAAAAATAACTAATATAATAAGGATTAAGCTTTAGAAATTTTATTTTGCGTTATGCTTATTTTCACATTTTCTTTGTCTTAATCTTATTTTCCTTTGAGGGGAGACCAATTTAAGGAAACCATTTAAGTTTTTTCTTTCCCTTAACGTCTCACTGACCAATAAAAAGAAGTTGTATTTTGTTAATTCTAAAGAATCAAACTGCATATCTGATCTAGATGGAAGTTGAGCACAGTAATAAAATAATATGGTAGAATAGAATACTAGGATGCCTTGGATCATACTGGCTGGTAAGTCTGTCGATACGATCCAAGGTACTTTAACCCTTCCATGTTAATTTTATTAAATCTAGAGGGTCATAAAGCAAGCTTATAGTCCTATTTCATTCACGAGTTCGAGCACATTTTTTCGTTTGCTGCAACATGCAACTGACATTATTGTCATAGTCTTCTTTCTCCCCAACAATGATAAGGAATATCAGGTTCAAGTTGAACCAGATAAGGCCTCATAAAGTTTTAGTGTGGAAGGGTAATAAGTTATTGCTTTAATTAGGGCTCTTCCTTTTGTCAACATAATGCCCTTTAAACGTCTCCTATAGGGTGAAGATCTTTCTGGCATAAATTAGCTGATATTTTGCTCCGTTCCATAACACATACTGGGTTTAAATTCGCAAGATTGGAAAGCTGCCTTTCTCCAACTTTAATTTTTCACTCTTTCCCCAAAATGTTTTATGGGACTTAAGTCTGGGAAATGGCAAGGCCTCTCAAGAATATTAATATGATTCTTATTGAGCCACTCAGTTGCTTGCCTTGACAAATGCTTACGGTTGTCATCGTGATGAAGCACCCAACGTCTACCCATTTGAGTTTTCTGGCGGAGCTACTGAGATGCATTTCTAAAATTTGGGGGTATTTCTTGAGTTCATAATTCTTTCTATCGTGTCAAGGACCCTTGCATCATGTTTCACCGCTGGCAGGCTGTTTTTTGTTTGTAGAGGTGTATTAGGTTCACGTCTAAATAACTTATTGTAGTTATTGCTGAATAACTTTAGTTTTGTTACATCTGACCAAAGGCTTTTGTTGAAATAATAGTCTTCTCTGTGCAGCATCTCTGTGGCAAACGTTTTGGTGGCTTCAACATGGTTCTTCATCAGTAGAGGAACTGTCGATGCATGCTACTTGTGAAGTGCTCATCACACTGTGTTGCACACAAGTTAACCCTTTCTGTGTTTCTCAGCAGAGGTTAATGATGGCAATGTGCGTGGGAAATTTATAATAAGAGCAGAGTGCAAATTAACTAAATCTTGGTTGGCCAAATAGTCCACTATCTTGGAGGTACCGAGAAAATAGAAAAGCGGGTACAAAATTAACTTTACTAATATACAAATTAATATTCTTTTACAAGGCTAAAAGGTGCTCTAAAACAAGATATATACACATTAGACGTACACGAGTCTCACCTGCAAAAAGGGGGTGGGAGCTTGGCGGGTACAGTCGCCGTACAAACAAACGAACAATATTGGCCGAGGGTCGCTCGAATGACCTTCAGCGTATACGAAGCCGACGGAAGGTGGGGGGTAGAGAGATTACTTGCACAGGAGAGTTGGCTGTTGCCTTTATTTAGGAGATTTGGTTGGAGGGAGTAATCATTGCCTTGGCGCAAAGTTCAAGTAATACTCTCATGACAATGACGGTATGAACTTAGATCTTGCTTTCGATTTATAACACGAATCGAGACTTGGAGCGTTGCGTTCGAGGAGCGGGTGGAACGAGTACGGGGTAGACTCACGCGAATTATTCGAGAATATCTGGAGCTTGAGCGGTTCTGCGAGAATTATGTAGAGTCTAACGAGACGCAAATAGCGGGTACTGACGGTAGGCGGGCAGAGAATACTGACGGGGCGGGCAGAGGGTTGATACTGCCTTCTTAAAGATTTATAGTGGTGTCTCCCTCTCCATCTGAAGGGGAGGGTTCCAGGAACCAACGCATCGACAGGTGAGAGTAGTTTCGCCTTATTAGCACGATCCTGAGAAGGTTCATAAGTGGGCCAGGCGAAACTTTGTCCGACCTCAAATGGGATCTTTTCAGCTCTCAAACTTGTCGTGGCTTTCTGTGATGTCGGGCTTTCAGACCAGGCGGCGTATCATGATTTCCTACTTCCGTTAGTGAAGACACAAAGGGTCGACCAGGTGCCTGTTTTATCTCTCTCCATTGAAGGTGAAGCAGCGCGGATCTTTCTCTCTCTCTCTGATCTCTGACACTCCTCCATCCCCAGATGAAACTTCAAGGGAAGAACTGATATCGGAGAAGGATTAATGGGGAGGGGAGGGGGTATATAACTTAAATTGGCATGAGAATAGAGGATAGAGTTGAGAATGCCTAGGACAAATTTCAAAATGGAGCCATAGTACAATATAGTGGAGCTAGTGGGTGGCGGGGGTGTGGGTGAGTGCATCATACATATACAGAAGGTTATATAATGCTACGGCATGGTTACTGAAGGATATTTTTTCGTTGATACGATTAATTTGGCTCACTGACCCGAAGGTTAGTTTATCCTACGATTATACCAAAAAGAAAAAATAAGGATATAAATGAAATTCATTGTACACAGATAAACAATATATATATATATATATATATATATATATATATATATATATATATATATATATATATATATATATATATATATAGATACGCGTTTTCTTATTTTATTGTTGAATATACAAATTTATTTTACGAAAAATATTAATAAATGGATAAAAAGAAAGAAAGAAGGTATCGTAGAATGCCCCCCTCTCCTTTTTGTTTTAAGATTGCTAAGAGTGCTAATATATTGATACCTTAAAACTCTTAAAGAAGAGAGCCGTTGGAAACACCTAAGGATATAGAGAAACGCACAATAATTCCTAAAATAAATTATATTTTAACTTTAACAATTGAACACCTAAAATTAAACATTAACCACAGCAATACTCCAAATATTATAATAAACAAGAATTAATTAAATAGTTTCACCCTCTAAAATTGGTTAATTTCGCCACACACAGCAATATATAAGATTAAGGCTTACGAACTCTACTGGAGTTTAAATACTACAGGAATGTTATTGTCTCACGACGCGTGCCACCTGGCCAGATGTAGGTGGGCGGGATCACGAGGTCCTTTTGGAAAGGGTAGCAGCTGGGGGGGCCACACGGTATTCAGGGGGGGGGGGGTCTTCAAGGACGAGAACAATTACGGTGCTTTATGCGGCACCAAGCTAGTCGTGGTCTCTCTGGCAAGAGTAAGTCGAACTTGGTTCCTCAACCAAAGTTAACTTGGAGTGTGGTGTGACCACCAGGTAACGAGCTCGAGGGGGAGCTTTTCTCTTTCGTTATATAATTCCTCATGGGTGAGGACTAAACTCGGGGAGGGTCTTCTTCAAGGGCGAGGATAACGGAGGGGGGTTTCTCCGGTGAGAATAAGTTGAACTTGAAGGTCGGTTTGGTAACCAGGAACTAGCTCGAGGATAAGCTTCTTCTTAGTTCCCGTCTTCTTCAAGGGTAAGGATAAGGATGTGGGGGTTTCTCTGACGAGAATAAGTTGAACTTGGTTCCTCAACCAAGTTAACTTATGAGTTCGGTGTGCCCACCGAGTAACGGGCTCGAAGGCGGGCCTTTTCCTTCTTCTTTCCTTAATTCCTCAAGGACAAGGAATACCCCTGGTGTTCAAGATGTACCAGGATATGAGGAGTCTATCTGACGATAGTAAGTTGAACCTAACAAAGGTAACTTAACGTTTGGTTTGATAACCAGGGACTAGCTCAAGGATGAGCTGCTTCTTATCCCCTTAAGGTAGGTATCCCTGCCTCTCTTTCAGGGTAAACTACCAATCCAGTCTAGGTAGCTCGGTGTCTTAATTCCGAGGACTTCGTCACCTGGAGACTGACGTATTCTACCACGATTTTCCTCAGTGTTCGTTATTTATACGTCGTCAGCCCACTGGGGAGAGTGGTAAGAGGGGGAGGGGCTTGAGGACGGCCCCAGAAGGGTTCTTATGCCAAACGGTTTTTCTTACCCAGTCTTATATCGGCTCCTCGTTAGCCTTCGAGCTTGGGAGAAACAAGTCTCCAATTTCTTACTTGACGTGAAATTGAATCTCACTCTTCTGGGGAAGATCTTGCATTTTAACCTTTAGTTCTGTTATAGCCACGAGTGGTGCGGCGCTGCGGTTACGTGCTTGACCCGAAGATGCCTAGGGCCGGATGTCTTTGCGGTAATCACCTCGTGAATCCACCGCGAGAGAATAAGGAGTGACAATTTCACTACACACCTCCTATCGGGGAAATTAATGGGGCGGGGAGACTCCCGGGAACTCCAAACAACTAACTCAACCTAGTCGAGATTAGCAAAGTTGTATTTCTTTGAGACCTCTCCTACATTAAGTTTCCTTACACATGATCACCCTCGCGCGCCTTTACTCAGGCAATGTGTGGAACTAGACCTACTCGCAATATAATTTTACCCGCAACAAAAGAAAAGAAAAAAAAACAAACTACTTCCCTACATTTCTAAACTTTTGATACCTTAAATCCTACCGATAACTATTAACAAGAAAAACAAATGAAAACATGGTTTCATGCTTATTAGGTACTGAAATAACCCTCAATGGTATTTCATCTCCGCCTGTAGAGCAGCGGTACTTTATCGGCTCCTTTGATGTAGCTAATACTAAAATGGTGCTCTGTGATCATTATTCTACCGCGCCTGAGTCGGCGGTTAGGGTTATGGAGTCTACCCAAGTATATCACTAAATGGTAGTAGTGTCTCAACCTACTCGAATTACCCTTCTTATGGTACTTTACTAACTTTAACTTGACCCTTATGGCTAGAGCGGCCTGTTGCAGTGGGGCATAATTGATGGCAGCGTGGGTCCCATAGCTCTCCTTTAACCAGGTACACGGGAAGATTGTGTCTGGGTTCAATCTTTGAGGATCAAAAAAACTTTTCCCTGCAAGGTCGTTAATAGGTGTGGCGCTTACTACGACTTGGAGTATTTGCGGTAACTCCGTAGACGTTCCGTTCGGAGGGAAGACTACTAGGGGTAGGAGATACTTATCCGTGTCTACCATTTTACTAGTTTTATCTGGGTATATCGCAATAACACCTCATTCCTCTTTCCTTGTCAACTCATTTGACTTGGTTCTCTTTGCAGGTAGTTCCTCAGGTATCCCTGCTCGTACCACTACCCTACCTTCTATTTCTTCACTGATAACCCTATTTGGCTGGGTTCTCCTCGTAGGTTCTCCCTTAGGTACTCCTGCTGGTACCTCATCCCTACTTTATACTTCTTCCATCGTTACCTCATTTGGCTGGGTTTTGTCTCGATGGTCCTTTCTTAGGTCCAGGCCGAGCTACAACTTCCCCGACCCCTAGTAGATTCTCGATTTGTGTTCTTTCGAGTGCGAGCAATCTTTCCTTTTCTTCTCTCTCTTCTCTTTCAGCTTGAGCACGTTCTTTTTCGCTGTTCATTCTCCTTTCTTCGGCTTCTTTTTCTGCTTTCGCTATTTCATTTTCCCGTCGGGTTCTTCTTTCTTCATCTTCCAGGTATATCTTTATTTTTATTTCATCTTCTTCTCGTTTTATCTTTATTCTCCTTTGCTCATCTTCCCTTTCTATCCTTATTCCGAATTCTTTTACTTCTCTTTTCAACAGTATTATTCTTTCGCTTGTTTTACCTCCTCTCAGCATTCATTTTTCCTCTGTTTTTTCCACCAGATCCTAAAGGAAAGAATCGGGTGGTGCAAGGTGCAGGAAATCCAGATCGATACTCTATGGAAATACGTCATCCAATCTATCTTTTAGGTAAGTGTTTATCGAACCAATCAGAAGCAACGATGCTGTAATGGAGTGGTACCCCACCATTTTGAAACTAAATCTCAAGAATGTATTGCCAGCTTGCCCACATAAAGACAATTTTTCTTATTTTACATAATCACATGATTTTTTCTAAAAACTTGGAATAAAAAGCCGCCAAGTTACTTCTATATCGCCTTGTATTTCTACCTTGTTTAAGGTAAAAAAAAACTCAAAAAATAAACAAAAAACCGAACTTCCATCTTACTTATATTGGAAAAACGGACTTGTAATACATGCAACTAAATGAGAGTCTACTGAGGTGCGGAGGGCAGACATATTCATAATCAAACCGAGCCTGAAAAGAAACTATTTTTAAAAGTCATATGAAATGACACTAATCGGCGGAGTAAAAAATATTAAGCTGTGCATATAACATTACTTTAAAAGAAATGAAAATACGCCTGAAAATATCTCTGTGAATATTATTTTCGCATTCCGAAACAGACCCTATTTCTATATTTGCTGAATTGAAATTCCGGTAGGCCTATAATTCCTTGATTGGTGGAAAATATAATGGCCGAAAATTAAATTCCAGCGTGAGGGGTGCGGTAGCAAAAAAAATGTTGTCCCAAAAGTCCCGATAGATAGCTAATAGTTTGAAGAAGTATAAGTTTCGTGGATAGTGGATATGGAAATAAAGTTTCAAGTTATGGCCTGGGATATATTTAGATCCATGAGTAATTACTGTTTACGGCAATGGCTTCATTACAGGCCATGGCCAACTCTCAATTATTTAAAAGTATGGTTACCTTAGTTATTCCGTCTTAGTAGTGAAGGGATTAATGAAAAAGCACCATAAAGAATCTACTAGTTTATACTTGAGGGTGTCTATACCGTCTGTGCAAACATTCTATTACTGGGGTTTTCATAGTAGGGATAATTCGATTTGATGATCTTATGATAATTCAGTTTTTTATAATATTTGAAAGTTCCACGATCTTTTTTCTCAAATTAGTCTTTTTATTGATCACTCACTCTCTAAAATCCTATTTGAGTGATATGGCTTCGGTTGTTCTAAGACTCCTTTCCTCAATCAAAGTATTTATGTGTAACGAGAGAAAATTTAGTTTTAATTAAAAGGCATAATTATTGGCGTCTTTTCGTAATTAACCCAACGATTATTGAATTATGCTTATGTTTTCCAAAGAAATAGAATTCCCTATTATAATAATAATAATATAATAGGAGTTTTATATTGCCCCTTTCAAGAAGGTCAGTTTTTGCGTACACCTATCCATCGAATAGGAAAAGGCTTGACAGAAAAGATGTGTTTTCAGAGCATGCTTAA
Organism: Ceratothoa steindachneri; assembly: GCA_963969495.1. Classification (NCBI taxonomy): domain Eukaryota; kingdom Metazoa; phylum Arthropoda; class Malacostraca; order Isopoda; family Cymothoidae; genus Ceratothoa; species Ceratothoa steindachneri. The sequence continues at coordinate 150,450,528 of OZ018317.1, read as the reverse complement.
ATGTACCAGGCGAGGAAGAGGAGCGTATGTTGGTAGGTAGACCATTCCACAGCTTAGGGGCAAAGACAGAGAAGGCATGATCACCAATGCACCAGAGACGGGTGCTAGGACCTGAAAGCTGGATTGCACTTCTCAAACGAAGGATTTTAAATTTTAGAAAGAGGCTTTTAAAAGTAATTAAGAAACTTAATAGGCAGCCAGTGCAGTTTACGCAGCAGGGATGTGGCAGGATAGAACCGTCCTAAAATGAGGACAACTACATGTTCAGGACAAGATGAAAGTGACGAAGTGTGGTGTTGGTATGTCCGTGGGAAAATAGTTAGAATAGTTAAGGCGATAGGTAACAAAGGTATAAACGGCTATCTCGAAACTAATTCGGTTAAATTAGGACTAGATATGCCTGAGGTTACAGAAAATGCAGAGAGATGATTTTCTGATATTAGCAACATGCGATTTAAAATCGAGTTGACTGGCAAGGGAAATACCCAGGTTCTAACTTTCTCAAAGAACGCGATCGATGAGTCACATATATAAAGATAGGAAACAACATTTTTTCAGCCAGCGACATCTGCTGAGGCACCAATTAAAGAAACTCAGATTTGTTATTGTTGAGTTTTGTAAAGTTATCCGATAGCCATTCAGTAATCGTGTCATGGGAGATAAATTATTAAGGTGGTCATGCAAACGAGATTGGCGAAGAAGAGAGAAATCTCTTCGTTTCATCAGCATAGAAATGGAAGGATAGTACTAGGCGGGGAAGAAGATGTTCAAGAGGAAAGAAATAGCTATAAAAGATGAATCAGTCAAAGATAGAGTGCTGAGGATCTAAGTAGGACACAGCAGATAAACGAGAGATCTTACCCTCGATGTGAACATGAAGTTTCCTTGAAAATGTAGTAGTTCTTAAAAACTTTCACGTTGTACAAATGAAAGCCAGATGGAACCAATACATTTAAAAATAAATGAAAGATTCCGAATTAAATTACTCTGCCCCGTGAATACAATAGTAAGATAATTAATTACTAAGTATTGTAATATACACTCTCTTAGGTTAGCCGAGATTATATATATATATATTTATTTTTTTATTAATTTTCAATAAACCAAATAAACTTTGACCTGAGACGTAGGTTCGTGCCTTGGTGATCGCTTGAGGATCGTCCTCTAAGAGGGCTAATCTTTATTTTTATTCTAATGAATGAATAGAAGGTGTTTCTTTCTTGAGTTTATCAATTATTGCCACTTTAACTCGATCAAGGATAATTAAAACAGTGCTTTTACTACAAAATTAGACTTTAATGAACATGAACTATCTCACTAAATCACATAAAACAAATACAGATCTAATACACCTAAAAAAGAAAATGGGATTTCTGGGCGAGCACTCGAAGTTCGATTAAAGATAGAATTTTACTGGGGAAACAATTTTAAGTTAATATCTTTTTCCTTGGCCAAACATCCAATAAACTAATTATTATGCACGGGGAAATAAACAATAGGATCATTCTTTACTCACATAAGGTAATGGAGATTAAATACTCGCGAGCAGTTAGACTGTCCTCGGAGAATTTGATAAGGAGAGGCGTTGCTCGAGTTGTTTGCTCAATAGATGGCGTTTGTCGACCTGCCTGTCGAGTTGACGGGTGACGTCACGAGGGATCCGAATAGGGTGAAGGTGACTTCAAGTTAAAGCTTAGTCCTTCTACTTTTCTTCCGGACGAGATGAAATCGTTGTCTTCTATTTTTCTATTTAGTTGGAGTTTGTCCGACTCAGATAGAGTAAGATTTGGAGTCCTTAAAATGGCTAGCTTGATACTTGATATCTTAGTGGCTTGAACGGCGCAGAGCTTCTTAGGTACAATCTGATTTTATACAAGGACTGCAAGTTCTCCTTAACTTGCAGAAAACTTTATACCGGTGATATTTCTGTTTCCTTCTCGAACTCAAAAATTCTCTCAACCGATGACTTACTTGTCTCTTCTGTTAGAACAAACAAAAAGTCACGTTTGCTCCGGTTAACCTGTTATATACAGGAATTACTCCCGCGGGGTAATAAGGAGGTGGAAGAGGGGACTCGCAAGGTGAGACCTCAGATATTTCTCTCGCGCTTGGCGTCTTTTGAATGGATTTCTTATAAATACACCCTCGATGGGCATGCTAGACCCGCAAGTCTTTTATTATTATTTCCTTGTCTTCAATTAATATATATATATATATATTTATATATATATATATATATATATATATATATATATATATATATATATATATATATATATATATATATATATATACTAAACTCTTAGTATTGTACTATACACAATATAGAGATTTAAACCTAAGAGAGAAAGTATTCCACAATTAAAATGCAAAAAGGAAAATAAAGAGAAAATAAGAAGGAAATAATATTTAAAAGATAAAGATCGCAAGAAACTGAAGCTGAATTGACAGCATTTGTTTAATCTGATCCTCGACGTCGTCCATCATAAATCCCAACGTCGTTTTGTAGCGGAACCTGACAGAGAATCTTGGCTAGTGTTTCATCACTAGGGAATTATTTCTGTGTTCCTTCCTTCATGCAAAATTGTCAGTGTTTCCGTCTATTTTGTTCAAATATCAAGATGGCACAGTGCCAATTGGAAGTCTCCTATAGTTCTTTTGTCTCAATTTCTGGAGAATTTTATGACTCTTTTACTAACCAAAAGAATTGTTAAAAAAGATTTATTTTCTTGAAATTGGTCAATAACGAATTTTAAGATCAATTAGTCTTTCCAAGACAAAAAAAAACAAAATTCGAGAAGCCATTTGAAAGAGGAAAGTTTTCCCGTGCGACTTTGTGCTTTTCTTTTCATTTAAGCTTTTTGTTTTTATTTTTTAAGGCATTTTGTTGTTTGATTCTTGAATTTGTTCCGTAGAAGAAAATGAAGTGAGGTTTTAGTCTTCAAGAATTTGTTTCCTGCTTAATCTTGAACTGGATTTTATTTGTTTTTTCATAGCCATTCCGTTTACTTTAAGAAAAGAATAAATTCTTAAGCCTCCATTTAAGATAAAATACGAATTGAAAACATGATCTGGCTTTTTAGTTTTTTTGGTGCTTAACTAGCTTATCCATTTATCGTCTTCACTCTTTCTGTAAATTAGCGCTATATCTCTCCGCCTAACACAGAGTTCCTTTGATTTTTACTACTTTACGAGATAAAGGATTGTAAAGATTTTAATTGACATCGAGAAACAATCCTACTTAAAGGAAAGAGTGAAAAGAATGACTTAAAAACTAAATGGATCGAACGTAAATTCATTATCAACATAGCTTATTCAAATTCATCAATTCTAAATGGTTGATATAGTAATATTTTGAATGGTCTAGGAAGTAGAGTGTAGAAAAGAAGCAATATTATCATTTTGAACCTTTAAGTTTGGAAGAAAAATAAGTTATATATATCCTTTGCTTTATAATGTGAATTCATTCCTCCCTCACGGAACAATTTTAGAAGTTAAACCAACATAATTTAATGAATGGGAAAGACGTACAGATGTCGCAAACACATTTACGTTTCTTCTCTTTCTTTCCCCAAATTTGAGCTTTTGCTCTGTTTTAAGATAAGTATTCTTTAACTTTGTTATTAATGAATTTCAGCATATAATATTTCCTCGGCAAATCCTTTGGTGTGTAAAAACAACAACATGATTTTGAGCATTATTTCTCAGAGGAGAAATTACGTACACTCTCTCAATGAGTCAGTGAGAGAAAAACAAATATAAGTTATGTGCAAGTTTCGCTGTCAGAATCCACAAAACGTAAAGATAAGATTTATGAGGGAGGACATCGAAAATTTCGAACGAAGAATTCAAGTAGTGCAATTATGTTTTCTCTATTATCGGATCTTTTTTGGTTCCAGCTTTATTGCTTCCAGCTTGTGCTACAGCTCCTCGCTTAGAGATACAAAACCAATCATATAGAATTTGTTTCATTCTTGATATCACATTTTACACCACATAAATGTACCCTTGCTATTTGTTTATAGGGTCCAGTAGCTACCTATTTCAACCTGCTAACGATTAAAATTTAAAATCTATTTCAGAAATAATTTGGATAAATGTTTCCAATATACAAACATATAAGATAAAAAAGCAGCCATTCATAAATTTTAATAAATTCTCTGAACACCATTATTTGTAGTTCTAATTTCTTTTAATCCAAAATATCCGATAATCATATTTATATTTTTTTAAACTTCTACATTTTATTTAGAAACTCTCAACGAATTCTTAGAATAAATTTGGATAAAAAACTCGAATAGACCAAGGTCATAACCAAACTAAGCGAAAAAAAATATCTCTTATTAAAAACCCCCAAAAAATCCAGTCCTTAAAATATAGTATTTTGGATAATTATATAAAAATCCTATTTTATTTTAACTATTCCTTTATTGATAATCAAGAAAAATTATCGTTTATGTTTGAATAGTAGCTCATATCAGCATTATTATCATAGTACGTGTCCTTTAGCACCAATATTATATAATTCCCCTAATTTCCTTTTCGTCCTTCCATACTGTTATATTCCTATAACATAAAATGACTGATGCCATCAGAAGGCAGTGTAAAATTAATTTGAAAAGAAAACGCTGAGTTAGTGGAAGAAAATGCAAATCAAGAACTCATAAAATTAGTAAACTAAAGAACAATCCTCAAAACACTAGATAGGCCCTCTATTTTCACATTCTATCCTAATTATTTTTCGAATTTTCTCTCATTATCTCTCAATCTAAGCCTAACTTATTATTAATTATTTTCCATCACTTTTTGTTTCCAATGTCCGACTAAAGAAGTGATAACCTAGAACGCTCTATTCGAATTCGCACAAAGGGAATAATGAATAATTTTTTTATAGAAGGACAAAAAAGAAAGGCCAGATTATTATGGCATCAATCGAGTCAAGTTTAGCACTTATTAATATATATGTACATGGTAAATCCCTCTTTATAGTAAGATCCTTTACGCGAACTTTTACTGTGAAAAAAAATCTGCTATTCATTTTAGGATATATTTTAAAAGTTGAGAAGCAATAAACACTTTTACTGATATAGCTACTATACAAAATGTATTACTATAAAAAAATGTGGATCTAACAAGTTAAATATGACTAAAAATTTATTTTGTCACATTTATTTCCAATCGGAAAGTTTCAATTTTGCCATGACAAAGATGTCCCCAAGAGGAATAAGGCGATTTCAGTATTTCAGTTACTAGGGGAAACTGAAAAATTATTTTCGTAATCGGATTATCTCCTAAAGGATGGCAAAACTATGACAGAAAGACGATTGCTTCATCCATCATTAAGGATTCGGTAGAAAGCATAAAAAAATTGAAAAGTAAAAATAGAAAAGATGAATAAAACGTGTTTTTGAGATAGCGAAATGCTTACATTGCTTGTAGTAGTAAAGTTGGAAAGAATTCGTCATTTTTAATTTTGCAAATACCTATTTCTGTATGATCCGAAGCGTAGCCTTACAAAATTGGGGTAAGTATCATGAATGTCTTTAAATAAGGAAGTTAGTTTTGTATTTTCTTGGTTCTTACACTTATCTTGTTGAGTGAAAAAATGAACATAGAGTAGAAAGAGTTTAAATATGCACACCCTCCTGCAAATATTCCAAAAATCTGTAATTATATATATATCTCCCTCTTTTGAAATAATCCCAAGGAGTTTTAGATGTGGACTTGCTATTATCGCCTTAACTTAAATCGGTCCGTTTTTACTCCTGTAGCAAATGTTATGGTACCTGATATTTGATACTCGACCATTAAAGCAAACTAACATCTATCCTTTGTTCATGATAGCCACGGTAGAGATTTTATTCCATTACATGGATATTGTGAAATATGTTGCTTCAAATAGGTTTAAATTATTAAATTGTGAACAAATGCACAATGTGCAACGTTTACGTGAAATTCTATTTGAATTTTCGTCTTTCTTTCTCTGCTTTCTTGCTTTATTTGCATGTAATTTATGTTTGTAGAGTGTGAGTTTTTACTTTTCTCCCTCTGTCCTTTCCACTCTAACGCCTTCTCCTGACTGACCTGCAAATACTAACGACGAGGGCCAGTGATTGTTTTTATTTCGTTAGTCGTGAAGGCTTTCAATAAGGCCATGTAACACTTTCATTCTCTCTCACCTGCTAACTTTCCTTTCATTTAATTTCATTTTATTATATTTATTTATTTGATTAGAGCCGTGGCCACCTGGACCAGGCAATTAAAGTAGACTCCAAATGTGAAGTCGCAATATTATATGGCAATCAGAGCCTAAACAACTCAAATCGGTTCTTTCTTTGGTAAGTAGCAATATCCAGGGGGGTTTAACTTCAATCCAATGGTGTTCCCATTTAGTTAGTCCCATAGTTTGTCAAATCAGAGTACATGCAGGGTACTCGCGTTTTATTTACTTCCAATTGCTATACTTGCACAACTACATTAGCAATATTTAATAATGTAATATCAATTTACTTCTATTTTTTCTTTCTTTTTAGATTTCATTGAGGGAATTTCTGCTTGGTTTTTAATTCTCTTTACTCTTAGCTATTATTAATTACTAATAGATGGTCAATGTGAGTTAACATTAAAGCAAGAGAAACATTTATGCATAGCGTCTTAACAACTTTAGAATTGACATTTAGAATGTAGTGAAGATATCGAGTGTATAAATGGCTTAAAAAGAATTAGAGAAGCGAAAGATTTACCACAAATGTCCCCGTTAAAGATATATTGTTAATCTTGCTTGGGTACTTTTTTTATAAAACCTGAGATTAGATACAATTACCTTTCTTACCCTCCGACTCAGAATTTAGAAAGATTATGGTTTAACTGAAGTACAACCACGAAAACTACCCCTAGAATACCAGATGGACCAAATCGAGATGGAATGATGTATTATTGTTTGAGAATTTCCGTTCATTTTAGCCTAGATTTATCTTACATTGAAGGCATAAAAAGTAAGGAAATACCTCTCGAAAATGGGTATGTCCAAAATAAAACAATAAATGATTTTTTAATTTAAGTTTTAAATGTGGATATTTGATTTAATGATATTTTATTTAATAAAAATTAAATCTTTTCTAAATATGGAAAATATAACGAATGTTTTATTACTGGATCTCTATATATGAGGATAGACTCAGTGTAGTGGAGAAATTTATTATTTTTCAGGTGGAATCAACAAGAATAAATTATAATAGACTGCTTAAAATAGACTTTTCCACAACTCTAAATAAAAGATTATAAGGAGCACTTTAATATGCATGAATTATGGTCTGTATTATACTGCCATTTTTATTATTTCCTCTAATTACAACACCCATCGCTCTTTTCTACCTCGCAACTTACATTATCGCATACATTATCAGGACCATTATGACAAATAATTAAGGATATTGATAAAAAAGATCAATGATGGTGGTGGTGACGGATTTAAAATTTGGGCAAATTTTTAACTAGCAACTTTAGCAAACATTTAAATTAATAAGAAAGACACTGAGTAATAGATTCAGAAAAAGTGAATCTAATGAGGCCGAAAGAAAACTTAGAATCTAGAGTTCCTTAGCGCATATACAACGGAACAATGTTTAATGCTTTTTAATGCTCGTCAAGCATTTAGGATTTACCATATATGAAAAAATAAATAATATCAACTTCAAGAAGTGTAGGAAGTTTGGTCACAGAAGTAGCAAGCTAAATTGATTTACCTTTGTAAAACGAATTCTAGATGCAAACAAGAAAATGCATTTTTGGACAAAGGAGCAAAGACACACCCAATACAGCTGCGTTTTCTCCTCTTCTTTCTCGCAATATATATTTTCATATTGGGAATAAAAGAGGAGATCGAAATAACTTTAGAGCGATTAAACGGTTTCCAGGAAACTCTGTCAGGGTTCGATAAGAGTCATGGTTAGGATTCATGACACAGGACGTAAAGAAGTCGGATCAGATTAATCGAGTGGTGCTCATTAAATCTCAATAGCTTTGAATCTTTTTTCTTCGGATAAGAGTGCATCTGTCTTTATTTCTTCAACAATTTCTCTAATTCATCTCGTCTATTAACAATATAATGTGATTAATTACTGCTAGATATTTTGAATTTAAATGTGCTACATAAATGTGGTGTTGTTTAAATTTTCTCTCTAAAAAAGGAAAACGATAAAATACGTTAAAGTACACAACGAAAAATTTATTTAAATAGAAATTACATCAAATTTTCTTGTTTTTATCCGTGGAATATAAATAATGACGACGTGGATATCTATTTTTTTAACAGAATTACGGCGATATTAATAGCCGACTCAGAATCAATTCTCAATGAGGTAAAGCGATCTTCTCAAATTTAATTGAGGAATTAATCTGTACATCAATAACATTCTGTAAAAAGTCTCATTTTACATATCAATGACATTCTGTATCATCCTGCACATCCATGCCAATCAATTTTTCAAGGAAATATGTAGATCAATAGCATTATGTTTATAAATAATAGTCATTAAATTAATAGAATTCTATATCTCAATGTCCTTATGTATATCGATGACATTATGTAAATAAATAACATTCTATTTATCAATGGCATTCTGTATATCCATTGCATTCAGAAAATCATTGTGATTATATATTTCAAATGAATTCTGTATATCAATAACATCATTCTCTCTATCAATCCCTTTATGTATATCTATGTCATTCTATATTTCAATGGCATTCTGCATATAAATTAAATTATGTATCTCAATGGCATTTTGCATATAAATTACATCATGTATTTCAATGGCATTTTGCATATATATTACATTATGTATTTCAATGGAATTATGTATATCTATTGGATTCTCAATATCAATTAATTTTGTATATCAAAGACATTTTGTCTATTAATGTTATTCTACATATATACCAAAGGAAATCGGTCTATCAGTGGAATTCTGTATAATAAAGTCATTCTGTATATCAATGGGTTCTTGTATATTTTGGGATATTCTGTTCATCAATGGCAATCTGTATATAAGTAGAATTCTGTTTTTAAATTTAACATTAATGTCGTTCTTTATATCAATGACATTCTGCATATCAATGTCATTTTATATTTCACTACGTATTCTGTGTATCAGTGATATTCTGTATATCAGTACATTCTTTATATAAATGATATTCTGTATATTAGTGGATCTTTTAAAAAGTTGTATTCTAGATATCAATTCCACTCAGTATACCAATATGATCTGTATATCAATGGTATTCTATATATCAATAACATTCTATATATCAGTGCCGTTCTGTATATTTGTTTAATTATATTAATGAATTATATTCTGTTTAACAATGACATTCTGTATCTCAGTGGAATTCTTTTAATAAATTGCATTCTGTATCTCATCCTTTACCTGTTCTCTCCTTATTCTCGGTGACTTCAATCTTCCTAACCACAATGAGACTTTTCGCACATTAATTGACTCATACACCTCTTCTCTTTTACAGAACATGTGTTATTCCGAACACATATACATGATAATACCCTTGACTTAGTCATCTCAAACTTCCACGTATCTAATCTAACAGTAACTGACCTTTCTAATACGATTTCAGACCACTTCTTGGTCAATTTTAAATTCTATATTCACGACCACCTACTTACTCGCTCGTCCCGAGGCCTACTCCTTTCCGGTGACTATCGTCAGTTGATACTACTTCTCGCTTTAACGATGTTGTTTATGCCCTAGCTCCTATTGATACTACTGTTCACCTGACCAAACATTAAACTCACTGCACCAATCATTAATCGCCTGCCTTGACGTGGACCCCTCACTTATCACTCCTTATTCAAACCGTTATCACCACGCTCATTGGTTCACCAAGCAACTCCTTCGTTCAAAGAGGTCCTTACATGCTGATGAACGTGCCCTTCGTAAAGCATGTACCCATGGACAAGACACAACCTCTCATTCACTTGCCTATCGACTTGTTAATTCAACTTATTCTTTCAAATTAAAATCAGCGCGTTAGGCTCAATCAAGCAAACTTTTGTCTGAGAGCAAGAATGACCCTCAAACTATCTTAGGTTTCTTTTGTCGTCTTTCCTCACCTAGGCCCAGTTCCCCCACCCCTTCTTATATCAACCCCCCTACTCTTTCTAATTTTTTCTCGGATAAAATTATTAACCTTAACGCCATACTACCCCAGTCGTTTAAAAAAGCCCATGCTGTTCCCCCCCGACCATATTCAATTGCCGCTTAACGTCCTCACTCGTGCGTCTTCTGAGGAAGTAACTAGTCTGATCTCACGCTTTCAGAAATCTAGGATCCCCTAACGACGTTTTTCCACTCAAACTCCCCGATCAAATTCTCCCTGCTTTCCTCCCACTGATTCTTCATCTCTTTAACACTTCTCTTGGTACAGGGGTGGTTCCCTCTTTCTTCAAACATGCATCAATTCGTTCTATACTTAAAAAACCAAGCCTTAGCCCCTCTGAACCATCTAGATATCTCCCTATCTCACAGCAAACATTCCTCTCTAAGATCCTCGAGAAGGTAGTTTTCTTTCGCCTTAATGACGATACTTTTAACTGTAATATTGATAAAACGTACCAATCGGGGTTAAAAGCGAAGAACTCTGCTGAGAACACTCTTCTTAATGTTTTAGACGGTTTATTTAGAGCTGCCGATAGGGGTTGTACGTCCATTCTAGTCCTCCTAGACCTCTCCTCTGTTTTCGATACCATCAAATACACTATGCTTATGGATCATCTTCGTACTTTTCTTGCTTCCTCGAGCACTGCATTTGCTTGGTTTTGCTCATACCTCTCCTCCCTCAATTATTCGGTTGCGCCCGACAACCTCTCCTACGATCCCGCGCCAATTCATTTTGGGGTGCCTCCAGGCTCAGTCCTTGCTGACATTTTTTTCGTTATTGAGGAGCTGTACATAGTACGAGAACGAATGGTCTTAGTGTGAAATTAAAACTTTAGCAGACGAATATTGTTGTAAGCTTAGTCACTTGCTTAACCACCTGTTTTTTAGCGCAGCCAGACTGCGTCCGCGAAGAAAGCCGCCCCCTCCGCCAGCCAAGCCTACACGTATTTGACTGAAGACATGCTAGAGTTCTGTCTACGGAAAACTACACACATACAGTTTTTTGAACTTAAAATTCGCTTTCTGCTATTTCATTCAAAGCACGTCAATCAGCGTGTTGAAATTTATATTTGACAGGTATCTATTTAATTGTAAATAACACTAATAATAAACCTCAAATAATAACACAAAAGTATTAAAGTGGTACTTGTTTCTAAATGTTCTCCAAAAGCGTCCTTACCTTTAGTTCCCTGCCTTTTCTTACAGTTTTGATAGAAAGAACCCTATTTGAAACAAAAATCCTTCAAAAAATACTAATTCGTTGTGTCGGAAATCGATCTCATGACATCGATGGAATCTGATATCATCCTTTGTTTGAGATTAGTGATCGCAAATCTGATTCAGTGCTTCATATGATCTTCCATTATTAATTTTATTTCATTTTTTATCATTACTACATATCATCCTGAGCTTTTTTTTGAGATGTTGATTATGTTTCTCAATTCCTTGCATAATATTATCTGTAGGGGAATTTCACTTCCCCCCCAGCCCCCACCCCGTTCACTCTTGGTAGAGTCACAAGGCAGTTACCGCAAAGAAATCCAGCGTAGGCATCGGCGAGTCAAAAGCATAACCGCAGCGTGGCACAACTCGGTGCCATGAAAGACTCTAAAGGTCAAAATGTAAGATCTCCCCCTGGAGAGTGAGATCCAGTTTCACGTCAAATAAAAAATTGGAGACGTGTTTCTCCAATCTCGAAGGCTAACGAGAAGCCGATGTTTGACTTTGTGGGAAAAACCGTTGGCCAAAGGGAACTCTCCTGGGGTCGTCCTCAAGCCCCCTCCCCCCTTACCACTCCCCCAGTGGGGTGACGAGGTATAAATGAGGAACACTGAGGAAAATCGGGGTATTATACGTCAGTCTCTAGGTGACGAAGTCTTCGGATCAAACCGAACTAACGAGACTTAAGAGGTAGTGTACTTGGCTCGCCAGACGCAGAAGTATCCTGCAAAAGAGGCAGGGCTACCTACCTTAAGGGGCTAAGAAGAAGCTCATCATCGAGCTAGTCCAGGGTTATCAAACCAAAGGATAAGTTAACTTTGTTAAGTTCAACTTACTTTCGCCAGAGAGACGCCTCATATCCTAGGGGACCTTAAAAACCATTGGTATTTTTCGTCCTTGAAGAATTAAGAAAAGAAGAAGGAAAAGGCTCCCCCTCGAGCCCGTTACTCGGTGACCACACTGAACCCTAAGTTAACTTGGTAAGGAATCAAGTTCGAATTATTCTCGCCAGGGAAACCCCCCTCCGTTATCCTCGCCCTTGAAGAAGACCCTCCCCTAGTTCAGTCCTAGTCCATAATGAAATAAGTAACGAAAGAGAAAAGTTCCTCCTCGAGCTCGTTACTCGGTGATCACACCGCACTCCAAGTTAACTTGATTTAAGGATTAAGTTCGACTCACTCTCGCCAGAGAGACCACGACTGCCTAGGTGTTGCATAAAGCACTATATTTGTTCTCGTCCTTGATGACCCCCCTCCCCCCCCGGAAGAACGTGTGGAACCCCAGCTGCCACCCTCGCCAAAACAACCGTGGGATTTCGACCAGCTACATCTGGCAAGATGGCACGCGTCGTGAGTTAATAACATTTCTGAGACCCTTTAAACTCCAGATGAGTCCGTAAGCCTAATTCTTATATTATTCTTGTGTGTAAAGAAATTATATTCAATTTTTGTGGGTAAACTAATTTAATTAGTTCTAGTTTATGATAATATTCAGAGTATTGCTGTAGTAAATGTTTAGATGTTGTGTATTCAATGGTTAAAGATAAATATATGTTTATTTTGAGGATTAGTGTTGTTTCTTTTATATCCTTACGTGTTTTGGGAATGGCTCTGTTCGTTAAGATATTCAGATATCAATAAATATTATAGATTAATAGCACTCTTAGAATAGAACAAACAGGGGCGGCATTTTACGACACACTATTATAAAAGTGGTGTCAGGTTAGTAGGGTTTTTATTAGAAAGAATTCTACGACATATTATAAAAGTGGTGTCATCAGGTTTGTAGTTTGTTATTAGAAAGAACCCAGCAGTGTCTAATTAAGAAAGAGCCAACACGTAAAGGAATATCAGGAATAACAGAATAATTGACGAGAGGAAAATTAGTAGAGTTAGGGGTGGTAACAATCTGAAGGTAATTGGTAGGCCAAGTGGTAATTTTTTTGTGGGGAGTGGTATTTCAATCAGCATAGTAGTAGGATTAAGGGTTAGTTATGCTGAGTGCTACCTGGTGAGTGGTGGCATAATAACCTGAGAATAAAGAAAGGAAAAATCGACGGACCAACACAAAATGGATCCGGTCAAAAGATTTTACCTACAAGCCCAAATTCTTGGATTTGAAGGCGAGGATATGGATGCCTTCATCCTCGAAGAATTAAGATTACAAAGAGATGATAATGAAGAAATAATAGAGTTTGATAGGAAATTGGAAAATATAGAAATACGGATAAACCGGAAAAGTGAAGAATCCCGAATACAGCGGAAAATAGAAATAGAGGAAAGAAGATTCTCAAGAGGAAGTAAGACAAACTAAAGGATACGACAGTTGAAAAGAGAAGCAAAAGAATTCGGAATAAGGATAGAAAGGGAAGATGAGGAAAGGAGACCTCAAGATAAAGCTGGAAGATGAAGAAAGAAGAACTAGACGGGAAAACGAAATAGCGAAAGCAGAAAAAGAAGCCGAGCAAAGGAGAATGAAGAGGGAAAAAGAGTCGAAAGAGAGGAGAATAAAGATTAAAAAAGAAATAGCTGAAAGAAGAATACAGAGGGAAAAAGAACTTGCTCAAGCTGAAAGAGTAGAGAGAGAAGAAAAGGAAAGATTGTTCACACTCGAAAGACCACCTATCGAGAATCTGATAGAGACAGAGGAAGTTGGAGCTCGGCCTGGACCTAAAAAAAGACCATCGAGTTAAACCCAGCCAAATGGGGTAACGACGGAAGAAGTAGAAAGTAGGGATTAGGTACCAGCATGTGTACCTAAGGAAGAAGCTACGAGGAGAACCCAGCCAAATATGGTTATCAGGGAAGAAGTAAAAGGTAGAGTAGAGGTAGGAGCAGGTGTACCTGAGGAACTACCTATTAAGAGAAGTGAGTCAAATGAGTTGAAAAGGAAGGAGGAAAGAGGTGCTATTGCGATACACCCAGGTAAGACTAATCAAATGGTAGAAGCGGATGAGTATCCCCTACCCCTAGTAGTCTCCTCCCCAAACGAAATGTCCCCGGAGTTACCACTGATACGCCAAGTCGTAGTGAGCGCCACGCCCATTAACGACCTCGCAGGGAAAAGTTTTCTTGATCCCCAAAGATCGAACCTAGACACGATCTTCCCGTGTACCTGGTTAAAGGAGAGCTATTGGACTCAAGTTCTCATCAATTATGCCGCGCTGCAACAGGCCGCTCTAGCCTTTATGTTCAATTTAAAGGTAGGCTTGTACCATAATATGGGAAAGTCGAGTAGGTTGAAATACCGCTCCTATTTAGTAACTTTTTGGGGTATACTCAATAACCCGAACGGGCGACTCAGGTGCGGTAAAGTATTGGTATTAGAGCACTATTTTAGTATTAGCTACATCAAAGGAGCCGATAAAGGAAAGCTGCTCTATAGGCGGAGAGGAAATACCATCGAGGGTTATTTCAGTACCTAATGACCGTGAAAAAGTGTTTTCATTTGTTGTTCGTGTTAATATTTATCGGTAGGATTTAAGTCCTCAAAAACTTACAAAATGTAAAGAAGTAGCTTGTTTTTTTTTTTGTTTTTTAGGGGGTAATCGATGAATTAAGGTTTTTTAATTTTATGTAAAATTGTATTGCGAGTAGATCTAGTTTGACACATTGCCTGTGTAAACGCACGCAATAGCGCTCATGTGTAAGGAAACCTAATGTAAGAGAGGGCTCAAAGAAATACAACTTTGCTAATCTCGACTAGGTTAAGTAAGTTGTTTTGAGTTCCCGGGAGTCTCCACACCATTAAGTTCTTCGATGGGAGGTGTGTATGAGAATCGTCACTCCCCCCCCCCCTCCCGTCCCGTTCACTCTTGCTGAGGGCACAAGGCGGTTACCGCAAAGAAATCCGCCCCAGCCATCGGCGAGTCAAAAGCGTAACCGCAGCGTGGCACAACTCGGTGCCATGAAATACCCTAAAGGTCAAAATGTAAGATCTTCCCCAGGAGAATAAGATCCAGTTTCACGTCAAATAAGAAATTGGAGACGTGTTTCTCCAATCTCGAAGGCTAACGAGGAGCCGATGTTTGAATTCGTGAGAAAAACCGTTGGCCAAAAGAACTCTCCTGGGGCCGTCCTCAAGCCCCTTCCCCCCCTTATCACTTCCCTAGTGGGGTGACGAGGTATAAATGAGGAACTCTGAGGAAAATCGTGGTAGTGTACGTCAATCTCTAGGTGACGAAGTCTTAAGATCAAACCGAACTACCAAGACTAGAGAGGTAGTGTACTTGGCTCGCCAGACGCAGAAGTACCCTGCAAGAGAGGCAGGGCTACCTACCTTAAGGGGCTAAGAAGAAGCTCATCATCGAGCTAGTCCAGGGTTTAAAACCAAAGGATAAGTTAACTTTGTTAAGTTCAACTTACTTTCGCCAGAGAGACTCCTCATATCCTAGGGGACCTTAAACACCAGGGGTATTTCTCGTCCTTGAGGAATTAAGAAAAGAAGAAGGAAAAGGCTCCCCCTCGAGCCCGTTACTCGGTGGCCACACTCAACTCCTAAGTTAGCTTAATAAAGAACCACGTTCGAATTATTCTCGCCAGAGAAACCCTCCTCCGTTATCCTTGACCTTGAAGAAGACCCTCCCCGAGTTCAGTCCTAGTCCATGAGGAAATAAGTAACGAAAGAGAATAGTTCCTCCTCGAGCTCGTTACTCGCTGGTCACTCTGCACTCCAAGTTAACTTGATTTAAGAACCAAGTTCGACTCACTCTCGCCAGAGAGGCCACGACTGCCTAGGTGTTGAATAAAGCACCATATTTGTTCTCATCCTTGAAAAACTCTCCTCCCCCTTTGGAAGAACGTGTGGATCCCCAGGCTGCCACCCTCGCCAAAACAACCGTGGGATTTCGCCCAGCTACATCTGGCAAGACGGCACGCGTCGTGAGTCAATAACATTTCTGAGGCCTTTAAACTCCAGATGAGTCCGTAAGCCTAATTCTTATATTATTGTTGTGTGTAGAGAAATTAAATAATTTTTGTGGGTAAACTAATTTAATCAATTCTTGTTTATGATAATATTCAGAGTATTGCTGTAGTAAATGTTAAGATGTTGTGTATTCAATGGTTGGGGTTATAATATAAGTTTATTTTGGGAATTAGTGTTGTTTCTTTTATATCCTTACGTGTTTCGGGAATGGCTCTGTTCGTTAAGATATTCAGATATCAATATATATTATAGACTAATAGCACTCTTAGAATAGAACAAAAAGGGGGAGCATTTTACGACACACTATTATAAAAGTATGGTCAGGTTAGTAGGGTTTTTATTAGAAAGAATTCTAAGACATTATCATTCCTGTATCTGTTCCTAATTTTTAGATATATCTTTCTTTTTTATTTTGTAATTTCCCTTTTAAATCTCGTAGAATTGAAGTCCCTGTGTTTTTTTTACTTTTTGTTAAGTCATATTAAGAAATGTACTATATTAATTTCTCTGGTTTGGCTTAATTTATCTGTTTTTATTCAATTAATTGCTGGTATCTTAGGCTAAAGAAAATGTTTTCAATCGTCATCTTACTTTACGGCAATTTTCAATAACAAGTTTGCAATGAAGGTAACATTAAAGAAGAAATAAAAGAAGATAGAGGTCCACCGAAAATAATTGCACTATTAGTAAAAGAAAAAATCTGAAATCCATATTGACTGTGTTAATGATTAAACTTTTTCAATGCAGATAACATATTTTTAAACTTTTGTTAATTTTATTTTAAAAGAAATCATAAAAATGATCCCTATATTTTTTTCTAAAAGAGGAGTAGAAATGTTGAAAGTATCTCGAAGAGAAAGTGGATCTCTTTAAGTCTAGATTTTTACCTCTTCAAAGTTTGAAAAAATGCCTCAGAAATTGGAATCAATTTTAATATTTGAAAATAAAGAGTTTAATTACAATTTAGTGGGATGACTAAGCATTCCATAAATATTTAATAAATTTATAGTCGCAGTTTAAGAAGTTGCAATGAATATGATACTAAAATCAGAATTCTAAACCATGATTAAAGCCAGTCTTGGACACAAATATTGGTTAATTTCTGTCCAACAATTCCCAATTCTCGTAGTGAGTGACTGAATTGTCTGTTTTTTCATTATTAATTTAATTTTTGATCAGAACCTAAAGGAAAGTGTCGGGTGGTGTAAGGTTCAGAAGATCCAGATGCTTGCTTTATTTGACCATGCCATCCAATTTAACAAAGTAACTATAGCATAGTGAGATAATACAGGAAGCAAGCCTCTTACATTCCTACTTAGGGGAGCATACAATTTTATATAATTAGATAGATAGATCAATAGATAATATATAAACAAATAGATACGAATTAAACGCTTGGCATATCACAAAGTTTAAATTTTTTTTTCAAAGGTGTAATTTGTATCTAACTTTCTCATCTCCTAACCAATTTCTGTATTTTATTTTTTCCTAAATAATATCACAACAGAAATCTTGTTACGTGAGCAGCAAAACTAACAAGCTATTGAAAAAATTGCCTTGTCTTAAATATTTTTATGAAAAAAATGCTTACAACTTTTTTTAGAAGATCATTTAACTCCTTGTTGACGTCATATGTTTCCGTTGCCACCCACTTTTAAGATAGGTTATAAAAAGTGTATGCCTGCCCACTGGTCGTAAAAGTAGCACATAAACAGGCAGTGCTGCGAATTAAACTGTCCTTCTTTGGTTAATATTGGTAGACACAATTAAAAACCTGTGAAAACTCCTCCCGCGTATTATAGGATTGGAAGACTTTCATTAAATTAGTCAATAGCTCCTCCTAAGTAGTATCGTATTTGAAAACTACTTGGAGATACGTCCTACCTAATTTCATATATATTTTCTTTGTAAAACCCTTGTAAACTTTAAATCAGAGAGATAGTCGGTGCAAATCATATATTTTGAAAAAAGTAGAAGTGATACAGCTCTTTTTGCTCTCCTTCACGGCGTCGTACCACGTCCTCATCAAAGACGGACAAGAAGACAATCCAGGTGCTGTTGCTACCCAGGGCCACACTATGCATTTTGTCAAATAGCTGTGACCACTTAGACTCACATGCCCTTCTACTACGAGTGAATACCTTGCAAGAATCCTCATTCAACGTCGGATTTCAGTGTGTACGGAACTACCAGGCAGTCCTTTATCAGCAATAAGGATTCTGTTGTGCTGACTGCCTTTTCACCTTGAATGCGTACCCGATCTCTGACTGACGGCAATTGGCCCCCTTTCGATAGTAAATCGCCAGAAGGGAGCACTTCAACACTAGCAACCTTTCCTCCACTAAATTCCGCTGCTACATCATCTTCATCTTCCACCCAGTGACCCGGTTCATTTATTCTCCAAAAATGAGAGTAAACTTCTCCCTCGTGATTATTATGGTGTCGGAATAACTAACTACTAGTCGATACCAGTGACGATACCCTAATACGGCCTTTTACTCCAAGTCCCTTTTCTTTTAATATTAGAAATTTAAAACTCCTTTTTTAGACGATTAACCAAACCCCAATAAACCCACCAAATCCCACACTTCTATTTAACTCAGCAAACACTCTGTACTCGTCCACTTTCAACATAACACGTCTACTATCATTACCAATACAATTTGTAAATTAAAAATGGACAGCAAATAGCATATCAGTAAAATCTCACTTAAACACATGGTTAATGAGCTAGACGAATACTTCTGCCAGGATCCCACACTAGTTCCAACTGACTAAGACAATATCACAGAGGCAAAACGTTTTGTACAAGAATTAGAGGGAAATGCCAATCTGGTTGTTGAATGAACTCTTGAATTTATTATCGGCATCTTTTATCTTTACGCAAACATTTCACATGCTGCACAAAAGAAAGTTCAGAATGAAATTATGTTAGATGAGGATGCTAACATTGTCTTACGAAAAAAAAGAGAGAGGAAAACTGGAGGCCTTTGGCAAACGGTCACACGAACTAAACAGCCCTATTTACTTAACTACAAGTACTCGATAAATACATCTGCAAGCTCATCTACCCGCTCAACAAATGCAAACCAAGTACGAATCCGGAAATGCGAACGAGATAAATGATTACGAAGGGGTGATTTATAATCGAAATTTGGTACCATTCTTGTGGCAGCCAAATGTGGCTTTCTTTGATTAGGCAAGGCGGATGCCTAGTTGGTTCCTCAGTGAATACTTCCTCGGTAAATCATTTGTTTTGCGTCCCGCATAAGCAAATATAGCTGTGTCGAGCGACTCACCGCGGAACTGCTTCCTTCTCGGTGATTCTAAAATTCCAACCCCAAGGAGCACATCATTTGGAGCGAAGGGGCTGGAAGGGGTATTCCGGGGGGCTTCCTCTCACACTGGTCCTTTGAGGGGCATCCCCTCACGAAAATCATTTTTCTAAACCTTGGTAAATTAAATGATTAAAAATATTATAAAACTCTCATGTCTGTATTTTCCAAAAGCACGAGTTAAATGAGTTGAACGTATGATGAATAAAAAGTATCTCTCTATAAGTCTAGATTTTTAGTTCTTTCGCTTAGAAATTCCGGGTACAATTGAATGCACAAAATTTGGCATAAATCTTGATAAATTCTGCTCAAGAATTCAGAATTCTCGTAATGAGAAAATCAATGGCCTGCTTTTCATCGTTAAATTAATTTTGCAGGACACTTTCAAGGAAAAAGTTGGGTGGTGTAAGGTTTAGGAGATCCAGCTGGATGCTCTATGGGACCATGGCATCCATTCTATCTTTGAAGCAAGTGTTAATCGAGCGAATCGGACGAAACAATGATGGTAAGAACAAGTATTCCATCCTGATGAAACCAAATCACACGAATGTATGGCCAGTTTGACACCAGAATGACAATCTAACCTTTTTAACATAATCAATCGTATTATTTCTAAAAACTTGGAAGAAAAAAAGCCGCCAGCATACTTCTGCCTCGCTTGGTGTGTCTACCTTGTTTTAAGGGAAAAAATCCCAAAGGATTAAAAAAAGCGAACTTTAAGCTTACCTATCTCAAAAATTGGTCTTTTAATTCCTACATCTGAAGGAAAATATATCGGGGTGCAGATAAATTGCTAAGTAAATTGCAGTTAGAGAAGAAAAACGATTGAGCAAAAAAAACTAAATTAAAGGTTACATAAATGTAGTAATTGGTAGAGTAAAAGGTGTCAAACTGTGCATTTATATTACATTAAGGAAACGAAAAGATGTCTTTAAATTTTTCTATGTATATTATTATAGCCTCACGTATTAAAATCTCTTATTATATGTATTTAATGAATTGTATCTCCCACATGCCTACAATCCCTTAAATGTGGCAAATAATAGACGAAAATTCATTTCGGGGGAAAAGGAATTAAGGTAGCAAAAAAAAGTTTTCCCAAAGAAAAGAACCATTTCTTTGTGGTCGTCTCAAATGTTGCGATACATAGAATATCCTTTAACCAAGTGAAATAAGAGTTTCATGATTAATGGCCTCCGATATTTATAGATCTCTGAGCAATTCATTTTTACCTGGATGGAATTCTTACAGGATATATACAACTTTTAATTATTTATATGTATGATGACTTTTAGAACATCTTGTAGAAACTACAAAGTTTATTTTGTAATGTCTGTACCGTTTGGACAAAACTTATATCTATAGATTTCATGTGATTTGCTATTAAGAGTAATTTGATTACATAAAATTTTACTAACCGAGTTTTTAGAATCATTGAACGTTTCTATATTTTTTCTTTTTTGTTTCAATGAGAGTTAGTCTGTTTATTGATCATCTCTTCTCCACAAGTCTTTTTTCATTAGGGAATTTTCCCGCGTTCTTTCAAAAACTTTAATCTCTTCAAACAAGCCATTTATGTTAAAGCGAAAAATAATTTAATATTTTTGAATAAGAAGCAAATATTGGGAATTTTTTCTTATTAACCACAACGAATACATAACTTTGCTTGATATGTCTCCAAATGAAATTGAATTTGCAATAAGTCGTCTTCAAAACTCTAGTATTTCTTTAACATTTTCACCGTATACTAAATGAAAGATGGATGGAACAAATTAAAAAAAAAAAAAAAGATTCCGTATTGAATACCCAGTTCCCTCTAATGCAATAGTAAGACAATTTAAATACTAATTATAGGACTATAGCAAAATATAGCGATCAAACCATAGAAGGCAAACTATTTTACAATTTAAACGCAAAAATAAGGATAAAAAGGAAATTCAGGGGAAATCATATACGGAATTATCTTCCGTATATGATTTTCCCTGAATTTCCTCTTTATCCTTCTTTTTGCGTTTAGAATGTAAAATAGTTTGTCTTCTACGGTTTGATCGCTATATTTCGCGATCAAACACAAAATCGGCATCCATTAATTAATCAGATCGACATCCTTGGCCAGTGTTACATCGCTTGGGAAATATTTATTTCTGTTCTTTCGTTCCTGCGAGAGTTTCACTCATTCCGTCTATTTTGTCAGAATGCCAAGATGGCACAGTGCCAATTATAAGTGTTCCATAGTCCTTTGGGATAATTTATGTTGAATTTTATGACTCCTTTACTAACCAAAGGAATTGTCGAGGGAGTTTTATTTTCTTGAAATTCGTCAATAACGAATTTAAAGAGCGTTTAATTTTCCTAAGAGAAAAATGTCAAATTTGGGAACTAATTTGAAAGAGGAAACGTTTCCATTGCGTTTTTATAGTTTTATTTTGATTTACTCGTTTTGTTTTATGTTTTAGTACATTTGTTTTTTCTTTCTGCTTAATTAGCTTATCCATTTATCGTGCTCACTCTTTTACTTCTACTAAATTACTAAATTAAGGATTATAAATCTTTTAGCTACTCAGTTTTGCAGACTGGAACTTTAAATAATTGACAAAGAATTAAAATCTTACCTATTCGATAGAATTTCAGTTGTTCTTCTATCGTTTGGTCTTTCCCTATCTCTCTTTCTCTCACTTGCATTTGATTTGGAAGAGAATTCGTCTTCTAAATATTCATCAGTATATTACTTTATACCGTCGATAGGTCAGATTTCATTATGCTTTGTAGATCGGAGTTCTGTATATCGATATTTATTTATGCCTTGTGTTTATGCGAATGGAAAAATATTCATAGAATATTCATTCTTTCTTGTAAGCTAATGAATAGAGAATAAATTTATTTGCCAATGAAATGAAAAACATTTAAATTATTCTTAATATACATATACATGTCTGTCTATGGAGATTATTTAAGTTCTGTAAATAACGAGGCTACTTTTTCCTCTTAACACATTAAAGGGGTCATTTTGAGGGGAGGAGGACAGGTCAAAAAGAAAACGAGGGATTGTAAAAATGGTTAAACATGATGTAAAATGAATGAGCAAATAATATATACCTATTTTTTAATAGAACGACGTATATTAACACATTAAGTTCTTAAAAATAAACCAGACATTCACTAGTACGAACTTATATTTATTTGGTAGTTTTTATCTATTAATTCTCTTCGCAAGGAATGGTTCCTTCCTCGCCTGATAGGGTAATGTTATATTTTGCCACAGGAATCGATCAGAACAAAGAAACTCTGTTAATTTGTTGCTTCTAATACAAAAAAGTATAGAAAAGGTGAACAGTAAATTTAATAAAAAACGTACTTGGTTGTGTATAAAAAGTTGCAAGAGAGGAAAGAATTATCTTAGAAATATTTTCTAAACATAATTTTCTAAGCACTTTCTTCCCTTATTTTATTTCCATCCAAACACGACTATTTCATTTCATTATGATAAAATATTTTGTATTAGAGGCTAGAAACGTTAATCGATTAGCTTTCACAGTTGAAACGTCAGGTATAATTTAAGGTATAATCTTTAAGTAAAGTACTCATTGACTAAGGCAAGGTATACATATTTTCCTTTTGATTTGAAAAAATAGTTTCTTAAGATCATTTTCCACCAGTTTAAATGAGTTCTAAATATTTTATGTACAAAATTATTTTGATTCATATTTATGTAGCTCAGTTTCATTTTTATGCACATCCTTCAAAGATTAAAGGAAAGTGAACGTTTACCATTGTTTACCTTTGTTTATCTTTTGCTAACAACTCTCTATAAAAATATTACAATTGAAATTACATAATTTAAAGACATTAAATACACAAATAAATAGCAGATTTTGTTCAGATTCTTACCTACGTTCTATAGGTTTATAAATCTTTAAGGTGCTTTACATCCAAGCCAACCTTTTCTTCTTTTCAGCCTACATTTCTTCGTAATTTTAAAATATGTGTCTACTAAATTACTCTCTAATTATCATATAAACGTGATTGGAATTTGTTCAAGCCGTTACTAACCGATTTCAGAGTGGAGTGCTAATTTAAGTACATCTGCTCCTATAGCAAAAGCGTTTAACTTTATCAGGTGTCTTGTGTGAAACCGTTTTAAAGTTTTCAATAAATCGAGGCAAACTATATCGAGAACTTATAGTGCTCCTAAATTGAAATCCTTTCCTATAAAAAATTTCTCCAAGTTTACTTAATTAACTCAATCGTTGCCGCCAAAAACGATTCTTTTCATCTTTAATTATGTCTTAATAATTGAATCTGACGCTTGGTACTAACTCAATTTAGGTAAATCTGCGTCACTTTTTCCTCTTTAAATTAGTTTGGAATTATTCTTTCATTAATGGATTTGCTAAGAATCTTCCCCAAACTTTATACTTAGCTTGCATACTCACCCTTTTCAGTGAATTCGATTGGCTTTATCCTGACCTGGTCCTTTTGCTATTTATATTATCTTTTCACTGTGAGCTAATTAATTTGTCGTCGTTGGCAACTCAGAATTACGCACAAGGGTTTTGTCTGGTGTCAATTCTCTCTTCTTCTTATTATAGTACAATTACTTGTTTATCACCTATGAAGGAAGCAATAGCATGACTGAATTAAATCCTCTAAATATTTAGAAAAGTCAATCTATGCTGCCTGGTATTCACGCTGGGAACTACAATGCGAAGATATTCGTGTGCTTGGGTGTCAATCTGAAGATGATTTAGAGGATGAGGAAGGAATTGAGTCAGTCAGGCTCTAAAATCTTACTGTAAGAATTCTGATACGAAAAAAAGCACATAATTTGACAATAGTAGCCCATATCATGATTGTTATCATATTACGAATCATTGAGACCAATACCACATAATTCCCACAATTTCCTTTTTGTAATTCCATACAATTATATTTCTGCAAATCTGTTCGAATGCAAAAATCGACACTAATGAAAATACAACCAGTTTGGGGGACAGGAGAAGAATAGCTCCGATTCCAGATTATCACAAAGTTAGGTCCCCCTAAAAGATGTGTTTCGCAATAAAATAAACGAAAGGTTAAAAAAAGTAACAAGGATAAAATCCTAATAATATGTTTACTCTATTCATCAACTAAAACTAAAATTTTAATTATTTTATGAAATTGTGAAAAGCCTTTCTCCTTTTCACTTTATAGTTTCACATTCCTTGCTAAATATTTCTCAATTTTTCCCGATTATCTCTCAATGTCATTTAATTTGATATTAACTATTTTATTGATCTCTTTTAATGTCCAATGTCCAAATAAAGACTAGAATAATCAATAAATTTTTATACATTTTATGGCATTGACCCAGTGAAGTTTAGTAGTAGAGGATTGTGATGTTTTTTTAGAGAGAAATTAGTTGATTCCAATCAACTTTGATATCCTTTACTCAATTTATAGTCAATTATTCAATGTAACTTCTTTAAAGCATGGGCAAAACAAGATATTGAATTTCATATTTTTTTATTTTTACATTTATTCAGAATATAAAAAAGGTCTTTTCACTCGTAATTTATATGCCAAATAAGAGCACTGGAATTATTGCTTAATAAGAATGTCGTAGATTCAAAAAGCTTCTGGGTCGAAAAATATAGCAATAAAGTTCCCTCTAATACCTTCTTCTTTATAATTTATTGTCTACTGTATTTTATTTTGAAGGTGATGCTTACATAGATTTGTCTATAAACAGGACTTGGAAAGAGGAATATTTTTCAAATAATGGATTAGTTTCTGTTTGTGCTTTGAAGTTTATATGTTACTTTAGTCTTCCTTCAGAACACAAATTTTCTTTGAATAAATGTGGACTTTTAAACCACATAAAAGCATTAATTTTTTCTCGGCGATGTACTGCATTTGTTATGCCACAAATACCTATTAAACACATGAAAAATGTGATAAATTGGATACAGCAAAATTAGATCAAAGCCAATTTAACATAGAAAGTGAAGGAGTTAGTTACTATTAAGCCAGGATGGAATCATGGTATTTATATTTTGAACACATCTATCTATATATATTATATAGAGCAGTTGTGTCTGCACAAAAAAATGTTTACTTCTCGATAGCTTCGTAAAAACTATTGAAGCCAGACTGAAATTTTTTGCAGATTGAGAATTAGCAATGTCAGTGACTAAGAGTTCTACGTTTTTTTTGTTTTGGAAAATTCTGGGTTGTGCCCTCTATTTTTGGAACAGAAATAACATTTTTCTATCGTTTGTAATTAAAACACTGACATTGTCTGTGGGAAAAATAAGGTTAACAGACCAATTTTGCGACTGCAATGATTAAAAATTGCGATAATAGGTACATATTATTAGCATTTCCAAGCTCGAATAATTCAGATATTTAGGTTAAAAATCGCGCCAATCTGCTTGATGCGCGCTGTAAAGTCTGTGGCTATCACCTGCTTGGTCTCACAGCCGCGCTAATTTAATTGCCAAATTTAATTCCCTCAGGGTATCTTTATTAGTTCTTAATATATCTGCACATAATAAACATATTTCCCCCTTTTTTTGCTTTCAAAAATTTTGCTATTTAATTTGGATATATTCTAGAGTTTCAGATCCAATTAACCTGTTTATTTTCAAGTGGAGATATTCACTGTTCTCATGACAATGAATTTTTCGGATGTTCCGTCTTGAAGACAAACAAGACGAATTTATTTACTAAGGAAAACTGAGGAGTTTATTTTCGTGGTCAGGTTTATTCGTGCCAGAAAGCAAAAGTATTATATAAAGGCGATCCATTCATCTATCATTACGACTTTGGTAGAAATAAAAAAGTTGGCAGATGTTAAAATAGAAAGGATGAATAAAATTTGCCGTTGGGATAGCGAGATGCTTACACTACTTGTAGGGGTGAAGGTGGAAAGAATTCACCATACTTAATCTCGAGAATAGATATTTTTCTACGATAGAAACGGTGGATTTAGTCAATTGGAAAAAAGTCAAAAATGGCCTGAAATAAAGAAGCTGTTTTTACGTTTTCTTAGGTCTTACACTCAAAGTGTCAATTGACAAAGGTAAACCTACAATAGTAAGACTCTAAATATAGACCCGCCCCCCTGCAATTACTCCTAGAAGTTGTGTATATATATTTCGCTCTCTACTAAAATAATTCAGTTAGGTGTTAATGCGGTTGGAGATAGGGACTCACCATCATCGACCTAACTTAGAGCGGTTCGTTTGATCTCTTAGTGCCAATCTTTTGGTACCTGATATTCCATAGTCGACCATTGATGCAAACTAACGTCTATCCTTTGTTATGATAGCCATGATCAAGATTATATTCGATAATGTACTTATTCCGAAACATGTCCCTTGACATACGTTTATCTGAAATTCAATTTTTATTTTCTTGACTTACTTGTAAGTAAGGCATTCGATACAGTTTCTCATGATATACTTCTAAAGAAATTTAAGAATTATGGTATAAGAGGTTTAGCACTGCAACTGTTTGCATCTTATCTTTCAAATCGTCAACAGTACTTAGTTGTTAATGGGTGTTTGTTTAGCACTTAATCAATGCATAAAGGTGTACCACATGGGTCAGTGCTTAGTTTCCTATTATTTTTAATATATACATAAATGACCTACCGCAAGCCACGAGGACCCTAAAAGCTATTCTATTTGCGGATGATACAACACTCTACTTCTCCAATCATGACATCAATATAATTTCGCAGGAACTAAAGGAAGACCTACTACATATTCACGAATGACTTTTGTCTAACTAATCAACGTTAAACATTAATAAATCATATTACATGATATTTTCTACGTTAGAGATTCCAAATAAGGTTAAGGTTATAATAAGTGATTAAGTTCTTTTACAACAGACTCAAGAGAATTTCTTATGTGTGCTATTGGATTACAACTTAACGTTTAAGCAGCATATAAACAATATTGTAGCTAAAATATCCAGGTTAGCCGGTATATTCTATAGATTACAGACTATCTTTCAAGCAGAAATTTTGAAGAACCTATATTACTCACTTCTCTACCCACATTTGATTTATTGCATTTTCGGTTGGGGTAGCTCATGACAAAATGCTTTAATTCCTTTAATTATGCTACAAAAGAGTTTAGTTAGAATAATAAGTGGAAGTACATACTTGGCACATACTGAACCAATTTTCAAGCAATTGCAAATTCTAAAAGTAGATACCTGCACAAATAATACTGTTAGATTTTCATGTACAAAACCCTCAAGCTTGGAAGATATCCTCTCTTACGTGCTTCAATAAATAACATACAACCCTTGCATAATTCCACGACTAGAAATAGTAACCTTATATTGCCTTAAGCTAGATGTGACCTTTATAGAAGTTCTTTATTGTACCAAGGTATGGCTCCCTGGAATTCACTCCCTAGTTATCTAAAGCATACTGTTTCCTTATTTCTCTGCAAAAGAGGCTGTAAGCTCTCTCATATCAACAATGTACCAAATATTGCCATACCATATTGGTAATATTATCAATATCTGCACTATGCTCCGTGTCGTATAATGGACTCCCGACGATATACCATATATCACTATTCGTTGAGGGAACTTCTTTAATTATCTCTAGAGTGCGTTAATGTCTGGCGGCCGATATTATGTATCTTCGATATGCTTAAGAAGTGGAACTGAGCTCAAGGATAATAATATTGCTATCATTAATAAAATAGAGTTTTTTTAATAATTACTATCAACAAACACCTGACGGAAAATATTGACATAAACAGAGAATGGAAAGGGTCGTGGGGGCTCGGACTAATCCGAGGATTTAAAGGATTTAAAAAGGTAAAACAAATATAGAGTTAAAGAGATGGGATGGTTCGATAAACCATTTAAGGCACAGGATAGAATTGACAAAAGGGTTAAGTACTCAAAGGTGACGTTTGGCTTACGTAACTTTACACAAGTGGTGCAGTAGGAAGGTGGCTTAAAGGAATTTTTGGTCCGCTATGGAGTTCCAGCCGAAGGTTAGAAATAAAAGGAACCTGACGTGGCGTCTTGGGAATGAGAACCGTTTCTCGACCAACGGCTTGAAGAACAATGGCTGTTCTACGTTGTTCTCTTCTGAACAAAGGGAGGGTGAGAACCGTCTCTTGTCTACGGGGTCAAGAACAATGGCTGTTCTAATGTTGTTCTCCCCTGAACAACAGTGAGGTGTGAGAACCGTCTCTGGCAACGGGCTCAAGAACAATGGCTGTTCTAATGTTGTTCTCCTCTGAACAACAAGGGGGAAGCCTTTTGGACTCGGCGTCGCAAAGGCTCGAACTTTGGCACTCAAGGGATTTTTGTCCTCCTTCTGGACAAGTGATGGTGAATCTCGAGGTCGAGGTCCCTTGGCGCACGAAGTGAGAGAGGGTCGTGGTGAAGTTTCGCGACGAAAATCTGGATCTCCACTCTGATCTTAGTGGTAAAGTTTCCATATAAAAAGCCAGGACCTCTCCTCGGCGTGGGAGATAATGGAGTGGGAGCTTCGATGAAACGCACAGCCGAGCCGGAGAACAATGCCTTATCTGCCCATAAGCCTAACTCAATCTGGCGGGTCGGCGTATGGGGGCGAACGGGGGGACGATAAGCTCCTTGTTTGAACATTGACATCCGGTGGCTGTAATAAGGCGCTAAGCTTCGAATCGAAGATGCACGTGGGCAACATCGTGGTTTTAAATAATATGTGATAGAAGTTGAAATTAACGCAGCTTCAACTCGTTCTATCACACCCCTTCATTCCGGGGGAAGTTGTCACTTCAAAAAAAAAGAAGGGACAACGATAGAGCTCCGTTGTGGAGAACTCGTTTTCTTGTACCAGCCGCACCTTCCTGCCCCTAACTAGTATTACCTCAATACAAATGATTATTTTGATCTTCAGATTACAGGGGAAAATAACCTTTAATAGAACTTAATCAAAGAAAAAAAAGAGGCATGGAACAATGAAATGATATAAAATTAGTACATACGGGACAAAATAATTTATACGTAAATTAATGGGTACAAATATATATACATACAAAAATTAGACATTGAGCGTTACAAAATTCAGAAATATACATTAATTAATTATATTACAAGAGAATCTTAATCTAAGTCGTACAAGACGGTATATACCTACATGGAGATACTAATCCTATGAATACACTTACTCTACGCTATTCGGTAACGCATTCCTACTGAGTGCGTAGGGTGACCTGGTTACCGGAACCTTTTTATATAATTTATTTTAAACTGATACTCTTGCAAGAGTAAACTCCAGCGCATGATGCGGCCGTTTGAGTGTCGCACATTCCTAATATAGGCTAACAGACGGTGGTCGGTTCCTATTTGAAATTCTTCACCTATTAAGTACATCTTGAATTTGTCTATGACCCAGATAATTGATAGAGCTTCCTTTTCTTCTTTGTTGGACGTGTCACAATTGTGCCACTCCTTCGGCGTGAGTGTGAACGTCCATGCGTTTCGCACACCCAGGTCCTCCAAACTATAATATTGCTTGATTTGGGCGTGGGCGGATCACTAGCGGCATATTCTTCCTTTTCTTCCTCTTTTCTTTGCTCCTCTTGAATGTTCTAGATTAGTTCTTTTCCGGAGAGTCCCAAGGATTCTCCTTGCGCTTTAAAGATTTCGAACTGAGTCAACTTTGCACTTGGGGGCGCAATAGTCAACCAACTAAAATTCCTTGCAACAAAAATTATGCCTTCTAGAGAATTAGCCTACCTAAATTTGGGCACTGACCCATTCGTACTTGGTTTCTTACTCTAAATAACCACTGACTAAAATCACACAAAAAAACACAAACAAATTATTATAACAGTTCCTTGAGCTACTCCAGCTTCTTAAGTTTCAATAAAAAATGGGATAGCAATCGTTGAAACAAAAGGGAACTACTATATTCTATTATTATAACGAATAACGCTATGCTTTACTCGACTGAGACCAGTTTTTGCAAAGATATAGCGTTAAACCTTACACATCTGATACCAAATTTGAATAGTATATAAATATATATGTCGTAGAATGGACTCCCGACGATATACCATATATCATTATTCGTTGAGGGAACTTCTTTAATTATCTCTAGAGTGCGTTAATGTCTGGCGGCCGATATTATGTATCTTCGATATGCTTAAGAAGTGGAACTGAGCTCAAGGATAATAATATTGCTATCATTAATAAAATAGAGTTTTATTAATAATAACTATCAACAAACACAAGACGGAAAATATTGACATAAACAGAGAATGGAAAGGGTCGTGGGGGCTCGGACTAATCCGAGGATTTAAAGGATTTAAAAAGGTAAAACAAATATAGAGTTAAAGAGATGGGATGGTTCGATAAACCATTTAAGGCACAGAAAAAAATTGACAAAAGGGTTAAGTACTCAAAGGTGACGTTTGGCTTACGTAACTTTACACAAGTGGTGCAGTAGGAAGGTGGCTTAAAGGAATTTTTGGTCCGCTATGGAGTTCCAGCCGAAGGTGGGAAATAAAAGGAACCTGACGTGGCGTCTTGGGAATGAGAACCGTTTCTCGAACAACGGCTTGAAGAACAATGGCTGTTAAAACGTTGTTCTCTTCTGAACAAAGGGGGGATGAGAACCGTCTCCTGTCTACGGGGTCAAGAACAATGGCTGTTCTAATGTTGTTATCCTCTGAACAACAGGGGGGGGGGGGAGAACCGTCTATTGACTACGGGCTTAAGAACAATGGCTGTTCTAATGTTGTTCTCCTCTGAACAACAGGGGGGGTGAGAACCGTTTCTTGTCAACGGGGCTCGAACAAACAATGGCTGTTCTGATGCTGTTCTCCTCTGAACAACAAGGGGGAAGCCTTTTGGACTCGGCGTCGCAAAGGCTCGAACTTCGGCACTCATGGGATTTTTGTCCTCCTTCTGGACAAGTGATGGTGAATCTCGAGGTCAAGGTCCCTTGGTGCACGAAGTGAGAGAGGGTCGTGGTGATGTTTCGTGACGAAAATCTGGATCTCCAATCTGATCTTAGTGGTAAAGTTTCCATATAAATAGCCAGGACATCTCCTTAGCGTGGGGCACAATGGAGTGGGAGCTTCGAGGGAACGCACAGCCGAGCCGGAGAACAATGCCTTATCTGCCCATAAGCCTAACTCAATTTGGCGAGGTCGGCGTTAGGGGGCGAACGGGTGGACGATAACCTCCTTGTTTAAACATTGACATCCGGTTGCTGTGATAAGGCGCCAAGCTTCGAATCCAAGATTCACGTGGGCAACATCGTGGTTTTAAATATTATGTGATAGAAGTTGAAATTAACGCAGCTTCAACTCGTTCTATCACACCCCGACTTAATGTATGTAATAGGCCATTGATCCGTCTTATAATACCCATTTTTTTTCTAAATTTATTGCTTCTTTATAACCCTATATACTATAAAAATATCAAAGGGTACTTTATTTTGACCAACTACATTTTGCTGTCATTACAACTGTATTAGATTGTACCTATATATCTATTGATGTTTTATATTTTTTATTCTAACATTCTGTATTATCTGTATTGTATTTCTGTGCTTTGTTTTGTTTTTCATGTGATTCATTCATAACTCATTCCAGTGGTTATGTTTCCTACTAATTTAAATATTTTAATTTGTTAATTTAATGATTGCCCTAAGAGCTTTGCTCCTCATGGGCTTGATTATAAGCGTTATATATATATATATATATATATATATATATATATATTCCTGTGACGTAATTGTGTATAATTATTTTTATTTTGTAATGTTTTTAATCAATATAGATTTGAATTTAAATTTGAATTTGAATTTGAATTTTCCTCTTTCTTCAGTTGCCTTCTTACATTATTCGCATATAATTTGTTTGTGGTGTATGAGATTTTACTTTTCTCCCTCAGTCTATTTCACCCAAACACCTTGTCCTAATTGAGTCGCAAATACTAAAAACTATGACCAGTGTTTGTTTTTATTTCGATAGTAATAAATGCTTTTACAACCGAGATCAGGAAAATAAAGTGGGGTCCAAAACAGGACTCGGAATATTATTTGGCAGTCATCGGAAAATCAACTTTAATCTCCTCTCCTTATTAATATACTTGCAATACCTGATGTGGTTAATTTCAATCCAATGATTCTTAGTGTTCCCAAAAATTCAAGCACATTGCTTATCAAATCGGGGTACTGTTTTTTTTTTAAATTCCTGTTGGTATTTTTGCCGATTTACTTATAGTTTTTTATTAGAATTCATTGAGGGAATTTACACTTGTTATTTAATTGTCTTTACTTTCAGATATTAATAATCAGTAATGACCGGTCAATATAATCGAATTTCAAAGGAACAAGAAACAGATTTATGGAAGAGAGTGTTTAGAATTGATATTGGGAAAAGAGCGGAGAGATGGAGGCTATAACTAGCTTAAAAATGGGTTATAGAAGCAAATAATCTCCTAACATATCTCTGTTAAAGATATGTTGCTTATCTTGCTTGGCTATTTCCCTTTTTCTTATAAATCGTTAGATTACTTACGATTACCTATCATTAGCCTAAGAGCCCGAAATTTGTAGGATTATGACTGAATTTATGTTTATTATTGAGTCAAAACGACAAGAATACGATCCCCAAAATCCAAATTGGACCAAATCGAGAGGGAATTATGTAAAATTGTTTGAGATTTGCGGTCTCGTTTAGCTTTACTTGAGAGGAGCCGGAAGGCAAAATAAATTATTAAATACCTCTTGAGAATGGTAATATCCAAAATAAAACAATGGATAGTATTTGGATTCCAGTTCTGAATATGGGAAAATGATGAACTTTAATTTAATGAAAGTAAAACTTTTTCAACTAGGAAAAATATAAAAAATGATGAATATGTAAGAGCTTAAAATGACTGAACCTCTTTCTATGATGATAGGCTTGAGGGAGTGAAGATCCTTATCCGCCGGAATCACTGATAATAAATTATAATATATAATAAAAAGAAATCACTTTTCCTAAACTATATTTATAGGATTGTATGCAGCACATTAATATTCATGAATTATGGTATGTATTAAACTGGAGTTTCCTTTATTTACTCTAATTACAAAATCCATCACTCTTTTCTACCTCGCAATTTACCCATATATTATATGGACCATTAAACAAATTAACAAAGATTAGGGAGAGAGAAAGATCACTGATGATGGTGGTGACCGATTTAAAATATGGAATATTTTAACTATCAACTTTAGCAGACATTTAAAATAATGTACAAAACACTGAGCAAAAGATTCACAACCCCCAAAAGGAATGAGTGAAGCAAATGAGGCCGAAAAAAAACTCAGAATCCAGAGTTCATTAATGCATTATACAAGAGAATCAATTTTACTTGCTAGATAAAGAAATATTTCAAACCTTCAGCAATTATTAAATATAAAAGAATCAATACCATCAAGTTCAGGAAATGTCGTAAGGGAAGTAACAGTAGTCGCAAGCCGAATTCATTTTCCTTTGCCAACCGAATTCTCGATGCAAACAACAAAACTCATTTATGGACAAAGGCACAATTCCTCCGATAGAATATTATATCCTAAAATTAATTTTCACTCCTTCGGTGCTAGTTGTCATACCGACTCCTTGGATTACACAAAACTAATTCTCTCTATTTAATATGGCTCTTGAATCCGGTTACTTAAATTTATTACACTTATTTAGCTTAATATATGTATTATTTGTTACGCACATTTATAAGTTAATATGTTAAACAGATTGATTAAGGTGCTCTTAAACACCTTGAGAGTGTAAGTTTTTCTAAGGTTAGTTACCCTAGGGTCTCTCCTATCCAAACTCCCGTCCCAATTACAAAAATAACTCTCCGCTTTAAGGCACTTGGAAGGGAGTGAGTTTTGTTGTCGAACGCATGCAGCCTCATTGAAATTGTAACACATTTTGGTCCCTAAGCCATCTAAGTTCTCTACCCACCGCTTATCTATCTACACACTTTCATCTCTATTTACTAATTTAATTTACGCATTTTTTAAAACATTACAACGGTATTGTCCCATTGGTGTTGCCTTTTGTGTTATAAAAGCAATAAAATAATAAATACCTTAAATTATCGGACCTGCTGAATATTCCCATCTACCAAGAGCCAAGGAGTCTTGCATTTTGATGTACTTTACCTAACCAAAACCTAATCACAAACTTAACCTTTCACTGTAAACACAATTAGTGGCAAATAATTTCTTTGTTCTAATGATATAAGTGACATTTTCGAACAAAGTCGCAACCAACCACATATCAAAAAGTATGAGCAATCACGATTGAAGGTTGTTGTTTAGTAGAATCAATTAAATAGTCCACTGTAGTTTTCCTTGAAGTGGATCTGGTAGATTTATTTATTATTGATTTCCTAAAGTTGACTTCGAAGAAGTGTCATTAGGAACTCACAGTCACACATAGAAATACACTCGACACAGTTGCCACAGTCTTTTAATTCGTATCCATCCAGAAATGGCCTGTTGTGAAGGGGCAAGAACTAAAAGGGGCAGAAATAAAACAAATGGACACGATCTATTCTATTAACTAATAAAAGATGATGGCAAATGATTTTTTTTCACTTATATCCCAGATGTAATTTACTCTTCTTCCTGTATCCTGTCTTCTTGTCTTAACGTTCAAGCGCCTCTTCTACTAAAATCTACTCAACGAAAACGTATTCCGCGGCCCTTAGCTAAAATTTTAAATGATAAAAGACCAATACGATTATGAGAAAGACGAAGTTGGGCTGCTTATGAACGTAGTGCCATAAAAGCATCACCCTCCTAATCAAATCTTTCTCTATTCGCTCCTACAATGTGCGCCTAAAGTCAGACTTTGAAGTTCACACCCACCATGTGCTTGAAAAAAGCAAGGCAACGTGTTCAAAGCTCATATAACCGAGTCTGTTCATCTAATCTACCCTACATAATTCTCTACCTTTTTCGCTGGGAAAATAGCCTATAGCACTTTTTCCATACCGATTTTCTCGTTTACTCGCTTTCAGGTAAAAGCCCTTTCAACTGCCCTGCCGAATTTCCCCTAGGAGAAACTTCCCTCCTCAATTGAAGGTCTCTACACATTCCTTCTAACCGTGTTCCAACCCCCCAGCCCCCACCTTTTCCTCTTATTTACAACCAGTGATATTTGTAATACCTCCCTCTTGTCTGAAAAAAATACCTAACTTGAAAGACGCTTTTATTTGTTTTCTCCCTGGAAGCCAACAATTCAACAGACATCTTTGGCAAATACAAATCTCTGAATAGATCATTTAATTCAGGATAACTAAACTAAAAAGGTTTATAACAATGTGTGTCCGTTGCCTCAAAAATATCAATCTGGTTATCTTCATTATCCGTAGTACCAGTTGATGTATTGGTGGCTTTGTCTGCAATCTCTGGTAGTTTGTGAATACTGGTACAGGTATTTCATCACAGTGCGCAACTGGTCGAATGGCAGAAGGGATATTAAGGTATTGCATGTGATGTTTGTTTTTCTTATTGAAACTTTTATAATGACAAGGCAGAAGTAATAGTTATCAAAATGTTTCGTTGGTTTTCTCCGTACCATTAGCACACCAAACTTGAGCTTGGCACTCTTTCCTTAGGACCATAATCGCAAGGTTTCAACGCAGGTTTTGCATACTTTGTTAGGACCCCAGCTTTTGTCCTGATCTCCAAACAAAGTTACTTATGTGCCTTTGAGCCTTCAAATTGAAGTCACCACAGATTTAGCCAAATATGTTTGGTTCACTAAAACATGTCCTTCTTTGCGATGATGTAGCCATAACTGCCATTACTCTAACAATAAAACAATTGCAATCAATGCATATCCACAAAGGGGCACTCACTACCCACCTACAATGCACGCCAATCTTTATCTGCTTAAAATTGTATTTACATGCTGTAATTAAACGATATAAATGCCAGATATCACCAGAAAAATATGTCAGCATGAAAATAGTAATAAAATTAATATATAATACTTGATAAATATAAATAGTAAAAAAAGCATGAAAACTCAGGAATATAGTAACAACATGAAATTATGAGTATTGTAATGGGCAAGTTGGTGTACGTAGGTTTGTTAGGTACTTGAGTAACTCATTGATTACGTTTTCTCTAAGAGTGCTATATTATTTTACGTTATTTAATCTTTGGGGATTTCTAGTACCAGGTGCAGCGTTTCGAGTATTGAATTAAATACATAAAAAAATATAATCCTTAATTACAACATAAAAAAGTCAAATCTCAAAAATAAACTATACAGCTATAAATAAACGAGTCTATGTTAGAATTACTAATTTAAACCAAATGAATATAAAGTAATGGTTAACGTTAAGGTCACTTTAATATTGGACGCTAATTGACACACAAAAATAATTGAATTTCTTTACCTTTAAAAAAACAGACGTGAATCCGGCTGGAGAATAACCTTGGGCTTGGATGTTATGTAGACGGTAAAATGGTTTTGCAGATAGGCGCAAGCAACTGGTGATTTCGGTGAGGGCGACGGATGACGTTAAGCACGTTGTCTTAGTCCGATGATTTAACCAACAAGACCGTGAAGGTATGCTATCTCCAATCTTCGGGTTAATCTTGGGATGCTTCTCACTGACGAGCGATGAGCAAACAGTGAATCCTTTGACGAATGGGGGTTTTTGAGGGAGTTCACTTTGGGTATGCCTTAATGACGACGAAAATATCTGGTTTTTGGGAAAACCAAGAGAGGGGGTTACTCTGACGAGAGATGTATGAGAGTGAACCTCAATACAAAAGTGGCTTCTCTCTGTTCCGTTCTTTGAGTACCGTGCTGACACCAGACTTCGACGTGTCGACCTCTAACTCGATCCTCATCTATTCTTCTCCAGTTATCCACCTATATTCTCTACCGACCCACTAGCGGTAGGGGAAGGAAGGATAAGGGATCATCAATTAAGCCAAGCTCCTCTAACGACTCTTCCCTGAGCGTCTTTCAATTAGCCCTAAAGGCATCTTCTGGCTTTTAGTCGCAGCTCTAAGAATTTTGTCTAATACACGAAACTTGATCCCAAATCTTAGGGAAAATAGGGCCTGTTTAAATATGGTTATTGCACCTGGTCTCGTCCTCTTCGTTTTGTTATACTCTATGGCACAGAAATTTGTTGATTCGTACTTCTCGTGGTTTGAGGAGGCGTCTGGCTGCCAGCGAGTTGAAGGGAGAGAGAGGGCGGGGGTTAAGTAATCGGGTTATACTGCCTAGCGCAAGGACGTTGTGGTACACGAACAAGGCTTCTATTATTATGGTTGGTTTAGATTTCCCTACAATGGGGTATACCGATAGCTCAAATAGGTAATGTTATAGACAGATCTGACATCAGATTTAAATTCAGCACCCCAAAATTAGTCTATGATAGCTCTAATATTTTTGTTTTTGTTAACCAAGGTCCTTTTTAATAATTAATATGTTTTCTGTAAATTTACCGATCTTTTAATTAATGTAAAATAAGGTGAATCATATAAAAGAATGATAATATATTCCAGTTTAAATGCTAGATGTCTGTGTATTTTTGAGCCCTATTGGCTTTAGCGAGTCTACTGGGCATTGTTTTGAAAATTTTCTATAATTTGATAATAAGAAAGCCAATTCTTTTACCGTGTTGATTGATTAAAATTGTATTAACCATTTGATAATCTCTTCTAGGATTATGATGTCCTGGAATCCATGAGTTCGATCTTTATCGAAGGAATCAAAGAGTTCGAACTGTACCAATGGAGTTCATAAGTTCGATCTTTAACCATCGAATAGAGCAATCCGAAATCTAACAATCAAATTAAAGAGTTCGATTTCTAACAATAGAATCGAAAATTTCAATCTCTAACAATAAAATCCAAGAGTTTAATCTCTAACAATGGAATGCAATAGTTCGATCTCTAACAAAAAAATTCAAGAGTTCGCTCTTTTACATTCAATATAATCGAAGATTTCGATCTCTAACAATGTAATCTAAGAGTTAGGGATCTAACAAGGGAATTCTGTAAGTTGATCTCTGACAAATGAATCAAAGAGTTCGAACTGTAAAAAGGGAGTCCATGAGTTCGATATTTAACCCTGGAATCCTAGGGTTTGAACTCTAACCGTGTAATCAAAGAGTTCGATCTCTGATAATGTAAACAGAGGTTTTGATCTTTAACAGTAAAATGAAATAGTTCGATCTGAACCAATGTAATCAAATGTTCGATCTCTTAAAAAAATCATACAGTAGTTCGATCTCTAACAATGTATTCCAAAAGTTTACCAACGTTCGGAATAAGAGAGATGAGGCATTGATTTATGCCTTAATTGAAAATTGCTGGTACATTTGCCCCTTTGAATTCTTTCAGTAATAGACTTTTAAAAATTGTACAAAGGTCTTTTAAGGGGGCTTAGATGGATTTTATCGGCCCCTGAATGTTTGGAGTTGTTAATTTTCTTAATTTAGGATTTTTCAATATTTGATGTCTGCCAAGATTTATAAGCTTTTGTATCTTAGGTAGATTATTTTATCGTCGACGTTGAAATTGTACATTTAATACCATCATCACGTGGACCGGATAATGGCTGCCACCCAAGGCATTCTGAAAGAGCCAGATTCTCTCTCTAATTGGCTTACAATTGTTTACAAATCTATATTGAACGATTTAGCTCGTGTTTTTCCAAAGAAGCCAGTTTATTTTCATAGTTGCTTTCATCTGTTACAATTTTAAGTTTGACTATAATAAAGCAATCGATTTCCATTTTAGACGCTATCGGTGGTTTTCGTAATTTTTTGTACACTCGGTTAAGACGTTCTCTTATGCACTCTTGTAATTTAGAATTAAAAAGAACGCTGGCAGTAGTTACCGTTGGATTAAAATTTAAAGTTTGGGATGAGATGAGATTTGATTTTTGGAAAATGTAGATCTGACGAATTCCTCAGGGCCCACAAAATTAATCTAACCTAACCTAACCTAACCTAACAAATTTTTCGGCTGGCACAAAACTTAACATGATCTTCTACTAACATTAAGATTAACATCAAAGGGGCTTGTAATGGAGTATGACTTTGATAGCTTGTTAGCCCACCTTTCAATTTAGTTTATTTAATATTTTAATGATAAACCATCTATTTGACATTCAATTCACTCTCTCTGTTTTACGCAAATTGAAAAAAATTAAGGGATAAATAAATTTCGCGCTCACTCTAAGAGAAAAGGACATTTATAAGTAACGAGAGCAATGTAACATTAACTTCTTTCTGCCGGTTCGAATACTCTCTCTCTCTCTCTCTCTCTCTCTCTCTCTCTCTTTGTGGATTGAACCACTACTCGCTAGATTTTATATAGTGAAATTTTGCCTTGTACATATAATAATGAGTTAATTAGGTACTCGTAAGTATTCACATTGCTATCCTCGGTGAGCTACGAGAAAATAGCCGCGCCAACTTGTGTTAATTATATTGAAATCGTATTAGTGCTAAGAAAATTAGGAGGGATTTTCGCTACTTAAAAAAATAGCACAAATTGTCCGAGAAAATCTTAGCACAAAGATTTAAAAA
This sequence comes from Ceratothoa steindachneri, assembly GCA_963969495.1. NCBI lineage: Eukaryota > Metazoa > Arthropoda > Malacostraca > Isopoda > Cymothoidae > Ceratothoa > Ceratothoa steindachneri. Next base: position 150,410,288 of record OZ018317.1, on the reverse strand, counting down.
AAAGATTAATTTACAAAGTGGGAAAGATAGGGTATGCAAAAATGTGCGAGCCATACTTAGCCATAGGATGTGATCAATTGATCTCTTAGACAAATGATATGATTACTTTGGGTTCGAAGGGCTCATACCAAAAAAGGAATTTAGATTTGCAAGGCAAAAGAGGATTTAAGAAAGGATTTCCTTAATTACAAAGTTCAATTAAACTCAGGATAAATTGGTATTTTGCGTTGAGGCTCTTTTTAGACCGGCTAACGCCTTCTTGCACCATTTTTTAGGTGTAGGTAGGCCTGAAAAACCTAGTAGGAGATTTAAATGTTGTGCGAAAGACGACCTGAGAGAGAGCACTAGTTTTGTTGGGGCACTGAAGCCAGGGGGATGCACCGCTCCTCTATTTTTCGGCTGTAGCAGGGGAATTCAACCTGTCGCAGCCTCCGTGCCCTTGTCTTTGGGCTATTCCTTTGCCCACTTTGCCACTTGTAAAGCGTCTTCCCTTAAGACGAATATTTCTCCTTTCATCATTCTTATCTCTCTTTTTTCATGTTTTCTGCTTATTTCTACGACTTCCTCCATTCCAGGGAAATCCATTCACTTCAGAGGGAGTGAATGGAGATAAAAAGTAAGAGTGAAAGAGAGTCGGTACGCAACGACAAGGTAGAAATTAGGGGAAAGAGGGGAAGAGGCAAAGCTAGGACTGGACTGGTCATTGAGGCCCCTCAGCATGGTAGTCAGAAATGACACATCATCGCACCCTATATGTGGGGCTCTTCGTCATGAAGGCGCAGAAGGCAGCAAACGGATGCCAGCGTTTGAGGGTGAAAATATAATAAATGAATCAAATTCAACTTCGTTCTTTTAATTTTTCTTTTAATTGAGGTTTTCTTTCTCTTTTTTTCTTTGGCATTTTATCGCATTTTCTCCTTTTTTTAGCATATATTTATCTTTTTTCTCCTTTTTTAGTGTAATTACCTGATTTATCCTCTTAATTATCCATGTCAATAACAGAACCCTTACAAGCGCTAAAACAAAGATGTATTGGAAGAGCCATTATTGCTGGAGGCAAAATTGTGCAACCTTTAGACAGATAAAACGAAAACATCCTAGTTGGAAATTGCAATCGTTAAATGGATTCTCTTTAAAGGCAGAAAACGCTAGTTGATTGAAAGGACCGTAATTTTCCCTCTCCTCACGCCATTGGCCACAGTGAGGTTCCTTATCCACATTTGGTGAATAACAAGACATTTGTGGTCGCAGGCGACTCTACAGTCGGTCGGTTGATCCCTGTTTTGCTTTTATTTTGTCTTGGTAATAACATTGTAACTTTTCAGCTGATTCTAACGAAGTCTGAAACCCTTATGTTGATTTTTCTATTCTCTAGCGAATGATAGAATTATGTGGAAATGCGCGAAGGGAGTGAGGTCTTTTTACAGGGTTGGGTTTTTAAATTTTTTTTCTTCCTAACTCGAGGATTATAAGAATGATTATACTGGGAGCGTCATCACTGCAAAGGCCAAAAAAAAGCTGAATAGAAAGGAAGAAAGGGACGCAGTGGTTTGGTGAATTAATGAAGGAAGCTACCCAAAAGAACAAGGTTTTTTCCTCATTGAATAATTTATATGAGGGGTGAGGAATATATAAAGAAAAAATGATGAAAGAAAGAAAGGCGAAAGAAGGAAGGGAATAATAAGAATGTTTATAATAACAAAAACTCCCTGAGCAAGCATCGTCACCCTTATATGATTAATCCGAAATTAAAATTATGGGGTGGAAACATGAAGTTTAGGCTGATTGTCATAGGTGAAGTGAACTCCCACCTTTACTCGGCTCCTTTGATCCTTAAGAAGCGAGTCTACGTGCACGGATTAGCCGTGATGTGCGTGGGAATTTATATATATGAACAAAGTGCGATTAATGTTGGCCGTAAGAACTTACTATCTTAGAGGTTTAGGGTTATCAAACCTTAGTTAAACAAAATAAACTTTACTTTTAAGAAACCAATATATATATATATATATATATATATATATATATATATATATATATTTATTTATATATATATATATATATATATATATATACAAAGAAAGATCAAATACAAGTTCTGCAGATGATAACAACTAGCACCACAGGGCTTTCACCATATTTTTATTACCAAGAATACAGAAATAACGCTAGGGGGAAAAAAGATTTTGAAAAAAGGTGCAAACTGGTGGCGGAACAAACGCACGCTTGTCACAAGTCAGGAGGCCTGAGTCACGAACGACCCGCACGAAGCTAGCCTTGACTTAGCATGAAGGTCTCCGGGGATTGGACGGTGAGAGAGAATCCTGTAACCGCGGAGTTATGATTACCATGGGTGACCTCGAGTGTAGGAACAGAGAGTATGACACCGAGCTAAAAGAGATGCCGAGATTTAGACAATAGCCTCTTGACACTAGGCTATTAATTAGCTGAATGGGATTTCTGCCTCAGAGTGTGATCCGATGGGGAGAGTTGCGTGATACGTTCGGTCAAAGCGAAAACGGCACACTTTTCTAATCTTGGTCGAAGATCCAAAACATAAAAGTAGGAAGATTTATTTTCCCAAGCTAACTTAGCGTTCGATAATACCTACTTGAGAATGGTAATGGAACTTTGCACGGTACGTCCGTAGATTAATTTGAAAGAAGCCAACCTGAGGGTACGATGGGGAATCTCCCTGTATGAAAATAGCGCGACGGTCAAAAAGCGATGCCACTCATGGGGCTGTTCGGCAAACAGCTTCTTTAATGGTATGGCTTTATGAAAACGCATGTCACAGTCCACATGGGTAAGGACATAAGTATGCCCTTCGCTGGAAGGGGAACGAATGGGGGCAACATGGTCTATGGCCACTCGGGAAAATGGTTCTAATATGATTGGTCCCTTCTGAATGGGAGGGGTTAACACGCCATTTTTCCGTGGTTTTCTAGAAGATGTCACAAGATTGGAAGTATCCCGAGATGTCAACTGCAGCATTATGCCAGTAGAAATACCGGAAAATCCTGTGAGAAGTTTTATTGTAGATGTATGGCTCCAGGGTCATCATTTTTTTCAAACAACAACAGAAATTATTTATTATGTTGCTGTCCCAACGACCTTGATACCTTTTTTCCATCGTACGAATGAACTGATGGAACCTTTCATTTTGTTCTTCATTGTACTCCGCCCATTTTTTCTGATAATAATTTAAGGGAGAGCTCAAAAATACAATTATATGGACTTACGAGTTTTCAGTTTCTGAATGATTTCCAAGAAACTGCTAATGATGCGTTTACACTCTGGACTCGTTGTTTTCCGAGAAATTTAATAACAACTATTTGAAATCAATATAAGCTTTCTTCTTTATTTCGTGCATAGTCTTCCTATACTAGGAATCCTTCTTTAAGCTTCTAATTTAGGAAACCATAAAAAATTAATACCCGCCTTTAATTTTGGATAACTTTTATGAGAAAATTCTGGCTATAAAAGAAATCTTTTCTGTTTAATCATTGCTTTCACGAAATTTTCATTAAACATACATTTATCTGAGGCGGTGGGAGCAAAATTTTCACTCTTTTTTACAAACAGACTTCATTAAACCATTAAAAGCATTGGCTTAAAAATTATTTTCACATATCACGCCAATTACCTATTGCTAACCAACGGATGCTCACAAATTTTGTATCTGTGTGTGTAAAATTAGCAAATATTTGCCCAGAATTACCTATCTTGAAAATTCGTCATGGATAAGTAACATCAATTAGCAATTTCCCACATGGTCCTTTCTATCCGTCCACACCATAAGTATATCAAAAGTTAATGCGTTCCGGCTTCGTTTTCTTTATCGTCTGAAGTATTCGACACATGTTTGGCGAAATATTTGAAAAATAAAATCCTAATCCATATCCCCCCATCTTTATGCCAAATTAGGAATCATAGCAGGTTTTTATAAATGCTGGGGCGTTTGATTGTTGATCATGCAGCGCAACTTTGCCATATAAATATGTAGCAAAACCTATTAGTGTCGTTTGGTCATTTTCTGAAAAACAAAAGTCATTACAAAATTTACTTTGAAGATGAAAAATGCCTAAAAATAAAGGGATAGAAGAAAAGAACTTTATTTAAACTGCAAAAAGAGAGTTGCATATCTGTATTTATTGTTAACCCTTCATATATAATCTTTTAAAACATCCCAGACTTCCAAAATTGAGGAGACCAGTGTTGTAATTAGAAAATTGTTTATAATATTTAATTTTGTTTATTAAATTCCTATTCAAAAATTATGCAATTTTCACCAAGTCTGCTTCGATAATGATGAATCTGCATTGATGTTGGTAAATTTCACCAAAATTAAGTTTGCGCATAGGAAAGAAATTAATAAAGTTTTAATTGTAAATAGAAACAAAAAATCTATTAAAATCTAATATGTAATACTGAAAATCCATTTCTCATCACTCCAAAATTCTAAGCACCATTTCCCTGTAAGATTTTTGTTTAAATTCGATTTTCCTTGAGCTGGTTGAGTTCTTGCATTATCCTTTCTTTCAATTGCTTTACATTTGTTAGTCAGGTGAAGTACACCATAATCATGAGATGTGACTTCTAAAAGAAATTGCAAAGGGGTAAATCTTTTATCGTGGTCCTTATTCAATTAAATGATTCCTTGAAACTATGCGCTCGTTTAAAATTTCTGTCTCTCACCTCAATCTAAGGGATGGAGCACCGGTACAGAATTCACCAGAATCTTTTAAATTTATTGGGAAAATTGCACCAACTTCCTGGAATTATTTGTACTTTAATTGTGTTTAATAGAGTGGTCGAGTCATGTTTTAACATTAAATAAAGCTCACAGAGACATCTTGCAAATACGGCGGCCAAAATTGAAATAATGGGGGTTATTCTGTAGTACACACTGTCAAACATTAAGGCTATTCAATTTTCCATCCCTATTAAAGCTGCATCGTGAGTAATTTCAACATTGTAGAAAAAAAGAGCCAGTTAAAGGAGACGCCATTCGACAAATTCTTTTGGGCGAGGAAAATTATTCCCGTCGATCTGGTGCCGGAGGTGCAATTTAAAAGGCTGCCATTTCAAATAAATTTTAACAATACGATTAAATTATAAATTTGACATTTGCATTTCATGTTTAGTATAAGATGCATTTTGATTTTTCAAGGTTTTCTTCGAACATCTCTAATAGTTACTTCGGTTCTTACTCATCGTATTTTCTTAATGGTTAATATAGTTGGAGACTGCCTCCTTTATAAATGTAGCCTAAACAAATATTTAAATGTTTTTAGTATCAATCCAACATGTGAAGACAAATATTCGTTTTGGATCTTAAGTTCCTGAATGATAGTAGATTTAAATTGTTTATATGCATTTTATTCTAATTTCTAGGAAAAATAACTAATAAAAATAATAAACTAATTGACAAGTTTTTCATTAATTACCTTACCTTGCGCAAATGGAATTTTGGTTAGCTACACCTTTATTAATGCAGTTTCACCATTATTTAAACAGGAACTCTAAACTAAATTTCCCTCCTTTCAAAATAGCACGTTGATAAAATATAGTTATTGAAGATATATAAGAATAAATTTTCTGAACTTCACCATTTGTAATTCTTTGGGTATGAACAAGTTCACAAAATTTCTCAATACTTATATTTATTTCTGAACTTCACCATTTGTTTTTTCTATTATAAAATAATTATTTGAAATAACTTTGATGAAAAACATAAGTTAACCAAACTAAGATGAAATTAAAAATTCAAATACTCAAAAAAATCCCCATCTTAATTATAGAGTTAGTGATGATGATGATGATGATGATGATGATGATTAATTCAGTTCTTTTTTCAGACTTCTTCGGTTCTAATTTAGTTAAATAGAATTAGATTTAAAAAATGAAATAAAAGTGATGCAACCTGCTTTTCTATATTGAACATTTTCTTGTATTTTTATCGTTCAAAATATTTGTAACTATTTAATGTAAATAGTGAAGCTACTTCAAGTAGCTTCACTTTTTAGATTAAATAGTTACAAATATTTTGAACGATAAAAATAGAAGAAAATGTTCAATATAGAAAAGCAAGTTGCATCACTTTTATTCCATTTTTTAAATCTAATTCTATTGAACTAAATTAGAACCGAAGAAGTCTATACATCAATTTGGGTCAAGCACTCTGAATTACGGTGTAAAGGAAGCAGCCCTATTTAAAGAAAGTTTGTTTTAAACAAACGTGTTAATTGTCTAAGTATTTTTCAATTAATAAATAACAATTTTGCACCAATGAATCCGAAAATGACATCCATTCAATATGGTGGTAAAAAAATCTTGATTACTTTAAGCATAATTTGGGTGTTAGTATTTAAATGTTAATTAATTTAGGGAACCTTAGGTTAGGTAAGTATAATTCAATAGCGAGAATAAAATTGCAGACCTAGGCTCAAATTACTAATTAATTAACATCTAAAATATATACACGAAAATGTAAAAAGATGAAGGAACCGAAAAGAAATTTGCTCCCATCCACTATAATACTCTATTATATAATATAAAAGGTAAGTGGTATAATCCACCTCATTTGATTCCTTTCCAAACACTAACCAGGCTTAGTCATACCAGAGCTTTACTTTTGCTCAGATTAATTTCACCTAGCCGCTCTATACTCAATCGAACGTCCTCCATTTATAGTGCAAGTGTTTATATGCGCCATTATGTGTGAAGAGGAATTAAAACGTAAAGCCACCCAGAGGTCAAGCGGATATATATATTAAAATCCCCCTCGGAGAGACCAAAAGAAAGGAACAAGAAATTGAGGTGCGTGAGAACAATAGGAGTTTGACTAACAGTCAAACTGCCGAATTGCTCTGATCTTCCCGCCGACTGGGTAGTCGAGTCGAGCTGCTCGGTCCAAGGTAGCCGCAAAAGGCCATTAAGCAGCTCTAATAAGAAATTGGCCCCAGCGAAATTAAGAAAGAAATTTATCTAACTAACGGTTTGAACAACTCGCTAGGCAGAATACCAGGTTAATGACTAAACTCAAAAGATCCGATTACCTACGATGTCAGGAGGCCCGCGGTTAGAGCGCCAAAAAGCGGCGAAAGATCCAAGAGACCACTGAGGGAAATAATGTAACGGTTGTAGGTGCCTCTCATTGAGAAGCAGAGCTGGGCTCCGTGGTCTTACCCCCCTCTTCCCTTGCGCTACCCTCAGTGGAATTACCGCGTTCTTCTTAGTTGTGGGCGGTCCGCGGTCTATAAATAAGCCTCATAAAGAAAAAAAGAGATTAATCTGCAGGAGACGATAGAGGACTAGATTTTAGTGATCAGTCCCTCGCCCTATTTCAGGCTCGACTTCTAAGATTTTGAAGTTCGTCTCGTTTTCTTATCGGTGCCATATCGATTTATTCTTCTCAGACTTAGTGAGAGGTCTGGCTGGTTCAAAATTCCTAAGTACCAAACACGAATTTCAGCAGAAGTAGACGTGCGTACAAGAAGAACTCAGGGCTACAAAGAAAAGTACTCTTTGAGCCAGAGAACACTACCCCTCTCTCCTACTTTTACACTTATAACCGAATAGATAAAGTCATAAGAAGAAATCGACATCGGTTTCTACTCTCTCAGGGAAACCACGCTCATTCCCCTGCACGGCAAAAAATCGTGAAAAATCCAGTATAGCGACATCCGTCAACCCCTGTTCTGGTCATGGTCAAGTAAGTCCGAATAATGAATAGATATATTTGTTTTGATTAATTAGAATTTTTAAAACTGTCCCAAGCTAACTAAGGGAGAGAGAGTATTTCGTGACTGCTGTCATATTTTAGTTAGACTAGGGAAAGTAAATTCTGGCTTCACTCTGTAAATTAGAGGCCTCCAGAAATTAGCTATCTGGCAATTGGTTTGTTTACGTGAAGCCTACTCTATTTTGATCAGAGCTCTCGTCAGGATTAGGCCCATATTCGAATCGGGTGATCGAAGACCATGTTAAACTTATAGAAATTAGTGTAAATATTTGAGTTAATTGATAACTTAAAAGATATATATTTTTGGTTAATTTTTGATGTTTTACTGAAACCTTACGTGTTGACCGGCTCTTTCCTTGAAACTGATTAAACACTGTGTTACTCTCATAATGCAATAATTACACTCCTTTAGACGAATCCGGAGTCCACTCAGCCCATATAGGAATTATTTTCCTTCCTAAGTGGTGTCAGAGTGACTCGATTAAAGTCATTAAATATAAAAATACTTTGACAAAGAGGTATTTTTGTCAGAATAAATGTTAAACGGCCTACAGTTGAAGGATATTTCTTCGATAAAAATGGGAAGACAATTCCTCCACAATGTGTACCGATATAATGTTGTCATAATTACAGAGCTTTCGCATTTTTTAATATTTATTTTGTTCTAAAGTTGAGATTTGAGGCTAGAAGCTAAACCCTTCGTAATTGATAATGACTTGAAATCAAAATTAAAGTTCAGCCCATTAAGTGCGCCTTGTATAATATTTTGAGCCACCGAGAATGAATTTCTTTGCCAATTTTGAATTTTTCTGAACTTTCAAATAGTTATAGTCGAGTGATTGCAAAGTAAATATTAAAACAGTATTGATACAGTCACAAACGTTAAACGGAGACGGATATACATCAAATACTTTTTGCCCGTTTTCCTGAAATTTGACAGTCATGGTGAGAATCCAAGCTATTTGTCAGGGGAGTAGAAGCTTCTATTAACCAACTATTCTCAATCTTTTAAAATAAAAGGAATTTTCAAAATTTCGCTTTCTAGGATATTTTAGAGTGGTCAATTACAAACTTAGAGGCGTAACATATTATCTAAACTGGCTAATAAATTGGATTCATACATTTTGTTACAAAACTATGATTTTCTATTCAAAATTGACGTTTTTGTATAAGCTTTTAGGTGGATTTGAGATGTAAAAACAATGTATGATGTGAATATCGAGTTTAAACATATATTCCATATTATCTTCCAAATTTAGTCAAGAAATCAAAATTTGACCTCGGATTTTAGAATCAAAGTTTCTTTAAAAAAAATTAAGACATATTAACCGAGAAATGTTTCAGTGTGTATACACGTCCGTCTGCATCGAAAGAGATTCCTAAGTGAGGTATACATATACATCCTGGCTGCACCTTTATATAAATTGGTTCATCTTCGTTATTAGCGAAACATTTTAAATTAAGTTCAAATTCAGACATTTCGAAATTACAGTTTTCCTCGCCATCTGCGCCCCCCCCCCTTCCACTCGAAATAAGGAAAGCGGAGGGATTTATCACAGCCGCTGATCTCCCTGTCGTGAAACGCACCTGTGGCTGACAAGAACTAGATAAGGGGCGGGATTACAAAGCATTTCTAATTAATTTAATTGATTTACTTTAAGTATGGTGCCATCTTTACCCTATATATGTAGGGTAGAATCCCAACTCCGAAAAGTAATTAGGAAATTGTGTGTTTCGACCCGAAAAACGTGAAATTGGAGTATTACTTCCCACCTCCGAAAAAAAGAGCTGCCCTCGAGGGAAAAGAAGGCGGGATCGGGATTTGTGTTTGGCCTCTCCCATTGGTCCCATTGGCATTTGGAGATATACCTTCGTTAGTTATCTTCTTTCAAACACACACTAGAGACAATTCAAACCTATTACCACCAGATAGTGTTGGTAAGAAGGCGACCTGGTTGGTACTAGTAGTCTCCAGATAAATCCCTTTAACTCATCTTTACTTCTCTCAACTTTACCATTCGCCTATTAGCCTCCACTCACAAACAGTCAGGTGAAAATGGAGATTCATCAGCTAGTTTTTGCTTCTTATTTTCTGTAAATGATAATGGTAAAATCAGATGTGAAAAAGATGTTTCACACTTTCATCTAATAGCAGAGCTAGAAAACTTGTTTCTTAATCATCGAAAAACATGTTCCTTTGATGTTTTCTTCCTTATTATTCAAAAAGTTACATGTGGGTTCAGGATGTCTACAGGGATATTAGTACTCTAGTTAAGTATCTCATCTCAATTTCTCGTATTTTTTTATACATTTGAAAGATGAGCTGGAAAGCCTCATCTTTGCTCTCACTCGCGCTCGGATACCATATGCGTGACGGGAAAGCTCTTAGAGGCTGGGATAATTGAAGAATTACCCACTCTCTCTTCAGCCCACCGTATCTTCCTGGGCCCGAAACTAACTGGTCGCGTCAGTGTGGTTATCGATATGATCCCTGCTTCCAGTGCCTTCAAACCACCGAGATTCCAGTTTCTCTAAGTGACTCGTGGCCCATAAAAGGCTGAACTGGGAGACATGGCCTACAAATTCGACCTCAAGGACGAGTTCTACCATGTCATTCTTCATCTCCCGGCACGTTACCAGTTTGGTTTCTTGATTGGCTCTCGTCGCTTCCGCTTCACGAGGATATCGATGGGTTTAGCTGGTTCTCCTTACATTAGGTAACAGCCTTTTGCCCCGGATGCAAATGCTTGGGCCAGAAAGTATGGGTATCGCGCCTACACTTTCTTGGATGACATCCTCTTGGTTGTTTCCTTCCCGCCGCGCTTCCCTTCACGAGTGTATTTCCGAGTGTAATCTAGGTTCAATTGCGTGTCCTTTGTAGAATCTGACCAAACCTTGCGTACTTCCTGCCCCTTCGAAATCTCATCACCGAGGAAGGGTTGAGATGGAGGCGTCCTCTTTCACATTGGATGATGGCCTTCTGCGATGCAAGCCTCTCAGGGCTAGGCATCGTTATCCCGACTGCCTCTACAAAGGCTCTCCTCGCCCAACTCCTCCAGTTTTGGGACATTTTCCTCCTCGAGACCTTCGCTCTTTGGATTCTTCTACTCCTTTTACCGAGGGGTTGCCTCTTATCTGACAAAATCCTGGGTATCTTTAACACGCCCAGAGACCTTCTGCCGCCTGAAATTCTTATCCGCCTGTCTGCCGCCTCCAGGATCGTCTCACCGGGACCTTCAGGACTTCCACCCTGAACATCGCCTGCATACGATCGAAGAATAACATCGCGAATTCTTTGTCTCGTACCTTCGAAAGGTTTTAATTTAGCCTGGATGGGCGATTCTCCTCCCAAGATTATATAAGGAGCTCCCTGCCCACGACACAGTCGAAATCGTTTGCGGCTGCCCCAATTCTCGCTGCCCTTCCATCCTTTCTTCTTAAAATGACGTTTCTTGTCTTCCCCAATGTTTATATAACTTTCTAGTTATTATATAGGTTCCACTTGTTCAGTCTCCTGACCTTTATTTATTGTATATATATATATATATATATATATATATATATATGTATCAAAGCAGTTACAAATCAAAGGGACACAGAATTGGCGATGTTATTCTCCAATCGTATGTAGGCGAAGTGCAAGGAAAGCCTTGGCATGAGGCTGGATTCGATGTATGGGCATTTTCTACTGAGTGCTGATATGTTTGCCGAGAGTTGGTTAGATACTTTTATTTATTTCGGTCAAGAGGTAGGGGCATCTATGGTCGGAACTGGGTCCATCATGTCTGCCAGCCTTTCGAGCAACGGTACATCCCAGGGCGCTTTAGGATGTAGGATATTTACAAATGGATAAACGAATGGAGATTTTTCTTCAGCTGTGCGTGAGTGAGGATGAACCACCGTGAATCATGTACAAGTGCCTACCGAAATTACAGCTAAAGGTTAAGAATAACGCTATCGCACACTGCGCTTACCACCGACATACATAAACATATCAAGGCACATAATACCCCACATACACAATCCACATACCCCTGGTGTGGAACGGGTGCCCTCCCTTGGTTAAAAAAGGATTCCGCCCTGTTTGAAGCGCATCGGAAGATACAATTAAACCATTTAATGAGGACCAGCTCCTTGTGGTTGCTCGCGTGTTAGTGCTTGTCATTCTGATCTTTATATGCATTTCATTATTCGATCGGGAAAGTTCGCCCTCAATGCGAGCACCTACCTGCCGATGTACTTAGCTACCATCACAATTCTCTTTTCAGTATTCACGTCATCTCCTCTCACACGCACTCTCAGACAATGGCACCCGGTTAATGGTGCTGCACATTTGATTGTGGGCGGGGTCTCTCGACCAGCGATTTAAACTTCACATAAAAATCGAATAACAAATAACAATTTCGAGAAAGTCCGAGGTTACCACCGACATACCACTGATAGCTCAGTTTCTTTGGGGAGAAATAAGGAATAGTGATAGTAATGCATTGTGTCACTAAACACTGATTAAGAATACTAGCGGTGGCCTAAGAGTGACCTAACCATTTATATAAAAAAAACACCCTAGCTGGTTTTGTATGGTGAAAGGGTGGTGTCGTGCGTGTAAAGGAAGGATGAATAGAAGAGACAGCGTTGGTGTGGTTGACTTTGTGTGTCAGGAAGTGTGTTGATGTTGCTAGCGTTGCCAGAGCAATGAAATGCCGATCGGCGGCAAACCTGGAAACGCGGGAGAGATTGGCTCCAATCAATCATTCCATCTGCCACACTAAAGCATGCCTCAATCATAGAATGAAAAGTCCATTACATGGTGTGCCACAATCCATACACCCACCCTATCGACATTCTCACACGCTTTCCTATAGATCGCCAAATAATCCCTAGAACTTATATCTCCTAACTAGGGATTTAATAGCCACGAATATCAAAGTAATCGTTTCATTCGCACATCCTGTACCCATTTAAATACAACTTGCTTGTCCATTTAAATGCAAAACACAAGTAATTTTCATACAATACATGGCCTTTCACGATTGCACTCTCCCTTTCACATCCTAACAGATGCCATTAAGAGCTTTGAATTATCTTCTCTCAGTTCCTTAACACTATCTGCATTTCCATCTTCACAATTACATACTTAATTGAAGCGGCTCTAAAACAGTCTCATATACTCTCCTTTTTTAATGCAATTGCCTTTTACTTATGTATTACTTTCTCTTCCTTCCTAAACAGAAAGATGCGGTGCCCGCATTTACAGCACACGCGACTCCCAATATATTATCTTTCCCAGGAGAAGCGCTTTCATAATATTACACTCTTCCTCTCTCCTTTTTCCATATGTGTCCTTTGCCTATCATTTTGGTGAGCTAACGTGCTCACCATACAGTTTCTCCTCTTGCATAAACCAACCTTACACTCTCCAGCCTCACTCATGTCAAAGTCATCAAATGTCCCACATGATCCATATTTCATCTTCGAACATATTCTTACATTCAACTATCAATCGTTTCCTTCTAAATTCCATTTATTTTTTATGTTGTTTCGCTTCTCATTGTCACATATTGTTAGGTTCACACACTACAGCTAAATACACTTCTTCTTCATGTTCATCTCACAAAAATCCAAAATATTTATTATTATCAATATTCAGATCCTCTTGTCTCTTCATCAATCACATACACTACTGCCATTTCATACATACACTTGCATTAAAAGATGCAGGAAAATAACCGGATGAACTAAACATGGGCCGGGACAACACCGCCTAATTGTCTAATTAGTTTCGTGCTGAGGTAAATTGTTTTTGTAAGCTGACTTCCATGATCAGCTTTCCCATTTTGGGCTTACTTTCCTTTGAAAACACGTATTTCATTAAGGAAGTATAAATCACGAAACTTCATCATAATTACAAGCTAATTTTTTAATTAAGAATTTAAGTGAAAAACTTCACTTTCGTTTTAATTTTAATTTTTTAAATCGAAAGTTCGTAAATTTGTCTCGAATAAATGAAAACACCTCTGAAGCGGCCCGAGACAGCGAAGGGAACACTGCATCATACACTCTTCAATCCTAAGAATTCTGATCACAGGGTCAAGGAAGGAAAATACAACACGCTCGGATGCACCTTATTTTCTCATCCATGAGCAAACACCAAGGACATCGGGATTTTTCTTGGGTCAAATTTGTCTACAGTGGCATATTTTATAGCTACTGAGCTGCACTGCTTTAATTGCCTAACTACCCCATTCTCTTGTTGCTGGAGTACCTAACAAGAAATTCCAAATAATGATAAGTTTCTCTAGACTTTGAGACATCTATCACATTAGAGATAAAAGTGCAAGCTTTCTAATATTGATTTTGGCTATAAATCAACTTCAGAGGGCAAATATTGAACGTTGGTTCTCCATTTTTGCCTTAATAAAAGTCGTTCGAACTCCGTCGTTTTTAGGAAAACAGGTCGACCATATCAGGAATTTTTAAAAATTCGTGTCATTGACCAATGTACTTAGTAGTTGTTTCAGAAGAAGGTCAGTACTAGTGTCTCATGACACCAAACTAACCACCATGACGAAAAATGTAGTTGTCACCACCAAAATTCTTATGGATCGTTCATACGACTTGAGCTTAAGTTACATTTTGGGAAGTTCTGGAAGTGAATTTAACTCTGGCAAAGCTTTTGGCCAAATCTCTTGTCTCTTCTTCATCACACTTGAGGTATACACGTAGCACACAGTTCACTTCGCTCATGCTCCTTATTAACTCTCAGGTTTAGATGCTCTTTTTGATTTTCGTCCTACTATTACTTGTTTTCGTACTACTACTAGAATAATAATAATACATCGGACAAGAGTATTATAGATATGAAGCGAAAGGACTTAACTGGAATGGTCAAAAGCTATGATCCCAATATAAAATCAGAAAATAAATCCTACAAAATACCCTTCGTTGCGGTTTATGGTAATGCGGTATTTGGAGCAGCTTATGAGTAAAAAGCGAGTAGTACATTAATCTAAGGTTACTTACTACTCATTCTACTTTGATATGGTTATTTTAATTATAAAATAGGTGATTGTCGAATTTAGTTCAAAATATGACAATGACATACTTTGAGCAGCATTATCTCGTAAATGAAATAATTTTGGAGGTGAAATTGTTTTGTGCGAAATTCCTTTCATGTTGCAGCTGGAATGAGGTTTTCATTCAATCCCGAAGGCTTATAAGAAGATAAGACCTGGCGTTACGTTGCGAATTCATACTAGTTCTTTCCGAACCAGGTCAGTCTAGTATATTCTCACTTTCTGGGATCCTCTTCAACAATTTTTCAACACCCAAATAGGAGGATTCACCGACCTTCCGAGAGATTTGTCGACAGCTGTCACCTTCCTTGTGCAGCTTTCTTATCAAACATTTTTACTGCAAGATATAGTTACCTTTTCCTACACAATCATGTTATCAGATGCTGTTGTCATGCAATCTTATATTAATCAGCAAATAAGATGTGTTAGATGAAGTCATTTAGACTGTCAAGTACTCCATTCTGATACCAGAATTTTAGACATTTCAATAGCATCGCCATTTCAGCTATTTCAAAAAGAAGATATAAGGAAACTTGTATTTTTATCTTGCTTTCCGGATCCATTGAACACATTTATGCAAACCAAAACCAACATATTCATAGACATAACCAAGGAATAAAAAAAATTCCCAGGTATCCGAAAACTTTTGGCGACGGCTCTAAATTACTTGTTGACTTACGAATTTTGAAAGGGCGAAAATTTAGACACTACATGTTTATTAGATCAACATTTTTTTCATAAAACTCTGATTTGCTCGGTACGCTCGCGCATTTTCTTGTCTGAATTGATCTTAAAGTTAAGATTTACCTGGGCCGGTGCCCCATTTGTAGGGTGTTCTACAAGTTAGAACTTAAAAATGGACATAGGATTCCTACTCCTTCTCTGAATTTTCACTAACAAATTTTATCTCAATTGGACCAGATATGTGGCCGCCGGAATAATGAAATATATACACCCCTCTATGGAGGAGGTAATGTCTGGTAGCTGGCTGGACAAAATATAATGTATAATAATCTACTTAGAGAGATTCACCAGTACGACATATCTCTCAATCGGTCAGAGAAATGTGGCTGACTCTAGCAAACAACTAAAAGGATAACAAAACAAACATTTCTATAGAGGGTGGAGACACAAAGTGTAGTCTACTATTGACAAATCATTTTAAATAAGTTTATATACTACTACTTAAGTTCTTTTTTCAGGTTTCTTAAGGATTTATTGAATTTTGTGGAGTAAAGTGTAAATTAATAAAAAGCAGCCAGTTTACAAATATGACTGGGAAAAGTGAGCCAATGGTTTACCTGTATTGAAGTGGGAAGTAAGCGTGTAATATTTCAAATTTTCAAGTCTCACTGTAAGCAAATGTGAGGTTTTTAAAGCTAACAAACGATAAAAAAGAGACAGGTAGTTGTATTCCAAGAGTGAGGATCATTCTGCCCTAATCAGTGAGTAACCTAACCTTCACTAACTTGTTTGGAAAGCTAAAGTGACTTATGTGACCTTGCAAAAGCTGATTAAATATGAGCAGAATCTTTGCTTATTCAAGAGAGCGATACAGATATCTGTTTTCCTCTGCACCAAAAAGAAGAGAGTTCAAAGAGCGATGTTGAATCTCCAACGGTATCTTGATTACTCGCAGCTTACCAACCTGTAGACCAATAAGTTGTTTACTGTCCAAGCCACCCACAACAAACGAAATATTCATGTTTTGATAATAAAATAAAATGAGCTTCCGGCTGAACAGAGGATATATTTCAGGAAACAGAACCCATTTTCGGTGATGTTGTGGGTGGGCGTAACATCAATGGGCTTAATAACACCTCCCATATACTTTGAAGGATGGTAGAGATCAATCATGTTTATTATAATATCTTGAAGTAAAAGGTCATCTTTTGTTTGGTGGTCATTATTAAGAATACCTGTATAACCCTGCACATTCACACACAGCAAAAGAAAAAAATTAGGACTGATGCCATGCAAATTTAAGCAGTTATAGTCATAGGAACCTTAGCCTCTCAGTTCGCAAAATTTAAGCAGGATTGACTTTGGGGCATTGTCGATGCTTAAGAAGAATGCCTGTACCAAATTTCATCAATGTGTCGATATTCTAAGGTGCAAACCTGAACATGCTGCGAGAAAATATGGGATGAAACCCTGCCTGCTACTCGCGCTCAAGTCATAGCCAGACTTCATGGAACCATTGACGCAAAAGGATACTTAATTGAATATTAGTTACATCATCTTATATCATATAACTTTTCTTTCGGTTGAGTCTGAACATTATCTAATATTGCATTGTGTTCTGAAAATAAGTAAATAATATCAAGTTACACTTTGTGTTTTAACCCTGTATATTCGCTCAAATGACAATAGATAGCAATATGTATAGATTAGAACGGGAAGCGGCACCGTACTCTAAACTCAGGAACATCTCTAGACCGGTATCAGTTGCGATCTTTCATCTTGGGATTCATTGTAAAGAATAACGCGAAGGTCAAGAGGACGTTATTTAGCGGAGTTCGATGTGGTTGCGATAGTGGTTAGCTGATTGATGAGAAATTTATTTTCTGAAAGTCTCCTTCATTCAACTTCACTCGATCAAGGGTATCTTGTGTGTCGCGAGAATACGTCGAAGAAGGCATTTTTACCCACATGGTCGAGTACAGTGGCCGCCACCGGCTGCTTAAGGATCGTAGACAGCAGCGTATGGCTAGAATTGTTCGATATAAGAGAAGCAAAACTGGCTCAATTTGCATTAACTTTAAATGCAAGAGGTACCAAACGCTTATTTATAAGGACAGTCACCGCTTTTAATCGCAAATGGTGGCAGAAATCCTAGAAGAGTTCCCTTGTTAACACTAATGGCACCAGCCTAAGGTCATAGCGTCGCAAATTAGTGAATAATTGACCGAAGTCATGTGGCGTTGCCCGATGGCCTTTTGGTTCCAGTTGTTTCAAATTTATTGTAGGGTTCAGGTTTTTCGCAGAACACATGAAACCAAGGCTCCAAGTTTTCAACAAGTGAGCGCGAAGGCGAAGGCTGGTGATAATTCCATATTTGTAATATGGGTTGGGTCTGCTGCTCAACCAGCAGACTTTATTAAACAGTGACCACTGCGTTAAACTATTTTCTGAACATTTGCATTCATTGATGGTCATCTTCAACCCTTATAGTGAATGGAATTTTGCAGGATGATGCAGTTTGATCGGACCCTTGCGGCTCAGATTTGGTCCAGGGAGCAATCCTGACAGTTCCGACGAAAGGTGCAGCTCCCACCATTATATGAATCCAATCGAGCATTTATAGGGCGTGGTAGACAGGTCAATTTGCACTTAAGAACGTATCTTATAGATATTAGAGAATTGGAGAAATCCATCGAGACTGCAGGGATCAACATCTCACCATGAATCTCCGTCTACCTGTAGAATCGACGCCATATAGAGGTGTTGCACTTCACTGGGCTTGAATGAGTCCTAGAAGATACTAGTTACCTATACTATAACCTCTGGTCCTTCACTATATCGATATTGACTTGATGATGCATGCAAGCTAAGTGAATCTTTTGCTTTTAGGAATCTCATAGAAA
This sequence comes from Ceratothoa steindachneri, assembly GCA_963969495.1. Taxonomy (NCBI): domain Eukaryota; kingdom Metazoa; phylum Arthropoda; class Malacostraca; order Isopoda; family Cymothoidae; genus Ceratothoa; species Ceratothoa steindachneri. Next base: position 150,391,881 of record OZ018317.1, on the reverse strand, counting down.
AATTTATCTGATCCTTGATCCTACATATAACTCTAAGTAAAATCTTAGTTCATCTTATTCTCATTCATATATTTAGGTTTAAAAGGGATTATAAAATGACAGAAAGCGAATCTAATCGCATAAAATTATCCTTTTTTACAATCTTAATTCAAAAAATATTGGTGCTGCTTTGCAAATCATGTTTTATCTCTACTAGGGTGATTGATAAACCTGATTTATTGATGAGCTGGATTATAATTAGTAAGAAAAGTTTATAACAACGGTCATCTGATTGTCTTTACTACACAAATTCAAAAGATCCTTACAAAAATATTTGATTTAAAATTAATTATATGTTACAGAAATATAAAATGAGTTCATCTTTTTTCTCATCTAGAACCTCTATCTTTTCTTGCGATCAAAACTCATCCTTTGTTTCCTAGCCTAAACGAGTTCGTTTTCTTGTCATCTAAACTGAGTTCACTTACCTACGGTAAAAGAAATGTGCTTGTTTTTTGGTTAAGTAAAATATGTCCATTTTCTTGAAAATCCTAGTCAGCACTTTTGATGCCATCTCGAATAAGTTCGTTTTCTTGACATCAAAAATTATTTCGTTTTATCGCTACCTAATTTTCGTTAAAATTTCTATGGAATCAGAGGGGTAATAATCATATGGATTTTTGCATGGCGTTCTCCAATGCCATTTACCTTCACAAAGCGACACTCTTATCAACTAAGCAAAGACTTGAGAGAAGCGTTAAGTAGTCATCGTACCTTCTATAGCCAACTGGACACGTATAGAGACACTTTGTTCATTTGCTATATTATATGTCCAATCATATTTTTCTCAATGAGATGATTTCCTTTCGTTTCCATTAATTAATTTATGTTTATATTATATATATATATATATATATATATATATATATATATATATATATATATATATATATATATATATATTAGCAATGTATTATATCGCTTAATAGTATAATATTTAAACTACTTTAAAAATAACTAATTATTTCGTGTATAAAATCGACCGCCAATTGCAAGGTCAAATCTCGTGCTAACACCAACCAATCAGAGCACATCATTCACGCTTGTCTTATTTTGGTTCAATCAAGTTCTTGGAAATCGTGACTCTGCTTAAACAGGGTTCGTTTTAGAAATCTCTTCTAGTATATTTGTATATGTGTATTCTAGTTTCCAAAAGTGTAAGTGTTAATTTAATTAATTTCCAGTTACACCTCCCTGCATTTGTATACACCATTAACGTGATTCTACTATTATTACATACCATACTAACATTATTTACAATCCCCTTAATAGTTCAATTACTACTATTTCCATTCCTACTATCAAATCCCTAAATTACTATAAATCCTACAATCTTACTATAGCAACTAATTATTCAAATATTTTCTAGCCATTATCACATTCTCAACCAATTTATATTTCTTGTGCTTTTATTGAATAAATTTTAGATTTCATTATTTTCTAATTGTTTTCAATAAATTGATTTTTATTCCCATTATTCCATCTATTCAATTTTACTTTAGGATTCCTATCTATTCATTCGTACGTGCCTATCCTCCATACAAATTATCTCCTATCCTTCTAATCTTAATAAAATTAACAGGGGCGTTATTGAGAAATATAATTTCATTTATTTCCATAAGGACCCTTTTAAACCCAGAAGGCATCGAGGGAAGGGGTTGAGCACATCACACCAGGCAGATCGTTCGACATTCTCGGAGCAACTTTAGAGAAAGCAAATCACCCACGCAGCACAGACGGCCACAGGGAACAATCTATAAGGGAACAGAACCAAAGTATAGGATTCTCTTTGGCAAGGGTAGGTCATTTCTGGATAAGAATGGCGAAACTACGTCATTCAGAGTCCCATATGTAAGCAGATGGTTTTTAAAGGTTCTTCTGCATCGAATGGGCTGTCTTTGCAGTGCTCGCAGCAGGGGAGTTTCCCAGATTTCCCCTAAGTAGGATATCAAAGGATGTCAATAAAATATGGACCAGAAGAAGAGATCAAAGGATGGAAGCTAGTGATCAACGAGAAAAAAGTTGCAGGAGTTTAAGACTGGAGTTGATGATGACATGAATGAGAATCGCAAGAGGAGACATACTAGGTTGAGATTGCATAAAAAGCAGAGAGTTAGATTACAGACGTGATCAACAGGACTGTTGAGCCATAACTATCAAAGGCAACGGTTAGATAATAAAACTGTTTCAGAAATGTGGGTAAAGGGAGGCGGGAAATAAATTCAGGGAAACTGTGAAAGAGAACACTGTCAAAGTCTGCTGAGTGGTTCAGTCTTACGAAAATTGAAAGCTGACTGAGGTTGGCTGCAAGATGAATGCAGACTGTGATATATTGGAGAGCTGATTCAGTGCCTGTCCTGCCTAACACCAGTTAGATAAATCTCATCAACGATGGATGAAAGGTCAGGTTATCTTCAATCTGAGGTGACACCAGCCTTTCAAGGATTGTTAAGAATAATGGGTGTTAAAAGATTTCGGTTTACTTTGCGAAATCATTTGGGCACATGCTAGCTTCCATTCGGGTAAGACGAGCAATAGCGCATTACAAGTCATGGGGTACTATTTAATACGAGAGGGAGGTGTTAGAAATACTATTGAGGTAAAAGAGAAGGAGAGATAGGAACGAACCTGCGGGTAAGACTTGTAGAGAAAGAGTCTATGGGATATCAGGGTCTTTTTAGAGCAGTTAAGGGGGAGAAGGGAATTTAATTTTGCCGGAGAAACTGGTGCGAGAGAAAAAAATTCGTGTATGGAAGGAAGTGCTGTACTTTACCGTTGGTTGGAATACAACTAGAATGCATGCCAGAGCTGATGTGGACTATGCTAACAGAAAATAAACACAGTGAATTCAGCATTGGAGAATAAGGAAAAGAGACTGGAGTTTCAGAGGTGCAGAGATATTAGCACAAAGCTTGACCAAGGTGTGTAGAATTTTTTTGTTTTTAGAAAGGTTACGGCAGAAGAAAGCCTTAATTAGGACTTTTGGAGGAACGGATACAGTAAGATGTAAGTGAATTGACTATTGATTTTGCTTCTTTCTCTACAACATGAGCATGAACTCTTAACCAGATACCATCTCTCGCACGCTCCTCTTTTTTTAATATTCAGAATAGTGGCTATTTATCACTGGCGATGTCGTGGAGTCGCCAAAGTTGAGAAGAATGGGAGCAGGACTGAGAGCTAGGATCAAAGGCTTTGAGAAAATAAGTGAGGGAGCATGTTGAATGCAGTATACACTCTTGTCATTTGTTCTTACTTAATGGAAGAGAGAGAACGATGTATGTAAATGCTTTGTTGTGGGTGTGAGAGCAGGCTTTTGAAGAAGAGAAATACAAAAATCTGATGAAGAAGAGGTTAGCCATAGCTGTGGAGGGCTAATATATGGTAAAGCTATCAAATGAGAAGGAAGATCCATTTACATCAAGTGGATTTCCTCGTGTGAGACAAATTGAGAGAATTAAAATTGAAAACTCTCAAGAAGTCGCCGATAAGAAGCGTTATTTGGTGGATTTTAAAATCTCAAGGATTAATTAAGGTTGACTAGCGATTAGAAAGAACCATTTTCAGAAATTTAACCAGCACTACGAATAAACTCTTCATGTGATGACCTGGGAGAGGATAGACATTCTAAACTGCAAGAGATGTTTCCCGAAGCAAGAATGCAAAGAGAACTTCGAATGTTGTCAAGATTCGTTTGGAATGAGAATCGGAGGAGATCTGGGCCTGTAATTAAGCAAACTTCATAACCCAATTCCCTTCCGTTTAACAGGCTGAATGAATAAATCCTGTCGCTGTGAAACTGTACCAGGATTAACTGTATTACCATCTGCTAAACACTTTCATGCTAAGCCTAAGATGGCAAACTCGTCCAAGAGATAAGATCACTGATTATAGTTTGCTTTCCTTATCGACAAACTGCGGTAAGTTTAAAAGAACATTAAAGAAAGTGAGTGGGCTTTCTGAGATTGGGCCAGTATTTATAGGGTGTTGAGGAGCAGTATTTGGATGAGTGAATTTTGATTTGCCTTAGAAGCTGTTCAAAATCCCTTCATCTCCAAAAAAGTACAGTAAGAGAGTAAACACGATTAGTCCTTACGGATTGCCTCGGGAACGTAGTTTCATGTTGCTAGGTTTGATTACTCGTTTTCTTGGATAATTTGTTCAAAAATCTTTAGAAACGGTGCATCTTCTCTGTTAGTCATCCTAAATCATGTTCACTCTTCCTTTTTTGTTCATCCGCTCCTTTTTTTTTCTCTCTCAATCAAACAGCTCTTGTTTTTTACAATAGTTTTTCTTAAGTGAAAAATTTTTCAGTGAATGTTGTAGCGGGCCAAAAATCTAGACTAATCCCAATCGATCCAAACAGCTTCCTACACTAATTGGGACGTAATAAATCAAAGGAGAATGAAACGGATTGTATATACAGTCCCTTTACTTACAAAATCCAAACCAACAATAATAATTACAAAAATATGGGGGTAAATATGCACACAACGAGCCTATTTATATATAAATAAAACAATCCTATCTTTGAATCATACCAATCGAAAATACAAAAGAATAGACAACAAATACAAGCGGAAAAGACAACAAAATGAGTTATCTTACGTGGTACCACGGTTTATGATTTGCCGGCCCCCCTGGGGGAAAATCTTGCCAGCAGTCACTCTTGTGAAAAAAATGTAGTGCGCGCGTCTTCTGAGGCCTGGCGCCTCCGAGCTCAATTTTCTTCACGATTTGGTCACGTCTTTAGGCTATTGAAGCCCTCGTCAATGAACTACTATTAGAAGACATGAAATTTGATTTAAATTTCTTCAAAATATTTCTATTCCAGCCACTCTTACAAAATACAGGCAATGTTTATCTATTTCTTTACTTGAGTCCTTTTCAGCAAAATATTTAACATTTAGTAGCTGAAAATAAAAATATTTTAATACAACACGAAATCAAATGCATATCTACAAAAAGAAAATATAATAAAAAAAAACAATTTCACTCACACCCACATTTTTACAGAGGGAGTGAGAGGGTATTGATAAAAGGCGTGGGAGAAAGGCCCTTCACACACACACTCACATTCGCTCCACCAATAGGTAATAAAATATTACTAAAAAATTTTAATGCGAAAGTTCGATGCAAAGTCATGGAATTATTATGACACTATGAAGTTTAGGAAAGCTGTTAATTTTCGTCACTTACGTTTTATAATCAAATTCTATGAGAAATAAAGTAAATAAAATAATATTATCTAATCCGATTTGAAATAAAATAAATAATTACAGATATGTAGAAAAGAAATTTGGTAAAAGGGATACATAAAGTATTGGGATTATAATAATTGTTGTTGTTATTGTGTCGAAGATCGAGAAACAACCATGCGAAAGGTAGCCATGGTCATAGGATGCATGCTATTGACGTGGAGGTAGTGGTCCTGATAGAGAAGAGGAAAGTGAAGATAAAATGGAGGCTAAATATATGATCTGGTTGTTAAGCAATCAACATAAATGATCCATCGAGTCACGCAAACATCTTATGTAGTTTCCGTAGTGTGAATCTGAATGGGTAACGGGACGTGATGAAGACGATTAGTTTTAAATGCTCTCAATTGATGCAAATTTGTGATATGAGTGGATCAGATACCCCGTTAATTGGTATACGGGCACTGCTTTCGCCTGGTATAAAGTTCACCTGGACAAGCACATTATATTATGTTTTGCCCTAATGCGAGAAACCACAGAAATTGTAGGGCCATGGTGTGGAAAGACAAAGACCTGTTTTCAGGCAAGGAATGGCGTTATTTGGCTATATACAATTAAGTTGAAATGGAGTGCTTATAATTGCTCCCAAATTTGTTAGCAACACAAGATTTTCATTTTAATTAGCAAATTATTCAGGAATGAGACCAAAAGCAAAGAGCAAAGAATCTAATTTCGGGTTGAAGTATAACACACAAGTTTAATACTTTTATATTTAAAAGAAACATATACGTATATGTTTTGGGCAAACTAAATCACGCGTTTTTCTTAGCTCTGAAAATTACGATATTCAAGATTCATACGGTTATTTTTTTACTAAAATGAACTCCAAAATAAATACGTGTTGAGGGGAAGCAAAAATAATAAATGGATTTTACCATCAATAAAGAAGAAAATCAAATCTATGCAGGAAAAACTGATATAATATCTATTCCTAATTGGCTATTTCTAGCAGAGAGAGAGAAAGATAAATAGAGAGACACAGAAATAATGGTTTAAAAAGAGAAAAGAGAAGCCAAAAGAGAAAAAGGAAAATATATGAGGAAAGAAACAAAGAAAGTGAGTTGGAATGATTGAGGAAGAGAGCAAAAGAAAGATAGATAGAAAAATGAAGAGGAAGGGAATTAAGATAGAAATAAATAAGGATACAGAGAAAGAAAGAAATAGTGAGAAATGGAAGAAAAGATAAACTATAGATAGAAAGAAGGAGAGAGAGAGAGAGGGAGAGAGAAAGAGAGAGCTGTGTTTGTGAGGGAAAGAGAGATTTTGCTCGTAATCCACGTTGTGTATAATTTGGTTCCACCATAATTATGTCCTTCCTAATCGGTTTGCATTTTATCACCATAACCCATTTTAAATTTAGCCTTTTATAGTCGTCTTTTGGTCACTTGCGTATTGTATATTTTTATTTTTAATTTTATTTCATTGAACCTTTCCACGTGTATTTATTCTCTTTTCCTCTTTTTCAGCAGTGTGTCGCTTCGGTGCCTCATCCATCTTTGGGAAAGGATTTCCTCACTTCAAGGTGACGAGTATCTCACTGACCTCAGATTACACCGAAAGATCTCTAAGAAGAAATACTTCACAGTTTGGCCCAATGGACTTATTTCCTCGTACATGAAAACTTTATGTGACTCTTATGATGGTGTGAGTGCTAAAGGTTTGGAAACTCAAATCCTTAACCTTAGTTTCATTTTTATTATATAATTGAAAAGATGCAATGGGGTTATAGTTTCTATTTTAAGCAGCTATTGATAGTTTTACTTAAGGAGTCTGTTCTTATATTTAGGCTTTTCTCGCACTATTTACCAGTTATTTTCGCATTTTTTTAGTTTCGTCTTTTTTACCCCTCATTTAATCTCCTAAGCCTACTAACAATTTGGAAGTAAGACGAAATAATCAAAAAAAAGATGTTTTTAATGGATAACCTTTTCTCCAACATTGGACAGTGTGTAGAAGTAATGTTGCCTGAGGGTTTTTTTCAGCTCTAGATACATAAACATAGGCGTTGAATTTTTAGCTTTAACGCCCACCGTGCTCTTTCATACTTGTGTAGTCTTTACGTAGTTGAATCTTTTACCTTCCTCTTCTGAAAGCGTTGATTTTTCTTATTGCCTCAAACAACACAGAGATCGCTATTTGTTTAAATCTGTGAGGAAACATTGAGGGAATAAATGTTTAAAAGCAATTTGTCTTTGGAACTCATTTAAAGCCGTTATTGAATCGGCAGATTTAAATGAAGGGGAGCGATTTAGGTATTATGAAAATAACACTGAATGATACCACATGCAAAATTGTGGTTGATGTTAGGGAGGATAAGGTAGCCTATTTATGGCAGATCTAAGTTCTGCTGGAATGGGAGGTACTCCATGTACCAGAGGGTGGAATAATTGCATGTTTATGTCTTTTGAAAAATTTATAACAAATTCTAAGCTCAAAGATTTAGTGGTAATCACTTTAATCTTGTTTTCGTGCAAAGAAATTTGATGATTCTTGTTTTATTTTGGTTGATAACTTGTTTGTTCCTAGCTTGAAAAATCAAATGATTTTTTCGTTTTTCAATTAATTCTAGAAATAGATAGTTAAACCAGATTGAAAGATAAAAGAAAATTTTTGTGAAACTTTACGAAGCTCAGTTTCATAAATCTATACACAATAATTCACCACTTTTAGCAAAGATATTCGATATATTTATATGACAACTTTCAAAATGCCAATGAACAGGAGAAACTGAACCATAAAATTATAGAGACTGATCATAGACCGTTAGCCTACTTAAAAACTTTTAAAAACCAAAACGGCAGGCTAATGTGCTGGTCATTATTGCTAGTGGAGTAGCGTTATGAAATCTGGTATCTAAAAGGGTCTGAAAATGTACTCGCCGATAGCTTTTTGAGAAACCCAATTTCAGATAGCGATTAATGGTCCATAATTTATTTTTTTGTGGGTATCTCTTTGTATAAATAATTATTTCTTGCCTGTATTCTCTATGTGTTTTATTTTGTTTTGTATATGTAAATTAGAGAAACTGGCGTAGCAGTAGTATTTTGTGGCCATTGGATACTAAGGTAAATTCCTAACGGTTTTGACAAAATTACCGACTCAATTGTTCGAGTCGGGGAAGATAATGACAAATTCCCCCGGTGAAGTTAATTTTTACATTATTCCTTATTTCATGTCAAAATAATGTTCCTCGAAATCGGTAGGCGTGTGAGGGTATGGAACGTACATACTCACATGCTGCCAGGAAATCGTGGGAACGGAAGAAATTTGTCGTTTGAGTTGACCTTTGTCTTCTCTCTCTCTTCTCCTACCCTTCCTCCAACTGGCAAAAGGAAGTCGGACGAAAAGAACGCCTATCTCACAAAAAACTTAAATCATATTTGCATTCTTTATGATAGCATGGAGATTGTCCAGAAGGCGCTGCGATAAGCGAATTGTCGTAAATGGAATCTCTCTCTCGATTTCTCACAACCCTCGGTATAAATAATATCGATGTCCATCTCTCTACAGCAATGTCCCAAATCTACTGGCGTAATCCTCACGTTGAACGAGAGTCGTTGCCGTAACATATCGACTACTAACGCGCCGTTGAGTCAACCTGGTCGCTGTCTCAAAATTGTTCCTGGAAGTAAATCCCGCCCCGCAGAGTCTGTGACTAGAAGAGTACGCTCTGTTTCTCAACGTAACTTGAGTAAGAAAGGTAACATCCAAATAGTTACTGAAAGTTACTATTTGTTATTGTCACATCCAGTTAGGAGTGAACTAACCGGAACTGCAGCCAGCAGCCCTGAACCCGTCGTCTCATCCCACCCTCCTCCCCGAGAACTCGTGTTAACGCCACCGAACCACCCCGTCTGGACCTGAGTAGTCGTGTCCCTAATCCATCACAATTAATGGTAATCTGTAAACACAGTGTCCCTCTACTCGTAAATTATCTATTTAATTAACCGTGATTGATACTCCCATTGATTCATTATAAATCTAGACGCTTAACGTCAGTGTTCAAATTTAATCCTTAATTTTGCCTGTTAACTATTTCTAATTATTATATTTATGTAAAATAAAGTTTATTTTTTGTACGTGTGTTTATTTGTGGCTCCTCCTTTTTGACGTATCCTTGACAAGACTTTAATTAAGAATCCCTTCGGCTAATTTATTCAACCTGTATTTTGCACTGTTAGAATTCAACAATCACAAACTTCCCCCCAGTAACAAGTGGGACTTTTATCGTGAGAATCCTGGCTACGGCACAACCCGCCTCTAACCAGCTTTTGCACGTTCAGTTGGAATTAAATCTACCCATATATATATATATATATATATATATATATATATATATATATATATATATATATATATATATATATATATATATATATATATATATATATATATATATATATGATCGTAGGATTGAGTCATAGGGTCAATAACACCGACTTAGACAAAAGCGGTGTGTCCAGATCAAGGACTAGAATAATTATTGGACCAGACTATGAGCATTCTACGACAGTGGTCAATTGTTATAACCCTCAAAGGAAGTGACCAGTTGTTAAAAAACTTAAGGAAAGTAAGCGGTTGTTAAAAAACTCAAGTAAAGTGACGACTTGATATATTCAGAAAGGAAGTTACCAATATTCATACAACTCAAGGAAAATGTTCAATTGTTATAAAAGTCAAGGGAAATGGTTGTAATAAAACTCAAAGGAAGTGACCAATTGTTATAAAATCAAAGGGAAGTGCCTAATTGTTATAAACCTCATTGTAAGAGACCAATTATTATAAAACATAAGGGAAGTCCCCAATTGTTAAAATATTCAAGGGAAGTAGTAATTGGTATAAAATTCAAGGTAAGTGGCCAAATGTTAAAAAACTCCAAGGAAGTGACCAGTTGTTATGAAACTCAAGAAATGTGATCAATTGTTATAAACCCAATAGAAGGGGCCAATTGTTATAAAACTCAAGGGAAGTGGCCAATTGTTATAAAACTCAATGAAAGTGGCCAATTGTTTTAAAACTAAAAGAACGTGACCAATTATTATAAAACTCGAGGGAAGTGGTCAATGTTATAACACTCAAGGGCAGTGGCGAATTGTTATAATACTCAAAGTAAGTGTCTAGTTTTTATAAGACTAAAGGAAAGTGACCAATTGTCATAACATTCAAAGCAAGTGACCAATTGTTAGAAAACTCAAGACATGTAGACAATTTTTAGAAAATTCAAAGGAAGGGGCAAATTTTTAAAAAATTCCACGCAATTGACCACTTTTCATAAAAAACTTAGAGAAAGTAACCAGTTTTTATAAAAATTAAGGGTAGTGGCAAATTGTTATGAAACTCAAAGGAAGTGACCAATTTCTATAAAACTCAAGCTAAGTGTCCAATTGTTAGAAAATTCAAGGCAAGTGGTCAATTGTTTTTAAACTCAAAGGAAGTGACCAATTGTTTATTAAAATAAGGGGAAGTGGCAGATTGATATAACATTCAAAGCAAGTGGCCAATTGTTATAAACTCAAACGAAGTGACTAATTGTTATAAAACTAAAAAAAACGTGCCTAATTATTATAAAACTCGGGGGAAGGGGCCAAAGTTATAACAATCAAGGGAAGTGGCCAATTGTTATAAAACTCAAAGTAAGTGACCAGTTGTTATAAAAATCAAGAGAAGTGACCACTTGTTATAAAACTCAAAAGAAGGGACAATTGTTATAAAACTCAAAGGAAGTTATCAATTGTTATAAAACTCAAGCGGAGTGGCCAATTGTTATAAAACCCCAGGGAAATGGCCAATTGTTATAAACTGAAAGGAAATGACCGATTGATTTAAAACTCGAAGAAAGTAACCAATTATTATGAAACTGAAAGGAAGTGGCCGATTGTTATAAACTCAAAGGAAGTGACCGATTGTTATTATACCCATTGTGAGTGATCAATTGTTATAAAACTCAAGGGAAGTGACCACGTATTATAAAACTCAAGGGAAGTGAGCAATTGTTATTATAAAACTCAAAGGAAGTGGTCAATTGTTATAAAACCCATTGTGAGTGATCAATTGCTATAAAACTCAAGGGAAGTGACCACTTATTATAAAACTCAAAGGAAGTGATCAATTATTATAAATCTCAAGGGAAGTGGCCAATTGTTATGAAACCCATTGTGAGTGACTAATTGTTATAAAACTTAAAGGCATTGACCAATTGTTATAAAACTCAAAGGAAGTGGCTAATTATTATAAAAATCAAAGGAAGTGGCTAATTGTTATAAAACTCAAGGGAAGAAGCCAGTTTTTATGAAGCCCATGGTGAGTCACCAATTGTTATAAAACTCAAGGAAAGTGACCACTTATTATGAAACTCAAAGGCAGTGACTAATTGTTATCGAACTCAAGTGAAGTGACCACTTATTATAAAACTCAAACGAAGTGACCATTTGTTATAAAACTCAAAGCAAGTAACCAATTGTTATAAAACTCAAGGGAAGTAACCACTTATTATAAAACTCAAAGTAAGGGGCCAATTGTTATAAAACTCAAGGGAAGTAACCACTTATTATAAAACTCAAAGGTTTTGAACAATTATTGTAAAACTCAAGGGAGGTGACCACTTATTATAAAACTCAAAGGAACTGACCAATTGCTATAAAACTCAAAAGAAGTGGCTAATAATTATAAAACTCAAGGGAATTAGCCAATTGTTATAAAACTCATGGGAAGTGGCCAATTGTCATAAAACCCATTTTAAGTGACCAATTGTTATTAAACTCACGGGAACTCACCAATTGTCATAATACTCAAGGGAAGTGACCATTTGTTTTAAACTTAAAGGAAGTGACCTTTGTTATAAAACTTAAGGGAAGTGGCCAATTGTTATAAAACCCATTGTTAGTGACCAATTTTCATAAAATTCAAGGGAAGTGACCACTTGTTATAAAACTCAAAGGATGTGACCACTAGTTATAAAACACAAGAGAAATGGCTATTTGTTATAAAACTTCTTTGAAGTTACTCCAATTAGAACCTCAAGTGCAGTGACCTTTTTTAGAAAACTTAAGGGCTGTCGTTAGATGTTATAAATCTCCAAGGAATTAGCCAATTACTGGAATCAATGTCAAGGCACTCGTGTTTCAAGATGCAGAAAATTTGGAGTTCAGTCTACTTTATATTTAGTATTCTTTTATTACGCCATTATCCACCTTTTTATTCTTAGCAACAGCCTCTTCACAAAATGGATAAATGAGAGGTCAATAAAACATTAACCACTTAAAAATTATACCGTCATTATTTTAGCTATTCTCAAACTCTATTACGGATAAAAGGATGAAATTTTAGCAGACAAATTCAGTGATCCATAAATTTTAAAGCATAATTAATTATTATTAAGTTATAATATTTATCTCTTAAAAACAAAATTTAATATTTAACTCTAATATTTATAAGTAGTCAAAACTATAATACTACACTAAATCTGTTTATCCGATATATAATTGGTTTTATTTCTAAACACGAGCGTTTGATTTTTGCAATATGTTAATAATAACCTCCCAGATACCTTTGTGGTTGCCATCTTGACCGCAGGAATTTTTTTGTTCGCTCTACTTTAGACGGTAAAATTGAGTTCTTTATTCTTAACCTAATCCTAAGCCGACCTGGTTTAAGTTCCTTTTCCATTGTACGAGTTTAACCAAGTCTCAACGACCCTCGTCTTCGTGCTTAAAATATCATTCATTAACTAACCAGATACCTCAAATAAACAGGGAGAACCTACACCTTTTATTCCAAAGCTACACAACAAAATCAAATGTTCAAGAACAAGCAAAACCCTACAATCGGATAGACTACAACCGCAATGATACCACTTAACAGACTCCAAACTCCTCAACCAAACGAAACAATAACCTAAGTACGAAGACTCCTGCTCTCTTTCAGAGAAATATGACCAACTTAATTAACGATTTCAGGTTTTGAGCTGTCGTTTTAGTATGCTAAATAATATTCTTATGCTTCAGTAATTTAGAAACTCATTAAAGTACAAATATAAACAATTCATACTTTTTTTAATAATATTCAACTTTCAAGGCATTATTCTTTCAAATTCATAATCCTTGATCGTTGTAGAAGTGTGATGGAATGTTTGATATATGGAAGATGAAATTTTAGAGCAAATTATACATTTTGAACACCTTGAAGATATTAATTGAATCTTGTTCTTGAATCTAATTTTTATTTTTTAAATTTAGACCACTGGTTGTGTGACGATACCTATTAGTGATAAAGTCTCGATTTTTGATATAATACTAGGGAAACATTGCTTTTTATTACATGTACTGAGTATTATTTTACAATATTTAAATCTTCATTTACTGCTTGGTATCTTAGATTTTGCCTTGTGGCAAAGTGGAATACATCTTTGGAAAGATGTAAATTAGGGAAGTCAAATTTCTACCTACGGTTGAGATGGACGGGTCATATAGCCAGTTAATTGATGCGAATATGTATTTTGTAATGTGTAGGACAAAGTTTTCACTGCCAGAAGAATCTAAAAAGCTGGTTGCTATGGTGTCTTTTTATCGAATAGGAAGTTCATTAGGGTCCATGCATAGAATGGTAATTGTAACTTCAGAGCAAAAAAATTCTGGGTTAGAGAGCAAATAATAACTGGTTTTGCTTTTAGAACTAATCAAAATACCTGTACTAATAGGCAACCATCATTATTAAAAATTCATAACTATTGGTTAAGTTTGGCTATTTTTTACCTAATTTTGATTGCCACTACAGCCTGTACAATTTCCAATCTCACATTGTAATTTCTTGTAATTTTGTGGGATTGGTAATTCTTCTCGTGAATTTAGCCTTCTTACATCTGGTACTGGTTCTCTTCTGAGGTTTGTATGTGGTGGCGGTGAAGATTTGTATTATGTAATTTAAGATCGAATTTCATTTCCCTCGTTGTGAGATTATGTAATATAGCATAATTTAAAAAAAGTTCTAAAACATCATGTTAATCTTTAGTACTTTTGGTTCTTACCATAAATTCGTCGATATATGTATGTGCAACTACTAAAATTGTAGTAGCTTTGGTCTCTCGGGCTAATGCACTAATAATCCATAATAAAATATGATATAATTTTTCCGTTTCTCAGGGCAGTCGAAATCTCCGTAAACCACTTGATCATTTAAAACAATCAACTGCCATTGATTTCTTTTACCTTTTTTCACATTGTTCCCATTTTGAACTCAACTTATGCCCTCTAAGGTGAGCTACTGGGTTCAGCTGCATCTTAAAGTAGTTCATAAATTTCTTCTTAGATAAACTTTTCACCAGTTTGATAACATATGTACAATAGAGCGAGATTTGGCAAAATATTTATCAGTGCTAAGCATATTCAATTACACTACGCCACATATGTAGGTATGTAAGTTGCTTCAGGGCGGTTGTACCAAAGCCGTTCCTCTGACAGTAACTTCAAGATGAATTTCTGAATTTCCTGGCACTATACAACCCAGGACAGACCAAAATAAAGCCTTTTGCTCAATTCTTGTCAGGTATAATATATATTTCGTAGCTGGGATTTTAATAACCTGCTTCGCCCCTATCCTCACTTTCCTCACATGCCCTTTCTCTCTTCTGTCACTGTAAAACAATTTTACGCTCAGCCAAAGGTGGAGTCACTATCCCGAAGGGCTGCCTGGCTACAGAGCCAGAGATATGGTCTTAAATGGCGGTAGCTAGGTTTTCCGGACAAATGTTTACCCCTCTCAGAAAAAGTGACAGCGTGTAGTGATTGCCGCATCCATCCCGTGATATAAATAGGGTCACGATGCCCAATGATGAGTGAATTGAAAAAGAATACTCCCTCTATACCTTCCCAACTACCATCGCCGGAGACGCCTTCGGGCAGTTCCCATGAAAAAATAGCCCCCATCCCCTCTGTAATTTCTCAGGGGACCCTCCAAATTTCTTCTACCAGAGAGAAGGCTTACTCCTCTACTAGGCCTATGGGTGCAGGGTACCCCCCACCATACCCTTCTCTGGAGGCGCCCTTGGGCCGCTCACTCTTTCCAGCAGCACTCCCTCCTTTTTTTCAGGGCGGAATAACAACCAAGTAAGCAGGCGGCACAATTCTTACTGCTCCCAGCTCGATAGGGCCACCCTCCCGGGGGATCAAAAAGTGGCAGGGCTGGTTGGTCTGTGACCTCTAATCTCGTGGACTCGTGGGATCTCAGTTTACAGGGGCTGACTGTATGTGCCCCTCTACTTTTCCCCGACAAATGCCTGTTCACCGGATTAAGAGGGGGGGGGGGATGATCACATGTATCCCCCTACCCTGAGAGGGACATGGTCCTTGAGATGACAACGCCCAAGCCGGTAGGACCTTTCATGGTGTTGAACCCGGACTCGGTGCCAAGGACAGGACCCGATTGCGGCCCCTGTGCACTTTCCTCTTAAGACGGCTCGGGTTCCCGAAGCCTAACAAGGAGAGTATGGATCTCCTCCACCGGCTGGTGCCCCCATGACAGCCAAGATCTTCCCATTTCAAAGAAGAATCTTGGTGAAGCTGGTCTAGCTGGCTTACGGTCTCCTCACGGCGGAAGAAAACGCAGGTTCATTCCCCACCTTTCTCTTCTAAAAAGAAAAAAACATCGTAGGACCAAAAAGTCTAAGGACTCCTCTCTCTCAGCAGGATCCACGGTGACGGAGAGTCTACTGCAGTTTTAGTAAGCAACCAAACAATAATTGGCAACTCCACTCCCGGTGATTCACCGGGTGGAGAGTCCCTGACTAAGACCAAAATTGCAAGTGCGGAGAGCAGAGGCTCGATTACGTCAGGGCCCTTCATTTAAAGAATATGTGGGGTTTTCCAGCCGGCGGGCTTCAAACGCTTTCTAGCTTTTGGCTTCACTGATGCTAGTATGTTGGCCAAGGGCAACATGTTCCACCAGAGAAGAACACTAGCTATCCTGATTGGTAGAGAACTGAAGGTGCTCTTCAGACAATTGATGTTAGCCTAGTGAGTGTGACGCTACACTCTACCATGAAATTTGTGAAAACAGTAGTTTATGTGTTTATGGGAGGGAACTCGTGGACTAATCCATAGAGTTAGCCGACTAAAGAGCAGTCAAGTTTCAAGGTGTGATGAAAAAGCAGGGAGGGTCAACAAAACCTAACCTTACACTCTTTGTCACGTTCAATTGAAACAGGCTCCCTGAGTCGGTGCGTGCTGGTTGATATTGCTACTGCGTGGAGGCATTTGTGCCACTGCCTCGGAGGTGCACTACTAAGACCGTTTCGGCCACATGAATTGCTCCTGAAGGCGTGCAAAGTCGGTGTTAGCTGAAGTCTGTGTAAGATGCTCTCTCAAAATTATAAGAAAGTTGTCTGGGTTGAAGATCAGAGGCGTGAGGGACCTCAAGAAACTAGTTACAGGTATCAAACCGTAGAGTAACGAAAACGTCGCTGAAGATATTGAAGCTAACTTGGTCTAAAGGAGACCGGAATTCAGATCAGATTACCTAAAATAGAATTCAGGCACCGAGGAAAAGAGTGCAAAGAAAAAAATTCCTTTTACGACGCCGCGCACAGCGTGAACTGTTCGTTCCATAATACGTAGACTTTTCTTGGTATCTGCAATAACTAGAGGGAAAAATTAGATATAATGTCAAGATAGAATTTTTGCATGCAGGCAATTTTCATTAAAATTTTGTTTCTGACATCGAACAATATTTCAGTTTATGGCGCTTCTTCCACTAATCCTAAAAGGTTTGGATTCCACAGTCTCATATTTAATTATCGCTAGCTTTAACATTTATAACATTTGATTTGTCTTGTGTTTATTATCTGGATTTTAGAATAGAGAAGTAGATATTAAGAGATTTTATTGTCTTCTATAGGCACTTGATGACAAACAACTTTTTTCGTTTAAATACATTCTTTTCGAAAAGAGATTTTTGTTTCGGGAAAAAGGGGTTTATCTTGTGCACAACAACATGGCCAAACTGCCGAAGTGGATAAAAGAAATTTAGAAAAGAAACGAATGACTAATTGAATGAGAAGTAAAATTACTGAGTATTCCTATAAACCTAAGTGCTGAAATAAATAAGGATCATTGGCTCAGGGGATGTTTTTGAGCATGAGATCAAACAGAGATAGAAAGGATAAAATCTCCATTGCAGTAGTTGTAGGTGGTAGAAGTGCCACGAAGCATCGTGTTTCATATATATTGTGAAGCTGGTCAATAAGAGGAACAAAAGATGTATAGTGAAGGTTAACTATCGGTCTAAATGTGAACATTTTGGTTAATCAGGATTAAATGATTTTATCACGTGTTTGTTCACTTGATAATAAAAATATTCTCTTCAATGTCTCCATATTTATATGATTGGCTTCGTTCAAGATCCCTTATAGGGCTTTCCCTCATGTATATTTATGTGTTGCATGTGCACCAATTTGGCTACCTTCAGGGTGCATTTGGTGTGTCAACTGTCCCAGCATCTATGGATGTTTTGATTAAACTCTAGCAACCCTGTATGGCAAGGGAAAATGTTGTCAGACATTCAAACGTGGATATCACACGACCTGGATGCATTCATGTATTGGAAACAGCCAACCTGGATGTATTCTAAGTGAGGTTCAAATGCTATAGAACTTCCACTTTCTATCTGTTGCATAGACCAGTAGCACACTGGAGGGCTATAAAATTCCCCCAGCATGCAAGAGCCTCCCTCTACTCTAACCTGGTCCCTCAGGACAGTCTCACCGAAAGCGCCGCCTTATCTAATTTCGGGAGCTAAAAACAGAATTAGTGTGTCAATAGGGAATTTTTTTTTACTCCAATGAGAGAACGTTTTGTGTTAAGCAGAAGTGTGTTTGAGATTGATCCTCAATCTCTCTTCAGCTTAAGTTGTTTCATAAAGATCGACTGGTTAATTTTATTTGTAGGAGCTTTCCTTCTGGTTTGGATGACTGTAGTTCCCCGGTTTAGCAGTGATCATTCTGCTGAACGGGTAAATTTCCGGCAGGCGAAGAGCGATGTAACTCTCGATTGTACTCATCTTTTATTTATAAGTTTGTAGTATTGACTTTATGAGCAATTGGTAAAATTTTGAAAATCTCCTCGTAGCTGCCCCGAAGTGGACACAATTAAAGAGTGTGTTTAGAATAAAATGCTCTTTTGAATTCCATTTATACCATGATGAGTTGTTCTCCTCTTTCTTACAGTCTTCGTCGATGAACTCTTATAAAAATTGGTCGTTCCTATTGTTCATGTAGCTTCAGTTCTACCCTATTAAATGATTAATTAGAAATCTAAAGTACATTAATTTGTGGTACTTTCTGTGTGTTAGTACCCGAAGGGTAAAATGTCGATTTAGTTAAGCAATATTTTAAATATATTAGATGGCTTTTGTTTTAAAATTATTTTTCGGAGTTGATATGGAAAATAGTTTAGTAATCATTTAAGTTTGGGCTCTCCAATTTTCGTGTTCGAAGCCTGTCTAAGTGTTAAATTGTTTGCATACTCTCTGTTGCAACCCAAAAGACCTATCTATAGCCAAATTAACATAAAGAAATAAAGAAATAGGGTGGAAAATTGCTCGTATCTTATAAAGTAAAATACGCTTTCATCGTTTCTTACCAACATTCAGTCTATATCATCCCTACTTCCCCTAGAAGATAAAATACCTAAATACGTAACACTGAGTAATACCGGGTGTCCCAGAAAAAAAGTTAACCGTACTTTGAATTAGAATAACTCAAAAACTATTTATCTGTCGATTCTGGAAATTTCCTTTAAAATTCCTTTTTATGATATTGATACAATAATGGGTTAAGTGGAGGCTATGAAAAATGTTTGAGCAAGAAAGTAAAATAATGAAACGAAGGCTAGGCTACCGTGCACTTTCAAGAGAAAAGTAGGGAGCCTAGGTATCCTAGGACACTGTCCGATTCTCCAATCATAGCTTTGGCCATTTTACAGTAGTTTTTCAGCCACGCTTAGGTATGGTCTCGTCATTATTGCTAACTAAGCAAATCAAAGCGTTTCTGTGTAAATGTTTACTTCCATAGAACCTTTTTAATCATGCAGTTAACAAAAGATCAACGCGTATTTGTAGTAACCAACTTTATTAAGAATGGCAGTATTAAACAAGTACAAGAATCATTTGAACAACCTTTTCCAGTTAAGCACAAACCAAGCAAGCCCACACTTTGGAAAAACGTTCTTAAATACCAACATGAAGGAACATGCTTAAATCTAAATGAAGGTCGTTCGGATCATATGAGAAACATAAGAACAACAGAAAATATCGAAAATGTTCAGATACAACTTCTTCAAAATCCACATGTATCAGTCAGAAAGAATGGATTACAATTGTCGAAGTCATCATTTAACCGCATTATTAAACATGACTTAAAATGGCATCCCTATAAGATGCATGCAAGACACCAATTTCTTGAAGCTGATTTTCTTTGTCGTAGACAATTTGTCAAATGGCCTCTCCATAAACTTGCCTGTTTCTTAGAAAACATTGTGATTGGTGACGAGGCAGCCTTTTCATGAATGGAAAGGGAAATAGCCATAACATTAGGCAATATACGCCGCTGAACCACACCCTAGCATTCAACTTTGACACACGTATTTGTCATCAGAAAGTGTCTCTGTGGATCGGAATATGCGGGAATGGCTATCTTTCGGCCCATTGTTTTACGAGAATAACTTGAATGGTGCTGCCGACCTGAGCATGATCAACAAAAGGATCTTCCGGAACTCCGCCAGATTTACGGCAATAAATTCAATAGAATTTGGTGGATTCAGGAGGGCCCACCAGCTCATAACAAAACTAAGAGAAACGTCTGACAACTGCATTGTCACAATAATTTATGCAATTGAATGGCCCTCAAGATCCCTTGACTTAACACCGTGCGATTATTTCTTTTGGGGATATCTAAAAAATGAAGTGTTTTCTACTCTACCACAAAGCATCAACTATTTAAGAGATATTACCACACGCGAAGTCAATAGACTAAAGGAAAATCACAAGTTAATCAAAAAGGTTGTTCAATAAATGCGATCAGAGACGTAACTGTGCTTGGAAAGAAATGGAAAACATGTGGAAGGAAATGATACTTAGAAAATTCAAAAGTGAATTTGTATTACCCATATGAAGAGGTTTTCGTTTTGAAAATGGATTTAAATATATTTGTTAATTTTAAAGTTTCATTATTTTACTTCTTTGTGCAAACATAATTTTGACAGCCTCCACTAAACCCATTAGTGTATTACCTCTATAAAAGGCAATTTAATGAAATTTCTAGAATCGACAGATAATAGTTGGTTTATTTGTTTTGTTCTACAGGACTCAAAAATCTCCAATAGGTTTGGAGTTATACTAATTTAAAGTACGGCTAACTTTTTTCTGGGACACCTTGTATAACACGTAAATCCAGACTTTCGTTCCTCTTGACTTCTTTATTAATAGGAATTTGCCCCAAATAGATTCGTCATTACTCTTCATCTTCTGTTAACCATCTGAAGATGGCTGATTGAGAAAGTACCGCTTCCATCTTGCCGATACCTTGAAAGATATAATTAAAATCTTTCTTTTAGCTAGAATCGGATCATCGTAGCAAAGACCAGTGAGGCAAATAACATTGAAGGAAATATTATTGAAGCACTAATCATTGAAGCCAAGAACATTGAAGCAAAGAAAATTAAAACAAAAATCCAAGAAGAAAAGATCATTGAAGCAAAGACTATTGAAGCAAAGATCATTGAAACAAAGTTCCTAGAAGCAAAGTTCCTTTAAGCAAAGATCATTGTAGCAAACTACATTGAAACAAAGAAAATTGGAGCAAAAATCATTGAAGCAAAGACTGTTGATGCTAAAATCATTGAAGCAAAGATTATTTAAGCAAAGATCATTGAAGGAAAGTATATTGAAACAAAGAACTTTAAAGTCAAAATCATTGAAGCAAAGATTATTGAATCAAAACCATTGAAGCAAGGACTATTGAAGCAAAAATCATTGAAGCAAAGACTATTGAAGCAAAAATCATTGAAGCAAAGTTGATTTAAGCAAAGATCTTTGAAGCAAAGACTATTTAATCAAAACCATTGAAGCAAAGTCTATTAAAGCAAAGACTATTGAAGGGAAGATCATTGCAGCAGAGATATTTCAAGCAAAAATGATTGAAGCATCGATAATTAAAAATTAAAGAGAATCAAATTGAAGCTCTGGAATCCTCTCATTAGAATGCTCTTAGGTGGGTTGCGGATTGTGAAGAAGTTGGGATTTAAGTTGAGTGATTTTATATTGTGCGAAAGAGGAAGTGTGATTAAGATGTAGTAGTAGTAATTAGTTTGGTATATGCAAAAGCTTGGGTGAAGTTAGCTCCATCCCTTGGACCACAACGTTCAAGGGAGTAACTGGAATTCGGCTGTCGTTCATCCATATGCCTCTTTCGAAGACCTCATCTCTTGCTATGGGCATCCATGGATAGGGCGGCCGCCAATTTATGTATATGGCATTGTCTCAATTAAGTTTTGGCTATTTGGGGGAAATAGTATTTGGAAAATTCACTCTTTTTTACCTTTGGAAGGATGCCATATGTCGTAGGTCAGGTAGACTTTACTGACCTTCGCTTACCCGCACTAGGCGCAAGAGGAGGGAGTCCCTTTTCAAGTATGGGAATTTTTGATTGTCTGTATTCCGTTGGCCGACTTCTAAAATAGCTCAATGGCTTTTTATGTGGTTCTGGGCTTTAAAAAGAGAAACAAAAATAATCTTTACTATTATCCAATCAAATAACAGAATTTAACAAAAATTTCTACACTGTGGCAAAAACTAAGCGTTCAGCAAAGAAATTAATTCAAAATGAAATGCTTCGGCAAAAGTTATGAGTATCACAATATTTACTCGAGCGAAAACGGGAGAAGATTAGTGGGTGGAGCTTCGTAGTTAAAAAGCATTACGCCTCTTTAACGGTGATTGAGAAAACGCTAATAGGTTTACGATTTTCCAAGAATGGGGAGAGGCCTTGAGTGGTGGTTCGAGGGAGTATCCTTGCAGGAAACGTAGTTAAGCGCCTAATTCAAAATGAGTCCTTACGTCCTTGACTGCCATAATTCTGAACAACGGGTTTGTTTCCTGCGAGTCCTTAGAGTAACAGGAAGTCGCGTATGAAGGAATGCGTGCGTCCTTAGGCTGGTTACAATGAATCCTCGTGATTACTGCTTGGATTATGCGTGAGCAGTGCCTGCCTCGTGGTTAAATACTAATTTGCTCGTTTCTGCGCTGGGAAATATATAGGGCTTCGCGGGAAGCGATTTTGTTTGCGGTTGGAAGTGGGTCCCACTCCGATTCAAGGCAGCGAGTGAAGGCTTAGCACCTTCTCGCTGATTTGGGTTCCAGGCTCCAGCTAGACTTGTATCACTTGGTTATCGCCCTTGAAGTTTACCGAAACATGCCGGTTGAAGATTCGTTCTTCCGTGAGATACCTCAATTAGGCTTCTTAGTCTGCGTGAATCTCTCTCTCCCCAAATCGAGGTCTTTAAGCTCCTCTTCATTTTATTTAGGTTTAGAATGTACATGTATGTATACATGTTTACATGTACGAATCATTCATTCTTTCTTTTCATTCCACCTTTTAATGACGACTAAGAATTCCTCTCGTCTCTTTGTTCCCTGGGCTAAAGGGAGTAATCATAACCCCAAGGGTTAGTTACATTAGGTATTTAATGGTGTCAGTGTAATTCCCGACCCGATTGCTGAATGACAATCACTAAAAGTCATAACACAAAAAGAGGCTGTCCTCGTTTGTTGTGAAGACGTGGAGAAATAGTGGTAGTATTGTGTTTCGCCAGTAATCAGTAAACCCTTCGTCGCCCAATGGTAAGCTCCACGTTCTCAAGAGAAGAGTGAGGATTGAAAACGCCTTCTGTCAGATTAAGATTCTTGAGCCTTTGCAGTAGCGCTTGAAGAGCGGTCAGGTGCTGGTCCCATTCCTTCTTAGCTACCTAAATATTATCGAAATTGAATGATACGTGAGGCAGCCCCTTTAAAATTTGTCCCATCCTCCTATTATAGTTATTGCAAGCGGTGACGAGGCCAAATAGGAGTCGACAATAGTGCAATAACCCCTTTTTGGTTCGGAAAGTGGTGCACCTTTTAACCTCTTCCCACAATGGAATCTGGTAATAGACCTTACACAAATCCAGTTCTGAAATGTACCTTGCTTTCTCAAACAGACGGAAATTTTGGTCGATGAGGAGAATCGGCTCTGCATCAAACACGGTAACAGCGTTTAGTTTCCTAAAGTCAATAAACATGCTGTAGGAATTATTGAGTTTTCTACCCATGACGACGGGGGAAAAGTAATCGGATTTTGATCGCTTGATTATCTTTAACTTTGATAACTTCTCAACTTCGGTATTAAAATCTTCTCTCAAATGCTCCAGTGATGGGTACGGTTTGTACGTAATAGCTTTTTGGGTGATCATTTGAATATCGTGATCAAACTGAGTATCTAAATTTACTTTAGCAGGACGAACATCGCTCTCTCTTCCTTGCAAAGACGCCGCGTCTAAGCCTCCATGTCTCGTGGATATCAACAAACGAGGCGGCCTTACACTCTTTCCATTGCTCCAAAGCCTATCGCTGACGGCATACCTCGACAGTTTATATGTAATTACGTCACTTTATAGATTTATAGGAAAGGGAGATTCGGAGCTGGTGAATTAAGGTTGGGTCAAGAAAAACGGCAAATGGAACAATTTAAAACCAAACTGTTTAAATCATTGTTATTCTAAGGTCAAGTAGTATTCGTAGCATCAATAAATTTATGACAAATATGGGTACTTATTGGCTATGTAAATTCATACTTAAATGGAGGTTAAAGAATCTTAGTCTTGTTCATTAAGCAGTACATTTGGCCGATGAAAGCTGCGTCGTACAGAACCCTGGTGTGTCGGAATTTTAAGAGACTATAATATTCGCTTAGTGACCATGAACCAGGGTGAAAACCCTACCGCTAAAATATTTTAAAATATCAGATGAAAGACATCGAATCGCCTCGAATCTTTATAAAAACAAACTTTATTAACAAAGAAATTCGTGACTTCAAATCCCATTATTACAAAGAGGAATCTCTCGCTTAGCAGCCTACATCTTGTTATGATATATCCTTATTAAACCAACCTGAATTACCAGTAAAATCAGCGAATGGTACTCTAAATGGACTCTCTCCTGAGCTAGCGCTATGTACGTCTATCTTAGGGGTTTAAACTTTTTGCAACATTCACGTCCATGTTTTGTTAAAACTTGCTAAGAATGATATAGTTTTTTTTCTCCTTAACTGAACTCAAGGAAACTTTGGAAGAGAAGCGAAAAGTTTAAAAGTCAAAGTTTAAGTTATGAAATTCATGAAGAAATTTCTCAACACAGGTGGAAGTCAAGAATCGATTTTTCTTTACTACTGTTCAAGTTTACCATTTGGAGTGTGTATGAACGGTAGTTTTTAATTTAACCATGAGTAAAATTGTGTATTTCACAACTTGGGCTAGAAGAGACATAGAGTTTTAACTTAGAACTGGGAGTTTAATTTTATAGAATTGGATATTTATGTTTACTCCGTCATGAAGCAAAATTTATTAAAGGTATCTACCAGCGCCACCCAAAGAATTAGTAAGGAAAGATCTGTAAAGAAAGAAGATAAAGTACTTAGAAAAGTATAGAAGATATATAGCCACAGCTGCTCATTTAGACATTGGACCGGGAGGAAATGCAAACCTTCCAATGCTAATTGCATCAGGGTTTCATGCTTTCGAATGAGAAAATAAAGACAATTTTATGTATATCATTATCTTATTATTGCCAAATACAAGATCTTATATCGAAATGGCGCTTAAGGAAACGAACCACCTGCACTGTCCTAAACTCTTCCATCGCAGGCAACCTCCCAGTTCTTTTGGATCTGTTTAAGATTGTGATTCTTGAATTTACAACGGAGGTTAGAAAAGCACTGTTCCCTTTTTCCACTTTTCAAGCACTTTAGGGTAAATATCCTTTGCAAAATAAGCTGCTGGGTACTTTCTCACATCCACACTCCAGAACATCAACCAGAGTTTGGAATTGAGATGGCAACAACTCCTCTAATTTCAATTTAGGTGTTCAAATGTGTGAATCTCGTCAGTCTTGTCCCACTGGTAGGATGATAGTACTGAAGGCTACGTAATCTTTAGCACACTAATGAATATGTTTCCGACGGGGAAATGAGAAAAAAAAGTGAAATAGATATAATTATTAATATAATAATAGTCATTTAATTTCCAAAGATGACAGAAATAAGTTATAAATTTTAATTAACTAAAATTATATTAAATACAAAAAACTACTTTAGAATAATTAAGTAGGGCTGCAAATTTCGAGCACCCCTCATTTATGTAATTAGAGCGTTGAAATGATTGATACACACTAATAGCACAGTATTCCATAGTATAGTATAATATACCATAGCAGATTAGAGCATAGTATATTATAAAATATTATTCTATATCATAGTATAGCATAGCACAGCATTGCATAATATAAGACAGTTTAGTATAACATAACGTAGTATATCATAGAACAGTATAGCATAACATATCACAGAATAGTATAGCATAGCATAGTCTAGCCTAAAATAGAATAGTATAGCCACATACTTTAGCATAGCATAGTAGAGAATAGCCCTGCCTAGCATAGCGTAGAATTTTCTAGCATAGTATAGCCTAGAATAGCCTAGCCTAAACTTGCCTAGTATAGCATAGCATATCATAACCAAGCATGACATAGTATAACCTACCCTGTTTTAGCCTAGTTTAGCCAAGCTTATCCAGACTTAGGATAGCTTAGCGTAAAATAGAATAGCCTAGTTGTGCCGGTCCTAACCTAGCCTAACTTAGTATAATCTAGCTAGCCTAGTACAACCTAGCTTATTGTAGCCTAATTTATACTACCTTAGCTTAGTATAGCCTTGCCTAGCTTAGTAAACCCTAGTCTAACCTAGCATATTTTAGTATAGCCTAGCTGATCCTAGCGTAGCTTTGCCTATTGTAGCCTAACTTAATATAGCCTAGCCTTACCAGGTATGGCTTAGCATTTCATGCCAGAGCCTAGCCTAGTGTTGCCTTGGGTAGCCTAGTTTAGTATAGCCAAGCTAGAATAGGCTATTCTAGCCTAGCCAATATATCCTTGATTGGTATAGCCTAACCTAGCATAACCACACCTGAGATAATATAGCCGAGCGTATCATAGAATAGCCTAGTATAGCATACCATACATTATACTAGAATAACCTTTCATAGCTTAGCCTATTATAGTCTTAGTTAGCTAGCCTATCGTAGCCTAACATAATATTACCTAACATAGCCTAGCATAGCAGAGCATAGCACTCCCTTGCCTATTATACTTTAGCCTACCCTAGCATAGCATAATATACCTCTGTCTAGTCTAGTAAGGCTTAGCATAGCTTAGCATAGTATAGCATATTCTAGGCTTGCCTAGAACAGTATAGCATATCATAGCCTAGTCTAGTCTAGCAGAGTATCGGCTGAAGAGTTATGATGTTATTGCCAAAACAAAATAATTCCTGGGCTAACCATGGGATAACTTTGGCAATTAGAGCATTCGAAAGAAAATGTAAATAAAATAAGATAAGTTTTCCGAATTCCGTTAGAATAGGCCGGATAATTATGATGTTTTTACAAAAACAAAACAAGGAAAACGGGGACCGATCGAAATAGTGAGATGGAGAGTTTTGGAATTCATAGATATGAATATTGGAAATCTTTCTCACTGAAATAATATTTGAAGTCAAAAGAACTGAAAATAGGAAATCGAACTATTACCCTACATTGTGCGTATTGAAGTGTAAAATGATTTTTCCTCAATGATAGACTGGAATTTAGCAATTAGTGTTTTATGCCAGAATAAATAATATCCTCTTCTGACCATTTTACCGAAGAAACTTACTCGTTATGATCAAATATGGGGGTTAATTTTAAAGATATAAAGATCTATATTACTCACCTGTAATCAGTGCACTCGGTGCCGCGTAGCGAGAGAGTGTCTTGTTGAGCTAGGAGCTAATGCAGAGAGAGTCTCTTTCTTGATTGCATCGGATGTGAATAAAAAGAAGGCCAGAGGGAAATTAACTTAAAAGTGACCTAGAGGAGTTATGGCTTGATGGCTGTAATTACGTGTGTATGTACGTTTATTTTGGTATTAGACTAGAAAGGCGGAGTGGTGGTTGGAAAGTATGATAGGCAAGGAAAAGAAACACGATACCCATGATGCTGTTAAATTATTTGCAGATAGATGTTGGTTGTGGGTAATCAAAGGCTGCAGGGTATCTCAACGGCAACGCAGCGTGTTATTATGCGTTTATTTGGATGTATTTGAGGTCTCTTGCGAGTTTTCCTAACTGTCAAGTTAAGAGGGGTGGGTGTATGTATTGAATGGTAGGAGATTTGTTGTTGTGTAGTGTAAAAATGAGTTCGTATCGAGCAGAGCAACAAGCGCGCTTCAGCGCAGATTTCTGGATTCTCCGTGTTCTCCTCTTCCATCTGTGACTCGCGCCTCTGAGTGTAATGGGGGAGCATGATAGGAGTGACCGAACTAGTTTTTTGCATGGATGTAGATATAATTTGAGTCTGGAAGGATAAAAGCTGCGTTGCATTTTGTTTGTGTTTTTCTCTTGTGTGTAGGATATTTTAGCTGTTAGTAGAAGCGTAATGTGGCTCCGAGGATTTTGGTGTGAGGTTTGTATGTAAGTCTTGTGGAGATATGAGGTTTAAGATTAGTGTGTGTATGTAGATGTGCATTTAATGCATGTAGTGATCTCGCGCGCCATAAGTATCACCTGTGTCGTCACAGGATTCGTAGCTATGAGCGACTTGTTTTCGTACTATGTCTTGTCGTCAAGTGAGATCTGTGTCCGGTGCGCGATATTGTCTGGAAACGAGAATAGTCCGAACATCAGGGTTGGACAGTCTGTGTATGCGCCTGCACTTTTCTAGAGAGCATTAGAGTCGTAGAAAATACCCTAGAGAGTCAGTGTGGGTAGCATAAAATGATTTTAAGACATATCTCAAACGAATGTAAATATAAATTACAGGCGGAAGAGAATTTTAGTTGCACCTGACAATCTTCCTGTTTTCGTTTTTTCTCGCGCCCGTAATCTTCTGAAAGGGTATACCTCGAATTTCTATCTGGATACGCAGGTATAAATATAAAGTCAAAATGGAAACGTAATTTAATTTTGTTTTAATTCTCAAAAAATACCAAGAGCCGAGTGGCGTTTTCTCCAAAGAATGATGAATTGGTCAAAGAATGAGAAGGCTCCATTGGATCGGAGCCTGTTTCCGGCGATTGAAGTAGATTCAGAATGAAGGGCGTGATACTAGACTCCCACTTTAGTAAATGGTCGATCACATAACTCTCCCAGAGATAATGATGCTAATGTACAATAAAATAGAGTATAAATAGGTCGAAATTGATGGATGGATGGCGTTTATAATAATATTGTAAAACACAAAGGAGCTGTTGGCCACAAAGGTTTGGCGTTATCGATAGATCTATAATAAACTGTAGGATCTCAAGGGACATAAAGAGAGAAATTGGGTAGGCAGCTTCCACCTGTTCAATCCGTTGGCTGTGATTTTATCAAAAACCCTATTTAATCTGCTAAACTGTGGAATGCCTATTGTAAACAGAAGACGAAGCTCTCTCTTTTTTCTTCGGCTTGAATCAATGAAAACCCATTTTAAAGGTCTCTTACTTTGATAAGCGAATCCTCTTTCGTAGTGGAATCTAAATTGCAGCAATCTTTATATAACAAACGAGGAAGATATGGGAATTGGGTGACCTTCCCAAAGCACAAAGCAGACTAACGTTATCTGTGGAGCATATTTCCCTTTCCCTCTGAAACGAGTAGAATATTGCGAAGAATATAAGGGGGAATTCCTTATCTCATTTCTACGGATAAAGTATTTGTGATTTGTTTTGGGGAAGAAGACAGAGGCATTAATGTCACTAGAACCTTGGCCTTATTTATGCAAATGCAGACACAAAAATTAGCCAAATACATTAGTCTATTAAGTTATAATCTACAAACTCCTTGGTCAACGTTCTCGGTGAAAATAGTAACTTTGTTTTTATTATTAAGAAAGCTTATCCACTGATATGCTATTTGTAAGAAAAGGTCTGCATAGATACCCTCCGTCTTATTTTCGGTGCCCATAATGTGATGAGAAAAGTTTGCAGATTAAGTACGTAAAGCATCTATCCCAATAGCCAATTTGACATTATACCTAGCACTAAACAAATTGGACCTCAAAAAGGAGATATGCAAAAGTGCCAATTAAAACTAGAAGTCTGTGTAGTAGATACATTGAAACTACCATCAATAGTAGACAAACAAATAAAAATAGCAAATTATTAGCTTAATAGACACTCCCAAGAGTCTTTTATATTTTATTTTTGCTTAGTTGGGTGGCAAAGCGGAATTCGTGTCCTCCATCCTTAATAGGAGGCTCAACGGCAGAAAATTAAACCTTTTTTTCTTCCTCACTGGTCCTCCTTCCAAGCAGTGAATCCCAATTACGTTAATTTTTCAGGAACCGTTGTTTAGATCTCTTACCCTTATTTCGCAAATGTTATGTCATATTATCAAATTGTCTGCAGGTACGATCCATTCTCTAAGACTTCATCATCGATGAATTTCGCTGACTTGACAGAACTTCCAAGAGTGATAGCTCTTCCCTTGAGTTTACATTATTTATAGCTCTCCTTATCAACATATTTTGTATAGATCTACCCTTGTTTAAATATTTTGCCTAGCTCTATCAGCTTATGTACATTTTGTCCAGCTCTTCCCTTCTGGATACATTGTCAAGTTTTGCAAGTGTTAGGAAGGTCTATAAATCTGCACTTGAGAAAGCGTATTTGAACTTCGCAGTAGCAAAGTTATATTAACTAATGAAGGAAATAAAAATTTTGATTTTTAACTTGTTGATGATGTAGAAAGAGCTGAAGAAGCATGTACATACGAGAAGCACTCGAAAGATTATTGAATTGGAAAAGTTTGCGGAAGAGGAGTGAAATAAACCCATCGAGTAACTTGCACAAATCTTGTACATTCTTAGAAGAAACGCCTTACGGCTGTTACTGAGGCTATAGGGAGTCATACCAGATATTATTTTAATCTCGCTATTTTTTATGCTTTTCCTCTTTTTAGATAAAAAAATCTTTTTCATGATTGCACCTGCTTTTATTTTACCATTTGCAATTGATATATATTTTCAAC
The DNA here is from genome assembly GCA_963969495.1 of Ceratothoa steindachneri. Taxonomy (NCBI): domain Eukaryota; kingdom Metazoa; phylum Arthropoda; class Malacostraca; order Isopoda; family Cymothoidae; genus Ceratothoa; species Ceratothoa steindachneri. Next base: position 150,361,248 of record OZ018317.1, on the reverse strand, counting down.
GTGGTAGGAAGCTTATATAATACACATACATAGTGCAAGTGAAGTCTAAACCGGAAAATAGTAATAAAATATGAATCGTATAGGTATTGGTTGCCTATACCTATGCCTCTGTATCTTTTAAACTTCTTTTACCACGAATGTTTCCTTATTCTTCCAGTATACTGTTTCACTCTTATAATACATGAAGACATGCTTTTACGGACACTTCATTCGCTGAAACCAGTTTCGAATTATTTGAGCTGCCATTGTCAGTCTTCGAGAAAGGACGCCACCTAGAGAGAAGAGGCTCATTTAGAAACCTGTTTCTCCTGTGTTATTATTTTTAATTGACAATGTAATATGGATGGTCCCGAAACGGATCTCGCCGAATACAGAATTCCGCAAATTGTCCAATCTTCTGTCATTGGGAATTTCATTATTGAACTAAGGATTCATTTATGTTCCATAAGTTAATATTAGACACAACCACAAATTGATTCGTCTCCATTAAATTTAACAACGCTTCTAAAATATCATAACTCATTCATACTCTTTCAGTTCCACGACATTCTTGATGCTTTTCAGTTTTTGGCATTCAATCTCACTCTTTTCACCGCAAACATACAAGCTTCAATCGTTAACATTATTCCGATTTAAGAAATATAAACCAACATAATATTATCATCACACACATATCAAGGCCTTTATTTGCTATCAATGAAACAAAGGATAATAATCTTATTCCCTCATATATGAACAACACAAAATCACTTGATAATTGATCGAAATGTATTGCAAAATCAATGTAAATATTGCCTGGTAAAGCAAACACTGAGCTTGTATTCGATTATAAAAATAAATACAATTTCTTTGAATTGCATCAAATCGCAGAATCTTTCGCAATTAAGGTTGAGTAAAACGAGGGGAATAGAGACAAATGTAAATTTTACAATAGCATCAGTTAGGATTTTATTCAATACATACAAAATACCTTATATCATTAAGCTTTGTTATATTCTCACCTTGTTAACTTAGTTTTATCACGCTACATTACATTAGTCGCAATATGTTTTTTCCTGTCTCGGTTGTCACTGTAGTCAAGGATGGCATCAGCATAACAAATATTCCACTCCTGGAAAGAAGTTTACGTTAGCTCAACCTAAGCCCCAACCTGTCCCTACTCAAGTTATTTAATAGTATCCTGGTTGGACCAGTTGATAATCGTCTATACTATTTACTGATTGAGAAATATACTCTTTTGAAAAAAATTAATGTAAGTTATATCAAAAGAAATAGAAAGAAATTTTATGATTAACAAACAATGGCCCATAGTAAAAATATCATTTGCTTTTACATCCGGTCAAAAAAATTACAGTACAAATTTGGCGCCAATATGTACCGCCATCTTGAAATGCAGGCTATTGTTGTTTTATTATTCCTGCAGTAATAAACAAGGTTTATGTTGTAGTTTTCTAAATTATCTCCACCACGCTTTTTTACCCATAAAAAGTATTTTCTGCTATTTTAAAATGTCAGGAACGTGATTATGATGTTCATTGCTACCACAAATGGCTTCAGATTTATGTAAACAGAGTACCACGAAAAATAAGCAATTTTCGGTGAAAAGAAGCGATTTAGGGGGAAAACAACATTCCTTGACTTAATCTATGCAAACTAAACCGAAACTAGCGTATTCAAACCTAATCTTTGTTTGACGAGGAACATTCGGTTATATTAGGTTTGCGATGCGACAAAATTCCCTTAAACAATGCATTCTTTTCAGAATAATGGATGGGAATCTCTCAGGCAAAAATACATGGGTCCATTATTGTTTTATGTGACAACTCTATCTGTTTCCGGGTTTTCTGCTGGAAGGCTTCGTTAAATACGAACCAATATACAAAATAAATCACGTTAATTAACTTTATTCTAGAGGTTTCAAAAAATGGTTCCGTGTATCGTACACTTTTTGCTCGCATTGATTATACTAATTTTGTTGCAGCGGAAAGCTACATAGGTAGGTATTCCTAAACTCTATTTGGACTCATTTAGGCTATAATTTGGTAGCCAAATGATTGCCCATATTTCAAGTTAGCGCTAATATTGGCTTTTTCTTCAGTAGATAGAGGAAAAATTATTTTAACAAAGAGAAGCATGATTTTTTTATGTTGCAGCAAAGTTTTCTAAAAGAATTTTTCCATTGCTTTATTCATAATTACCATTTGAAAAGCGTACCTTTATCAAAATTCAGCTAATGTAGATAATTCACATTGATCTGTCACCACAGGAAGTTGAGAATTCCAACGAGATAAATTTTGAATTTATCTATCGCTAAACTAACGGTAGAGAGCTCTACTAAATTGGAGCACATACTTTCTCATTAAGGTCTGTAATATCGGTTTTCGACAGCTCTAGGCTGCATTAGGTTGTATCTGGGGCCATCTACTCCAAATGCTCGGTGGTAATCGTGATACAGAGGCCCAACACCTCACAAGGACCTTGTGTATCAGCTTGAGTTGCATTGTGAAATCCTGTTCACAAGGACGTATGTCGTCTACCTCTCACGCGAGGTGCTTTAAATCTTCGAACGCAGCGTTATCCTGGTTCCCAAACTCGTTTCCCATCGCCCCGAAACCATGAGAACTCAATCAAAAATAGAACAACTGCATGTGGTAATATAGGTGGTGAGGTGCTTGTCCTTTTCCGCCCACAGTATCTGCTATTAACCCCAAAGAGCCTCGAGTGTCGTAAACTAATCTGTCCTTACGTGTACCCGACCTATTAAATTATGATGCGTTGGAAAGTGGAGAGGAAATCAAATTATATGTGATTTCATTATTTGAGGGATATCCTAAATATCACTCAAAGATCTAATTACGAGATAATGAGCAAAGAAACCCATCAAAAATTATGGATTAATTAAGTACTTGATTTTAGCTCTTATTTCAGATTATGTTGCATTTACATAGCCTTTTCGAAGAAGTTTTAATAAACAGCGATGATACATTTCTTTATATGACAATATATGTATAGCTCAGATTTCAAGTCAAGGGCGGATGCTAAGTTTGAAGAGCAATTAACTGGAAGCCGCAGGATAATAGTGATTATTCACATAGATTTTTAGGACACGGCCATTCATTAGATTGCTTTAAGTGTCTAAAGAAATGTTAAAGTGGGATCTTTATAATATCCAATGGAATGAAAGAATACACATCTGGTTTAATGAGGAATACATCGTTGCTGTACAGGTAAGACGATTTTTATCTGAGAGGATTTCTAACGCGGCTAATAAAGAGGATTTTATGGAGAATAATGACGAGATTTGAAATTAGGATGAATTAAGAGTATTCTGAGATCGAATTTCAGCCAAGTTGCTGGCTGGCTAAGGGATCAATAAAGCCGTAAAATTAAAACAAGGAGTTTTTAACGGTTATAATTTGCTAGATTTTCTCCAAGACAAACATTTAATATAACACAATAAACATGTTTTTAAGACACTTTAAATAAGGGGAAGTTAGAAAAGGACCAGAAAAGCTGGATCAGTGTATGACCTTTCTTCATAATAATGCGCAGTTGTTTGAATAAACATCCAAAATTATTTTTTACTGGGATTTGGGGGTAAATCCTGGTTCTTTCACAATTTTGGAGTGCTGGCGATTGTGGTTAAACCCTGGATGGAGATGGTTACTGCTGTAAAAGCATACCCCCTAAAAAAGTCACAAGGGGTTTTCGCGGAAATTCTCCCATTTCACCAGCCCAAAGTTCTTGCCTCTTAGATCCTCCAATTGTCAGAGGCCGAGAAGCTGTCCCTCCACACAAGCTGCGATCCACCTGGCTTGATGTAACCAAGGATAATTTCATGCTGACCTTGTCAATCAATTATATAGACTATAAGCGTGTTTGAATAACCAACCACTCTATACCTTTGCATCGTAAATTTTCTGAGCTTTTATATGAGTTTATCTCACTTGTATTCTTTGGTGCCGATTGCAATGAGTTAACTGGAGTTTCAGAGGTCTAACACATAAAAACTCGCCAAAATCCCTTATTTAACCTTTGTAGTCATAGGAAATTAAAATTAGCAATTTTTTTAAATAAATGGATTTTATTGGTTAGAAATTTGTAAAATGAAGTAGATTTCCATATAAAAAAATATATATGTACAATGTGTCCCAGAAAAAAGTTAACTGTACTTTTAATTAGTATAACTCAAAACCTATTAAAGATTTTTGAGTCTTGTAAAGCAAAATAAATTTACCACCTATTTATGTGTCGATTCTATAAATTTCATTAATTTTCATTTTACGATATTGATACACTAATGGGTTTAGTAGAGGCTATCAAAAATATGTTTGCGCAAGGAAGTAAAATAATGAAACTTCGAAGTTTAAAATCAACAAATATATTTAAATCTATTTTTAACAAATACACCTCTTCATATGGGTGATACAAATTCATTTTTTAATTTTCTAAGTACCGTTTCCTTCCACATGTCCTCCAATTCTTTCCAAGCACAGTTGCGCCTTTGATTGCATTGATTGAACTACCTTTTAGATTAAGTTGTGATTTTCCTTAAGGAAATTGACTTCACGTGTAATACTATCTCTTAACTGGTTGATGCCTTATGGTGGAGTAGAATACACTTTATTCTTTAGATATCCCCATAAGAAATAATTGCACGGTGTTAAGTTAGGGGATCTTGGGGGCCATTCAATTGCATGATTTAGCGCGACAATGAGGTTGGCAAACGTTTCTCTTAGTTTTCTTCTTGCAGCACGCTGTCTATGAGCTAGTGCGCCGTCCGAATTCAGCATAGTGTATTGAATTTATTACCGTAAATCTGTCTGAGTCTCGGCAATATCCTTTCGTTTTTCATGCTCAGGTAGGCAGCACCATCAAAGTTATTCTCTTAAAACAATGGGCCGACAAGATAGTCATTCCCGCATATTCCGATCCACAGAGACACTTTCTGCTAACAAATACGTGTGTCAAATTTAAATGCTGGGGGCTGAGTCAGCAGCGCATATTGCCTAATGTTATGGCTATTTACCTTTCGATTCATGAAAAAGGCTGCCTCGTCACCAATCACAATGTTTTTCAAGAAACGAGCAGGTTTATGGAGAAACCATTCTTCAAATTGTCTACGACGAGGAAATTTAGTTTCAAGAAGCTGGTGTCTTGCATGTATCTTATGGGGATGACATTTTAAGTCATGTTTAATAATGTGGTAAAATGATGACTTTGACAATTTTAACCAATTCTTTCTGACTGATACAAGTGGATTTTGAACAAATTTCATCTAAACATTTTCGATATTTTCTGTTGTTCTTATGGTTCTCATACGACCCTAACGACCTTTATATAAATTTAAGCATGTTCCTTCTTGTTTGTATTTGCGAACATTTTTTCAAATTGTGGGTTTGCTTGGTGGGTGCCTACCTAAAAAATGTTGTTCAAATGAATTTTTTACTTGTTTAATACTGCCAGTCTTAATAAAGTTTGTTAACTGCATGATTAAAAAGGTTCTATGGAAGTAAACTTTTACACAGAAACGCTTTGATTTGCTTAATAAGCAATAATGACGAGACCATACGACAGTATGGCTGTAAAACCACGGTAAAATGGCCTAGGCTTTGCTTGAAGTATCGCACAGTGACCAAGGCTACCTAGGCTCCATACGATTCTCTTGAAAGTGCACGGTGGCCTAGCCTTCCTAGTCTTCGTTTCATTATTTTACTTCTTTCCGCAAACATATATTTGATAGCCTCCACTAAACCCATTAGCGTATCAATATCATAAAAGAGAATTTAGTGAAATTTCCAGAATCGACATTTCTAATAGTTTTTGATTTATACTAATTCAAAGTACGGTTTACTTTTTTCCGTGAGGCCCGGTATATAAAGCCGCCATATTTGATGTCCAATACATTGGACATTGTGACGGAAGTTGAGTATATTTATTTTGTATCATACGCATGAAAACAATTTCTTTCTCTTTTTGTTCAAAGTGCTTTTTGGCGCTTTGAGCATACAAACATTTTTTTTCTTGCAATTACTGTTTGCATATCGAGAGGCATTGCTTTGGTTCGCAAACTTAGGAAAATGAGCCATCATGTCTAAGCGTGTAGTTACCGATGGATTAGGTATTGGAGCTATACATGGCCGTTTGGATTCTGAAGTACTGCTTGCATTCATGTTATTCAGGGTATGAAACTTGTTAGCCTTCAGAAGCCCATCTGTAACTTCTTCCCTGAATGCCAACAAATCAGGGATGTCTTTCTTTTGAATCCCGATCTTCAGGGCTTGCTTTCTTTATTGCAACCAACTGTTACATACTGCCATTTCCACAGAGTGGAAAATAACTCTCAGGGTCCATTTCCTAGATTGAATAAATATTCGTTACAGGGCAAGCAATTGATCAATCATATCAACTCCTCCCATTTTCATGTTATATATAGCCACAATATCAGGCCTTGTCACTTCAATATACTCTTTGGGCTTCTTCTCCCATCTTTTCACTTTTGTAGCTTTACCACATTACATGTCTATTATCAAACGACCCTAGAACAACTACTTCATGATCATTATCTACCCTGTGATCATAACTGCCACGACCTTCCTTTTTTAATTCATTTTTATTTTTTAGTCGACATTCCTCAATTCTATTATCGCCTATAGTACCGACAGAGCAAATATCTCTACTTTTTAGATGTCGGATGAGTTAAAGTGATGTGAAAGATTTGTCGAATGCAATCTTGAAATTACACCTAGAGGGTAGTATTTTACAAAGCTGAAGAACAACACTGCCCCCGAATCTAAATTCCTGATATTCTTTTTCAATTTCAGTTCTTTTACCCTGATAAGCAATAAAATTTGTAATCAGTCCATCAGATGTACATAAAACAAATATCTTTATCCCCCATGGGTTTGGTTTCCCCCTATGTACTGTTTGACATTAAGCTGGCCAGTAAAAGGTATCAACATTTCATCGACACTATAATATTCATCCCTGGGTACTTTCATACATCTATCTTTCACACTGTCTAGAATAGGCCTAACCTTCCAAAGTCTGTCATCATTTTGTGGTTTATCATTCACATCAACTAAATGCAAACATGATGGTAGTTTGAAAAACCTATTTACCAGCATTGCTTCAGCAATACCATGTATCCTTGTCCCTGATTTGGATGACCAGTACATTCTTACCCTAGGCAAACCTAACGAGCCCATTTTCATGCGAATGCCAATAAGCACCTCTGTCTTATTAGAATTAGTATGAATACTTGTCTCAGTACTATTTATAGCATACTGATTAGTTTTAGCAGCCAAAAATTCCATAATTGAAGCTGGTAAGTACTCTTTGAATAGATCATAGGGCTTTGGTAGATGTGCAACCTCTTCATTTATATTTATATCATCAAACTTCAAATTTATGCTCCTAATATTCAAAACACGCTTCCTCCATGCTGTGTTTTTAGTTACTCTTTTCATTTGTTTATGTGGTCGAGCACTAACTGTAGCTTCGTCTTCTGCACTCTTCTGACTTGAATCATCAACCTTTTGAAGAGTATAACCAACAGATTCTAACAGTGTGGATTCGGCATTCTCTTCATCATCTCAATCTATCTCTTCACAATTATTCAACATTTGCATAACTTCGTCATATTGCCTTGTTCTGGGTGGAGGGCCCCTATCTGAAAAATAAAAATACACTTCAGTATATACGTATAGAGGGAGAGACAGACAAACAGGCAGAGGGAGGGCGGATAGTCAAATTGTGAAGTTCGCAGATAGAGACGAGAAAAACAAATTAAAATATTTGATTAGGTAGGCAGGACTCTAACCCACAACTTCTGCGTGCCGGGCGACCACGGTACTAACTGAGCAATGAAGTACCATATCAACTAAAGTGTCAGAAATCAAATAATCTTCTCCCTCTTTGAGAATTCATTCTTTGGCACCATGCATGTACACCACAAATTGTGTACGCACATATATATATATATATATATATATATATATATATATATATATATATATACACACAGAGAGAGAGAGAAAGAGGGAATAGCCTAATTTTGAAGTTTGCATGCAGATAGAGAAAACAACTAAAAAAAAAAGCGGCGGGACTCGAACATACATCCTTTATTTGCTCGGCATCTGCGCCGCTGAATGAGCAACGAAGCACTATGCTAAACAGAGGTTCAGAAATCAAGTCATCTTTCTTCCTCTTTGAAAATTACACTTTATCTACATAATCTGAGACACACGGTCCAATGTATTGGTCACTATAGCATATACATCATGGTTTAGGCTTTTTAATTACAATCATTATGGCTGCAATGCACTGGAGCATTGAATAGCTTCTATATTATATGATAAATAACAATATATTCAAAATTGTGAAGACTGTTGGGATTTATATCGATATAACAAAGTGTAGCCTACCTCTGGCATCGCGGCGAATTAATGCGTTCATCCCCCGACTCACTGTTGCTTTACTAAGGCAAAATTGGCAGATTACTTGTTCATATACAAATTCTGGGAGTCCAACAAACAGGACAGTAGGCCGCAAATGCTGAAAAATTTCAAAATAGTTGTATTAAAAAATGCTAAAAAAGTGTCCAATGTATTGGACAAGGCGACTGAAGGGGTTAAAGAGAATAATCCTCTTACCCTTGTAATCCTTTTGAACGAGAATTACTAAGTAAATCTATTCACCCAACTTTTTGTACAAAGTACTCGTTGTGATCTTTGTAAATAAAAGGGGAATCTTTTTTTACAAATCATTGAGAAGAATATCATAATATATTTTTCCCTGAGAATTAAAATTATAGTGATGATAAATTTATTAAATAGTGAATTTCCTATCAAATAAATTATAACTGTTAGCGATTTTTTCGAAATACCATAAAGAGGGGATATGGGAGAAGAAAGGAGAGGCTGATACTATAAAAAACACGAGTATATTTAATCAGAAATGGATTCATGAATGATGGAAAATTAGAGTAGGATTACTGACGGACTGCCACCTACTGCAACCTACATCAGATAACCAAGGATGCCAGTATAGAAAAGTCAAAGACCAGCACTAACAGGGATGCACATGTACTTAGGTCATCTGATAAGCCGTTTTCTCTCAAGACTAATTGCCTTTTCCCTGGTAATCCATCCAGGTTTGAGAGGAAGCGGAAAACGCAGGATGTCGTTCAGGTAAAGACACATGAATTGAAGCAAACGTTGCTGACCATATGCCGTGAACAAACCGATGTTTGCTCAGATACTATGAAGGCACGTATTCTGTAAAGGTGACTTGCTTGCAGAAGATGTAATTTACCACCATACATGTAGTGTTACCTTTTAGGAAAATAAACAGATACAATTGCTTATATCACGAACACCAATGAATCCAAGAGATTAAAGTTCGGACACCCTCTGGTCGAGGAGAAGAAACCAGAATTCTTGCAAGTGGAAAATATCTTCAGCAAAATAATGACGAGCAGATCACCAACAATGATGTCAATGACGTTATGACACAGTTCGTGCACATCTAATTGTTTACGCAGCATCCAATGCCTTGCTGTTGACATATGTGCTGGGTGCGCCTTTACCATGCCTAATTTAAACATCAAATGGCACTGCGAATGAAGATCAGAACTTAGCCGAAGCTGCTGAAAGGCCGCTACATGACCAACTCACAGATCTAAGCAATAATGCTTAATTCAACGAAGCTTATAACTTCTATGAGACTCATTATGGCTAGGATACTGTCTGTGGAAGAAGCCTTCAAGCCTGACATCTTGAAACGAATCAAAGGCAACCTTCAGAAGAATGCTAATGCAGGTGCCAGATGGGCTACTCAAATAAAAAAAAAGAATCAGGATGCATGCCAAGTCAGCAAAGATATCGCATAGAACTACGGCGCGCTGGGTTCAATATATGGACATCTTAGACATTCTAGGTAAATACATTAGGGCAAGATTAATGTAGCCCAAGACAAGATAGACCCACAAGATTTTTTCAGAGACTAATCGCTGTTGCGCAGACTAGACATCAGAAGAATTGGAGTTGGCTTCCAAATAAGAATTCTGCAGCTATCCGTCATCCCTTTTTGATTCCTCGTCAGTCCCGAGAGCTCACAAGTCAGTCTTTGCTGATACCTTCTGTGGTCTTCTGGAATCCGATGTCCCAGCTGATATCTCTAATTATGGGAAATGACATGTTTTGCATAGCAAGGCATTTCTTCATCGAATTCCATGGTCTCGTGGATCTACATGCAGATATATTCGTCCAGTACAAAGATTATGTAAAATAAAGTACGGACATTTCACAGTCGTGTTTGATGGTTATGAGAGTACCAAACACAATGGAGAAGAAATCGTATTCTTGGAAACAACATTACCATTTACAGCAAAGTACCACAGCCTGCGCGTGCCTAGAAAGTCCAAGAATGGAAGGGATGTACAAATGAACTTCCAACAAGGCTTGATAGCAGAAGTGTGACGATGGTTTTGTGCCAATTTAGACACAATTAGCTCCAGTTCCTGAGAAGATGATACGTGTCATTAGATGCAATAGCCATTCTAACTGTCACACCATAAGATGTAGATGCAAAAAGCACAACTTTGAGTGCACTCCAGTTTGTCGAAACTGCAGGGATCTGTCTGCAAAAACACTACATCTGCTACTGACCAAGATTATGACTTCATATGCTCTATTTTTCTCAAATTTTCCGAAAAAATGCCTCTTTAATTAGAATCTACTTTCTAATGTAATTTTTTATCTTAATTTAAAAACCTTCATCAGGCAGATGTGATTTCCCAAGTGGAATTGTGAATTTTAACTTCTTCCAATGAATTACATAATTATATTATATTATCATAGACTTGATTCAATAAAACTTCGATATAAATGAATGTGCTCATTCTTTTACCAGAGGATAGTAATAATGTCTCTGTATATGTAAATATACAGGGTGTTCCAAAGGTCACGCACCATAGAAGAATTAGGTAAGTTTCTCCTATGGTGCGTCACTTTTCGGACACACTGTATTTTTAGCTAGATATTAAACCACAACCAAAGTATAGACCAGCGCAACAAAAGATTGAGGTAATTTAGAAATTTCTCCCCAAAATATTAATTTTGTTGTCTCTGATGCCACCACGGTCGCCTTGGCAACGCGCCATACCGTACCGAAATATAACGTTTGTTTACTCATCCTCGACACGAGTCTCACTATTGAAATAAAGAATAAAATGGCAACTTTTTGATGATACAACTTTCGTTGTGGTTTAATATCTAGTCAAAAATACTGCGTGTCCTCAAAGTGAAGCACCATAGGACAAACTTACATAACTCTCCTATGGTGCGTAACTTTTGGGACACTCTGTATAATAGGTATCGCTAGGGATATATATGTTCTTATATAAGCAAAGGTTCTTGAATGAAAATAATTTTTCGAGGTAAAATAGTGTAATTTTAGGAAAAAAATGCTATCATTTTTATTTTGGCCTCAAAACATTTCTTGTTTTACAAATAATCTTGTGTATATGAAAGTAAGCTCATTCCTTGAAAAGGCCTTTAAGAATAAAGACGAAAACACTCGGAATCCTCTTTCACTTTTCCTTTGTGGGTTATCTGCAGTCTTTTTTGTATATGTATATACTGACCATAACTAGAAACGAGGAGAATGCAAAAAAACATATTTAGAACTTGAAATATCGATATTCACATTTTTGCTTCAAGTCGGGTTTGCTAAGGGAGGGGGAATTTTTTGGTGTTATTGTGTTGTACATTTACACCAAATAGTGATCTTAGAACTAACACCTTATTGAACGTGGGGAGGATATTCCACAACAAGAGAGGGTGGATATGATGCAGGAGGTGCGGGACTCATTATTAAAATTTTAATATTTTCCCAACCCCATTAAATAACCATTATAGTATAATAGTGCTAGTTCATTGAATACAAACTTTGCCCTCACGTGTGGTTTGTTATTAGATATATTAAGCTGAGTTGTACAATTCAATTTAGGTAATGGAGGACCTCATTAAGTAATAACCTTAGTTCACAAATTTCCTCAAGTATAATAAATATGTATATGAAAGATTGTTATCTTGTGTTCTTCAGGGTGGGTCAGGTATAATTATTAATTTTTTAAGAGGTATATTCAACACGAAAATTACCCAGTTGGTAAACATATCAATCACTTACCTTTGCTATTCTCTAGACTGCACCGATCTTTCTCATCTCCTTTTTACAGAGTCCGACGAGTTTTCACGGTTTAAAAGCAAACAATAATCTTTGGTATTTTTTTCTTCTTTTTATAATCAGCCGAAATTTGAGACAACTCATTCTCAAAGATCCTTCTTCATGTTTTGTTCATTTTCAATGGGTTTTGCAAAACAGATTGTGTCATGTTAACCTTTCAGGTGGGTCAGCATGTATCATTCTGCTTTTTCTGTTGCTACCACATTGCGTTTTTCTTGGTTTAGGGTTCCTACACTATCTTAATTACCTCAGCATCTTTGGTTTCGCCTCTAGAGCTTTTTTTCCTTTCTTCTTGGTTGCATGGTATTTGTGTAAACTATCTGAAATGTAAAAAATTGTTTTAGGAACAAGTTCTGAAATAATATTCTCATATAGCTGCAAGCTCAGAGGAGAGAAGAACTAATAGAGTAGTGCAACCTCAATCGGGATCGGCAGAAAATGTAAGGCTTTATTTTGAAACTGTTATCATCATCCATTATACATATTTCAGTTACTTCATGTTGATTTTTTCCTGTACTACTGGATGGTCATTAGTACACGTAAAGAGCTTCGACAACGATTCCTTGCAAGTCCTGTATAGTCATTGTCTTTCCTGGATGATCTTCGCTCCAATTTTATAATGTAGCACTGCAGGAACTTAAAAAGAAGATTCCTTATTTTTCCGTTTAGTAGTCTTCTAGTCTTGAATTAACATGGATTTTTTTATCATGTCCATTTCGTAGCTTTGTCAGCTACGAAATGGACATGATAAAAAAACATTTTATTAAAAGAGGACGTCATTTTCGTCATCCAGCCCAATGGATGTGCTGATAGCTAAAAATGAATACGGAAGCAAACAAAAATTGGTGGAATTGGTTTGTTAATAGCGCTAACTACAAGCCACATTGTCACGATTTTTCCACTTTCACCATAGGCGCATCCTCCAACCTGCTTGATTTCTTTCGCACCAATAATGTGAGTCAGAAGCTTCACTGTGGTTGCACCAATCTCTCCTACAATATTTTTACCTTTCCATGCCATTAGCAAGGTTGTTAAAAGAGAATAATCCATTATTCATTAAATTTTATGGCTCTGTTGAGACTTGTTACCTTTGGTGTTGTATATGAGAGGGTGTGGTTTCTTTTAGTAAAATTTGAAAATTCAGTCCGGTCCAGTTATTTCGTGCTCACTCAAATTCGCTATACTTTATCTTCTTGATTTTAAATTGATAAGAAAATTGACTCAGCTCTTTGGGTGTCAGTTTCTGTGAAATTAAACCAAGAGCCTTCTATGGGCATGAAGCAGTAAGCTTGGTTATTTCTATCTTTGTAACCTTTGTTATTCTAGCATTGATCTAAGGCTTTAGAATTTAATTTTAATAGAGAGTGATTTGGGATTTATTGAGTGGTTAGATAAAATCAGGCAGCTAGATACGATTAGAGGTGACAATTCTGAAGTCAAAAGTATAATTTCCGTTTATCCGGTGAATTTCTAAAAAGACTGTTCTTTGCAGGGATTATTATATTGGGAATGTTTAATAATAAGTAGCAATACTTATATAATTTTGTCATCTTTATTTCTATAATAATAACGCTATTATTCGTTTTATTGTGTTATTATTTTATGTTAGATTAGGTAAGCTAGGGAGTTTAAGGTATGTTCAGTTAGGCTTATTATTAATGGGAGAATTCGGATCCCTAAAGTCTAATTTCAGTGTATCAAAGAAAATATATAAAAAAGCCCCTATTTCGCTCATTAAGTTATTGGGTAGGTTTAATAAATTACAGTGTATTTATCAATCATTTTTGATGAACTCTTTACTAATGATCACACGTTCAGCCGCGTTTTCATAACACCTGCCTTACACCTATCGGCTCACTCTTTCTTTTTTCAAGGCACGAATCGTGTTATTAACTCTGAATTAAAAAAAATCTTAATATCAACATATTCCGATGGAATTCAGAGCATACAACTTAATTCTTTAAAACAAAGTTTACATAAGACTTGAAGACAGCCATTACAAATAATCAAGTGATATTTATTCTACCTGTTGTTTCTGTAAGATGTATGAGGAAATTCTTAAGGGCAAGAATACTTACTCAGGGGGCCGAAATTCTTTGTTTGTTTAATACTCGTTTAAAGATCTCTTTCGGATGTGAAATGAAACCTCTGCACAATGTGGTTGATGGTGATGCATACGCGCCACAATAAACTGAATGGCATCTGCTGTTGCATATAATGATAAATAGCAGTGTATCAACCTGGTCAGGGTATGCAAAAAGCCGAGATCTCCTGTCCCGAAATTAGGTATACTACTACCCTATCGCTAGGACTACACAACAAAGGAAAGAGTGGTGATGTTGTGCTGTAAAAACAGAAGGGAAATGATAGCAGTTTTATTTTTGTCAGAGTCTTAACGTTGTGGAGTTACTTAGCCTCGCTCTGGTAAATTCAGCGCTTCTGTCAATGGGCCGCTATGCCTAAAGTTTTGTATCCGTGTTCGCTGGGATCCAACCCTTGCTTTGACGCTAAAATTCCAATGCCATATCCAAAAGTCTAGCGATAGCTCGTAAGCATACCTATCTAAACTTAATGGTAGAAGATCATGTCAAAAATCTTTTCTTTAATACAATTGAAGCTTATTTTAACCTTTTGTGGTCAGAAATTCTCTTGTCGTAGCCGTCAGTGTTCTGATTCTAAACCAATTATTTGCGAGAACAACTTCAAGTTTTCTTCAGTTTCGAAAACAAAATCCCCGATTCCTAACTTTCAACCACTCTTTTTTCCTTCTACCTCTGCCATCATTTCAAGACCACTTAATTTCCATATATATTTGTATTTTTAGAAGCCTAAATTGAATATGTGGCATTTTAAATTTGGAATTTCAACTGCCTCATTTACTTCGTCACATTGACACTCAGAGAAAAATGGAAGAAAATCTGACTTAATTCAATTTCGGCTTCATTTTGTTACATATTTACCAAAAAATTAGTACAAGTTCAACAATGGTTTTATTAAATGAGTTATCGTTAAAGTAAATACTTATCCTTCTATAAAGCGAAGTTTTTTCTTTCTAAAAACAATAAAAAACACATGCAACTCAGATTTAAGTTCAATAAATCACTCTTTTTATCTGCTTGTTTACATATTTATGTAATTCAGCAAACAATGATGAATGTTTAATAATAAAAGATCAAATTTCAGTGATTTTTATACAAACAAGGCAATAAAAATAATTAACTTAGGGAAATCATATACAATGAATGACTTATTAGAGAGTTAAAACTAACCATTTGAATACACCAAGATTTTTTAGCATTAATTTTGATTTATTAATCACAATATTATTAAAAATGACGAAAAAGAAGCAACATTGCAGGAGAGTATGTTGGTCAGAACACTCATGTAGTGGAATTAAGGAATGATATTTAAGACGAATAAAAGATTTGAGTGCGCAGTGTAAATAGAAAGTTTGAGAGCGAGGTTAGATGTAAGTTACTAGGTGTGGTGTGCAATTTATCGCTAAACTTCTAAATAAAAGAAAATAACACAGAGTTTATGATAAAGAGTGGAAGGATTTTCCTATTCATTTGATTCAATCAAATCATTGTGTGCTTCGACCACGACCTCCAACTTAGGTCGGAACCTGCGGTAAGCCTTATCGACGGTCCTTCGGTTTAACTATGTGAAAACAGGGGTGATTCCGAACCTTAGCTCCACCTCACTGGTGCAAGAGGACTTGCTGGTCTCTCTCTCAATTACGCACATAAGGTGGCAACGTGAGTAGTTGAGGATCCATAATATTTATCATTAAAATTAAATAAATAAATGAAGTTAAATAAAGAAGGAAAATGCCACATTTCGGAAATATGGCGACCTTGTTTTGAAATAAAACCAGAACAAAATTCTACGGCAGTACTGCTTAAAAGACCACAATAACGTGAGAAAATTGACTAAATTTCTTTATTTTATTGTTAAATACCTTAGTGAGTATATTTATGAGTAAATATACCTCAAAAAAATCTATCTATCATAAAATAATCATATATTAAATTGTCGTTCTTGCAAAGAAATTCAACAGAACGTGTGACATGACTAATTGTGGAAGGTTTACCTCAGCTGAACAACTAGAAAAGACATTACCTTGAGCAATTGAGAAAAACAATTCACGCAACTCTCCCACACATAGCTCTATCTTGCAACTTCATGAGGGATGTCTAAATATTTATATCTGATTAACAGCCTTTTAATTTACACTGCTCAAAAGCCCCTGCAGGCGCGTTCGACACTTTTGGTTTCGTGGGCAGATGAGATACTTCCTTTATTTATTCAGGCTAATTAGTTCGTTGCAAAAATGGCAAATTTACCTATGAATTCTGCTAAATTTTAATAAAACTGAAAGTATGATAGTTATTGAATTGCAAAAGCAATTAATATTAATTTTGAAAAGTAAATTATTAAATTACCATTCTAAGGAACGTATTATCATAGGAAATTTTAATCAATTGCTGAGAGTGGTGGGAAGCATTATAACTGTTGACTAGCGTCTAAACTAATCTTTTACATATGCAGTTTAGAACGATTTATAAAATAGGTTTTGTTCGCAATACTGATTTAAGTAAAATAGGTCGACAGCAAATTGTATCCACGTGAGTATCGCAAGTTGAATTTAATGCACTGGGGAAACAGCAATTGATTTGAATTGTTAAAGGGAATTTAACGGGGTGAAAAAAGGTTTCTCAAATGTTGTTTCTTTCACTTTCCGATTTACAGTTAATTTCTTTGTTTTGTGACCATTTCTATATATGTATCGCTTATCATTTTGTCTAATACTATATCTTTCACACACAGACCAGGTAAATGGCAATGGAATTAAGTTGCTTAGGGCAACTTAACTGGGTGAAAAATGTTTTCTGAGTTAAAAACGTGTGATACAGAATGTTTTTCCAAGTTTAAAGGGAATCCCAGGCACAGCCTCGGTTAGAATTTGGATCTATCACAATTTCAATCCTGCTTTTGGTTAAAAATTTTCTTCTACAAGTTAAATGCCACATTGACCCATCTTCTGGCTTAGGTAGAAAAGAGTAAACCAATAAAACAGTTTAAAACTCTGATAGACAACATATTACACGATTTACAACTAAATGGACGTCGAACGACCCTAAAATTCATCAAAAGCTTTTTTGAGGTGCCACTATCCCTTGAGACTACTTATAACACCCCCCTCTCTCTCTTTCCATTTAATTAGTGGCCTCTGAATGGCACTTACGAGAAAAATAAACGAGCGGAAAGTGAATATTCCCTTTCCTGATCGAAGACACTAAATCTTTCTCTCCCCTCGAGAAACATCTAAAAAGAAATAGATTTCACCAAGGAATATTAACTTTTGTTTCCAACTGAAGCTGACGCCATCTAAACAATTGTAAAAGTTTTCTTTTACTGGATTTAACCTTTTAAAATCTCACCAATGAAAAATACTGAAGCCTTTTCCACTTTGCTAAAATTTATGTTGCTATGTAGAATTGATTCCAGTTCAGAGCAGAAAAATAAAACCCAAAATGCATTGATCAACAATTGTTATATCGAAATAGTATTTCACTTGTTATGGCTTGTAATTTTATAACACCTTTCCTTCAAAAATGTTGTAACTAATACAATTTTATTTATACCTATACGATTGATATAAAAGCAGTAAATATCTTAGATAGATAAGTTTCTAGTTACTAATTTCTACCCTGAGTTGATTAAAAAGGCGTTGCTGTGAAATATGGTTGCGGTGAGTGCTACGATAGGGTAATTGTAACTAATATAATTTAGTGGTCTGATAATTATAACTATACAAGATAGTTAATTATTGGCGCTGGTTGAATCCAAGAGGTAAAAACAAAGATGTTTAAAGCCAACTAAATAAATAGGAAGACGATTCAAAAATCCTTTCGGTAAATTATAGATCAAATTCAAATTAATTTATTCGGTCGTCAACCTCAATATTTACGAGTAACTATAGCAAATGGTCGTAGTTTTCATTGAGCAACCAACCCATGCAACAATTTCCAAGCCACGACGTGTGTGGAAAAGATCTCTTTTCTCTCCAATGGCTTACCACAACTCCACGTGATCCCGATAAATCCTGTAATAAACCCAGATGCAAAGGATACTTTTTAGCAGACCAACTGTGAAATATTAAAATAAATGTAATTTCAAATATTCAAATTTATTTGAATCAGATACATAAACTTATTAATATTTTTAGATATTTACTTCAAGATTTGTATTTTGGATAAATATGCTCAAAGAACTGTGGCTAATTCAAACTAGTCTTCAATGTTACAAAATCGACAATAAAGCAAAAGATATTCGCCAGGGGGCCCATCTGGCAACTGACACTAATGGCAAAAGCCACCATTATTATACTGTGCTATTATCAACCTAATAAAATCAAAGAAAATAAACAGAGAAAAACAACAAATAAACAAAAATAACAACCCCCAAAAATTGTGCAACCAGCAACCTGCTGGCAAATATATGATGGTGAGACCTGGCAACCTTAGCTTATTATGGCATATTTGGTGACACTGAGAAGAGTGACGAATTATACTCTATTGTCATCGCCTGACCATTCGCTCAAATCCCTTGCTCACTCCATGCCAAGTAGTAGCATCATATGGCCAACCACCAAGCTCTACATTCACGCGAGCTGCAGCCGCGTGAGTTGAGCAACCAAGAATAATCCCTTCCTGAATTAATTGGAGTGTGTTTGAGCACTAAGATCATCCAGAATTGGACATTTAATCGTAAGGTAAAAATAATGCAAGAGAGTTAAAGAGAGTAATTTGGCTGTAATTGGGTTGCTGATTGTATAGTACCAAGGTATTTTCATGCTCTAGGAAGATATTGATATTAAATGTGATTTTACAGGATGAGATTAGTCTTCAAAAGGAAAAGATGAATAAATAGTTCTATGGAGTCTGGGCCAAGTTGTTGAAGTGAGTGTCAAGTGGGTGTGGAGATTTTTTTTGCTCATCATTGCGAACATTACCTAAATTTGTAGAGTACTGATTTCGTGTTAGAGAGCAATTTTTGAACGGTGACTTTTGTGCATCATGGATACAAACATATTATCAGCAAAGTGTATTAAGTTGTTCAAACATCTAAAGGAGTCCACAAAATATATGCCTGGAACAGTGTTTATACAGTTGACAGGGGTGAGAGAAAACTCATGGTTGTTCAGGTTGGATGTGAACGTAATTTTGAAATGCCAATGACTCTGTTCTTTATCTAGATTATTACAATAATTTTGTGATTTCCAATATGAAAGACCTTGAAATCAAATTTAGACCAGTGTAATCAATATGTGTGAACAATTTAAAGTATGGTTTGTTCGATAATTAAGACATGAAATCCGTCAGACCGTCTAATATTTGTACAGAATGCGTGTTAATGAGTGGATAAGATTTTACTCTCAATAATATGAGTCTTTTTACATCTATTTTTCGAATATTATGGATTAGGTGGAGTTGTGAAAATAAATATGTAATTTGATAAACTTTATGACCACCTAATTTAATTATTGGATTAACGATTAACGGAAGCAAATTTATGAGAGGAATAAGAAATAGGAAGTGATAAGGATTCACTAAAGAAAAGAGATATTATTGAAGAGATTAAAATAGCAGTGTTTCTAAATGAAATTTGAAAGAGTCAAAAAAATTAAAAATTTGAAGTTTTATAACGGCTCCTATTATGTACTTGATTGTGAGTAGAGAGAAAGGCAGATGAGCCCCATATGCCATAGACGCAGTGCATTTTTACTTCGGTTGTTTAGATGCTTGGATTCGCAAAGAGCGTCTTTGATACAAATGCATTCGAAGAGAGACCTCTAAAGTCTTTGGCTTCAAAGGCCAAGGGGTTAAATTCATTAAGCAATAATACACTTCTCTTTTGTTTGAAAAAGATCTCTGAATTATTTTAGAAAATAAATTCTATCGCTTGAACTGTTTCCATTTAATCACAAAAGTTTAAATAAAACCAATATATTCTCTTAGACATCTAATACATAAGTGGAAATCCATCCACATCTATCTCACGAAAAGTATAGGAAAAGGTATGACTGCTAACAGAAGAATAAAATCTTTGACAATCAAGTTTCGGTAAGATTTTTATATCACCTTAAACATCTATTTGAGTTAATATGCAAGCAACTCGCAATGTTTGTTAAAAGATCGTAGATTCAAGTGGAAGAGACATACATTCTCACATAATTTGGAACGGCGAAAATTAAATGGGATTTGAATAATTTTCATCAGTAATTGATTTCGGCTAAGAGAATGACAGCATGGAAAGTGGAGTATCTTAGCGTGTAATTCCTTTTCATTAGTTTTACTGAGGTCAGAAATTTGGTTTTGTTTACTGGTACTGAGCTGAAGGACGAGGGCCAGTTTGAGTGGTTATTCAATGCAAATTAAACTATGGCTATGTAATGATTTTAGGTTTGAGTTGGATAAATTGAGATTTTCCTTCCTTTTTTTAATAAAATTATATTTTGATAGAGAGGGTTACACAGGTCACTCTGCCGTCATGAAAGACTGGGAAGAGTTTGTTGTTTAGTATACCGATATATAAAACTGAATTTGTGTGTTGTTAGATTGAAGATTATGCTGTCGTATACACAGTGAGTACTTGGAGATATCGTTATTCGTTGACATGTGAGCTATGGTTTGGTGTAGAGGAGGGAAAATATTACCGACACTGAACTTTGGTAAATTGTAGAATATGGATCTGAACTTCTCAAATTTATGCAGAGATGCAATAAGGCGAACCTTGAAAGATTTGAACATATTGTTTGGTGTCGTTGTCCTTTACAAGGGAAGCCATACTTGAATAGGTTTGATTTTTAGAAGAAGAACTAGGTTGAAGTGACTTGGTAGAAAATGTTTATCTTGCTCCATTTTCCACGAATTTGGAAAGGTCAGACGGAAATGCAATGGGGAATATTATAGGGCACAGAATGGGCTTATTTCTGGCACGATATCTATTTGAAGAAACGGTACCGTAATAATATAGCATATGAAGCATTTTTATGGCACTCGAAGGTGGTGTGGTCAGTTTTATAGCACCACTCACAAGCTCGAAAGTCAATGTATATCACTACTTTTATAATACTTAGAGGAATATGGGGATAAAAGAAAATAAATACTAGTTATCTTAGCAATAAGGCAGGCGCCATTATTTACATATACATATATGTACAACCCGATCAAAATTATGATAATTTCATGGTAACGTAGAATTATTTGAAGCCATTTTAAAACAAAAAATGTGCCACTAGCTTTAGTGGTGTTTGTAGAATCTGATCTGAGGCCACAATTAGTAAACCTGAACACAATTATAAGGGTATTTTGACACTGGGATGTCAAAAGAGTAGCTTTACTTCATTGCGTTTTTAAGAGTTAATTAGCCCAGATTAAAAAAATAAAACTTAACTCGAATCTTTTCATGCATTGACCTGTGTAAAGACATGGGAACATTACAATGACCCTGCTCGACTTTAAATCGGTTTGCCGCTCAGCGAATGTGAAAAAACGTTTCGAATGGATGCCTCCGGTTGATCAGTCCAAATAAACTTTACCATCGCAGAAAATATACGCCTTCAACTCTAATTCCGCAAGTTGATTAAGGAAGAATACAAGATTCAACCATCTAAGGAATAACTTCGCTAAGTCAAATTGATTTTGAATGATCTTTATTTCAAATTTTAACTTTTATTTATTAAATTGTAATTGCTTAAGACTCAGCAACTACTTCCACAATAGATAGATTTGAAGATCAGCGCCGAGAAACAAGTCAAGTTGATTGGGTAAAATTATTTCGAGGGTACAAAGGACTAGTAGACGACTTTAATGATAAATATATTTTAATGGAAAATTCTAAATCGTCCCAGTTTTATGGTTTGATGGTCTCACCTATTTTCCTATTTCTTTCACTTCTCTCATTTTTAGTCGCGGGTGACTCTACATCTCACTATGTAGGTGGATACCCGTTTTGGTTTTGGTTGTTTTGGTAATTACAATGTTATTTTTCTACTGATTCTAACCAAACATTTAAACCCTGATGTTGTTTTACATGCTCTTTCGAATGATATAACTGACAAGGTTCTCCACAAGTTAGCCCAGGAAATATTTTGTTTTTGGCAATAACATCATAACTATTCGGCCGATTCTAACGAAATTTTAAACCTTTATGTCGTTTTACATTCTTTTTCTAATGATATAGCTGTCAAGCTCCTTTGAAGGTTAGTCTTGGAATTAGTGAAAGATTTGAAGTCGTAAGGTCATAAATCAGCAAATGGAAAAAAACGTTTCGAATGGATGCCTCCGGATAATCAGCAGGCCTTGTTTTTCTCTAAATTTGTAGCGATTTTTTTAAATCGTTAAAAAGAAACTTGAAATTACTGCCCATGATACAACACCACATGGCAGCAATATTGGTTCTCTATATGCATACAGCATTGAGCAGTTTTCTGTTGACAAGAATAATTTTTATAAAGCTACACCATTCTTTGAGTCTTCTAGTATAATATTACGTTATTGTGTGGCATCGGGGCATATATAATTATATCATCAAGAAAATTGCTGAATAGATTAAGACATCCGTTCACGAGTTTAACGCTTATTTTAGCATATGAACTCTCCTAAACAGATCATCAATTGGGAAAGGCAGAATTTATTTATGCCTCTAATGACTGGCTGAAATGAATAGTTTATTGATTTCATCCTATATTTCAATCTCTCAAAATGGAAATCTTGGTTCATTTGAGCCTCCCAGATGGGAATCCAGTGACCATTCTAGTTTGTAAAAATTTCCTTTACCTATTTTTGATTTCTTTGATTCTATTTAATTATTGAATTTTTGCCCTCTTTGCATATAAGGAACGTCCTAGATCAATATTTTGGAAGTCATTATACAGATGAAAAAATGGAGCGTGATGCTTTGAAACTAGTTTGTACTTCTACCAATAAACACGTTTTCCTGTTCGAAAGATCTAGAATTTGCATGGTAAGTAAATGACAGCAATACCAATTCAGGATGAAATGTGAAAGGTATTATATTAAAAGCAAAATAAATATTGGCTAGCAACTCAAAAATGTGGCTAACTTGGAAAATTCAATCATTGATAATTAGTGGTTTTGCTAGGAAATCGGATGTTGTTTTTCTATAAGGCCACTGGAAGTAGAATAATATTTATTTCATTCTCCTTGTTTGTAACTTGTTTTTTATTGCTTAGTTTGTCGTTGATTTTCCTAAGGATAGAATAGTTTTGTATGTTTGGCCTTATTATTTTCTTCGAGATAATATTCTTCTTGTCCCTTTCCATTTATCTGTTAAATTTATTTGCCAACTTTGGAACATTTATTCGTACGTTGTCTATATTAGAATTTTAAATAATTGCTCCCTCCTCTTTTGGTTCATGTCTCAAAAGGAGAAGTAATTCGGCATATTTTGTACGTATCTTTGTAGTTGTATCACTCTATTTGGGAATTCTTACAGACCGGCGTTCAAATTGGCCTTTAGAATTCATATCACAATTTTCCCTGATCGCAGAATGAACCATTAGCCGATTCTAGGTGAGAAATGACTTCTTTTTTCTATGAGTTCTGATGATACTGCGACAGGACGGAGGGACACTCCAAGGTCAGCCCAATTATAGCTTATTTAACTCTATCTTCAGAGAATTTTAAAGATAAATAATTTAAAATTAGATTCTACTAGTATTTTCTGATTACCCTCTACAATACCTGCCGTCAAATTAACCTCAATTTGCCAGTGGCGGGTTTTTCTCACAATCATACAGTACCAGGCTAATTTATAAGAAACGAAGTGAAATTTGATTAATTACTATTTTCTTACAACGAAATTAAGATATTTTCCATAGGAATGTTCTAGGAATAAATTTTTTCCCGTTTATTTATTAACAGCTCGTTGACAAGTTCAAGTAAAGCTTCGACGAATTTTTGGCAATTCTAAATTCTATTTCACGAAACCATACACTGGTCATCAACAGAATCATATTGGTTATTGTAGTATAATGCGTAATAATATCCTACATTGCAGATAAACCAAGCATATTAAAACTGTTAAGTATTATATAAAAAATATTACAAATTCTGCAATGTGTGGCACGAGGCAAATTTTATTTTTAATTTGGTACTGAGTACTTGTGGTAACTCTTTTCTTCCTCATTTCGACTAGAACTATTGGCCCTTGCCCTTAGGAGCTCACAAAATATAGAATCATTCAGAGCTTGCAATAGATGTGTGGTATAAAACTGATTCTATGTATATGAACCTTAAAATAGGACCACTCCTTAGGATAAAAGTACCCTTTTAGGCATTCAGATGCTGTTATCCTGTTCGATTGATTCTAACTTTTCGAAAGGTTGACAACATAAGAAAAAGTGATTAAAGGAAGACAAAAATAGACATAAAAAATGAGTCATATTATTATATTTAACAGAAACCAAAGCATAGGAATCTTATTGGAGAAAGTATTAGAATTATTTAAATCAATAATTTAAATATCGATTCGACGTTCCCTTCATGTGAGCCATGCATTTAAAAGATAGTAGTCAGATAAAAGCCTTCTGTATAACAATCATGAATACAATTACACAAATGGAAACAATCGATCTTTATGAGAAATTTGATAATCATAATGTACAGGACTACACACTAGTCTAGTAGTATAAAAATGTATTGTTGATGAGGATGATGTTTGACAGGATAGATGAGGTGTTTTCTTTTTTAAAAGTCCACTGTCTACATTAAGAATAACTACTTCTTAGAGTAATTTACAAAAAACGAGGATACTTGAAACTAAATAAAATATAGCGTAAAATCAATTCCGAACATTCCTAGAATAAGTATTTTTTTAAGTATTTTAGATTGCTTTCAGCATATGAGATAATCACAGAAAAACTAGATTCAAAGTTAAATAGATTAATAACAAGAAAGTGACAAACATAGAGAACTTAGAAACACGAAACCATTTTTTTTTATCTTCAAAACACACTAATAATAATAAGTCTTTTGTAATGCGCTCTTTTTAGGCCTGAGGTCTTCCCAGAGCGCACGTTGTGCTGAGATGAGAATGGAAATTTAATGGAAATTCAAGAGGGGGAGAAGGCAATACTGAAAAGATGCGTTTTCAGGAGACGCTTAAATGTGGTGAGAGAGGGAGAAGACCTGATTTCAGCAGGAAGAGCATTCAACAACTTAGGGGCACAGATTGAGAAGAAGCAGTCCCCCATTGAGCAAAGGGATGAACGAGGAATATTCAAAAGAGGTGCATGTGATGACCGATGGGCCCGAGGAACATGGCATAGCGAGAGAGCAGAAGAGAGGTAAGAAGGGGCATGGTGGTTTAGGGCCTTAAATATGAAAAGAAGTATCTTGAAGTGAGTACGGGATCTGACAGGGAGCCAGTGCAGTTCATGCAGCAAGGGTTTCGAAGGAGAGAAGCGATGGCGACGAAGGAGAAGCCGGGCGGCATAGTTCTGTATAAGTTGAAGGGGGCGGAGAGAGGTGGATGGCAGATTCACAAGCAGAGAGTTACAGTAGTCAAGGCGTGCGGTGATAAAGGCATGAACAGCAGTCTCAAGTCTTTAGCGATCAAAGTGAGAGCAAATGCGAGAGAATTTACGAAGGAAAAAAGAGAGGATTTGCTGACATTGCAGATATGAGGCTTAAAGGAGAGATGCTCATCAAAAACAACACCCATATTCCTAACGCAGTCAGAGAAAATTATAGTATTACCGCTCAGTGTAAGCGAGGGAAAGAGAGATTTAGATTTTTTCACAAGACCAGAGGTGCCGACGAGGAAGAACTCAGTTTTGGAGTGATTAAGACTGAGGAAGTTGGTAGAGAGCCAGTCAGAAATGGATGAGTAGGCAGCCAAGAAGTCAGTGATAGAGTAGGCAAGAGACGTAGGGGATGAAAAAACGAAGATTTGAGTGTCATCAGCATATAGGTGGAAGGAAAGACCAAGATTACGGAGAAGGGAACTAAGAGGGAGAAAGTAGATACGAAATAGTAGACGACCAAAGACAGAGCCTTGTGGCACTCCAAAGCGAATGGGGGTAGAATCGGATGAAACGTCGTCAATCACAACATATTGGCTACCAGATGAGAGGTAAGAGCCGAACCAGTCAAGCACGTTGCCTGATATGCCGAGGATAGAGTGGAGACGATCATGTAGGACGGTAGGGTCAATAGTATCGAAGGCACAGGAGAGGTCGAGGATGAAACAAAATTAAATGGCAAATGATCAATGAGATAAATCAATTTGTATTATTTGTCAATAATAATAAAACTCCACATGTAAACAGAAAAGCTCTATAATAAAATATTTTATATAATTAAAAAAATGTAAAATAGGCCCTAGGTAGTAGGAGACAAGAAGAAGAGCAATGAGAAACCTTTGTTTCTACATAAATCCATTCCACGCCTCGTCAGTTCATTCTCACTTTTAAACCTCACTCATTTGGCGTACCATCCTCCCACCTCGGAACAAAACCAAATTAAAAAGGAGTCCTTGGTCGCACTTTGGCGCGATTTAACCATAAAAAGAGCTTAACAATGATTGGTAACCAGGCTACGATCATATCACTTTCGAATTCTTTTGCGCACAAAAACAAGATTGCTATAATAATTGAAAAATAAAAAATATAAAGAAAATAATAGGCTAACAAATATGCATCAAAGATTAACCCATAAAACGTGAAGATGAGGACAAAGGAACAAAATTACAAACAGTCTTATCGCACTAACGTTCTCAAAATTATAAATGCAAAATAATAATGGACAAAGTATTAATATAGCAGTGGGTTCAAGCCATTTAGCCAAAATTATAAATATCTGAAATACTCTCTGTACAATTAGCATTTATATATATATATATATATATATATATATATATATATATATATATATATATATATATTTATATATATATATATATATATATATAAATATATATATATAAATATATATATATATATATATATATATATATATATATATATATTTATATATATATATATATATATATATAAATATATATATATAAATATATATATATATATATATATATATATATATATATATATATATATATATATATATATATGAATCCATTAAACCACATTGAAAGAGAAAACGGAATAATTTTTATTTGCAGTAATATTTTTATTACCTTTTTCGAAAAATCCGTGCAGGGAAGCGATTCGAACCAGGCACACTGAGGCAGCGAGCACCGCTTTGATCACAGTTAGAAGTATGCCGTTAGTACACTACGTTACGCAGAGAACCAAAAAATTCTCTGAATAGAATAGCTTTTAAGGAAAATTATCCCCAGCTCGAACGGTGTGCCTGGTTCAAATCACTTCCCTGCACGGAATTTTCGAAAAAGGTAATAAAAATATTACTGCAAGGAAAAATTATTCCGTTTTCTCTTTCAACGTGGTTTAATAAGTTCATTTTCATCATTCTCTCGTGCTACTTTGAGAGATATATACATTTTTATATCTGCCAGGCGTTTACCTATTCCTCATTTATTCTTTGAATTCCCAATTAATTTTCTATTTCTTTTATAGTCTCCGTTCGAGCTGGCGAAAGTGTTCCTCAAAAGCAATTTTTCGATCCTAATTTAATCTCTAAGAAAACTTAAAAATTTTTTTAATAAGGAATATGTTCAAATATTGTGTTAAGAAGACCCTTTTTATCCCTTCAAAATATGTAAAGCTATTGGCAAAAAAAAACCCATAACTATTTCTTGAGTATACAATGGCCTAAGGATAACCTAATAACACAATTACCAATTAAAATCAAATAAAGTTTCCGCGCCAATTTGTGAACCCCATATGGTGCCTCTAAAAGCTTTATTCTCTCATCCAAATTCTGTATACAAATATGGGTGATCAAATTTGGAGAGCCATTCCTCATAACTCTTCCTCCTCCTTTTATTAAGTCTTTCGGTACTAACTATTTTCTACTCCATTGAACAATAAATAACATTCCAATTGATGGTTCCGGTTTTCGCGGCTCGGATTTTTTTTATATCATCTCTTAAGAGTGGTGGAACTTAAATGAATACAATCAAATTAACGGGGAGAAAATTTATTGTTTCCATTTTCTATCTGTCTCAATCTAGCTATAGCACCTTATCAATTTAGACGTGCCCCTTGTCTTTACCCCAACCTTACGAACCGAGATTTAATCGATGCACTCAAAAGTTGTTTGGAGAATTTTTCCTCAATAGAGAAAAGGTTTAACAACGAGAGAGTATTTGAGGTAGCACCGTCCTCGGATTGGTTATTTAGAGTCACATTCTTCAACGAAAGGAAATTCAATTCGATTGCCTTTTGTTTTTATTTCCGGAAATTTTTCCAGTATATGTACCAAATAAAAAATATAGAAACCTATAAATACTTAATCAATTTAAAACGAATGTCTTTTTCTTTGCATTACTCTAAATTATATGGGAGACTATAATATTGTGGCAAATTTTATACGAGATATGAAGAAACATGGAATCCCAGATACTCAAAAATACACTTCATTTCCCTACACTTTTGAGAGTTTTAGTTTATTGGCAAGGTGAATAGTAACCAGGTATAGAATTAAAAAGAAAACTGTCTATGGCTGTACACAATTTTATGGTGCTTACTAGTTAACATTGTTAGTAGGGAAGTCTATTTTGTCTCACCAGCTAATACAGATGTTCACTTTCCATAGCAGCATCTAAGATTAAGTCTTGATTTGATCTTTTAGTCTCATCAGACAAATTCACATCTACTTAAACCCCCATCATTTTAGTCAGCCTTATTCATGCAAACCCACGCTGCTTTAGTTCATGCAGAACATAGAGGATTATCTATTAAGCTACGGTTGATGAAGAGTAGCTAAAAATATTCTTGTACCTAAGAAGTCATCATGCCAAAAGAAGTTTAGTACAAATTCATAAGGCTTGTGAGGGTATGGAACATACATACTCACATGCAGCCAGACAATCGGAAGAACGAAAGAAATTTGTCGTTTGAGTTGAGCTTCGTCTCCGCATTCTCTTCCCCCACCCTTTCCCCAACTGGCGACAGGAAGTCGGACGAAAGAAAGCCTATCTCACAAAGAAGCTTAAATCTTATTTGCTTTCTTTATGATACCTTGAAGATTGTCCAGAAGGCGCTGCGATAAGCGAATTGTCGTGAAAGGGATCTCTCTCTCGATTTCTTACAATCCGCGATATTAATAACATCGCCGTTAACCCCTCTACAGCAGTGTCCTAAATCTACTCGCGTAATCCTCACGTTGAACGAGAGTCGTTGCCGTAAAGTATCGACTACCAACGCGCTGTCGAGTCAACTTGGTCGCTGTCTAAAAGTGTTCCTGGAAGTAAATCCAGCCCCGCATAGTGTGTGACTAGAAGTGTACGCTCTGTTGCTCAACTTCACTTGATTAGATAAGGAACATCCAAATAGTTACTGAAAGATACTATTTGATAGTGTTACATCCAGTTAGGAGTGAACTACCTGGAACTTCAGCCAGCAGCCCCGAACCCGTCGCCTTATCCCTCCTCTCCCCGAGAACTCGTGTTAACGCCACCCGAACCCCCCGTGCTGGACCTGAGTAGTCGTTTCTCCAATCCATCACAATTAATGGTAATCTGTAATTTAAGTTTCCCTCTATCTTTAAATTACATAATTAATTAACCGTGATTGATACTCGCATTGAGTCATAATAAATCTAGACGCTTATCGTCAGTGTTTAATATTTAATCCTTAATTTTGCCTGTTAACTATTGCTAATTATTTTCTTTTGTGTAAAGTAAAGTTAATTTTGAGTACGTGTGTTTATTTATGGCTCCTCCCATTTGACGGGCTCTTGGCAAGACTTTAATTAAGCATCCCTTCGGCTAATTTATTTAACCTGTATTTTGCACTCTTAGAATTGGACAATCACAAACCTCCCCCCAGTAAAAATTGGGATTTTTAGAGTGAGAATCGTGGCTACGGCACAACACGCCTCTTACCAGCTTTTGCACGTTCTGTAGAAATTAAAGCCTACCTATATATATATATATATATATATATATATATATATATGATCGTAGGATTGAGTTATAGGATCAATACCACCGACTTAAACAAAAGCGGTGTGTCCAGATCAAGGACTAGAATAATTATTGGACCAGACTATGAGCAATTCTATGACAGGCTCTATCAAGGCACCGCTTATACGGACTTCTTAACATGAAAGATTAATTAGGTTCAAAGCTAAACCTCTCCCATTTTGACCTACTCTATTTTAGGGCTTATATTTCCTCTCCTTTTAAATATTTAAATTCTTAATCTGGTGAAACTGCATTAAACCTATGACGTTTTTTGTAAAAGAAACAGCACTAATAGGGTTTTAAGGCATTCTAGTCGTTATTTCCACCTTCGGTGAGGCGCGGAAAGCACTTATTTTTGAGATACCAGCACTTCTTATACGACTCTATTTGCAGTGATACTATCTTGAAAATGAATGCTTTCAGCGCGAAAACGAAGGCGTAAAAAATGCCTAAAAGGTTTATAAACACCATTAGTACTCTTATTACGTAAGTCCTCTTTATTTTTAGATTATTTTTATATAAGTTCAGTTACTGGAAACCATTATCAAGCCCACCTACGGGATGATACCCCCATCTTCATTGCTTGGTCACTAGAAATAGCTAACTGAAGCTTGATCTTCCCTGGTGCCTGACATCATATGTTTTCCTGCCACCAAGATTTAAAGATATGTAGAGTAAAAAAAATAAACGAGTGATCAGTGGTCGTAAGGGCCGAAAATCAAATGGCAATGGCGAAAAGTGATCTGCCAAATTTGGGGTATAATTGGCAAACTATATCTACACCTGTAAAAACGTCTTCGCAAAATAAAATATTGGTAAACTCCCATTAAATTATGCACTAGCTCCTCTTAACTCACAATCTATTCGTAAACCCTTTTCAGATGAGCCCTAGATCATCCCATATACAACACTGTACGTGTTCTATAAAAGCCTTGTAAACTGGAGATCGGAGGGACAATTTGAGCACAAATATTGTAATCAAAATAAATCTTAAAGCCATACAGATCCTTTTAGTCTTCGCCACTGAGTCGTGTGAGTTTTGCATTAGTAAACAGCAAGCACTACGTCAGGTCACTGACTACTTAGGGTCACACGCTCCTTAACTAAGATTGCCCCTCCCACTGTTAGAAGCGTCATTGCACCTCGGATTGCAACGTGCACTAAAGTGCCAAGTAGTCCTTCCGTAGCAATAAGAATACCGTGCGCCGACTGCCTGCTCACATTGACTACGTACGTCATTTACTGACTGAGGGTGTCGGGTGCCATCACTGGTCATTAGCGCCAAAACACATACTTCCAAGTACAGAAGGTAATATGCTAACAGTTTGAAGAAAAATGAAAAAAACAACAATAATCAGTAATTAAAAACAGTACCGATTTACAGAAAACTTATATAATGCATATTTGTAGAGGTGAAAGTTAGACGAATAATATCGAATTAAAGGTGCTGAGATTAATATTTACTATAGCATGTTAAAATTACTATGTAGTGGAAAGAGGACTTCAACTAATTTCCATACAAACTAAGAAGATTTAAATATGAAAAATAAGAGAAGGATACTATCAAGCAGTGATTCACATTTACGATAGTTTACCCAACAATAGCTATGTAGCGGGTTTGCAAAAGTTCTATTACCGTCGTTTTTTTATCTGGTGGAAAGGGTCCGTGGTAGAAAAAATTCCGTCAAACAAACTTAATATTCGACTTTTCCGCCACGTGTTATAAAAACGTCTTTTCCATTGTGTATAGGTGTGTTGAGGAGGAAGTGAAAAGAATCAAGATCTCTGCTCTCATTCGCGCGAGCCACAACAAATCCGACATTGCAATGCGGTTCAACAACAGTCGGATGACGGATCACACATTGCGGAAAGGCTCAACAACGGGGAAACCCTCAAAGATCGACCTCTTTCAGGCAGACCTCAAGTTGTCTGTTACTTGGCTGTGAGAAAGGCCTTCGAATAGCTCCAAAGCTAAAATGAAACTCAAAACATCTCGTTGCTCTCTAAGTCTAGGGCTGTCAAGGAGGAGGACGGCAAGAGATTGTGGTGCCTGTAAAGGCCTTTGCTCATTGACCGTATACGAAATCAATGTCAAGAGCGCTGTCCTCCCGTTCTCAACGATTTGGACAGTCCTGGAAATCGAATTCTCAATTTTTAGAAAAAGTTCCTTCATGATCTATCCGTTTAACAACAAGAAAAATAACCGAGTGGTTTTGTTTGGTCAGGACGCATCAGATGTTTGCTATGTATCCAGACCGAGCACCTGGCCTCTGTGATGATGCTCAGCGTCGTGATTTCAAATGACTAGAAGATGCCACTGGTATAATTCTCAGCCTGTTACAGGTTCATAGCGGCCGATTACAGAGATATCTTGGCAACAAAAGTCCTACCTTGGGTGAGATAGATTAGGAGAAGGGTAACTTACGTCTTTCAGCAGGACAGTGCCCCGAACAACATGGCCAAGACCGTGCAAGAGTGGTTGGTTTCGAACATGACCTTGAAGTCAAATAACCTTTAGCCACCGTAGCCATCAGACTTCGATTCCCTCGACTAAAGCGTGTTGGATCATGTCGAAAGCAAGGCCTGCAAGGTCTTACATAACAACGTAGACGAGATGAAGTCCTGCGTCAACCACGTTTGGGCCAGCATGAGGAAGGACCTCGTCTACAACGTGTGCGCGGCATTCAGTTCTCGCCGCGAAAGCGGGCTCGCCACCGAGGGCGGCCATATTGATTAATATTACAATATAAACACCTATTTAATATCAGAACAATAAAAACGTGTCTAACTGAATTAAAACTATCATTGTCTCCTTAGTAGAAGCGCCGTAACGAATGTAACTGTTTTGCGATTTCCGGTACCTACACTATCTGTTCACATTCTGAATTTCAAAAACAATGCTCTGTATATAGTTACCGACACTAAAAGAGCCGAACATAAAATACAAATATAACTACATAGAAATTGTATGTAAAATAAAACAACTCAATAAATTAATAGCTAAGAGAGAAAAAAATTTTATTGAAAATAGGCAGGAAATTGGTCAACAGTTAGCCGAACCAAGAGAGTGGAGCTAATTATTAATTATACCTAGATTACTGGAAGAAGGAGAAAAAGAGGAAATTCCTAAGTAGAAAAGGAGGAGATGCAATATATCTACACAAATATAATCAAGAAACTTAACCGAAATAAAGAAAGAATAACCGAACTATAAAACAAACTATAAAACAAATTAGGACTTCCAATAGGAGTAACATCGTTACAAATATGTTAACCAAAGTGATATAACTAACATAGGTAAAACTTTCGATAGTGAAATAAATAGATTAGGGAAAATAGAAAGAAAGTCGTTCAAAAGAAAGACACTTAAATCCAGTTGTAACAAATCAGCCCCTAAAAAGCCTTCACCGCCTAAATTAAAATCAAACAAATAATCCACATAAATAGATCAGTAATACAGAAATGCGTGATACTGGCGCTTATTACATTCGTACTTCCAAAACTAAAAAAAATTAAAATAGACAGGTAAACCTTTTCAAATTGCACTTAGTTAAATTTATCCTATCTAATCCACACATGAGACATACATAAGAAACCTGGAACACGAATTAATAGAGAGAGATTTGAGTTGCAAACAATGTGGTTCGGATTACACGTTAAGTTTTTGGTCCGATGAGAGAGATTTGAATTGCATACAACGTGGTTCGGATCACACGTTAAGTTTTTGGTCCGATGAATGCCGAATTCGCATATTTGACTTCTACTTTACTTGTAGATGTTCTATCCTGAACTTTACTTCGTCCCTGTTTTTCAGTCCTACTTCTCGTACCCATTCCGCTTCTACTCTGCTGAGGCTCTGAGTAGTAATGGTTCGGTGATCGACAGGAAACTGCTGGCCCTTCTCCCTCCCCTCTCTCGTTAAGGCTACTCTAATGAATGGCAGGGTGGGAGAAGGATGGGCTCAGCCAATAGGTTCATTTTCTCTCACTTCCCTTTTCTGCCACTGCCATCAACCGGTCAACATCAATGAGAAAGAACTTATGCTAAAATACGAAAGCTGGAAAGATAAACATTTAAGATCAGATGTGCCTCAAGTTCAGAATATATATATATATATATATATATATATATATATATATATATATATATATATATTAGAAGATACAGTTTGAATTGCCATCTAATATACACCCCACTCACTCTTTTCTACCTTAATTAGCACCTAAAAATCTATCACTTAGTCTATCTCTATCTGTCTCTAGTCCTCTCGCTCTACCCTCCATCTCTCTCTCCCCTATCTTACTCCATTCCGATCCACCCGTCTACCCCCACCCTCTCTCACTTCCTCCTTCTTGCTCTCCTTTTCTCTATCTCTCTCCTTCTCTTTCATTCTATCTCCCCTCTCTCTTTATACTTCCCCCTCTCCATTCGTTCTCACTTCTATCTCACAACATCTCCCTCACTTCCCTGTCTCAACTCTTCTCAGGTTTTCCCTCTCTCCCTAAATCTCACCATATCTATCATTCTCTCTGCCTATCTGTCTCCTCTACCTCTCTCTGCAATCTCTACCTCCTACACTCCTCTCTCTACTCCCCCATTTATCTCACTATATTTCTCTTTCCATCTATATCTCTCGCACACTCTCACCACTAAATGTCTTTTCTCTCATCCCTCTCTCACTTTCTCTCTTCTTGCATCTCTTTCTCCTTCCACGCTCTATCTACACGTTTCTCTCACACTCTCACTTCCACTCTTTTTTCTTCCCCATTTTCCCCCACTCTCTCCCTCTCTATCTCGTTCTGCCTCTTTCCTCTTTCTCTAACTATCTACCCCTATCTCCCCCTCTCTCTCTCGTTCTTACTCCTAATCTCATCCATCACTTATTCTTTCCCTCTCCCCCTCCCCCTCTCTCACCATCTCACTCCATCTTTCTCTCCACATCTCTGCCCTCTTCCCCTTTTATTTCTCATTCTGTCTCACCCTAAACACCCTCTCACTCTTCCTTCTCCTCAAACTCTCATTTACTCTCTCATTTTCCTATCTTTTCCTCCGTAACTCCCCTCCTTCTCTGCTCCTTCTCTACCCCTATCTCCCATCTCTCTTCTCCAACTCTCTTTCCCTCTCTCATCATCTCTCTTCAACTCTACTTCTCTCTGGCCCTATCAGCCCTCTCTTATCTTTGTTTATTTCTTTCTATCTCTCTCTCTAATCCCCTTATTTTATAAGTGCATTAATTCCATCTCTCTCCACTTTGATTTTTCTTCTTTTCTCCTTCGCTTCTAGTATATTTGAATACTAAATCATAACACCCATCCTGATTTAATTGTACCACATTAGCATTGACATTTCTGATCCCCCACTGCAATACCATTCGAGTCAAGTTGAAAATAGAAAGAACGGTAAAAGAATGACTGTTGTGTAAGATAGACATCATGTACTAGAAGAGGAAAAGTTTCGAAAGCATTTTTAGAGCGGATAGGAAGAGTTAAAATGTCGCTGGATAGACACTGATGCATCGTGTTGGCTAGTGGTATTAGGTTCGATAAGATTAGTGTGAGGATGGAGAGTAGTAGGCTAGGCGTATGTTGTAAAATTGCACTATCCATGTTTTTTATCTTATGTGTGGATTGGTATCTCTCTCACTCTCACCACCCTCTTACTCGAGGGCTTCGAGATATTTTAACGCTATCACCCCATATTGTCTCTCTGTAGTGTATAGCAATGCATGTGTGGTCTCTCGCTAATTTTCTCAACTGTCATGCTACGCTGGTGAGAGTATATGTATTGAGTGATATTAGTTTGTTGTTCTCGTGTAGTGTGGACATGCGTGTGTAGGATAAGTGAGTGGCGTGCGCGTTCCAGAGCAGAGTTCTGAATGTGCGGTGCTTTCCTCTGCCATGATTGACTTGATGCTACGAGTGTGACTAGTGATATGTAAGGAGTCGTTGGACTGGTGTTTTATATGTAGAAGTGAAGTTATAGTTTGGGGCTGATGAGATAGAACCTGAGCAGCTTCTGGCTTACAGTTTTGGCTCTTGTTTGTGCGAGGTTTTGATGTGAGTGGAATTTTAGAAGTTGGTCAAATGTTGCCCCTAGTATTTTTGTGAGGTATTTGTGTAAGTCCTGTTGGGGATGGGTGCTTTTGGGCCTGTTTATGTGTACATATTTTGCATGTAGTGATCGCGTGCGCCGTGGAATGTCATATGTGACTACAGAAAATTTGTAGCTATCAGGTATCATTTGTGCATTGCGCAAAATTATGTTAGATAAGCCGACACCATTTCCGGAGTTACTGAAAGGGCTGTTCTGAGTGTAGTTTTGGTACGTTATGTGTGCACCTTGTCCCAGTGGCACCTAATTGCATGGCATTTCTGCTATATTTTAATGTCACATCACTTTTATGCCATATTCTTAACCACATACAGTTCAAATCATACATTCTATATTTTTTCTAAGAACGTTTTAACCCTTATCCATATGTGTGAAATACGTTTATAATTTTCTTGTCGAAAATGGTTTTCAAATGATGTTAAGGGAAGCTACTTACTTTATTTCGACAGAATAAAAATATAATTAATGCAGAACTTTTTTTGTTATTTAGTTGTGGTACCTTATCCATATGCGTGAAACATTTTGTTACATCTTGTTTATAATGGCGCACAAGCTCTTTATTCATGCGTAAATTTACAGAACATTTTGAATTACTTGTTTGAAATAGTAATTTTTAAGTGGCAACCAACGTTTCATGAGATTTTAAAGCGACGTATATTTTTAGAGTTAGTACTGACCCAACCATGTGTGGAGGAGCACCTGTACTGAGACTAAACGATCGTAATATTTTATCTCAGCTGAATACTGAAGGAATCAGATTTGATCATGGTGAATCAGATAACGAATACGATTCATCTGAAGATATTATGAGTGAAGACAATACAGATTATGACCCAGAGGGCGAGGAGAGTAATATTTCGTTCTTCAGGGAGGTGGGCCTAACGGACAACGATAACCCAAGTTCAAGCGACGATGAAGAAAACAATTCACCTCGGGCATCTGAAGATGCTTCCATTGACACCTTTGTAAGTGCCCTTTTCACCACAAAACGACGCGATCGTAACCTTTGTTATTTTAAGCCTAAGAACTTCGTTCATCCAAATAATGAAGCTGAAGCTTTTCGTCTGTTTATCACAGATAATATGCTTCTGCCATACAAAGATATAATAATAGGAAGGTCAGTGATGTAAGGTGTGAAATTCGTAAGGCTGGAAAGAAAATATACCATTACATGATTCCTTTTATAGTGGATAAAGTAAAAGCATGCCTAGGCCTTATCTTGTATGCAGGAGTCGATTGTCATAACTTTACGGCTCTTGATGACCTATGGTAAACTGATATATCGTGTTGTTATGTCTCAAAATGCCTTTGAATTTTTCTCCGTACTGTAAGATTTGATAACTACCGAGATCATCAAACTCGATTACCTAATGATCGACTTGATGGAATTAGCGAAGTATGGCATTAATTGAATGAGAACATCTCGAAATTTTCACATACCGGAAGACATATGGACTGTAGATGAGAAGTTTCTTGGTTACCGAGGACGCATTCCAGGCTGCACTTATATACCAACAAAACCAAGAGAGTATGGTCTGAAAATATTTTGGTTATGTGAAGCTGACACTGGATATGCTTTAAATTCTATGATCTACACAGGTAAACAAGGAAATTCAGTCCAGCGGGAACTTGGAAAAAATGTTGTTTTACAATTATGCAAGCCTTATGAAAATTCGAGACGTGAAATAGTTACAGATAATTATTTTACATCACAAGGCCCTAGCTGTTTTACTGCTTCAGAAAAGACTCACCTTGCTCGTGACAATCAGAATACACAGGAAAGAAATTCCTTCAACTCTCAGAGACAAGAAGAAGTCAGTGTATTCAACCTTATTTGCTTATGACCATAATAATAAAATAATGTTGTCATCCTCTTCCACTCTTCTCATGCTGGGAATGAGTGTATTTCTGAACATGCCAATTAGGCAGCACTGATTTTATACTGTCTATCTCAAAGGAAAATAATTAGAACATGTGTAGGCCAACATGCTAAAGATTATCTGAAGTGGACTAGGCCTACTGAGGAAACCACTATAGAAAAGTGAGTGCAGCCATATACCGTAAGGTTACTTGGAAACTATGGCAAATGTGTAGGTGTGTGTAGTGCGTCGGTGAATGTGCGCATGCGTGTGTGTGCTATATGTATACATATAAATATATATAATGTGTGTGCCATAATGACACCACCTCACCACTTACTACATCAGTTTTGGTTCATATCTTCACCTTATCATCCTAACACCTTATATTTGTAAGAAATTATCCATATATTGCGGAAGGTGTATGTTAATTCAACATTTTCATTTGGCTCAATGTTAAACAGATAGATATTTTACTCCTAGCTCAACCCGCAATTTACCACTATGTTTTGCCCCCCCAAAATTAGACGTTTTATTAAATTATAAAACAGTTTTGAGCGTATTTTCAATAGAATATTGTTAATTTATGATAAAATTAATCTATAACGGGTTTTCGTACGTTAAGCAAAAGCTACACTATTTGTTATAGAATAAGAGAAACCTTTACAACAATTTCGATAATGGTTTTTAGATTATAAAATATGAAATTATTTTTTTGAAACTTTGTTTATACTTTACAGAACAGAAAAACGAAAGCGGAGGATGAGTTGTCACAAAAGGTTTTCAATGTAGGCTTTTCGTGGCATGCGCAACAGCCTTTAATTTTTAGTAGCTTTGTAGTTTCAAATGAATTTAAAGGTAATTTGTGGTGAATGTGAAGACATTGGGATGGATTTTAAGGTACATCCTGATCAACCTAATCTAACATTTAATAAATCTAAAGGTGCTGTTGGG
The DNA here is from genome assembly GCA_963969495.1 of Ceratothoa steindachneri. Classification (NCBI taxonomy): domain Eukaryota; kingdom Metazoa; phylum Arthropoda; class Malacostraca; order Isopoda; family Cymothoidae; genus Ceratothoa; species Ceratothoa steindachneri. Next base: position 150,321,934 of record OZ018317.1, on the reverse strand, counting down.
AAATTTAAAAGAAAATTCTGAGGAATTTAAAATTACTTTTGATCAATGAATTTAAAGCTAACTTTTGAAAAATCAATGGCACCTTATGAATAAATAAACGTTAACTAATGAGGAATATACAGGAAGTTTCTAATCATATAAAGCCAGTATAGGAGGAATTTAAAGGCATCTTCAGAAGAATTTAAAGATTGCTATGATGAATGGAACTTTATCTTCTATAATTAGTATAAAACGATATCAGGAAAATCAACTCAAATTATTTTATATTATCAGTTTAAATATTATGACTTAGTTTCTTCTTAGGATAAGAAATCATTACATTCTTTCTATTTACATCAAGTGAGGAGATAGTTCCATTGTTTTTTCTCAAATCATTTATTTAACTATTTTCCCAACATTCCTGGAAGAATATTAAATGCAAAGGGAAATATATGTAAGGTGGTAATGCATATAAGCAAAATATTTATATATATACATACTCTCATAGGGTCACCCAACTCCTGACACCAGTTTAATATAATATACATATAACTATATGTCGTAGGTTGATTTTAGAACTCAACCCCTTTCAAAATTGTTCAGTCCAAGGGAGAGAAGCCTATGAACGGATTAGTCTGTTATGAGCGTGGGAAAAATTATAAATACAAATTAGAGTGCAATTGAGTTTTGTGTATTATCCTAGAACTCTCACGAGTTCTAGGATAATACACGAAGCTTGGCAGGTTTTATAAGGTATTACAGGGAACTAATGGGGAAGGGAGGATGAGAGATACTCACAGATACTCGGGACACAGCGGGTTACTTAACGCTGTCCAAGACCAGCATCAGACATTTTATAGGGGTGAGACGGAGGAGAATTTCCCCGCGCCCGAAGGAAAGGGTTCCAGTTGACAAACGCTTCGGCGAGCTAGATGGACTTTGTTTAGTTCCCGCCCTTGAAGGATAATCCCCGGTGGGACCCTTCGTGCTCTTAGGCACATCTCAGGCTTCCGCAAATTTGTGCCTTGAGCCGGTCACGATCTCTCCGTGAAAGAGCCCAGCGAGCGTGTCTTCTCCCTCTCTCTCTCTCTCTCTATTTCTGACACTCCTCTATCCCCAGATCGTACTTCAGGGAAGGAAGTCACATCGGAAAATAATTAATAGGAGATTGTACCTTATAATCACGTGACAATAGCGGTTAAAGTTAGAGATTCTTGGAACAAATTTTCAAACAAAACAAAAATAAAAAATAGTGGAACAATTAAGGGCAGGTTTTCTCTCTCTCTTCTACCGTACATGTATACAGATGACATAATACTAGAATACGGTTGAGAAAAGATACGTTTTGTCAATGACATACTTATATGTGGCTCACTTGCCCAAGGGTAATTTGATCCTAAGTTTATACAAAGCTGCAATAAAAAGATACAAAAGGAATTCAAAATATACAAACAAAGCAAAAATAAATTTTAAAAAAGTAAGATACGCTTTCCTGTATTTTATGGTTAAATATACGAATTTACCTTACGAACAACATTAAAACAAAAAATAAATGGCTTAGAATTATTTTGGAAGATGGGATAAGGGTGTGAGGGTATGGAAAGTACATACTCGCATGGTGCCAAACAATCGTGGGAACGAAAGAAATGTGTCGTTTGAGTTGACCTTCGTATCCTCTCTCTCCCCCTACCCTCCCCAGCATTCTACGGCCCTTCTCCGCCTTCCTCTTGACCTAAGTCGTTATCAGTGCCAAACTTCCACAACAGTCACCAGGAAGTCTGACGAAAGAAGGCCTATCAAACAGAGAAGCCTAAATTCTATTTGCCTTCTTTATGATACCATGGAGATTGTCCAGAAGGGGCTACGATTAGCAAATTGTCGTATATGGAATCTCTCTCTCGATTTCATACAGTCCACGGTATAAATGACAACGCCGTTCATCCCTCGGCAAAAGTGTTCCAAACTTACTCGCGTAATCCTCACGTTGAACGAGAGTCGTTGTCGTAACGTATCGGCTGCCAGCGCACCGCTGAGTTAACTTGGTCGCTGTCTCAAAGTGTTCCTGAGGCAAATCCCGCCCCGCAGAGTGTGTGACTAGAAGAATACGCTCTCTTGCTTAACGTAACTTGAGAAAGAAAAAGGAATCCAAATAGTTACTGAAAGTATCTATTTGTTAGTGTCACATCCAGTTAGGAGTGGACTAACCGGAACTGCAGTAAGCAGCCCCGAACCCGCCTTCTTATCCTCCTTCTCCACGAGAACTCATGTTAACGCCACTCGAACCACCCAGTCTGGACCTGAGTAGTCACTTCTCAATCCATCACAATTAATTGTAATCTGTAAACCCATTGGCCCTCTATTCTTAAATTAACTATTTACTTAACAGTAATTAATACTCCCATTGAGGCATTATAAATCTAGACGCTTAACGTCAGTGTTATCCTCCCCTCCTTTTTTAAAGAGATTCAAGTGAGTCATTCCTTGATATTATTATTTATAATTGCTGTCAACCTGGACTAATCAGTGGTTAATATTTAATCCTTATTTACCTAAATGCCCGTTTAACTATTCCTACTAATTTTTATTTTGGTGTAAAGTAAAGTTTATTTTTGTAGTGTGTTTATTTGTGGCTCCTCATTTTTGACGTACCCTTGGCAAGAATTTAATTAAGAATCCCTTCAAATAATTTATTCAACCTGTATTATGCACTCTTAGAATTTAACAATCACAAAACTCTATTCAGTAAGAAGTGGGACTTTTATAGTGAGAATCTTGGCCGCGGCACAACCCGCCTCTACTAGCATTTGCGGGTCAGAAGGAATAATAGCCCATATATATATATAAATATATATATATATATATATATATATATATATATATATATCCATATGGAGCTCGGCCGTAAAGCCTGCATTTAATATTGAGGATAAGTCCCAGAGCCACGAGAAACGGATGTAGCATCTTTTAATTTTTCACTACGTTTCGAAAACTACAAGTTTTCATCTTCAGGCTAGAATAAGTTTACACAGTTAATATGTATGGAGAAAACTTGAAAAGGCCAACAAGACATTATTTTAAAGGTGACCAATTACAAAATATCAGTAGAAAGTACTACAAGTTAAATTAAATATGACTTGGCAACAGTTAAATTTGCTTTAAGTCTGACTCAAAAATTAGTTCATAAATTTAAGGATTATTGCAGAAATTAATTACAAACTATAAGAGAAATTGACCTGGCATTATTTAAAGATAATAAATTTAACCTTTTTTTTTTTTAATTTTATAAAGACTGTAAGAGTTAAAAACATTTAATATAAAAAACGGAAAATTTGGGTACCTACTAAAGCGGATCCATCCTAGAGAGTGAATGGTAGGTTCAACAAAGGGGCTAGTATATATAGGTTACATTGACGCATAGTTTATTAAAAGGCAAACCAACTAACAAACTCTAGTTAAAATTAGTTAATTAATATATAGTTAAAATACTAGTTTAAATACTTTCCCCCTTATCTAAAAATCAGTTCTCCATACAAAACTCCTATAAGTTTAAAGAGGAATTACTCAGCAAAGTTAACGATGGATATATTGTGAGTTATGATGTTGAATCTTTATTTACTAACATTCCCCTCAACTATACAATGAGTTTAATATCAAATAAGGTATTCCATTTCCAAAATACCTATCATGGATTTTCACGAAGCCAATTAAAAAAGCGTTGGAATTAAGTCTTTCTGAATCTTGGTTCACGTTTAATAATAAAGTTTACTGCCAGATCGATGGTGTTGCAATGGGTTCTCCAATGGGCCTACTTGCAGCTGACTTTTTTATGACACATCTCGAAGATCAAATGTTTTCTACTAATTTAGATTACAAACCCTCCTTCTAGGCCGTTTTGTTGATGATTTCTTGGCAGTTTTTAATAATCCTGCACATAGCCAACTTTTCTTTAATTTTTTGAACACTTTACACCCTAACATCAAATTCACCATGGAAGTGGAGTCAAATTATAAGATGCCCTTTCTTGACCTTATAATCAACCGAGATAATGACCAACCAAAAATTCAAACAACCATTTACAGAAAACAAACATTCACAGGACTAGGTTTAAACTACTTTAGTTTTTATGATTTCGGATATAAAATATCCACAGTAAAAACTTTAATACATAGAAGTTTCTCGCTATCATCCACTTACCAATCAATCCATAATGAATTTATTTTTCTTAGGAAGTATTTTATAAATAATTTATTTCCTTCTGACCTATATGTTAGAGTTTTAAAAAAGCTATTTGATAATCTCATTGACCCCCCTCAACCCTGCATAAAAGTTCCTAAAATGCCCATATATTTACTAATTTCAGAGATGGGTTTTTTAAACGATACTTTTAAAAGAAAAATCCTATTTATTTTTAATAGATATTTTCCCAAAATCAACCCCAAAATAGTTTTTATAAACAAACTATGGATAGGAAGTTTCTTTAACAGTAAAGATCCTATCCCTTTGGAGTTCTGCAGTGATAATGTCCATTTATTTAAATGTCCTAATTGTACTGGAGCCTCTTACATTGGTAGCACTGTTAGGTCTCTTGGAGCTAGGTTCTCTGCTCATATGGGGTTTAATTGGTGCACAAGCAGAATATTAAAGAGAAAGGAAAAGTCATCTATTAGGGAACACACCATAAGCTGTAAAACTAACATTTCTATTAAGAATTTTGAAGTATTAGCCTTTAACAACAACAAACATTGCCTAAGGAACCCTCGAATCTCTATATATAAAACACTACAAACCTTAACTCAATGAAGATTTAAGTGCAATATCATTATTAACTAACTAATTTTAACTACAGTTTGTTAGTTGGTTTGCCTTTTAATAAACCATGCGTCAATGTAATCTATATATACTAGCCCCTTTGTTAAACCTACCATTCACTCTCTAGGATGGATCCCCTTTAGTAAGTACCCAAATTTTCCGTTTTTATATTAAATGTTTTTAACTCTTACAGTCTTTACAAAATTAAAAAAAAATTTAAATTTATTATCTTTAAATAATGCCAGGTCAATTTCTCTTATAGTTTGTAGTTAATTTCTGCAATAATCCTTAAATTTATGAACTAATTTTTGAGTCAGTCTCAAAGCAAATTAAACTGTTGCCAAGTCATATTTAATTTAACTTGTAGTACTTTCTACTGATATTTTGTAATTGGTCACCTTTAAAATAATGTCTTGTTGGCCTTTTCAAGTTTTCTTCATACATATTAACTTTGTAAACTTATTCTAGCCTGAAGTTGAAAACTTGTAGTTTTCGAAACGAGGTGAAAAATTAAAAGATGCTATATCCGTTTCTCGTGGCTCTGGGATTTATCCTCAATATTATATATATATATATATATATATATATATATATATATATATATATATATTTAATGATCGTAGATTGTGTCATAGGGTCTCAATACAATCGACTCAAACAAAAGCGGTGTTCCCAGATCAAGGACTAGAATAATTATTCGACCAGACTATGAGCAATTCTACGAATATGGGTTTCTACTTAAACTATAGGCTATACAATTATCGGTACCTTTTATATACAAAATGCGGAATTGAGATTCCTGGAGGAACAAACTCCATCGCATTAAACGGCCCCTATTATTTTTGACGTTACGCAAGTAGGATAGAGGTTTATGGACTGTTTTCACTACGAATTACTTCCTTACTAAATACATTTAAAATTTTTGGATCTCCCTAACTATAGCGTGGTCTTTCTTTCAATCATCGCATAATTTCTTTCGCGCGCGAGTAATTTTCGTCTGGCAAAAACGAAGGGAATATACTTCTAAACTCAATTTGAATTGGGTTCCTAAAATAGGGGATGAATATGGAAATTGACATGTTTTAAGAGATTTTCACTTAATGAGTAGATAATGAAAATGGTTACGAAAATGATGAAAGTAACACTGTGATCTCTCAGCTGTAAACAGGCTGTATAAGGTGAAAATGTTTTTCATATTCATTTGATCATTCATAGAAGATAGTAAACGAGACTTTCCACAGACCGTTTTAATTATGGGTAAACAACTCAAGTCAGATTGGTCTATCATCTCGGAGTTTTTAATCCCTTTCTCTGGATATCTTTTTACCACCGGAACAAATAGACTTATGGAAATTTCATTATAAACCAGGTCACAAATGTAAGTAAATAAGATCTGTAAGTAAAGTTTAATTTACTAGACTAAAACTTGAAAAACTAACTAATACTTGAATCGTTAAATATTAGGGTGGCCTGCCACCCTCTTTACTTTACTTACATTCTGCCATAAAGAACGGTCTTCGTGAGGGCTAACTACCCTTTTTTATTCTCCGATTCTGCATTCTCCCGAAAAGCTCTTACATCTGATTTAGGCTATATTTAAAGCAGCAGAGCAAGAAAATTTACCAGAGAAGCCCCAGTCTCTTTGGAACTGGAACGTAAAAAGAGACCTTTTCAGAAATCCATGGTGGTGGTTAATACTCGAGTAGGTAATCGAACATTGATGCAACATGTAATTAAGTGTAGTTAAGACCTCAACTTAGCATGGTACCAGTCCTTTTACCATCTTGTTCGTCAAATAGGCAAATAAAGAACGAATTTTTACCTATCTATCAAGTCATAATGAATAGAGATGTTACATATAGCCCCCAAAATAATATCACATTGCAAATAATTCATAATATTCCTTTCTAATCTAGACTTGCAGACTTGCAGAGGGTTCCCTTCATTGTTCTTGTTCTGGTTGATGTGACGAGGTGTAATTAATTTCCCATTTATAACAGTGAAAATCCTTCTCGAAACCTTGAGACATCAAGAAACACCTAAACTCATCGAATGCTAAATAATATAGAAACTCAAATTTATCGGGAAAATATTTTGATTCATTTCCACAAAAACATTCCATGAGATAAAAGTCTAAACTGAGATTATACTTTTGTTTATTTTATAGGATATTCAAATATAGGCTCAACCGTTTAGTATAAGGAATACCTTTATTGCCGAGTTGATTTCACAGGAAGAATAAGTAATAGTTAACAGGAGAAGAAATATCCGCGGAATAAGATGAATCTATTGTTTATAGAATATCGTGTACAACACGATTAATGAGAAGATTGTATCTTAAAAAAGATTCCTGCACAACAAACTACCGTTGTGATATTCATCCATACCAAAAGATCTTGGGCTCATTTCTTGGGTGTTTGATGTTTCACGTGGTAGCATCTCATGAAACCAAACAACGCTGAAGAAGTTCCAAGAATCAGAAAAGTTATTATTCTGTGAGCGAAAATTCGGTCTGAATTTCACTGGTCATGTTTCTGTTGCAATTCCCACACCCGTAATGGTTTCCAATTGCCTTGCAATATCTGTTTTCATTGCATCTTATTAAATTATTAAAAACTGGTTGATTCTTTAGGAAAATAAAAGTGTCAAAAAAACCTAACTTTGGCACCCTCTGTATTGTTTTCCATATTAATGCAGTAAGAACTTTCATATATTGTTTGGTTTTAAATCTGGCATCTTTTATGGTCTTGTGCAAGTGCTATGACGGTATGGGCATACATTCTGCTCTAAATACCTTTCCATATTTGACTGTCGGTTGCCTTCCCTTACAATTTGGCAAATTTAGGTCGCATGAATTCTCATTGAAAAAGGCCTATTTTTGCGCCTCATAAAATATTATGTTTGTCAAACAGTTGGAGACTTTGTTCCTTTTCTCAATGACGCACCTTATTCTTCTTATTATTAATATTCGTAGTACTGAGAGTGGCTTTTCTCTAGATGTACATTCGGATACGCAGATCTGTGGGCGAAAGAGGAGCTAACCTTGTTAAATGTGGAATCGCTTGCCCTTGTGGTTAACCTATCCAACCATGAACCACATTCTGCAAGGATGCTCTTTGGTACCAACTGCTCCAATTAAGACCTATTAAAAGCAAACTTAGTTGTCGAGTAATAAGATATGTGCATGATGTTATAGATATTTTCATAGGGTTCTTGACGTACGTTTGTGGCACCTTCAATGATTTTAAAGTGGTTGATTCCTGCCCCGTAATCGAAAAGCGCAAATTTTTATGTTAGAAAGTTCCACCTTTTTATCAGTGTTAATTGGTCGTGTAGTAAATAGATCGAATTAAACCAGAAAACAAAAACATATCAAAGGTAGATTTGATAAGCCCCATAAGGGGGTAAATGTGGAATAATTGTTGTGTTTTTTCGCCAAACGATCAAACCCTTAAATGTAAATTGTTAGTTTTATGGCTAAGTAATTAACATTGACTAATATAACTAACCCTTAAAAAACAAATGAATTACTAGCAGTTTTATTTATCTATAAAATGGAGGTTCCAGGGTTGTAATTTAAACTGATTTAATACCATTCTTTGTGTACATCTACATTCAGACATTTCTTTCGTTACACTAAGCACTTGTGTTATTTTAGGCAGTTTCTCATCCTTCCTCTTTAAGTGAATTAAATCTTTTGAAAATCTCTAAATTTCGAGTAGATTGACTGAAAATTTTCATTACAAAATTAGCCTAAACGTTAATTAACAGAAAAGCTGAATTGCAATCTTGAATGCTCCATGTGTCTTTTTTAAGTACGAGCCTATTTAGGATTCTGAAGTGGGTGGGAGCTTGTTGCCTCTCCTTTAACCCATTAATGCCTACCGTATCATGAACCTTACGGTTAACTGCACTTTAAAATTTATTTATTAAATATATGTTAAAAACATTTTACTTGTAATTGGCCATAATTATGGAGACACATTTTGTAATTTTACACAGTTATTCTTATTTGAAAAAATCCTTAGATACATTTCTCTCAGTAGGGATTTTGACATGGTGCTTCACTCGTGACCGCAGTTCAGTTATTATTCCTTCTTGTCTTTCTTTCATTATTGTAAAGCTACTCTGCATCATCAGTTTCTTCACTCATGTCTTATTTTCTCTAATCTATCTAAAATACAATTTTGCGGTCATACCATGTTTTTTTTACGTATTATAAAACATACACTAGGAAAAGTAGCATGTATAGTACAATGTTAGTTTGTGTGTTTTAGTTTAGACGATGTTTTTTCTTACGTATTAGAAAGCATACGCTGCCAAGTAGAATGTATATTTCAGTATGATACCTTAGTGACTTCCCATAAAATTAGAAAAATTTGTATTTCAAAACTTCTATAAATTTATATACTTATATTTTTAGGTACATCATAGGTAAACAGAAATTAGAGGTCAGGAGAGATGCAGAAGAATATGGAAAATGTTAGAATCAAATGAGCATTGTAATTATTTTCTGGTGGAATTTCTGACGCAGACAAGCTTGAAGTCATCCTTTAACCACCAAATGATGGTCTAAAATCTTATAAAAATGAATATCCAAGTGATTGGAAAAAGACTGTAAGATTCAGTCAGTTCTTTGATGAAGCAAAGGAGCCATATTATGGGCATCCTGGCATAAAACAGTTTATTTGAGGGAAGACTATTCGATATGGATAGTACGAGCGTTGGTGTCTGATTACAACTGAGGCTTACTTCGTCAAATTCCAACCATATACCGGTGGTGGAGATAAATTTGTAGGAACAACTCTTGGTTTTTCGGTAGCAGAAAAACTTTGCTTTGGTTTTGTACCACAGGTATTTCATATTTATATGGATAATTAGTTCACTTGCCTTTCTGGTGGAGTTCCTCTCAAGTTGTGGTTGTTTTTTTTGTTAGAACCATCAGAAGGTATAGAACTGAGAAAGCACCTATATAAGAACTAACCAAGTGGAAGAGCTTCACATAGTGTGTATTTGAAGAAAAAGCTATTTGGATTACTTTCCTCAAATGGAATGATAGTAATCGAGTTACGTTAGTGAAGAATGTCAAGCAAAAAGAGATTTTTGAAGTAGAATAATACTTTCTGAGATGAAAGAAGGTTGAAAGAAAGCAAATATTTGTGGTTCAACCAAATGTTGTAAATCTATGTAATAAAAAAAATGGTAGGCGTTTATCTTTTCTAACAGGAGTCAATACAGAAAAAGAATAAGATCTAAAATGTCATCGGCCTTTGTTCAGAAATTTTCTCAATGGAAGTCATATTAACCTCTTGTTGTTATATTGTCACGTTGAAAAAAATAGCTCTTCCTTAGAATTCACTCGAAAAATCGTCATTTATATCGCAAACAAGTAGTTTGCCCCAAACAAAAAAACAAGTAATAAAAGAATGATTTGATGGCAATGATCATCTTTTCAATAAAAATTATAGCCAAAGACGGTGCCCTGCTAGCGGGAGATGTACCAAATTTCTGTGTATAAGATGCAATGTTTGATTTCATCCTGATAATTACATACTTTGTAGATTTTTATTAGTAAATCTGCTTCTTAACTGTTGTAAAGGAGCACATCTTGAAATTATCATGTTTTTAACAAAATTTTGACTTCACTAACTTATATGCACAAAGGTATTATGTATAGTTCTGTCTCATTAAAAAAATAAAACTTAATTTTTTTTGTATTAATTGCTTAAGAAAAAAAAGGAGGAAGACGAATGCCAGTAGCTGAGGAATTTGTTTTGGACGATCGTGGTTGCGCGACGGCAACGCGAGCGCCCTTGTCCAGTAACGTGTCCACCGTGGTTCCAAACATTGAGACAGGCAGTTTTGGCGAGGCTGTTTGCATCGGGCTGCCGGATTCTTGGTCTATCAAGGCCTGCCATTGTCGCATCTCTCCGCTAGGTGCGGTTATCTTCCACCGGATCAAGACATAGGAAATAAATGGCTCATGTCTGCTTGTTCGAGGTTTGGTGTGGTGATGTTTGTTGGTTGCATTTAGTGTTGAGCCTTATTCACAACCTTATGCTTCGGGTGATCATGCCAGGAGTTTGAAACTCTTCAGGGCATCACTCTTGAAATCATTGAAACACTTAAGATCTTCCCTGGCATAGGATAATAATATTGCCCTGCTTGCTCTTTCTTCAGAGGCACTGCAAGCCTTAGTAAGTATAGCGCTGCTGCCTTTTGAGAAAGGATGCATGGTGTTCGGGTAAAATCTCACTGAAATCTCATGGAGTAAATCTTTGACCTGTCTTTGGAAACAAAACTGATAAACTGAAAAATGAGCAGGTCTTCCTCTTTCAATTTAACTGGCATAGGCACACGTTAGGGAAGATTATACTATAATAAACAAGATTTGCGGCTTCTTCACTCCTCCTTACTGAAAAAATGTGAAACGTTCACGATTGTGCGTGTCTTCCTTGCGCAGGGTCCATGCTAATCTAGGAAATAAGAAAGACTTGAACCGATACTTAATTCTCACAAAATTTGGTCAGGTTTCAATTCCCGGTAGAAAGCCCCTAAGTACGCTCCTTTTGCCAGGCAGGCATCCCTATTATACAGAATATACCCCTACCTCCCCCTGTGTTAGCCCTTGGTCTCTCAAATGCTCCAAATAAAGCCATTTTTAACCGTCTTCAAACCTTTCCTTCACCTCACACTCACATTCTTCCATTCTCTTCATAAGTCTCTTTCTATCCATTAGTATCACTTGTCCACACCACTTCAAAACACCCTTTTAGCCCATTTGAACCCGCCTGACCCAAAAACTTTTCTCCTTATTCCGTAATTTTACCCTCAAACAACACAGTTGGCATCGGTCTCCTTACATGGACTTTCTTCTCATACTTCCCACTGAAACCCTCACCATTCTCTGACGCCTTAATTGATCTCGATTCCTCACCTGCTGCTAGGTACAATCGGCTTCCCTTGAATCACTATCAAATACAACCACACAAGAAAATTACAAATTTGCACTTGTTCTAGCGTAACACTAGAGTCTCGCCTATCACGCTCCCATCAAATCTAAAACCTATATACTATTATCTTACTCTTTTCTGCATTCTCATTCATTTTTAATCACATCCTTCCACACAGCAAGTGAGAAGATTTTGATCAACATCTACACAAGCATCGGGTCATTAGCATAGACCAATATTGATAGAACCCATCGCTCACCTTTTCTCTTCAATCTCACACCCTATAGCTCCATTCTTATATATACTTCTCTCAGTACTCTATCCATAAAGAAAGTAAGCCCCCATAGTGGCCTTACACAACCTTATCTTATTCACCTACACTCGCCCGCCAAACACACACACACCAACATAAGATATCTTTCAACTTAACGTCCGCCTTACTTTCAACATAAGCTTTTTCCAGTACCCTAAATGCACCAGAAACTTTGCACTTCTTATCACATGTTTATTTAGTCATCTGCCTCTTGGCAAATGTTTGATCCGCACAAACTCTTCCCGAACTAAACTTCCCTTGTTTATGCATTATAAATCCCATTGTTATGCTTCCTCTTCGCCCAATCAAATATTTTCCTACAATAAATTTTTGTTTAATCTAAATGGCTTCCTTGAAATCGAATTATCTCTCCAGTTCCTCCAATAATGGAAATCTATGGATATAGAAATACCGCTACAAGTTAAATAAACAAAATTAACAAATTAAATGAGAAATACTACAATATGAGCGTCGAACATTAAACTAAATACTTATACATATATATTATAAATTATATGTTGATAATAGTCCAAAAGAACTCGAGATCTACTCTAGTCCACCGTAGTAGATTAAAATGAGAATACCACTTTACATTTTTCACTTTACACCTTTAGGTAAAAATATTTTAGCTCTTTTAGTTTTCCACGGCCTTATTTCAAGTTAGAATCTTTTGTCTCTTGTCTTATTTAGTTATTAATCTGAAACAATTAATCAGATTTAACATATCCAAGAAGTTCAGATTTTAGAATTCTTTACCAGTTTACTTTTGTAATCTATGTTTCTTTAGTCACTGCAACTTAAGCGTAAGGTCTTCAACCTCTTTTCAAATGCTACTGGCGGAATCCAGAAGCCATTTAAAGCAATGCTCTATATAATTTGATCTATTTCTATATATTTTTCGACATAAAGACACCATAATTCCTCTTCATATTCTAAATATGACTTGAATTCGGACTTGAATTGTGGGAAAAAGAGTTTTAGAAAAGGTTTATATGGATAGAGCCTAAGAATTAGTCAGCCTTTGCAACAAATTCAACAGCATATTTTTCTGAAATTTTACATCGGTGATGAGGGAGACTGCTATGAATTTTAGTGCTTGTCTTACGCAATTATATTCGTAAAATGGTATAGTTCATTTCTTGTTTCTTTTAGGCATAAACTTGCTCGTTTTGAGACACATTCGCAATTTTATTGAAAGTTCTAAAATTTCTTGAGTGTTAATTGATTTTTCTTGTGTTGGTTAGAACTGAAACAATTTTTCCTCCCAGTTTTACATCAACAGCAAATTTCGTGATTGTGTATAAAATTTTATCATATATATATTAGGAAGATACTGAACTGGCGCCTATCTTTCCTTTCTCTACGTCTGCCATTTTCCTTCTTAATCTTTGATTTGTTCACGTGATATTCTCCTAAGTGTTTTGCCTGGTTGTGTCACCAATTTTTATTTCCTGGGCCTTTAAAAATACATCTATAAAAAATCACGCGTCATGTGATTTTAAATATATATATATATATATATATATATATATATATATATATATATATATATATATATATATATATATATATATATATATATATATATATATATATATATATATATATTGTCACCAGGGCATTTGTTTTCAAAGAACCTTTATAATACTGTCCAAAAATGTAGTGTATCGATTCTTTAGTTTACTTTGTTTTATTATCACAGTACATGGAGACCGTTCATATTGAATTCCATCCCTGTATTCGCTAGATACCTTTTACCGGATGGGTATAATTCGAGACGAGTGGTATGGTTAATATTAAAAAAACACAGTCGCCTGTGATTCAAGCCATGGGGCCAAACATCGTGCCACGATCAGACTCTGGCTGAGGGATCTTAATCTGGTTTGACTGAAAATCATTGTTTGGGGAACATTTAAGGGAAATATTTGAAATAAAAATCGAGTCTGTTAAAGACAAATCGAAATAGTTAAAATACAATCGAAGTCTCTAAAAATATAAATCGATGTCTTTAAAATACCAATTGAACTTTTTAAAATATAATCGATGTTTTTAAAATACTACTCGTAGTCTGAAAAAATAAATATCTAAGTATCAAAATAAAAATAAACGTTTTTTCAATACAAATCAGTCGTTAAACTTCAAATGTAAGTTTTTGTAATACAAATCAATGTCTATAGACTCCAAATTTGTCTTTAAAATATTAATCGGAGTATTAAAATACAAATCTGTCTTTAAAATACTAATTGAAGGTTTATAATACCAATCAAAGTCTTCAAAATATTAATATATAGTATAATTACTAATATATAGTATTATTTGCTATTTCATGTAAATAATCAAGACGCAAATAGAAATAGTGGATTCAAGCTTCTTATGTAAAAAAGACTTAACACTACCATACAGGAGAATATATTATCATATGAGGTTAAACAAATATGGCATAAATTACAGTTGCAAGTAGTTTAAAGCACCTCAGTCACCACAATCAATCTTTTTAGGAAGAGAATCGATAAATATTGATAGAAAATTGAAACATAATTAATATTCGGGAAGTCGCTTGCTAGCAATAACTCCTGGTTGCGAAAGAATTGAAAAACTTTTAAAGTTTGATTCGATTTGATTCACCTTGGTGATGGTTTAATACACCAAGTCGTCGAACAAACACTTTCGAAACTTAAACTTTTCTAATCAAATACAGATTCAAGTGGTATGTACTTGTATCTTGGTTTTTGAATCCCGCTATTTCGAACTTCCTCTAAATCATTTCGATGGGTCGGGACTGTCCACTGGTTTCCAATCCAACAAGGTAGCGTACTTGTTGCGAAAGATTATACTCCGACTTTATATAGCCCCAAAATATGTATAGAGCCAGTTCAAATTAAACCAAAATTTACCTAGCCTTAAATATTTTGCAATCGACGCTCCCACCTGTCAAAGTTTACAAATTAGTGCTACAAACCTATATAGGCAAAACTGATACTCGTTTGTATAGATGTTTCCCGAGGTAAGATTCTCTCCCTTCTTTTCCTTGCCCTTTTGGACTGGCCTCTCTTTTTACTTAGGTTATTTGCTGGTTGGTAGTTGTGTATAAGTAAAGAGCCTCTTTTAGCTCCAAAATGTTAGTGTTGACTTGTTTAAACAGAGAGGAGAATAAATATGAAAATTGACATTTGTTATCTCAATTATAAAAGACGTAATTAGAATTCATCAAATCTCTGCTTATTTTTTATTTCCTTTGGATTAAATTATGGAGAGGTTTAGCCAATAAACAAAAGGTTCTAAACCAACTTTGTGCAACCCTCCATTTTGAGATAAACAACAATCTTTTAAAGCTTATACTCTTAGAGGGAAAAATCTATTGAAGGTGAAATATAGAAGTAATGGTGAACGTTTAGCGTGTGACGATGACATAAATGGCTTTACCATGATACTTTATGCAGATACATCAGGACAGTTTAGCTTTATTTACAATCTATGTGAGATGGGAGCAGAATGCACCTGTTAACAGCACGACACCAGACACAGTGGTTCACATGGACTCGGGACGATTCAAATTATACTCTAGATGACTGAGACATGTGGCGTGGTCCGATGATCTATAGTACCATTAATTGGGAGTAATGGTATGGCTCGGGTGTGGCCAAGTGTCCATTAAGCCTAGGACTCAAGTTGCCAACTAGGGAAGGCGCAGGCAGTTGGTAGTTTCATCCTGGTGTGGGATTTAATTATTGACAAGGGTTAATGTCACTTCTTCAAATAAACATTTTAATTACCATTGAGCGCCACTTTACAGTGCTTGGTGACAATTTGCATCCATTCATAACCTCACTGTACCCTAAGAATGATGGGATATTCCAGCAGGTTACTGCCAAGCCTAAAACTCAAAGTGGGTTTTAGAGTGATTAGACTAATAAGATGGCCACCAGGTTTGCTCAAAATGAGCGTACTGAATCATTTTGGGGATACTGTGACTATGTCTATTTGCACCAAGATCAATACTTACAAATTTTAAGAAACTAAGGACTGATATATAGACTGCCAAGTCGGGTAGATACAGTAAACCAGGCTAGAAGGGATCTTGCATGATACTAGGTAGTTATTCTAAGACTTTAGTTACATCTATATTTTAATTTTGATGATAGAGATTCTTCTCTATCTTTTCTTTTGTCATCCGTGTCAAAGAGATTCGCATTTGAATTCCTTTCCCTGTCTCTTTTAAATTTTAAAGTGGTTGCAATACTGGTCAATTCATCTTTCTATTACTCTACTCCTAATATTAATTTCCATTCTCTAGCGAATGAAAATTTTTATTCCTTAATTATTCTGTTAAGAGATAAAAGCACCCCGTGTTTCCTATTCTTTTCATGAAGAAAACTCTTTATTTTAGATAGCCTTTGATTGGGCTCTTAAAGTTTACATTATTATTCTGGGGAGATAATTTCTAAAATTGCCATAGATTTGCTTTCACCTTCCCGGATGCAATTGAGTCACGATAACAATAAATAAGCCCTATAAATATAAGCTTGAAGATGATTAAGTGGTTTATGCCCGCAACTGTTAATATTGCAGGTGCAGATGAAAGTTATCTATTGACTGTATTTATTTTCAGTCGGGACCCCACGCAAATATATCTGCCTAGCTCTTGTGGATCCTTGATGTGATTTATTTATAATTAGTTAAAATAATTTTTCCAATAAGGATCATTCCCGGTTCAGTTTAAAGAAGGATTAAACTTTCAATATCATTTATACATTTAACCATATAATGAACAGGTCTGAACGCTGATATACAACCAGACTCGATTATCTTCCGTTATCGTGGTGACTGTGATTGCTGGTATTGCATGCTGTAGTACACAATATCATTAATACCATTCATAAATAAATAAAAAATACAAGAAGCTTGGATGAAACACACATGGAAACTTGGATAACGTGTTGGAAGATTTTCTCGGAAAACGATTCAGAGTCCAACAGAAACCCGAATACAGTATGTAAAAGACCTCTGATAACGACGAACTATAGTGTATGTTGCATTCCATCGCACATATAACTTTCCCATAGTTGGAAGAATTCTCATCCTTGGCAAACAATCCCACAGTGCTAGAAAGCAAAAAGCCTCCACCTACAAAATCTACAAGGACTTTCATTACAGATGAATGATTCGACTCAACGCGACTCTTTGAAACACATTCTTCAACTCTTCCAGCCACCCTACAAGCACACTCCTGACTTTTGTAATTTATCCCTCGCGTTTGCTTTACCTTGCTTGCCCTCGTCGAAGTACACCTCATGACTTCAAAGCAATACGCTATCACTCTCCAAATACCTTTAATCCTCGATAATTCAAGCACTGCACATTTGGAACCCTCCAAGGCAAAAACAGTGAACTATCGATACAAGAGACATTTCTGCTTTGTCCATTTCTACACTCCCAACTTTAACTCAAACTCAGCCCTCTATTAATTGACCTATTTCTTGTCCTTGTACAATTTTAAAAACTATCTTTATTTGTTAACAATTGTTCAAAACAATGTCGTATTCTGAATAACGTAACAACAACATGCATTTGGTGAAATGAATGGGTCAAATAGCACTAAGTAAAAATAATAGAATTAAGATAAAATAGCCACATTAATGCCATTATTTCCCACTCACCACAAATACATAGTTTTTATAGTAGACTATTAAATGATTGTTAGGAATAACATTCTTTTAATACCTTATGCATTGTCATAGACCAGTACGGCTTGGCCTAATACTTAAGTCACCTTTATTTGCCGAGTGAAAACGAACGAGCTTCAAAGATTAACGTAATAAATTGAGACGCGGAAAAGCTGCTTTCAGTATTTTATTCGAAGTTTTAAGCCAGAAGTCAATAAACATGAATAGTTACAGCAAAATATAAAAATAGCATTTTCTTTCTCTCAAGCATTTTACAAGGTTACAAAAAATATGTGTTCTTGGGCTGCAAAATTATCTCCCGAGATAAAAAAATAATAAATTGAAAAAAATTAGCATCTAGATCTCTATTTCAAAACGAATGTTGGCATTGCAAGTTTCTCTTCAGCACTTAAAATATGGTCTTAGAATTTCGGTATTCAGGTAAGCCAATCAAAATAATGCACACAATAATTTTTGCTAAATAAGAATTGCACATTTAATTCAAAGAAGTGTGCATAATAAAATCGAAGAGGGATTTTTACAAAAGGATGAATTTAATTTATTCTTATTGATTAATTCCTGAATGTAATTTTACCTTTATTTATTATACCAAAATATTTGCCTGAACTGTATTTTAAACATAGCTTTACGAGGTAAAGTATACATATGTACGTTTTAATTTTCTACTGATACTGTATTCAAATGGTTCTCAACATAGGCCCTACGGCTCTCTAGTTATGTGGAAATATTAAGAGCATCGAAAAATATTCACGCGCACAGTACATAGCATAATATAATTTTTTCTTTATTCTCTAGAAAATAAATGGAAGAAGGGCACATATGAGCCTAAAACCATTTTAAACATTTATTTATTATTTCTCTTTATTTTACATTCCACAACTTCATCTTCTAATGAAATTAGGCTAAGGGTCTGAAAATGGCGCATAAAACCCCCTAAATTAATGATACTGATGGACACTCTCTTCAACTCATCTTTTGTCCTCATTGCAACATATTTGCTACGTTTCCACCATACTTTTCCATCAAGTGCACATTTAATTACCACCCTCTTTCTAATGATAGGCCGGAGGGAGATTTTAAGGATGCTCTTGAAAATGATCGTCGTTCCCGTTAATTGCACGTTTACGTTTGGCATAAAAATTAAGTATCTTCGAATTGGATGCCATTTAAGACTTTTCTGTCCTAACGGAATTAAAAAAACCCGTTGATTAACTTTAAGGTTTTAGGAAATTTAGGCGTATTTTATATTTTTATAAATTAAATATTTGAATTAAATTTTCATTTCAATCTTATTTAAATAAATTTGCATAGATAGTCATAATAGCACGGAGGAATATTATTAGATAGACTCAAATCTCGTTAGATAAGGTTTTGGAAACAAGTCACTGTGGATAAGAACTTTATATTGATAAGGTGCCAACAACGTTAACAACACTTTGATAGACTCTGGAATTGCTCTCAAAAAACACTTCTTACCTGCGTAATGAAATATTGTTAATTCAAATCACTCTTTGGGCGAGTATTGAAATTCAAAGAATTTTAATTTCTAAAAAAGAAATGTAAAGTAGTTTTCCAATAAGTGAGATGTGCCAAGCTCTAGAGGTAAAAAGTGTTACTTGCATGAAAAGAGGTTATTTCCTCCGTAGATTCGAAGTGAAGCTAAGAGAACAGAGACAGTATATAAATGGAGACGAGAGAACAGAGAGGAAGAAATAAAGGCAAGAAAAAAGAGAGAGGAAGCAATTAAGTTGAGAGAATAGAGAATGTAGGAAATGAAGGTGAAAGGACTGAGAGGAAAAAAATAAGGCAAAAAGTCATAGAGAATAAGAAAGGAAGGACTGAGATCAGCAATAAGAACAAATGAAGGGAAAAGGACTGAGAGAGGGAGAAATGAAGACAAGAAAACAGAGAGAGAAATAAATTCAGGTAAAGAACAAAGAAGAAGAAATGAAGGCAAAAAAAATAAAGAGAAGAAAAATCAAGGTAAGTAAACAGAGAATAATAAATAAAAGTAAGACGAAAGAGGGATGAAGAACTAACGGCGGGGTAACCGAGAGAAGAATAGTGATGGCAAGAGAAAAGAGAGTAAGAAATGAAGGCAAAAGAACAGAGAGGGAAGAAGTAATGAAATTGAATACAGAGAAAAAGACATAAATGGAAGGAACAGATAGAAGAAGAAATGAAAGCGACATAGGAGAGAAATGAAGAAATGAAGGAAAATGGACAGGGAGGAAATAAAAAATGAAAGTGAGCTGAGAGAGGAAGAAATGAATGAAAGAGAACAAAGAGGAAGAAATGCAGGCAAGAAAACAGTGAGGAAGAAATGGAGGCACCGAATAGTAAGATGAAGAAATAAATACATAAAAACTGAGAAATGAGGAAATGAGAGCAATGAAACAGATAGAAGGGAATAAATCAAGGTAATATAACAGAGATAGAAAGAAAAGAAGCTAATATAACAGAGAGATAGAAATGAAGACAGGGGAATAGAGACAGAAGAAGAATTGAAGGCAAGAGAAGAGAGAAAGAAAGAAATAAAGGCAAGTGATGAGTGAGATAAAGAAATAATGGCGTTAAAACAGAGAGAGGAGGAAATGAATGCAAGAGAACCGAGAGAGGAAAAATCAGGCTAAGAGAACAGATAGAAGAAGAAATGAAGGCAAGAGAACAGAGAGAAGAATAAATCAAGTTTAGAGAACAGAAAGAGGAATTTATAAAGGCAAAACAACAGTGAGGAAGAAATGAATGTACGCTAACAAAGAGAATAATAAATTACAGTAATATAAGAGAAATGAAGAATTAATAAAGTTAAGTAATAGAGGCTAAGAAATGAAGGCAATAAAATAGAGAGAAGAAGAAATCAAGCTAAGCGAACAGAGAGAGGAAGAAATCAAAGCAAGAAAATCGAAAGTGGAATAAAGGAAGGCCAAAGAGAAACAGGATGAAATGAAGGCAAGAGAAGAGAGAGAAAGAAATGAGAGGTAGAAAGGAAGCAAGCGAGATATTGACCCAACCACTCTATAAACATAACTGCTCACGGTAAATATGTAGATTAGCCGCCCGGCCGAAAAGAAAATTGTGTGTAAATATTATCGCTCACTCGTGTCGGAATATTCATGCGCGTTTGAGTCCTTTTCGAATTATTATTCTGTGCCCCCCAGACCCCCTTCAATTTAATTAAACTTAGGATTATCGTAGTGTAGTCCCCCTATTGTGTTTAACCCCACACGAGCCGTCAACTTAAATGTACTCCAAAAACGTGAAACATTTTGGAACACGGACGAAATAGTACGTCCCATCGTTCGCGCCGATAATCTTCATATTTACCCTGCCCACATATTTGTAGGTGCCTGAGCGTAGTCCAAATACACCTGGCCACAGCGTCTCTAAATTGCTCTCTTGGGCTCATCTGGAGCGAATTTGGTGTCCATACCATTAGTAGCATCACTCCAGACTGCTTTTCGAGTTGGATTCTTGTGAAATTGGGGCGATACCCATCTGCTGGTACCTGCTAGAATATTCTATTATTGCTGGTTTACAGGGAGTCCATGAATGAACGCGAATATTCAACAGAAAATAAAATGTTTATTCGGAGTATTAAAACTAGCCCATTCCCATTAAACACATGGAACGATAGAATGAAGCTACCACCTTTCTGTGCATTGCCTTGTTGACAACTTTAGTTACAGGCTTCATGGAGTCTCAGGGAAACCACAACTCCGCCAATATCCAAGCAACTGAAACTCTAAATAATCGAACCGCGCCACATGACGCAGTCCTCCATTATCCAATTTGCAACATTATGATCCCTTGTATAGCGTTGGGTTTGGTGTCGTGATGTTAACTGGTGCCCTTTAATCTCATATTTCATGGAATGTAAAAAAAGCTAAACTGACCTGATATATGTACATAAAGTACCATCGGAATTTAATGTGGTGCGATTTGTGTCATTATGGTTAATCTGTTATCAGTGACTATTCTAACCAGACGGCGCTGCTCAATAATATCATTCAAAACTTGCAGTCATCAGTCACGGACATGCCCAAGCTGGGCAGTAATGCCTTCTATGACGCAATTCGGGTAGACACGTGACACTGTATTTCGAGGTATCTACATATAATATGTGCAACTTAAAGAGATGGAATGTGATGGAAACCTGAATGTCTGAATCATTACTTGTATTAGGTAAAGTAAATAAAAGCCAAAAACAAAAAAATCAAAGTTTAGTTTTTGTTAGGTTAAAGTCATCCTCACACGACTGGATTTAACACCAAAAGCAACTAATATTTTTAACCTAATAAAATCTTTACCACATTAAACCACAATACTAACTCCACTCTGATTAGGCAGAGATGTTGACAATGTAATGTATAAATGAGGCCTAATAAAATAAGATCGAGATATAATAGAATATAAACCTAGGATACATTTGAGGGTTGACTAATTAAAAAATAGACTCCTTTTTACCTTTTTTTAGAGACTGAATCTCAAAGCTCCCTCAAATCTCTCTTTTGTGACGTCAAGCTACATCCACCCATCGAGCAGTCGATTAAGATGCAGAAATTAGAGAGCAACCTTATAATGCCAACTGCACGCAGTCATTAGCCGCAATCTTCTTCTAGGTTTAATTAATGGCCGCAACTAAATCTTTGAAACGAGCGAGAATCCTCTCACTCAACAATTAACATCAATCATTTAGGACATTAATTAGCGGAAAGTTAATTGAAAAGACCCGGTCATGTTTTGAACATTTTATTATCTTTCAAAAAGCTGTAAACAAGACGACTAAAAGATGTCTTTTAGGGCAATGAAAATAGACGCCATTGACAAACCTCAAGTTAAAAATTGGTAAAAAGCTGCGAGAAAATAGGTGCAAGAATACATGTTCTTCTCCTTAACTAAGTTGCACTATATTTTGAAATGGCCTACATGAACAAACAATCAATAAACTTTACCAGAGAAATAAAATTATTTGTTTGATCCTTTTACCCTTTAGCAATTATAAATCTATCTAGCATTTTTACTTCCCTATGGAATAAGGGAATAAAGCCGCAAACAATCTTGCAATTCAATTTGCCTGGAAACTAGTGTAGAACCTTCAAATATCTCTTCCCTCGGTTTGTCAAAGAGTATTAAAAATATAAAGATTTATTATACAAACAAGAGTGGTTTTGGTGAAAAGCATATATGGCCCAATTTGCAGTAGAAGTTTCAAGATTCTTTTAACCTACGAATGGGATGGAAGTAAAACCAGAATATGAGTTTAAAACATGAGCCGTTCCGTTAGTTAACAGAGCATTTACTTAGTATTACGTGTTTAGCGATTAGCTGCTGGTTCTGTATTGGTAGAAATAGTGTGTAAGATAAGAGTAGTTGAATTATGTTAAACTAAATAGTTTCTTCCACAGCTTAGAAACTACTAATTGTGCATCTCTCTTGCAATTGCATCCGCTTCAACCTTTAGCCCTTATGCAGTGAAGTATAGAGTAATCGATCCAATATCAATTTGTTGGAGAATTTGGCACAAATCTTTTCTTATCAACACACGATAAAATATACCACACTACACGCCTGTGTTGCAGCTAAAATTAATCGGTATACCTCGACTTACTTTTGTAGTGAGATTTGTGCATTTATTGCATTCTCATACGCAATTTCATCAGTTAAGTCTGAAAGGGAAGTCAAATATTTAGTTGCTCTTCGTTATTTACTTAATTCCTGATCTCGGAGTGGAAAATCATATCAAAATAAAGATGAGAATGATAATCGCTGGTAAACAATTGGACACCAGTACTGGTCTTCGTTGGGGAGGAAGGTATAGGCAGAGCGTTATTTCTGTATTTTATGATACACCAGTGACCAGGAAACTCTTCGACGTCAAGAGAGTGTGGATATTTTAACCCCTTCAGTAGGTTACAACATGAAAAACTGAGATATCCACGTGAAGAAAAGGCAGGAAGGGAGAGCGGTGTTATGATTTCTTATGTGCATGTTGCCATATGTAGCTAGAGCAATATTCTCGTATGATTATTTTTAGTATAGAAATAAGAAATCATAGGAGTGCACTGCAGTCTCAACTAAACATGCTCTTTTTATGCCAGACTTGATTCAAGTAGAACCGTTTTCATGCTTCATTAAACAAGAACTAAATATATTGCTTTTCATATTTAACATCTTTCAATCTTGCTCCCATATATCCCACTCAAATATGTAACCTGTAATATTTATTGCTAGCCACATTAGTTTATTTTAGTACTTTAAAAAGTATCCGTCTTAAGTAGATGTCTATAAAACCATAATTTAATACATGTGATCTGAAATCAGTTTAATAGTTAGTTTTACACTTGACTTGGAATTAAATATGTTAAAATGATCACATATAAGTAGTACATACCCATTTATAGTTGACTTTCATACGCTTTAGGTGGACATGTTGTCTCCCTGTAAATACCCCCGCACTTCCTACAGCAAGCACGAACTAGACCTTTGTACGCGATATGGTTAAATACACTCAGGAAGAGGAGTAGTTCCGGTTTGGTTGTCGCTTTTTAGTGAGACAAGTTTTCAAGCTAAATGTACTTTTACCAGCCAAGAGAATCTGTAGTTTATTCGTGTTCCGCAAAATGTAAAGAACCACGGATGAATCTGACGAAAATGTTATCTAACTTTTCGTTCCGGGTAGAAATTATCCATTCCTTTGTAAACAGTTCTCAAAGTAAGGAAAGGCTGCCAATTACACCCTGTTCTTGTCGAATTAGTTTACGTACCCTTTGTTCATACCAAATGAAGAAATGGCAAATGTGTATCAATCAATGTCATCACCTGTTCGAGATCCATCGAGTAGTAAGCCCTAAGGAAAAAGTCATGGGCGTGATCGACTCTCTACCTCCCTCAGCCAGAGTCATCATGTGTGACCTTATTTAATATCCTTCAAGGACCGTGAGGAACTAAAATCTTAAGTGTGCATCTATCGAATTTCCATAGAAAGAAGTTTTCATGTATAGCTTAGGCAACATTGATGGAGTGTACATCTGAAAGATTTTGTCTTATCCCGGCCCCAGCAAACGCACTTTGTACTTCAAACCCCAATGTTAGCTGGAGGATCTCCTCCTATGTAGTTTCCACATATTTTTACTCTAGTTTACTATTTTACACATCTCTCCTTACAGACTTCCTGCGAGACATCCCCCATTTTTGCATTGTGCATGAGTTTACCCAATATATAATTGCCACTATTCCACCAGCTCATTTCAGTTCTCTAATAATCTCTTACACGAAACCTTCTCCTCTTAAACCAAAGTGTTAGGAAAAGCTTTTTTCTGGTAGCATTCAGCCACCCAGAAGCTCCAGGAGGCCACCATGCACAAGCTCCAGAATTGTCGTGGAAGTGATGATTTATGTTGAATTTGAAGCTTGAAAGCTCAGACTCTCAGTGTTCGTGATCAACTGCCAAATATTCTGGATTTTTCTGCAGACCTGGACTCATAACGATATTCTCCAAGGTCGATTGAATAGAAGCCACCATGAAATTCAGTTTAAATAGATTCCATCTGGAAAACTGCACTGATTACAGCTTTTGGCCGATGATAATAGCTTATTTTGCTAACTGAACTCAAGAGCGCAGGCAGAATATTCAAGCGTTTTATTGACCATGTTTAACGAGACACATTGATGTAGCGATGTGGAGGAAAGGTGTTTGCCCTGTTCGGCATGATTTTCCACACAAAAGTATTTAAGCCTTCCAAAACTCTTTTGAATCTCATTTCATTTAGATAGTAAAAGATTGAAGTTGACCTGGAGTTTGGCACACACCTGTATTGTATAATGTAGGTACTATTCGAAAGATAATTGTACAGTATTGATCCTTTCAAGCCCTCAGACTCTTCTCCTGAAAGATTCGAAAATAGACAGGTGGATATAGTAGGCCCTCTCCCATGTTCGAATTGACAAGCCTTTTGGCTGACAATGCTCGACGGGTTACCTCAATTAACAAATACATTTCCATAGTATCCATAGACCCTCAATCATTTGCAGATTTTTTCAGTGATTCTGGCCGCTTAACAAGGAGTAACAAGGAAAGAAAGTACCTTAAAAGACCTTACGGTCCATTCAATGTGAGTACCTTTCGAGTAGCGGTCGAGTGGGCACATCTCTTCTCAAATACTTTACATCTTTAAACGGAAAGGTTTGAATGCCTAGAAATACCGAGGCCGTCACTTAGAGTTATTATTATGGCAGCAGCCCATAAGGCATAGTAAGACAACCTCATAGCATCACGAAAGGGGTTAATAAAACAATGCTATCGTCATATGAAGACTTCGTTCAAGGCAACATTTTTAGCCCCTGTTCAGAATCCCCTCCCTTTAATATTCCTTGGTCGCAAGAATCCAAGGAAAGAAGACTTTGACTCGTGCCTGGATAATCTTGCCTGGTTAACTCCGTCCTTTTTTCTCTAAAAGTTCTATACTTTTTATTTACTTTTATTTTGATTCATTAAACAGGGAGGATTCGTAATATTATATATCTATTGCCATATGCAGCATTTCGAAGATTTAATCAAACAACTAGGACAAAAATATACTTTTAATACCATAAAAAATGAAATATTAATTACTTAAAATATACTTCAAATATATAAAAAGATCTAAATAAAAATTAATCCTACCAAAAGTAATACGAGATGGTTGAGGCAAAATTTCACTTTAGTAAGGAATGGTAACTAACGAACATAAATAAGTTGGAATCCATTTACATTTAACTAAGAGGGAGTGTGGGGGAATTCGACGTGGAACTTCTTTTCTAGCACGGCAGTGACGTCCATGCGTTAAAGAAAATTCTAGAATTTAGTTAGGCTTAAATTGGTAAACCTACCCTCTCACTCATCCAAAGCGGTAGTCTTGAACCGAGTCCACCTTTTCGCGGGTTAGAATCGTCTGGGCGTGAAGGTTCGAGGCCATTCGAGAGTAGCGCTGGACAAACATCCCATGTATCCCCCACCCCTTCGGGGGGAGCCTCGGATATATAGGGCTAGTCTTCCAGTTGTGAAATGCAGAGTTGAGGAGTCATGCCACGATCCAAGAACCATCTTCCCTAGTCCCAAGTCAGGTGCTTAACAACGAAGCAAAGTATCGACTGAACCTTTCATGTCGTTGAAATTAGCCCAGCCAGTGAGGTCTTTCCATTTTACGATCGCCACCGAGCGATGTTTCCGACTCCACTCATCAGCTCCTGTAAAAGCCCTCCGCGTTCCCTCCTCGTCTTCGGGTCGCCGAAATACTCTCCCCGGGACCAGACGTTACCGCCCACCCCTTGGAGAACCGTCAGCACGTCAACTTCCCACTTAGAAGCTCCGAGTACCCTCGCCCTCACGTTTATTGCCTGCAACAGACATCCCTAAAACCTAACCCTGACGTCCCACCCGGAATCCTACGTAAGCAAACCCCTCCCCCCTTTCAGCAACCCATTTGAGTTAATCCTCCATATTGGAATAGTCTCATTCTGTAACGCATTAATTTCTAACTTCAGAGTCTGATGCATAACTTTGCAATTCCCCCCTCATTTTCCAATATAATTTTATATAATTTTACCCCTTGATTCTCGTATTTTATGTGTATAAAATTATATTTTTGTACATGTCTCTTGTAATAACCTTTAGCTGTGCCATTTCCTGATCTCGTTTTGCACTCTATTCTCGCTGCTCTGCGCGTCGAAACTCGTGGCGTTCCGCCCCTTTGTCGGTTCGCCTTTAAGTTATTAGTCCCTTCCCCATAGATATAATATGGTATTGATATAATATAATGTCACACCACGACATATATATTTGTTAATATAAATATTGTATAATTTTGGTGTCAAGTGTGTTTGGGGTTTTTACGAAATCGTGTCATTTTAATTTCGACATTAGAAGTTACTTCGTTATTCACATCTATCCCTTTTATTTTAATTTTTGTATTGTAGTGGCAGAAGGCAAGTTCAAGTTAATTGCAGAGTAGTGGAATGTTAATTAATTTAGATATTTGTTGGACCCCAGGTAATTAATTTTTTTTTGTGTGTTTGAATTTTGGAGACACTCCTGGTTATTAATCCAAAAGAGTTAAGGTCTTTGGGATCCTAATTCCGGGAGGACCATTGGGATTTTTTTTCCGCTTAGAAACAGCTGAGGTAGGTACTTGTATTATAATTTTTATTGTAAACAAGGCCTTCACGAATAGTCAAGTATTTGTTTCGCGTGGGTAGTGTCCTAGCTCGTGAAGCGTGTCAGTGTTCCATCAGTTATCTGCGTAACAATGTCATCCTTCGAAAAATTCAAGAGTGACGATGAAATGTTAGGTTTCTCGGGCAAAGAACTGCTAAATTAGGTACAGGAAGAAGAGAGGAACGAACGGGCAGAGCGAATCAAAGAGGAACTAACAAAAACGGAAATGGAGAAAGAACTGAACATGGAGAAGGAGAAAAACAAAATGGAGATGGAGAAGAACAAAATGGAGATGAAAAAACGTGAACAAATTAGGCAGCATGAGCTGGAAATGAGCCGAAATTAAATGGATTCTCAGTCCATCGGTTCCCAGGATGGAATTCCCCGAACTCCTTCAGTCAAACTTGCCGCTTTTAATGATGGAGAGGACTTCGGGTCACTTTTGACCCATTTTGAGAGAATCTTTCAGATCAATAGATGGGATCTCGAAAATCATGGCGTCGCTCTCTTACTTCCCCTCCTAAACGCCCAGTTAAATGATATCTTCGTATCCGTTCCCCCGGAAGGAACTTTACGCTATTCCACGTTAAAGTCCTAATTGTTAGCCGAAGTTCATATGAATTGCCAATTCTACCGCTCATGATTCCGCTAGGAAAGGATCCACCCTGGTCAAACATTTCGACAACACGGGTCAATCCTCCAAGGCCCCCCTTAGTGTTGGCTCCATGCGTTGCAAGATTCCCCATATCTACGAGTCCCTTCTGCACTTCTTCCTTAGGGATCAGCTTTTAGCTGCCGTGGCTCCCGAAATTCGCGCCTTCAATAAGGATAAACGTTGTGGCACTTTCAAGAAGTGCTTGGAAGAGGCCAATCTCTACGCGGTTAGTCACAATTTATACCCTAAGGATGTTAAAAAGGCTCCCCAATCGCCCCCCAAAACTAAATTTTATGGTCCTAAGGCCCCTTCTAATTTGGTTTAGATTTACCAAAGTTCCTATTCCCTCGAATCCAAGTCATCCCTCGAATCTAAACACCGAGACCTTAAGCCCTTCGTTTCTTTTTCCCCGGTTGTGCCGTACCAAAAAAACCCGATCATCTGCAACACCTGCGGAGTTCCCGGTCATTACCACACGAATTGTCCTCAAAATTTCCGATTTGCAAACTCTCAGTCCCACCAAGTGCACCAAATCTGGGCCACCCCTGCTCCTCCTCCGTCGCCTCTGGAGAAACCCGATCCTCCCTCACCCTCCAAAGACCCGGAGCTTCAGGTTAACTTTTTCTTTGATGAGAACAAACCTAGTAGATTGAAATTCGATAACGGAACCGTAAACGGTTGCCGAGTTTTCACCATCGTCCGTGACACCGGGTGCACCTGCATCGTAATGTCAGAGGACCTACTCCCCCCTCTAGGCCTCGGCCACAAGAAGTTTTCAGTGATCCAAGACTACCTTCGCCGGGCCAGTCGTTAACCAGTAACTCGTGGTTACAATAAGTGTGACTATATTTCCGGTTGGGCCGAAGTGCTAGCGGCCCCTATCCAGTTCTGCTCCGTTCTGATCGGTCAGAGCCCTGTAATCTACGACCATCCCGTGGCCCAGCCCGCAATTACCCGTACACAGGCAGCCCTGGAATACCATGCACCCGTTCCCCTGGAAACCCTATCGACCCGGAGTTCCAAGCCCTCCGGAGCGACAAGTTTTCCCGCGCCCAGAAAGAGTGCGCAACTCTCGTTCCCTTTTGGGATAAAACTAAGACCCTCAAGCGTTAGTCCATCCGAGGTAACAAACGAGTGTCGTATCTCGTAGAGAAAGACTTATTGTATCGTGCCTGCTCGGAAGTCACAGACCAAGAAACACATGTTTTGTGTGTTCCCCGTGGATACGTCACCAAAGTATTGAAGCTCTCCAATTACAGTTTATTCGCAAGCCATTTTAGCCATAATAAGACCGTGCAACGAGTTTTCAAGTATTTCTTTGGGCAAGGTGCAGCCAAAGATATCGCCGAATATTGTCGGTCATGTGATATCTGCCAAAAGACGTCCGCAAAAGGGCAGGTTAAGCCAGCCCCTCCCCCCCTTCAGAGAGGCCCCATCATCATCGAGCCCTTTTCCCGAGTGGCGATCAAGCTGATTGATGCTATTCAGCCCCTTTCAAGCTAAGGAGATTGCTACGTCCCCATCTTGGTAGACTTGGCTACCCATTTTCCAAAAGCAGTCCCCCTCATGAAGATTAATAGTATCACGTGCGCCGAAGCACTCATCTCCATATTCTCGCGCGTGGGAATTCCAAAAGGAGGTAGTGTCAGATCGAGGGAGACAGTTTACTTCCAAACTCATGGAATATGTAGGCAAGCTACTGATGGGAAAACCTTTGTTTACCACCCCTCACCATCCACCTGGGAACTGGCGGTCCGAGAAATTAAACGGGATCCTCAAATCAATCCTCAAAATGCTCTGCATTGACCAGCCTCGAGAATGGCACTGATACTTGCCGGTTGCCCTTTCGCGTGCCGAGAGATCCCTTATAGAACCCTTGGATTCACCGCTTCCGAGTTCTTGTACCGACTGAACGTGCGCGGCCCCCTCAGCATCCTGAACGAACTCTTTACTAATCCCTTACTGGACGAGGAAATACATAACTCCTACTCTTATCTCCTGAATTTGAGGAAAAGGTTACAAGAGTGTGCTGATCTAGCCTAAAAGAAGGCGGATGTTAATTTAGAGAGGTTTAAGACCTACTTTGAACTTAAGTCACGAGAACGAAAATTCAAGCCTGGCGCGGAAGTGCTTTTCTCTTTCCCACGAAAAGCCACCAACTCCTTAGCCAGTGGAAGGGACCCTACCCCATCCTCGAGGCTAGAGGACCCGTGGATTACCTCATCCTTACTCCAGGGGAAGCGAAGGTTTTTCACGTGAATATGTTAAAAGGGTACCACCGGCGCGCAGGTACCCACAACTTTGTAGCCACAGATAAAGAATCCCCGCTGTAAGCAGCAAAACCCGCTGTCCTCCTCAACGTGGTCCAAGTAGTTTGTATTGACTCAGATAATGAATATCACCTTCCGTCACTACCTGAATTTCCAAATCCATCTGAGGCGAACGCACTCGAAGTCTGCCCCCAGCTAGGTCCCTATTGAAGAGTCAGCTGCAGCAAATGCTGAGCGGATTCGCTTATGTCATTTCTAACACCCCCGGATGCTCTAATCAATTTGAGCACAATATTGTCCTCATTACCCAAGAAGCCGTCTGCTCCAAGCCATATCCCGTCCCCATCCAGCTTAGGAAAGCTTTCAACGAAGAGGTGGATTATCTCTTAGCGTTGGATATAATAGAACTCTGTGCGTCCGATTATTGCTTCCCTATTGTTATGTTTCGAAAACTTGACCACACTTTCCGTATGTCCGTCGATTTTCGCAAGCTGAATTCGGTAACGGTGTTCGACGCAGAACCCATGCCCCTCATAAATGAAAATCTCCATTTTTTTGAGGAAATGAACTTCATTACCGAATTAGACCTCTGTAAGGCGTACTACCAAATTCCACTTCGTCAAAACGCCTGCAAATATACCGCCTTTCCCAAATATAAGGGCCTCATGCAGTTCAAACGACTTCCCTTTGGGCTAGTCACTGCATGCAGCAATTATAACAGAATGATGTGAAGTATCGTGGACTGGCTGCCCCACGTCTCTTTTCATTCTGACAACCTGTATGTAGCGACCGCTATGTGAGACCAGCACCTGATCGCTCTCCGCGCCCTACTCAATAGGCTTCGTAAGCACGGGCTCACCCTTGGGCCTAGTAAGTGTCACTTCGCTTATGATACGATTAAGTATCTGGGATTCAAGATCGGTAAAAATTAATTAGCCCTGAGCACGAAAAAGTCCGAGCCATCGTTTAGATGCCCCTTCCCCGCACGAAGAAACAATTGAGGTCATTTATGGCATCAGTCTCATTTTACTGCCGTTTCATCACCAACTTCGCGTCAATTGCGGCATCGATAACTGCCCTGCTTCAAAAAAATCCCCGGATCCCCTCTTCTGGGACCCCGAAAACTCCGCCAGGTTCCACCAGCTAAAGAACCAGCTAACGTCCGCTCCCATTCTGAGGATCCCGAACCCGACTAAGCCTTTCGGCATTAGAACTGATGTCAGTGATGAAGGATTTGGATGTGTCCTCCATCAATATGCTGACAACAGAGACAGCCACCCGATGGCTTACGCGAGTAGAAAGCTTTTACCAAGCGAGAGAAATTATTCAGTAATAGAATGGGAGGCCTTGGTAATAGCCTGGGGGGTTACCCTGTTCAATATGTACTTAATTGGTAAGACTTTTGTACTGGAAACATACCACCGCCCCTTGTCGTTTCTGAGAAATACAAAAAGTTAGAATTGGCGCATCAGGAGGTGGTTGCTAATACTCCAACAATATCAGTTTGAAATATTGTATGTCCGCAGAAGTGACAACTGTGTTACAGACAATTTGAGTCGCAACCCGTTGTTAGAAGAAGCCGACGAGCCACTAAATTAAATAACGGTAAATATGGTATTTCTCCTATAAAATAGAGGTTAAATGCTTGGCAAACGTTTGCCGATAATATAATCCCTTATGTATATATTATCTCATTAATGTTTATAATTAGGGTTTTGGGGGTCCACTAAGTTGTTTATTCATTAGTACCATTTTCATGCCTTCATTTGATTGCAACTATTTTGGGGGGGATCCACTGAAATGTCGCCAATGTTCTCTTGTGATTTTTTTAGTTTAAAATTGTGCTAGTTAAATTGTCTCTAGAATTGACCCGTTTAAGGCTTATGTCCTTTAATTCCCCGCTAAGGTCAGATTCACGTTTTTTTTTTGTGCACACTTGACGTAGCAGGTCAGAATTTCCCTAGACCCTGGATAATTCAAGTTCGACACGTGGTATGATCCTTTCCTACGCAACTGCTCTGTAAAACATCATCTTTCGAAGGAGATGTGTGGGGGAATTCCACGTGGATTTTCTTTTCCAGCACGAAAGTGACGTCCATGCGTTAAAGAAAATTCTAGAATTTGGTTAGGCTTAAATTGGTAATCCTCCCCCCCCCCCCCATACACAAGCGGTAGCCTCGAACCGCGTCATCCCGGACCACCTTTTCGTGGGTGAGAATCGCATGGGCGTGAAGGTTTAAGGCCATTCGACAGTAGCGCTGGCAAAACACCAGATGTTTCCCCCACCCCTGCTTGGGGATCCTCGGATATATAGGGCTCGTCTTCCAGGTGTGAGTTACGGAGTTGAGGAGTCCCACCAGGATCCAAGAAGCATTTCCCCTTGTCCAAGTCAGGTGCTTAACAACTAAGCAAAGTGACAGCTGAACTTTTCGTGTAGTTGGAATTAGCCCAGCCAGTGAGATATTTCCATTACACGATCGACACCAAGCGATTTTTCCGACTAAACTCATCAACTCCTTTAGAAGCCCTCTTCGTTTCTTCATTGTCTTTGGGTGGCCGATATACTCTCTCCTGGGCTAGAGGTTACCGCCCCCTCCCGTGGAGAACCGTCATCACGTCATCTTCTCACTCAGAAGCTCCGAGTGCCCTCACCCTCACGTTTATTGCCTCCAAAAGACATCCGTGAAACCTTACCCTGACGTCTTACCCAGAATCCTCCGTCAGCCAACCCTTCCCCACTTCAGCAACCCATTTGATTTAATCCTCCCCATTGGAAGAGTCACCTTCTGTAACGCATTAATTTCTAACTTCAGAGTCTGATGCATAACTGCAATTCCCCCCCTTAATTTTCCAATTTAATTTAGCCCATTGATTCTCTTATTTTATGTAAATATATTTATATTTTTGTACATGCCTCTTTAAATAACCTTGAGCTGTGCTATTGCCTGATCTCGTTTTGCACTCTATTTTCCCTGCTCCTTGCGTCGAAACTCGTGGCGTTCCGCCCCTTTGTTGGTTCGCCTTTAAGTTATTAGTTCCTTCCCCATAGATATAATATGGTATTGATATAATATAATGTCACACCACGACAGTGAACCTGGCGTGGGATAACCTTGAACGAGAAACGCGTTTATGTGATGATTCGAGGCGTGAGGCTGACTCGGACTCACAGTTGTCCATATCGCTGCTTCTTGACTTCACGATTACGCCATGAAATTGTGGATGTACGATTATTCTAATCCTTGGGTTACACTTGCGGCTTAGGAATGATGAGACTTGACCATGAGGTGAATCTTTTCTCGAGTCAAAGTTCACATTGTTGTTCTTCAAGCGTGAGGGATATCTCTGTTTTTATTCGGAAAACTGAGATAAGGGATTTTTCTGAACGAAAATGGTATGAGAGAGATTCTCTATACCGATGGTTTACTCTTCGATGTGACCAAATGAACAGCCTCGGGAAGAAAAATTCCGCTCGGTTCCACTTCTTCTTGATTCCTTGTATTACTCAGGGACTGCTCTTGTTCTTTCGACTGCTACCTCGATTCTCTTTCCACTTTTCTCTAGATCAAGCTATAATACGTCTATTATCCCCTGGGGACAAGAGGGGAGTTGAGGGGAGTGGAGGGGAGATAAGGGCCCACCTTGAAACCTCTCTCCTGGGGCATCACTTTTCAACTTTGTGACTCTTCGCTCCTCTTGTTTACGTTGGAGAAAGTGAAAGTTCCTCTATTTGGCGAAAATAGACCTACTCCATAGGAGGGGACAGTGAGTCTGTTCATATACTTTATTTGAGAGGCTAACCTGCCCTCCTTTGTTTATATTAACGGACTAGGAAATCTGCTGCTGATGGTAATTCTTCTTTGCGAGCGATCTCGGGGATTGTTGGGAGAGTGTGGCAAATTGGAGGGGGGGGGGGAAGTATCAGAGCATTTGGAACCTAAATGTTGGCCCTGTGTACCTAAACTAGCGTCTGTTTGTCCTCGCGATATTGTATTCCCAAATTTACCTTCTCCAAATGAATGTAATGGGGGGGGGGAGAGAACTAAAGAGCAAAAAAAATAAACGACAAAAAAAACACATGTCTTGGAATGCAATTTCAAGTCCGACTGTTACCGTGAAAATACCGGGGGCAACCATCCTACTTAACTAAGGCTTATTGACATTGTACGCACACGCGCGCACATACATAGGCAGATGAACGGCTGACTTTAATCTTGCCTCATAAGGCTGAGCAGTCCGGATCGAACAACTTAATTTACCATAAAAACATCGATTATAACAAAGAACAAGAAAAAAAACTGACTATTAAGCTGTACCTGAGTAGTTAATTCCTTACACAAATAAATCATACCACATTAATTTCTACACCAATTAGCCCTCTGTAGGGTTTCGGCTCAAGTTATTGGCTCTATACTTATCGTTCTGGCTTTTGCTGTAACGCCAATTTGACCGCGACCAGTGATTGAATTCTACATTAAACTCACTACCTTTTACATAGAAATTGAATTTCTTTATCCCCCCAAATTACGACTAGCGCTTCCTGTTCTATAGTTGCATAAGCAATGGGAACAGAGGTTCCATTTTTCTTATACCAGGACACAACGGATTCCTTCACCACAAGCATCGGTTAGCATTCCAAACTTCCTTTGGCGATTGGATAGTGGAATGATAGAGCTTAACTTAATTTTTCCTTGACTCGAGCCGGCAATTGTGAATCTATGAGCGGGCCAAGGTGGGGGTTTAAATCTAATTCTGTGGACGAGTCGTCCTGGGGAAAGACTAATGAAGGTCGGGGATACTCGTTATCCGACTTTACGTACACCGTGTTTAGCTCCTGAAGTGGTTCACATTGGTATAACGCTTCAATGGTTCCTTCTTGATCCATCGTCACAATATTTTGCTGGGGTTTCGCCGTTCGTACTTGCGTAGCTCTAGGCCGGGATACAATGGCCTTGACTTCCACCGGATCATTGCTCAATGCCATTTTATGTGCGAGTATTCGTTCTCTCTCTTCTCTTTCCATCTGTATTCTTCTTGCTTCTGCATCTCTTTCTCCCAGGATCCTTCCTTCTTCTGCTTCGATTTTTATCTGTTTTTTTTTTTTACTTCTGCTTCTCTTTTCATCTGTATTCTTCTTTCTTCTGCTTCCAATTCTATCGGTATTCTTCTCTCTTCTGCTTCTCCTTCTGCTTGCACCTCTTATCTCTTTTCCTCTTTTTCTATTCTTTCTTCTTCCTGGATGTATCTAATCAGTTCTTTGCCTGCTAGTCCAAGAATTTCGCCTTGATACTGGAACCTTTCGATAGACCACATTTTACCTACATCCCTCAAAACTCACTGATGTACGCTAAAGGTATTTATGCAACCAAGAAACAAGTAGCGCTCTGCCTAACCCAACCTTACCAACAACACTTTTGTTTAATTGGAATACCACAAAAAACTACTAATCAATACCATTAACGGGCTAACCACAAACAATTAACATCAAATTATAGACCGACTTGATCCTCATATTATGTTTAATTTTTCTCGAACGTTTAGGCACAAATTCGTTACTAATCAAGTGGATGAAACAGAATCAACTATTATTGAGTTTTTTTAAATACACCAAAAACCTGACACAAATTTTAATATGTCGTAGTGTCGTGCTGGGTATGTGTGTAGATTTGTTCCGTACATGTATAACTCTGTTTCTCTTTTCTCTAAGAGTTCTAGACTTTTTTATTTACTTTTGTTTTGAGTCCTTAACCAGGGAGGATTCGTAATATTATTTATCTATTGCCATATGCAGCATTTCGAGCACTTAATTAAACCACTTGGGCAAAAATTTAATTTTTATTACATAAATAAATAAAATATTAAAACTTTAATTATACAAAGGCTATAATAAGACGATATACATAAAAAATAATATTACCAATGAGTACTACGCGATGGTTGAAGCAAAAATTCACTTTAGTACGGAATGGTAACTTACGAACATAAATAAGTTGGAATCCTTTTACCTATAACTAGAACCTCATTGATATGATGATTCAATGCGTAGGGCTGACTCGGACTCACAGCTGTCCATTTTGCTGCGCAAAGGATATTTTGGTGGAGGTTATTCAGGAATAACAGCTGATCCCGAATTAAGTGTGGAGCGGGTGGCGATGCTTCTTTATTTGACGATAAAAGCGAGGGAATTTTGGATGTACGATTATTCTAATCCTTGGGTTACATTTGCAAGCTTCGCGATGATGAGACTTGACCAAGAGGTGAATGTTTTCTCGAGTCGAACTTCACATTTGTATTCCTGAATGGTGAGGAATATCTCTGCTTTTATTCGCAAAATTGAGATAGGGTGTTTCTCTGAACGAGATTGGTATGATAGTAATTCTTTATACCGCTGCTCTATTCTTCGATGTAAAAATACGCATGACCATACTCATAGGCGTCTACTGTCATTAGGCTTGATGTTCTATTTACTCTACTATCTCTCTTAATCTCACTAATCCTTGTTATAATGTCTGGTCCTTTCTCTTCCTAATAATTATGATCGCACCTACTACAATTTAATTTGGTAAATAATAACTTTATAATCTTTAGCTGCCGAATTCATATACTGTATCATCTCTCAATTTCTGGTCACCTCCAAGCTAGCACTTATTTTACCTGATCTTCCAATTGATCTCTCTAATCTGACTGTCAAGGTGTAGTGCGTTGCGAACTAGTACCTGATATCTCCTAATCGTTTACTACTGGGTTCAGAGCTTCTGCCCAAATTTGTGAGCATCGTGTTCATACTTCTTTTAGCTATTTTCATTGCTTTACCACTTAATTTTATTAAAAGTCCCTATGAATTCTTCACATTCAAAAAAGCTTTCTAAATGTATTCGAATTCAATATTCAAAAGGCTTTCAAGACAAATGCGAATATCCCTTAAATAAAACCCACTGACTACGCCTTTCTTTGTTATTTTACTATGTTCCGATATACATTAAGTGAATAAAATCTTCCTTTTTTGTGAGTTTCTTGTAGACAGAATATTTAGCTCTGTCATCACCCTTGTGAACTATTGGATTCAGCAAATTTAATTTACTCTTCTCTTATTCCTTTAGGTAAATTAGATGTTCTCATCAACCTCGTTGAGCAGTCTCATTTTATTATGTACATCAGTATTCGCTGTAATTATGTTCGGATTTTTACCGCCTTTACCCTTTTTCTCATATATATATATTTATATATATATATATATATATATATATATATATATATATATATATATATATATGTCATTTCGTTTGTTATGCTAGAGAAATCTATATTTATGCTACTATAAAAATTGGTTAACATCGCATTATTTTTGGCTCTAGATTTCGTTTTTTAACAACGTTTATGTTAGAATAATGGAGTTGATCGTTTAGAACAGGACGAGAATAATATTGCTATTTTTAAGCGATAATAGGGTGTTCCCTAACAACAATTTCGTTGGAAACGAAAAATAATTTACCAAAAAGAACCAAATGTTTGAACGCAATGATTTGAGGTCCTGTAATACTGAATCGAATTTGTAAGATCAAAAACATAGTTATGTACATTTCGCTATATTCAAATAATTTTACTACACTTTCCTTTTAACTTTATGATTAGCTTGTTTAGATGAAAGGGATTGTTAAGCTTAGGAAGGATTGGTTAGATTAAGGAAAGTTTGTTAGGTTAATTAGTCTAGGTTAGATCAACCTTAGTAACGCTTCATTTGTGATGGAATGCAAGGTCAGATTTATATATAGCATGACAAATTACACAAGTAAAGCTCATGTTTTATGTGAAAGTAATTATGATTGTAATCTGCCCTCTTACCAGATAAATTTCCCAAGGAATTTGAAACATTGTCTGAGTTTCTCTTCCTCTCATTTGTTTTGTTTCCAATGATGCTGGTTCATATCTTTTACCTTGAAACTTGCTCAAATAAAACCTAAGTCAAGTGAAGCTGAATTTTTTTTATTTTTTGTAGATCCTCTTAACAACATAAAGTATAAAATTCTACTGAATAGTAAACGAAAAACCCTGATATTAATAAACAGAAATAATTAAAGCCAAGATTATTTGCCCTAAATCACTGTAAATACAAGGACTAAAGCAAATTTTAATATTTACCTTTGGAAGGAAATATCTTAGAATAACCTCAGAAACCCAAAGTTTAGACGGAAGAGAAAGGAAATTAACAGAGGATCCCTCAAATAAAGCACCAGAGCGTGAATTTCCACTTATATCTACCGATGTTATTCAAAGGAATCTATATAAAGTATAAATATAGATTGGCAAATCATTTTGACATCCGGATAAATGTAAACTTCGATTTAAACTTTCTGTGCCTCTCCGAAATACGATTACAAGAAGTTTTAGTGAGATTTACCCTTTGCATAGACTTCGAAAATTTGTTAAACCGTAATGGGAAAACTTGACTACATGGGATGCTTTTCTATAGTTGAAGGCAGTTTTTGAGCGAAATGGTTAATATCTAGTTACGTTACGTTATAGCTTCTTAATTTTAAGGATAACAAAAATTTTCTAACATTTAGAAAATTTGGGGCATTCAGAGGATGTTATTAACTAAATATGATACCGGTCCGGCGTTTGATCCTCATGAAGTTTGGTTTAGAAGCGGAGGCAGGTAAAATGTGACAACTCTCGACTGTTAATAAGACATAAATAAAAGGCAGTTATCGTTACTGATACTGATTTGTGCTTGAAGTTGATCCCCAGCCAGATCGAATTTTAGAATTTATTAGCTCAACCGTTTGGCAAGACAGCTGTCAAACTGGGCAAAAGACTAATAATTAATAGGCAATAATGGAATAATGCACTGGTGAAAATAACTAATTAATGCGGTGAATTCAATTTGAATATCTAAGAAGAGGCAAACATTTTTTGCCTATTCATGTTAATCCATATGCATTACGCAGTAATTAAATAACCATTGAACAAGCATTTACTCTAGGACATGAAATGTTTATTAGAGTGAACTGACAGCTCTTTCCGGGCAAGTTTTCGCATCAACTAAATTTAATATTTCTCTTATGAAGGATTTCTAAGACTTGCAAAAGTCTGGATTCTCTTATTTTGTACTATTTTAGTAGCGGCGTGGCAATATCTGCGTTTTTAAAAGATTTACTGTCACTCTTGTTTACTGACATGTTACAATGATACATAACAGTCAGGTAAGCCATCGTACGTAAGTTTGAGAACTCAAGGGCTTTGCTTTTAGAATCCTTATAAGTTAGTTTTAACTTCTGCAGTTTTCAGTTCTCCCGGGGAACCAAGTTTAAAGAAGTTTATTATTCTCCTCTTTCTTTATCGGAATTTTATTTGCTTTCAAGAGTTTTGAAGTTTATTTAATGTAAAGTTTTGCAGTCGTTTCCCATAAGCCATAAGTTTTAGGTCCTTTCTATGAAATTTAAAATACAAAAGCATTACCTTCCGTTCATATTTTTTTATCAATGTTTCGGTAAGCATCGTTTTATCATTTTTCATCTTTTCTGCATTCCAGCTTCTACTGCGTAGCACATCGTCTGCCACAAAGTAATTTAATTGATAATTATTAAATAAAATACTATTCTGGATCGTTGATTTTGCTGGATAAATTTCTATCCCTTTGAATTTTTTTATGGATCAATTCCTCACCGTTTCGAACTACTGCAGTTTATTTTAATTTACCAGATTTTAAGAATGAAACTATTATATATTCCCATCTGATTGCAGTTTTTCATAGGTTCCTGTTAATCTCTCCCTTTTCTTAGCCTCGAAATTATAATTAATTGATCTCGCCGAGAGTGAACTAGGATTTGTTGTTTATCATTAATTCGACGGTTTCAAGAAGAAAAAGAAAAGGTAAATCATAGGGAAGAGAAAAAGAATAAT
Organism: Ceratothoa steindachneri; assembly: GCA_963969495.1. Classification (NCBI taxonomy): domain Eukaryota; kingdom Metazoa; phylum Arthropoda; class Malacostraca; order Isopoda; family Cymothoidae; genus Ceratothoa; species Ceratothoa steindachneri. The sequence continues at coordinate 150,281,173 of OZ018317.1, read as the reverse complement.
AATGATATGAAGAAGAATTGTAAGTAAAAAAATTTTTTGTTAGACAGATTCAAATCAGATGAATGATAACGATACGATTAATTTCTTTATTAAAATTAATTATTGTATTAGATTCTTTATCATTTACATATTAAAAATAAGCTTAAGATTTGTACACGATAAAAGTTTCGATGATGTAATAATACATTTAAATATAAAAAAGGTGAACATAGGTGATAATACATATATCCTCACTTCAGAGGAAAAATTCAAGACATTACTAAAATGACATAATTGGTAAATGTCCTTGTTTTCCATCACTAATGGAAAAAATAAGCTCGTTTATGAACTACACCAAAGCCTGTAAGAGAAAATAATACAAAAGAGAGAACGCGGCTCTCAATTTCCACCTTGCTCGAGCCCTGTGACCTAACCTTTACTTCTAAACTGTTAAACGACGACGAGCCTCAAGCCAAATCCGAGTATGTATCTTGTAATTTTAAATGGCCAAATTGCTACTTTGAGCTCGAATTATACAAAATAATTTAAAATAATTCAACTAATTTAGAAGAAGCTAACTTTTTCACGTACTTCTTATTGATTTTTATGGTGAAAAATTTAAGTGCTATTTTGATATCTTTCCATTTTTCTATGCTTATCATGGGAGAAAAGCGATCTCCCATCGCTTTTCTGTCTACGCTAATTCATAAATAATTAGACGAGAAGTAATGCGTTTTTTTTGCTCCATTGACGCTAAGGAGTGTTTTGGATAAGAATCGCCTGAATGTAGTCGAAAGGAGGGATTTTTGGCGGGGTTATATTCTCCATTGGGAAGAGTATCACAGAAGGGGGATAAATTCTATTAAATATACGCCTTTTGGAGAATTGATTCTGGAAACGCCTCGTCGTAGGATTTTCACTGCGGCAAATATGCAATAGCAATGTTGTTTAGCAAAACTATCGAAGTTACGAATTTACAAAAGGAAAATAAAAGTCTCATAAAGTATGGTAAGGGAAATTTTTAAATGGTGAATCGGGTAAATTAGACTCAAATTTCACTGGATTAGCAAGTGATGCAGGCTTAGGTGTTTAACGGTGCCTAAACTGAGTCATTTTACCTCTTTATGCACTGACGTATTTTGAAGAACCTCCTCTCAAATGTCGTAAAATATTTATTATCTATTATATTCAGAGAATAATTTAAGTGTTTATAAAAGTTACAATTAAACACAAGATGGTATAGAAAGTGTTTTATGATAAATTACATTTATTTAGATAAATTAAACACAAGTATGTAATTAATGTGGAGTTGTAGAAAGATGCTCAAATAATCGATTTACATTTAAATTATTTTCTCAATGATCCAAGCAATATTTTATTTCCCTTCTCAAGAAATCTAGGCTTTGTATTAAAGAAATCAATTGAAATTCAGTAGTTATAGGCCTTACAATTATAGGAATGCTTCTATTCACTAGATAAAACTGTTTTATAATCTCTATATTAACCCACTATACTAGCCACAGCGAGAAATGGACGATAGGGATGCGGCAAGCACCGTCAGAGGTGTCCCACACTGTTGCCATATCTCCACAGATCAATTGCCCGCCTTCTCTCTCTCTCAGCGACCATTTAAGTGATTATAATAATTATAATAATAATAATTATTATTATCGCTATATAGAATTAATAGTTATTCACTTAGGGTTAGCGCGTGACACGCACGAATTATATACCTCCGTTCATTCTGCGTGAAGATGAGCAAGTAGTGGCTTGTCCCATCGACCACGTTTGTATTTATGGATAGATATTGCGATGTTGACAGTAGCAAGTGTCATAAAAGCGAGTTGAAGTATTCGGATAGATAGTCTACAGTTTTCTAAATGATCAGATTACACAGCGAGGCAAAGAGAATGGGATCAGTTGTTAATCACTCAATAAAACTAAGATTATTATAATTAATTACAGTTATACAACAAAATCTATGTTCATCATTGATCATTTTTTTTAAGAATGCAAAAAAATATATGTTTGACATGTGTCAAATGATCCTCAAACATGATATGTCGTTTAATGACAAGACAAGAACTTTCCTATCTCTTTCGCGATGATATAGCCTAGAACTAGCCTGTTTTTTTTGTGACGACTTATGCCCAAGTGGGCAGTCGCAAAATAGCCCCTTAGAAAAAAACAAATAATTTCGCGATGATAAAAGTTTCCCTAGAGCCATTTTGTGTATTTCAAAAAAATATGAGACAGGATAACTTGAGCTCCAAACTTCAGTCGTATCTTAGCTGCTAATAGTCGATTACATAACATTTGTTTACCTTTTAGAGAGATGCGTGAATGTAGGCTATGTGGCTTTGTTTGCGATTGTGACAAAGGTTCATTCTTCTTAAATAATTGTGCAGCCTTTTATTTTAGTGAAAGGTAAAACCTTTCCCTAAGATTAGGAATAGAGATTGTTCCAAGTGAATGCGGAGTGACTAAAAAGAGAAATAATTTTCCCTTTTAATTTTTACTGGAAAATATCATTAAAATTGTTTATCATTCTTCTGGGAGTGTTTTTAGTTTATAAAAAAGATGTCTACATTCTGTTTTTCAAAAGGTTTGAGAGTCCATAGAATATGAGACCTCCCTCTGTGTACTTTGATAGCTTTAGCAACTAAAGTACAGGCATAAAGATATCAATAAGAGAAGAGAGAGGGAAGTAATGCCACATAAAATGAGCCATAATGAATTTTGGCTGGGAAGATGGATAGACTAGTGTGGGTTTGATATTCGGGAAGCGCAGTAAGTAATTTCTGGAGCTATTGTTGGGCTACGAATCAGCTATAAATGGTCGCTTAGGGAGATTGGGCCAGAACTCGGATGGATAGTTTACCTTGGATTGTATGGCGATGTAAATATGTGTTGAGTGCCTTCAAATATTATAGTAAAGCGAGAAAAGGTTGGAACATAAATGAGTTCCCGTTTTTGAAATTATTATCAGCAGCTTACTAGGTTTAAAAATCTATAAATGTGAAATTGATTAAATTATCCTTAATGCGAGTGGATCTCGGACAATATATCTCCATCCCTGCCAAAGTGTAGCAAGAGATTGTTACCCTCACATCCAGTTAAACGATCACTGTATACTTTTTAATATATCTTAGCATAGATTGACGCAGTGATGCTAGATCTAAAAGGACAGGTATCATTTAGGCCTGAAATTTTAGTGGGAAAAGCGAAGAGATACAATTGATTCTAGGAATAAAGGCATACAAACGCTATAAATATAAAAAAAAACAATAATGAGAAGAAACGCTAAAGCAAAGCCTTTTAGTTAGGAACAGAAGTTGAAAAATAGTATCCCTTTATTGGAACATCCGCACCTCAATACGAAACGAAGCGGAATGATAAATACATTACCAAATTAATCTATTTATTCGATTTTGTATTACGCGCCAATTCTTTGATTTAAAATAAAACTTTCAGAGTTGTGGAATGACTCTGGTGCCAGGATTTCCCAATCTATTAATTATTAAAGTCCCTGATTCCATTTCAGCAGCGTGGAACTTTGTTTCCTAAGTTACAGTTCTTCATTTTGATTCTCATTGAATCACATTGTTCCTGGAGACTATACCTTAATATATATATATATATATATATATATATATCTGTAAAGACTTTAAAAATAGACCTTTCTTTAAAAATTCCAGTTTTTGTATTATATTTCAAAAGGTAATGAGCAGAAGGATTTAATTTTTTTACTTTATGTTTAATCTTGGTTTCGTCACATACTTATGACTTCGTCAGAGAAATTGGTTTTATAACGTCATACATGCGAATATAAGTCTTTAGCTAAATAAAAGTGGTTGAATGGGTAGGATAAAGGGATTGGTCCTTAGTCGGTGTTGACATTAAACTCTAAGGTTTGTGGTCATCTGCAATTCGTGAAATACCTAATATATGAATCGGCACAGGTCATCTCCAGTACATAAATATTGATAATTTACACTGTCGTTGGTGAAACTTTTTTCTTTATATCCAGGACGAGTTTGAATGAAACCACTTTTGCTGCTTTCAATTTTCTTATGAAAAATCCGCCATTCTTACAAATATAGACTTATTTACTTATATTCTTAGTAATCATTTATTTTATCGAGTTCTGACTTTATTTATTTAATTTTTATTACTCATCTTCGGAAGTTTCATTTTCTTTGTGTATCTGGTAGACTTCCAGATGCCAGAAGTAGCCTATCAGAATATAGCAATATTTAATTGGACTCTAATCCTTCAAATAGATCCTAGAAAGTCGGGATCATATCAAATAAAATAAAAACTAACCATTTTAATTTTCCTTTAACAAAGATTTTTTGGCCGAGAATTCATTGTTTTCGATTTAATCCTCTACGCTTTCAGATTAATTTTAATTAACAAGACCTTACTCTCTCCATATCAAAAATACAACCAAGATCTTTTCCTATTATTTTTTCATACGAGGGGCGGTCAATAAGTTTTGGGAATCGGTGAGGCAAAACAGAGGAAGGGGGATGGCTATTTGCGGGAGTGTAAGGACAAGTTATGACAAGTCAGGACCTGCAGCCGTACGCTCCTGCCTCGTCTATTTAAGAAGCAGTAGCTGATCGCTGATCATCAGTCACAAATATTTCAACAATGGAGAAGGTTCAGCAACGCGCAGTGATCAAATTTTTTACCTAGGAAGGCAAACATGCAAAAGAGATCCATGAACGCATGGTTGCAGTGTACATCGACACCGCCTCTTTCTATGCAACGATGGCTCACTGGAATAGGGAGTTCCGCCATGGTGTGAGTCCATTAAAGATGACCCCCGTCTAGGACGCCGTCAGACGTGACTAAAGAGGACAATGTGGCCCGTGTGGAGAGGATGATCCTCAAAAATCGACGGGTGAAGGTTGGAATATTACATGGAAGTGTTATCAACATTGTCGAGGAATTCCATGCAGAATTTCATTTCCAGCACGGAAGTTCCATGTGCTGGATCAAATTCTATTAGCCTTAAATTGGTAAGCCTTACTACCCTTTCCACAACCGTTAGCCTCGAACTGCGTCCACCACGGTGCATCTTTACACGGGTTAGAATACCCTCAGCAAGAAGATTCGAGGCCATTCGAGAGTAAGTCTGTTTCCCACTACTCCCTCCCCCCCGCGCGGGAAGAGCCTCAGACGTATATAGTGCTCAGGTCCCATGAGACAGACACAGAGTTGAAAAGTCTTGCCCGGACCCAAGAACATTCCCCTATTTCCAAGTCTGGTGCTAACAACAAAGCTAAGTGACAGCTGAACTATTTGAGTATTGGAATTAGCCCCATCCGTGAAGCCTTACCCCTTCGTCTCACCCGAAATCTTCCGTAAGCCAACCCCTCTCCCCATTCAGTAACCCATTTGCATTAATTTTCCCCATTTGAATAGTCACCTCCCGTAACACATTAATTTTAACTTTATAGTCTGATTCATAACTACAATTCCCCCCCCTCGTTTACCAGTGTAATTTTGCACATTAATTCATCTGATGTAATTTTTCCCACCAAATCTCTCATTATTTTTATGAAAATAAAATTATATTTTTGTAATGCTACTTTGAATATCTTTGAGCTTTGCCATTGCCCATATTATACCTGATCTCGTTGCACCTTTATCTAGTTGTTTCGCCCGTTGAAACTCGGGGCGTTCCGTCCCTTTTGTCGGTTCGCCTTTAAGTTATTGGTCCCTTCCCCATAGATATAATATGGTATTGATGTAATGTAATGTCATACCACAACAAACACCCTCCACGACAATTTGGCAATAAATAAGGTCTCTGCCCGTTGGGTCCCTAGAAACCTCACGAAAACTCACGCCCCATGATTGACTTCAACGTCGTCAAAGTTCGGAGGAGCTGCTGCTCCTGTACAACCAAGACCCGGTGGGATTCGAGTCAGGAATAGTGGCAGGTGATGAAACGTGGGTCCATCACTGGGATCCCGAGACCAAGCTCGAAACATGGCCTTGAATCACAGGGGCTCTCCTACACCCAAGTTCTGGACCCAACCCTCAGCCGGGAAGATCATGGCCACCATCTCCTGCGATTCTAAGGGAGTGTTGATGGTGCACTATGCTCCTCGGCGAAGGACCATCATAGGCCAATTTTAGGCCTAGGAACTGGCTACCGTAAAAAAGTGCATCTATTAGAAGCGGCGAGGCAAGTTGACACGCGGGGTCCAGCTCCTCCACAACAATGCCCCTGTCTACAAGGCCAGAGTTGCACAAGCTGCCCTGTGCGAGTGCGGATTCGCAGAGCTCAACCATATCACCTATAGTCCAAATCAGGATCCTAGCGACTACTTTTTATTCTGCTAGCTCAAGGCCTCACTGCGTGGACGCCAGTTTAGGGACGATGAAGACGTCCAGAAGTGGATTGAACAGCAGTCGGGAGATTTGTGGTTGTCGGGAATTCGAAGCCTCAGGGACAAGTGGCGCAAGTACATTGAAGTCAAGGGTAATTATATTAAAAAATAATTAAACAATTTTCCTGATATCTCGTTTCCTTATTTCCGAATTGCCATAATTATTGACTGCCCCTCGTAATACCCCCTAGCCAATTCAATTTTTAGCATTTTTCAAACGAACTATTAAAATGGATTCCTTGAAGAGAGAAAGGAAGAACGGAGACATAAGCCGGGTATAAACAGCGCACCCCCCAGCTGGCTATCCCGCGGTGGTGGGGTTGCAAGACCCTTATACCCCGGGAGGGCAGGCAGGGGGCACGCGCCTAGCATGGTCTTCTGCAAAAAGATAGCTAATGGGGAACGGGACGAAACGAGCCTCCGCAGCTCCTCCCAGTTGGCCCGGAGTCCACGGCAATTCCATTGAAGGAATATGCCCTCCAGGCCTAGCTTGGAGGAGACTCGGGGGCCCTCCTTAAACTGAAGACCCTCACGGGAATGGCCGTACGCTTCCCGGGGGCAGAACCCAGGCGCTGTTGGCCGGACGAAGCGCTGAAGGCGCTGTTGGCCGGACGAAGCGCTGAAGGCGCTGTCACCTTCGAGGACTTATTGGGGGAGGTTGGGCTCGCCATGCGAGTCTTTTCCTCCCTTCGCCTCGAAACCTTAGGAGGGCTTTGCGGGTTCGGAGGCGGAAGACCCTCTTTTCGAGGAACCACCGTCTCCGAGCCACTCGCTCCCCCTTGGGTCGTGAGCGAAGGAGCCGAAGCTTCTCTGTTGCTGTCCTCCTTTCGGGGGACAGCGTTAGGAACCCCGGAAGATGGCCTAGCGACCATCTTCAAGGGTGTTGCCTCCTTTAAGTCTAACGACTCGGTGGAGGCGCATGGCCGTTTCGCCTAACGGGATACCTCCTTTCAGTCAGTGGCTGTGCAGCTGCACCTGGATAGGAGGTATACTATCATTTCTGCGTACATTCCACCGTCAGCTGAATTCGATGCAGCGGACTTCTGCCGCGTCGTGGCACGGTTGCCGAGGCCCTATCTCTTGCTTGGAGATCTGAACAGCAGGCATCCTCTCTGGGGAGATTACTCCATAAATCCTAGGAGACAAGTTCTTGCCGATCTGATTCAAGAGCTTGAGATTGGTCCTCTAAACGTGGATGAGTTTACGCATCACTGTCCGTGAACTACTTCATTTTCTTGTTTTTTATCTATCTTTGTCCTCTTCTGATGCACAGCCTGATTTTGATTGAGGGGTGGTCGATGACCTCCATGGTAGTGACCACTTTCTCATTCAAATATCATTTTCCGGGCAACTGCCACCTGAGAGCCCACCTCGGTGGTGCTTAGCGCGGGCCCGGTGGCCTGCATTTCAGGGAATGACTAAATTCTCTATCTTAGTCGAGGAGTTTAGGTTGGTAGATGAGGCCGTTGAGTTCTTCTCCGGCAACCTCATCGCCGTGGGCCTGACTACTATTCCTAGAACGTCTGGCCGTTTGGCATGCCGACCACTCCCATGGTGGTCGGCCGAGTGTGAAACGGCCCTCAAACAGAAGCGTTATGCCTACATGCGCTATAAGCGCCGCCCAAACGATTTCACTGTCGCTGAATTTCGTCGAACTAGGGCTAGGTTACGGTATATTTCAAAGCACGCCTGCCGCTTTTCTTGGTGGGCATGCGTGTCTTCACTTAACGGGATGACCGCTTTAGCTGAGGTGTGGAAGCGAGTCAAAAAGATTTGAGGCAAGTTCTCACAGGACCCCCCTCGCGTTCTCCAGGAGAATGGGACCACTTTTTCCACATTCTCTAGCTTGGATGCTGCTCCGCCAGCATTCAATGCAGGTCGTCATGTCGCGGAAGGCCGTCGGCTGGACTTTACCTCCAGAGTCGGAGAACCCTTCAACGACAAGTTTACTGTGAGTGAGTTGCGCTCCGCTCTCGCTTCGTGCGTGGATACCGCTCATGTTCCGGACGATGTGTCATACGACATGCTTTGACACCTAAGTGAGCGAGGCATGACCTTTCTGTTAGATTTGTTCAACAGGATCTGGGTGAAGGATGTTCTCCCAGAATTATGGAGAATCGCTACTGTACTCGCCTTTCGCAAACTAATGAGAGATCACTCTACTCCCAACGGTTTCCGCCCAATCTCTCTAACCTCTTGCGTGTGAAAGTTAAGGGAGAAATTGGTAAATGTTAGATTAGCCTTTTTCCCGAACAGCGGAGGCCATCTTTTTTCTGCACAGTGCGGCTTCTGCAAGTTCCACTCCACGTCGGATGCTCTGCTCCGACTGGAAAATGCCTTCTGCGAGGCTTTCCTTCGTAGACAGCACTATGCCACGGTGTTTTCCGATCTGGAGAAGGTCTATGATACCGCTTTGCGATACGCATATCATGGAGACTCTCCACACGATTAGAAGGCGAGGGGACGCCTTCTAATGTTTATATCTGAATTTTTGCGAGATCGTCGATTCCGCGTATAGGTGGGGGTGGGAGCACTTTCTGGCCCAAAGGAGCAGGAAGAGGGTGTCCCGCAGGAAGGTGTCCTTAGTGTTAACACTATTTGCCCTGAGCATCAACTGCATCACCTCGGTGCTGCCGAAAGGTGTTCTCGCTACGCTTTACGTGGACGACCTTTCGACTTCTTTTCGCGCGGCCCAGATGCCAACTCTGGAGCGTCGACTCGAACAGGCATTGAATCGCGTCTCTCCCTATGCCGAAGCGCACAGGTTTCGGTTTTCTTTGGCCAAGACTAAGGTGGTGCACTTCTGCCTCCATCCACGGCTTCAACCCGACCCAGATTTGTTTCTTAATGGGGTGCGCCTGGATGTGGTTGAATTGCACCGTTTCATCTACCGACGCCTTACCTGGGAGGCTCATATTCGAAGCCTTAGGGGCTCTTGTACCCGCGCCATGGACATTCTCCGTTCCGTGACGTTCAGCGCTTGGGGCGCTGATATGGCTACTGCCTTACTTTTTTATCGATCCTTTGTTCGCTTGAAGCTCGACTACGGATGCGAGTTTTATGCATCCGCAGCCAAGCGCTTATTGAAGAAGGTGGATTCGATCCACCACACCAGCCTTCTGCTTGCGATCGGTGCCTTTTGCACTTCCCCCAAGGAGAGCCTGTTGGTTGATACTGGGGAGATGCCACTTGCTCTAGGCCGCGTGCAGAGCATCACTTGCATGTACGCGCGAGCCCGGCGCCTCCCTCAGTCGCCAACAGCTCTCACTTCATCCGCAGCTGATCTCGATAGAGCCTATTCGGCCGAGAGACGCCAGTCATACCCTTAGCCCTTTGGGTTTAGGGCCAGAAAACTCCTTCAAGAGGTAGATATAGCTCTCGGTCCGGTGGCGCCCCTGGTTCTGCCAAGAACGCCACCCTGGAGGGTACCACATTTGGCTATTTGTTGCCACGCCTTTGCTCCCAAAGCTTGTACTGCGCCAGGAGTATTGTGTTCGACCTTTTTGGAGCACACATCGTGTCACGCTGGAACCGTGCCAGTGTATACGGATGGCTCCAAGTCCCAGGAGGGGGTCGGTTTCCACGCCGTATCCCCTCTGTTTGAAGTCAGCGGGGCTCTACCTGGCGCTGCGTCTGTCTTCACGGCCGAGCTCGTGGCAATACACCCCTAAGTACGGGAGATTACGCGACGTGCCCGGTTCGAACACCGGATTGTGATCTGTAGCGACTTACAAAGTGCCCTGAACGCTGTCAGGGGATTAGAATCTCCGCATCCCCTGGTTCGCTATATCCGTCACGCCACGGTTTTGGCGAGCCGGGCAGATGTCGAGATTATCTTCTGCTTGGTTCTTGGACATGTAGGAATTGTGGGGAATGAGCGAGCCAATGAGGGCGCCAAAGAGTCCGCAAGGACTCCGCGACCGGACCAGCGTTTTGCTCTTCCTCACACCGACTATATAGAAGGAATACGGGCAGCTCCTCGGACTGCTTGGCAAAGAAGATGGGAGACGGTCGAAGAGAACTTCAAGTTGCGTGCCATTGCGCCGCGACTGTTCCCATGGAGCTATCGTCCAATGCCGCGGCTGCTTCGGGGTTGCTTTCTGTCGTTTCTGAATTTGACACACTCGTGTAACGCATTGCTATTTGATGGAGCGCTCGCCTGCGCCCTATTGAAACGACTGCGTCATCCCCCAGACTGTTTAACACATTCACGTCAAATGTCCCAGTCTGGGTGATCTTCGCGCATGATACCTGTTCCGGTACCGGGATGGGCGGGGTCGCTACCGCCTGTCTCTTATACTCGGGGCAGATTCGTGCACATTGACTTGTGGACTTGTTGACTTCTTGGGGGAGGCCAGCCTTCTCCCTGTTATTTAAGCAAGGTTTGTTTTTTTTGTTTTGTTTTGTTTTTTGCATTTGTTTTTTGTTTTGTTTTTCCTTTAGTTGCACGCTCCTGCGCCGGGGGGACCTCTCCCCGACGCATCAGCCTGTTTCCTTTCCCCCTTTTGGGTTTTTTTTCTCTCTTCAATTTTATTTTAAAGTAGCCTAGAACTAGGCTAGTTTTAATACGGCGACTAATGCCAAAGTAGGCAGTCGCCAGATGAGCTCTTAAAAAAAAAACAACAAAAAAAACAAAACAAAAAACATCCTTTAAGAGAGTATGAGACAGACTCGGGAAAATTTCTTTTGCTTAATTCCCCTTTAGTTGAACGCGATGTTGATAATTTATAAGTCGGCGACAACAGCTCGAGCTCGAGCTCGATGTTCTTTGCTTGAAGCAAGAAATCTCACCATAGAATTATTATTTCAGGTATATTACTTAGAGCAGGGGTCAGCAAAATACGCCTAGTCAGACAAGATTATTCGGCCCGTAGTCCCTAAACGAAATCTAGTATCTATCCGTCCCGTTGTGTCTTAAAATAAAAATCTAAATTTTAGATTTTCATTCCTAGACATTTAGATTCTAAAATTAACATGTATACTCGTGTAGAATGTTAAGAGGTATTATCGAATATTCGAGAGCAATCAGTTTTCAAGAATTTGCGCGAGAGAATTCTGGAATATTTTGGAATAGTTATGCCTGTGTATAAAGTCCGCTGGGAGCGTTAAGATTAAGATAGTTAATTATATAAAACCATTGAGGCTAGACGTGTCGTGAGATAACAAATGAATTATTATATTCGGTGAATATACAAAGTTAACCTTCATGTGACTTAAACTAAAGTAATTAAGTCTCAAACGTTATGTTAATAAATTGTAAAATAAAGTTGTATTCAAGTTAATAAATGGTTTTAAATCATTTAATTAAATTATCAAACATAAGTCTATTTCTTTACTCGAATTGCTTCTCAAATTTTTTTTCCCATGTAATTTACAAAGCAATTGAAAAAAATCAAAATTTTTCTAGCTAACGATGCGTCAAGGGACGAAGGCGTGTGACCAAAAAGTCACTGAAGGTACACACTACATACGCCAGACAGAAACTATCTGCGCTGCGCTCGGAAGGGGGGTGGTGATAAAGCCCCCCAAATTAAACACAGCTGCACTGGTTTGTCTTGACCAGATAAATTATGTGTGATGACGGCTTATTGAGCTTCATGCTCCCACACTATGATATGTATGCATTATAACATTTGAATAACCTTTATCCCATAAAAATTAGACAATTTAGTTCTGAAATATATTGATTTCTGTAGGAAAGTTATAAAGAATGATTGCGCATCGAATACGAGCCCTTACATAACGCCCACCCCCATAACAAAAAGATGAATCAATTATTTTTTCTGAAATTTGGCCTATAAACTAAGATATTAATAACTGACTGTTTTTTATAGTTTTGTTATATTCGAACTAACTGGCAATTTCTTTTGAGGAAAAATTCCCAAATGGCAAAAAAACGCAGGAAGGTTGATGCGTAGTGTTGCTTTTCAAGACACATGGAAAGAGAAGTATTATTTTTCCACGCTTCGCTAATCCCATGTGCCAGATGTGCCATGAAAGTGTTGCCGTAAATAAGGAGTTCAATATCAAGAGGCACTATAAAACTAAACACTCCAAGGTCAGTTAATTTATTGGGCAAACAAGGAAGGATAAAGTTCATAAACTTAAAGTGAGCTTAGAAAAACAAAATTTCATATTTCCAAAACGAAACACTTTATTCGAAAAAGTACACGTGCAAGCTACGAAGTGTCAAAATTGATAACAGAAAACAAGAAACCTTTCACTGACAGGGAACTCGTGGAAAAATGCTTTCTTGTTTTAGTAAAAATTTTAGGTCCCGTGACTAAAACTTTATTTTGAAATGTTTCTCTTTTTGCAAGAACAGTTATAAGACAAATAGATGAAATATGAGCGGATTAGAAAATGAATTTAAAAAATATATTCAAAAATTTAAAGTTCTTCTTAATACCATTTTATGAGACCACCGATTCTACTGACCTGGCACAACTTGCAGCTTTTGTACGTGGAGAAAGCGAAACCTTTGACATTTTTGAAGAATTCATTCAACTGTTGCCTGTAAAACGCTTACTAGAGAAGCAGACATTCTTGAAGCACGGCCCGACTGTACTACAAAAATGAATCCGGATCTATTAAAGTTGGTATCCGTAATATCCGATGGAGTTCCGGCTATGGTTGGACAAACTAAAGGTGCCGTGGCTTTGCTTCAGAAACACTTAAAAGATCTAGGAAGTAAACACAATGTCATGAAAGTGCACTGCATAATTCACCAAGAATCTTTGTGCGCTAAGGCATCAAATTTGAAGGACGTAAGGCAGCTAGTGGTGAGTGCTGTAAACGTGATTTTGTCCAGGGTATTAAACCGTCAATTTCGACAAATTTCAACGAGAAGAGAGAATCAATATAAGGATTTGGTTTAGTTTTGCTACGTTCGCTGGCTCAGCCGAACTGATATGCAGGAAAGAGTAGATGGACTGCGGGAAGATATAGCTGGATTCCTTGAGAGCAAAAACATTAATGTGAAAAAATTTTGTTCTTCCAAATGGCTTTCAAGACTGGCGTTTATAGTAGATTTAACAACTATTTAAACCGCTTGACTTTGCGCCTTCAGATATAAAATCCCTTAATACATGACATGTAGGGACACAGAACTGCATTTGAAACAAACCTATAATTGTAGGAATGTCAGCCGGAGAAATAAAATTATGCTCATTTATCTACACTCCAAGAGACTGTGATATGTGATGTAAGAACGGAAGTTTCCTTTTGGTTTGCTGTCATGCGCTCACACACAGTCGATTTCAAACTGTTCGCTTCTTCGTTTTATGTTGAAGTGGACAACGTAGCAGGAAATTTTAAAATGGAACTCATCAACATGCAATGCAATGAAGTACTAAAATAAAAAATGGACGCAAATGATCTATCTCTATTGGATTTTTATAAGAAATATCTTTTTAAACCCGGCTGTATATCAACTTGAGTGGTTATGCGATGCAAATGGTATCAGTGTTCGGTAGCACATATGCGTGTGAACAATTATTTTCAAAGTAAAATACACCAGGAGTAAGCTTAAGACACGACTCACAGATGACCATTTAGAAAACGATCTCTTTCTGGCTTCAACATCCTTATCAACTGAGATTGAAAAATTTTCGAGCCAAAAAACAACAACGAGCAGCACACTTATTGTTTTCCTTATAAAAAGCAATAGTTCAATGTAAAATTTATAATGTATACGAACTAAAGTAAACATAATCTACTATAATTTATAGTTTCATGTTTTACTATTATTACCCTCATAAATTTATTATTAGCTACCAAATATAATATCTATAATTATAATAGTTTAAATTTTATAATGTAAATTATGAATGTGGCCCCCATCACTTCATAGACTTTGCTTCTGGCCCGTAAACAGAAAAAGGTTGCCGACCCCTGAATTGAAGGTGTCCCGAGCGCAACTTTCCAGGCAGAGCTTGTTAATTATGTTAATAATAATTATTGTTTAAAATCTCTTTATCTAGATGAAGTCATAAATCTGGACGTTTTTTGTCCTAACAATGCACGAGACAGTGGTGAATTCTTTGATAGATTGTAGCGTCTGTTTTGTGGATTCAGCTGATTGATGCACCAAATCGTAGTTCTTAATATTTACTTAGAAAATTATCATGTTTTTACATAAAAACGCGTTGTATAGGGACAACATAGATCAAATGATGTTATCTAGGCATGCTACAAATATTTTTACAGAGCCAGGTATAAAAGAAAAAGCGGTAGCGTTATTTTGTACATTAAAAACGAGCTAGTGACAATAAACAACGATACAATTATGCATATTACCTCTAAGATTTTCGCCATCCAGTTCGTAATAGGTAAAAATAAAATGAATTTTATACTTGATTTTAGACCACCAAAGCAAAAGAAGAATATAATAATGTTATTTTAGAAGCATTTTTTAACAAATTAGGTGAAATTTCGTGGTTGGTTCGGTCGAATATAACTTATAGGAACAAGAGTGGTTATTTTAAGTCCTTGGTTCCTTGCCCCTCTCTCCCATCTCAGACTCAAAACCTTTCCCTTCTCTCTCGAACTAATTTCAAGTGAATCCTACCTTTTTTGCAGGTTCGGATTTTAAAATTTATAGGACGCTGTGGGTTAAAGGGTTAAGGTGGCGCGGGTATTCGTGACGCTAAGCTTGAAGAAAACCCGGCAGCAATTTTATTTGTGCACAAGAATTTAGGGAAGTTGGTGGGGTCGAGTCATGGTCGACACCAGCTGGGGATTTGGAGATGTGACACCTTTTCCCCTAAGAAGATGCTCAACATCACGGAGAAGATCTTCTATTATTTTGAAGCGAAGTAGTTTTGAGAGAGTTACGCACTCTACCCATGCTTCTCGCCTTAATTAGACTCCTATTTCGAGGTCTCGATTTGGATCTTCCTGAAATCTGAAATTATAATTGTTCGAGCATCACTTCATTTACCAGCCTCATTTTTCCTTAGAGTGATTTCCTCGTTGTTGTTTTTATTATATATATATATATATATATATATATATATATATATATATATATATATATATATATAAATATCATCGTCATTTTAGGCAGTTGGATCCTACTGTTGAGATAAATCATTATTTCTATTCTGAATTTTTGTCGATCTTGTGCCATTATATTTCGAGTTTGCATTTTTTAAGATCGTCATTCACTGCATCTTTTTGGTTTTTTTTTGGGAGGGCATCTTTTCTCAAGTGGAGTCCATTTTTAGAGTACATCTCTCATTTTGGAATGTACCACATTGCCTGTACAGCCCCATTTCAGGTTTCTTATTGCTTCCCATTTATCCTAAAGTTAGGTTTTTTGACTTATCCAAGTGGCTGTTTTCTTTATCGTGCCAAGACATAGCCAATATAATACATTATTAGGATCTTGCAATTGTCTCTCTAATTTATTGCGAGTGTTTTTGGTCTGGTTCCAATTTTCTGGTCCATAAGTCATAGTTATTTTTGATGCTTGCTTTTTCAAATGCCTTCTCCCCCAGAGTGATTCTTCTCTGGCTTTCTCGACATTGTAATATATTAACCCAAATTATATATTTAGATAACATTTTAATTTGCCTGATAGAAATTGTAATGTCTATTATGTCGACCTATGGTTAGGTTATCAGGACTTTTTTTAAGATTTATTTTTAGATCAAATCCATTAATTTCAAGGTTAAGTTCTTCTAATTTCAATCTCCTATATATTTTCAGCTAGAAATACAAAATCATCTGCAAATCTCAGGTGAGTGAAATAATCCGCTTCGAACTTAATGCTTTCTTCTAGCAGTTTAGCCTGCTCAAGTTTTTCCTAGACAGGACGTAAACAATTTTGGATAGTATTTTATTGTCTTACACACATCTGTTATTGAAAGATTTTTGAATCCTTATGAAAACTAATATACGTTTAGCAATTTTAGCATTTGTTCCATGATATATTGGTTGGCCGGATCTCTACTCTACCTTGTTTATTCAAAGCTGTATAATTGCCGATGTTTTATTGAATCACATGTTTTATGCTCGTCTGAAAATACCAAAGTTAGAAGGCTATTGTAGTCTAAAGATTTTTCAACGAGCTTTTGAGAATATATAGGTGGTTAATGGTTGAGAAAACCTTTCTAAAGCCGGATTGTTCCCCCGGTTGCTGCTCATTAGTTTGATTAGCATTCTTTTGGTAATGACTATTATAAAGAGTTTATAGACCCGAGAGAGAAAGCTGATTAGTCACTAGTTTGTAAGATCCGATTTTTTGCCTTTATTTTTATAATGGTTATTATGGTTTTGCGCCATTCCTCTGCAATTTGTGCTCGTTTAAATCTTCACTTAGAGGCAAGAGAGTTTGTCAACAATAACATTTATAGAATCTTTCAGCAGGCCGAAGTGATGTTGATGGATCTGGTGCATTGTGGCTTTTTATTTATTTGATTGCAATTTAAATATCTGACTTTTAAAATGGTTGGGACATTTTGGGGATTTGTTTGTTTGGTTCTTGCTATAGATGGTGTTCTTCATTGAGTAAAACTTTATATTATTCCTTTATTGATTTAACTAATATTTCTCGATCCATGATCATTGTACCAACTTCTATCTTATAGCAAGCTTCTAACAGCTCATTTTAGCGGTTTTATATTGCAGTTCTCTTTTATGGTTTGTTCAACAATAGTTGTATTATAATTTTTCATCTCTGATCTCTGTTTCTTTTTATTGAGAATGTTTAATACTATTAATTAAATTTGTTAGTTGGAAATATTCTTTTAAGATTTTTGTGCTTATTCATTAGTTTTTAAGTTTCTCCTGATAGCCTATTGTTGTTAATTTATTTTTACATGTATTTTTGTCTGTCATGTGTTTCATCCATTTAGTTTGGATTACTTGTATATTGGTGTTGTTGTTGTGGTAAAGAAAATTTTCATTGATTAATATATAAAGGTGGTGCTAGACGGCTGAAGCAAGAATTTCTGGACCTTAATGAGCTTATTTTTTTAATGGAATAAATTTCTTCTTTCTTTTTGTAAGTTTTGTTTTATCCTACATCTTACCATTTAGATTGTCCGCTCATTTTTACTTAAGAGATTAATTGAAATTATAGACATTGATATTTTTTGACCCAAATACATAAATTCTTTTTCATTGTATCTCTCATAGTATGTTTTTGTGTGACAGTGGAGAGTCAACCAGAACTAGTTCACTTATATATCCTTTCCCCAGTGAAAACTTCCCGTGCATTATTCATTACTCTGCAAACAACTTTGCATTAATGTGTCAAATGACGATGATGAAATGGGTTTTTACTTGTTTATGTTTGTCCTGATTTCATCAAATAATCGATCTAAATCTGCTAGAGTACTAGCAGATATTAAGGCGTGAAATTGGACAATTTTCAGGTTGTGCTTCTTAGAGTTTAAGTAATTTACCTCTTAAGGTATGACATAAAACTCTATTACCATTTATTTGAGCTTTCTATGTATCAGGAATCAAACTCTATGCACCCGTTGGGTTTTGCTTTTCAATAGAGCATAAAGGTTATTTATTTTAGTCAAACCGTTATATTGTTAGGTTTCACATACATATATCACACACCTTCTTTTGAGTAGCTGGGGACCGTGAGGGTTAATAATATAATTTATTTAACCTTTTCAGATGTGTTTCCTGATATCGTCTTGCAGTTTGTAAGTGTTACTTCTAAGACGAACATTATTCTCTCTCTCCTTCTTCCTGCCAATAAAGAAACTAACTTGGGAGAATACTGTATTACAATATAAAGATGTGCCATATTGACAATTACGATATGATGCTCAGTTCTATCGAATCTCTTAGAAAATCCATCAAATGGTACAAAAAGCTTTTTTACCCTCTTGTTGATGTTTCCATGCCCAAGGCATATAACATGCTTCTGATGAACTTAGATTGTACACAAAAAAGGATTTCTTTCAGAGAATTTCCAATGCAAAGTAATAAAACAATTGCTTGACAGACATTACTCAATGACTAGTGTTTCACACCAACTGTGTCCTCGACCTTAGGTAAATTACTATGATAGAGTAGGATGAAACGGTTTTTTAGAAAAGCATGATATAGCTTCAAGGCTAGCTGTGGGCGAACGGAAATTGGCTCAATAGCGATGTGATGTTTGTGCTAAAATAAATATTAGAACACGAACAACATTATGGTGCAAGCATTGTCAAGTGTCACTGTGCATGGGTCCCTGCTTTTCTTATTACCAGACAACCCAAGAGATGTGACAAGAAAGCATCTATAAGCACTGTGTGTATATTTTTAGAGATATCCGTACAGACAAACATAAAAAAATAAAACTTTCAACTATAAAAAATTAAAAAGTATAATTCAATTGTTATTATTTTCTTTTTTTATTAATGTACAGACTATTATATTTTTGTTCAATACTCTGTGAACTTTTTAAAACAATTTCTTTAGTTAGAAAATACTTTTTTGTTGTTAGTTCATTTCTGCCTTCAAAAGAAATTGTTTGCGTTCAGTCAGCAAAACTGTCAGGTGGGTAGATTGGGGGAGACAAGAGGAAAACAACGCGTCGGTGCCAAATGATACATCCGAACTCAAATTAAAGCATTTAAATGACCATGTAAAGCTCATCCTTTAATGCAATTTAAGGAATACAAGTCAGATAAATATGTACATATTTTATATATTTTTTAAATGAGTCAATTTCAAATGACCTATTTCAATTAGCTTCTTTAGGTTAATAAAGGAGCTTAGCCTTTCCCAGGCGTGGTATTTCAAGGATTAATGAAAAGAGGACTCTAGTATCACAACTTTAGAAGGATTATGCAATAGCAGGAAGGAGATTTTTGTCAGAAAGACACAAGGCAACGTTCAAATAAAATCCATCCATTTCCAACAATAAATGTTTGATTGTGAAGCAGTGTTTGCAGTTATGACGCATCATTGTGAATGTAGTTAAGTGGCTCATCAAAGAACTACGGTTGACACTTGCCTTTGCTTCCTTGTCCCATCGCATGAAAATAGAAATAGGCTGAATCCCAGCATCCATGGAGTAGATTGTAACAGGTTTGTTGTCAATCTACCTGACAGCCAGTATACCGTGAGTAGAGCACTAGTCCAGAGGTCCCTTAGGGACTTTTGACTTTGTCCTGTTTTTTGCCGTATTCAATGATGTAGACCCTATGCATTTCCATCGGGCTGTTCCTAAATACCGGCAGTTGTATTTGACCCTCAGGTATTCAGCAAGACCAATACTTTAAAAATAGTTGTCTGAATATATTGTACTTTTGTCATGATGCTTTAGTGTCTTCAACAGAATTATGACAATCTGTTCAGTCTTATTCATTTTCATTTCTCTTGGAGTAAACTTAGTCATATGGGGTGAAATAGTTGATTCTCCTTGATACATAATAATGTCGTGGATAATGTCGTCACTGCTGGCCCTACAAAATAGTTTGGGGCATACTTTACAGGTTTGTTATGTATGTACTGTTTGAAGTTTCCAGCCTTGGTACACTTGTATCTTCCACTACCTCCTATACAGGAGGCTCATCTGTTGCAGGTAATGATAGGTGGGATCTTATAAAACCTGTCCACCGAACCTGCAGCTTGCTTATTGCAATTGAAGTATATGTTGCTTCAAAGCAAACGAAAAAGTTTGGATGATATGTTGTCAGCCAGCTGAGGCACCTAAATCTCCCCTGCTCAATATTTTTTTAAATACCCGAGAATTACAAAATAACACTTTTTAAATTAAAAATAATTTAATTTTATTGATGGTCAAGCTTGAATTAACGGCTATTAATAATTAGCTCTTTGGATTACCTAGCATCATATTTTTAGCTAACCTTATTCACATAACAACGAGTAACAACAAAAGGAAGTACCCTAGGAGAACTTAAAGTCTATTCAAAGAGGCTACCTTTGGACTAGCAATCGAGCGGGCACATGGCTGCTCGATTGTTTTTTGTCCCTAAACAGCCACTTTTCAAGACTTTGTCTAGTCTTGACTTGAACTGGTAAACAGATTCACTGTTGACAACTTCCACTTACCGCAGATACTGTAAATGAAAAAATTTCCACACAGATTGCGGTTGTAACGCTTCAGTTTAAGTTTGAAGCCGTGATTGCGCGTTCTGTTCTCACTGAGTGTGAAAATATCCCGGTAGTCAACATTGTCGAACCCTCGAAGTATTTTGAAAACCTCGATGAGCTGATCACGCAGTCTACGGGTTTCCAGCGAGAACAGATCTAATTCCCTTAGTCTATCGTCATAACCTTTATGTCGGATAGAGGGAATCAGCTTGGTTGCCCTGGCTTGTACACATTCTAATCTTGCGATGTCCTTTCGAAACGATGGACTCCAAAATTGTACGGCATTCTCCAGGTGCGGCCGAACGAGAAAGTTGTACAGACAAAGTACTATCTCCTTGTTACGGTATCCAAACTGGCGCTTTATGTAGCCTAACATCCTTTGGGATTTCTTCTCTGACTCGATGCACTGTTTTGAGAACTTGAGGTCTCTAGTCATAGTTACACCGAAGTCCTTCTCAGTGTCACTCTATTCAAGAGCAGTGCGCTTAAGGATGTACTGAGATTTGCGGTTTTGGTGGCCGATATGTATTACTTTGCATTTTCCCACGCCAAAAGGCATTTGCCACGTGTCCGACCACTCCCCAATCCTTTGAAAGTCCTCTTGGAGGTGGGCAGTGTTCCCTTCCTTTGCCACATTGATACCAAGCTTAGGGGCGTCGGCAAATTTAGAGATTTTGGCAACTATGTCACCGTCCATGTCGTTGACATAGATAATAAACAGTAGTGGTTCCAGGACGGAACCTCCAGGGACACCGCTAGATACGGACGCCCTTTCAGGGGCCTGTCCATTCACCACTACTCATTGCCCTCTGTCACTTAGCCAGCTCTCTATCCAACCTGCTACTTTGCCGTCTATGCCCTGCGCACGCACTTTCCGGAGAAGGCAGCGATGTGGTACCCTGTCAAAGGCCTTTTGGAAGTCAAGGTACACAACATCCACCGCTTTATCCCGATCCTCCTCACTAAACACGAAGTGGAAGAATTTCACAAGGTTTGTCAGGCATGACCGTTTTCTTTGAAAGCCATGCTGCAAACTCTTCAGTAGCAATTTTGACTCTAAATAAGAAGTTATCTTGTCTACTATCATGCTTTCCATGAGTTTACCGACTATCGAAGTCAAACTGATGGGTTGGTAGTTTGACGGATGACTGGGGTCTCCTTTCTTGAAGATCGGAGTCACCTCCACCTCACGCCAGTCTCAAGGAACGCATCCGGTCCGGATTGACAAGTTAAAGATAGCGCACAGATGTCGTAATATTTCATCGCACACTTCCTTTAATATTTTGGATAGAAACCCGTCTTGTCCAGGACACTTATTCGTCTTCAGCTCAGCGATCTTTTTTTTATTTCACCTTCGGTGAAGTCCATTGCCTCCAGCTTTTCCCACGATTAGGAATCCGTGGGCTTTGGGGTGGGACCACACTCTTCAGTAAACACTGAAGAGAAGTAGTCATTGAGCAGGTTAGCATTTTCTGCATCAAGTGAGTTAATGCACTATCCTCGTCCACTAAGGGCCCAATCTTACGATGGATTGGTTTACGGCTATTTACATAGCCGAAGAGCTCCCTGGGATTCTCCTTGCAGTCTCGCCACTTCGGGTTCCTCAGTACGCTTAGCCGCCCTATGCTCGACTCCACTATTCTGGCAGGCCTCCGGTACTCGTCAAAGGCCCCCGAGATCTTCGATCGCCTGTACGCATTTCTCTTCTCCCTAAGCAGTTGGCTGATTTCAAGATTAAACCACTTTGGTTGAACAGAAGACCAACGGATGCATTTCAGAGGGATGCAACTTGATTAAAGACACATGAACTTATTTTTAAAATTGTTCCACGAATCCTCAACATCTTCGCATACCGCTAGCCTTAAATCAGTCAGGATCAGCACGAAAGCTTGCAAAGTCTGCTCTTCTCAAGTCAAGTTTCCTTGATTGACTGGCAACAGATATTACCTTCAAGATCTTGATGGGCGTACTGACGTACGTCCGCCTTCCCAATGGGCGGGACACTCCTTTAGGTGCGCTCCACGACATCCTGGATGAGGTTAGCTAGGAAAGCCTTGCCCTTGAAGGAGAGGTGCATCTCATTCCTTTGGTAGAGGTCTTTTCTACCATAGAATACGGCGTACGGGTCGACAAAAACGACACCCTCCGCCGTACAGAGGTTTGCAAGGCACCGGTTCAGCAAGATGTTCCTTAAGTGGGCAGTCCGGATTAGACCCTACTTTGAGAGCATCCCCGCCATGACGCATCTGCGGGTTTTTAATCCACAGTCGTCGACAGCGCCCATAACTGTCTTCATAATCTCGCCTGCAGGGTGTACTCTACCTGCTGTGAGATAGAGGTCGTTGCCACTTACCATAAGGGCAACGACTGAAGTCTCAGAAATCTGAGACTTCTCGGCGTTAGCTAATACCTGCTTATTACAAAAGCCTGGGAGGCAGCTCACCTTAACGCTTGTGCGAAGGCGGGCCGCTAGTAGGGGATGCAGGCCCCGTGCCTGGAAATCCCCCACAAGGCTGACCCTGGCACATTTGCCTGCTGAGCTCGGAGTCTTTGTTTTCTGAGGCAAGCTCTCTGATTTCTCCCTCTTCCCCGTCACAGTCTTTTCAGTCTTGTAATAATTAAGTTAGTTCAGAAATGGAATCTGTAACTACGATGGTAAGTATAAACATGGGAGCGAGAACATTTACTTTCTTATTACTAATTCCCGCTCAATAAATTATATCAATTTTGTTCAATTAAAGACATACAGTTAAGTATTCTGAATCTTTTATTCTCCTACACACACCTTTATAACACACGATTATAATAAACACCCTCTAAATTCCTGGACTTTAATAAACGTAAACAAATGCAAATTTAAATAGTTTTTTACCCATTGATTCTGAGTGGTGTGTAGGGGTGCGAAGATGTATCGGAGAGAAAGATTCA
The DNA here is from genome assembly GCA_963969495.1 of Ceratothoa steindachneri. NCBI lineage: Eukaryota > Metazoa > Arthropoda > Malacostraca > Isopoda > Cymothoidae > Ceratothoa > Ceratothoa steindachneri. The sequence continues at coordinate 150,257,786 of OZ018317.1, read as the reverse complement.
TTCTAAAGCGAGAATATAAATATCCCATTAAATTACCAACTCACAACGGACTAAGCCATGTCGTAACGGTAGAGTGGTTGCCTCGGGATACAAAGACCCAAGATCGATCCCATACAGTCCAGACATTTTTACAAAGAAAATTCTCGAAGAAAACGCAGAATACTTCAAGGACTAACTAATCCAGAAGGACCAAGAAATTGACTCGAGAAAAAACCACGCTCAAAGAAAACGGAATTCAAGGAAATACGCCTTTCAAGGGCTAACTCGTTTCAACTCGTCTCAACTCATCTCATCCCACCAAAATCATCAAGAAGCATCAAGAAGTCATTACGTCATCAGAATTGGAAGGAATCCTCACATCGTCGTTAAAAAGGAAGATACATCAATAAAAAAAAGATCAAGAATTAGCCCAGCCATCTTAAAGAAGAAAGAATCTCAGCCTACAAGAATATTAAGTCAGATACATGGAGTCAATGTTTGAAGGTTCGTCTTGAGTTCAAGTTTATAATAAGAAATACATATATGCCCCCCCTCTCCATCAGTGCACTGAATCGCCAAGGTCCTTGTAGGAGCATGAAACTAAATACTTCGTTATCATACAGAATTTCAATAGTTGAGACGGATTAGCGCAGCTGTATTTAATTTGGAGTGCTTTATTACCGTATTCCCCCAATTTGAAAACGTCGTCCAAATTTGAGGCTCACCATAGAAGTAAAATGCAAATCAATTACATTAAAGTTACACCAATTCTTGTTTTAGAATTCAATTTGGTAATACTTACTTATCATTAAAAATTAGCTTCTTGTCCAGGAAGCGAATATTATTAGGTAAACTTTACGATAACACAAGTTTTCCTCCGAGCAGAATAGGGGCTTATTACTTTTGGCAAACTTTCAGGGATTCCGCATTTGGGAACACAATTACGAACTTTATTTTAGCAATGTTAATTATAATTCTCGGCAAATTTGAACAGGTACAATATAAAGTTACCTAGCATTTAGTGTATAATTATAAACTTTGTTATTTTATGAAACCAGAGATTAATACTATTTGTTAAACACTATTTTCTGCTATTCTTATATTTGTATATAAAATACTTCTGACTTAATTAAGATCATGGCACTTTTAATAGAATTATAGTGGTTATGGTGTAGATATCAAGTATGAGAGAAAAATATTTTGCAGAAGACAATAAGCCAGTAATTGAAGTTCTAGGGGTTAATATAATTAGCAGTTTAATTAATGAGTGATAATAAATGTTTAAATTAAGTTGCCCATCATTATTTCATATGCTATTGCAAAAACATGTATAATGATAAGCAACTTTAAGTAATCATTACGTTCTTAAATAGTTAGACTGAGTAATTAAGGTCTTTAAGAAGCATTATTCATGGTCAAAGAAGCCAAAGCAGATTATAGGAAATAGTAATAGTAATATCAGGCTTGAGTACAAAGCTGTTCCAATCAGTCGGGTCCTTGAGTGAGGATGCAAATTTTTAAATGTGATTAATTTGACAAAATTTTGTTTGATTGGTTCAAATTGCCCCTTATCGGCCCTGGCATTTGTTTTAAAAGGTTCACTAGGTTAGACCTTTCCTTCCCTCTTTTTAAAGTTTACTGTTCTTTTCTTATTGTTTTTCAATTCTTGTTTTCTCCTCTTACATGATTGAATAGTGTCTAGCTCCATAAAGGGGTTTATCACTTATCTCGAGGAAATTTATTCCTTTTATTTTGATAGTTTCAAACGGCAAAAAATTAAGAGAAGTCGGGTATTTTCTAATATAAATGAAAGGACACGCTTTAACTGGCGAAGCCATCCAGAAAGGTCGAAGAAGGACAGAGTTTAGAGAAAAGGAGTAATAAATTTAAAAAACGGGAAGTTTAGATAAAGATAATGGGGAAACTGCAATGATACAGTTCCAGCTTAATTTTTCTGTACTTGATCGACCAAAAGGCGAATAAAATTGGACTTCGTGACTCCCCCTAAATTATCTTTGAGTACTTAAATTACTCGAAAGAAAAATGAAATTGTATTACGCCTTTGTGAAACAGAAGTTTGGAGTCGGACAGGTAGGCGTACAGGGGAATTTTTACCAGCAATATCAATACAAGGGTTAGTAAGTCATGTTATTCCAAATAGATTAAGAAGATCGTGAGATTAAAGAAATTAATCAGCAACAAATTTCAGGTAGTTCCATAATTAATGTGTAAATTTAGAGTAAAAGGGAAAGGTGACTGAATCTTAAGTTTCTTTAGGATCTATTTATTATCATTTACTATCATTATCAATCGTTTACTCACAAGAAAATAAATATAAGCGGTATTAAGGAAATTCATCAGGAAAAGTGCTTGGGAAAGCTTAATTAGTGCCTGGTAAAACTATTGCCATTGCTTCACCGTCTTTTTTCAATATTTTAAATTTATTTCAATGTTTATTGGATTGAAGGCGGCTAAATACTAGCTTTCTAAGGCACGAAAGTACATAGTATTAATCTATTACCTAGAATTTTTGCATCTGATAATTATTTTCATTATATTCAGCCCTTTAAAAGTTACTTTATATAGATGTTATTGTTAGCTAAAAATCAATTCGAATATTTATTAAACAAATTCAAATGGTTTCTGGCCTCGGTGAGTTAAAAATGTTCTTGCTGTTGTGAGTCAAATGTGTTTTTGTTTTGGTTAGTCAAAAGGGTTCTTAGAATGATAAAATGAGTCATTTCTTAGAAGTCATTTCTGCAGCGGGGTACGAGGTTTCTTTCCACGGTGAGTTGAAAGGATTTGGTGCCATGAGTCAAAAGAGATTTTGGTGCGATGGAATCTGCCATAAAAAGAGTTTTGTAGAAGATGAATCTTCATATTGATCATCATCTTCATCATCATCTCAACTTTCCCATCTTCAACATCAACGCGAAAATCACGAACATTATCTGTCTCATTACCTTTATCTTCATCATTATAGGCCCGCTCATAATCAGTACTGTTATATTTATTATCACCAACATGATAACCCTCATCCCTCATCAGCAACAATGTCATCACTACTCTAAAACAACAACCTCTGCCCCACCTCAAATTTATTGGAGACCACGTGTGATGGTATCGTGCCGTGGACAACGTCATTTCCTGTTCGAACATTCACGAAGATTCGACTCCTGAGAGCATTAAGGAAATATTTTCCAATCCTGCGAACTCGTCCCAAGCCTTCCTTCCTCTCCGGTGGCGAAGCGCGGAGTCGCTGCTGTTCTCGCACCTCACTGGTAAATGATGAATAGACCTTGCATCCGGATTAAGATGTCTGGAGCTTGTGACTCCTTTCACCAAACTCTCCCTTCCCCCTTAGATTTGGACATACAAATACTCGGGTTATTCTGTATTTCGAGGAATCAAGCCCGCAAGTCAAGGCCGTCCTTATCGTCTCGGAGTCACGTGAGCGGTATCAGACAAGCAAGACTTTCTCCTCCGTGATTCTACCTTAGTCAATTCGTAGCTTCTTCGAAGGGCAAATCTATAGCGTGGTTGTACCACGACAACTACCATCAAGACCATCATCACCCTCTTGAATATCATCTTATCTGAACGATTATCTTCCAATTCTAAGGAGAGATATGTAAATTAAATGGCTTCAAATACAAGTTCAATGATCTCATCCTGTGGAATTGTATGTGTTCTTTCAAGTTTTCATCCACGACAAAGGAAAAGAAACTTCGATAAACTCCCAACACTTATAAAGTCTGAGCTTAAATTATAAAGACATTTGGCCAACTTTAACATGAGAATAAGTGATACAATGTAGAATTCGTTTGGACACTTATTCTTTTTTTACTTTCATGCCGACAGAAAAGTTATATTTATAAAAATACTCGTCAACGAATGGTAAATGTTTAAATATGTGCCATCAAGTGCCCCATCCCATTGCAAAACAGTCTTACCACTACACCCTAGTTCACATTCTGATATATGATGCCTTTGCGATACCGTTAGAGCCGAAAATTGTAGGTTAGTCACACAGAAACTTGAAAAGGAAAGAAAGATGGAGATAACAAGTGGAGTAATAATCGAATGATTTCACAATAACTGTGACGATCAGAAATGAAACCCATATCTTCTGAAGATTTCTAAACTAAATTTAATCCAAAATATTTCAAGAGTTTTTAGCTGACTACCTTCCTCTATTGAGCAGCCGTTTTTTAAAGGAAACTTATAGAGTTTTTTTAAAATGAATTTTAAGCTACAAATATTTTTAATTATTACATAATCTGCGTCCTAAAGATCCCTCATAAAATTGGAAAAGAAATCACTTGTATCCGCCCAATTTTATAATGATCAGTTATACAAGCTAATACCAATAAATAGAAACTTTTCTCTATTAAAGCTTTGTTATACAGTGGTTACAATTCCAGCCTTTCGAAATATAATCGTTGGTTATTTGGTTTCAATTCATCAGCCAAAATATCCCGTCCCAAGTGATAAGGCATGTATAAAAATACATAAGAGTGTGCAGTAATATATCGTAATACAAAGTAATTAGGTGCATAGATTTCATAATTTACTTAATATATTTCAAAAAATTCCGAAATTAGACTATTTTCAAACGTTTCAAAAACATCTGAAAACACATATTTGGACTCCAAAAGGTAAGTTTGATTTCTACTTCTTAATTTGATAACAAATTATTGTATGTCTGTTTCGGAAATACCAAAAGATGAGCATAAAATATCGGAACGTTATTGTTCTAAATCAAGGATTTGAGAAGAAGGATGAGTTTTCTTAACGTCATGACCTTCCCTGGAATATTGATTTGAACTTCACTGCAAACACACTCCTACGATATGACCTTAAACTTCTCATGATTAAACAAATCTTGAGAGAACGGGGTCGATCATGTTGGTTTAGCGGATGTAACTAAGGTGCAACCACATTGCTTGTGTAGATAACGGTGTTGTTTTGAGTCAGTTTGCGACTGACTGCAACAGCAACATTGTTTGTGTAGACAAGAGGTCTGTGAGTCAAAATGCGGCTGCCAACAATAATTTCAATCCCAACTACAACATCAAAAACTAAACCAAGCTTTGTACATTGCAACCTATGTACAAATAAAAAACACTATCTGAGCCGGTACATCCCACAGTACCCTTCACAAAAATCAATGTTATTAAATGAGATATAATTGTATGTGTGAGATCCGACGAGTTTGGGAAGTTGTCACTAAAAGAAGTGCCCATCATCAGGTATACCACAAAGGAAAAGAAGATCAAAGACACTATTGAGTTGGATTTATTAACTTTAGAAAGTTTAAAGTAATGATAATAGATTTTCGAGACACATTTGTAAGAGTAGCTTACGTAAACTTAAGAGTATCTAAGAAGTAAAAACTCAAAATATTTCCAGTGTAAGCTCAAATATCTGCTAGCACGCAGGAAGAATCAAATAGATTCTATGAGGACATTAAAACACTCTTAAAAGAAAACAAAGCCCATTTTAATATTGTAAGAGACTTAATGCAAAGATTGGACAGGGGAATGAGTCATGCATGGGAAGGTTTTCAATTAAGAAATAAAATTAAAGGGATGAGATCTGATTGACTTTTCACTAATCCAAGAACTCAAAATTGCTGTTAAATTGCCGTTACATAAAAGCAACAGCAAAGATAGACTTATTTAAGCTCAACCAATGAGATATGAAAAGAAATTGATTACAAGCTGGTCGAAAACAATTGCCGTCAATAATTTGAAACCCATCAATAAAACCAAAATAAGCGAAAATAGGATGATTAAATGTAGGATAAAATTTAATTAACCTAATGTATTCAATTTTAAAATAAGTCCAATAAGATCAATAAAAATCTGCTTCCACATTTCCAGTGCCATTTTCAGAGAGCATACCATTTAAATTGCCTTGAACCCAGTAACACCAACAATTTATGTACAATCTATGAACAATAAATTGATGAAGCATGACATACACTGCTGAAAAAACACAACAAAAAAACACTAAATAAGAACAATACCAAACTCTCAGAAGAAACACAAAATATAATCTAGAAGCGCAAATTCTTCAAACAACAAACATCAACCAACAAATAGAACTAACAGAACTAATCAAGCTCAATTAAAGGCAACAAAGAGCTGACATCAGATAATATAATACAATTATTGTTAATAACATTATCAAAAAAGGAAATGGGTCTAAAATAGTTAAAAGAGACTTAAAAATGAAAATATAACATAGTAGCTATAAACTAGGATCGTGAAAAAATAGTTAAAAGAAATAAGGATTATTATGAAAAGTTGTAATCAAGCAACATCACCATCCAAAATCATAACCAACTAACAACACTCAAAGATTTGCCGCCGTTCTCAAATCAGAAAATGAAATTGCAAATCAATAAAAAACAACAAAAAGGACCAGGTTAGGACAGCATCATTTCAGAGCCCCTGAAAGATTATGAAAATCTCTGATTGTGGACAAACTAGCGCACCTCTTCTCTTATTGTCAAAAAAAGAAGCAAGGTTCGGGATAAATGAGTCAATGCCATATTTCACCTGTACTCAAAGGGGTGATGAAACATGCTTTTTAAAACTCCGTCCCAATCAACCTTCTCTAGTATGTCTATAAACACTTCACAAGAGTCTTTCCTAACAGACTAAAAAACCAGCTAGATGACCAGCAATCGAAAGAACAAGCTAATTTCATGAAGTTTATCAACGATTGACCCTACACATACTCTCAAACAGCTAAAGGAGAAAGCTTATAAGGTGCAATGCTACTTTATACTTGATACTTGGAGACGAGCAGAAAGCATTCGATTTAAAAAAATTAAAGAGGCATAATATAAAAAAATGGAAGATCTTACATTAGAGTGCATAAGGCTTCAGAAATCTTTCAATTACAGAAAGATGTAAGTCAAGGAGAGAATATTTCTCCAAAATTATTCATGTCCTATTTAAATGAAGTCTTCGGAAGTAACTTGCAAAACAAAAGCATAAAGACATAGGGGATTAATTACCACAATCACCTGAGATTCGCATAAGATATTATACTAATAGCTGATAACCAAGAAGAGATTCATACAATGCTTAAAGAACTTAACCATGAAAGCAAAAATATCGACCTAAAAATAAAGCTTAGAAAAACAAAAGTGATGAGATACCAACCAGAGATTGACATGCTAGACATAATAAGTTACAACGAGCAAATTGAAATGTTAGATATAAAAATATTGCTAGCTATCTGGATAAACAGATTACATAAGGATTATGACCTTCCAAAAGCCACTCTTATCAGCAAGGATTTGAACACTATCTCCAGTAGCTCCAAATATCCATCTAAATTAGCCTAAGACCCTGCTCAGAGATTCTGAGTTGCTAGAACGTTACTATCACTGGAGAGACATCCACAAACGAATAAAATTTGGAGCATCTTGGCCTTTATGATACGCGTAAAATTGCATAGATTATAGGCATGCCATCTCTTGTCCTGCGGTATCGTGCAACTGGTTCTGGGAGAAGTTGATTTCATTTGAGAAGAAGCAGATTATCACCGGCTTAACAGGATGCTTCAGCTTTTTCAGGAGCTTCTTTACCTTCATCAAGCGGTTCACCTTGGAGTGGGCTGTAAAAGTTGATCTTTGCGCCTCTTGTGAGAGTAGTAGCAAATTTCCTTATTCAGAGTCAGCTTCATGTAGTGACACCAAATCCCTCTCTTTTGCAAAAGCAAGGATTCCTTTTCTTTAGTCTTCCATCACCTTCTCTTGCAGTTGTTGGATAAACTTTGGCATCGAAGCGCTTTCAGAACGCGTTCTTTCTATTCCTTTCTCCTATATTTTTTTGTTTTTTTTCAAGTAACGTACCTCTTTCTGCTTCGTACAAATTTCACAATGTTGACTTTTCTTATACTCGACCGATCAGATCTTCAACAGTAACCTATGTTAAGCCATTCAGTTTACTCGAGTTGTGCTAATTAATGAATTCCTACGAGAAGGTATTGTCTTTGTGTGGTCCTTATTGAGCTTAAACGAGCTAACAAATATAGACTCTCTGTTATGATACATATTACTTTCACAAGCTAGAAAGAAACGTAATACAAAGGAAGAACCAAGAATCTAAGAAAACGGTTTGACTCTGGTATACAATAGAAGCTGTCTTGTCTACTCATTGTTTGGAACATTAATAAGCAGCTCCTAGAGAAACCTATCATACATTGCCCATAAGTTTACAGAACTTATTGTAGTTCGTAAGTTCTTCCTATCTCAGATTTGCCAGTTCGAACAAATTATTTTGTTACTCTATTAAATCTTGTTTCGAGTAATCACATGTTTGGTTCCCAATGAATTCCTTATTCTCTTTCTTTGTCTACCATCTCACTCTACAATAATATTCTATGAAGTTACTCTTTCAATAATATAGTGTCATTTAAAATAGAGTTAAAAACATTTATTACTTAGCATTGAAATAAAGAACAGTTTATTTATACTAAATTTGGTATATTCACATTTGTCATCTCGTATACATTATATTTATATGACACGGGTAACATTCTTTCAGTTATCCTTATTATTTAATACCCCTCAACCTAATTTCACTGCCATTTCAGTAGTATGTATTATATCTACCTTTGTGTTTCCTCGTGTGAATGTCAGATGAGAAATAATAAGATGACATGCTGGAAAGAAATATAACTTACCAGACGCTACAAATCAGCTTACAGGAATTTTGTATCCTGTTGAATCGAATGCGCATTTACCATATGTACAGCTGGCTTGCAGATATTGTTATCCAACTGTCTCCGAGGATAAAGGGTCTCGCTAGCAAAACTTTAAACTAGAGCCATAAATTCTGAGATTAAGTAGAAATTGAATGAGCGCGTTCTCGGCTTCAGAATAAACGGTCGTTTTGATCAAAGACGTTATATGCTCCTTATCTGTGTAAAAAATAATTTTTCTTGTGTCGCTTTTCTTTCAGAGAAAACTATAAGTATTTAAGTTCAAAACGTATGATTATTTGTTAACTACAGTTTTATAGTAAATATAAGCAACGTGTGACTATTTTTCAAAGAAAAACTTCAGGACATTTTACTAATTTATTACTAACTAAAAGCCGACATAGGCGTAATAGTATAAGAATTTGGGGGACTTGATAGGATCATAATATAATAATCCAATATTTGGGAATAAATATTTGCTTTTACTATCCATGGAAAATATATTATTTATCATTTAAACTTTTCTTGTTTCTAAAGCTCTTTAGGACAGATGATGAATATATTCCTAGATTAATTGATGGTAGAAAGAATTATAATTCGTTAGTTTAAATCTTTTGTCACACAAGGGTGAATATTTGTGTTTCTGATGTGTTTTATTAGTGATTTACCAAGGCTTATGGGTTATACAGGGAATGTAACCTACAAGAGTTAAGGCACAGCTTGCTGGGTGGTAATCGGGACTCCATCCAGCGACTCTTTGTACCCAATGCTGCTTCCCTTGCATCAAAGCCTTGGTCATAAAGATTGGATTAAAACATCTTGAATTATTTAACGCTAAATGGGCTAAGTTAAAATCGCCTTCTAATTGGAAAATATTTTAACGAGGTAAACAATTGAATAAAATATGCATCGCAAAGTAATTCTGATTCTCTAAACTCAAGATGGATTAGTGAGAAAATTCTAAAGAAAAATTCCTTTAGAATCACATCCTAGTTTGAAGTTGGACCATTAGAAGCAAGTTCAAGAGAGTGAGGCACACTGTCGATACATGATAGCAATAAAAAGAATATCAAGGGAATTTTTTGTCGATCGCTCTTAAATGTAATGGTACTTCAAAGAGCAAAGTTGCAGGCATTAAGAAAGGAACCACACACCTAAGGTAATGACTCTTTTGCTGAATTTATCATTACTTCTCGGACGATACAAAGTATAGGGAAACAGCTTTTTTTCAGGAAGCTTGGCTAGCTCCATACAAAGGATTAAAGCTGAGTCATAACTAATCCTAGGTTTTCCTCTCCCTTTTTGATAGTTATTTAAAAAGGTATTTCTTTCTGACGGTCATAAACAACTGTAATATTATTACGTTAATTTCTAAATTAACAATATTATCTCTGACATTCTGATAGTTAAAAAATTTTCTTTTAATTTCAATGTTGTAGATTCTGATAAATTAATGGGTACCATCAAACTGACAGATTATTCCATTATTTAAACCCAGTTAGCTCTTCTTTGAGAACATTCTAATGTGCTCCAGCAACATTTCAAATAGACGGCACTGCCAAATAGAAACATCAAATCGGCATTTCCATTAAGTCATTTTGGAATTGTAATTAAATGCATTTTTTCCTGTAGCAATAAAATAATAACTATAATTATCTATATATAAGTATTGGCTGAATCGTTTTCCTATCTATTAATAAAGTAGTATTTAACTAATACAATAATGTCTTTCCCAACAGAGAATTGAAAACATATTTACCCTACTGTAGGTGTAGAGAATGTCATTGTTCCTCTTACTGATTAATTACTACATAATTGAAAGAACGTTTAAAAGTTTACACTACCCTGATCCTACTTTCTTTGTATAAATTTGCCCTCTGTGGTTGTGAATAAATCCTTATATTTAGCCACCTTTATCCTTATATCGTCTTTTCTTCACTACGTAAAAATGTGCTGCTTACTAAATAGGGTTTTCTTTTTTTCCTTTTGAATTTAATGTGATGTTGAGGTGAGAGCTAATTTGTAGCGGACGAAAGGAGATTGGATGAAATGAAATGTTGAAAAGGGGATTTCTGTCCTGCACCTCACGTATGAAAAATGATTGTATTTTATTCCTGCCTTGAAGAACGAATAGAATGTGAAATGCAGACATTATTTGAATAGATTTCAAGGAATGAAAATCCTATGCAAAAAAGAGCATTATGGGGAATTCTCCGTTAATATGTATACAGATAGAATGGGGATCTTTAAAAAGATTTCCTTTAGTGTGATATCACTTATAGAGGTAAAAATGGGGTCTATATAAAAAAGTAATTTAGGACTTCTTAACAGAGACGAAATATCACAAATGGAAAATGCAAATCTTCCGCTGCTCTTCTTATCACGGATCTCTTCTAAATAAAGGAAGGTCCTGCGGGATTAAATTGCATTTAAAATCTTGGATTTTTAGCTCTGGCATAACTTTAGCTGCATTGCTCTCCTCTGTTACATATATGATGCATTAGTATATATACTCCACACGCTCTCCTCTTACCCTTTGCTAAATCAATTATTTTATGGAAGCCATTAAAAGAGTTTAAAGATTTATATTCTTATCTCCTTAAAAATCTCCGCACCAATCTCCCTGGAAATTCAGTAACAACCACTCTTATTCTGATCATTTCTTTGTATTTCACTCGGTATTTTTTCAATATTTTCCCTTTTCTCTCAATTATCATATTTTTGAGTTAGGGAAGAATATCTTTTCTTCGGGCTACATGAAACTGTCAATCTAGCAAAAAAAGCTTAATCATAAAAATAAAGGACCATTAGAAAATATGAATAAATTTAGGAGGAATACAAGTGAAAAAGTAAAGGGCAACGAGAACTAATAGAGTGGATTTATAAGGCGGATTTCTTGACCACAACTTATCAAGGCAAGGCTTTAACTAATATTGTTCCTATTTCTTTGCTTCCAGATGTTTACATGTCTCACACTGGGAAAAAAACTTTCATGGCAGCGATTTACTATAACAAGATTAAGTGTGAAGTAGACTTTGTTAATAAGATGATAAGTAAGTATACAGTAAGAACAAATACAAGTCACTGGATAATTCATTTATTTCCTAAAGCTTTTGATCCCTCAACTAAAAATGATTACAACTTATACAAAGAAATTACAAAAGTGAAAATTTCCAGGACTAAAATCATTCAAATTTTTGCCTAGAAATTAGGTGAACTTTATAGTAGAGTAGTCTAGAAAACACTGATTAGTTGAACCTGAGGTGCAAGAAAAATAGTACAATTAGGCAATTGTAAATAATAGAAAAATTTATCTCTACCTAATCAATCTTACACAAGTAGAAAAGGAAAACGCTATGGCATTGGATGTGGGCAATATGATCTATTCCATGGGACAATCATGGAGTAAGGTTGTCATGGAAGTTTTAATTCCCTCAACCAATGTGTTTCAAACAATCCAGAAACCCAGTAACTAATTGTTAGATTTATAATTTTTTCTACTGTAATTTAGTGAATCATGTAATAAAGTATTCCCAGACAAACTATTGATCTCCTGGCATCAAAAACATCGAGGGATTAATCCCCCAAATCAAAGCATACAAGTTAAGTATACCCTCTTTTCACGCATTCATAAAACTTGAATTCAATTTTTTAGCATTGATCATAGTTCCATAAAATGTAGAAAGTTATTATCAGTTTAAACTCTAGATTCTCTTATTTATGACTGAGATAAATGATAGAATATTCCGTCCACGATTTCTTATATTTAAAGACCGATTTAAAGCTAAGTTTATGTTAACTCTATTCGGTTGGGTATTGTACTAACCCAAGAAACTAATAATGACCATAAAAGATAAAATGTGAAGGTTGAGGAAGAGAAATAGTAGGTCTGAAAAGAGAGAAGCGTTAAAATAGTGACCTAATTTGAACCCCCATCTCTGTGTCACTGAGATCAGGTGACTTCGGCTTAATCCATTTGACTCTCTCCGAGTTCGGCAAAGCTTATGACCCTCCTTGTTCGCTCTCATCACGATTAAAAGGATAAAAAATTTAACGGGAGAGTCATTTATTTTCTTTGCCTATTCACTTATTAATTTGAAAAGTAAAACACTTTGGTATACAACAATGGCAGAGTATTTTAAAATGAGGCTAATGGCGATGATGCGGTTAAAGTAAAAATGTGTAGAAGGAGGGGAAATTATACACAGTGTCCGAGTCGCAAACCCTTGTGTAATCTTGAGATTTAAAAGGCGTTATTGCACTTGAGACTTTGTAAGCTTGAGAGCCTCTGGTTTACAGTATTCATGATACCATGGTTGCTTCGAGTCGGGATTGTCTTCTGCTGGGTTCATGTTAATGGCGGTGTTGCTGGTGACGAGCGTATCGATGATGGGACTAGGCTCTCTCTTGAGACTTAACCAAGGATCCTTCATCTTGCTTTATCCCGCCCTCATTATTAACTGTCAAGAAATTATTTTGTTCATACAATTTAAATAAAAAAATGCCTATTACTATTTACTAAACTTTATGTACGCAGTTTAAATATACATAAATGTAGCAATGCCTACTCTTTTGATTTAAATTGGTTGCAGAATAGCCCTATTTTAAGTCAGTAAAGCCTAGGCCTATTTTAAACTTGGGTACTGCATAAGCCTCTTAAGTTAGTAATATCTAGGCCGTTGTTTAGTTTGTGTAGTGAATAGAATTTTCTTGAATGAATAGCACCTAGGCCTTATCTTTGATTTGATTACTATTGGCCTATTTTAATTTAGTAATGACTAGTCTTTTTTTGCTTGGGTACTGCATTGTCCTCTTTTAAATCAGTAATAATACCTAGGCCTTTTTTTGGTCTGGGTACTGCACCAGTCTCTTTGAAGCCAGTAATGCCTAGATCTTTTTCTAAATTGTGTACTAGTTAGGCCTATTTTAAGTTAGGAATGCTTAGGCCCTTTTAAACTTGAGTACTGCATAAGCCTTTTTAAGCTATACAAATGTTGTTTTGGTCATCTGGATCTATCGAAAAGACAACCTTTTCAATGTGTCAAAATTGCTTAATCTCTATTGGCTCGAGATGACACTCAGTCATTTCTGGATAGACTTGTTACGGGATATGAAAAATGAGCATTTTACTGCCATATTAAGCACCCAAAACAATACATAGCTTGTTTGCAAACAAAATCTAATTCTTACTCTTTTGCCTTGTCTCCAAATCAGAAGACACTTCAAACACTCTTTTCTGGTCTACCAACATGGCCTCCTTCTCTTCCATGACAATATAAGCATACATGTGGAACGTTTGGTCGAAGAAGAAAACAAATGCATTAGATTTAGAAGTTCCTTCTCATCCTCCATTATCACGCACCATATAATTGACATCTTTTAAGTCCTTACAGCATCACATAAATGACGCTGATTGTTTCATCTTCCGCGAGGCGCACTATCATGCGTTAATGAACTCACATGGGAGCCTCTGTGATGCCAAATACTTGGAATTTAAATTTTAGGCACTATCAGAAAGTGTACAAAAAAACGTGTAAAATGACCCGAGTAATTAATTTTGCATCTCTTTCGTAGTTCCTAACAAAGTGTAGGCTGCGTTCCCAGACGCGTTAATTATGCCTTAAGGAACCCAATAAAACTGGTTATCTTCCTATGGTTCGTTAACATTCACCTAGGGTCAAATGTCTCCGCCTCTTATCTATCATTTCCTTATGTCTTTACTCCTCTTTCCTTAATGAATAATTTGCCTTCGCTTAATACTTTGCCTTGGCTCTCATCGAAGCCTCGTCGGAAGGGGACGCCATAGACCGTAATTATGATGGTTTCCCCTTCCATGCAGTTTAAAGTGGTGTGAGAAGATGGAGGATATAAGTGCGGTGATACACGCCGACACTGAGTTATAGGAAGTTGCATTATTTGGGTTGTTTCAATCAAAGAAAGTCATCTTTATTCCGTGAAAAGAGTGGTAACTTGAGTTTTTCGGTTCTTGTCATCGAGTGGCAATTTTGGGTCGAGGGTTCGAATCCATTTTCGCCACTGTCAGTTTGATTATTAATTTAAATTAATAAATTAAATTGGAAAAAAGAGAGGGAATAGGGGTAGGCTGGGAGATGGTGGGGGGCTATGACGCATGAAGGGGTCACGCAACTCTCCTATCTGAAAATGAAGTTATTTACTTGAAACTAAGAAACGACAACCAACGAGGGCATGCGCTCCAGGAAGTTGTGACTAATGATACTGCTGAAGTTAGAGTGCGGGAAAATGTGTGGATGGTATAAACATTAAGTATCTTTGGGGCAGGGGCAGGGGGTGGGGCGTTAAACATTGCAAAAATTGCCCAAGCGACGAAATTTATGCAAATATCTCCTCCTTCATTAGGGCCGGAAGGCACGCAACACTCCAAATATCTCTCGGCTATACCCTTGCCTATACTACACCTGACTCTCCTCTGCAGGTACAGACGCATGGGGCCTTTTTTCCTTCTGACGTCCCTGGATTTGAGAGTGATTCCTCATGATTAGGATTAAAGAAATAAGCCATACTCAACTCAAGTGAATGCAGGGGACCACTCTTCACCCAGGGGATCCCCTTTACAATTAAAGGGTCCAGTCCTCATCGAAATTTCCCCTCCCTCATCCAGACTCCATGAGCCCCAACCCCGCATTATCCCTAACCTTCGTCCCTCGCTCCGATGATCCTCAACCGATCCTACATACATTTCATTTCTCAGCGCCCCGTCGCTTATCGGATTCCACGAGCTCACTCGTGAAATTTTAAAACCTTTTATAATTCAATTCCAAATGTGTCGTAAACATTTAAAAGGTTAGCTTTTTTATTTAAACAAAATTCCTATTCTTCTGCCTCTTTTCTCTTTGCAATTTAATCCGCTCAAACTCCTTGTCGTATTAGGGTGAGTCATACTTCAGGGCAACCATATATTTTCATTAAATCTTTTAATGAGGGATGCTTTAATAAAAGATTTTCCGGTGTAGATTTTGAAAAATAACTTTATTTTGTTATACAATTGCTCCTACCTACATCAATTTCCTTTTAAAAAAAAGGAAATTTTTCTCTTTTGTCACGATCTTATGTAACCTATTTTTATTTAATCCAAGTACTCACAAACACAAAGTAACCTCAAATTTACATGCTTATTGAGTGAGAAAAGTGTGTGCAAAGCTCCACATATAGCTGCATGGGTCACTTTGGGTCATATTCACAAGTTAAACTTCACCAGAGCACACAAATCTTATTATGACTCATTCGTGGACATCAGAAGTCTACTTGTCTCTTGTGCTCTGATTCCTCCATCCTTCTTTTCATGTGAGAAATACTCAGAAGAAACTTCAGTCACCATTATTCCAACCCTGTCAATACTCTGTGTCTGACAAGACCAGCCAATTACTTTCATAGGAGAGTCAATGAAGTTTTTCAATTCAGAAGTACTTAAAGAGCAAGTGAGAGATGGTTCAGAGACATCCTCTGACCAATTGATCAGATCTAAAATCTTGCTAGCATCACAATTACTGCCTGGTGTCCTTCTAAGCCTTACAAAGGAGTCTCCTAGTTGAGTATTTGGATCCCTTTTCTCCTCTGATGATCTGGATTTCTCCCCTTCAGTTCTCTCCGCCTGATCTTCAAAGCATAGGAGGGTTTAGAGGATGGCTTCACTGTATGCATACCAAGTTGATCTCTTGAAAGTTGGCAAAACAATATCCAACCCCTCCTTCCTCTGAGACTTAAGGTAGTGAAGTTGATACAGAAGGTGCCTAGGTCCCTCAGCCCAAGAGTGCTTAATCTTCATGTTAAACCATTATGGGTAATATACACCAATGATGAACTCAACAATCAGTCGTATAATTCTTAAAGGCTTTTCCTTTTAGCTCATGCTTTGACACCCACAGCCGAAGAAGTTTGTTAGCTGTGGTCAGCCAGCAACTGTGGTTTCCTAGTCCTATTTCGAATAGAGAATGCTTTGTAGGAAGCACTCCATCTCTGATTTCCAATACAATTCTATAGCCGTAGTGTTGATCAATGGAAAGATCTTGCACCACTTCCTGAGATATTTTGGTAAGAGGAGGACCTAAAGATATTCGAGTAAAATTTGGGTTGATGTCCAAGTCTGTAACAGAGTCAAGGGGCTTTCCTATTGGTCCGTAATACCTCTTGTCAGATAGTGTTGGGCCATCCAGGTTGATAATTAGAAGATGGAGAGGGAGTTCCCCAGTGTGGAGGTTACAGACGAACCAAACAAGCTTTCTGCCCAAATGGAGCTCCATTTTAGCATTACTCAAGCATTTACACCTGTGTTTACATTCGTGGAGTCTCCTTCAATGACCATTAAGCTTTTATCCAAACCGCTTTCCCTCAGCCATCCAAACATAGCCTTAGCGATCTTCCCTGCATATAATTCTTCTTTTGTAGCCTTTTCTGGCTAATTGCTCCCAGGCTCACTGATGACAGTATAATGCTTCCCTTTTGTTTTTGCTGGAAACAATTTTTTCACTTCCCTCTGCCTCCATCATGAAATTTGTCACATCTTTTCGTTAATCAAAGAGAACACAAGAAATTTCCCCATCCTTCCTTAAGTTTTCCTTAAACGTATGTTCAATAACTGTCATTAGCTTTTCCTGTGCTCTCTTAACTTAATTCTTACTAATAAATTACTTTAATGGTATCTTCCTCAGTAATGAATCCAGCATCTATTAAAGCTGATGTTGCTATAGCTGAAGTTAAGCACAATTTGACACCATACCTTATACTAGCAAGAGCAATATTTGGAATTTCATTTTAATTCTTTCTATTTATGCTGAAAGATTCCGGCACTTGGACAGCTTCAAAAGTTACTTCATCACCCTAACTGTTGTCATCATCAGAGTTTTCTACCTACAGATCTTTACCTTCTGCCAAATAATGCTCGATTTCTTTTCTTGCTGATTTTCCTGCTAAAACAGCGTTTTCTTCCTTACTTTTTCTCTTTCCTTTTGCTATCCTTTCTTTTTCTTTCCTTTCTGAAGCTCTTAAGGGTCAATTATGCTCTGAAATATCAGGACCACCAATTTAAAATGTATCTTTAATCCCAACCTTCTCCTTTTGTCCTTTAATAAAGGTCAGTTCAACCCTGCACATTAACTTTTCAGACATCTTCTAGATCTGTATTTACTAGGTGCTATAAGACATTGTCTGAAACATCTCTGCCCTGATAAAAAGCTATCGGTCTCTTGATATCGTTTCATAGTGGTTTGAACATGGTTAAACATTTTTTTTTTTAGCAATTTCTACTTATGACAACCCTTGGATTTGTGCTCTCTCTGATTAGGTAGTTTTTTAGTAGTAATCACATTACTTATTTAAAACGAAAATTGAATACACAATAGTTACAAATTTATGGTAAAACAAGAAATATTGGTTTAATTCTGATTAAAGAAAAATACCATTTTATTAATTGCACACCGTTTAGTAAAATATTAAATATTCGAGCACATTAACAAAATATTCAAACATATTAGTGAAATGCACATTATTAATATACATATTTATACTTATTATGATAAATTCTAAAAGGTTGGATTAAATATGGTAAATCTATAACGGGTACTTTATATTTCTGCCAGTATATACATATATATATACAAGAGAAATTTGACGTGAATGAGCGATCAGACAAGAAACAGGAGTTCTTTAAAAGCAAGATAAAGGGGTATTGTAAGAACACAAGGATGAAAGGGAGCAATGGAGGCAATTCATAATGGGAAGACAGAAACAACGCTAAGGAAAAAAAATTAAATAATTGTGGGTGGGACTCGAACCCGGGTCTGCTGATTACCGGTCAGATGCTCTACCGTCCAGCTAACAAGCACCGTGACTTAATTCCACCCAAAGCGTTACCCTATCAAACCCATCATCTCCCTAGGCTAGGAACCTCCAAGTGGTTTTTATACCATATCTTCTTACCCGCTCACAATTTAAAGCAGTTTTCCAAACCTTTTTTGTCGTGACTTTAAACCCAAAATGATTTTGGCTTGACGACCCTCAGGGGAATATTAGTTCATTATTATTTTAATTTTATACAATTGAATAAGGTTTACTGAATTTAACGATAAGTTCGTAATTACTAAGTATAATATATGTTATATTGATTAAAGATAATTAAAGACAAACCTACATATTCAAACAAAGATAAACAAACTTTTTACTGCAAACTATAATACTGTTTCATGAATGAACCCTTCTGACTATTCAACTTCCCTTGACTGCTGGTAAATATAATAATTTCTTCAGTGATTCTACATCGAGTTTTATTCAATGTATTTTAGGAAAATTCACTGTTATTTAATAAACAATATATTTTTATATTTGTCTGTTGATTGAAGGATATTCAAGGAACATTTTAATATAAAGGTAATTTATTGAAACTAAAAGGTAGCAAAGAAAAAAAACGTTTGCCTCTTTGAGTAGCCTTCATTGAAAAATTAAAAAAAACAAAGTGTTTTAGTGACTACCGTGATGTTCCTTCATATTATCAAGAAGTCTCTTCAAATTTGGCTTGAAGTTAATGAAGAGAAAAAAGCGCAAGTCATGATGAGGATCTAGAATGTTCCTTGCCTTAGTCTTGACCGTCCCGAGAACTGAGGATGGAATAAGAGCTTTTTCAGCCTTATAAATCAGAATAGGTTTATCCTTCAGTTTAGCTCAGAATTCAGAGTAAGAGACTTTCAAAGCGTTGCATCTGCACCTGATATTAATTTAAATCCTGGGATATCTTTTCCAGCATTCTGACATTCTCACCGAACACATTCCTAACCCAGCTGTGTTTGAAAAAACAATTTATTGTGAGCAAGCTCTATTTCTGATGAATCTTCCAGCACTGCACTCAGCTCTGGAAAAGCAGCTGTTTAACCGGGGCTAAATTTTCTTTCTTAAGTGCAAATTTCTTCTCTAATGATGTTTATCATAGTTTGATTTCGGCCTTGCATGTCTGCGTTCAGGTCCATTAAGTGGCTGAGGAGGTCGACTAAATATGCTAGCTTTGCCACCTAAGCAGTATCTTTGAAAGCTGGCTAGCTTAGGCTTCTTCTTTTGGAGAAAAACTTTTAAGTTGAATAACCCGTCCAAGGATGCGGCCTCGAGAGAGCCAACGGACATCAGAGTGGAAAAGTAAGTACTGTTGATGTGATCCCATCTGTTCACACATTTTACGGTAAATGTGGGACTTCAAAGCTCCGACCGTTATAAAATTCACACTTTGAAATAACATCATTCAGCAAAACATGGAATCTGTCTGGAAGAGACCAAGTTTCACGATGTAAGAAACAATGAATTATTATAACATCAGGAATTTCTCCTGTAACCCGAGTGACAAAACCTACTCGGCTTCTCATCTTCGATGGTGATTCATTACTATACACAGCCAAAAATTTCAACCAGACTTTGCTATGTTTCTGAAAAAGTTACGCGCCACAACAGATATATTTTCATGTGGTGATTGTTGACAGGGCATCACAGGACAGAAAGTCGTCCAAAGTTCTGTCATTTCCTATGTATCTCACAAAAAACATTAGTTGATGTTCGTCAGCAATGTCCACAGATTCATCTGTCTGCAATGAAGGTGTAGGTATATTTTTCACTGAAACAATTAATTGATATAAATACCTAAAGACATGAAATCAATTCGATGTGTGATGCTATGGTTAGAAAGTAGAACAGACTCAATTTTCTTAGCCACATCTGCTCCACAAGTATTTTTCCAACATAACGACTGATGTTGATTTTAGCAGTACTACCCATTGCTGTTAGACCTTTTGCATCGTGCAATATACGAAGTCACTTTATTGGATGACAAGGAGGCTTTCTGAAAAGAAAGAGCTTAACCTGTAGGAGATTAAATCCGACATTAATTTACCAGTGCTAGCTTATCGTTGTAGTAAATTAGAGGCTTTTGAAAAGATTTCCAAGAACTGAACAGGATTCACGTTTCAGTGTGTTCTCCTTCATCGATTCATTGGCAAGGACTTGCACAGAGTGAACAGGGCATCGATTAGCTGATCTTTCTGTCAGGTATGTGAAGCCCCATTTCAGAAAATCAGGATAATACGCCAAATGTTTCTTGCGCATGGCATTCGATCCCTCTTGAATTAATACCTGAAATTAGTATAATAATAATAATAATTATGGAGGAATTCCACGTGCAATTTCTATTCGAGCACGGAATTGACGTCCATGCGTTAAAAAAAATTCTAGAATTTAGTCAGGCTTGAATTGGTAAGCCCCATCTCCTCCAGAAGGGGTAGCATGGAACCGTGTCAACCCTGGACCACCTTTTTGCGGGTTAGATTCGCCTGTGCGTGAAGGTTCGAGGTCATTCGAGAGTAGCGCTGGCCAAACACCCTATGTTTCCCCCACCCCTGCGGAGAAAGCCTCGGATATATAGAGCTCGTCTTCCAGGTGTAAGATACAGAGTTAAGGAGAGCCACCAGGATCCAAGAAGCATTCCTCCTAGTTCCAAGTCAGGTGCTTAACAACGAAGCAAACTGACATGTGAACTTTTCGTGTCGTTGGAATTAGTCCAGACAGGGACGTATTTCCATTTGAAGATCGCCACCGAGCAATTTTTCCGACTCTACTCATTAACTCCTGTATAAGCCCTTCTCGCTCCCTCCTCGTCTTCGGGTAACCAAAATACTCTCCCCTGGACTGGACATTACCCCTCCTCCCCTTTCGGATAACGGTCATCACGTCAACTTTCCGATCAGAAGCTCCGAGTGCCCTCGCCCTTAAGTGTATTGCCTGCAGAAGACATCCGTGAGACCTTACCCTAACGTCTCACCCGGAATCCTCCGTAAGCCAACGCCCGCCCCCATTCAGCACCCATTTGAGTAAATCCTCCCCAAAGGAATAGTCTCCTTCTGTACCGCATTAATTTCTAACTTCAGAGTCTGATGCAATACTCTGTAATTCCAACCTCATTTACCAATTTAATTTTGACCATTGATACTCTTATTTTATGTAAATATAATTATACTTTTATACATGCCTATTTAAATAACCTTGAGCTGTGCCATTGCCCAAATTTTACCTGACCTCGTTTTGCACTCTATTCTCGCTGCTCCACGCGTCGAAACTCGTGGCGTTCTGCCCCTTTGTCGGTTTGCCTTTAAGTTATTAATCCATTCCCCATAGATATAATATGGTATTGATATAATATAATGTTACACCACGACATATATATTTATTAATATACATATTTTATAATATTGGTGTCGTGTGTGTTTGTAGTTTTTACGAACCCATGTCATTTTAATTTCAACATTAGAATTTCCCTCGTTATTCACTTCTATCCCTTTTATTTTAATTTTTGTATTGTACTGGCAGAAGAAATTTTTAAGTTAATTAAAGAGCAGTGGAACTTTAATCTATTTAGATTTTGTGTCCTTGAGTCAAACTTGCCGCTTTAAATCATAAAGAGGACGTTGGGTCATTTTAGACCCATTTTGAGAGACTCTTTAAGATCAATTGATGGGATCTCGTAAATGATGGTGTCACTCGCTTACTCGCCCTCCTAACCTCCCAGTTAAGGGATATCTTCATATCCCTTCCCCCGCAAGCAACTTTGGACTATTCCACGTTAAAGTCCGAATTGTTAGCCGCTCTTCATGTAAATTGTGAATTCTACCGCCTTAAATTCCGCCAGGAAAGGATCCGCCCTGGTCAAAAAATTCGACAACAAGGGTACATCCTCCAAAGACATCTTCAGTGTGGCTGGATGCGTGCAAGATTCCCCATGTCTACTAGTCCCTTCTGGACTTCTTCCTTAGGGATCAGCTTTTAGCTGCCGTGGCTCGCGAAATTCAGGTTTTTGTTAAAGATAAACGTTGTGCCACTTTCAAGGAGTGCTTGGAAGAGGCCGATGTCCACGGATAATCACTATTTATACCCTAAGGATGTTAAAAAGTCTCCCCAATAACACACCAAATTTAAATTTATGGTCCTAAGGCCCCTCCTGAATTGGTCCTAAGATTTAGTAAAGTTCCTAGTCACTCGAAACCAAGAAACTTCCATCCATCTGAACACCGAGACGTTAAGCCCCTAGTTTCTCTCTCCCGGTTGTTGCATACCAAAAGAACCTGGTCATCTGCTTCACCTGCGGAGTTCCCGGCCATTACCGCACGAACTGTTCTCAAAACTCCCAATTCGCAAACTCTCAGTCCCACCAAGTGCACCAAATATGGGCCTGCCCTGCTCCTCCTCCATCGCCCCAGGAGATCCTCCGTTGCCCCCGAAAGTTCCGGACCATCAGGTAAACTTCCTCTTTAATGAGAACAACCCTGATGGATTGAAATTCTAGAACGGAACCGCGAACAGTTGCCGAGTATCCACCCTCTTCCGTGACACCGGGTGCACCAACATCGTAGTGTCTGGGTTGGGCCAGACCACAAGAAGCTCGCGGGGGTCCACGACTACCTTGGCCGGCCAGTCGTTTCCCAGTAACTCGTTGTCCCCTCTAGTGTGACTATATGTCCAGTTTGGCCGAAGTGGTAGCCGCCCCAATCAGTTCTGCTCCAGGTTGATCGGTCAGAGCCCCGTAATCCACGACCATCCCGTGTTTCAGCCCGTGATTACCCGTACACAGGCAGCCCTAGTTCCCATGCACCCGTTCCCCTAGAAACTCCTATACCCCTGAAGTTCCAAGCCCTCCCGAGCAAAAAGTTTCCTCGCGCCCAGAAGGAGTGCGCAACTCTCCTCTTCCTTTGGCAGAAAACTAAAACCCTCGACCGTGAGTCCACCCAAGGTAACAAACAAGTGTCGTATCTCAAGAAGAAGGACTTATTGTGTCGTACCTGCTGTTTGTCACAGACCAAGAAACACCTGTCTTCTGTGTTACCCGTGAATACGTCCCACAATGACAGTTTATTCGCAGCCCATTTTAACCATAATAAGACCGCGCAACGAGTTTTCAAGAATTTTCTTTTTCCAGATGCAGCCAAAGATATTGCCGAATATTGTCGGTCATGTGATATCTGCCAAAAGACGTCCACCAAAGGGCGGGTTAAGCCAGCCGTCTTTCAGAAAGGCCCCATCATCACCGACCCCTTCTCTCGAGTGGCTATCGACCTAAGTGGCCCTATTCACCCCTCTTCCAGAGAAAGACATTGCTACTTCCTCACCTTGGTTGACTTCGAAACCTGTTTCCCAGAAGCAGTCCCCCTCATGAAGATTTATAGTATCACGTGCGAGGAAGCACTGATCTCCATATTCTCGCGCGTGGGAATTCCCAAAGAGGTACTGTCAGAACGAGGGAGACAGTTTACTTCCGAACTCATGAAATATGTAGGAAAGCTTCTGATGGTAAAACCTTTGTTTACCACCCCTTACCATCCTGCTGGGAACGGTATGTGCAAGAAATTAAACGGGCCCCTTTAAATCAGGCCCCAAAGGGCTCTGTATTGACCAGACCCGAGCATGGCACCAAAACTTGCTGGTTGCCCTTTTCGCTTGCAGAGATCCCTCATAGAACCCTTGGATTCGCCCCTTTCGAGCTCTTGTACGTATGGCACGTGCGCGGCGACCTCAGCATCCTGAACGAACTCTTTACTAATCCTCAACTGGACGAGGAAATACAGACCTGCTACTCTTATCTCCTGGATTTGAGAAAAAGGTTAAAAGAATGTGCTGATCAAGCCTATAAGAACGTGAACGTGAATTTAGAGAGGTATAAGACCTACTTTGACCTTAAGTCACGAGAAGCGACCCTACCCCGTCCTCGAGGCTAGGAGCAAAGGTTTTCAACGTGAATATGTTAAAAAGGTACCACCGGCGCGCAGGTACCCACAACTTTGTAGCACCAGACGAAGAATCCCCGTTGGAAGCAGCATACCTTGCTGGCCTCCTCAACGTCGTCTATTTAGTTTGTATCAAGTCAGATAAGGAATATCCCTTTCCGTCACTACCTGAATTTTCAAATCCATCTGAGGTGCCCGCTCTCGACGTCTGCCCCAGGCTAGCTCCCTACTTGAAGAGTCAGTTGCAGCAGTTGCTGAGCGGATTCGATGAAGTCATTTCTAACAACCGGTGCTGCTCTAATCAATTTGAGCACAACATTGTCCTTATTACCCAAGAAGCCGTCCGCTCCAAGCCATATCTCGTCCCCATCCACCTTAAGAAAGCTTTTCAACGAAGAGGTGGATAATCTAGTAGCGTTGGATATAATGATATAATAGAACCCTCGGCGTCCAATTATTGCTCCCCCATTGTTATGGTTAGTAAACCCGACCATACTTTCCGTATTTGCGACGATTTTTGCAAGCTGAATTTGGTAACGGTGTTCGACGCAGAACCTATTCCCCTCATAAATGAAAATATCCATTTTTTTGAGGAAACGAACTGGATTTCTGAATTAGACCTCTCTAAGGTTCACTATCAAATTCCCCTTCGTCCAAACGCCCGCAAGTATACCGACTTTCCCACATATAAGGGCCTCATGCAGTTCAAACGACTTCCCTTTGGGCTAGTCACTGCATGTAGCAATTATAACAGAATGATGTGAAGTATCGTGGACTGGCTGCCCCACGCCTGTTTTTATTTTGACAACCTGTATGCAGCGACCGCTATGTGAGACCAGCACCTGATCGCTATCTGCGCCATACTCCCCTACTCAATAGGCTTCGTGAACACAAACTGATCCTTCGGCCTACAAAGTGTCACTTCGCTTATGATACGATTAAGTATCTGTGATTCAATATTGGTAAAAATCAGATGAGACCCCAGGAAACAAAAGTCCGAGCCATCGTAGAGATGCTCCTTACCCGCACGAAGAAACAATTGAGGTCATTTATGGGATCGGTTTTGTTTTACCGCCGTTCCATTCCCAACTTCGCGTCAATCACCGCAACGATAACTACCCTGCTTAAAAAAAATTCCCGGATCCCCTCTCGTGGGAGCCGGAAACCTCCGTCAGGTTCCATCAGCTAAAGAATCAGCTAATGCCCGCTCCCAATATGAGGCTCCCGAACTCGACTAAGACTTGAGGCATTAGGACCGATGCCAGTGATGTTTGAATTGGATGTGTCCTCCTACAATAAGCTGACAACGGAGACAGCCACCCAGTGGCTAACGTGAGTAGAAAGCTTTTACCACACGAGAGAAATTATTCAGTAATAAAACGGGAGAACTTGGCAATAGTCTAGGGGGTTACCAAGTTCAGTATGTACTTAATAGGAGAGCCTTTTTTAGTGGAAACAGACCACCGCCCCTTGTCGTTTCTGAGAAATACAAAAAGTCAGAATGGGCGCATCATGAGGTAGTTGCTGATACTCCAACAATATCAGTTTGAATTATTGTATGTCCGCAGGAGTGACAACTGTGTTACAGACAATTTGAGTCGTAACCCGTTGGCAGAAGAAGCCGACGAGCCACTAAATTAAATAACGGTAAATATGATATTTCACCTACAACCTAGAGGTTAAATGTTTGGCAAAGGTTTGCCAATATTATAACCCCTTTTGTATATATTATCTCATTAATGTTTTTAATTATGATATTTTTTGGTCCACTAAGTTGTTTAGTCATTAGTTCCATATTCACGCCTCCATTTAATTGCATCCTTTTTTTGGTTCCAATGAAATGACTCCATTGTTTTCCTGAGATTTTTTTTAGTTTCAAATTGTGCTAGTTAAATTGTCTCTAGATATTGATCCGTTTAAGGCTTATGACCGTAAATTTCCCGCTGAGCTCAGGTTCACGTTATTTTTGGCTCTACACAAGTCGTAGCAGGTCAGAATTTCCCTAGACCCTTGATAATTTTAGTTCAAAGGGTGGGGTGATCCTTTCCTACGCAACTGCTCTGTAAGGCATCATCTTTCGGATGGGAGATGTGTCGGGAAATTCCACGTGGAATTTCTTTTCCAGCTCGGAAGTAACGTGCATGCGTTAAAGAAAATTCTAGAATTTGGTTAGGCTTAAATTGGTGAACCTCCCCGCCCCCTCCACAAGGGGTATCCTGGAACCAAGTTTCCACCCCGGACCACCTTTTCGCAGGTTAGAATCGCCTGGGCGTGAGGGTTTGATGCTATTCGAGAGTAGCGCTGGTCAAACACTCCATGTATCCCCCACCCATGCAGGGGGAGCCTCGGATATATAGGGCTCGTCTTCCATGTGGGAGATACAGAGTTGAGGAGTCCCGCCAGGATCCAAGGAGTATTTCCCCTAGTCCAAATCAGGTGCTTAACAACGAAGCAAAGTGAAGGCTCAACTTTTCGTGACTTTGGAATTAGCCCAGCCAGTGACGTATTTCCATTTGACGATCACACCCCGAGCGATTTTTCCGACTCCACTTATCAACTCCTTTAGAAGCCCTCCTCGTCGTCGCCGGGCCGAAAAACTATCTTCTAGACCGGACATTACCCCCCCCCCCCCTCCCTTGGAGGACCGCCATCACGTCAACTCGCCGCTCAGAAGCTCCAAGTGCCCTGGCCCTCAGGCTAATTGCCTGCAGAAGACATCCGTGAAACTTTATCCTGACGTCGCACCCTGAATCCCCTGTAAGCCCCCCCTCCCTTTCAGCAACCCATTTGAGTTAATCATTGCAATTGGAATAGTCTCCTTCTGTAAGGCAGTAATTTCTAACTCCAGAGTTGGATGCATAACTCTGCAATTCCCCCCTCATTACCAGTTTAATTTTGCCCATTCATTCTCTTATTTTATGTAAATAAATTTTTTTTTTTTTCATGCCTATTTAAATAACCTTGAGCTGTGCCATTGCCCAAATTTTACCAGACTTCGTTTTGCACTCTATTCTCGCTGCTCCGCGCATCGAAACTCGTGGCGTTGCGCCCTTTTGTCTGTTCGCCTTTAAGTTATTAGTCATATCTCCATAGATATAATATGGTATTGATATAATATAATGTCACACCACAACAATAATATATATATATAAATATATATATATATATATATATATATATATATATATATATATATATATATATATATATTCCCCTTCCCTTTCTCTCCCCCTTCTCCTTCTAATTTCCTATATCTCCCCTTCCCCTCTATGCCCATATCTCCCTCTCTCTCCTTCCTTATTTGAAATTATCTCCTCCCCTCTCTTTCCCTCTCCTCTTTCTCTCCTCTCCCTCCCCCCTCTTCGCTAATATCTCTCATCTCCTTAACAATCTCTTTTCTTTTCCTCCTTTTTTTATACATTGCTCTATCTTCCACTCTTCCTCTCTGTCCCCCAACAAAAGGACATCAAAATCAAGAGAAATTTCTTTGAAAATACCGTTCTTTAAATACAGAGTTAGAAGAATAGAAGAAGAAGAAAAAGATAAGACGCTTGATCTTTTTATGTGGCCCCTACGTCCCGCTCATAAATATGGGTCAGTCACGTGTGAGCGTAAACTGCCGAGCAAGCGTGGTGAAATGTTTACTAATTTTAAGTATATTATATGATAGGAAGAATGCGCGACTCTTCTGAATCTGAGTTAAATCTAAAAGTAATAATAATTAGCAAGTAAAGATAATTTTGTGCCACAATATAAGAATTACAAACAATGATCATCTGTACTTATTTGCAACAGGACATTTTATGCCCGGGATATAAAGTCACTTTATTTCCGAACGCTTGTTTTAGCCGGGCAACGACAGGTATGTCTCCTAGTATATTTATATATATACAAGCCGCTGTTCTCTTCCTTACCAAGAAGAGCTTGGTCACACAGGCACCTCTGCGCGGGTGTGGCCTACACCCTTATTTACTAATCTTAACTGCTTTTTTAAATCCCTTTATAGACTCTTAGTTTTAACACCCTGAACACCATTTGCTTCTTCTTCATCTTCTTCATCACCTTCATCTTCATCATTATAATCTTGATCATCATCAGCTTCATCATCATCATCATCATCATCTTCATCATCATCAACATCATCATCATCTTCTTCTTCCTTATGGTCTTTTTTAACGACTTCAATCCTTTGAATTTCAAAAAACACCCGAAGTTATTTGTCAACTAAGCAAAAAAATCATTTATAAATTTTCAAAAGTCCCTATCTTAAATTATATATATATATATATATATATATATATATATATATATATATATATATATATATATATATATATATATATATATATATATATTAATATATTTAGATATCAGAAACTCACAATTAATTGCGGGTTACAAGTACTTTCGAACTTGTTCAGTTCGTTATCAAGGAATAACGACAGATTATAGATGCAGCATGCACTATAATAAATTACTTATTCATAAAGTAAAATGACGCTTATCTACATAATGAATCATAATATACTTGTGTCATAAAACACACGAGTCTTAACAATAACCTTATCTTAAGCACGTTTCTTTAGCGAGTGAAAATTTCCAATCTTTTGCTGTTCCTCTATAGTAGACTATTAAATATTCTCCTCCTGAGAATCACAGTAAATAAAAAAGTAACATGCAAATTAAATTTCATGATTGGCACATCTGTACCCCAACACAGCTACGTCGGAACGGAAGATTCTGAAGAAACAGATCGAGTCAGGCTCCAGCCGCCTTGGCGTACAGTACCAGTATAGGACCCGATCATTCCCATATTATTTTTGTGCCATCTTCATTTAACATTCTTTGTTACTGACAAATACTTTCCTCTTGTAGTTTGAATAACGATTTATACTCCACAATTAGGTTGTCAGTAATTGTTTTAAAACTATTTAGCCATCTAATATTTCTCTCTCTCTCTCTTTTATTTATTTATTTTTAGTCGCGGGTGAATCTACATCTCACTATTTCACTCGGTCCATCGGTCCCCGTTTTAATTTTATTTTGGGTAATAACATTGTAATTCTTCGGCCGACTCTAATAAGACTTTACACCCTTATGTTGTTTAAAATTCCCCTTCGAATGATATAATTGCCAAGGTCCGGCAAAGGTTAGCCCGATAATTATTTTGTTTTGGCCCTAATATCCTAACTAGTTGGTCGAGGAATAATCTGTTTCTTCTCTAAAATCTCTTCATCGAATATAATCATGGTTACCTTAAAGTCATGGTAATTAACGATAAGCCCATGTCCTTAGTAATATATATATATATATATATATATATATATATATATATATATATATATATATATATATATATATATATTAGATTAAATGGTATTATCTCATTTTCATGAATTTCTTTTAAGAAGGTAAGTGTTATTTTAGTGAATTTGCACATGCCCCATTTTGGCATTATGCTATTTTTGATAAGTTGAAAAGGCTAATTAATTAATTGAAACGACTAAAATTGGCTCGCCAATTTATATTTCAGGCTCTCACCTATTACGGCAATCATTTGACTCTCCGAATTCATGAGCATAGCTGCTCCTCGGACTCTGCTCCGCGATGATCTACGCTAGATCAACTCATTACATTTTTTCCGTCTTAGATATGGCTAAAGTATAGAATAAAATACAGAATATACCTCTAAAAAGCTATAAGAATCAAGTATTTGAATAAAAGAGAGAAATTATGGCAAATGTAATCTTAAATTTTAAGATCTCATATATTTTACACCTATTATGAATACTTGAAAATTGTCAACATTCAATCAGAATATTTTTCCTTAAAACTTTAGATGATAAGGCGACAGAAATTATTTATTAAATTCAGTGACTTACCCCGACTTCCAGTCTAAACATGAGAGCAAAACCATTAATTTATTGCAATATAAAATGAGTCTAGAGTAACAGAGATTTTATTTGATGCATTTTTAGAAGAAAATCCTTTCTTCCTCTAACCACACAAATGAACTGAAAAAGTTGGCTTGCAGAGGGGCCAACCGCAATGAATAATTTTATAGAAGAAAGAAACAAGCTTTTGAACGTAATTGGGGCTGAAGGATGTGGGGCTTATTTGAGGAAGAGACAAATTTCCATAAATAAATGATAGTTTTAGGAGGAGACAAAGAATATACATGTTAAAAGTTACGAAAATAATTAAATCCTTGATTGTGGACGATTAACGATTTGCGGAAGAAATAAATCCTTATAGTGTGCAAATATTTCAAGCATTAGATATCAAAACTTTGAAAACTTTCGTCCACGAGAAAACATGATACGTTTATTCAGCTAAGTTTTAAATGTGACTTTATTTCTTACGATGAATTATTATTTTTATTAGACCTTGTATACCATTTGTTTAAAGCCAAAATTTAACTATAAATGTTTAAATGAATATCGCGTGCATTTATCAAACTTTTAGTCTAGGCTTTTGAAAGGGAAGCAAATAGTTTATACACAACTTTCACAAAATTGTATAAAATTTTATAGGACAAATGAACGTGTTAGAATTCAAATTTTATACAGGGTTGAGTCAGAGGATAAAGAAAAACTTAATGCCTAGTTTATTGTGTTAACCAGGAACGAATGAAGGAAGGAACAAAGGAACCTGCGCTGTTTTCTTGTTTAAAACTGATTATAAATTTATTAATCTTAATAATCTGCTGTGAATTTAAAAAAACATTTATTAATCACTTGGTTGTCAGTTAATGAAGTAGAGAGGAATGTACCTAGAGCATGTATAAAATTTTGATTGAAGGTTTACTGGCAGCATTATTCGGGAAATGATGGACAGAAAATGGATTGCTTACCTATTCAATTCTAACAATGTACTCCTTGACACGAAAGAACGAGTGATCTTGTGAAGATAACCACATCGTTCCCTAAACCTGGATGCTTTGTTTGGAAGATGCAAAGAAACTTGAGAGGGGTGATAATTTTAAATGTTTGCTATTATGTATAAATTGCCTAAAATTGTTGTGATCAATATTGTCAGATTTTATCCATCATAAATTTACCATGGTCTTCGTTCGCCCGGAAATACTGTAAATTTAATCAATTCTTTTAGTTTTCCTACACTATTTGGAAGATCGCCTATGATTTATTAGACTCCTGCCTGCCAAATGCAGGTTACTCTTCTTTTAAGAAAATGATCATTGTGATAGCAGAGTAGCAGTTTGGAGCAGGTCTTGTGTCGGATCCCACTGGAACCCAGTTATGCATTTGACTTCGATTTTTGTTCGTAGTGGCTGCTGATAAGTTCTTCGATTGCTACTAACTTTTAGGACGGTTCACTACTTCGGGTTCGTGTGTAATTTCTAAAGATCATGTAAATATGTTGCTCCCAAGATAATATAACATCATTATTTTTAATGAAT
The DNA here is from genome assembly GCA_963969495.1 of Ceratothoa steindachneri. Taxonomy (NCBI): domain Eukaryota; kingdom Metazoa; phylum Arthropoda; class Malacostraca; order Isopoda; family Cymothoidae; genus Ceratothoa; species Ceratothoa steindachneri. Next base: position 150,225,884 of record OZ018317.1, on the reverse strand, counting down.
AAAAACAGTAAAAAGAAGCGTAGAGGATGCCAAAAAATACCCATCGAAATTGATTCAGACTTTTGGATTCAACAAATATCAGAGCATAGTAATCTTATAGGAGGAAATATTGGAATTATTTTAATCAATAACTTAAATATCGATTTTACATTTCCTTCAATTAAGTCAAGCATTCAAAGGATCATACTATGATAAAGGTCTTCTCTAAAACAATCGTAAATGCAATTACCCAAATAGAAACATTGATCTTTATGAGAAATATGATAATAAAAATATAAAAGGACTACATACTAGTCAGTTAATGAATAAATTTATTGTTGATGAGGATAATAAAAGTAAGGATAGATGAGGGTTTTTTTTTAAAAATGGTCTTCTTTCTACATTAAGGATCACTACTTACGAGAGTAATTAACAAACATGGAGGATCCTTAAAACTAAATGAAAAATAGCATAAAATCAAATATGTCTAGTGCTTTCAACATATGAGGTTATCAAAGACGAACCAGAAGCAAGGTAAAAAATGATAAATAATAAGAAAGATACAAACAAACTGCCTTCAGAAACTTATAACCTTCCCCCCTTTTTTTATTCCTTTTCAAATACAGGGGCAAAAAAAAGTTAAACTCAATTAGGGATCAAAAGTTAGAATCCACCACTGGAAAATGCTAAGCGATAATAAAAGATATTAAAATATTCTACGCTATTAAATAAATATATTTTAGGGCTCTGCTAGACCATCAAAAGAATAAATGCATATACATTGTAAAGGTTATAGCGGAACTCCGTTTACATGACCCAAGTAAAATACACCCAAGAAATTTATAGAAGACCAGGGATCTAAAGGCATACCAGAAATTCACCAGAATTTATTAGGACGTGGCTAAATTACGAGGTATCCACGAGTGGTTAAATGAATACACATAAAAGTATTTATAGTATTATTTACATCCAAATCAAAATTAAATAAATTGACTGTTACCAAATTATGCGGGCATACATCAAATAATGAGAAATGTCCCAAATGGTTATCACCATCTAACGACCACAAGTCTTTCTAACCAAAATCGATATTCGAGCATACAAAATTGGGTATTATGGATAATTTGCTTGAAGCCGAAATGACACGTGCCGTTGTTTATAAAATAGGCTACGCTACTCTAGTGAGAGGTGTTCCCGAAATAACCTCCCTGTCTTAGGTCCTTTAACCGAAGGCCCAAATTTACATGAATAAAACTAATTAATTTAAAAGGGACGTAGGAAGAAAGAAATACTCCAAAATACCTGGTACCAGAGAAGTGAAGCAATAACCCACGTCGGAAAGCCAGGTGAAAGAGGCTCGGTGACGATAAGTGAAATCAACCCAAGTCCACAGGGGTAAATACGATGACGGTCTTTAACGAGGAGAAACCCACAGACGGCGATATCGGGACAAAAGGCGTTGAGACCACGGAGAACGATGACTCGAAGGCCCAACGATCTGAGAGAAAAAATTAGAGATGAGAGAATTCCCCAAAGACGAGATGGCGAGGTGACTAGGGAAGAGATTTCACCTGCCCAGTTTGAACGGCTTCCCAAAGGAGAACAATTATAAACGTAACTGGAAGAGCACAATTCGATGAAGCCGACAGAGGGGCAGTGACAACGCTGGAAAGAATCAATAGCAAAATATCCTTGCTGCACGAAGCTATCCAATACGGGTCTCCAAAAATGAACAACATGAAACGTAAGTGACGGAAAACGATTCAGCGGAGCAATCAAATCAGAATCCTCGCAACAGAAAAACTTAAAGCGCCTTATGGCCCCATTCATACCCTTTAGTCTGAAAGGGGAAAAAAGGAAGTGAGGCACAAGGGAGGGGGGATGGGTCACTTCCCCTACGCAAATTAGGCTGGTAAGTTACAGAAGTTTAGGCCCAAAATGGTAGCCTCGAAGCGGGTTGACCTGTGGTAAACACCGTAGACTATGTTGAGCAAGGGAAGGCATGGGAATACGAGGGCCTAGCCTTTGCCTACATATACGTAAATTTTTAAATAAAACTTTTGGGCATTGTTCTTGAAAAAGGAATCTAAATCAAAGCCACTATTTGGATCGTAAAGCTTTTCGAATAATTTGTATATTCTCGATTTTGAGCGAAAGTAAAATAAAAATATAAAAGTTAGCTTTCTCTTAAGACAAATGGCAAATGAACAATGAAATGAATAAACTTGGGTAATTTTTCAATGATAATAAAACTCCTCAGGGAGACCAAAATGCTCTTTCTTTGTTAAAACACTATATGAAGGAAAATAAAAAGGAAACTAAGACTAGATGAGGAGGAGAGAAGAAGAAGAGCAACTGGCGAACTATAAATAAATTTAGAAACCTTTGTATTTACCTGAACTTAGTCTTTTGGCACACCCTCCTCCTGATTCAGAACAAAACCAAATTTCTAACAAGTCATTGGCCGCACTTTTGCGCGATTTAACCACCCAAGGGCTTTACTTTTACCAGGGACCAGGCCAGGAACTTATCACGTAAAATTCTTTAACACATGTAAACAAAGTCAATATGATAATTGAAAATTAACAAAATAGAAAAGAACTAATAGGACAACATATATGCATCAAACAACAAACCAGAAAACAAAATGCCGAAAAAAGGAAATAAAATTACAATAGTCTTATCGTAGCACCCTGCCGTAAGTTATAAATGCAAAATAATTATAGACAAATGTCTAATACAGCTGTCGAATCTAGCCACTTAGCCAAAATTACAAGCTTTTCGAGATTATTTCAGTAGATTTGGCTATTATATATATAATTCTGAGACACCCAAAAGCCATTTATTCACTCGCCTCTCATTGAAAATTAACACTACAGAAGCAGCAAAGAAATATACCGATGTTCTCTCCTGCATATGCAATTATCATCGGGTTTTATTCTGTGCTTAACACATAAAAGGAATCTGAAAAACGTGTGAATCAAGGAAGCAGGGGTAATGGAAATGGTTTTTATAGCAGTTCTCAAAGAGCTCTTCAATTAAACCCAAAGAGAATCAGTTGCGTATCATAAAAATCATAATTACGGATATAGTACAAATATTTTAATTTGTACAATTGAAATTAGCATGACTCATTGCTACAAGAAATAATGAAAGAGAAAGGAAAAATTCCTTATATAATACATAAATAAGTCTAAAACGCAACAGCTACTAGTTTACTGATTGAAGATATGTGTGATTAAACGTTCTGAGGCCACCATGCTTCAGCCCCTATCACATGTGGAAACACATGCTTATCCACGTGTATGCTGTGAGAGGAAGCAGAAGGCGCGTTATCGCCTCCCCATCCCCAAGTTTAATCAAGGAGGTTCAATCCCCCGTTCGCCCCCATGCGTCGATCTCGCCAGATTGAATTAGGCTTATGGGCAGATAAGATATTTTCACAGGCGCCACCGGGACATTGCATCAAAGTTCCTCCTCCCCCACACCGTCCCCTACGCCAAGGCGCTGGCTCCGGCTATTTATGCGATAGCATTTCGCATTTGAAACAGATCCCGATTATCTTCGTGAGGCATCACGCCGATCCGGTCTCTCTTGTGCACCTAGGAATTCTACCCCGAGAAACCTCTTATTGTCCAGAAGAGGACAATATTCCTTGAGTGCCAAGGTTCGTGCCTCTCGAGACGCCAAGTCAACATGGCCCCCTGTTGTTCAGAATGAGAACAACTTTGGAACAGCCATTGTTCTTCGAGCCCGTTCGACAAGAAACGGTTCTCATCCCCCTGTTGTTCAGAAAGAGAACAACATTAGAACAGCTATTGTTTTTCAAACCTGTTCGTAAAGAAACGGTTCTCGTTCCAAAGACATCACGTCAGGATAATTTAACACTCCCTTTTTTTAACGTTCTTCAAGAAAACGCTTGGTTACAACAATAACCTCCATTGTTCATCTAGAACATCTCTGCTATCCTGTCTCAAGGATTGCTCGTACTTCCGAGCCCCACTTAGCTCCCACTCCTCGAAGACAGTCCTTCCCCCTCCTTAGGGACAACCCCCCGAAGAACCCCTTCGCCTGGAAAAGAATCGCCAGTTGAACCGAAGATTCCTTTCCATCGCCTTCCTCTGCACGACGACCCTGTAATTACGTAAGCTACGCATTACATTAAACCATTTTACTTTTTGCCAACGCAACTCCGTGCTTTAAACGATTATAGCAAACATTCCCCCTTTTTGTTTGTTTTCACGTTTTAAATTTCTCCAAATCTTAATCCTCTGATTAGCCAAATATTCCCATGGCTTTTTTCATTTCCTGTGTTTCTCCCATTTTAATCCTAGGTTATGTAAACATTTTCCCTGTGATTTTTTGATAGATTAATTAATAAAACTCTATTTTATTAATGTTTGCCATATTATTTATCCTTGGGCTCCGTTCTACTCCTTAAGTACATTGAAGATAAATAAGCCCTCTCCAGCCCCACCACTTTTTGAACCATTCTCAGAATCTGATTACCACGCACTCGAAAGATAGAATAATCCTCTTAACCAATAGTTATATATAGTATATCGTCGGGAGCCTATTCTACGATAATATGGCATTTGTTAGCATATTTGTTATGAAGCCGTATCATTTTTTTTAGAAATTAGTCGAGTCATCGCTATTGGGTAACATCACATTAATAATGCCAATTTTTGGCCTTTTGATAACAACATTGTTCCATAGAAGAAAGTAAATGCTTTTACCACATATACTAAATTCCTTCAATTTGGTACAAATGAATAAATTTCAATTTTAATAGTAATATACAACTTAAATTTATTACCGGGACACGCTGTTTCCCGAGCCTCATTTTATCTTAAATATGGTAAAATATGTTTGAATAAAGAATATTTTCAAATTTTGTGCCGTGAAGAACTGTTGATTTTCTTCAAAATATCTTAAGTGGGTTGCAGAAAAAAATTAAATATTTTTGGACTAAACAATGGTCTAGAGATAACCCAATGACCCAATTGCCATTCATAAATAAAAAGCTTTTCCGCGCCAATTTGTGAAGCCTGTATGTTGCTTCTAAAAGCCTCATGCATTTCTCCGAATTCTGTATGCAAATATAAGTGATAAAATTTGAAGAGCCATTCCTTCATAACTCTTTCTCCTCGTTTACTAAGTCTTTCAGTATTTACTATTTTCCACTCCATTGGACAAAAACATTCCCATTGATGGATGCTGGTTTTCGACGCCCAGGTTTTTGTGTATTTAATCTCGAGAGAGTGGTGGAACGTCAAGGAATACAATCGAATTCAAAGGTAGAAATATTCCTTCAGAGGATACAGCTAAGGAGAATTTATGTTTTCATTTCCTATCAGTCTCAATCACGCTGTAGCGCTGTGTCGACTTAGATGTGCACCTCTTCTTTACCCTAACCTCCAAAACCAAGAATTAATCGATGTACTCAAAGGTTCTTTAAAGAATCTTTTATCAACAGAGAAAAATTTTAATAAAGAGACTCTTTTGTAATTTACAGTTACATTCAACAGTAGGGAATTAAATTGTTTTGCCTGATATTTTTGTTTCCGGAAAACTTTTCAGGATATGTCCTAGGTAAAAATATAAGAACCCATAAAATAATTCAGAAAATTAAATCGAATGTCTTTATCAACGCTTTACTCCAAATTATTTGGAAAAGTTTAATTTTTTTCTGGGAAGGGGGGATTTAAGCAAGATAAAGTGAAACATACATTCCCACACACCCCAAAATACACTTTATTCCTCTACACTTTTGAATGTTTTAATTTATTTGCAATTTTCTGGTGTCAAGTAGTTAACAAACCTCATTGTGAGTAGTTTATTTTCATTTACCAGCTAATCCACTTGTTCCCTTTCCTAAGCCTCCACAATTTCAGTCAGCCTCATTAATTCATACAAAAGTTTTTTTAATTCCTTGCTAAACATAGAGGATTGTCTACTAAGCTTTGGCCGATGGAAAAAAAGCAGAAGATATTCTTGTAACTTTGAATTCATCATGGCGACGAACTTCCTAAAATTTAAAATTGACTACGTTTGATTTTCTTGAAAATTTCTATTATCTGTCTAAACTTTGTATGGTGCTCTGAATTTTCATTTAGAATATATGCATACACACACTTTCATGTCACAATATGGCGTCTTAAACGTCATACTCGAGACCCTCTGTCGCTGCTTTTCTCTCATGTTTCTTTCTCTCCCTACGTGAAAAGAAACAAAACGCCCAAATTAGCCAATGATGTTCAGAACACTAGGAAAGAAAGACAAAAGGAAACTGCCCTAGGTGGCTTCCTTTGTAGTACTTGACTATCAAAAACTGGGTATTTTTTGAAGCCTTTTTTGGAAAAGTAAACTGTTGACAGTATATTCAAATTTTATATAAAAACAATGTTAGGAATATTTTTTGACCCGAGGATATTTTTGACTGTTTTTTCCGGCATAAAATACAATTCTGCTAGTTTTTTTGTATCTTCCGAAAAATACTTGAACCTATTAACACATAAATTTTAGAATTGTTATCTAATTATACACTGGTCAACACACCATTTTCTAACATATGTTTTATGGTTGTTTTTAATTAATTTGGACCTGCTGATTTCAAATATAGAATCCATTTATTTTGTAACACATCAGGTTTTCATTCTACAGCATATTACTATTTTACAACGTACTGCATGTATTTACTCGGTAAGGATACTTTCCTAAGTGTTATAGCTTCAAACCGTAACTTAAAATGTCAACAAAATTTGATAGGATAAATGCATTGTAATATATCATCGCTTAATACAAAATACATATAAGTTATTTTTCTAATATAATGGAGAAAACACAAGCAATCGTACACATACCTATACATTCATGGAGAGTATCTGGTGTGTTTGATATCTGCACAGTCTCGTTGAATACTGCAATAGTAGTCTGCCATCTTATTTTTGTTCTATTAGTCTTGATATCTATCATCAACAATCTTCATATCTTGATGAAAATGCTCTCTTTGTTCATCAATCACGTTGCCAAGATTAGCAGAAAATCATCAATATGGCTCTTGAGGAAATTAACCTTTATGCTCATGTTGTAGCCTAAGTGATGGAAGCTATCAAGTAATGTCTCTACCAAATCCTTGAAATGAACAGCATTTTGGTTTTCAAGAAATCCTTTCATAATAGCCATAAACTAATCCCATGCTCTTTTTTCTTTGTCAGTCATCGAACTCGAAAAGTTTTGGTTTTCTATTAACCTTCTGATTCGTAGCCCAACAAAAATTGCAGCCTCTATTTTAGAAAACCTATATGAAGTTCCTAGCTTAGGGAGATACTAGGTTTGATGGGGTAACGCTTTGGGTGAAATATAGTTACTGTGCCTGGTAGCTTAGTGGTACAGCAGCTGACCGGCAATCAGCAGACCCGGGTTCGAGGCCCAGCCATGAATTCAAAACTTTTTTCCCCTGGCCTTATTTATGTCTTCTCGGTAAAGGATCGCCTTCACTGTGCCGCCCTCTGCTCCCTTTGATTCTGGATTTTTCTAATGTCCCTCTCTCTTGCCTTTAAAAACCTCCGGTTTCTTGTCTTATTTGCTCATTTGCATCCAACTCTTATTTTCTTGTAATATATGTATTTATAGTCAGCTACCCCAGGTTTCTGCATCTTTCTTTCTGTCTTCAAATTTTATTTGAAAGGCAGAAAATAAAAAATAGCATAGCCCTGTAGTGGTTGTATTATCACCCGCAGATCCTGTAGTTGCTTCTTTGTATATATATATATATAATTATATTTATATCTATTTAAATAAATAGATAGAAAAGTAGATATGAATTAATAGCTCAGCAGAAATGTACATAATATTTATATTTATCTGACATATTTGTTCTTTGTGTTTCAATCAAATTCTAGCTTTTTTAAAAAATCCTAACAATATCACACCAAAAATCATGCCCGGAAACAGCAAATTGACATATGGCTAAAACTTCGCTTTTAAAATATTTCTCGGAAAAAAAGTTTCTGAATCTGCTATAAGATCATATGTTTGCGTGCCACCAACTTATTAAGATTTGAGGATGACTTACACAAATTTCCATTAATTTTTCTATACTCATTGTAGGGGAATCGTCACTACCCCCTCCCACCCGTTCAATCGTGGTGGAGTCACGAGGCGGTTACCGAAAAGACATCCGGCCCCAGGCATTGTCTGGTCAAGCGCGTAACCGCAGCGCGGCACCACTCGGCGCTATGAAAGACTTAAAGGTTAAAAGGCAAGATCTCCCCCAGGAGAGTAAGATTCAATTTCAGGTCAAATAAGAAATTGGAGACGTGTTTCTCTCAAGCTCGAATGCTAACGAGGAGCCTATGTAAGACTTGGTGGGAAAAACCGTTTGGCATAAGAACCCTCCTGGGGCCGTCCTCAAGCCCCTTCCACCCCCCTAACAATCCCCCAGTGTGGGGACAAGGTATAAATGAGGAACCCTGCGGAAAATCAAGGTAGTCTACGTCAGTCTCTAGGTGATGAAGTCCCAAAATTAAGATCGGGTACCGAGACTGGAGAGGTAGATTACTTGGCTCGCCAGACCAAGAAGTACACTGCAAGAGAGGCCGGGCTACCTACCTTAAGGGTCTAAGAAGCAGCACATCCTCGACCTTGTCCCTGGTTATCAAACCAAACGCTAAGTTAACTTTGTTAAGTTCAACTTACTCTCGTCAGAGAGACTCCTCATATCCTGGTGCATCGTAAACACCCTGGGTATTCCTCGTTCTTGAGGAATTAAGAAAAGAAGAAGGAAAAGGCTGCTCCTCGAGCCCCTTATTCGGTGTCCCCACCAAACTCATAAGTTAACTTATTCTAGTCAGAGAAATCCCCCTCCGTTATACTCGCCCTTGAAGAAGACTAGAACTAAGAAGCTCATACTCGAGCTAGTTCATGGTTACCAAAACGAACTTTAAGTAACTATTCTCGCAGAGAAACCCCTCCTCATCGATCCTCACCCTTGAAGAAGACCCTCCCTGAGTTCAGTTCTCGTCCATGAGGAATTAAGTAACGAAAGAGTAAAGCTCCCCCTCGAGCTCGTTACTCGGTGGTCACACCGCTCTTCAAGTTAACTTGGTTTAATAACCAAGTTCGACTCACTTTCACCAGAGAGACCACGACTACCTTGGTGCGGCATAAAGCACCGTAATTGTTGTCGTCCTTGAAGAACCCCCACCCCCCCTGTAATACCGTGTGGACCCCCCAGCTGCTACCTTCGCCAAAAGGACATCGTGATCCTGCCCACCTACAACTGGCCAGGCGGCACGCGTCGTGAGACAATAACATTCCTGAGGGAATTAAACTCCAGTAGATTCCGTACGCCTAAATCTTATATAGTGCTGTGTGTAGAGAAATTAACCAATTTTAGAGGGTCAAACTAATTTAATTAATTCTTGTTTTCTATAATATTCGGAGTTTTGCTGTGGTTAATGTTTAAATTTTGTGTATTCATTGTTAGAATTGAAAATATAAGTTTATTTTGGGAATTATTGTGCGTTTCTCTATATCCTTAAGGTGTTTGCAACGGCTCTATTCTTCAAGATATTATTATAATATCAATATATTAGGCACTTAGTACTCTTAGATCAAAAAGGGGGAGCCTTCTACGACACTCATATATAGTGTAGCCTAAATTGGGATAAATCATATAAAACCCGACATATTCTATTTTTATAATCATTTAAGAATTATTTCGTTAAGCTTCTTTTTTTAGATATTAATAACTAATCATTTCGGTGAAACTTCAGGTGATCGCTGTTTTCAATTTCTTAGAAAACAATTTCTTTGCGGTATGATCATAAAATTTATATTTATTTACCAATTTTCTACATGAAATTTTTCGTTCTTACTAAATACTTTTATAAAAATGTTCCGATAAAACACTTATTCACTTCCCGCGTGTTTCTTATTTAACTTCGTGAAAATAAAAAAAAATATGAGTGACATTCCTCAGCCTCGTTGTGTCTATAAGAGACGTGGTTTGGAAGTGAACGTCGTCTCAGATCCGAGACCTGGTGTATTATTGAACGAGAATGTTTCCTATTAAAGAGACCAAAGACGGAGAAGATACAGGGTGCGAGGACACAAATGAAACCTATTTAAGAAATTAGGAGCTGAATATTTTCTCTCCTGACCTCTTCTATTTTGCCATTTGAAGGATGTTAAAATCCTTGCAAAATAACCAGGTGATCAAAATTAATTAAAGGTGGATTTTTTTTACTTTTACTTAAACTTAGAAGAGGCTAATTAACCTAATCAAAACTTATTTTACTTAAATATAATAATACTTTCATCGGGTGGTTGTGCAAACCATCATTGAACACCAGTTACCACGCGAGGGAGTTCTAGTTGGTACCTCTTTAATTTTTATCTTCATCTTACACATCATCAAACTTTTTATCTCTCTAAATCTTATACTTGGTCCCTGGCTTGCCGGGTGTAAGAAGTACCAACGACCTCGATGAGGTGAAGCCATATCGGATGTGATTAGTTCCTGGATGTAGTCTAGGTTCAGATTGCTTTCAGGACAGCTCTTATAAGATTCAGATGATCATGGTTTGGATCCGACCTTAAATTTTAGGTTCTTATACACAGTTAAAAGGCTCAACTGAGTTGTAATGGGTATTAAAATTCCTACCAAATTATGTATTCTGTTTGTTCTTCCTCCTCTTTCTATTCATTAACTCTATTCTTTCATTTTTATCTGTTATTTTTTATTGTCTGACCCATAAAAGCCCTTAGTAGATCTAAAATTACTCTTTTATTCTCAATTTTAAATACATCCTTTTTTATTAACAAGAGTTGCCATTGACCTCTGTCAAGTAATTTTTCACCAATATATTTCCCTTTCCATCTTTTTCTCTCCTTGTTCTCTCTTTTCTTTTTCTCTAAATTAAAGACCCTATTTCTATTCATTTCTAAATTCACTAATACTATAAGCTGGTGCTGTAATCCTCAATCTTGAATCAACCGAAATATTTGCTCGTCTTCATTTACAAAACAGGCGAAAGAATGGTTTGGTAAACAAGAAATGCCTCTAACTTGCTTTTCTCAATTGGAAAATAAAAGAAAGTAAAACATCCATTTTATTTCCTTAAGTTAACCACCCTAACGCCATTCTGCTGAGAAGGATAAACAACTGAAAAAACGAAGGTACCTATAACCCCTTTCAAATCAACGGGGAAAGTGGTCTCTGTCGAAAGATAAGCATCCTTTCGATTCTTTCCTGTGTGCACTTAAGCGCTTAGAGTTGGCTGGTTATAAGACCATTCAAGAAGTTTTCGTAAGCCATAAAATCAAATTTCAGAGTCATCACAATAGAAACCCTGAGTAGATCTAAAATTACTCTTTTATTATCAATTCATTGTTAGTAGAGATTTTCTCGGTATCTGTATGAAATTCTGATAGCAAAAATAGAATAAAAGAGCTAAAAGTGATGGAAGGAACTGAACAATTGAGGAATGAGTGGTTCAGAATTTTCGATCAAATAAATAGGTCCACACAACTGATTTTTTTTTATTCTATCAATTGATACGCTATAAGAAAGTCGAAATAGATCAACTTCGATAGTGTCAGATAGAGAACGATACCCCCCCTTAGAACCCAACATCTACCCCTGCCACCTAAGAAAAAATGCATCTTGCCGTCCAGACAACCCCAAGGAAGCAGCGAGAATTTCGCGCGGCCGTGTGATCCGTTTGGGTTCCTCATCACTACCATCGCATTGCCTGATCGGCACCAAACCTACGGCGTAGAAGACTTTCGCTTGAGCCTCTGATGCTCACCGAAAAATATCCCCTCCCGCCCTGGTGCGCTAAGTCTAATGAGATCCCCATCCCCCTTTGGGGGGCCTCTGGTGACCCGCTTCGGCCGAAGCCGTATAAAAAATTCTGGAAAAGCTTTGAGAAATTAGTACAATATAGCGAAGTCTTGATTTGCAGCCAGGTACACTCTCGTACGCCCGGCTCCGTCTCCCAACGGCTTCTCGCTACGAACGCGGCGCGTCACCTCTCTACACGGCCCCGCTCGTTCCTAAAGCAAGAGTTCCCACCTGACAGACGATAGAAACGGACAGGCATCAATAACTTGGGTAGCGACTTCGTTCTCGTCTGGAGTACTCCGTCGATCAATTCTCAGCCAAGTTGAAGAAAAAGAAATTTTGCAAGTGGAACTTTGCAGCGCCCCGCTTCCTCGTCGTCTCCAAAGGATGAGGTCAAAGAAGGCTTTACGTGAGTCTCCCACTTTTCCTGGAAGCAATTATCGTACATCCCCCCTCGGACTCTCGTCCCAGCTGAATCAATTGTATCTTTCCCCTGCAGTTTAGTAACCCGACTCTTATCTTATTTATTGTCATTTATTTACCTTTGCTAATAATATTTGCTTTATATATAGTAAAGTTATTTTTCTACAATCAGTTTCTCTAAACGCAGAACCTGTAAGAATTGATTATTTAAACCATCCGCACTCGATTATGATTGTCACGGACTAGGCCGAGGGGCACTACTTATACTTCCTTTGGCCCTTGCCGTGAATGGGTTTATTAACTAAGCGTGCTTAGAGGTTTGCCACGGAGGGATTGGAATGAACTTTGCCAGCAAGCGACCCAAAGAAAGTTAGATACACAACAATATAAAAATAAAGATTTAATGAACACTAAAGAAGAATAGATATACAAATAATGTGCTTTGAGAGATAAATCAATAGGTGAATCTCGGATATCTCCCTTGGGCTGGTAAATAACTATTCACTATGTAAATCCCTATACACTTGTAATGTTGGTAAGCTTCGCGGTGAATTTGGAGAATGTGAAAGGGATGAGTTACTTTAAAATCTCATGATCGGATGGCGCTGGTGAGTGAATGTGTTGAGATAATGGATGGAGACAATAAGATAGGTTCTCCAGGGATCGACCTGATCCCACAATTCCGTCATGATTCTGCTGGAACAAGACGGTGACGGGAGCTTCTAGTTAAAGAAGGCCTACTCTCGTGAACTCTGAGGAATCTTGGGTGCCTCTGTGAGGGGAAACGAAGTGAACTATCGAGCGTAGGGTCACGAAGAAAAGCCAAGATGTAGTTTTCTCGCTTAGGGAACCAGAGTAAGGCCGTTTGTAGCTTCGGCTCTGAAAACGTGAGTACGAGCCTGAGTCCACACTTGCAGACCAACGGGGTAAAGAGCCTCCTAACTGGGACCGACCTCCTCTCTGAAGACTTGCTGCTTCGATGATTTACCACTACACCGAGATATATGGCAATTCCTGCCCCGCCAGACGCTGTGCAAGCTCTACTACCGAGGAGTAAACGAATTCATCTTTTATACTCGAAATTCAGGAGAGGTTCACATGACTCCGGAAGTAGATTTGATATCAAACGCCCTTCTTTGGGTGAGAGAGTCTTGATTATCTCCTTCATTTCCTCCTTTGCAAACTTCCGGAAACCGCCAGAAGCCAAGATGAGCTCTCATCTATCGATGACCAGTCGAGGAAGGAACGCGTTGGTTAGCTAAAATGGTCAGCATGTTCTTCCGGCGTGAGACCATAAGATATCGGGCCAGAAGGAAAAGGATTAATAACCGGCCCACCCGGAAAAGAGGTGGGGAAATGTGGGTGCATTATGCTATTCTCCTACAATGATTAATTAACCCACCTACTGGGATCTATAGCGCCTTCCCACCCCCAATTTCTGGCGTGCTCTCTTTCCACGTCACCGCAAACTCAATCCTCGGCTAACATCTACGTTCGACTCTACAACAGATACTTCTACTCTCTTTCTTACCTCTAATTTGTTTACTTCTCCTTCTTCTTCTATTTCTCTCTACCTTCATCATCTCCCTCAAACCCTTCGTCATCTTGATCAAATTGTAGCCTTTGGTGTAGCACTTAGAAGAGGATACTGATGAGGTGGCTGTGCCTTCAATGAATCTTTCCTTACTACTATAAAAATAACTCGAGTGTAACAAGATAAAAGGTTGTTCTACATCGCACAAAAAGTGAGGCTTGGCTTCCAACGGGGAAGTAAGATTTGACCTACAATGAAAAAAGTAAGGATTGTCTTCCAAGGGGAAAGTGAAGATTGGCTTCCAATGGGAAAAATGATGATTTGCTTCCGTTGGGGAAAGTGAGGATTTGCTTGAACGGGAATTGTGAGAACTGACTTCCAATATGACTCTCAAAATCGATTTGGTTTAGGATAAAAGGATCAAATAATTTGGGTTATCATAATATTTCTAGTTATCTTAAATTGAAATATTTTTTGGATTTTGTGATTATCAATTTTTATGTAAATAATAATCATCTTTATTCCAAAACGATTCCTATGAATTTTTTCTCAAATTCTAGGTCAAGACCTGATTCGAAATTCAATTTTGTTTTGATCTCATTTACCTTTCCATTCACACATTTCATTACAAATTCCTCTCTAACCCCCTTTAATTTCGCATTCGATGGCTATCTCTTTTAGAACCAGTGAAAATAATCAACATTTTTCCATATGGCATTGTTCAATTATTTATTGTTCTCATGTACTATTTTCCAATGTATATTCCGACGGCAACCTCCAATGGGCACAATGGACCAGGAGGGTATGTTTAATTTTCCAAAGTTTCGCAAAAGATCGACGAGCATTATTTATCAGTTCAGGTAATCCTGGTATAGTGACAGCAAAGGGCAGAATGCGATTCATATGGTCTTCATAAACAACCGCAAAACACAATCTAAACCTTTCCCAAATTCAATCAGAAATTTAATTAGGCCTACAAAAATTATCCCCACAAAATTGGTGGCTTTCATATTTTTTCCTGAGAAAAAATATGTAACCGGTCACTGGGGCACCATTGGAGTGGTCATTTTAGAAAACAGGGTCACAATTCTTATTTTTTAACAAAACTTATGGTTGGAATTCTTATTGAATTCATCAAGTTAGATAAAGTGGAGCGCGTGTGCATGAAGAGCTTTTTGGAGGTGGGTGTGAAGGTTTGCTCTTGCGTGGCAGCGATGCTAGCAGCAAAATAGTTGGGTAAATGAAAATAATGGGCCTCTCCGGAGTGCCATAATAATATCTCTTCTTATAGGTAAAAATCTCATACGAAGTTTCCAATGAAATTTAGAGTACAAACCCATTTAATAGTTTCTCTTTACCTCGTTGGTGAAGCCGGAGACGTTGCTTATAATATCTTATAGGAACGAATAGATAATAATTGAGACGAAATAATGGCCCTCATATTCACCTCATAATTTCTACTCACCATCCATTGGGAATCTCTTGCTCAAGCTTGTAGATGGCTGGAATGAATGATACGAAGGACTTGATGGTACTAAAAGTTAAGGCTTTTGTTACTAGAGTTTTCCTCATAATGCTCTTCAACTTGACTACCACCACACCTCTATTGATAATCTTTCTTTGCTGAACCAACCAATATAACTTTTCTTTATCTTCTGTATCCTCAAGCCTATCGTGGCTCTTATTTCTATGACAGACAGGACAAGTCCTACTTCCTCCATTTCTTTGATTGTTTGTTTCTAATTCTCTGACAAAGAAGGAAAATAATCATGTATTATTATTAAATGGGATTTACTTGGCCATTGTAACTAGGTTTGTCTGAGTTTGTTTGAGCTAAATCATGGACAGAGAGGAGGCAAGTCACGTCTGTCAATTCCCTTATCAATGTAACCAGGTTACTGTAATGATCAAATTCCAACTCAATTAAATTAATTAATGAGGGTATTAAAATCGGTTGAAATTTCGAATTGCAATTCTACACGACCCTTCAGTGAAATTCTACCCCTAAGAGCTCCCCCCCTTAATTTTCAGTGATTTTTTCATCATCCTGAAGAAATTCTCATTCGCAGCAAATACTACCTAATTAATGGATGAAATCAGTCTAATATACTAATCTAATTAGTGTCATAGTCTAACCACAGATAAATTTTATCTTATCTTATTTGATTAAGGTAAAATAATTTACTTAAAAACTTAAGTAGATTTCAAGCACGAGAAAACTCAGCCTCCTCACGAGATATTTTTAGTTCTGTTCTTCCTCTTGAATCTGAAAAAGTGGAATCAATCTCCCCACCTTGATAATCGAAAAAGATCTTTACGGTTAGGAATGGGGGAGGGAACTAAAGGTCCCTCTTTAAACGTTACACCGAATCGCAGATTTTCCTTGTGATTTTACTGCCCTTGACTTTTACCCAAACAACAAATATATCCCGATCTACCTGTCAAACTGGATACGATTTTTATGATATCAACGGCCATTTTGGTTATGACCCTTTTCAATTATCCTAATCCAGAAAAATAATTGAGAGAATAAACTACCTAATATAATAAATTTCATATCCTTCTTACAAAAACGGCATAAGTCTACGGTTAACTAACTACTATGAACTTTCAATATAACGTTAATTTTAAATTAAATGTTAGTCTTTATAACTTAAAAACTTCAGCGTCTTAGACATTTTGTCTCTCTGCTGACATACGCCATTTTGTGGGGAAAGATTTTCCTAAAACGTTAATAAAACTAAAGAAGATATCTCCTAGCTTTCCAAAATTAAAAATTACTTTATCTTTTTATGAGAGCCATCTTAAGGTGACCTTTCCTGATAGGATAAGAGCAAAACTTGGCGTTCCTTTTTACTGAATTAAAATATCTTGTCCTAAATTTCACCCAGAAATTCTCAATGTAGTAATTTCTACTATTTTCTTTTTCCTTTCTTTCAACTTTTCCAAACAAATTCTAATATTCTGTACCTCATTTCTAGATACGGCAGTTCCGTCACACCTTAATTAATGCCTCCTATCTTCCTCGACTAGCATTTTCCAAAAATTGCAGTAATTTACCGCATTGCCGTGTTTTATCCGCGCTTTGACCGCTGTTAATAAATCAAAATTCACTGCGAAGGTTATTGTAGAATTCTCTAAAATTGCACAAGTGAATTTGGCATGGCTCATTTCCTCTAATTTGAAGATTTATAACAAAAATTAGGCTTTAGATTTTCTCTTACTTTGTAGTATTTATTTTTCTCTCCTAATGGGAAAAATTTGGAAAAGACGAATCCAACTTTCACAGAAGTGCACTGACCAATTAACCATTAAAGCGATTCCAAACTTTTCTTTCCGATAATATAAAGTGACCTAGAAAAATGCCAATTTTGGGGTGAAAACTTTAACTGTGGGTAATTAGTTAAGACCGAATCTGGTCCCACATGATTTCTTCTTCACCTTTTTGTTGATGGGAGGTAAATGCGCATCTTAGTAGGCAGAAGATAACAATATAAATTGTAGGATGAATTTTGAAAATAATTCCGGGCAAACTCTTTCTAGTAGATGACATAAAACATCTAATATAATTAAAGCCCTCTTTTTCATCATAAATTTTGTCGTTCATATGTGAAATTGAGTCTTAATTTGAGGATGTTATTCATCTTTGCTCATAGATTATAGATAGCACTTGGTAACAAACTTTCAGAAAAACTTTTTCTCTTATTTTGTGGGATAGTTTTTAATACTAAATTTTTGCTGATTTCACATATGTCCTTACTTTTTATCTAACAAATTATGCTACAAATAAGGAAATGTATGGGGTACGGGTAAAACCCACCTACATTTGTCGCTAATTTATTTATTTTCTTTTTCAGGTTTATTTGATAAATAATGACTTTCTCGATTAGGGCTACAAGAGGATGCAGAAATTCATCAGATTCGTCGTTTTCTTGTGCGTGGGGTTTCTATGTTGCACCTAACCATGTATCACATGAAAATGGGAAAGGTGCAAAGTACTGGTTCACTTATAGACTGTACTTTGGAAGGAGTATGAATGACCAAGAAAAACCATTTGCCCCTCATGTGATTTGTGGAAGTGGTCGATCAAATTTAGATGCATGGCTGAGAGGCGCAAGAAAAGCAATGTCATTTTCTCTGCCGAGAGTTTGGCGAGAGCCAAAAAATTATCACGATGATTGCTATTTTTGCATGATTGACATATCACAGTACTTAAAAGTTAAGGAAAGAAAATTGCTTCCATATACTAACATTTTATTTCATGATGATACCTTATTGGTTCCACGGCCGCCATATAATGTAAGTAAATTCTATCAACTTGTAAGCTATATTCTTTGTAACAGAATGAATACTGAAATATTAAAAACATCTAACTAAAGTTTCTTGTAATGTGATTACACATGGAATCTATATTTATGCTCCAGCTATAAAAAGCATCACTTATATATATTTTTTCAGGTAGAGAGCATAATGGAGGTTTCTTCAGGAGAGTCTGAAGGTTGTGACAATGAGGAAGTGGATGAAACGCTTAAGCCAAGAATGAGTACCCGCCAAGACTTTCCAAATCAACGTGAACTGGATGATCTCATCAGGGACTTGGGTTTCACTAAGTCAGGAGCTTAGCTTTTGCCATCCAGACTTACTGAATGGAATCTGTTGGGGGAGGACTGCAGATCAACAGTATACAGGAAGCGCCATGACGAATTCGATGTATACTTTGATATAAGTGAGGACCTCTGCCTCTGTATTAATATTAATGCCTTGTTTACAGCTATTGGTATTGATCACAATCCTCAAGAATGCCGAAATGTCAAAGATAGTTCTACAAAAAGCTTCAAAGAAGTAGAAACGAAGGAAGAATATGACAATGTAAAAAAGCTTCACGATAAGATAAACTATAATAACTTTAAATGGGATGTTTGTGGTGATTTTAAAATGTTTGCATTCTTACTCGTATTTCAGGGTGGGTACATCAAGTATTCATGTTTTCTTGGCCTATGGGACAGTATGGCTGATCATGAACATTGCCAGAAGGTTGAGTGGCCGCCTCTAGATGACTTGCAGCCCGGAAAACTCAATATTGTTAGACAGCTTCTTGTAGAACCTGCCAAAGTTGTGCTAGCTATATTTCATATAAACTTGTTTTGGTCAAATAGTTTGTAAAAGCAATAGATCCGGGTGCAGAGGCATTTCAAGAAATTCATCTACTCTTTCTAAAGCTATCAGAGGCCAAATTTAAGGGTTGTATATTTACTGCACCGCAAGTTAGAAGAAATGCTGAAGTCAGTACAACTTGAGAATGCAATGAGTGATGTAGAAAGTGAGGCGTGGTCTGCATTTCGAAATATATTCAATAGATTCCTTGGTAAAATAATAATAACTCAAACTACAAGCGGCTGGTAGCAAAACTTTTAGAAAGTTATAAGTATTTAAAATGTAGAATCTCACTAAAGGAGCACTTTTTGCATTCACATTTGGAGTTTTTTCATGCAAATTTGAAAGTGAGTGAGGAGCATAGTGATCAATTTCATGTAGACATTGCTATAATGGAGAAAAGATATCAAGGAAGATGGGACACTGCTATGATGGATTACTCTTTATTGTCACTGCTGCTTAAAGATCAAGGAGCTGACAGTAAGAAAGCACGATCTTAAGTTTGTCAGAGTAGGTTTTCTTTTATAATCACATTTTCTTATTAGGTCGAAGAGGAATACAAGGA
This sequence comes from Ceratothoa steindachneri, assembly GCA_963969495.1. NCBI lineage: Eukaryota > Metazoa > Arthropoda > Malacostraca > Isopoda > Cymothoidae > Ceratothoa > Ceratothoa steindachneri. The sequence goes on along the minus strand of OZ018317.1, from coordinate 150,206,375 downwards.
CAAAATATTAACAGCTATTATTCGTGGACAATGTGAATATACTAAATAAAGTGAACTGTCGCAGCTATTTATGGTTAGTTTTATATAGAAATTCCAATTATCTCCAAAAATATCGATGATATGCGATTTTTAATGGTATCTTTGGAATCAGGAGGTAAAGCCACTTAGAAACACTAAAAACATTTAAACAAACAAAGGTAATGTTACCCAGTGTACTAGCTCGTGGAAAAAAATTACTATTAATTCAATTCATATCGAATTATTTGATCAATTTTAGTTCCTCACCTCTGTGCGATTTTCACGTCAATAATAAATAATTCTAAGATTATTCCCTAAGCCAATGAGTACTCTCGCTTAAATAAACCTGTGTAAATTGATTAAAAAGGCTAAATAAACAACTAAAGATATTATGGCTCTGTTAAAAATGACAATTTTATTGTCATCCAAATAAAGCCCACCAAAGTATCTGCAAAGTAATTTTTCTTTGAGTCGAGATCATTGAGATCTAACAAATGCTGATCCTCTTACTTTAAGAATAGCTCAAAACGTTTTGTCTTTCACACTTTCATTTTTACTTTCTTCGTTTGGCTAATTAGAGAAAAACTTAATTTTCTCGGGATTTACACAACGCAATAATTTTTCAGAGATTTGAGTAGAAACGCATAAAAGTTAGGGCTTTCAAGATTCCCATTACCTAAAAAAGACACCTGTCTTGGATATTATCATAAAATTCAATCAATCACTTTAAATAATAAAGAAAGATAATTGTGCTTTCTATAACAATTACACTTTGGCATCAGCATACTAGAGGATCAAAATGTTCAAAGAATGGAGGAGAATTTTAAGGCAAATGAGAAAATGTATTATTATCCCAAATAATTATGTCATTGAAAAATTTAAAAACGGGTTGATTTTATCATAATTGTCCCTAACATACCGGTTTCAAACACTTCAATTACAAAAAGAATTATTTAATCTTCAGAAAGAGATAAAAATGATGGCTAAAAAAGATAAATTCCAAATTATTTTTATGCAATTATGATACGAATGATTTTTTTTTTAATAATGATATCAATTTCACAATAATGAAACAAAATAAAACAAAATTGTCCTTCTTTGCAATATGTAAAGAGGGATATCAATTTATTAAGCTATTACTAGGATTTTGTTTGTTTTTCTATGATTTATATGACAATTAATATGATTTTCATAAATTATTTTATTTTTTTCAAATTATCTTCAATTTCATTTTACAAACGAATAAATTGTGAGAAACTAAATTTTAATCTGTGATTTGGCGACATCTTAAATATCCGAAGATCCTCTTCAACTATTACACTTTAAATACCATTAAATTGTTTTGAGAACCACTACACTCAATGTTAATTTGGCTAAAAATGCTACAAATGTCCAGTTAAACAACACATTATGTTCCTAAGGAATTTTTTTCTTCGCATTTTATCTTTTCATTCATCCCATTGATTCCTTTTTCTCTGTCAAGCGTAGTTTTTATCCTTTCCTATATGAACAAATAACTCGCCACGGAAACAGATTTGTCGTAAGCTTCAATAATTAATCTTTAATAATCAACTAAATCCACAAATTCACACCAAAAATTAAACAAATTCCACTGCACCATGCTCGCTATTAATTTACAATTGGTTGAAATAAATAAATATTAATGATAGTGCAAAAACAGTTAATTTAATAATTATTTTACATTTATATTTAATTTCAACTCCTACATATATTAGCTTCTACATAAAATACACTTTTTGTAAAATATAATTCTGCATATAATTTACAATTTAATTAATTTTTACTTTACATATAATTTACTGGATATAATTTAATTGCTATTTATAATGAAGGGTCTTATTCATTTCCTTAATTTATTATAATTAATATAGAATAAAAAATAAACCTGAACGAATCAAATTTGTCATATGTTTAATTTCAGATAAAATTGATAAAATATAACTAGGAAAATCTTCAACTAAAACATTTCAAACGGAAACGTATGTAATCGTACGATTTAAAGTGATCTTAGTCCTTATAAAAATGGATCTTGTTTCCTATATCAACACATCTTGTTCCATATATAAATAGGTCTGCTGTCTTATATCATCGAATCTTGGCCCTTTTATAATGTAATCTTTGTCCATATATAAAGGACTCTTGGACCTTATATAAAGATAATTAGTCGTTATTATGTATGTAGAGCAATATTGGTTTTAATGATTGCTAGATTAGCGTTATATCTGTGTTCCCCGTATAATTAGCTTAATTGTGCTGTCATTTGTTCTTTTTGATCGTTGTGTTCTTCCAATGTTCCCTTTTCTTGCCTTTTATTGCTCGTTTAAGTCGAATTCCACTTTCTCTTGTAAATATATAAGTAAACAGAATGGTTATCGATGGAGATACCGTTGCGACTCTCTTCTACTGAAATCCTTACCCGCTTCCACGATAGTGGCTCACCAAATTTCTACCTCACTCACCTTAATGTTTTGTACTATGAATACTTATTTAGACGACTGCTTTTATTTTTTCGGCCAAGAATATGCGTAGACAATAATAAGTTACCTAAATCAATGCACCCCTATTTCAAAATTTAAAGTAGACTCCAAATCTAACCACCAACTTGCATTTCTAGATGTTTCCTTTGCACAAGGCACTACTGGTAGCGGTAAGCTAAAAGGTGAGAGACCTGAATAAAGAATAATTAGATTCAAACCATAAGACCTCAACGGCGCATCAGGTCGATAAAGTTACCCAAAACTCAACAGCTGTTACGGCAGATTAAGACTTCAACAAGTATTTTAGCTCCGGTCGTCTTGGCCTCCTTGCAATTAGAATCAGCTGGTTGATTTGTAAGGACCCTTCACCTATTTTAGTTCAACATTAAAGATAAAGTACTTTAAACTATCACACACCAAGGCGTATTCCTTCTTCATCAAAACGGAAACATCAATCTTGGATATCAAGGGTTAGGCACAGGCGATTGCGCTAACACCACATTGTTTTCGGTCTCGAGTCCACCAGCATCCTGGAATCTCATCTAGAACTAAACCCCGTGCCACGTTTTTAGCTTACAGGCATTGCTAATGATAAGACATTAATTATCGGTAAAACTGAGATTATATTTCTATGGTATCTCTAATTTAATTAGTGTGAACGCACCCTACATTTTCTGCGCATTTTGTAATGTGACTTTTACTTCAGCAATGTTTAAAGATTTCAACCACTTTTCCAGCATGCTAAGGTAGATAGCTTATTATAGAAAAACAACATGCCGACCAAAATTTAGCCTCGTAAGAGGTTTATATTAATAGAATATGATTATACAATGTTTATCTATGTAAAAAAAAGTCATATCACAAAATCAAAACCTTAAATAAATGCTTAATACTTTACATAATATCCTTTCTTCTGTAAAACACTTGTAATTTTCTTATTAACAGATTAGGTAATTTTTTATTTCTGAGCAAGGAATTGCGCATGTGGATGTCTCAATTGCTTTCCGCAAATCTTCTTTTGAAGTGTATTGCTTCCGTTAGATCTCAAATCGGCAGAGTAAGGCGTCCATACCTTCAAAAGGTTACCTTTGAATTCCAGTGATGACCAGCATGCTTGTGTTGCCTTTGCAGAGTGAGACGGGGCATTGTCGTTCAGAAATATCAAACTTTGACGCCTCTGCAGTGGTACGTCTTGCAGCTATGGAAGAAAACCTGACGAAAGAAGTGTGCAATAGGACGCAGAATTTATTTTTACTCCTCCAGCCACTCAAACAGGACCAACTAATTCTGCCCAGATCGTTACACCTCCAACGCCCTATTGGCGACGAAAATGAATATAATGCTCTTGGCCTTTTCCAACCGAACTTGTCCACCATCCTTCAGGCCAGTTCAGAGTTGTTTGCTTTCATCAGTGAATATCACCATCTTCATGTCTGTCTTAATTTTTTTTTGCGCCCATTCCATCCGCAATTCCTTATGTCTAGGCGTCAGAGGAGTTCCTTTTTCAGGCGTAATGCTTTTCTCCATGTCTCTCAGGAACTGGCATCTCGTTGATTTTGATACTTCTGCTAGATTTGCTTGATCAAAAATTGTTATCGATGTTTGTCCTAGCTTCTACAACAGCCTTCTCTTCACATTACGAAGGTCCCAGGTAGATACCGACTTCAGAACGCTATAGTTCGACCACGTCCTCCTTGGCGATGGGTCGGCTAAGAAACGCCTCATAGTGTCAACATGGCGGCCGATGAAGTTAGCTATATCTTTTGGAGTAGTTTTTTAGTCATTTCTTTCACTATCGTAGTTTTTTCACCCTCAGTGAGACCCTTAGTCTTTCCCATTCACAAAAAAAATTATTCAGTAACTAATAGCGTGGCGCACCTGAAGATCACCTTGCAATAACTCTTCAAGGAGGCTAGGGACTCAGATGAAGTTAGGATGTAAGTGTTGCCATATGAAGAGGCGTCGGCCAAATAAGTACCAGAAACTTCGAAAAGTATAAATTCCTAAAACATTAAAGAAATGATTGAAGATACTTGCATAGAACGGGCTTTAGACGATCCTTCCTCTTTCACGATCATTTACACTGTCAAGATTTCTTGCATCCATATCTGAGATAAGGATAACGGTTATCCTTATTGACGTATGCTGGTATCATTTTATAGTAAAAATTAAACCCTGACCTAAATGATGATAAATCAATAATTTCCTTTTATATTATACTGTAGGTTGAATGTTAAGTTTATCCCCAAACAATATCTTGACATATATACCCTAAATGCAAAATACAAAGCCATTACGTAGAGTTTGTCGATATTTGACATTTTTCCCGATAATAAAATGGTAAGTATACTATTGCTTCTAATAAGCGAAACCACGTTTCGAGGACCAACTTGATAATCAGGATTACATTAAAATAGTTTGCAAAAAATAGTCTGTAGTTCTAGATATGTGTAAATCAACTGCGGGTTTGTTTGTTTATTTATTTCAATGTACAATTGACTGCGGTTTGTAAAATGAATTGTTATTAAGAAAAGTTTCCTCTTATAAAAGTGAAGAAATTTCTAAGTCTGAGGTCAATGTGTCACATCTTGATGATGGAATCCCAAAATGAGCCCAATCTACAACGGTTCACAATATTTCCAGTGTTCTTGGATGGCGAATTGCTCTGGATATGTTAATGCTTGACCACACAACTCTGCCATTCGTGAACCCTCGAAAACTTGTATGATAAAACTGTTATAGGATTTGGCTATTTTTACGTATTTATCTTCAACACCTAACATAATTTACCTCAAAATTTTAGAATCACTTATCATTTATAAATTAAAACTTCTCTCATTGATTATTCATCTTTCATCCCCTTAGCCATTGTGCATTAAGATTTAAAAAACCACGATGCGTGTTCAGCTAAAATGTTATATTTAGCAAGGATTTTAATGCAACGCAGTTCTATTTCTGTCTTAAATCATCCTGTTAGACATCGAAAGAAGAAAATATTCATCGTTGGATGAATATTTTCAGATAAGACTTGTTCTTAATCTTCTTGCTTACGGTGAACAACGAGGAAAACGAAATTTTTATATTGAAAAATTAATGTGAAGAATCTACGGTTAGGATGTCTTATGAATGTACAGGAAGTACTTTATTTGATCCAATAGACATACACATTGCACACTCGATATTTTCTTCTTAAACCGCTTTAAATTTTATACTACTTAAACCCAAATTTGTATGATATAAGTTATAGCGTGAATGATAACCAAAATTATTAAATCTTAAAATAAATTCAAAGGAGAGTGTATTAATAACCTTTCATTGATGTTGCTGATAATGAAATACATGTAAAAGGGGTTGTCTCTATGTTGGAATTCCTCTTTATAGAATTTCGCTTTGTTTGCGACCAGTTTGCCCGCCATGAGTTACGCAAAAGGTGGAGTTGATAATCGGAAGCTAAATAATAATATTAATGCTTATAATCCAGAAAAAGGCATTTCGATTAGTATTTGTTTATCGATCTCCCTCTCCGATAGATTACTTTTTAAGTAGTTTCTGGTCTTACTTTGCTCTAGCTGTATGCACACAACTTTTATCTGTATCTTCTATCTTTCTAGAAATTGGTCATTGTCGTGGTATGACATTATACTACATCAACACCATATTATATCTATGGGAAAGGGACCGATAACTTACAGGCGAACCGACGAAGGGACGGAACACCACTAGTTTAGACGGGCTGAGTAGCGAGAGAGAGTGCAACGAGGTCAGGTAAATTATGGACAATGGCAAAGCTCAAGGTTATTTAAAGAGGCATGTACAAAAATATAATTTTATTTACATAAAAATACTGAGAGAAATGATAGGTAAATTTACCTGACAGAATTAACGGACAAAATCACATCAGTAAACGAAGGGGGAATTGTATTTATAAATCAGACTATGAAGTTAGAACTTAAGATATTACAGGAGGAGACTATTCAAATGGGGGAGAGGGAATTAACTCAATTGGGTTACTGAAGGGGGGAGAGGGGTTGGCTTACGGATGTCTTCTGCATGTGAAGTGAGGCCGCTCGGAACTTCTGAGCTGGAACTTGAAGTGATGACTGTTCTCCAGGGGAGAGTATTTCGGCTACCCGAAATCGAGGGGCGAACGAGAAGGGCTTCGACAGGAGTTGATGGGAGAAGTAAAAAATTAAGAGCACTCGGTCGCTATCGTTAAGTGGAATTAACTCACTAGCTGGGGAAAATACACAAAATAGTTCAGCTGTCACTTTGCCTTGTTGTTAGCCCGACTTGGCACTAGGGGGAATCTTCTGGGGTCGGGGTGAAACATCTCAACTCTCTATCTCTCCATGGGAGTCGAGCGCTATTTATGTTCGAGGCTCTCCCCGGGGTTGGGGGGCAGTAAGCGAGAAACAGCTCTACTCTCGAATGGCCTCGAATCTTCTTGCAGAGGCTATTCTGCCCGTGTAAAAGTGAATCGTGGTGGACAAGGTTCGAGCCTACCGCTTGTGGAAGGGGGAGGGGGAATGGAGGTGGAGGCTTACCAATTTTGGCCTAACCGGGCCTTCTGCAGCGCATGAAAGTTTTATCTGCTCAAGAGATTCCACGTGGGGTTCCCTCACATTCATTACTATTCAAACCTTCCTCTTGACAATTCTACCTTTATTCAAAATTGCAAATATATTTTTATATTGTAAATTATAAACATATTTTTTATTTCTTCAAGCCATATAATATTTTCTTTCTTATATTCTACAAAGCTCTATTCTATAATTAAAGACACTCTACTTAAATAAGTAGGCCAGTGAAAGGAAATGATGTAGTTATCGTCGCTAAAATAGATAATATCAGTCAAATGAAATCGATTTTGTCAGATACCAGCAAATTTGTAAATTTAGGCATTCCTCTTGTAAAGTATGATTAAAATCGAAGACAAAAGCCGCTTTCTCTCAAGACTTAGTATTTTTTTATTTTGACTCTTATAACTCCCTTTTTGCTTCTTATCCCATACCCTAATTTCATAAATCGAATGTTTTGCTCTGTCCTCTCTTCTCTGCTAGCATTTCCTCTCCCTACTAGCTTTTAGTCCTCATATTAATTTTTTTAACATAAAATAAGTTCACCTTGAGTAACTCAAAGGACTATCAGATTATTTCCTTATGGCCAGATTTGATGCAACCAACCTGTTCATTAATATTCCGTTAAATGTAAAGATTCTAATAGCCATTAATAGGTTGTTGTCATCTTAAGCTGAATTCTCAGAATTTACTCGTAAACTAATTTCAATCCTTCCTCGAGTTGTCTTTCTGGAACTCATATTTTCTTTATAACGAGGAATTATATTTCCAGAAATCGGGTAAAAAGATAGGACTAGCACTCGGGCCTACCCTTGGTAATATATTTGTGTGCGACCAAGAATCGCTTGGAAATCAAAATTGCCATCCAGAGTATTCTTAGTTTATTATGAAAACTTGTTGGCGATTACCGTCTTTTATTTCTCCATCCTGTTTATGCCTTCAAATTCTTTCATTATCTTAATGGTCAGCAACAAAATATTCAATTTACAAATAAACAGGAAGAAAGCGCTTCCCTCTCCTATTTAGATGTAAAAGCCACCCCTATTCAAGGTTCAATTCTGGCCACTGCTTAACGTAAATCCAGCTACAGAGGATTATTTCTTTTAAGTTTAATGCGATTCATACCCTCATTAATAGAAGAGTTTCTGACTGTTCTATCTCTCTCAGATTGCATGAAGAATATATAGGCCTTTAAAACTTTTTGAGTAATAATGGTATCATTCTGAAACTCTTTGATCCACATATTAACAAATCGTTTTCTTCTTATCTAGGTAAATATTCCCCGAGGCCCGATACTGTACCATAAATAATAAAATATTGGTAAGTCCCATTATGGATGCCACACTTCTAAAGTGAACGCGGAATTATCTACATTTCCTGAAAATAATTTGCCTATCTGGATTTAAAGAGTTTACTGACCAGTGGCAGCAAAAAGGTTTCTTGTTTGAATCCAAGGAACCAATCCCATTTTCAGAGCTCACATATCCTTTTTATCGATTCAATGTTGCATCATGTGCTGGAGCATTTGGGTATACTACTAAAACCATCAATATAAGAGCCGATCAGCTCTTTGAAACGAGCAGAGGCACCGATCATTGATTAATTAACATGCCAACAGAGTTTGCCATTTGAAAACAATCGAAGTATTGCAAACCATTTATAGATTTAGCTAATTTTTGTATTCAATCTTCAATAATTAATACATTTGACCTCAGCTTTTTAGAATCTTAAATTTATAAACTAAAACATTTTCTCAATGTCTATTCATTTTCCGTGGTGTTATTTAAATAAAAAAACGGCATGACTGTATTAGATATAATTTGATATTTTGTGCTAGCTATATTTTTCTAATCGAGTTAGGACATAAAAACGTCGATTGGACAATAAATATTAAAAGGTCATATCAATCAATCGCCAACGTTTTATTTTGTCTTTGCTGGTTTGTATTTTATAAATTATTTCCTGGCCAGTCTTGAATATCATTAATATATATATATATATATATATATGAGAAACTCACAATATAGCGCGTGAGTAGAGAAATAAATGCCAAAAATCCCACAGGAAAATTACAGGCGGATTCCAGGTAATTTCTAAATTGTTCGAAAGGTGGTATATATATATATATATATATATATATATATATATATATATATATATATATATATATATGTATGTATTTGTGTGTGTGTGTGAAACAGAAGAGCAATGCCCCGCCCATCTAGAACGAATGGACCCAAAATAGAAAAATAATATCAAAGACAAATGGGAAGTATAAAACCAAATAGATAAGGTCTACTTCTAGAAAATTCCAACCTGTGCACAAAGAATGTAGACATTTATGTAACTAAACTAAGTAAATACATACACGAATGTGAATACATAAAAATAAACAAGAGAGACAACTAAATTAATACATCAAAGGGAGAAAATTTAAATCTTAGCCTTTTGTAGGCTTTTTCATAGAAAAAAGCCTTTACGGATGTGAAAAAGATTGAAACTTTTATTTTTATAAAAAGTATTTCGTAATTGATTATAAACACGCAACATCATCCATTAAACCCAAATTTGTCATCACTTTACCCTTTTCGATCAAATAGCAAATCAAACCTACAATATTTAAAATAGGAGAATAATAATTCCTCTGATGTAAATTTAAAAAAACGAATGAGAAAAATATAAATATATATTATTCACACAACTTTGGGCCATAACTAACCATAAAAAGGTGAGCTGGCTACCAATTGTGCGGGGCGAAAAGGATCACAAGCTATTCTTTCCCCACTACCATTAATCTTATAGCTAGTTTGCTTCGGCCTTACCTGAAGCTGTAAAATTAATGTCACTGAATCAAGGGGAAAGAGAATTGGTAAACTTTTTGGTGAACCTAAGAATAATTACTTTAATTTTAACAATGCGTTAAGGGGAGAAGAAATAATCCAAATGTTTTAGCTAGTTTGAGGTAAATTACATTTTACCATAATAATAAACTATTTTAATGGTTTACATAATTAAACTCAATGGGACCTGAATGGAATGAGCCAACAAATCTTTCGTGGCACCTATTTGCCTGTCCGTCATTTTCTCCCAATTTCACAATTATAAGTTAAAGCTGACCAACGTATGCGAATGAATGGTCCACCATTTCAATATTTCTTTTGTATTTACTACTGTAGTGTTCTTCTTTGTTTTATTTTAGTGTTTTTAGAGGTAATTTGTTGTAGTGATACAACTATGTAGTTTATTAAAGTTTAGAGTCGTGGCCATAATCCCTAATGTTTGAGCTGGTGAAGCAAGGTTGGGTCAGGAAAAACCTCACTTTGATTTTTTGAACTCCAAACTGGAACAATCTAAAAACAAACTTTGTTTAAAACATTACTATTCCTAAGTTAAGCAGTATGCGTTTCATCAATAAATTTATGAAAAATATAGGTACTTATTAGCTAAGTAAATATTTACTTAAATGCAGGTTAAAGCACCTTAGTCTTGTTTGTAACTTAAACAGTATATTTAGCTTTCATTTCAAGGGCTCCTTTAGATCTACAATCCTTTGGTTATTTGTTTTAAGGTTTGTTGTCTCGTTCTAAGTTCCCGAGAAAAGCTGCGTTGTAAGGATACCTGCTGTGTCGGAACTTTAAGAGAGTATAATATTCGCTCCCTGAGCATGAACCAGGGTTGAAACCTAACCCGCTAAAATCTTTTAAAAGATCAGATGAAAGACATCGAATCGCCACGAATCTTTATTGAAACAAACTTTATTAACAAAGAAATTCGTGACTTGCATCCCTTTATTACAATGAAAATTCTCTCACTCAGAAGCTTACATCATACAATATGATATATCCTTATTGAACCAACCTGAATTACCAGTAAAATTTAGCGAATTGTACCCTAAATGGACTCTCGTCTGAGCTAGTGATGTGCACGTATCTTTGTGTTTCGAACCTTTTGCAACATTCACGTCAAAGTTTCGTTTAAACTTGCCAAGAGTGATACACTTTATTTTCCTTGACTGAACTCGAGAAAGCTTTGGAATAGAAGCGAAAAAAGTTAACAACGGAAAGTAAAATTCCAGAAAAGTTCAAGTTCAAGTTCAAGTTAAGAAATTCGTGATGAATTTTCTCAACACAGGTGGAAGTTAAGAATCGATTTTCCCTAATTAACTCTCTACCACTGTTCAAGTTTACTATTTGGAGTTTGAATAAACGGTATTTTTCAATTTGACCAAAAGTATAATTGTTTATTTCACAACTTTGGCCCGAAGAGACGTAGTGTTTTAACTTAGAACTGACAGTTTAATTATATAGAATTGGATATATATGTTTAGTCCGTCAAGAAGGAAAATTTATTATATGTATTTACCAGCGTCTCCTAAAGAATTAGTAAAGAAATATCTGTAAAAAATGTGGTGAAGATAAAATACGTAGAAAAGTATAGAAGATATAGTCACAGGTCCTCATTAAGAAATTGGAGCTAGAGGAAATGCAATACTTTCTATGTTAACTGCAACATCGTTTTATGTTTATGGAGATGATAAAATAAAGACACTTTTATTTATATCAATATCTTATTATTGACAAATAAAGGATGTTATACCTAGATGGCGCTCAAGCAAACGAACCACCTGCACTCCCTAACCAATTCCATTGCCAAGAACTTCTTTTAAGAATGTTTTGGTTTTAATGAGAAAAAATCTCAAGAATAATTGTCATTGGAAAGTAAATCGATCGTTTTAGACAAGCAAAGAATGATATTTTCAGCCCAGGATGAATCGATCTTGATTGAAAGTTGGGGCAGGCTGATGAAAATCTTTTTAAATTGCAAATCTGGCTAATGTTTAAGGCATGGGAGGGTATATAGAGATTGGGCTACATGTGCAAAAGGTAATAAATAACTGTAAGTGGTAGTTCAGGGGTGCGAAATAAGTGTAAACGAAAAATAATAAATTCCTTCAACAATAAAATAAATTGTGAGGAAATGCAAGAAGAATAAGTAAATCAAAATAGTACTTGGAGGCCAAAGAACCGAAAATAGGAAATCGAACCATTACCCTACATTGTGCTTATTGAAGTGTAAAATGATTTTTCCTTCATGATAGACTGGAATCCAGCGATTAGTGTTTTATGCTAGAATAAAAAAATCTCCTCTTCTGACCATTTCACCGACGAAACTTACTCGTTATGATCAAATATGTTGGTTAATTTTAAAGATATAAAGATCTAAATTACTCTCCTGTCATCAGTGCACTCAGCACCGCGCAACGAGAGAGTTTCATGATGACCGAGGAGCCAATGCAAAGTGAGTCTCTGTTTTGATCGTATCAGATGTGAATGGAAAAAAGGCTAGAGGGATGAAAAACTGTGGTGATCCACAGAGATCGGCTTGTAACGAAGAAAAATGTGCAAAAGTAACTTAAAGGAGGCTAGAAAGAGCTAAAGCTCGATGGCTGTACGTATTTATGCACGTACATATTGTTATTATACTACGACGGCCGAGTGGTGGGTGAAAAGGATGATGGGCAAGTAAAAAAAAAGCGATACCCATGATGCTGTTAAATTATTTGCAGATAGATGGTGGTTGTGGGTAAGCAAAGGCTGCTGGATATCTCTACGGTAACGCAGCGTGTTGTTATGCGTGTATTTGTAAGTATGTGGGGTCTCTTGCAAGTTTCTCTAACTGTCAAAATAAAGGGTGTGGGTGTATGTATTGATTTTTAAGAGTTTGTGGATGTGTAGTGTGGAAATGAGTGCGTATAGACGAGAGCGATTTGCGCGCTTCGGAACAGATTTCTGGATTCTATGTGTTCTCCTTTTCCATGTGTGACTCGCGCCGGTGATTGGGCATGAACTGATTTTGTATGTGAGTAATTAAATTTTCGGCTGGAAGAATAAAAGTTGCGTAGCTAGAAAAATGAAATAAGAGGGGAAGGAAACCTGTAAAGAATAGCTGTAGGTAAGCTCAGCTATATCTTCGGGAGCGACATGAGTGTGTGCTTAAAACGGCCATGAATTAATCAGTTTCCTCCCAGTTTTAACCATGGAATATATATTTGGTGATTAAGCCCGAAAGCTCGAGGGAACTTAGTACATGGAAACATGGACGGAGGTCAACTTTAAGGGACTCACGACCATGGAAAAACTCCCTATTCCAACGAGTAAGGGTTGCATAGGAAGCAGCGGTGTCAGTGTATACTGCAACCATGCGTTCATGGATCTCTTTTGCATTCTTGCCTTCCTTGGTCAAAACTTTATCACTGCGCGGTGATCAACCTTCTCCATTGTTGAAAAATTTGTGACTGACGATCTGCGATCAGCTACTGCTTCTTAAATAGACGAGGCAGGAGCGTGCGGCTGCAGGTTTTGAATTGTCATAACTTGTCATAACACCCCCACAAACAGCCATCCCCCTTCCTCTGTTTTGCCCTCCCGATTCGAGAAACTTATTGACCGTCCCTTTTACGATATAGTAAACGGATAAAAAGTTCTGAAGGAAAAGATTCCATGGCGGGGAGAGTAGATAGTGGAGAGATGTTCGCAACTGGTTACCATATGCATGAAGAGACTCAGAAGACGACCAGGAAAATCGTGTCAGACTCCAGCTTTGGCAGGGGATCAGTGAAAGGTCCTTGACAATGGTGACATATAAATATTTGTAATGGGACGAGTACTCAGTATTGTTATCGAATATCGGTAGTATCGGCTGTTTTTTAGTGGTATCAGAAACTGTATCGGTATTAGTACTTTTATGTCTCATTTCTGATATCAAAATCCGATACTTGCCCATTAATTCACAAGACAATATATATTCATTGTATTTAATGATTATATTCTTGTTTCCCGTAGGTGAAAAATTCAGAAAATCTGCACCTAATTTATTTACACAAAATTTAACATTTTATAACCCTTTCAATCCCTTAGTTTTTCAGAGATCCAAAAGGAACAAGCACAGGCAAAATTACTAGTTTACCCGTACGTGAAAAATTCACGTAATTGCAATCAATCAAATGACTGCAGTTAGTTTGGTATAAATAACATAATTTTATTTAAATGTTTAACTTAATATTCTTAAATTTTTATAATTTTATCCCGTTAAAAATTCTTTAGAAAATAGTGTAACTTATTTTCATCTCCATGATTATTGGGTAAATCTTAAACAACGGATTAGAATTTCTAAAGAGTCACTTCCGTCACAATGAAAATTATTATTACACAAAAAATACATGCAATTTGCTTGAAATCCAAGCCGTTCCATATAATCATATTGTATGTATGCAATTAAACCAATTAATTTGTATTTTTGTTCCTTCGTTTTTTCCGACAAATTTTATTTCGTTTGAAACAGTGGAAAGTTAAGCTTTAAATAGATTTTTTAATCTTTATGTACAACTTTTATCTATACATGTTATTTGTTTTATATTCCTTCGATATTCATATTCAATTTTTACCCATTGCAGAATGAATATGAACAGTTACATGAAATAAACGGTAGTGTTAGAGAGTTACAATATGAACATGTTCAAACGAACAAACACGAAACATATGACTCAAGGTTTGTTATTGTATTACTATTCTTTCAATCTATAATCAAATGCGTAGAAATTTCTTTTAAATGAAAAATTATTTAGAATATTGGGTTTGAAGTACGACTATTATTTAAGTTTACTCCTATATTGTCTTTTGTTTTTATTTGGTTGCTAAACGAATTAATTAGTTGTATAAGTAGATGCCTAAGTATTCTATTTTGTAATAGCTTGAAGAATTAAACAAAGCCCCATGATTCAGTATTATTAATCTTCAAACAAATGAAGAGAAACCTATATAAGTATTTCTTTATACATCAACACGTAGGTATATATTTTATATATATTAGTACTCGGTATTCATACTCAGTACTCGTATCGGAATCGCGAGTAAACAGTGGTATCGTAATCGGTATCGTCCGATTACTATTAAATATATATTCGTTAACTACAGCAGGACCTAACACCTCATCAAGAAAATATTCTTGGTTTTGTCGTTCCTCAGAACACTTCGATGTATTGAACTTTCCATTTATATTTTAATTTATGTGGCTATAGAGGAAAAGAGTTAGTGCATAATAAAACACAGGCAAATGAAACGATACAGGCAAACAAAGTTTCCTTCTAATATCTCTAATTCTTCAATGTTATAAGAACTTTTAATGAGTTAAACAAAACATGAGCAAAGAGAATGATAAATGATTGGCTTAACTTGGAAAAGGACTAATACTGTATCCAGGGATTTATGATATTCGCTTCAGAGAATATCGTTGCCGTCTGGAGTATCTTATTCCTCTTGTTAGTATTTTGGGTAAGCTATCATTAACTTTCTCTTGTAACAAAGAATTTACTGAAAAAGGCGTCCAGAACGCCTTTTGTTAACAATACGATGAAATTGAGCTTTTTGAAAGAACAGAGAGAGCCGACGCTTTTTTTTTTTGTCATGAGTCATGCAATATTAAATTTTAATGAAAAATGTGACACCTGGTTAACATCAAAGTTTAGCCAAGCAAAATTATCATTCTCTAGAAAATTACTGAATATTTTATCTTTAAGTTAATGATCATTGAAATATTCAAATTAATGAAAATGACAATGAAATCGAACATAAATTACTATAATGTTAAGAGAGAAGTAAATTACAAATTTCCTTTATAGCGGGGTGGGCTCAAGGTGGGAAGCAGAATGAAGGGGGATTAAATAGGGTTATCTGTAGCCAATGAACATGGCACTTAATCCACTAAAACTATATTCCAACGTAATCTGGCACGTCATAATAACAGTAATTTGAAAATACAACCAGGCATGCATAAATGCAAACCTGTTTACATGAATATACATCCATATATTTGATAAGACGAATGCAAACTATAAAGACTTCCTTTCTGTTTGCCACCTGAAAATTCAGAAAACTTTTTTATATAACGCAGTTAAATAAATTGAAAAATTCATTTCTAGCAGTCCAATTTGTTGAGTTGGTAATCAACAACTAAAAGCTAAACACCAATGTTACATTGGTATATAAAACTCAATAACGTAAAAAATATTGATGCCTTGTAATTCAGCATTTAACAAAGTAAATAACGCGACTACAATAATAATACTAAGTTTCCTAAATACTGCAACGGACACGCCTTGGATAGGGTCTTTATCAATTGTCGTGCTATGACATTAAATTATATCAATATCATATTATATCTATAAGGGAGGGACCAATAACTTAAAAGCAAACCGACAAAAGGGACGGAAACCACTAGTTCAGACGGGCTGACTAGCGAGAGAGTGCAACGAGGTCAGGTAAATTATGGACAATGGCAAAACTCGAGGTAATTTAAAGAGGCAAAATTACCTCAGAGAATTAACTGGAAAAATCACATCAGTAAATGAAAGGGGGAATTAACTCAATTGGGTTACTAAAAGGGGGAGAGGGGTTGGCTAACGGATGTCTTCTGCACTTGAGGTGAGGCCGCTCGGATTTAAAAGCAGGAGGTTGGAGTGATGACGGTTCTCCAAAAGCAAGGGGGTAGGAGGTAACTTCTGGTCCAGGAAAGAGTATTTCGGCTACCAGAAATGAGGAGGGCTTCGACAGGAGTTAATGAAAGAAGTCGGGAAAATCACTCGGGGCGATATTTCAGTGGAATAACCTCCTAGTTGGGGCTAATTCCAAATACACAAAATAGTCCAGCTGTCACTTTGCTTTGTTGATAGCACTTGACGTTGAACTATGGGGAAATCTTTTGGGTTCTAGGCGAAACTTCTCAACTCTGTGTCTCCTCATCGGAGTCGAACACTATTTATGTCCAAGGCTCTCCCCGAGGGGGGTTAGCGGGAAACAGCTCTACACTAGAATGGCATCGAGTTTTCTTGCAGAGTCTATTCTGCCCGTATAAAAGTGAGTCGGGGTGGACATGGTTCGAGGCTATCGCTTGTGGAAGGGGGGGATTAGGTTAACCAATTTAGACCTAACCGGGCGTTCTGCCGCATATGGAAGTTCCGTATGCTCAAGAGATTTCACGTGGGGTTCACTCACACATCTCCCAACCGAGAGATGATGCTTTACAGAGCAGTTGCATAGAAAAGGATCATCCAAACCCGTCAACCCTGAATTATCAAAGGTCTAGGGACATTTTAACCTGCTACGACAGGTTTACACACAAAAAACCTAAATCTGAGCTCTGCGGGGAACATACGGACATAAGCCTTAAACAGGTCAATTATAGAGAATTTAACTAATACAACTTTAAACAAAAGAAAAATAACCGGAGAACATTAGCGACATTTTAGTGGAACCCCCAAAATAGGATACAATTAAATGGAGGCATAAATATGGGCAAAAAAAAACTTTACAATTTAGTGGAACCACCAAAAAATCATAATTAGGAACATTGATGATATAATATATATATACAATTCACGTGGAAAAACCTTCGCTCCCGCTGGAGTATGGATGAGGTAATCCACGGGTCCTCTAGCCTCAAGGACGAGGTAGGTTCCCTTTTACTGGCTAAGGATTTTGTGCTTCCTGTGGGAAGTAGCACCAGCAACTGCGCGCCAGGCTTGAATTTCCGTTCTCGTGACTTAAGTTCCAATTAGGTCTCAAACCTCACAATAAGTCCTTCTTCACGGGATACGAGACTAGTTTGTTACCTCAAGTGGACTCACGCTCGAGGGCTTTAGTTTTCTCCTAAAGGGAGGGAGAGTTGCGCACTCCTTCCGGGCGCGGGAAAACTTATCGCTCCGGAGGGCTTGGAACTCCGAGTCGATAGGGGTTTTCAGGGAAATAGGTACACGGGATTCTAGGGCTGCCTGTGTATGGGTAATCACGGCCTGTGTCAAGGGATGGTTGTGAATTACAAGGTTCTGACCCAATAAAACGCAGCAGAACTGGATTGGGGCCGCTACAACTTTGGCCCAACCAGACATATAGTCACACTCCATGTGACCACAAATTAGTGGGAAACGACTGGCCCAGCCAAGGTAGTCGTGAACCACCGAAAATTTCTTGCGGTCGGGCCCAACAGGGAGGAGTAGGTCCTCAGACACTATAATACAGGTGCACCCGGTGTGACGGACGAGGGTGGATACTCGGTGGCCGTTCACAGTTCTGTTTTCGAACTTCAATCCACCAGGGTGGTTCTTATTAAAGAGAAAATTACCTGACAGGCTGGTTTTTAGCGGGCGAGGGAGGATCGGGCCTCTCCTGGGGCGACATGGGAGGATCAGGGGCAGCCCAGATTTGGTTCACTTGGTGGGACTGAGAGTTTGCGAATCGGAAGTTTTGAGGACAGTTCGTGCGGTTTTGGCCGGCAACTCCGCATCTGTAGCAGACGATCGGGTTCTTTTGGTACGGCACAACCAGGGTAAAAGAAACTGAGGGCTTAACGTCTCGGTGTTCCAATATATTAAAGTTTCTTGGGCGGTGATTAGGGAGCCTTTTTAACATCCTTAGGGTATAAATCGTGACTACCCGCGTAGACATCGGCCTCTTTCAAGCACTCCCTGAAAGTGGCGCAACGTTTATCCTTAATGAAGGCACGACTTTCGGGAGCCATGGCAGCTAAAAGCTGATCCTTAAGGAAGAGGTCCAAAAAAGAATCGTAGATTGGCAATTTTGCACGCATCCAGCCAACACTGAAGGTTTCTTTTGAGGATGTACCCGTGTTTTCGAAATGTTTGGCCAGGGCGAATCCTTTTCTGGCGGAATCGGGAGCATCTGAAATGGCTATTCATATGAACAGTGGCTAGAACTTCGGACTTTAACGTGGAATAGTCCAAATTTGCTTGCGGAGGAATGGATACAAAGATATCCCTTAACTTGACATTTAGGAGGGGAAGTAAGCGAGCGACGCCATCATTTTCAAAATCCTCTCTGTTGATCTAAAAGATTCTCTTTTAATGAGCCAAAAAGGACCCAAAGTTCTCTCTATTATTAAAAGCGGGAAGGTGGACTGGAGGAGTTTGGGGAATTTCAGCCCGGAAACCGATGGACTGAGAACCCATTTGATTCAGGCTCATTTCGAGCTCATGCTGCCTAATTTGTTCACGTTCTTCCATCTCCATCTTCAGTTTGTTCTCCTTCATCTCCATCTTCAGTTTTTTCTTTTCCATCTCCATTTCCATCTTCAGTTTGTTCTCCATCTCCATTTTCAGTTTGTTCTTCTTCATCTCCATCTTCAGTTTGTTCTCCTCCATTTGCATCTTAAGTTTGTTCTCTTCCATCTCCATCTTCAGTTTGTTCTTCTACATCTCCAATTCCCTTCGTTTGGCCCGTTCGTTCCCCTCTTCTTCCTGTACGTAATTTAGCAGGTCTTTGCCCAAAATACCTAAAATTTCACCCTGATTCTTGAATTTTTATAAGGATGACATTTTTAAGCAGTTAACTGAGGGAACACTAATACGCGAACGAGCTAGGACACTACTTACGCGAAATGAAAACTTCAATATTCATGAAGGCCTTAATCACAAAAAAAATAAGATACCGCTACCTACCTCTGCTGTTTCTAAGCGAAAAAAAAAATTTAAATTGTCGTACCGGAATCGGACACCAAAAACCTTAAATTTTGGATAAATAACCAGGAGAGACTCCAAAATTTGAACACAATAAAAACAATTAATTACCTGGGATCCAATACAAAATCTAAATAGATTACGTTCCACTGCTCTTCAAATAACTTGAACTTGCCTTCTGCCATGGCAATACAAAAATTAAAATAAAAGGGATGTACGTGAATAACAAGGGAACTTCTAATGTCGAAATTAAAATGACACGAATCGTTAAACACCCACACACTTGACACCAGATTAATATAATATGTATATATATATATATATATATATATATATATATATATATATATATATATATATATATATATAAATATATATATGTCGTGGTATGACATTACATTATTTCAATACCATAGTATATCTATCAGGGAGGGACCAATAACTTGAAAGCGAACCGACAAAAGGGATGTAAAACCATGAGTTCAGACGGGCTGAGTAGCGAGAGTGTGCAACAAGGTCAGGTAAATTATGGACAATGGCAAAGCTCAAGGTTATTTAAAGAGGCACTTACAAAAATATAATTTTATTTACACAAAAATAATGAGAGAATTGATGGGTAAAATTTCCTCAGAGAATTACCGGGAAAATTCACATCAGTAAATTTAAGGTGGAAGTAACTCAATTGGGTTACTAAAAGGGGGAGAGGCGTTGGCTTACGGATGTCTACAGCACTTAAGGTGAAGCCGCTCGGACTTCGAAGCGGGAGGTTGGAGTGATGACGGTTCTCCAAAAGCAAGGGGGTAGGAGGTAACTTCTGGCCCAGGAAAGAGTATTTCGGCTACCAGAAATGAGGAGGGCTTCGACAGGAGTTTATGAAAGAAGTCGGGAAAATCACTCGGGGCGATCGTTCAGTGGAATAACCTCCTGGCTGGGGCTAATTCCAAATACACAAAATAGTCCAGCTGTCACTTTGCTTTGTTGCTAGCACTTGATTTAGAACCATGGAGAAATCTTCTGGGTTCTGGGCTAGACTTGTCAACTCTGTGTCTCTGCATCGGAGTCGAACACTATTTATGTCCAAGGAACTCCCCCGAGACGGGTTAGCGGGAAACAGCTCTACTCTCGAATGGTCTCGAGTCTTCTTGCAGAGGCTATTTTGCCCGTATAAAAGTGAGTCAGGGTGGACATGGTTTGAGGCTACTGCTTGTGGAAGGGGGAGTTTAGGCTTAATAATTTAGGCCTAACTGGGCGATCTGCCGCACATGGAAGTTCCGTCTGCTCAAGAGATTCCACGTAAAGTTCCCTCACATGAATGCCACGGGTATGGGAAATCATTCATGCCTCTTGGCACGGCAGAGTGAATATTACTAATAACAATTTAAAGCAGGTATTTTTAAGGGGATTAAATTGTTCTATTTGATACAGTCAATGGTTGTTGTGGAAGAGGAGTCTCCTGCAGCTGTTCCCTATGTAGTGTCAAGAAGACGTCTTACTATTGTTATTGCAACCGCATTCCATTCCTCTATCATTGTAGATTAATTAAAACAAAAGAAAAGTGCGCAATATTCTCTCATATTCATTCAAAATTATATTGTTGTTGACATTAATCAATAGACAAGATAGGAAAACAGGTTGCCATTCAATATTGAAGAGGGTAAAAAAAATTGTTCCGTTTACATTTCAAAGAGCAAACAACATTGGTTTGTAAACATTTAACAAGGCAAACAATATTCTTTTGTTGGCATTCATCATTCAACGAGGTGAACAATAATTTGGCGTTATATTCAACAAGGTAAATAAAATGGAGGCCTTGTATGTAACTAAACAAGATAACCAACCGTCAACAAGACTAACGCCATTTACTGGTCCCATAATTTAAGTGACTTCCACAGCGTTTCATGATGATGTTCTAGTTATCGATTAGGGCGCAAAGTTCGCTAAATCTAATTCTTTCACAACGGAGAACACGCATCTCTTTTCTACATTACACACAATCGATGGCACGTGAGTTAGTTCTAACTGCCTTACTTTACTCTTGTTATTGAACCATTCAACTCTCAGTAGTTGTGGCACCTAGTTGGTATATCTCTTCTATGAATGGGTGTTACAGTTTCAAGGGAACGTGGAGAAGTTTGTCCATGATTATCTTTCAGAACTAAGCGCGAATTCCTGTTTATATTCTTATAACGACACAAGTAATAATAAAAACTTAAAAGCTGCGCGCAGAGATGAACTACCGCGGTGTACTTTTTCCATATATACCAATCTTTATTTTACCTTCATTTTTGTATTAAATTACCTTCTAATGATAGTGAATCTCGGTTCATTTTTCTTTACTCATAAAATCAGATTTTTTTACAATTTTAAACAAAATCTTAGAAATATATTTTAAGATATAAGTTGTTTAACTAAATTACTTTTTTCGGAGTTTTACGTCCTTTTTCTCTGGATATCGCAACCGAAGAGATAAGAAAAAGTCAACGGCGACCTAGTGAGGATAACTTAGGGCATTAGATGTCAAGGGGAAAATGATTTTTTTTTCCTTTGATATTCTTTTCAGACTAACCCTCTATAGGGCGTGACCAAACTTTAATATATATATGTTATTTTACTGTTTCTCGGGATAAAATAACACTAAAACAAATCTTCATATAGTTATTGAGCTAAATTATCTATAGTCACAACTTTATTTGTATGTATGTCTATGTAGCAGAATGAGGTCAAATGGCGACCACGTGCACTTTTGTACCCACGTGGATCCTGAGATCACCGCATGGAGCTGTGAAAGCATGGTTGAACCTGGGCAAGCAGGCGGCCGACGTCGTTATCACACGCCTAAGCTGTACTTGCATAGGGACCGATGTCAACGCCCCTCCCCCCTTCCCACGGATACCTCTCCGCTAGCATTCTTACTTTATGTTTGAAGAAAGAAATCCGTTAGACATTTCAACCAACGTTATCACGATTCCCTCTTTCCCCGAAAGAGTCACTTCCACCTACTCCTGCAAACGAACTAAATGACGCTCTCCGTCCCCGCCTCCCTAGCAGCGATTTCGATTCGAGTTGAAGGCTAAATCGATCCGTAAACTCTGTCTTAGTCAATCAGCAAGCTTTGAGATCCGTGAACTCTGCCATATTCAATCGGCAAGTACTTGACAATGGTTCCAGACTCCAAAGGCCCGGCAAGTGCTCAACCGTGTGAAGAAAGAGGTAACTTGACTTCTTCCGTCGCAGTCATCGTACCCCAACTGCCCCCTTTTTGGCAACGAGCATGTAAGTTAATAGTTATCGTTGCCGCCTGCAGATTGATCTTGAATCTGGCTTACTCCATTGTTTCATTATTGGTGTAAACGCCCCAGTTTAAAATCCCTCTTTAAATCACCAAACTGAATCTGACCTTTATAATCCCTTAATTAATTAACCTACCTGTATCTCGTGCCGACCTTGAACCCCGTTTGGGTGACCATTCCCTTTAAACCCATTTTTGGGGGTAAATATAAATATCATTTTGTTGTTAGTAAAGATATATTTTCGTCATTGGCTTTCTTTTGCAATCCCAGCGCGTACCTGCTACCTGGTAATCTTTAACTAACTTGCACTCTGAAATATTTCTTCAAAAAGACCCAGAAAAGTTAATAATATACCATCCACACTGGACTCACTAACGTTTTTTAACTAACTTCGGCCCCAAACATCAAAGTACCTATATAAATATATATATATATATATATATATATATATATATATATATATATATATATATATAGAGAGAGAGAGAGAGAGAGAGAGAGAGAGAGAGAGAGAGAGAGAAAGAGAGAGAGAGAGTCTGGCCATTCTACGACAGTCTAAACATACATTGTGCATTGTAGCATAAATTTTACCTTTTGCGTAATGTTTGTTTAAACATACATTTCCACCTTACATTACTTCTGATTATGATAATCCAAAAAAAATTTCGGTTTGGTACAAAACATAGGTTTATGCGACATCTGGTGCATTCTCCTCCTCCTTACAACATTACATATTTTTTCATCCTGCACCATTTCTCATTTATTTGCTTTTGTTTCATACATCAGCCAGTGGTCAAACTTATCTAACCTAGTTGTAGTAACAGGGTGTACAAAATTTAAGACATTGATGTGTACACGAACTTTTATCTAAACTCAGATTTGAAATCATATAAACCCATTACATCTCTTTATCCAAGCCACAGTTCTCAGTATCCCCCCTTTAGGTAAGCCATGCCTCCATACATTACAGATTCATAACATGAAAGTAAATGCAGAAATAATATTTTCAGTGCCTAATTATGGTCCTGCGGAGAGCCAATAAGCAATCAATTTAAACGACACCACCCATGGACATATTATGTCTTCACTATTTTTGAGCAAAGTACTTCATCATTGCAAAATCTTTTCTTATTATATCGTGTGACAAATGAACTTAGTAGGATTACAGAACTGTTATTTTGAAATTTCACCATGTGCAACTAAAATCCATGAATTGAATCTTTTTTCTATTCAAGTTCCTCGTCTCAACTGTTTCATTTATGTGTCTGGTGGAAAACAAGAGTTTAGCACTCTGCTCGAACAAACTGTTGCTACACAATATATTCCCCATTTGTAAAGATCAATTTGTACGTCAATATCACAAAACAAATTATCCAAACATAGTTTTGATAGATAAAAGATAAAGAGAAAAAGAGAAATAAAGGATGGAAGATTGCTGACCATCCCTTTTTCGGGGGGGAGTATCCCCAACCGAATAACAAAATCAACATAAAAAAATCAACATGACAATTGCTGTGCCTGCCAAAGCCCAGGGTGGCGAGCAACAGCCTGAGAAGCAGTCTCCTTTTCAGTATGGTGCTAAAACTACAGATAAGGTGCTGTTCTTTGCCAGTTATATCCAAAATGCAGCTGTGCAGACCAACGACATTCACACAAACACAGATAGGCCCTACCCGAATATACATAGATATAAATAGAAATCATATATTTATATGTTTTTCCTTATGTTTGCAGATATTTTTAGTTAGATTATATATATATATATATATATATATATATATATATACTGTACCTGACCTACATATATTCAACTGGATAATAGTTTTCATCTTTTTCATCTTGATGAAGGTCATCTGAAAAACCAAGATCATCACTGTTGGGAAACTGTTCCTTCGTTTGATGATTTACAGTTGTAAAACGTTGATGGGTGCATGACTGAAAATTCTAAAATGCAAAGATTATTAGTAATGTTTTGGTTTTGTTTCTGAAAGAATATCAGCAATCATCTTGCAGGCCTAAACAAAAATTTGCTCATCGTAAATACATAAATTACACTTATTGCTATTTTACCCCAAATATTGCCATTATTTATATTTTTCATGCTAATTTTGCAAGTAATATACATAAATATACTAAGGACACTATAAAATGTAAAGTAAAACTAAACCATAAGAAAGACGACACTATTTCAAGGAATAAAAAATCATATGAGTCTTACCTTTCAATTGGCTATAAAAAACAGAAAGCTTTTGTGCACCCCCTTGTGTGTGAAATAAAAAAATGTTTGTTTGTCTGTTGATAGATACAATATTCCAATTGTTTGTAAAATTCTTGCGAAGATAGTTAAGGAGGGGATTTCTGACCATCAAGAGTGTAGTAAGTTAATAAATGATGCTCATCATGGATTTAGAAGAGGATTTTATGGATTATGTTACTAAACAATTCGATAAGGGAGAGAGTGTTGATGTAATTTGCTTAGATTTTAGCAAAGCTTTTGATAAGGTTACACATAGGAGACGAGTTCACAAATTAAATATGCATGGTATAGTGGTAAAGTTTTGAATTGGATACCTGAAAGACAGGAAACAGAGACTTGTGCTGAACGGGGTGGACTCACAGTGGAGGGACTTACAAAAAGGTGTATCTCAGGGATCCGTTCTATGCCCTTTTGAAAGAAGAAATGCATCGTAAGATAAGATCACCTATTACTAAAAAACATTTAGGTTATTTTTTTAATATAATGGAGAAAACACAAGCAATCGTACACAAACCTATACATTCATGGAAAAGATTTTGCTTGCGGAGTGTTTGATGTCTACACAATCTCTTCGAATACTCAAACAGTAGGTTACCATTATGTTTGTGTTCTCTTGGCCTTGATATCTCCCTATCCATAATCTTGATATCCTGATGAAAACGATCTCCGATTTCATCACTCACGTTGCCAAGATTAGCAAGAAATTCATCAAGATGGCTCATGAGGAAATGAACTTTTGTGATCATGTTGCAGCATAAACGCTGAAAGCTATCAAGTAATATCGCTACTAAATCCTTGTAGTTAGCAGCCTTTTTGTTGCCAAGAAATCTTTTCACAACAGCCACGAATGTATCCCATGATCCTTTTCCTATGTCAGTCATCGACCGCGAAGAGATTTTGTTTTCTGTAACTTTCTGACTTGTGGCAAATCAAAAACTTGAGCCTTTATTTTATCATAACTTAAGCCTAAAATATTGTACATATGAATTTGAAACAGTCACCCTCCACATTAAGAGCTTTCATAAATCGTTTCATCAGCCCTAGTTTAAAATGAAGGGAAGAAAAAATTATTTTCTCTCGCTCAAAAAGTGGTTGGTACATAAATTCTTCTTCCCAACAGTCAAAATTTCTCTAACTGACCAGAGTTTCTGTTCCCAATGTGACTTCTTGGCTCAGCTGTCCCATAAACACAGGAAACAATTTACCATTTACAGATCCGCACATATAATTCATGTGTGTTAATCATATTTGATTAAATTTAATAGAGATATAATGGGTTAATGCTTCTCTTTTAAATACACAGAGTGACCAAATGGAGAGGGGTGAGATAATGATTTTCTCTCGCTCAACAAGTGGTTGGTATATAAATTCTTCTTCCCAACAGTCAAAC
The DNA here is from genome assembly GCA_963969495.1 of Ceratothoa steindachneri. Classification (NCBI taxonomy): domain Eukaryota; kingdom Metazoa; phylum Arthropoda; class Malacostraca; order Isopoda; family Cymothoidae; genus Ceratothoa; species Ceratothoa steindachneri. The sequence continues at coordinate 150,179,819 of OZ018317.1, read as the reverse complement.
TTTCTCTTACTGACCAGTGTTTTTGTTTCCAATGTGTCTCCTTGGCTCGGCTGTCCCATAAACACAGAAAACAATTTACCATTTACAGATCCGCACATATAATTCATGTGTGTTTCTCATATTTGAGTAAATTTAATACAGATATAATGGGTTCATGCTTCTCGTTTAAATGCACAGAGTGACCAAATGGAATTGCACAGAACAAGTTTCCATTATAAATAACACGCATTTTGGACTCCTCTTTGAACTATCCATAAAAAGTCTCCATTGATTTGGATCATACTCTAAAACCCATCGCGGTTAACAGTCCCGCTATGTCACCAAAGTAAACAAAATCTACTTCAGTTTAAAAGAATGCTAAGAGATCTCTTTCTCTTTTCCGATAAAAAGATGCATTTTTTTTTTCCTGCAACAATTTCTTCTTTTGGATTCTAGAAGTTAAGACTTCTACTAACTCTTTGACACACCTAGGTCTCTAATTACATCATTCACTTCTAATTGGCTGAACTTTCTACGTTCTTGGTTGATGTATGTACAAAATCTGAATCACTATCAAGTTCATTGCTTAACTCAGATTCACTATATCACTTACATCGTCCAATGAAGGAAGTTCCTTCAATACAGGTACTCGAATCTCATCTGAATGAAACACTGGACGAATTGCTGAATCAAAATTTGGGTAACTTATTTCATGTCACGTTTTCCTCCTATAACCAGAAGACTTTGTGAGACAACTCTAGCTATCGTTTACATTGTTTTCTTGCTCCAGCCATACCATAGAAATGCCAAATCCTACTTGTTTTCTTGTGCCCTTTGTCCATTGGCGTAGGTTTTTGACCCATCGTTTACAAATAGAGTGCAGGACCCATGGCTTATCCTGATCACCTACTTTAATCTTAAAGTAAGCCAAGTATGATCTTTTTGCAAGGATACTAATGTTCATTCTTTTAGTTGGTGCAGTAAAATAATCACAGATATCGCAAAACGAGTGAGCGATATTCAAACATTTCCTTTATACTTAGGCCATACTATTGAATGTTATTTCATAAAACAAATCTAAAAAAAACACAAAATTATATTATGCACAATTGGTTTATATATCTAGATGTGCATAAAGAGAAGTCTAAATATATAGATAAAATAAAATAAGAAGAATGCCAAATGCCTCTTCTTCATTCACTTGGTCATAAGATAGCCTGCTTCTATGAGTGGGGCCAATTTGGACCAGTACATATATAAAAATCTTGACGTGATAGAAGACAACTATTGCTTTTTTTAAACTCAGTGACCCAGAATTTCCCAAAACAGGTCTCAAAGCTAAGTCTGCAGGGAAAAGTTAAAATTTGTTGACCAGTGCTAATTATTTACAGAAAATAAGAAGCAAACACCAACGGAAAATCTCCATCTCCACCCGATTGTTTTTAAGCAGAGGCGACTAGGCGAACGGTAAAGTTCGGAAAAGTGAAAATGAGTTGAAGACATTTATCTGGAGACTACTAGTATTAACCTGGTCGCTTTCTTACCATCACTATCTGACGGAATAGGTTTGATTATTCTCTAATGTTTGTTTGAAAGAAGAAAACTAAAGAAGGCATAACCGCAAACGCATGTGTTGAAATTTAATGACCAGTTGGAGGTGCCAGGCACAAATCCCCTTTCTAGACCTATTTTTGCCCCGATTCAGGTGCTTTCCCAACAGGGAATTCAGCAGCTGTAAGAAAAACCCCTCCGTTTTTCTTCTTGCGGGTAGAGTGGAGGACGCAGATTGTCGAGGAAAAAATGGCATTTCGAAATGTCTCTGAATTACCACTTAACTGAAAATGTTTAGCTAATAACGAAGATGAACCAATTTACATGAAGGTGCAGCCAAGTTGTATATGTATACATCACTTAGGAATCTCTTTCGATGCAACGAACGCGTATACACACTGAAACACTCTTTGGTTTATATGTCTTCATCTTTGTTAAAGAAACTTTGATTCGAAAATCAAAGCTCGAATTTAGATTTCTTGACTACATTTTGAAGATAATATGTAAAATATGTTTAAACTCGATATTCACATCATACATTGTTTTTACATCTCAAATCCCCCTAAAAGCTTATACAAAAACGTAAATTTTAAATAGAAACTAATGGTTTCGTAACAAAATTTATGAATCAAATTTGTTAGCCAGTTTAGATAATATTTTACGCCTCCAAGATTGTCACTTACCACTCTAGAACATCCTAGAAACCAAAATTTCGAAGTCTTTTTATTTTAAAAGATTGTAAATAGTTGGTTATGAGATTCTCCTCTTCTGACAAATAGCTTGGACTCTCACAATGACTGTAAAATTTCAGAGAAAAGGACAAAGATCATTTGATGTATATCCGTCTCCATTTAGGTTTTGTGACTGTATTAATACTGTTTTAATATTTTATTTACAATCACTCAACTATAATCATTTGAAGGTTCAGAAGAATTCGAAATTAGCGAAGAAATTCATTCTTGGTGGTTCAAAATAATATACAAGGCGCACTTTATGGGCTGAACTTAAATTTTGATTTCAATTCATTATCATTTACGAAGATTCTAGCTTCTAGCCTCAAACCTCAGCTTTAGAAGAAAAATAAATAGGAAAAAAGGCGAAAGCTTCGTAGGACACCATCATATCAGGAGTAAAATAAAAAAAAAAGAGTCCAAACGTATGGATCACAAATCCTTTGATATTTTAATTATGAGGAAAAAACTAGCCTAATTTATCGCTTAGTGTAAGATGCGGGAAAATGAAGTATAGCGGTACCATCTGACTATTTTAAAAAGGATAGTCCCAATATTTCCTTATTTGAAGCATAAGGGTCATTTATGCACCTGAACACCCATACATAAAGACATTTTGTTACGTCGCATAAGTTATTATTTCCCCGAAGGTGATAGTTAAATTTCGTTAGAATTAATCTATCTATCAATTGTATATATGTATATACATATATTTATATATATATATATATATATATATATATATATATATATATATATATATATATATATATATATATATATATAGAAATACCACTATATCGTTTGAACGGGGTCATTCAGAAATTTCCTTCAAATTAGGACGACACATAAGGTCATCATACCGAACAATTAGAGCGCGACAATCACACGCTCCTAATTCCCGCTTAATTGTTTCTCAAGCAAGGCCTTGTGATTCGTGACTCAGCTGGAACAAGTAGCGAAAAAACTCTAATGGTGAATTTGTTTAAAGTGTATTACAGGTTCCAAAATGTGTGTTTATTTAATATTCTTTTCTAATTACAGTTCTTCTACTTATATATACCATTTCTCGATCTTACACCCCTACAACTATAAAATTACAATTTAACCATTTTCATTATAACATATTGTTTTTTATTTCCATTAGAAGTTATTTTCATCTTATCATTTTGAGGTTGTAATATTTGCACTCCTAATTATTATTTTTCCTTCCACCTCGCCTGCTTATTTCTTGTGTACTAAATTAACTATTTCTGACGTGACCACGCATAAATTAAATTAACTATTATTTCATTTATTCAATTTCAGTGTATAGTATTTGCTAATCTTATTATATTCTCATACATTAAATAAACAAATCAGAGAGTTCTATGCATTATATATTTGTTTTCTTTTGTTTACAGTTGATATTTTTTTATTTTCGTCTCTTCATTTCTACATCACATTTCCATCTAACGATTCGTATGTGCGTATTTTCCATAGAAAGTTATATTATACCATTCGTATTTTATAACAGTAACAGGAAAGTTATTAGGATAGATAATTTATTTTACTTCAATAACGACCTTCTCAATCTGCCAATTTTACCTATTTGAACAAGAGTAAAGAAAAGATAAGGATAAAATTAAACGTTGTAAGATAATAAATTAAATCTTATGTAGTTGGCAATTTCATTAAAAATGGTACGTTTGACCTCCAAAAAAAGTTGTGGGTTATGTTGGAAAATTTGTCTTTTTCTTATTCAAGGAACCTTGCACTATATTATTTTCAGGTATTAAAATCCTTTCAACTTCCCTTTTATAACAAACTCGGCTATGAAGTAGATAGAAAGGGATAAAATAATCATATTGATCAAAATTTAACGATTTATTAAATAAAAGTGTCCATTGATTAGATATACGATGAGAGACCACTGTCAAAAATAGGAGAAACCGCTGAATAAATGTACATCTTTATATAATAAAAGCAACTTAATTTTTGGAAACAATTATTTTTGCCAATCTTATATTTGAAGTACTTTTATGCAAAAGTTAACTCAACCTTTTTTGCAACTGAAGCTAATTTTATGCCATCAGCAGTTCATTAATATAAATAAAAATAAGGATGTCTAGCCAAAGGACCCCTGAGATACACTTCTGATTACATCCTTCAATTTTGATTATGCCCCAAAACGCGTCCTGTTTCCCCTAATCAATCAATAAAAACGCAACGGAGGAACAAACTATAATTCAACGTCCAGGGCTATTTTCGATGCGTCTCCCCTTATCCTTCCGCTGTATAATAAGAAGGGAAGCAAAACTATAAATACATTTTCTCAATTCTTGGAAAGAGAAGTTCTGGTTTAGATAAACTATGTGGATTGTTGTGTAAAGATAAAAGAGGCTTAAAAAGGGTTTAAAAGTAAATCTTCCTCGCGATAAATTGAAGTTAGGAACAGTATCAAATTGATATTTAGTGGCCCTTTAATAAATAAAATAATAAAACAAAATCCCTCTTCTGAGACATACGAGGGGCAGTCATTAAGTTTTGCCATTCGGATATAAGGAATGAGATATCAGGAAAAGTGTTTTATTATTTTTCAAAATAACTACCCTGAACTTCAATTCACTTGCACCACTTGTCTCTGAGGCTTCGAATTACCGACAACCAGAAATCTACCGACTGCTGTTCAATCCACTCCTGGATGGCGAGCTGGACATCTTCATCGTCCCAAAACCGGCGTCCACGTAGTGCAGCATTGAGCTGGCCGGAAGGGGGATAGTTGAGCTCCTCGAATCCGCACTCGCGCAGGGGAGCTTGTGCAATTCTGGCCTTGTCGACTTTAACGACGTTGAAGTCGATCATGGGGCGTGAGGTTTCTAGGGACCGAATGGGCAGAGACCGTGGTCATGGCAAAATTGTCGTGGATGATGATGATAACACTTCCACGTGATATTCCAAGTTCTCGCTTGATTTCTTCGACCTTCACCTGTCTATTTCCGAAGATCATCCTCTCCACACGGGCGACATTGTCCTCGTTAGTCTGCTCTGACGGGTGTCCTGGACGATGTTTATCTTCAAGGGATTCACGACTATGGCAGAACTCCCTATTCTCAGCGAGCAAGGGTTGCATAGGAAGGGGCGGTGTCGGTGTACACTGCAACTATGTGTTCATGGATCTCTTTTGCATGCTTGCCTTCCTTGGTCAAAAACTTGATCACTGCGCCGGTCTCAACCTTATCCATTGTTAAAAAATTTGTGACCTACGATCTGCGATCAGCTAGTGCTTCTTAAATAGACGAGGCAGAATCGTGCGGCTGCGGCTCCTAACTTGTCATAACGTGTCCCCCCCCCCCCGAGAAACAGCCTTCCTTCCTCTGTTTTTCCCTACCGATTTGCAAAATTTATTGACCGCCCCTCGTACAACCACTCATCTATCCCTTACTAAGCATGAGCCATATATCCTTACTTCTACTCAATTAATGAATTGACCATCAATCAGCGGTATTATTGAACTCCTTTGTAACATAATAGAGAAATCCAAGCATACTTGTTCAAACAATTTGAAGAGGATTTAAACCCCTAAATTTGATCATAATCCCTTCTATGTATTCTAAACTCACAACAATCTTTTCAGATGATTTACATGAAATCGAAGATAAACTCACTAGTATAAAAATATCTGGATCCAATTTCTTTTTTTAAATATAGGAACTTCATTTTTATATGTGAGCAACCAAAACTCTCTCTCTCATTTTACTCTTTCTGTCTTGCTCCAATAATCTAAGTCTATTTCCCTGTGTAAGTTTTTGATGTGGAGGTTGAAGGTAAAATGCAACTCATAGAGCCAAAAGGCATAGAGCCAAGACCTTCGAACATTCTACGCCAACTTTATCTCAGTTGCCCCGAAGGAGTCACTGCCTTTTTCCCAAGATCGCACGAGTTTTTCAAAGCTTCCACTGAGACATTAATGCCTCCCCGCAGACCGTCTATATAAGCCCCTGACTCAGTTTAGCTTCTAACACTTTAAGATTTCCCGTTTAATATTGCGTACGTGCTAAGGAAACGCTCGCCCGTCGTAATCGGAGAAAACGACGATTCCGATTCAACGATTTCCCCATTGCAGTCATTGTATATCGACTGGCCCTTCCTTTCAACGAACAAGTAGGCAGATGCATCCGTTGATGCCTACAGATTATTATATAATCTGAGCTACCAGAATCGTCCGATCTTTTGAGTGCGATCCCTGGTTTTAATCCGGTTTTAATCACCAACCTCAACCTGAGCGCTAATCCTATAATTATCCTTCCTGTGTCTCCTCCCAAAATTTAATCTCGCCTGTGGAAAATTAAATATCTGTGTATATTCAAATTCTATTTTTTTTTTGTTGTTAGTAAAGGTATACATATTTTTGTTATTGTCTTTGAATATGCACCAGTTACCTGCTAATCTTTGGCCGACTGGCACTCTGTATTATTTGTTTTATAAGAATCCTGCATTTTAAAATTAAACCATCTCCACTGAGTTCATAAATATTTACCGTCACGAACAAGCCAAGTTGAACCTTAAGCCAACTTCGACCTCAAGGCTCCCAAAATGCATATATATATATATATATATATATATATATATATATATATATATATATATGAATCCATTTAACCATATTGAAAGGGAAAACCGAATATTTTTCCTTGCAGTAATATTTTTATTACCTTTTTTTGAAAAAAATCCGTGCAGGGAAGCGATTCGAACCAGGCACACTGAGGCAGCGAGTACCGCTTTGATTACAGTTAAAAGTATGCCGTTAGTACACTATGCTACGCGTAGCATAGTGATTTCTGAGAGCCCTGAATGTGCTATTAATTTCAAGCATGACATAAACCTCGATATCCAAGAACCGGTTCGCGCAAAACCTTAACCCTTTCCATTTCATCTGAGAAATGCCTTTAACGCCGTCTTCGCTTTGACCGAACGCGTCGCGCAACTCTCCCAAACGGATCACACTCGGAGGCAGGATCCCGTTCAGCTAATTAATAGCCTAGTATGTAGAAGCTATTGTCTGAATCCCAGCATCGCTTTTAGCTCGGTGACATACTCCCTCGGTTCCTACTCTCGACGTGACTCATGGTAATCATAACCCGCGATGACAAAATTCTCTACTTCCTGGAGAACTTGCCACTAATCGAGGCTTTGTGTGAGTCGTTCGTAACTTCAGCCTCCCGACTTGTCACAAGCGTGAGTTTGTTTATATTTCATTGCCACGTCCAAACTTTTCCCCGTTCTGTCCCCAGTTTGAAGCTAAGCTAATTGTATATTGTATTTTTCCCTTGTTAAATTGTATATATATCTATTGGTTTCTTAGATGTAAAGTTTATTTAATTTAACTAAGTTTTGATAACCCTGAAACAATAAGATAGTATATTGCTACGGCCAACTTTAATCGCACTCTGTTCATGTATATAAATCCCCACGAACATCACAGCTAAACCATCCACGTAGACTTGCCTTTTAAGGATCAAAGGAGCAAGGTAAAGATTGGTCTTTACATGACTTACGATAATCAGTCTCAACTTCAGGTTTCCACCTTATACTTCTAATCTTGGATCAATCATATAAGGGTGACGATGATTGCTCAGGCTGTTTTTGTAATCGTAAACTTTTTATTATCCCCTTTCCTCTTTCGTCTTTCTTTCTTTCGTCTTTATTCTTTATACTCGTATATTCCTCACTCCGCATAGAAATTATTCCAAGAGGAAAAAAACCTTGATTTTAGGCTAGGTTCCTTCGTTAAATTCACCAAACCACTTTGTTCTTTTGTTCTTTTCTATTCACCTTTTCTTGGCCCTTGCAGTGATACCGCCCAAGTATGATCCTCCTTATAATCCTCCGGTTAGGAAGGGATAAATAGAATAAAACGCAAGCCGGTAAAAAGACCTCATCAGCTTTGGTTTTCTTCACTCCTTCCATGCATTTCCGCATAATTTTATTATTCGAAGGAGAATGTAAAACAACATAAGGGTTTCAAATTTCGTTAGAATCGGCTGAATAGTTACAATGTGTATTGCTAAAACATAAAGAGCAACCAAACGAAATGTGGATAAGGAACCTCACTGTAGCGAATTGCAGGGCGAGAGGGAAAATTACGATCGCTTCAATTCAATGCTTTTATCTGCCTTTAAAGTGAATATATTTAAGGATTGCAATATATTAATCGAACCAAGATATTTTGGTTTTATCTGTCCAAAAAGTTGCGCAATTTTCCTCCCAGCGATAATGGCTCTTCCATTACATGTCTTTGTTTTAGCGCTTGTTAAATCTCTGTTATTACATGAATAATTTAGCGGAAAAATCAGGTAATTGCCCTAAAATATGGAGAAAAAAGATAAAGATATGCTAGAAATAAGCAGAAATTGCGATAAAAGGACAAAGATAAATGGAAAAAGAAAATCTCAATTAAAAAAAATTGAAAAGACCAAAAGTGAATTTGATTCATTTATTATATTTTTTCCGCTAAAACGCTGGCATCTGTTTGCTGCCTTCGACGCCTTCGTGACAAAGAGCCCCCCAGTATAGGACGCGGCGGTTTGTTATTTCTGACCACAGTGCTGAGGGGCCTCAATGACCCGTCTACTCCTAGCTTAGCCTCTCCCCATCCATCCCCTAATTTCTACTTCGTTTTTACGTACCACCTCTCTTTCACTCTTACTTCTTCCCTCTATTCCCCCTTTCTAAGGTAGAGGGGTTTCCCTGGAATGGGAGATATCGTAGAAAATAAGCAGAAAACATGGAAACAGAAAGATAAGAATGACGAAAGGAGAAATATGCACCCAAAGGAGAAATATTCAACTCAAGGGAAGACGCTTTAATAGTGGCAAAGTTGGCAAGAGGGTAGCTCAAAGGCAATGGCACGGAGGGTGCGACAGGTTTAATTTCCCTGCTACGGACGAAACCGAGTACACCGGTGCGCCCCTCCCCCCGGATTCAGTGCCGCAACAAAACTAGTGCTCTCTCTCAGGTCGTCTTTCGCACACCATTTAAATCTCCTACTAGGTTTTACAGGCCTACCTACTTCAAATAAAGGGTGCAAGAAGACGTTAGCCGGTGTACAAAGAAGGTCAACGCAAAATACCAATTTCTGAGTTCACTTGAAATTTGTAATTAAGAAAATTATGTCCCAAATCCTCTTTTGCCTTGCAAATCGTAATTACTTCTTTTGTATGAACCCTTCGAACCCAAAGTGATCACACCCTTCTTTTGCTAAGCAATCAATTGATCACATCCTGTGGCTAAGTAAGGCTCGCACATTTTCGGATACCCTATCTTTACCACTTTTGATATTTATCTGTTTTCAAAATCTTTCTGCTGAGATTTTCTCGGTCAATTTGAACTATATTTTTAAGTAGAGAAAATCCCTTTCTAATACTTAAAACACTAAAACAATTTAAATAAGATTACCACAAGTTAGCACTGCCTTTTTTCTCGTAGATAACCGATGACAGCATGTTTAATACTTACCTAATTAACTCTTTATTATACATAGAAGGCAAAATTTGAATATATAAAATCTAGCAAGTAGTGGATCAATCCACAAAGAGAGAAAGAGAGAGCGAGAGAGAGATCATTCGAACTGGCAGTAAGAAGTTAAACAAGATTTAATTAGAAAAAAGACTCCTTCATATTATCTAGGAAATTCTTGTTATTTCTCATTAAATGTTACATTGTTCTCGTTAGTTATAAATGTCATTTTCTCTTAGAGTAAGCGCAGAATTTAATTATCCCTTACAAATTTTTCAATTTGCCTAAAACAGAGAGAGTGAATTGAGTGTCAAATACATAGTTTAGCATTAAAATATTAAATAAACTAAATTGAAAGGTGAGCTATTTTTTATTATTATTTTAAGAACTCATCTGGCGACGGCCTACTTGGGCATTAGTTGTCGTAATAAAAACCTGCCTAGTACTAGGTTAATTTAAAATAAAATTCAAAAAGACACAAAAAACAACTCAAACACAATACCAAAAAAAGGGAAAAGGAAGCGAGCATTAGGCAAGCTTCTGCGTTAGGAGGAGGTCCCCCCGGCGCAGGAGCGTGCGACCAATAAGGGAAAAAAAAACAAGCAAAACAAAAAAAAATATCCTGGTTAAATAATAGGGAGAAGGCCGGCCTCGGCCAAAAAAACCCCCAAAAGTTCACAGGTCAGTGTGCACGAATCCGTCCCTAAAACAAAGGACAGGTGGTAGCAACCCCACCCATTCCAGTACCGGGACAGGTATCGAAAGATCTGGGGGACAACGCAGTCTTCACAATAGGGTGCAGGCGAGTGCTCCATCAAATAGCGATGCGTCACACGAGTGTGTCCAATTCTGAGATGACAAAAAGTGACCTGAAGCCGTCGCGGGATTGAGGGATAGGTCCATGGGAACAGTCGCAGCGAAATGGCAGGCAACTTTAAGTTCCCTTCGACCGTCTTCTTTGCCAAGCCCTCCAAAGAGCTGGCCGTATTCCTGCCATGCTGTCGGCGTGAGGAAGAGCCAAACGCTAGTCCGGTCGCTGAGTCCTCGCGGACTCTTTAGTGCCCTCATCGGCGCGCCTATTCCACGCCATTCCTAAAAGGCCAGGAACCCAGCAGAAGATAATCTTGACATCCTCCCGGCTCGACAAAATTGTGGTGTCACGGATATCGCAAACCAGGGGATGCAAAGATTCCAATGTCTCGAGAGCACTCAAGGCCCTTTGTGAACGCTGTAGATCACAATCCTGTTTCCTAACCGGGCACGTAGTGTAATATTCCGTACCGAGTGGTGTATTGCCACAAGCTCGGGCGTGAAGATAGACGCAGCGCCTGGCAGAGACCCACTGACTTCAATGAAAGAAGATACGGTGTGGAAGCCGACCCCCTCTTCAAACTAGGAGCCATCCGTATGCACTGGCGAGGGTCACGCGTGACACGAAGTGTGGTCGAAAAAGGTCGAACGCATTACTCCCTGCGCTACACAAGCTTTGGGAGCAGAGACGTGGCAAAAATTAGCCAAATGTGGTACCACCCAGGGTGGAGTCCTGGGCAGAACCAGGGGCGCCACTGGCCTGAGAGCTATACCTAGCTCTCGAATGAGTTTCCTGGCCCTAAAAACCGAAGGGCTTAGGGTATGACTGGCGTCTCTCTGCGGCATAGGCACCTTCTAGATCAGTTGTGTTTGAGGTAAGAGCTGTTAGCGACTGAGGGAGGCGTCATGCTCGCGAGTACAGGCGAGTGATGCATTGCACGCGGCGTAGAGCGAGTGGCATGTCCCCAGCATCGACCAACAGGCTCTTAATCAGCGAAGTGCAGAAGGCACCGGTCGCAAGGTGAAAGCCGGGGTGGTGGATTCAGTCCACCTTCCTCAATAAACGCTCGGCTACGGATGCATAAAACTCGCATCTGTAGTCGAGCTTCCAACGAATAAAGGGCTGAACGACACGGGACAGAGAATATCCATGGCGCGGGCTAAGACACACTAAGGCTGCGAATATGAGCCTCTCAGCTGAAGCATCGGTCAAATAAAAGCCAAAGGAAACGGTGCGATTCAACCGCTTCCAGGCGCACCTCATTAACAAACAAATCTAGGTCGGGGTGGAGCCGTGTATGGTGAAGGAATTGCACCACCTTAGTCTTGGCCAATGAAAACCGAAACCTTTGCGCTTTAGGACAGCGAGATACGCGATTCAATGCATGTTGGAGTCGTCGCTCCAGATTTGTCATCTGGGCCGCGCCAAAAGAGATCGAAAGTTTGTCCACGTAGAGTGTAGCGAGAACATCTTCAGGCAGCATCGAGGTGATGCTGTTTATGCACAGGGCAACGAGTGAAACACTAAAAACGCTTTTCTGCGGGACACCTTCTTCTGCCCCATTGGGCCAGAGAGGGCTCCCCCACCCGTACGCGAAACTGACGATCTCACAACGATTCAGATATAAACATTGCGAGGCGTCCCTTTGCCCCCATCGTGAGGAAAGTCTCCATGATATCGTATCGCCATGCGGTATCATAAGCCTTCACCAGATTGAAAAACACCGTGTCGTAGTCTGTCTACGAAGGAAGGTCTCGCAGACAGCATTTTCAACTCAGAGCAGAGCTTCCGACTTGGAGTGGAACTTGCGAACGCCACACTGTGCAGAAGACAGATGGCCTCGCCTGTCCAGAAAAAAGGCTAATCGATCATTTAACCATTTCTTCATCAACTTGCCCACGCAAGAGGTTAGAGAGATTAGGCAGAAACCAGCCGAAGTAGAGTGATCTGTCCCCGGTTTGCAAAAGGCGAGCGCAGTAGCAATTCGCCAGGAATCGGGGAGGAGTTCCTCCACCCAGATCCTGTTAAACAAATCTAACAGAAAGGCCATGCCTTGCTAACCCAGGTGTCTAAGCATGGCGTACGGGACATCATCCGGACCATGGGCGTTGTCCGCCCACGAAGCAAGAGCAGAACGCAAATCACTTACAGAAAAACTGTCTTTTAAGGGTTCTCCACCTCTGGAGGTAAAGTTCAGTCGGTGGCCTTCCGAGACTTCACGACGTGCATTGTATCCTGTCGTAGCAGCATTCCAACTAGAGAATGTGGAGAAAGCAGTCGCGAAGGATTCCGCCACGGACGTAGGGTCCGAGATTGCAGACCCATTCTCCTGGATAACGGGAGGCGGGTCCTGCGAGAACTTGCCAAGAATCCTTTTGACTCGCCTCCACACCTCTGCGAGAGGGGCCTTCCCGTTGAGTGAAGACAAGTATTTCCGCCAAGAAGAGCGACTCCTTCAGGGCAACTGAGATAAAGTTGGCGTAGAATGTTCGAAGGTTTTCGATCTATGCGTTTTGGCTCTATGAGTTGCATTTTACCTTCAACCTCCACATCAAAAACTTACACAGGGAAATAGACTTAGATTATTGGAGCAAGACAGAAAGAGTAAAATATACCGGAACCTAGCCCTAGCCCGACGAAATTCACAGACCGTGAAATCGTTCGGGCGGCGCTTATAGCGCATGTAGGCATAACGCTTCTGTTTGAGGGCCGTCTCACACTCAAGAGACCACCAGGGGAGTGGTCGGCGTGCAAGACGGCCAGACGTTCTGGGAATAGTAGTCAGGCAAGTGGCGATGAGGTTCCCAGGGAAGAACTCGACTGCCTCATCTACCGACCTAAACTCCTCGCATGAGATTGAAAATTCATTCATTTCCTAAAATGCAGGCCACTGCGCCCGCGCCAAGCACCACTGAGGTGGGCTCTCAGGCCGTAGTTTCCATGCAAATGATATTTGAATGGGAAAGTGATCACTACCATGGAGGTCATCGACCACCTCCCAATCAAAATCAGGCTGTGCATCAAAAGAGCACAAACATAGATCAAGGCAAGAAATTGAAGCGGTCCTCGGGCAGTGATGCGTAAACTTTAGGACCCCTATCTCAAGCTCTTCGATCAGATCAACAAGGACTTATCCCTTGGGATTTTTTGAGTAATCATTACAAAGAGGATGACTGCCGTTCAGATCTCCAAGCAAGAGAAAGGCCTCGGTAACCATGCCACGAGGCAGAGTAAGTCCCCCGCGTCGAAGTTAGCTGATGGTGGAATGTACGCAGAAATAATAGTATACCACCTATCCAGGTGAAGCTGCACAACCACTGCCTGAAAGAAGGTATCTAAAGTGAAAGGAAGAATGAAGACATCATGCCGGGTATAAACCGCGCATCCCTCAGCCCGGCACAATCGTGGTGGTGTGGTCGCAAGTCCCTTATACCCCCGGAGCGTAGGCAGAGGGTACGCGCCTAGCATTGTCTTTTGCAGAAAATTAGCAAACGGGACGAGACCAGCCTCCACAGATCCTCACAGTTGGCTCGGAGTCCACGGCAATTCCATTAAAGGAATATGCCCTTCAGACTTAGTTTCGAGGATCCGCGGGGGCCCTAATCAAACAGAAGCCCCTCAGGAGAATGGCCGTACGCTTCCAGGAGGCAGAACCCTGGGCCCTGTTTGCTGGAAAAAGCACTGAAGGCGCTGTCGCCTTCGAGGACTTATTTGGGGAGGTTGGGCTCACCATGCGAGTCTTTTCCTCCATCTGCCTCAAAACCTTAGGCGGGCATTGCGGCTGCGGAGGGACGGCCTCTTTTCGAGGAACCACCATCTCCCAGCTACTCAGCCCAACAGTAGGCGTAGGCGAAGGAGACGAAGCTCCTTTGTTGCTGTCCTCCTTTCGGGGGACAGCTTTAGGAACCACGGAAGATGGCCTGGCGACTAACTTTAGGCGTGTTGCCTCCTTTGAGTCTAACGACTCGGTGGAGTCGCGTGGCCGTTTCGCCTTACGTGAAACGGTTACGCTGGGAGAAGGGGGGAAGCACTGGGGTGAGAAGGGGTGAGGGGGAGTCCCCTACACCCGTAGGCCTATGAGAGAAATAAGCCTCCTCTCCGGTTAGAGAAATATGTAAGGTCCCCTCCGCAAGCACAATGGGAGACGTCCCTTTTTTTCTGTTGAGCTGCCCACGGGCGGCTCTGTCGATGGAACAGGGGGAATTAAAGGGGTGTTTGACTCATCATTGGGCATGGTGACCCTCTTTTTATTACGGGATGCAATAGCTCATTACCCCTCGCAGTAGCCCGCTCTGCAAGGGGTGCGTACAGGCCTAGCAGAGCCAGGTGCCGCCATTTATGGCCACCCCTCCCACCTGGTGACCTGGCAGCCTTTTCAGCATGGCGCCTCCACCTTGGGCACGGCGTAAAATTGATAGTGTAGTGTGAAGAGAGAAGATAAAAGGATGCGAGGAAGTTATGGTTGGGATGAAGCAGGTTGTTAAAAAACACCATCCCGAACCGGAACTCAGGGGTTAGGGAAAGTTGTCCCCTTACCTCTCAGCCCAAATCTGGGACGGTTGGCTGAGAAGAAGGTCAGCCTCTGTGAAATTAGAGGCTGACCAGAGAAAGTTGTAGGAAAAGTGACGAAGTAGGGGAGAAATACAGGCTGTCTGAATGAAGGAGAAGAGGCTAAGTTGGGGGTTGGACGGGGTGCTAAGGCCCGTCAGCACGGCGGCCAGGATGGCAAATCTCCGCGCCCCTAAAGGGGTGTTGGCTTCCAGGTTGCAAGAAAAAAAAACTGCTGAGACGTAGCACTATTGTCTTCTTTTATCGCAGCAGAGAAGCAGAACTGCGTAAGAACCTCCATTCTGATGGTTAACGTGTTTATTGTAGTGAGGTTGAAGGACTTCAGCTCAATATGGGGCGGCCTACAGACGATTCAAGTGAGTGGAAACTTTTTATTGACCGTTCTAAAAAGAGTTTGAAACGTGTTTTAACTTCACAACGGAAAAATGTATGGTTCAATTCCAATAAGAATCTCGGAAAAGATGAAAGAAAAATATGACTGCATCTAAATTGTTCTGGAGAAGTTGCAATATCATTTACATGGATGGGTAATATGTTTTTTTTTATAATGGTGAACGTTCTGCTGGGCCAGCAAACAGGTTACACAAATTAGAAAGAGTATTAGAAAGAGTAGGGCTACAACAGACCACTGTGTGAAAAAGACTGGCCACAAAGAAGGAGAAAAAAAACGTCTTTTCCCCACTGCACATAAAAACTTTCGTATGATAAAGCAAGTTGTATTTTCCCTTGATCACAGTGGCGACTGTTTCCGCCATATATGTTTAACCTTTCCAAGCGTGAGTGACGAAAAGCGAAAGTCAGGAATATTTGATGGACCTTAGATAAGAACACTCCTCAGAGATGCCTAATCTGTTACAACAATGAATGCGGCAGAGGCTAGAGCTTGGAACGCTTTCTCTAATGTGGTGTAAAATTCCTCGGGAACAAGAAAGCTTCAAACTACAATGAGATTGTGGATGACCAACTCTTGAGTTTTTAATTACTTTGATATAGAATGAGTCCCAAGTTGCACTATTTAGAGCTTCACTTATGTGAATTTCGAAAAAACCTGGATGATGTTAGTGACGAGCAAGGTGATAACTTTCATCAAGATATTAAAGTAATTGAAGAACGCTATCAAGGCTGATGGGACTCCAATATGATGACTGATTACTGGTGGAGAGATGTTCAAAATTCTGTGCATCACAGAATCTCAAAGAAGAGGAAGTTTGTGCAGCTGTAGCTCGACAACAGGTAATAAACTTTTTGTATCTCTCTCTGTTTATGTCTATTTCTAAAATTTTTGTATCTGAAAGACCTGGTGTCATAGACTCAAAATAATGGTATATTTGTAATTAGCACAGAAAATTACTTATTAATTCACCTTAAAACCTTATGCCAGAAAAATTGTATTGACCAGTGTAATAAACGAGTTTACTGTTATAAGTATGACTCAATATCTGAATTCGATAATGACCGTCAACTAGAATTAATGCCACGAACTCAGAATCAAAATATTTAACTCTCCGTTATAAAAAATATTTTATAAAATAACATAATTGGTATGGCCTGCCTAGTTATGTATTTAAAAGTACTAAATAAAGAAGTATAAAAATGGTATCGGTAAATAAGATACTAAAGAAATACAATTTTGGAACTTATTCTTACTTGTTTGTCTTAAATACGACCAGATTAGATGTTATATGGCAATAAATATACTAAATATCATCAACCGTAACAAGGCAAGACTAAAAGCCATAACCTCAATAAAATGAATTAACTAAAACCCCAAACTGCTAGAAAATTCCTTGACTCAAAGCTATTATTGATATAAAATCGAAAGATAAATGTTGTTAATAATATTATATTCACGCAATAAGAGCCTCATAGTTAAAACGCAACAGAATAGGAGACATAAAAGACATATAACTAACGTATAAGAAGCCATTCATGACAAATGTGCGTTTAGGCGTAACTGATATGAAGTTCAAGTAGTACAAACCGTAACTGATTTAAATTCGCGTCCTCCAAATTTCCCAATTGCTTCTACGAACCACCAGCATTACATAAATAAAGAATGTTTTAGTCTACAATTTAACGGCAAATTAAAACTAACGAGGTAAATACGGTTTCTGCCATCGAATTCTATCCAACTGATAATACTCATCTCAATTAATGTTAAAAGGAATTTTTCCTTCGTTAATGGGAACAAGATATAGTTATGTTAATCACTGCCCGTAGAGATTAAAAAACGAATGCTCTGTGTGCGAATATCCTTGCATTGTAGTTCACGGCGTGAATACCAGGCAGCATAGCTCGACTTTTCCAAATATCTGGAGGATTTAATTCAGTCATGGTATTGCTTCCTTCATAGGCGATAAACAAGTAATTATACTATGATAAGAAAAAGAAAGAACTGACACCAGACCAAACGCATGTGCATAATTCAGAGTTGCCAAGGACGACAAATTAATTAGCGCACAGTGAAAAGATAATATAAATAGCAAAAGGACCATATCAAGATAAAGCCAATCGAATTCACTTAAAAGAGTTAGTATGCAAGCTAACTAAAAAAGATTGGGAAGATTCTTAACAAATCCATTAAGGAAGGAATTACTCCAAACTAATTTAAAGAGGAAAAAGTGACGCAGATTTACCTAACTTGTATTAGTACCAAGCGTTAGACTCAATTATTAAGACATAATTAAAGATATTAAGCATCGCTTTTGGCTGCGACGATTTAGTTTAATTAAGTAAACTTAGAGAACTTTTTTATACGAAATCATTTCATTTTATGAGCAGTATAAGCGGTCGATATAATTTGCCTCGATTTACAGAAAACTTTGACACTGTTTCACATAAGACACCTGATAAAGTTAAACGCTTTTGCTATAGGAGCAGATGTAATTAAACTTGCACTCCACTCTGACATCGGTTAGTAACGGCTTCAACAAATTCCAATCTTATTTATATGAAAATTAGAGAATAATTTAATATACCAAAATTTTAAAATTACTAAGAAATGTAGGCTGAAAAGAAGAAAAGAATGGCTTGGATGTAAAGCACCTGAAAGATTTATAAACCTATATAATGTAGGTTAAGTAATTGCACCTGCTGATTAGGTAAGAATCTGAACAAAATCTGATATTTATTTGTGTATTTAATGTCAATAAAAATATGTAATTACGATTGTAATATTTTTATAGAGAGGTGTTAATAAAAAATAAACAAAGGTAAACGTTTACTTTCCTTTAATCTTTGAAGGATGTGCATAAAAATGAAACTGAGCGACAAAAATTTGAATCAAAATAATTTTTTACATAAAATATTTAGTACTCATTTAAACTGGTGGGAAGAAACTATCTATTCAAATCAAAAGGAAATATGCTTACCTTCCCTTAGTCAATAATTCCTTTACTTAAAAATGATACCTTAAATTATACTTTACGTGTTAACTGTGAAAGCTGATTAACGTCTATAGCCTATAATACAAAATATTTAAGTTATTTATCCTAATTAAATTAAAGAGTCGTGTGTGTATGAAGATAAAATATGGAAAGAAAGTGCTTAGAAAATTATGTTTAGCAAATATTTGGAGAGAATAATTCTTTTCTCTCTTGAAACTTTTTATACACAATCGAGTACATTAGTTACTAAATTTACTGTTTACTTTTCTACACTTTTTCCATTAGTAGCGACAAATTAACAGATTTCCTTTGTCTGATCGATTCCTGTGGCAAAAAATTGCATTACCCTAGTAGGTGAGGAAGGAACCATTCCTTGCGAAGAGATTTAATAGAGAAAAACTAACAAATAAATATAAGTTCGTACTTTTGAATCTCTAGTTTATTTTTAAGAACTTAATTTGTTAATATACGTCCTTCCATTAAAAATATAGTTAGATATTATTTGTTCAATCATTTCACATCATGTTTAACCATTTTTACAATCTCTTGTTTTCTTTATTACTTATCCCCCCACCCCTCAAACTTGACACCATCTATGTTTTAGAGGAAAAAATACCTTCGTTATTTATAGAACTTAAATAATCTCAATAGACAGATATGTCTATGTATATTGAGAATAATTCAAATGTTTTTCATTTCATTGGCAAATAAATTTACTCTCTATTCATTAGCTTACAAGAAAAAATGAATATTCTTTTAATATTTTTACATTCGCATAAACACAAGGCAGAAATATATATCGATATACAGAACTCCGATCTACAAAGCATAATGAAATCTGACCTATCGACGGTATAAAGTAATATATTGATGAATAGTTAGAAGACGAATTCTCTTTCAAATTTAATGCAAGTGAGAGAAAGAGAGATAGGGGAGACAAAAAGAGAGAAGAACAACTGAAATCCTATTGAAAAGAAAAACATCCGATTCTATAGAAAGCGAAATCGCACTACTTGAATATTCCAATCGAAATTCTCAATGTCCCGCATCATAAATCCCATCGTCACATATCATTAGATGCTGACAGCGGTTCTTGGACAGGATTACATCACCTCGGAATAATTTATAGCTTCCTCTTCATCCCTGCGAGAGTACCTTTCATTCTCATTGTAAAGCAAAGGTTATTTGCAACTTAAATTAAATATTTCAAACTTTTATTGATAGTATTTGTTCTTCTTAACTCTATAGTTCCTAAAACATTAAAAATATTATTTTATCAGGTTATGCTATGGATGGGCATTATGTTCTCCCTAATTCGATTTAAGTTATTTTTTTTCCATCGTTTAGGTAGGATTTTAATTCTTTGTCATTTTTTTAAAATTCCAGTCTGCAAAACTGAGTAGATAAAATATTTATAATCCTTCAATTAGTAATTTAGGAAAAGCAAAAGAACTCGGAGCTGGAAGGAGAAATACAACACTAACTTAGGGAAAGAGTGAGCATGATCAATGGATAAGCTAATTAAGCAGAAAGAAAAATAAATGTACTAGAACATAAAAAAAAGAGTAAATAAAAATAAAAATATATAAACTCAATTGAAACGTTTCCTCTTTCAAATTGGTTCTTAAATTTGACATTTTTCTCTTAGGAAAACTAAACGCCTTTTAAATTCATTATTGATAAATTTCAAGCAAATAAAACTCACTCGACAATTCTTTTGGTTGGTAAAAGAGTCATAAAATTCCACCTAAATTATCCCAAACGACTATGGGACACTTTCAATTGACACTCTGCCATCTTGGCATTCGGACAAAATATACGGAATGAGTGACACTCTCGCAGGAACGAAGGAAGAAAAATCAATATTTCCCGAGGGATGTAACATTGGCCGAGGATATCGATCTGATTAATTAAGTGATGCAGATTCAGTTTCAACTTCTTCGGTCCTTTATCTTACGTATATGATTTCCCTTGTATTTTCTCTTTAACTTTCTTTTTGCGTTTAAAATGTAAAATATTTTTTCTTCTAAAGTTTAATCGCTATATTTTGATATAACACTATACTTGGTATTTAATTATCTTACGATTACATTGAGGGTGACTGGGTATTCAACACAGAATATTTTATTTGTTTTGAAATTTTGTTCCATCTGTCTTTCCTTTAGTACACAGTGAAAGTGTTCAATACTAGAGATTTGAGGACAACTTATTGCGAATTTAATTTGCTTCGGGAGACATCACAAGCAAAATTATTTATTCGTTGTGGTTAATAAGGAAAGATGGCCAATATTTGCTTTTTATTTAAAAATATTAAATTATTTTCGCTTTACACATAAATGGGTTAATTGTAGAAAGGAATTTTTTGAAATAACGAGGGAAATTTCCATTAAGAAAAAGGATTTGTGAAGAAGAGGTGAGCTATAAACAGACTAACTATCATTGAAAGAAAAAAGAAAAAATGTGGAAACGTTCAAGGATTCTAAAAACGCGGTTAGTAAAATTTAAGGTAATCAAATTACTCTCAATAGAAAATCACATGAATTTTATTAATATAACTTTTGTTCAAACGCTACAGACACGGCAAAATAGAACTTTTTAGTTTCTACAAGATATTCCAGAAGTCATCATACATATAAATAACTAAAAGTTGTACATATCCTTAAAGATTCCATCCAGGTAAAAAAAAATTGCTCAGAGATCTAGAAATATCGGAGGCCATTAATTATGAAACTTTTCTTTCACTTGGTTAAATGATATTCTATGCATCGCGACATTTGCGGAGACCACAAATAAATGTTTTTTTCATTTCCTTAATGTCATATATCTGCACAGTTTAACACTTTTTACTCTACCGATTACTAGCATTTGATGTGACTTTTAATATAGTTTTATTTTTCTTAATCGTTTTACTTCTCTAGCCGCAATTTGCTTGGTAAATTATCCGCACCCCGATAGATTTTCCTTCAGGTGTATAAATTAAAAGACCAATTTTTCAATATAGGTAAGCTTGAAGTTCGCTTTTTTTTATCTTTGGGGATTTTTTACCTTAAAACAAGGAAGACACACCAGGCGAGGCAGAAGTATGCTGGCGGCTTTTTTCTTCCAATTTTTTAGAAATATTACGATTGATTATGTTAAAAACGTTATATTGTCATTTTGGTGTCAAACTGGCCATACATTCGTGTGATTTGGTTTCAACATGATGGAGTACTGGTTCTTACCAACACTGTTTCGTCCGATTTGCTCAATTAACACTTGCTTCAAAGATAGAATGGATGCCGTGGTCCCATAGAGCATCCAGCTGGATCTCCTGAACCTTACACCACCCAACTCTTACCTTTAAAGTCTGCTGCAAAATTAATTTAACGATGAAAAGCGGACCATTCATTTTCTTATTACGAGAATTGTGAATTCTTGTGTAGAAATCACCAAGATTTATGCTAAGGCTTGTGCTATTCAGTTGTACCCGAAATTTCTTAGCTATTCAAAGAATGTAGTGAGCCTTTCGAAGGTTGGCTTTAATCATGGTTTTGAATCATTCTTTTAGTATTATTAGCACGCAATTTTTTTTAAAATGTGACTCTGAGCTTCGTTAAATAATTTAAAATTGTTAGTCATCCCGCTAAATATTAGTAAACTCTTTAATTTCAAATCATAAATTTGATCACAATTGAAAAAGTTTAGAAGAACTAAAAATCTAGACTCATGGAGAGATAATTTTTATTCATCATACGTTAAACTCTTTTAACTCGTGTTTTTTCAAAATACATATATCATAGTTTCATAATATCTTTTATCATCAAATTTAAAAAGATTCAAAAAAAGGTTTATTGTGAGGGGATGTCCCTCGAAGGACCAGCGTGAGAGGAAGACCCCTTTCAGCTCCTTTGCTCCAAACCAAGTGCTCCTTGGCGTGTGAATTTTAGATTCATCGAGAAGGAAGCAGTCCCGCGCTGAGTCGCTCGACACAGCTGTATTTGTTTATGCGGGACACACCTCGATCTCCCTTTCCATCGCGATAACGCCGAATTTTAGCCCGTATGTATTACAGGCATGTCCTTTCTCCGCGGGCACGGCCATACAAACCCCAACCCTATATCCTAAGCCAAACTTCGCTGTCCGTTCCAACTCGTTATCTTGAAGTATGTTTGCATAGACTGACGTCAAGAATCTTCTGCGGACGGCCATGCCCTGGGCTATCTATCAGACCAGCCCCCTGGCTATTTATCCCTGCGTCCGCCATTCACCGAGGAGATTGAGAGTCTGCCAGTCCCTCCATCCAAACCGTTTTTTATGTTACCCTGCGAAGTCTCGCAGCCCCTGTTCGAGTCGCACCTCGTCGTTAAGAGCTCACAAGCCGATCCCCCTTCCTGAAGCCTTCCTGTTCAGAGGAAAGCTTATCGAGCCACCTTCTTCCTAAAGAACTGGGCGACACCGCTCATCTTGCATCTTCCTTAAAGACTCCCGCTACTCATATCTGAGACTCCCTGCCCTGCCGCAGAACCGTCTCGTGTCAGAGATTCTATCTCTCTGGAGCAAAGAAATCTCGTTCTTCAACAAGAAATACTCAAAACTTCATCTACGAGTCCTCCTCGTCAGGACTCACAAAAGTATCTCATCGATGACCTGTGCCGTTAGTCTCCCCTCTCTGAATACCACTAAGCTTCAGGTGAAGCGATTTTGCGTTAAAATCTCCTGATTATATCCCACGTCAATCGAATCGTCATACACCCCCTTTTAAATTGACTTCCCGTTCAAACTTAAAAAAATTCCCATTGTTCGAGTTAACGATGATTTTGAACTTTCCGCTTAGCTCTGTCATATTGTAAACTGTCACGATCCAATCAACCATCCTTATTGATCAATTTGTTCCCCATTTTGTATATATATATACATATATTTTTCCTTTTATTATATATATTAAACTTCTCTGTTGGGGCCTTGTCTTTATATATCCTTTGAACTGCAACTTGGCAAGCCATTAGATAAATCCCGGTCAATCGTAAACGCACTCTTTAAAATCAAGGAGGCGGCCCTCACCCCTTGAATTGCCACAAAACATATCACAGAAGGTCTCTGGTCGGCTATCTGCCCATGCTTGTGTTTGCGCGCTTTCTCCGTGCGGGTCTTTATAGGCATACCTCAATATTTATAAACAGTGACGACGACGATTAGCAGAATTTTGTTCAGTCGTAGATATTAGCAATTAACTGAATGAAAACAGATAAATTTGTCAAAACCATACAAATTGAGATGATACACTCTTAAATTGGGCTTAAGATGAAAAGTAAAATACTTTGACACGGAGACTTAACTTTCGTGTGACATAAAAACGGAAGATAGAAAATAACAAAAGATAAAAGACGAAAACCGAATAATACCTATGATACACGCAAAATATTGAAAAATATAGCAATATTAATTAAATGTAAAGGTTAGAGCAACGTCATAAACACCACGAAAAAAGCCAACAATGATATGTAGTAATGATAAAATAGAAATGACCATTTGAACCACTTTAAATCATGTTGGCGATTAACAGGCCCAAACCAAATCATCGCATTCCATCGATTTCATGAGAGAATTTTCCACCACAACGTTTCACTTTCTGGCGAAGTTATGTCGATGCAATTAAGCGCCTGTAATAGGTTTGTTATTGAAGGTGTGACACTTCATAGAAGAGAAATCCAAGTGGCACGAATAACACAGTAACATTATGAATGTAATATAAAGAATTATAGAATCAAGCATCAAAATTCTCTTTGATCATTTCTATGACTAGTGAGAGGAAAGGTAATGAGACCAGAAGAAAAATTTTAGAGATAACAGGTTGGTTGACGTGCTTTGAATTGCAGTAGCTGAAAGTAGGTTCCAAGTTGAAACGATTTTATAAGTGTGTAATTTCCACAGACAGAACCTCAACTTATCTTCATTCAGATACTTGACGGGTTTCTTGGCGGACGCAGGTTGGCCACTCCAAACAGCCTGGGGTCAAACACGTAAGCAAATTCACAACAATATTTGTATGTATACGATTTAATTTAAATTCATTGGCATTTGTTCTCGAGCTATTTACAGATCATTATAAAGCGAAGCTTGTATAAATTGGCTGCGAAGGCGTCTATGTTCTAGCGAGAGTAGAAAATCATCTTCTTTTCCTCTTCCGAAAAAGGTCCTTCATTATTATGGGATACAATGCACTGTAGCTCTTTTTACAATATTCTTCTCTCTTACTTCCCTTTCTCTCATGCCCATCTAAATAACCTAAACGATGCAACTTTTTGACAGTATTCCAAACTTTCGCCCATCAAAACACTCATGAAATAATGAATTAAATCAACCCATCGTATACCACGAAAACTATCCATTCTGTGCACCAAGAAGCTCAAACTCCCTTCATTATTACTACTAAAAAATGGGAATGAATCTTTTTTCTATCACACAGGCGATTTTATTCTCTTTTTCATTTCCCTAGTTTTCTCTTTACTACATTGTTTCTCAAGATGGAAGAAATGCAAGTCATACTGTGACAGTATTCCAGCTCTGGACGAGAAAACTTGACCACGAGAAGAATATTTTGCTTTTCATCAAAGCATTGAACTTTACACTTTCAAAATGAACTCGAGAAATTTAGACGAACTTTGCAGTTCAATAAATGTTTGCTTCTTTGTTTTAGACGTCAGCAGTATTATTGGCAAATTTGTTTAAGTCAGAAGCGAAGCAAGTTAGATTGTATTTTAAAAATGAATAAATTAACCAATTTGGATTTGATTTTATTCCTAGAGGAAAAGATAAGGAAAAATATAATGAATTGTATTTATTACGAATGCAATCCGCGAAGGTAATGTAAGATTTAAAGGCATATGTAAAAAATGGAACAATTTTCACTATAGAAATATTTAATCATTAACATAACCTCTTTCAATCTGTCAACAAATGGCATTCTCGTAAATTTCTTAAGATTTTATACAAAACTAAATGAAACTCGTTTCCACGTCCTCTCTTGATCTCAATCTAAGTTCAGGCAAATGCTTCTATCATCCTCTGAACAAGTGATAATCAGAAATAACAACGTCAGCAGAATTTAAAGGAAGGATAAAGCAATATTTCTCAACCGAACTCTTACAAAACTTATTTGTCATTCGAAATGTGCGAGGACGAGGATTATCTTGATGGAGGATGACACCCCGTCTGTTGATTAAGAAGGATTGCTTTCGGTCAAAACATCTTTCGAAGGAAGAACCTGATTGCAGTAGTGTTTAGCTTTATTTGTTTGATTGTTTCATAACAGTTCATAATTGACAAATATTTCAATATCCTTCCATAGCCTCACAATGATCTTTTTTTGAACGAAGTCCTCCTCTCGGATGATGGGAAATTTTGCCTTCTGGAATGATCCACGAAGGGTGGCATTTACTGGATTGATAAAAGATCCACTTTTCCTCACCAATAATAATCCTGCCGCAAAATGATGCCTGAAGGTTTTGTTAAGGCAATGACTGTCATCAAGCAACAAGCTACCCGATTCGCAGTGAAGAGTTCGTGTAAGACCAATTTGCCAATCACTAGATATTTTCCAACCATTTCAGTTGGCGTAGTGCAATTGTATGTTTATCTTAAATTGTTCTGTGAGTTTTCTAGGAAGCTGTAGCAGAATTTGCTGTTACAACAGCTTCCAACTGTTTGGAATCACACATTTTACACGACCTTCTTTTGTTCTATCTTTTAGACTGAAATCCATAATTCGGAAACAAGAAAACCATCTCCTGCAACTTCTTTCATTCATCCTCACGAGTGTAATGAATGGATTTTGTCGCTCTACTTGCATTGACACCTTTATTTTAACTAATGAAGTAAAACATGTCTAATGTGAACTTTAGCTGGGACGAACATAGGGGTGAATACAAAGGGGATTATCAACAAGAATTTTATAATTCGAAAAAAGAGGTATAAGTTAGTCATTGTTGCATTATTAAACCATATAAAGAGGCACTACTTCATAAATACTGTCTAAAACCTTATTATAGAAAATCGGACATTACTTTCGGTCCAACCTGATATTTCATGAAATTTAGCTAAAAATATATATTTTTAAATTTATTATAAAGCGGCACAAACTTTCGGGTTTTCCTAATATATTTTGCTGCAGGTTACTCGCCCATGAATTCTGACGACCATTTTTGCTCAAGAAATCCAAACGCTTGCATTAATTATGCGAGACGCTTTAATATCGTAATAAAATTCTCCGCTACTCCAAAATTTGAGAGGAATAAATTTTCAGCCTTAATTAATTATTATAAAAGAATAAGAGGTTAAGCATGAGCTTGATTAATGACAATTCAAGATGAGGTGAGGTGAGGTGAGTGAGTATAGAAGTGAAACGGACAAGAGCGACTTACATCCTGACCTGAATAAAAGTGACTTCTCGATTTCTCAAAATCCCCACAATGTCTCTTAACTTCGATTTAATTTATAATTCAATGAAAGGCTAATTTATCACGGTCATTTCTTCTTTACCATTAGTGTTTGAGAGAATTAAAATACGATTCTTTTAGAAAAAAGTTTCAATTTCCTCGTCTCGTGATTGGATAAGCTTTAGTAGCGGCATTTAATTTGGCTGCCTTCATTATCAAGTTTCAATTGAGGCAACGTGTATAAGACTTATGACGATCAAATTTACGATGACTCTCCTCAATTTCTTGTGAACTTAAAGTGGGTATGCCAAATGTCACCTCTTTAACGGCAGTTGCAGAAAATTGTTGAAGTTTTGTTAAAATAGTTTACTCGGGTAAGAACATTTGCGTCTAGACTACACTCAGCGACGGGTCACAAGCTATCCTATGTACACTTAGGAGAAGTGTTCTAAAATCTTATCTTTAATATTATTTGCTATATTATCTGCGAAAATATTGACCATTGCTTTCGCCCTTAAATCAAACGAAAATTCTTTCATTATTAATAAAAAAGAAATATACCGTTGTCCTTAGTGTTCACACAACAATTCAGCGTTTGGGTTCCTTCCCACCCACAATAAAGGTCATCAAGTTTGGCTCAGGAAGATTTATGCAATATTCCTGAATCAAGCTGATTTCCTCTTCTTTCGTAGTTACGGCCGAGGAATTTAAGGTGTATTGTAAGAGGGTTACGGGCTCATTACAAAGACCTTCCTAGAGTCCAACTTCTCCTCGTGAGAAACTGCTCTACACATTATCAGGAGGGTAGAAAATATTGTCATCGTCCCTCCTGACAAATGTAGAACAAAGGATCTGGTGAAAACTCAATATTACGACGGAAATCACACTCCTTGATTGAAGATGAATAGAATTACAAAGTCTTTCATTCTGCCAAATATCACGAACAGAAGTAGAGCTCACAAGATACATCATCGGGTTTCGCCGTAATAAACTACCCTAACATTTCATTATAATATAGAGTAATTTGATATTAAAATATCCATAATATATAAAAGGAAGGGAAGATAAATTTTTAAAGTCTTTTCAAAAATGAGTTTCGGTTAGGAGGTGATTTCGGCCATTCCGAAAATGTGTTTCTTTTTTGGCATCATTAGAATGTTAAAATCCAGAGTTAGTTTGTATTTGGGAGAAGAGAAAAGCCACAGATTCCTCCAAAACGGGTGGACTCCATGTGGAATATTTCAAATTATGATGCGAAAAAAGAGAAAACTATGAAAGTCACCCTGAAAACGTTGGTATAATTTATTTGAGTAAAATAATTGAAAACACTGATTTGGAAGATACTAAAAAAATTCATCTCGCAGACGATCTAAATAGCAAAGATCGGGACCTAACTGTGAAGAGATAAACTTGAATTTTGTAACATAAATTTTGTAAATAAAATCAAACTGCTTTTAAAAATTTTATTTGTGTATATCCTTCATCAACAACGATAGACATGATGTATTTTATCTGGTATGACAGCAATGACAGGAGGGACCACCACCGAAAATTTAACTCGAATATTTCTTAACGACATAGGGCTGTCACCGCTAAAATATCGATGTAGGAGAGTTCGAGTAAACTCAAACGACGAGAGAAAGTTTTCGATTTGCCGTTTCAAGATGGGTCAGAAGGGGCTGGCAGGAGAAAGGTTGTTGTCTCTGCTGGGTTTATTCAATTGTTTCTTACTTGCGATATTATGTCTATTTTCGTATACTATTTTAGCCTGTTTCTTACATACATACAAAGAAATATCATTGTTCATTTCTATAAGTTTAATGCTGTATTTCCTCTGCAAGGACAAACCTTGTGGATGAATTAAGAATTATTGTTATTTTTGGGTTCAGCAATTCTCTAGTTTTACTAGTAAATTTAAGCTTTTATTGGTTTTCACCCGTTTCCCTATACGTCTACACATTTGTGAAGACATTGTTCCCTTCTGCTCTGTCTGTTCCTCTGTCTGTTTCTGAAAAATCAAACTTCCTTCTGCGAAGGATCTTTAATTTTAAGGGAGAAAAGGAAAGTTGTAGAAGTCAAGAAGTCAAGTAATGGGGATAGGATAGGATTTGCTATAAAAAGCCTCGATGAATGCACCAGAGTATTATCATGGTGGAAGAATGAAATAAGGCAACTTTCCTTCCCTATTGTTTATTCGACAATGCATTCTTCATTTTCTTTAATAGTCACACGCGATAAGCCATAGTAATTAGTAATTTTCCTCCAAGAAACTCAATCAAGTTTTACTTAGCTGCACTCCACCTAAATATCCCATCACCTTCTTTGTTTATTTCTTTCCCTTGAGTTTGATGGGCCACGAAGAGCCAAATAGAATCCTTTTTTATTCCTTTTTGCCCTCAAGATCGAATTTATTAATCTAAGTTTTATTCCCTGCAACAAACGTTTGACTTAATATTTCTTTCTTTCCAATTTTATCCAAAATGTTGAACGAAAGATCAGCCATTTGATTACTATTATATTTACAAAAATCTTTTAGCACTGATGAATCAGGTAGCTTCCTGAACCAGTTTAATTCCTCTCTTCACTTCACGTATGTAAATTTAAGGCTAATTTTGCATTTTTTTCCGAACAATTTTCAGTTTTATTTTCTTTATCGTCAAAATTCGGGGTCTTTCGTTTCTCTCCTCATCCTTCCGATTTTCTTTCTAAACAATTCAAATGCATTTGTGCCTCTACAATTAAATGATAAAATTAATGCGCTCTTTACACTGGACTTAATGGTGTCTGCTCTTCTTTAGCTATTAGTTATGACGTTCTTTATCTTATTCAAAATTTAAGCGAAACATTTTCGTTTACTCTTAAGAGAGAAAAATAAAAGTAGAAGAGAGAATTTAGAGTAGTACTGGATAAAAAAAAAATAAAGCACTTTAGAGCGGGCAGGGATTCCAATCTGATTAAATTTTACTTAAAGTATTCATGGGAATATTATACAAAGGAGCAGGTTCGCAACCAAGAGTATAAGTCTCCTTCACGCGTGGTTGTGGTCAATTTGATAGACTTCTTACCGTGAAGCGATGACCAAGATTTGGTATTCTTGCATTCCCCATCAAAATGAAGAGCTTAAATTTAAAGTTCGGCAGCCTCACTAATCCACTAGGATGTTTCTTTTACTTAATTTGGTAAAACTGCAATTATATTTAAAGTCCAAGTCAAATATTGCCTTACGTCAAGAACTACCCACTAAAAAAATGTAAAATTATGTTTCCAAAGGCTGTTGCATTTACAGTCATCTTTCATACATGTCAATTCCACTAAAGGATATCTTTAACGCGTGCTTAAACATCGGTTACTTCTCTGATAGCTATAAACTAGCGAAAACTATATTCATCTTAAATCCAGGAAAACCAACATACCACCTCAGCAGTTAAGGGCCAATATCCTTATTAAACTTCATGGGAAAAGTCTTCGAGAAAATCCTTCACAGAAGACTAAAAGAATATCTTGAAAAAAATTACCTTTATAATGATTATCAGTTCGGATTCAGAAGAGGTAGAGAAACCACAATGGCACTTGGCGTAATAACAGAGAAAATATCAAAGGCCAAAGCGGAGAATAACTACATCGATCTGGTCTGAGATATGTAGCAAAAGCATTCGACAAACTATGGATAACAGTAATGCAATCTTATCTTAAATCTCGAGATGAATAGCAATATGGAGAAAATTCTCTGTGATTATGCTACAGACACAAGAGCATTTTTGAAGATCAATTGTTATTCAGGACCAGAATTTGAATTGGATGCTGGACTCCCGCAGGGAGGCTGTCTCAGCCCCAAGCTGTATTCAATATACACAGCAGACCTGCCACCACCAATAATGCCTGGTTACATAAACATACAGTTTGCCGAAGAAATAAGCCAACTCGTCGTCACTCCGTATCGTAACGAGCGAATTCAGACAAGGAGAACAGGTTTAGAAATCAGCAACATCAACAACTACGAAAGGGATTGCAAGATAAGGACAAAGAGGAGAAAATTTACAATAAACCCAATCTTCAGGAACAAAACAGCTGAAATTGTAGTTAAAGATCAGAACTAAAGATATCATAGTGAGGGCAAAGTATAACAAGAAAATGCTACAAACAACATATAACGGAGAGGATAAACAAGGCAATTCCGATGCTTAACCTACTGTACAATCTAAGAGGGTTAGGAATGAAAAATAAAAGAAAAGTCTATCTTGCACTAGGAACAGAGGAACTACTATACCCACCAACCCCTGTCAACGGTAAAACAAGGTCCAAAGAATTGGAACTCCAGATAATACAAAATTAAGCTCTCTACCTAATCATCAACACACGTAGGAGAGAGAGGAGAAGACTACTAAAACTACACCAAGAAGCAGGATAAGAAATGCTCAATATCAACATCAGGAACAGAGCGGAGAAAATATGGAGGAAGATAGACGATCTACCTCCGATATTTGCAGAGCACATAAACACCTGACCTGGAGTCGCCTTTAACACTCAATTTCCCAGCGGCAGTCAACAACTGATAATCAAGGAGGTTCCCATGTTTACTTAAGTAGAAATTTAAAAAGAGAGAAGGAACAAGAAAAGATAAAGATATTTACCCGACTATATACAAAACCAGCCAACGAAATAACCAACCAAGACACCAGATTGATGCCCTAATAAAGACAACCGAATTTAAACAACCTCAATAGGAAGAAACAACCGACTAAAAAGACAACACAGATCAAAAGTGTAAAAATAAATAAGTTGAACAAAATGAACCTAAAGTGTAATAAGTGAACTATATTAAAAAGTTAAAAAAAATTTATAGTGAATTGGAAGTTAATAGCAAAACAAGTAAACAAAGTGAAACTAAAGTGAAAAAGTGATAACAACAAGAGAAAGTGAAACAAAGTAGGAAAGTAAAAACAAGTAACATAACAATACGCAAACAAAGCTCAGAGCTAAAATAACTCAAAACGGCATGAATGCTACAATAAACACGTAAATAAAAGATGAAGAGAATAACGGAACAGAGATTAGGCGGGCCTCCCGCTTCTGTATGAGGAACATAGATGCTAAAGTCTCATAAAGGAACTAAGCCTAATGAATGATGAGTAAATGCATGGCAGTAGTTCGGAATCTACGTTAATCATGGCAAAGATATTCTACTCTTTCAACTTTTGACTACCGAGGTCGCTCAATTTGCCTCCTCACTAATCTGTCCTCTTTTGAATCACACTTTTCTGTCTCTCCCTATAAACCTTTTTCTAAAGCTTGTTCCAGTCTTCCCATTAAACACTTCACTATGGGTTAACTTGAACTGAGAGTCAGAAGTCTGGGGAGTTTCTCCAGGAGCAAGTCGGCTGGGGGCCTCCTTCTCTTCTGTGCCCCATCCGATCGTGGAAGGGGTAAAGAGAAGAGGTGTAACCGCGAGCTGTAACTTTTCTCCCCTTAAAAAAACCGCATTATTAGACTTCGAAAAAATCTACAAGAAAATTAAGTTCAATGAAAAGTTCACAGCTGCAAAGGAGGAAAAGGCGTTTGGAAGTCACCTCAAGAGAATGCTATCGACTTTTATCTTTTCCCAACAGGGGCTTCAAGAACAAGATCTATTTTGTACGGAGCAACGTATAGCTAACTCATAATATAGTATTGCAGACTGGGGAGCTTAACTTTCTATTTACGAAAGAGAAATACTACAAAGCACGAAGTTTATCTTCCTATTTACGAAAGAGAAATACTACAAAGCAGGAAGTAGGTCTTCCCATAAATAAGGTACAATGTGTAAAACCGTTTAAAATTTTCCAACGAATGTTTATTAGGTTCGACCCCCACAGTACTACGGCCCAAGAAAACGGAGTATTTAATCCATAATTAATATCTACGCCTTACAATTATAAACATATATATATATATATATATATATATATATATAAATATATTTTAATATTTTATGGTTTACTGTGAACCAATTAAACAGGCCTGCGTTTGAAAAAAAAATTTATATTCCCCAGGATTTCTTTGTGGTTTCTTAATGAATCCAACCTCCTGACCTCAAAAATGAATGTATATTTGTTCAATCAGGTCAGATTTTCTCAGTACAGCATACACCATTTTCATTGAGATTTCCTCATTTTTTTTGAATTAAAAAAAAAACCCTCTCTATCTAATAATGCATTATTACTGCTATATCATATAAACAGGAATACACGTATGTAAACTATAATTCTTTTAATAAACAAAAAATAAAAGAATGCAACATAATAAAGAAAATAATTATAATTTCGAAGAACAGACGCCCTTGACGATTTTCGTTTATGCCTGTCATCTGGTGCATCACGCTTCAAACACCAACAGTAGTCAGCAAGCATGTTTCCGTTCCATTTACACTGGAACCTAGATTCCATTGTTTTTATGTCCTGGTGGAATCTTTGCCCCTGTTCTTTACTGTAATCCCCGCAGTGGTCGAGAAAATAATCCAGATGGTACTGTAAAAAGTGTATCCTTATAGACATTCGAGCTGCCAAATATTTGAGACTTGTTAAGAGCTGATTGACCAGGGCAACATATTCTTGTAGGCTTCTTTTATTGCCTAGAAAATTGTTAACTAGAGCTTTGAAAGCTTTCCAGGACTCTTTTTCTATGTCCTTCATTGATGCATTAAATTCCTGATCAAGTTCCTGATTTGAAGTCCATCAAAAATTCCCCCATGGAGCTTAGCGTCACTGATTTGTAGAAATTTTTGAAGAAGAAATTTAAAAGCTTGGCCTACTTTATTAAGGGTTTTGACATAATT
Source organism: Ceratothoa steindachneri (assembly GCA_963969495.1). Taxonomy (NCBI): domain Eukaryota; kingdom Metazoa; phylum Arthropoda; class Malacostraca; order Isopoda; family Cymothoidae; genus Ceratothoa; species Ceratothoa steindachneri. Next base: position 150,146,070 of record OZ018317.1, on the reverse strand, counting down.
TTTTATTATGCCAAGCTTTATATGCAGTGGAGGGAGGAGTATTTTTTGAGGAGGCACTAAAGGTTCAGCTATCACATTGTTTGATCTAATTCTAAATGCTTCTCGTGGAGGCCAAACCTTCTTCTCATAGTGCATACTATCTGCACGACTCTCCCATAATCATAGGAAACAGGGATGCTTCGTGTAGCCTGTTTGCGTTTTAAGCGTAGGAGACACTCCTTGAAAAAATTTTAGCACGGTATGTAAATTCAGTGTAATATTTCTAGAAACAAATTCAAAGAAATATTTCTTAAAACAATAAGAATATGAATATGTACTGAAAAATACTGTATGCCGATGCATTAAATTATCGTATTGGAACTAATTGGATATATGTACATCTTATTTTGAGTTTATTGAGTTGCGTCGTATACCTTCTCAATTAGGATAAGTTTCCCATTAACCCAATATGATGCATTAACCTATAGGGACACACTTCAACAAAAAATATAACTAAAAAATGACTCATGATTTCCAGATTTGCATTCTTGTAAAATGTAAGTTGACCAAAAGGTGTATACAAGTATTAACAATTTAAAATGAAAATGTCAATATCAAAAAGCTTAGAAATGCCAAGTGTAAAATGATCTTACCTTTAATTCACCACATATCCTCCACTTATAGCTAGAGTAATTTATTGCATCCAGCAATTTTTTCATATTTTCATAACTTCCAGTAAGTTGGAATGAATGGCCTATAGGAACGGAAGCTATCTTGTTACCAATATTCAGTAACACAGGTTTTAAACTTCTACTGGAGGAATCTATGAACAGTCTCCATTCTAATGGGTTGTAGGGAATTCCAAGGGCCTCAACAAGTCCTTTAATATTGGCACAGTATACTAAAGAGCTGGAAGAATGCTGTAAAAAAATAGCTTCGAAACTCTTGTTCTCTATTTCTGTACCCCCCTAAATGTTGTTTTTTAAGCGAGAAGATTACTTTCACGAAGTCGAGAGCCAAGAAGTTGTGTATTTGCCTTTGAAACCCCCAGATCCCTGGTCAGGTTATTCAACTGAACTTGGTTGAATGGTATTGCAACCATATCATGTGTGGAATCCTGATAAGACTTAGATGTGTCATAATCTGCGTCAACTTCCATATTAATCTCTTCATGTACCTCTATATGTTCAGGGGAGAAGGTATAGGAATTCCTGGGCCATGGGGCAGGGGGTTGATGGCAGAAGGAACATCCGGATATGCCACACTATGTTTATTCTTCTTATTTATACCTGTGGAAAATATAATTGCATATTACATCAGGGAATTGATTTGGAGTTGCAGATAGTACATAAATGTTGAGTAAAGGATAAGTTCACGCTAAAGTGAACTATGTTAGTTTTTAATTTAATGATAAGTCTTTGCATAATAATGACATTTTCAGGAGCCAGTATAATACAAAAAGCTTAAATACTTGATACAATTCTCACCTTTAAGATTTGTCATGCAAAACTAGCAGTCCGTAGTGTAGTCCTGGCCATCTCTCCATACCATGGGAACACCAAAAGAGAGGGACTTCTGTTCGCCCTGAATCCAGCGTCTTAAACTTATGTAGCATCCCTTGCAGCAGATATGTGGTGCAAAACTTTTATCTTGATCTCTTAGCCTTACTCCAAAATATGCATGATACAAAGATTTAATTACAGGAGGGATTGTACTTTGCTGCTCGGGAAAAGTCACTTTGCCGCAAACATAGCAAAATCTGTCGGAGCTATTCTTACATTTTCTGTTCATTTTTACCTCAACCACTATTATTATTATTCTTATTATTATAATGCTAAGCAATTTTTAACCTGCAAAATATAAACCTATTTGCATAATTACTTAAAATGTGCACAATATTTACTGCGAATAGAGCAGTGCCAAAACTATTGAAATTTTATGTAATATAGGAGATGTATAAACTATAAAATTATTATCACCCCCTGTATCGCAAAAAACTGAAGGTGATAGAGAAAAACGGATGACAGATTCGGATTTAGGAGGTCAATTTTATTAAGAAACACTATAGAAAACCTAAGGTACATTTTTGACGCAGACCAGTGCTATAGAATTTCATAAGACTTCGATTCTATAATGTGGTTCCAGCACCTCGAGAGTTGGCCGCGAGAACATGGAGTTTCGTTAATACATTTTATGAATAAACTTAAATTCTCAAGTACTTTATAGCGTTCGGACGCAGGAACTGCAGCACTTAAATGCAAACAAAATTATGTTTGCTTGGGTGTGTTTGCGCCACTAATTTATTTTGTGGTTCCTTTACTTCTATCATTGGCTGTAGTATAAGTTAATTATATTTTTAAACATACCTAAAGCTTTGTGCGCGCTCCCACAACATTATATACTTGCGTATTTCATTTGTTATTCTTGACTGAATAACATAGATTTCGAGGAGTCAGCAGTCCTGAGATCCTTTGTATAACCTATGTTATGCCAAGCGATTTAACAACATTGATTAAATCATTCCACATGAAGTAGCTGTAGTTTCATGTCGCGAACTAAGAACACTTGTATGTACGTTTCTTTGTGTGTAAACACCACACCACTTTCCCTAATTAAAAATAATTAACTTTATAATGATGTCTACACGAATATTTGTACAAACCCAAAATTACTATATTATTCTCATTACTGTACCTTTTTTTTTCACTATATACTCTTTTCATTTTTAAAACTAAATAGGCACTGAATATACACTATAGAACAAATTTACACTCGGATTTTTACACTCTTATGTTATTAATTTTGAACACTTGCACTTCCCGAAGGAGAGAGTAGTCCTCCGATGAAAGGACTGCAGCTTGAAGTAAATCGACTGTCTCGTCTCGTGAGGTAATGCAACCAGAATATGGTAAAATTTCGTTTGTTCTCATGGTATTCTTAAGATGTGAAATTGCGCCTCAACAATTTTGGATCATCCTGAGATTGCTGCGTAAATTAAAAACAGGAGGTCTGATGGAGTTCTCGTTTGTGAGACGCACTTCTTGGTGTGGAAGAAAATAAGCAGCTGGTTGATTGATGACGTTATTCCTTCAACGAAGAGGGGTCACCGGTTATAGGGTCTGAGGTGATCAACCGCTTCCTTATGGGAGGAAGGAATATATATATAAATATATATATATATATATATATATATATATATATATATATATATATATATATATACATATATATATATATATATATATATATATATATATATATATATATATATATATATATATATATATATATATATATATATATATATATATGGATTCTTTATTACTAGGTATATAGCTGAAATAAGCTTCGAAATGGCGAACAGCAAATATAACTTTTCTTCATGAATAATAATAACTTTTCTGACTCTGTTTTTCCTAAAAGTCCCCCTATATAAATAGTTAAGTCATGTATTCATAACACTACCAAAATTCAACCAATGAGGATTGATTAACATTTAATATCATACGTTCATTTTTGGAGTAACAGCCTTAGCGTTAGCAGATTCACCAATCAGCTTTTAGACATAAGGACTTCAGTAAATGTCCAATCAGCGCCATGATAGATTTAAATTGTTACTAACGCACAATCCGTTTGCACATAAACACGCCTGAAATCCATTTTCGGAATTTGGACTGATCTGGTGGACAGAAATGAGTTGCATTCTCTTACGCTGGTAAGAAATTTTTTCCTTTCATAAAGTCAAAGTGAGAAGTGAAATTTTCATGGCATTCTACGAATTGTGATAATACGTGAATATTTTCAGCCGCGTTTTGAACCCAGTGGCGGGGATTGACTTCTCTTCGCTTAACATGCCTTCCCAAACCCTTAATGCGTCCCTCTTGACTACGGAGGAACTCTAACCTTTGTCGGACTTTAGAAAAGCGCCTCCGTTAAGGTAAAGTGCCTGTTGGGGTAAAAAAAATATATATTTTTGGCTTCGGTCAAGACATTCACTCTAAGAAAAAAAAGATTTTTAAACCCTGGTGATAGACTCTTACATACACACATACATAGTCAACACACAAACGCTCACTGAATTGGGGATCACTCCGTGGAAGAAATTTCACGCGGAGGTAAAGAAAAGCTTCACTTGGGGGGCTAAGTTTGCTGAAGTCATAAATTTCAAAGATTACACTCATCTCTTTAAGATTATCTTCTGCGACACGGCAGTGGCAAACAAGGATGCGGAGGGAGGTATGCTCCTTTTGATCTGCTAAATCTACCTTAAGTAGATCGAACGTAAGGAATTTATCGACCTCCAGGTGTGCTTTAAGTGGTATAAGTACGAGGAGCACACCACAGCCGCCTGCCCCAGGGGTACCGCTCTTATATGTTCCATCTCTTCTTCAGATACACATTCATGGAGGGAATATAATAGTACCTCCTTGAAGTGTCTAAACTGTGCAGGAGCACCTAAGACCCTATCCATGGCTTGCCTAGTTAAAAAAGAAAGGATTAAGAAAACAAGGATGCGGAGGGAGGTATGCTCCTTTTGATCTGCTAAATCTACCTTAAGTAGATCGAACGTAAGGAATTTATCGACCTCCAGGTGTGCTTTAAGTGGTATAAGTACGAGGAGCACACCACAGCTGCCTGCCCCAGGGGTACCGCTCTTATATGTTCCATCTCTTCTTCAGATACACATTCATGGAGGGAATATAATAGTACCTCCTTGAAGTGTCTAAACTGTGCAGGAGCACCTAAGACCCTATCCATGGCTTGCCTAGTTAAAAAAGAAAGGATTAAGAAAATAAAATACTAAAAAACAGGCTGAAAAAGCTAAAGAAAACAGCACCTATACTAAGGTTGCGAAAGCTGCAATTGCGGAGTCTAGGAAAAGCAAGTCATACCTGCAGGTCGAAAATGAAAACTCGACGAAAATTATGTGTTGAATTTATTATGCTCACATGGCGAATCTCTCCTTTCCGGGGACCTTTGCGAAGGAGATAAATAGAATGCTGACAAATAATGGCATGCAAGAAGTGTGGTTTCCACAGAACCCACAGTCCGAAGAGGTTCTAAAATTTAGTATCATTCCCCAGTGCGAGACTAGTTGCCAGAAAATTCACACCCCAGGCAGCTCTCCTACTCATTCCAGGACCCTAGGATTGAGGCACAGGGAGTGCGAGATGCAAAGCCACCCACTGAGAAAACGAACAAAGCACAAAACAAACAAACAAAGCAAACGAACATACAAACACAAGCGGAAATGTAAGTTTTGGTGAATGAGACTGCGAGACCCGATAGAGGAGCACTTTCGCCCCGCTCCCGGAAAAGCTCGCAGCCACAAAGATGTCCGAATTGGTTCTCTTCTTGTAAGAGGGAATCTAGGCACGTATACCACTCAAGAAAGATAAACTTGAAAGTCTTCGTCGCCGAAAGGTCCCTTTTTCCAAAGGAGATGGATGTTCTTGAGTAATATCCGGAAGATACAAATGGGAATTTTCGTCGGACGACGACAGTGAAAAACAAGTCGAAGAGGCTTTACTCCAAGCTTGATGAAAATAGCTCCTGAAACCTTCAATACCCTCACAGACGACGAATACAGGAAAAAAACGAAATGTAAAAACGATTACGCCACCAAACACTCCACAAAGGGCTAAGCTCATAGGAGAATAAGTTCTTACAACAACACATATACAGGAGTCTTACCTGAATAAGACAATGGACCAAATAAAAATAGTGTATTTTAATTCAAACGATTGGACCGAGAAAACACTACTTTATGGCAACATAATACGACAAATTGATCCACACTCTATTTATTTTACAACACGGGGTAAATACAGAAAGAAACCTAATCAAAAATTTTCCATACGAAGTCATAACCAGAAATCACAGCGGAAAACGATTTGACGGTTTTGCAATTGCTGTGAAAAAAGGTAATAACTACAGACAAATAAGTGGGCTCGATGAATCTTACTTAGCTTTAGAGGTATGTACGGCAGTGGGGTCCATGATCCTGGTAACAGGGTACCAGTCTCCAAGGAGAGGGTATTTACCTCTCCATAACTTCCTGCAGCTTTGTGGTCACGGCAGAACCGTTCTTTTTGCCGGCGACCTCAAGGCGAGGAGTGCTGTCTCAAACTATACGTCGACCAACCAAACAGGCAGGAATTTCGAAAAACTTATTGACAGGCAAATTATAACAAGAATTGGACCAAACTTTCCTGCATACATCACGCCAGATCAGCCACAAAATTTGACATTAGCGCTCACAAGCACGACGTTCCCATTTAATTACTTTTTAGAATCAGGCCCTCCCGTCCCCAGCCACTACCGGGCTATCCTTGTAAAAGTCTCCACTGCTTCTATTCAGGTCCACACCCCAGAACGCAAGAGCTACGCTCCCGCCAACTGGGATACGTATAAACAACTTTTCGAAAGCTACATTCCCGACCCTTTAATTGATGCAAATTTAGAAAAAATCGACGAGGAGTTGGAAAAACTCACCAATCAATAAATAAATGCCGATAAGAAAGCTATTTTCCGATTAAATTATAAAACACTCCCGTCCCTTCTTGGACCACTAGAATGAGATCCCTCGCGAGGGAATACGGGAACGGAACAATGAAGTGAACTTCACTGACCCCAACAACACTACACACAGACGAACACGACAAATACGCGACGAACTAATGACACTCATTTAAGAACAGCAGTATGTACATTGGGACAATTTAATAGGCGGACTTGACTTAGAAAACGACTTGCCTATATTCTGGCAGTCTATAAAAAGGCTACAAGGAGGACAGACAGAGACGTCAATAAAAATCAAACGACACAACACGGAAATTACTGAGACTTACAAAATCGAGAAAGAATTCAGACTAATTTGGGCATCTATTTTTAAGATATCCCTGGAGGAGAATGACAACTTCGATTTAGACTTCGAAGACAGAACCATTGCCGAACTAAACGACCAGATTATCGGAACCTATCTTCATCATTACCTGACGCAAGAAAGAAATATGGAGTGATACGGCGGTAAAATTACTGCTGAGGAACTCTCGAAAACTTTAAAATCCTTTCGTCAACGGGCATCAGGGCGTACAGGACTGAGAAGGGAGAATTTTATTCAACCCCTGCCTAACATCCTTTTGCGGCTCATGAATATCATGAATGCGTGCCTAAACGTGGGTTGCTTCCTTGACCACTGGAAGTTAGTAAACATAATATTCATTCCCAAACCCGGTAAGCCACCGAACAGTCCAGCAAATTTCAGGCCTAAAACTCTCTTAGGACTTGCGGGGAAAGTCTTCGAGAAGATATTGGCAAACAGAGTGAATACGTTCTTCGAATAAAATAATTTGCATAACCACCAACAACATGGCTTGCGGAGGAAGCGAGGAACGCACACGGCGCTAGCCATAATCACCGAGAAGATAGCAAAAAAAAAGCTGAACAACGCCACGCAAATCTGGTGTTCCAAGACGTAAGAAAAGCCTTTAACAAAGTGTGAAGAAGAGGTCTACAATATAAGATCTCACACCTGGACCTCGACCCCATACTTGAAAGCGTACTTTACGATTACGTGATGGATAGGAGAGCGTATGTACACGTAAAAGAATTCAATGCCCCTTAGTTCGAATTCGAGGCGGGGATGCCACAAAGCGGTTGTATAAGTCCCCTGCTCTATAATAAATACACAAGAGACCTTCCTTAAGCTTTAACAGAATGCTTGTTATACGTCCAATTTGTGGAAAACGTATCAATGATCTGTCGGACACCTAATCGGAATGTGAATTATATGGCACAGACTACGGCGGTACAAATCAAAAACATCAACTCTTTCGAGAGGAGATGGAAGATATCTACCAATGCCTCAAAGTTTCAGATAACCTCACTATTTCGACAAACCCTCGCATACATCTGTGTGGGGGTTGTACGCATCCCATGCTGCATAAAGGGCACGGTTCTGGGACTCCAGATTTCGACTAGTGGGTATGGGAGTCGCGTGAACAGGATCTCCACAAATGCACGGGGGGAATTGGGTGAATTTTTCCGATTCATAAACCTAAGTACATCCCCAAAATTTCAAATCTATAATATCTGCAGCCGATTCAAACTCCTGTACCCCCCGGTCCCCATAAACGCGAATCCCAAGAACCAGATCCTTAATTTGCAGAGGGTTCAGAATAAGTCTGTCTTACTTATAACGGTAACCCTAAGGCGAGAGATGAGAAGGCAGAGTGAGCTCCGTGGCGGACTGGCGTTGACCATCATATTCGTGGAGCTTCACAATAGAAAAATAAAGATCTGAGAGGCAGTGCACCGGCACCTCCCTCCCGAGTTTGTGCTCAAGCGCATGGACTTTAATGACGGAAGACACAGAAGATCATTTAGAAGTAGGAGACTGCTCATTAACAACGACTTAAACCCAACGTTCGCGTGAAATTCCGTTCACAAATTAAACACGAACAAAGCAAATCACGTTAAAACAATCTTTATTATATGTATTTCTCTTGAATTAGGAAAAAAATAAAAACAAAAATAACAACAGCAAAAACACAAGAATAGACGCAAAATCAGAAATTAAAAACTCAGCTGCAAATAGGAATTCTAAGATTTATTTAAAGAAACTATTAAAAGTTTTTTAAAAATTTTTTTTAGTAATTATCTAATATTAGTATAGGATTAAAGATATAACTCTAGCCAAGGTCATTTTCAACGTTTCGATAGGCTTTCAATTGATCACTGTGTACATGGTTGTTCCCGGACGAACTCTATTCTTAATTATTGTCAACACTCTACTGATAACTTAAAGATGAAAGCTTAGAAGAACCAATAATTTACCCATGAGGGGCACGTCTCGATGGTTTATGGGGCTCTCGTTAAATGATTTGTACAAATCACACGCCAAAGTCAAACATCTCAATCAATGTACGTTTGAAAAGTTTAATAATGTCACAACCTCCCACACATGCATTTTACCCATACACTTCTATCTCCTTTTGCCTTAAAACTTGACCGAGTAAAGCACTTCCTCAAGAGAAAATGAAAGGATTATCTTTAGTTGATCCACTGATTTTTAAAAATTTCACCAAAAAAGAAGAACACGTGTATCAAACTTTTTAGGCAATAATGTCTTATGTCACATCCTGATATACGCGTATGTTTAGCCTCTGCCGTCAAAATTGACCAAGTTAAGATGATCCTTCCCGAAAATGATCAAGGAAATCAAATACATTTCAACAGAAAAGAGACAGATTGTTTTTACTTAATCACCCATTTTTAAAGTTAAAACAAATATTTATAACTTCATAGTTTTAAGTATATATAATTTAAATACTTATCAATTAAGCTGAGAAGAAACAAACTAAAATTAATTTTGAAACCAAAAATTCTATTCAAGAATAATTAAAGGGCAACTACGATGGATAATTTAAAAACACCACACTCCTCTTAGCATGTATATGTGAGATAGTGTTCTGTAAGCATTGTTCCTGAATGTGACATTGTCGAATGTGGGGAAAGAGAGACGTAATTCGACCTTTTTACGTAAGGTTTGAGTTTAACTTAATCTGTAAAGAATTTGAAAGAAGAAAAGTTTCTTTTCCCTTTGACATCTAAATTGAGAGCTGAATAATTATGAAATGAGCGAGAAACTAAATTCGCTGATAGAGTGAACTAAAATAGCGAGCGAGATTGAAGCGAGGAATTAAACGACAACGAATGAAACAAATTAATCACCTCCTTTCATTGCAAGATGTGCAAAGAGATTTGTCTACAGTAAATTTGAAAGCATAGAAATTAAATGAAGCTATTGAAAGGATATTAGCAGAATATTGGTTCTCTCTAAAAAAATTGAAGAATTTATATGTCCACATAGATGCATTGCGATCAGTGCTAAGAATTAAAATCGACAATAATAGAAAATAAATTGAAATTAAAAATAAGCTAAATGTGACTTTAATGTTACCAGAGTATAAAAATGTAATGAACAGACGAATTTATATTAAATTATAGAATCGTCAATTAAATATCATTTCATTTAAACTCTAAAACTAATAAATAACACTTTTTCTATTAATTATTCCCTTTCTAACCTTCGTTCAATTGGGGAACACGAAAATTAAGTGATAAAATTAAATGTGACCGATCCATAAACTCAATAAGCTCTAACTTTTTTTTCACTAAATAAAACGAAAACTTGGTAAAATATATGTAAACTAGCAAACCAGTAAAGGATTAAAGCATATAGCAATAAAGGAATAAATTGACTTCAATTCTCATTGAATTTCAGGGACTCTGGGTAGAATTGAGAGAATAGAAATGAGTCAACTTTCCCTCAAAATGAGAAATAGATAGAAGGTAACTTGCATTTCTAGAATAAACTATAACTTCAAATGAAAAAAAAAATTCGTCTTGCCGGTTTGTGTTAATTATCGGTTACATTTCAGTGAGAATCAAAACAGCTAAAATCAATAAATAGTTGAACGAAAATCTATGCCCCCTAAAACTATCGGACAAAGTAACATCGAACAGATTCATTTTGAAATATAAATTAGTTAAATTTGGAGAAGGTGGTTTTCTAAACTAGTAGAAAAAAATAGTTAAATTGTGAGCCTGAGTAAAAAAGTAAAAGAACTAGAGAATTTTCGTGGAACCTGGGCAATCGACCAATTATTTAATCGAACAAACAGATCGCCAGGACTTCTAGCGTAAAATAAAAGCTTTGGTACAAGACTTATGTTTTTATAGCAAAGTTAAGGCCCAAAATTGCGTATCAATGTACATTGTGACAAAAAACTATCTTCTCTTCTCCTCGAAACCACAGTAATTATCACCATTTGGATAGGAATTAGCTAAAAAATCAAGGGAGAAAATAGGCCCTATTATTGCTACATGATCGGAAGCCGCTTAAAAGGTCATTGGAAAATCAAAGTCCCGATTCAAAGATTAAAGATTACGAGTAAATCACTTGCGACTTTTAGAGCTGACGAAACATTAAAGCAAAATAAACTAAATTGTGGGAATATGAATGGAACTATTAGGGGGGCGCGGAATATGGATCCTCTTCTGAGGAGATTAAAATTTTGTAATGGGGAAATTATTACACAATTACTCTTAAAAGATTTAAATATCTCAAAAGAAAATTAGTTGGATACTTATTAAGAAGAAATGTTAATGATGAATAATCCATATACTAATTATGGTCTTAAGGAACTTTAGGTTGAAAGTAGGAAAACTTTTAAATTAAATTTCGATACATTGGAAGAATAATTGAAAATAACCCCAACAGTAACTTCTCTCATTTTCTGTTCATTTGGCAGAACGAGAAGGTAGAGTATGAGAGGATACCACAGAGCAACCACTAAAATCACAGTTAGGTCACAAAAATCCAGGCTCTACACTTCCCCCGATGAAGAAGTTCTCTAGGTTCAATAATTCATAAACATTTAATATATTCGAATAATTAGATAAAAGTGAAATTTTCACATTTATGGCATATAACTAAACGAACATGGCGTAACGAAGGCTCATTTGAGAGATATAACTAAAGGTAAAATATATTTTTCTCCTAAATCTTCATTTATTTTTAGTTAAAAATTATATGTCGGATCGAATTTTTACATATAATTAATTTAGAGGGATTGTATAGTTAGGTGATTTGTTATATATTCAAATATAGGTCACATAAATGTTCTAAATAATCGAGTCTTGTGATATCTGGAGAAGTGTGCATCATGCACGAATCTCCAGTACCAACACAAAGGTAGACTGGTTACATATGGACTAATTGTTTTATTTGGAGAGTAAAAATTAAGGGATGAGCAAAGACTCTACACCAGAGAGTTTAACACGAGGGCTTGTATTAAAATGCGATTAAGTTGGGAAAAAATATGAAGGTGGAACATAACTGTCCGGAGTCTGAAGTATATTTGTAAGATAAATGACAACATAGAATTTATTCTAAGCGTCGAATTTCCGTACTCTAAATCTTCATCAAATTAATCATATCAATTTTTTTCAAAAAAGAACTTGAAAAGGAGTAAGTCATTTCCGATTCCAGATTCGTCTTCAAATTACAAGACAATTTTAGACATCTAAGCTCTATGATTAACCGCCTAAGAAACTCCGATTCAACTTAATCACAAAAACTAATTCAAGTTACGCAGAGTAGAGAAAGAATAAGAGATAGATGGAGAAAGTTTAGGGAACGGATTTTAAATATGGATTTTTACTGAATAGGCTGTCCATTATGGCATATTTTGTCACGGAGACGGACATACTAAATTTTTAATTCACCAATGAAAGAAGAAACAGAATTAATATTCATTTAAGGAAGTAAAGTTCTGAGTGATATAATAATATCATTAAATTTAGATTTTTAACAAGGGGGCATTATTTAAATTGCCCATCCTTAAGATTAAAGTTTGGTATTTCTCGAATTAAGTAAATTCAACATTTTTTCTTACAAAAATAATTATAAGTGTAAATTATTTGGGACTGACTGTAATCAATGACACGGTTTAATATTTTATGCAATTAAAAATATTCAATGCATTACTGGTACATTTGACATCACATGTTCATATAACTTTTGTACCAAAGGTTTTCTCATTTCTCCTAGGGTGAAGAAAGGGTAATTAAAAGATTAGAAGCGAATTAAATATGCGCCTTCTTCATTAATGTCCCCATTGAATTTGTGAGAGGGGAAGATTCCTAGATGGTCGAAAGGTAACAGTTAAAGGGTGATGTTTTGGGATAGCACTGCTTAATCGTTTAAGAAATGGCAAGAATATTAGGGATAGACCATAGAATTAATCTTAGTATTTTTAACTTTGGGGCTGTAAAATATTGACCTTCTTTTAATAAACTTGCATTAATGAGGTCAATGAGATACTTCAGGTAAATAAATATACAAGTTTTATATGCAATTTCATGTTGCAAAAAACGAGAATCACATATTCTCAATGCTCTTAACAACATAAGTACTAAAACAGGCTAAATAGCAGATGATGCGAGGAAAAATGAACATATGAATAAGAATGTGTCGGTCTCACATGACAGTGAATGTGAGGAGGTTAATGTTTACACATTTATCAAGAGAGTCTAAACTCTTTGAAAGCCACATTGAGTTGCAATGATCGGCATACCTGTACCCTAAAAGATTTTGGTTTACAATAATAGAGGGGAGTGGAAATGCTTCAAAATGATTTGTAGAGGTATCCCCTAGAATAATAGTATTTCCCTACCACGAAGATATTACTTTGGGAGAGAAAGTGAGCCATTACTCCCCCTCCCCTTTCAACCTCAACCTTTTTGGACTCGCCACCAGGTCTCCCTGAAATTCACACCAAGGCTACATCTCGGCCGTCTCTATCCCCCCCTCCTCCCTCGAGTCGGGATTATACTTTATAGGATTCGCCGTGAACCGCTTTTATGGCTCCCGCCGCTGTTCGCCCGTCTGGTGCTAAATCCCCCATTATAATAATTCCCTAACCACGGTTATATAATTAGTATTCGGAGCTTAAGTCCGTCTTATTTGTGTACCCATATACATATATATATATATATATATATATATATATATCCATATTTATTGTTGGGCCTTTTATTTAGTGTGTATGAAAAATAATTTTTTATCGTTGTGTTTGTTATATTCCTTAATTACGCAACTGCCGCTATCTATTCAAATCGCACTCTTAGAACAATAACAGTCTCACCTTGCTTGGCCTATCTAAGAGTCTCTCTCCGTGCACAGAGAGAAGAAGAACCAAAAAAGCACAAAGAGAATAGAATGAGAGAATTAGGCAGCATGAGAGAGATATAGGCCCTCAGTATAAGTCCCCGCATACAAGAATGGAGAAGATTTTTGCTTTTACTTAACGCACTTCAAGAAGATCTTCGAAGTCAACAAATGGGACTTAGAATCAGATAGGATAGCCCGGTTACTTCCCCTCTTGAATTCTCGTCTTCGCGACATATTCATTTTGCTTCCTTCCGAGGCCACCCTTGATTATTTAAACCTAAACGCAGAACTTCTTTCTGCCATTAACAGGAATCCAGAATTTTATAGGGTTAGGTTCCGTTCCGCGCGAATACAGCCAGGCCAAATCTACAGGCAATTTGGATTCACGCTTTGGTGTAACTTCTAATTCTGGCTGGATTCCGCCAAAGTGTCAAATGATTATAAATCGCTAGTTAAAATTCATCCCACGGGATCAACTAATATTGACCCTCCATTGCCAACTAAGCGCCTTCATAGCGGAAAGAAGAGCGTCTACTTGTAAGAAGTGTGTGGAAGAAGCAGACCTTCACGATTCGGGTCACGAACTCGTCCCCAAGGAGGTCAAGAAGAACCATTCCCCCTCCCCCAAACAATAGTTTGTGTTTAACCGAAGCCAACCCAAGGGCAACAACGGCTTCGTAAGAAGTGCAGGCACCGAGCAAGTACAAACCTCACTTGCCGAGAGAAATAAAGGACGTGAAGCCCCCGTTACTTCCCCCCACGCCTATCAACTACCCCTGTAGACCAATTGTATGCTTTATGTGTGGCACAACTGACACTCAAGTTACAATTGCCCCTAAAATTCTCAACTGAGGATCTCGTCGATTCACCAGGTCCACCAAATCTCGGCTGTCCTCTCGCCTAATCCACTAGCCGCATCGCTAGTGACTCCTGTTCTTTCTCCTCCGGATCAACAGGAAAATTTCCTGTTCAACGAGAGTTCCCCCGGTAGGCTCCAGTTTGAAAATAGCGCAGTAAATGGTTGCCGAGTGTCAACCATCGTTAGAGATATAAGTTCCACCTGTCTAGTAGTTTCTGATAAACTACTACCCCCCGTCAGTCCCCAGCATAACAGATTTGCGTTGGTGGACGACAGGTCAGGTCGTCCTACCAGGTGCCCAGTGGTACGGAGCCATATTCAGTGCCAGTACTTTACCGGATGGGCCGAAATAGTCGCGAACCCGATGAAATTATGCTTTGTCCTCAATAGACGGAGCACACAGCTCTCCCCAAACCCATTTTTCAGCCAGGCGTTACCTTGGCACAATCCGAAAAAGATATACCGCTTCCGGTACCCCTATTGCCCTCAGACGTCGACCTGACCACCATTGTTTAATGTGCTTAGGCGCAGAAAGATTGCCCAATTACAACTCCTGTGGGAAGAAGGAGACTGAAACGGTGCAAGGCGATTGGAAGATCGAATACACCGTGAAGGACGCGTTAGTATACCGTTCTTCTGTTGACCTGGAGAATCCCACTTCCCAACCAACGCGTTGTGTGAGCTAGAACGAATATCAAACTCGTTCTAAATATGGGTCTAGATGGCCTAATGGCCGGACATTTCGGCCATAACAAAACAGCACACCGAGATTTTAAATATTTCTTTTGGCCAGGAGCGGCCAAAGAAATTATCGACGTCTCCAAGTCACTTAAAGTCACCCCAACGGGCATGTAGCCTCGCCCCCCTTTTAAAGACCCCGAGAGTACCCAAACCCTTCGCCTGGGTCTCAATATGCCTAATAGGCCCAACTCGTCCCATGACTAGCGAGGAACGCATGTATCCCGTTGAAACCGTGTGTCTGGTCCAAATGGTGAGCGTAGAAGCATACGATAAGTATCCCCTGCCATTTCTTCCTTCTCCCCAATCGGGGCCTCACTCCAACTTAAACATAAACACCAATCTCGCTCCTCTTAAGAGGGCACAATTCCTTGCCTTATTGGAAGGCTTTGCTATGTCATTAAATCTCCGCTTTGGGCTGAATTTCACTGCCATAGCTGCTCTTCTTAACGACATGCTTAAAAGAACGGCCCCCGTCCCAGTCAATTGGACCCCTTCCGCGGAAGATCGCTTCAATCATTTAAAGGACAAGATAATCCCTGCCCCTATCTTGAGATTACCGAATCCTAATAAAACATTCGGGGTTTGTACCGATGTATCCCAGGATGGCCTAGGTTGTGCTCTCGTCCAATATGATGAGGATGGATTGGGATATCCTATAAGATACGCTTGCAGAAAGCTGTACCATTGCGAAAAGGCGTATGCCATCAAAGATCTCGTATCGTTAGTGTCGTCGTATGACATTATATTACATCAATACCATATTAGATCTATGGAGGAGGAACCGATAACTTACAGGCAAATCGACGAAGGGACATAACACCACTTATTTAGACTGAGTAGCGAGAAAGTGTCTAACGAAGTCAGGTAAACTATGGACAATGGCAAAGCTCAAGGTTATTTAAAGAGGATTGTACAAAAATATAATTTTATTCACATAAAAATAATGAGAGTATCGATGAGTAAGATTACCTCAGAGAATTGATGGGCAAAAATCACATCAGTAAACGAAGGAGGGGATTGTAGTTATAAATCAGACTATGAAGTTAAAATTAATATGTTACGGAAGGAGACTATTCACATGGGGGGAATTAACGCAATATGTAGGTTACTGGAGGGAATAGGGGTTTGTTTACAGAAGATTACGGGTTAGACATCAGAGTAAGGCTTCACGGATGTCTTCTGCACTTGAGACGAAGCCGCTCGAAGCTTTTGAGCGGGATTTTATAGTGATGAGGGTTCTCCAAAAAAAGATGGGGGGGCGGTAACGTACGGTTCAGGGGAGAGTATTTCGGGTACCCGAAAACGAAGGGCAAACGAAGATGGCTTCGAAAGGAGTTGACGAGAGAACTCGGAAAACTCTCTCATAGCGATCGTTAAATGGAATTACCTCACTAGCTGGGGTTAATTCCAATTACACAAAAATAGTTCAGCTGTCACTTTGCTTTGTTGTTAGCACCTAACTTGGAACTAGAGTAATTTTCTTGGGGTCTAGGCGAGACTTCTCAACTCTGTGTCTCCTCATGGGAGTCGAGAACTATTTATGTCCGAGACTCTCCGCGGGGAAATGGTGAGGTGGGGGGTAAGCGGGAAACAGCTCTACTCTCGAATAGCCTTGAATCTACTTGCAGAGACTATTCTAGCCCACGTAAGAGTGAATGTTGGTGGACGCGGTTTGAGGCCACTGCTTGTGGAAGGGGAAGTGGTAGGCTTACTAATTTAAGCCTAACCGAGCCTTCTACAGCGCATGGAGGTTCCGTTGTGAACAAGAGATTCCACGTGGAATTCCCTCACACATCTCCCAACCGAAAGCTTATGCTTTACAGATCAGTTGCGTAGGAAAAGATCATCCCACCCGTCAAATTAGAATTATCAAGGGGTCTAGGGAAATTCTGACCTGCTACGATAGGTGTACACACACAAATAAACGTAAATCTGAGCTCAGCGAGAAATTTACGGACATAAGCATTAAACAGGCGCAATTTCAATAAAAAAACAAATCAAAGGAGAAGATTGGTGACATTTCAGTGGAACCCAAAGAAAAAACAATTAAATGGACGCATAAATATGGGACAAAGGACTAAACAATTTAGTGGACCCAAAAAAAATCATAATTAGGAACATTTTATGAGAAAATATATATACAATTCACGTGGAAAACCTTCGCTCCCGCTGGAGTATGGATGAGGTAATCCATGGGTCCTCTAGCCTCGAAGACGGGATAGGGTCCCTTTCACAGGCTAAGGAGTAGGTCGCTACCTGTGGGAAGTAGCATTAGCACTTCCGCGCGAAGCTTGAATTTTTGTTCGCATGACTCAAGGTCCAATTAGGTCTTATACCTCTCAATAAGTCCTGCTTCACGAGATAGGATACTCATTTGTTAACTCGGGTGGACTCACGCTCGAGGGCTTTGGTT
Source organism: Ceratothoa steindachneri (assembly GCA_963969495.1). NCBI lineage: Eukaryota > Metazoa > Arthropoda > Malacostraca > Isopoda > Cymothoidae > Ceratothoa > Ceratothoa steindachneri. Next base: position 150,128,337 of record OZ018317.1, on the reverse strand, counting down.
TCGCCCAAAGGAGGAGGAGAGTTGCGCGTTCCTTCTTGGCGCGGGAAAACTTGTCGCTCCTGGGGGCTTGGAACTCCGGGTCGCAGGGGATTTCCAGGTGAACAAGTTCACGGGATTCCTGGACTGCCAGTGTAGGTGTAATCACGGGCTGGGCCACGGGATGGTCGTGCATTACAAGGTTGTGGCTGAACAAAACTGAGCAGAACTGGATTAGGGCAGCTACCCCTCCGGTCTGACCGGACATATAGTCACACTCGATGTGACAACGAATTACTGGGAAACGACTGGCTCGGCCAATGTAGTCGTGGACCCCTGCAAATTTCTTGTGTTTCGGGGCCAACAGGAGAGATTAGGACCTCAGACACTATAATACAGGTGCACCCGGTGTCACGGACGAGGGTGGATACTCGGCGACCGTTCACAGTTCTTTTCTCGCACTTTAATCCACCAGGGTTGTTCTCATCAAAGAGAAAGTTTACCTGATGGACCGGGTCTTTGGCGGGCGAGGGAGGATTGAAAGTCGTCTTAGGCGACGGAGAGGGATCAAGAAAGGCCCAGATTTGGTGAACTTGGTGAGACTGATAGTTTGCGAATCGGGAGTTTTGAGGACAGTTCGTGCGGTAATGTCCGTAAACTCCGCAGGTGTAGCAGACGATCAGGTTCTTTTGGTATGGCACAACCGAGGGAGATGAAACTAGGGGCTTAAAGTCTCGGTGTACCGATGGATGAAAGTTTTTTGGCTTCGAGGGACTAGGAGATTTTGGTAAATTTTTGAAGCAATTTAGGGGGGGGTTAGGGACATAAAATTTAGTTTAGGGAGGTGATTGGGGAACCTTTTTAAAGTCCTTAGGGTATAAATCGTGACTACCCGCGTAAACATCGGCCTCTTCCAAGCACTCCTTGAAAGTGGCGCAAACGTTTATCCTTAATGAAGGCGCAAATTCCGGGAGCCACGGCAGCTAAAAGCTGATTCCTAAGGAAGAGGTCCAGAAGGTACTCGTAGACCTAGGGAATCTTGCACGCCTCTGGCCAACACTGGAGGTGTCTTTGGGGGATGTACCCGTGTTGTCGAAAGGTTTGGCAAGGGCGGATCCTTTCCTGGCGGAATCGGGAGCGGTAGAATTCGCTATTTATATGAACAGTGGCTAGCAATTCGTACTTTATCGTGGAATAGTCCAAAGTTGCTTGCAGGGGAAGGGATACGAAGATATCCCTTAACTTGGCATTTAGAAGGGGGCGTAAGCGAACGACGCCATCATTTTTGAGATCCCATCTATTGATCTGAAAGATTATCTCAAAATGCGTGAAAAATGACCCAAAGTCCTCTCCATCATTGAAAGCCGGAAGGTGGACTGGTATAGTTTGAGGAATTTCAGCCCGGGAACCGATGGACTGAGAATCCATTTAATTTTAGCTCATTTCCAGCACATGCTGCCTAATTTGTTCGCGATCTTCCATCTCTACCTTTGTTCCCCTTCATCTCCATCTTGTTCTTTTCCATCACCTCTTCCATTTTCAGTTTGTTCTGCTCCATCTTCATCTCCATTTTCAGTTTGTTCTCCTCCATCTACATCTTGTTCTTCTCCATCTCCATTTTAACTTTGTTCTCCTCTATCTCCACTTTTAGTTTGTTCTCCTCCATCTCAATCTTCAGTCTGTTCTCCATCTCCGTTTTCATTTAGTTCTCCTCCCTTTTTCTAAGTTCCTCTTCCCTTCGCTCTGCCCTTTCGTTCCTCTCTTCTTTCTGTACGTAATTTAACAGGACTTTGCCCTTAAGACCTAACATTTCACCCTGACTCTTAAATTTTTCGAAGGATAACATTGTTACACAGTTAACTGAGAGAACACTGACACGTGAACTATCAAGGACACTACCCACGCGAAATAAATACTTCAATATTCGTGCAGGCCTTATTCACACAAAAGAATTTAATACAGTTAACTACCTCTGCTGTTTCTAAGCGGAAGAGAAAAAAATAAAATGGTCCTACCGGAATTAGGACACCAAAGACCTCAACTCTTTTGGATTAATAACCAGGAGCGTCTCCAAAATTCAAACACCATAAAAAAATAACTACCTGGGGTCTTACACAAAATCTAAATAGATTAAGGTTACACTGCTCTTCAATTAACTTGAGCTTGCCTTTTGCCAGTACAATACAAAAATTAAAATTAAAGGGATATAAGTGAATAACAACGGAACTTCTAATGTCGAAATTAAAATGATACGGGTTCGTAAAAACCCCAAACACACTTGACACCAAATTTATATAATATGCATATTAATAAATATATATGTCATGTTATGACATTATATTACATCAATACCATATTATATCTATGCGGGAGGGACCGATAACTTACAGGCGAAATGACGAAGGGACGGAACACCACTAATTAAGACTGAGTAGTGAGAAAGTGTCTAACGAGGTCAGGTAAACTATGGACAATGGCAAAGCTCAAGGTTATTTATAGAGGATTGTACAAAAATATAATTTTATTTACATAAAAATAATGAGAGTATCGATGAAAGAGATTACCTCAGAGAATTAATGTGCAAAAATCACTTCAGAAAACGAAGGGGGGATTGTAGTTAGAAATCAGACTATGAAGTTAAAATTAATATGTTACGGGACGAGACTTTTGAGAAGGGAGAATTAATGCAAATGGGTTACTGAAGGGGAGGATGGGTTGGCTTTTAGATGATTCCGGTTTAGACGTCACGGTAGGGCGTTACGGATGTCTTCTGCATGTGAGACGAGGTCGCTCAAAGCTTCTGAGCGGGATTTTAAAGTGATAACGGTGCTCCAAAAAAAAGGATGGGGCAGTAATGTCCGGTCCAGGAGTGAGTATTTCGGCCACCCGAAAACGAGGGTCGAATGAAGCGGGCTTCGACAGGAGTTGACGAGATAAGTCGGAAAAATCCCTCTGTAGCGATCGTTAAATGGAATTACCTAACTGGCTGGGGCTAATTCCAATACAGAAAAATAGTTCAGCTGTCACTTTGCTTTGTTGTTAGCACCTGACTTGGAACTAGGGAAATTTTCTTGGAGTCCGGGTGAGACTTCTTAACTCTGTGTCTCCTCATGGCAGTCGAGCACTACTTATGTCCGAGGCTCTCCCGCGGGGGGGGGGGGGGGGGGGGGAATAGCTCTTCTCTCAAATGGCCTCGAATCTTCTTGCAGAGGTAATTCTAGCCCGCAAAGGAGAATTGTGCTAGAAGTGGTTGGAGGCTCCTTCTTGTGGAAGGGGTGGGGGGGTAGGCTTACCAAATTAAGCCTAACCGAGCCTTCCTACAGCGCATGGAGGTTCCGTTAGAACAAGAGATCCCACGTGGAATTCCCTCACAGTTAGCTATAGTGTGGTCTATTCGTAACTTTAGGATATATGCCCAAGGCAGCGACAACTGCCTAGCCGATAGCTTGAGTAGGAATCCTATAGAAGACCCCCTTTCCACAACCTGAGTGTATAGTAAAACTCGCGTTTGATTCATTTTTCTAAACACCATTTCTATTTTTTGTTTCGCCTTGTTGGTGTTGTGGGTACGTACGTATAGATTAAGATATCTGTGGTTACACATATATAAATTCCCTGTAGTCTTATGTTTTTTTTGCTCTGTTGGTAAACATTAAATTTGTAGCTTTATAAGTTGCACTCTTAATAAAATTATTGTAGACACTTTTTACTCTCCAAAGTACCCTGAGCTATAACAGTCTTTAGATAGGGAGGAGTGTAGAGGTATCCCCTAGAATAATATTATTTCTCCACCTCCTAAGATATAACTTCGGGAGATAAAGGGACCGGTTACTCCTCTTCCCCCCTTTTCGACCTCACTCTTTTTGGACTCGCTGCCAGGCTTCCGCGAAATTCACACTGAGGCTACCTCAAAAGGCCGTCTGAATCTTCCCTTCACTTCCCCTCGTGTCGGTAGATTACTTTGTTGGATTCGCCGTAAACCGCCTTTATGCCTCCTGCCGCTGGTTCTCAGTCTGGCCAGCTGATCCCTGCCTTTGACACTTCACCGCAAGAAGACGCTCGGATTGTCACGGCCGATAAAGAAGGCTACAGAAAGGTCTCAATCTCTCTCCCTGTTTTGGGGAACTCTGGGTACATATGCACCCGCTCCAAGATTACAGACAGATTTAGTTAGACTTGACTTTCCCAAACGGAGTTCAATTCAACGAAGCACTCCGAGGAAGTTGAGTGACGATCGCAAGAGACGGAAGAGCTGGACATCACACCCGTATCTTCGGGTCAGTGAGAAGAGTCTCGTCAAGCAACCTCAGCCTTTCTTCTCCGCCTTCGGATCAAAGATTAGAGAAGCCGTCCAATCCATACTCCTCCCAACAGTTCAATCCTATCAACCTCTCTCCCTCCGAAGTTATTCTGGTGATCTCTTAAGGACAATAGGCCCGTTAGCTCACTTAAGCATAGTTTTGAGAAGTTATCCCCTCCCCCACTTCGAAGTTCGTTCAGGTGACCTCCTGAGGACTAGAGGCCCGCATCTCGCAAAACACAAGTTGGAGAAAGTAGCCCGACCTGCTCCAGGTTTGTGGCTACCAACTATGAGTGATCAAGGTCACCAAGACCTCCCCCAAATTTGCGCCACCTTACTCTCGAGGTTCAAAGGAACTAAATCACTCACTACCCTAAATCTCCCATTATAACCAATCCCTAACCACAGTTATCTAATTAGCATTCCGTGCTAAATTCCCTCTTATTTATGTACCCATATATATATATCCATATTTATTGTTGTGCTTTTTACTTAGTGTGTATAAAAAATCTATTTTTTGTTGTTGTGTTTGTTATAATCCTTGGTCACAGGGCTGCCACTATCTATTCAAATCGCACTCTTAGAACAATAATAGTTATCGACTTGCTTGGCATACCTTAGAGCCTGTGTGCGCATATTACCTTACACTTAGCTATACTACGACATGATCCCTGAAAAGATTGCACAAGATAGGCGATAGAGGTTGATCATACATCTTACGGAAGAAATCCATCTCTCTACTTGTCGTAGAATAGGCTCTCGACGATATACCATATATAACTAATCGTTGAGTAAATTATTCTAATATTTCAAGTGCGTGGTAATCTGATTGATCGAGGTTTTTCCAGAAGGGGAAGGCGGCCTTGAGAGGCTTATTTATCTTCAATATGCTTAAGAAGTAGAACGGCCCACAAGGATAAATAATATGCCTATCATTAATAAAATAGAGTTTTATTAATTAAACTATCAACAACACACAAATTTTTGTTACATAAACGGAGAATGGAAAGGGTCGTGGGAATATATGATTAATCCGATGATTAAGATTTGGAGAGATTTAAAAAGGTAAACAAATAAAAATTAAAGGCGGGAAATGGTTTGCTAAACCATTTAAAGCACAGGGTAGCGTTGACAAAGGTTAGATGATTAAAGGTAATGCTCAGCTTACGTAATTACAAAGTTGTTGTGCAGAGAAAGACGATGCGAAGGAATCTTTGGTCCACTGGCAATTTCCAGCAGAAGGATTATTCGGAGAGTTGTCCTTAGCGAAGCGGGAGGACTGTCTTCGAAGAGTGCGAGCGAAGTAGGGCTCGGAGGTACGAGCGATCTTTGTGACAGCAAATCGGAGATGTTCTAGATGAACAATGAAGGTTATTGTTGAAACCAAGCATTCTCTTGAAGAACGTTAAAAAGGGGGGAATTAAATTATCCTGACGTGATATCTTGGGAACGAGAACCGTTTCTTGTCAAACGGGCTCAAAGAACAATGGCTGTTCTAACGTTGTTCTCTTTCTGAACAACAGGGGGAGGCCTGGTTGACTTGGCATCTTGAAGGCACGAACCTTGGCACTCAAGGGATATTATCCTCTTCTAGACAATAAGGGGGTTCTCGAGGTAGAGAGTTCTTAGGTGCACAAGTGAGACCGGATTGGCGTGATGCCTCGCGAAGATAATCGGGATCTGCTTTTATTTGGAAAATCTATTGTGTAAGTACCCGTAGCCGTCTCCATGGCGTAGGGGATAATTGAGTGGGGGACTTCGGGGGAATGCCCCGGTCGCGCCTTCGAAAATACCTTTTTTACCCATAAGCCTAACTCAATTTGGCGAGATCGATGTATAGGCGAAACGGGGGAATGAACCTCCTTGATTAAATATTTGCTATGTTGGCGATAACGCGCTCTGCTTCCTCTCGCAGATGCACCTGGGTAGCATATGTTTCTAAACATGTGATAGTGGCTGAATTTAAGCGGCCTCAAACCGTTCTATCACACTACTAAATAGATTATTTGCGAAAATAAGTTCTATGAGGTTAATAATTCATCTTTTGGCCTGATGGAAGGTTTAATTTTGAACTTCGTCATACTGTAGATAGACTAGAAAGGGTTTTATTTACTGGCACATTGATAGATTACATCTGAAGAATGAACGGTATGCTATGGAAAAGTCAATCCAGGAAGCTTCAGAGAGAAATAAGGGTAAACATTTAGAGATTGTATGGATGGGAATCGATGAAAGATATAATAAGGAGGAGTGTGATACCTTTTTAACTTTAATGGCAGACCATACATACGAGCACTAAATGGGTTGAAAGGATTAAACTGTTGGAAAGAATATGGATTGGATCTTTTTAGGAGTCTCGTTAGAGTTTATTGAATCACATGATTAAATTGTTCAACAGGTGGAAAATAATTTCTTAGCAGTATTTGGATCGCTAATAAATCCCTCAACATCTCGGTATGAAAATATAAATATTTAACATATTTGATCAAACCTTTTAGAATTTATCATATTATTCATAAATATCCATGATAAATGTTTTAATATTTTGTTAATATTTTGTTACCATCAAATGGAGGGTATTCTTATTTAAGAGTTTAACCAATATTTGTAACTTTTCGAATTAACTTTTGACATGCAGATCACAAAGTGATCAGAAAAATAGATAACAGTATTTATTTCATATCTAAAAAATTACGAGAGTAGTCATATATAGCCAATATTATCTTCCCTTACATTACTAAGTGAGGGAATTGAATCCTTATCATTTTTAAATTAGTCTTCAATGATATAATATTTCTTAGCCAATAATTTGGAATAATCCAAGATCTTAGAGTGATATAAGAGATAACTCTTGATTGTATTATGAAAAGACTGAGTGAACTCTAAATTCTGAAAATAAATCTTTATATACTTTGAAACATGAAATCAGTAAGGGTAAAGAAATTTACTTGAGAGCATCCAAAGTGATTGCTTCAATATTTCTTTTAGAGCATTAAAAACATAAATACCAAGCTTTTGGGATGATATTGCAACCTTTAAGATAAGTTTACTAACACCACCCGTGTAACGATAGATAAAAGCTTCTAAATGTTTGAATCAACACCTTTGAATAGCAATACTGAACTTGCTCATAAAGCAGTGAAATTAAGCGAGGAAGACCTTCGCATCTATCGATATATCTGAGTTGTTTCTGTGGTCAAAGGCACAATTTCTCCAAAGTATTCCATTCCAAAAAATCAAATAATTATGTAAGATATTAGTTCTTGGCATGCCACAACGTGTTGCAGCCATGGTTTATGCATAACAAAGTCATATCACTTACTAGAACAATATTGCTGCACTTGTAATCGTAATACGAGGGGCAGTCAATAAGTTTTGCGAATCGATATGACAAAACAGAGAAAAGGGGCTGGCTGTTTCTATGGCTGTTAGGACAAGATATGAGAAGTAAAGACCTGAGGCCAAACGCTCCTGCCTTGCCTATTTAAAAAGCAGTAGCTGATCCCAAATCGTCAGTCACAAATTTTTCAACAATGGAGAAGGTTGAGCACCGCGCAGTGATCAAATTTTTGACCAAGGAATTCAAGAAGGCAAAAGAGATCCATGAACGCATGGTTGAAGTGTACAGCGATACCGCCCCTTCCCATGCAACCATTGCTCGCTGAAATAGGGAGTTCCACCATGGTCGTCAGTCCTTTGAATATGACTCCCGTCTAGGACGTTCGTCAGACGTGACCAACGGAGACAATGTGGCCCGTGTGGAGAGGATGATCCTCGAAAATCGACGGATAAAGGTAAAAAAAGCGAGCGAGAACTTGGACTATCATATGGAAGTGTTATCAACATCATTCACGACAATTTGGCCATGACCAAGGTTTCTGCCCATTGGGTCGCTAAAAACCTGACGCCCCATGATCGAATTCAACGTCGTCAAAGTCCACAAGGCATGAGTTGCACAAGCTGCTCTCCGTGAGTGCGGATTCTAGGAGCTCAACCATCTCCCCTACAGGCCAGATCTGGCCCATAGCGACTACGTTTTATTCCGCCAGCTCGAGGCTGCACTGCGTGGACGCTTGTTTGGGGACGATGAAGATGTCCAGCTCGCCGTCCAGGAGTGGATTGAACAGCAGTCAGGAGATTTCTGGTTGTCGCGAATTCAAAGCCTCGGGGACAAGTGGCGAAAGTGCATTGAAATTGAGAGTAGTTATATTGAAGAATAATAAAACACTTATCCTCATATCTTGTTTCCTTATAACCGAATTGCAAAACTTATTGACCACCTCTCGTATGTATATAATTTTTCACTATATGAATTTGTTTATTTAATTAAATTTATATATATAAATCCATACAATTTGAAAATCCATTAATATTTTTTTAGTACTGAATACCATTGAAATAAATTTTCTATCGTCTGTGAGTGTCTTACTAACATAGGGAACCCTGTTTCCATTACCCCACTCTCAAAAGCGGATTACAAGTTAGAACCTTTGAACACCCTATATTGCCTCTGTTATTATTTTACCGAAGAGTTTAACCCATTAACTTTTCTTTTATTAATAAACATGCCACATATTATATATATATATATATATATATATATATATATATATATATATATGTATATATATATATTAAAAGTTAATGCATAATTAAAGTGATTTAATATCCGATATTTTCGAGGAAACGAATCAATATACAAGTTCAAGTGTCTAATAAAAAGCACAAAGAGTTAAATTTAGTTAAATTTCTAGATATTTATCTACTTTTTAATTAACCTATTTCCAAGACAATTTGCTCCCTTGGCCCTACCTGCATGATTTAGAATAACTTCTCTTTCAGTCTTTGCAATCCTTCACTAGTCTTACTCTTATTTATCTTTCTATGATTTGCCATCATTCAATTCATCCATGACCGATTAAAATACTCCTGTTTTTTATTAATATCAGCCTTTCGTTTCTTCCCTCTTATCCCCTTCTTATGGTACTTAAAAAAAACCCGATCACAGTTATAATTTATTTAATATATGATTTAATCATTAATAAATTTAGAATCCGTTCTATGCTCATTTTTTGGTAAAAGAATTAATTTTCATATTTATTCTTTTCAACGAATTGAATTAAGAGATTTTCCCTTTTATTTCAAAGATACCAAAGAGTTTTTTGGAAGAGTACATACAGATGGATGAATATACTGTATGTGTTTGCTCTCGTTTAAAGGGACTACCAAAGAAATAGGATTATTCTCTTTAATTTTGTAATATTGGCGAGTTTTAATGAGTGACAGACCTCTGAAACTGGAGTGAACACACACCAATCAGCAACAAAGAATACATGTGAGATAAACTTATACGAGAGCTCGGCAAATTATGATGCAAATTTATAGAGTGGTTAGCTATACAAAAGAGCTCATAGTTTATATATTTCATTGATGTGGACAGGTTTGAATTCTCCCTGGTTGCTTTGAGTCAGGTGGTTTGCAGCTCGCGAGGATTTAAAACTCCTTTGAGATTGAACTAAAGCTGACACTTGGCGTGGAACGAGGCTGATAGCAATGATTTTCCCCTCCAATGGATCCATATTAAGTAGAGCCTAAACGGCGCAAAGTTGCCAGCTGTCGCCATTATGGGGGTGATAGCGCTAGCTGGCTGCACCAGGTACAGGGTTTTTGGCCTCTATTATGGCTGGAAGATAAGACATTCCTCCAGGAAGCCCCCTTAAGCTTCTATTCCTCCCTCAAGATGACTGGCTTCGGAACCTGACGCATGCGGTCCTCACTTGTCCCTAGGAAGTTCTTCGAAGTCCTCCTTGGTCTTAGCCACAAACTCGGTCTTTGATTTTGGAAAAAAGGTTGTTTTTTTTTCAACCGCGCCCAACACTTAGTGATATATGGTATTACAATCGGCGGATCTAGAGTGCAAAAATTGGGAGATGATGAAATGAAAAAATTCACTAACCACAACTTCTGAGTCTTTCCAGCGGTATACCCTTCTGGCAGTAACATTCTCTAGTCACTTTTTTATTAAAATCACCGGGGGCTTTACATATCCGTCTAAATTGATCCTCAAATCATTCGCAGAGAAATGGTTTGGCATTGTGTCACCCTAAATGGAGACAAACACAGACCATCACAGTTTGGGAAAACTTGTAATTCATGATCCGTAGAACGTCCCAAAGATTATAGGCAAGCCACCTGTTCTTCGGGGTATTATGAAACTGCCCCTGGCATTTTCTTTCATCTGAAAAGTTCGTTTTCGGCTCAATAGGATGCTTACTTTTGTTCAGAGCTTTTTACCCTTCGTCATACAGTTCTTCTTGGCCTTGAAAGTCAAATTTTTCCCTTGCGCCTCTTGCACGAGTAGTAGTGAAAGTCCTCATTCAGGGCTAACTTTAGGGTGGCGACTACGACACTCATATCTATAGCCGAAGCCCTGATTCCCTTGCGCGGGTCTTTTATCACATTGCCTTGTATTTGTGTGATGAATTCTGGCGTCAAGATGAAGTAAGAACGCCCTATTGGTTTCTTTCTTTTGGCTTCGACTTCGTAATCTACGTTGCCCGTGCCCATGTCACGTCTTACCGTATTTACAGTGTTAACAGAACATTGATTTAGGTAACTCTTCAAATATTCACATTGCTTCAATTCCTCCCTGTCAGCTAGTATTTTCTCAACTAGAACTTTCTTCTCATGACATCCAAGGCGATTAACTGTTTATCCATAGATTGGCATGTTCTTGAAAGAAAAAGCCATTAAAAATCATTAAATTTAGCTCGAAAACCCCTATATGCGTCCTAGATAAGGAAACAGTGTAGAATTAATCATTGTTCCTGCTTTGAATGACTGTTGTCATTGGAATTACAAGATGGCAACTTTCTTACTAAAAGGAGGATCAGGTACGAATTCGTTAACAAAAAAGCTTTTTGTAACTTTATTTATTAATCCACGAGTGAATGATAGCCTTTTTAATAACCAGAATTTATTTATTTTTATATATTGTATTGAACTGTGCCTACAAGTGATGTATAACTAATCTCTAAATGATCGGTTGGTAAATTACTGCGTAATGAAGTGTTCATTTAAAGGAACACCATAGAGGGCCGTTCCTTAGCCAACATTAGGCTATGTTTTATTCGTGTTTTGTTTTTTATTGTTTTACTTAGTGAAGGGTAAGTAAACAAATGATGAGTACTTTAATATGTTTAATGCCTAGGTTTTGATCCTGTATTTTCATTTATGCCCTACGAGGCAAAGAATTCCCTGATTTTTGTCTGGTATTGTAACTAACTAGAGACATGAAGTGCAACATCACAATTTTTATACTTAGGATTTGCCTTTTCTTTGTACACGTCGCACCTACGCTGTTTACCACCCATAACAATGTTATGTCCAACCGTATCATACCGCAAAAGCCATGGAAACATTATTGGAATAAGTTTAATTGGCTTCTCAGTCGGCTTCAAGAGAATGTTCACAAAATCTCTTAGAAACTCAAAATATGTTGTTTTGCTCATCCCTCTGTACCCAATAGCCATACATTTACAATTAACGCATTCAGAACAAAACAAATCTAAATATTGAAAATTACTGGGCACGTTTACGGAAGGACACTCTGCACTTCGCACCAAAATCATCAAATAAATCCCCTCCTCTCATTTTATTATTATAATCTTGAATTATTGTTGGTTGTGGAATGGTTACTACCTGTTAATTTTGCTTTGACCACTTATTGTATTTACACATGCTTAAGGATGGGTGTACTCTCTAATTTGTTTGTTGCAACTACAACGTCATTGTGGTCATTCCAGTGGCAAATAGGTAATGTTTCTTCTTTATTCAGGAATATTTCTGTTTTTTTCTCTTTGAGGGTTTCTTTATCTCAGTTAGAGGAACATTTCTTAATTTGGCTCTGCATATGGTGTCTGTAAGATTTACATTTACTTCCCTGAACGACTGAAGGTTGAGTATGGTGGGGAAGAATTTATCTTTATACCCTTTACTGTTCTGATGAACTATTTCTCTTGTTAAAGTTCAGACAACTAATTCACCAATTGTTCTCCCTTTTTCATATCCTGATTCCTTGCCTTGAAATAGACAAGAAGGCCCTCAACTGAACTCAAACACCAAAATTTGAACCCAAATCTCACAGCCTTTCATTTGATAAACTGCTTCAAGCCATGATGTCCATAAAATAATTGATTGAAATGACTTAACAAGGGCCTTACCTTAAATATTTTCTCACCTGCGGCCATCTTAGCATTATCTACACTGTGTAAGCTTCTATCTATGTCCTCAAATCTATTAAATGACATTTCCAACTTTGTAACAGCCAATGTTTTTATCATCACATTTTGACCAAAATGAGCGATGATAAGGGACGGTGCTCTAACCTGATAAGAGAAATATGCCCAAAACTTGATACAGAAGGACACTCGTAATTCGGCCCAAGGAACTATTTACCAAATTTTACTTGGTGATATCTATTTATTTCTTCTTTTATGATATCTATCATCTCTTCATTTCAAAATTTAGTGAACAAAATCATAAGGAGTTGAACCTTCATCTGCCCACCTATCCAGAATTACAGGTGTGTCTTGACTTTTTTGTTCTACCTTTCTTTTTTTTTCAACATTAGTTTTTGAAAGTGTACTGCAAATTTTCAATTCACATATAGGTTTTGCTCTTTTCTGCTTCTTCCTCACTGGCTCAGTTGTTTTTTTTCATTTTCTCCTGAGGTGAAACTTGTACTACATCATCTTGAAAATCTACCCCAGCTGTGAAGGATAAACTGGGCTTCACACCATAATATCGGTTTTATTAATTCATTGTGAGGCCCCTTAGCTAGTAGACAGGGGCAAAGAAGTTTCACATTTTCTTCTTCAATATCAACCATACCTTCATTAGGGTTTTTTGCATTAGATTTATCCCCATCATCAGTTAAATCTAGTACTATATCTATGCCAGTAGCCTCATCAGTGTCAGGTAGAGAATAAGGGTAAGAAAGTGTATCCTCAACATTCACGAAGCTCCTACAAAATAATCCCGTTATTATATATATATATATATATATATATATATATATATATAAATATATTTAAACTTCTTAACACTAAGTTCTGTTCTGATGTTACTAAGTTCAGTTTTGATGTTATTAAGTTCAGTTTTGATGTTACTTAAATAATCTAACAGTAAAAAAGGAGGACAAATAATATTAGGCTACGTAAAGATACTTGACCAAGTTTTATAAAGTTATATATATATATATATATATATATATATATATATATATATATATATATATATATGTATTTAAACTTCTCAACACTAAGTTCTCTTTTGATGTTACTAAGTTCAGTTTTCATGTTATTAAGTTCAGTTTTAAAGTTACTTAAATAATCTAAGAGTAAAAAAGGAGGACAAATAATATTAGGCTACGTAAAGATACTTGACAAAGTTGTATAAAGTTCAGGTGATTAAAGATTTTCAAAGTGGCGATGGTAATATCAACAGCCTCCATGATGTTCCTTTACACAAACATCACTATTCTGACCAAAATATTATGAACAATATTAAAGATGCTATGATTTTATCACTCATGGATAATCTTTAGTCATTCTCTCATACATCTTATTACACTCCAATAAAATTATGTCCATTAGGCAAAGATATGCATCGCAACTTTCACTACTATTCGGAATACTTCAAAACATATAGAAAAGAAAGCAGGATCACTCCTCTCCGTGGTATCAAGTCGTGACAAATGGCTGGTTGTGACTGAGAGTGTTCTGATGTGGTGCGGGAATGGGAGAAGAATGGATGGAAAGTGAGTGTCGGGGTGTGATAAGGGGTGGAAAACTGCTTATAACGTGAGTTGATTGTGTGAAGGAGTGTTTGAGAGAGAAAATGATGATCGAGGAGGCAGTAATGGATGTTGTGCACGATGGGTGTGCAAGGAAGTGGTTTGGGATGGGGCTTAGGGCCATCTGCCCGAGGTTAAAACCAGACTAAAAGAGATGCTTTTGTTGCACAAATTTTGTCATGTTACATTTTTCAAAATGTTTCTGACAAATTTAAGTTAATTTTCTTTTAATTATTTAAGTTTTAAAAACCCTTGAATAGTTAGGAATAACTGCTGCTAAAATTTCTATGTTGTATTGTGAGTTAAAAAATTAATTATAACAACAAAAATGTAAAAATTAAACAAATGTTAATGCGATGAGTAAATATTTAAAAAATATATTAATTTAATAGAGCAGGAAAATGGGGAAATTGGGAACCTCTTTAATGAAACACACTTGTGTCATATACGGAAATATTTCCCTAAAAGCTGACTGTGTGACTCATTAGAAGCGAACCCACACCCCCTCTGGGGACTCAATGGTGGCGTGACAAGATATGAGGAAGACACTACTTCTTGGGTCATTTGTAGATTCCGAGCTCTTGAATTCGCGCAAAGAGAATCTTCACTCAAAAATTCCGAACTTGAACATTTGTGGGTGTCGTGGTATAGGAAGGACCGATTTAATGGCTGAAGTTCGTACGTATGGGTGGTTACGTACTTCAAAACTCCGCGCTTACGTTTTATCTCTAAGAGTGCTATATTTTGTAATTATTATTGATTATTATTATCTGATTATTACTTTTTGAATCTTTGAGGGTTCGTAGTGCCTTGCTTAGCGGTTCGAAGATTTAATAAAAATTCGTTTAAAAAACTAAAACTTTAATTAAAAAAAACATGAAACAACGAAATTTGGCACACTAAATACACAGAAATGACTACAACAAATTTAAATGAGGCTTTCTAAAATGACATACCTGAATTTATAGTAATGAGTGGCCCACAGCACACCTTAATATAAAAATGCAAATGGACGTTACTGAAACGGATACCGGGGTTTAAATACCTTCATAGATTCCTACTAGAATCAGTTTTGAGTTTGACTTTGAACTCATTTGTTACGTCACCTCACGAATGTTGTTTCCGGGCCGCCGTGTTAAGCGTGTCCAGATGTGTTCGTACTGGAGAAATAGCTTTAAAGCTACAGAGGCCTTTTGAGCGTGTGGCAGATTGAGAGACACACGCCATATGGAGGAAATGATCTCACCACTGGACAGTGAGAGAATGTTTCTTCTTCTCTTTGGGATACTAGGGGAATAATTAGCACTGGCAAGCGATGTTTCAATGCTTGAATCATTTGACTCAGAGGAGTGCTGGAGGGAGTTCACTCGGGGATATTCTACAAGGGCGAGGACTATCTCTGTGCTTTGGAATACACTAGGATAGAGGGGAAGGGGGCTCTGACGAGAATAAGTTGAACTTGCTTCTTAAATCAAGTTAACATAAAGTTCGGTATGACTACCAAGAACTGGCTCGAGGATAAGCTTTTCTTAGTTCCGGTATTCCTTAAGGGAGAGGACTATGTCAGTGCTTTGGCATACACCAGCATAGGGGGTATTTATCTGACGAGAGTAAGTTGAACTTGTTACTTAAATCAAGTTAACTTAAAGTTGGTTTTGACCACCAGGATCTAAGTCGAGGATAAGCTTGCCAGGGTCTTCGTCGCCTTTATGACTAACGTAATCTACCCCGTTTTTCTAAAGATATTTGATCTTATACGTTGCCACCACACTGAAGTAGGGGCAGGAGGGGGAGGTGTGGAAAGGCCTCATGTACTATCATCCTCCAACAGTTTTTCTCAGAGCCTCGTACAACTCGATCTGAGGGACCTCCTGGCTTTAAATCGACGCTCTTCTAATTTCGCAGATGCGGTGAAATTGAATACCAGCTCTCAGGGCAAATCTTGCTGTTTTAACCGATTTTAGGCTATCGGGTCCTACTTGAGCTGATTAGTGCCTTATGTGGTCGGGGACAACAGTTCAGCTTCTCCTTGTGACGCGGGGCGAGAAGGAAGGAGGTTAAGTGATCGGGCTCCACTGCCTCCACTGACAGAACGTTGTGGTAAAAGACCAGAGGCTACCTTGTGAGAGAAGGGGGATATCTCTTTCCTCAAGGATAGGCCAAGCTTAATGAAGTTGACCCTTTTTCATTCCAACTTGAACATTTTGGAGTTCCAGATTATTGAAATTAAGACTTTTTCGTTTCTTAATTACCTTTTCGCTATCATTGATTCAGAAAAACTCTCTCATAATTATTTACATGTAATAAATGTCTCTACCTTATTGTAATAAAGAAACAAATTCGTAAATTAAAATTGATGATCTATGATAGATTACTTGAAAGAGGCATTAAATTGAAACTCTGAGCCAGCATTTGCGATTGATGGGTTTTCCTTGAGAAATCAGTTCGTTAGTCATATATTAATATGATTGCTCTGTACTATTGTTTGTTTTGCATTTCCTATTACACCTTTTTATAGCCAGGTGGAAAGAATACTGTCAAAAAAGGCATTAATTTCATTTATAAGAGGTTTTGCTCTACCTATTATGGCCCAAGAAAGGTGGCTTTGAACAGAACATGGTTATAGTGAAGAACCAAGTCAATAATAATTATTAAGGAATGAATGCCCATAGACAAAAAAAACTTAAATTAATTGTAAAAAAATGTGTTTTTTTTCTCTAGTTAGGTTAGGTTATGGTAGGACAGAGTATGTTTAAAAGAAAACATTAGTTAATACAAAAGTCAGCTAAATATTTTAGAAAATTATAAAAAAATTAATATGGTGGATATAAGGAATATATTAAGCTTATTTTCAAGCTAATTTCCTTTGTTTTAGATCAATGGATCCAGTATTTGGGAAAGTTTTCCTTTTAATATTGGAAATAAGGTTAGAGGAGTCAAAATCAGAACAAAATTGTGAAAGAACCAGGATTTACCCCCAACATCCGAGTAAAAAATAATTGATGATGTTCATTCAAGAATCTGTGCATTGTTATAATAATAATAATAGGAATTAATAATACGCTCTTCAGGGCTGTTAGCCCTCTCTAGGAAGCAGGTTATGTAGCGAGTGTAGAGAAAGTTTACTCGGGCTAGAAGGCAATTCTGAAGAGATGAGTCTAAGGAGACGTTTAAAAGTAGCAAAGAAAGGAGAGGATCGGACTTCGGCAGGAAGACATTACAGAGACTAGGAGCACAAACTGAGAAGGAATGTTCAACTATTGAGCAGAGGACAGAACGAGGAATGTTCAGGATGGGAGCGAGGTTAGACCGGAGTGCCTGAGGAGTTTGATGACTGGAGAGGGCTGGCGGGTATAAGCTGGAGCCTCGAGGTTTAGGGCCTTGTAGGTGATGAGAAGAATTTTATAGTGGGTACGGGAGCGAATAGGTAACCAGTGTAGCTCCTATAACAGAGGCATCGAAGGAGAGAACCGGGGGCGGCAAAGGAGGAGCCGGGCAGAATAGTTTTGAACTAGTTGTAGGGGCGAAGTGACGAAGAAGAGAGATTCACTTGAAGAGAATTGCCGTAGTCTAAGCGTGAGGTGACGAAGGCATGAAAAACAGTCTCAAGGCTTGGTCGATCAAAATGGGATCGAACACGTGAAAAGTTCAGGAGGAAACCGAGGGAAGACTTACAGATACGATGGATGTGCGGTTTAAACCCTGATCTAGCTTTTCTTGTCCTTTTCTAACAATCCTGATTTAAAGTGTCCTAAAAACATTTATGTTTATTGTTTTATAATACATGTTTGTCTTGGGAGAAAATTTATCAAATTATAAACATTATAAACTTCTTGTTTTAATTTTACGGCTCTATTGATCTCAGGATACTATTTATTTATCCCAATTTCGTATCTCGTCATTGCTCTAAATAAAATCCCAATTTCATGTCTCGTCATTACTCTAAATAAAATCCCAATTTCGTATCTCGTTATTTCTCTGCATCAAATCCTCTTTATTAGCCGCGTTAGAAATCCTCTCAGATAAAAATCATCTGACGTACAGCAACGATGTCTTCCTCATTAAACCAGATGACGATTCTCTCATTCCATTGGATAGTATAAATATCCCACTTTAAGTTTTCTTCATCCACATAAAGCGATCTAATGAATGACATTGTCCTTAAAATTCTTAAATAGAATCACTAATATTTTGAGGCCTCTAGTTTTGTGTTCTTAAAACTTGGCATTAGCCCTTGACTCAAAATGTAAGCAGTGAATATATTGCCATCAATAGAAAACTCTCATCGCTATTTATTAATGGTCATTAGAAAATGCTATGGAAATGCAACGTAAAATGAAATAAGACGAAAATCAAGTACTTAATTAAACTATGATTTTATGGGGTTTTCCACTCATTATCTAGTAATTACCTCTTTAATTGATATTTAGGATTTTGCTCAAATAATGAAAAGAAATAAAATGAACCTGAGGACAGGTTAATTTTCGACACTCGATCATCTCTAGGGATGCTAACAGATACCGTGGGCGAAGAGCATCAGCACCTCACTACGTATATTACGAGTTTTGTAACCAGTATAACACTGCAATCGAAGTCCTGGAGCAGTCCGCGTAAGTGGTAGAAGACATACATCCTTCGTAAGAGGATTTCACAACCCAACTGAAGCTGATACACAAGGTGCTTTTGAGGTGTCGGGCCTCTGTGTCACGATCACCGCCAAGCATTTTGAGTTGACGGCCCCTGATATAACCTTATGCAACCAAAAGCTTTCGAAAACCAGTATTACAGACCTTAATAAGAAAGTATGTACTCCAATTTAGAAGTTAGTTTGGTGATAGCTAAATTTAAAATTTATCTCCTTAGGATTCTTAGCTCCTCTATGGTGACAGATTAAGGTTAATGTGAAAAGATTTCACGTATTTGTTATTTCAAAAAATGCGGTTTTTAAAATTTGGAACGTGGCATTTCTATGATTTTTGGACAATTAATCGCGGCAATTTGTTCGCCTTAACACATCCATATTCCTTATTGTAAAGGTAAGGTTTACCAGAACACTTCTGCAAAGCAATGTTTAAAAAACGTAATAATACATATTTTCAGAATGATCAAGACTCGAATTATTTGAATATTTAGTTAAAAGTCGCGTGTAATTGCTTGAGGTGCGCTGAAAATTCATTTGCTCTCACTCGCGTAGTCACGCTTGCCTCCCTTCATTAATGAACCTTTTTTGTTGCATGGGTGATTAAATTCGTTTAACCATATCACCTACATAGTTCATAGCACAAATAATGTTGCATGTATTAAATTTTTTGAGGAGGTCTCGGATCCTTTAGCCTAGGCTTTTATACGCTCTCTTCAATAAAACCAACCCATATCATCACACGATGCTGCAAATTCTGTGACTGAGTCGTTGGTGTATCACTCATGATCCTGCGCAATATTGAGCCTCCCAAAACATAAATGGCACTCGGTGTATCATTACACTGCTATATAAATATTTAATTGATAGTATAATCTACCGTGGTTCATACAAAAACAAAGCGATACGTCTTTCAAGGATCTCACTCATCCCATTAAATTCTGAACTCTCTTTCCAATTCCATGCAAGCCATTATTTGCTATCACTATGAATAAAGTCAGGGAAAAACAATCGAAGGAATTGTGGTTGATCTCTCGATCCCTCCCTTCTGTAATGGAAAGCGGTATGCAGCCACTTCCCGCACTGGCAGCGCCGAAAAACTATCAACCGAACCAACGAATAAGAAACGTGGTTTAGCCAGAAAATCTCTGTTAGTCTCTTATATGTAATATACTAATCAATTACTGGTAAATAAAAAAATATACTCTGCATTCATATATCTGTCAACTGTGAAATTAATTCAAGCCCAGGATTTAATTTGTTCAGGATAGTTTTATATGCTAAGGCACACCGGGTGCCTTTCCCAGTATTTTCAATAAAGATAAATATTACGAGTATAGAGCATGCCTTTAGAAAAAAATAGGTGGATTATTCTTAAAATTAAATGAGGTAAAAGAAAAATTCTTTCTACGCGTATTAAATTAATAACTCATTAAATTTGAATCATTGACATTATCTTACTTAAATCTTTACTCACTTGACCTGGAATAAATGATAAATGAAAACAAAAGAAATATGAAATCCATGTAGTGTAACAGTGTGTTGTTCATCTAGTATTGGCATATAATAATTCTTATGATGTAAATATGTGTTTAGCTATTTTGTTGTTTTTTGCTTGTTTGTTTGATCTATGTTCCTTCACTCAATATTTTCTCTTTATCTCTCTCGATTTAACATGGTCGGTAATTGTCTGTATTAGCTACTGTTAGAGAATTGTACGGTTTTTTAATGGTAATTAAAAATAAGGCAAGGGCCAAAAAAATCTGTTAACCCAAACCACTCACGTAAAACAAGGAGGACCATCACTCATATGTAACATTTTGTAACAGGCTTGTTTCCATACAATTTATACATTATATATGTTTTTAATTATTAAGGAATTCTTTTTAGGAATATAAGGAAGGCATTTTGAACACTTACATGCATAATATTATAAAATACTAGCAGAGGCCAGTGAACGGTAGTCCTCCTGCATGTGAATTCTCATATGTTTTCATTGCGTAAAGAGGAGGTGACTCCTATCTTCAAGAAAGGAGACCGTAGCCAACCGTCGAACTACCGACCTATCAGTCTGACCTCGATAGTCGGTAAACACATGGAAAGCATCATGATGGACAAAGTTAATACGCATTTAGAGTCAAAGCTGCTACTGAGGAGTTCCCAGCACGGCTTCCGAAGGCAACGGTCATGCCTGACAAACCTTGTGGAATTCTTCCACTTCGTCTTCAGTGAGCATGATCGGGACAAGGCGGTGAATGTGGTCTACTTAGACTTTCATAAAGACTTTGATGCGGTACCACACCGACGCTTTTTCCGAAAAGTGCGAGTGCTGGGCATAGACGGAAAAGTATCAGGCTGGATAAAGAACTGGCTAAGTGGCAGACGGCAACGGGTGGTAGTGAATGGACAGTCTTCTGAGTGGGTGCCCGTTACTAGCGGAGTGCCTCAAGGTTCTGTCCGAAAACCACTACTATTCATCATCTACGTCAACGACATGGGCGGTGACATGGTTTCTCAGATTTACAAATTTGCCGACGATACCAAGCTTGGTATGAACGTTGCAAAGGATGGAAATACTGCCCGTCTGCTGATGATCTTCGAAAGATTGGGGAGTGGTCTGATACGTGGCAAATGCCTTTCAACCTAAACAAATGCAAAGTGATGCATATCGGCTACCAAATTCCTCAATCACCCTATATCCTTAAGGGCAGTGCTCTTGAATCCACCGACAGTGAGAAGGACTTGGGTGTAACTATCACGAGTGTCCTTAAGTTCTCTAAACAGTGTCTTGAGGTGGAGAAGAAATCCCAAAGGATGTTAGAAAATATAAAGCGACAGTTTGGTAATCGGTACAAGGAGATAGTTCTGTTTCTGTACAACTCCATCGTCCGACCGGACCTGGAGTATGCCGGACAATTCTGGAGTCTTTCATTTAAAAAGGAAATCGTGAGATTGGAGAGCGTGCAAGCCAGGGCAACCAAACTGATTTCCTCTATCAGACATAAAAGTTATGAAGATAGATTAGGGGAATTAGATATGTTCTCGGTGAAGACCCGGAGGCTTCGTGGTCAGCTTATCGAAGTGTTTAAAAAACTTTGAGGCTTGGGCAGACTGGACTACCCTGATATTTTCCAGCTCAGCGAGGGGAGAACAAAAAATCACGGCTTTAAACTTAAACTAAACCGATACCACCACTATATGTGTAAGAAAATTCTTCACTTACAGTATCTGCGGTAGTTGTAACGCACTTCTGAAGGAAGTTCTTAACAGTGAATCTTTTGACCAGTTCAAGTCAAGACTAGATAAAGTCTTGCAAAATCACCGTTAAGATCCTCGCGAGTGATCTTCGAAGTTGAAAACGGACACCTTCGAAGATTGCTCCAAAAGTACCCTCCTTGTATGGAACGCAACGTCTTCTAGGTTACTTATTTTCCTTTTAGATTCTTCTTTTCCGAAATTGTATTCTTAAATTAAAGCAGGTTTATTAGCCCTCTCAGGCAAACGCTCATCCCCAGTATGAGAAGAACTAAGTAGAATGCAATTCTTCGTTTTCTTCTGAATATAAAAAACAAACATGATTGTCGTAGAATGGACTCTTGATGATATACCATATATAACTATTCATTAAGGGAACTATTCAATTATATTAAGAGTGCGTAGTTATCTGGTTGACCGATGTTATTTATCTTCAATAAGGGGAACTGAGCTCAAGGATAATAATATGGCTATCATTAATAAAATAGAGTATTATTAATTAAACTATCAACAACACACAAAACAGAAAATGTTTACATAAACAGAGAATGGAAAGGGTCGTGGGAATGTCTAGCTAATCCGAGGATTAAGATGTGGGAGAGATTTTAAAAGGTAAAACAAATAAAAATTAAAGCAATGGAATGGTTCGCTAAACCATTTAAAGCACAGGATAGGGTTGACAAAAGGGTTAAATTGTCAAAGGTAATGTTCAGCTTACGTAATTAAAAGTTATTTGGGCAGAGAAAGGCGACGCGAAGGAATCTTCCGTCCGCTGGCGAGTTCCAGCCGAAGGAGGGGGGATTAAATGATCCGTACGTGACGTTTTGGGAATGAGAGCCGTTTCTTGACGAATGGGATTGAAGAACCATGGCTGTTCTACGTTGTTCTCTTCTGAACAACAGGGGAAGGGGAGAACCGTCTCTTGTCTACGGGCTTAAAGAAAAATGGCTGTTCTAACGTTGTTCTCTTTCTGAACAACAGGGGGGGAGGGTGAGAACCGTTTCTTGTCAACGGGCTCAAAGAACAATGGCTGTTGTAATGTTATTCTCTTTCTGAACAACAGGGGAAGGAGGGAGGGGGAGAACCGTCTCTTGTCAACAGGCGCAATGAACAATCGCTGTTCTAACGTTGTTCTCTTTCTAAACAACAGGGAAGGCCTTGTGGACTTGGCGTCTTAGAGGCTCGAACCTTGGCACTCAAGGGATATTGTCCTCTTCTGGACAAAATAGTGGATCTCGATGTAGAGGGCCCTGGTGCACAAGGTTAGACCGGATCGGCGTGATGTCTCGCGAGGATAATCTGCATCTGAATTTCTTTAAATGGTAAAGTTTCCATATAAATAGTCGAGCCAACCCCTTGGCGTAGCGGACAATAGAGTGGGGGCTACGAGGAAATGCTCAGCCGCGCCTGAGAACAATATCTTATCTGCCCATAAGCCTAGCTCAATCTGGCGAGATCGGCGCATGGGGCGAAACGGAGGGTGGGGTGAACCTCCTTGGTTAAATATTGACTCAGGTGGGGCGATAACACGCCCGGCTTCAAGGCGAAGATGCACGTGGGTATCAACTTGTTTCTAAACAACATGTGATTCCGGATGAAATTAAGCGGCCTCAACCGTTCTATCACAATTATGTTACTTTGAAGCTCATAAGCAAACACATTTGATTGCACTGGTCTTTTGATCTGCCTTAGGGGTTGTTGAATCTCTTTTTTGTTTGACCTGATTGTTCCCAACAAAATTAGATTCTTTTCTAATAATGCAACTGCTAAACCATACGACGTAAAGAAGCTGTCGGTAACGATCTCACGTCCTGTTTTATAGTAGGGTGTGTATAATTCAACCACGACATTCTTTGCAAGATTCTAATGTACTTCACTTTTTTTTCGGTGTAAATCTTTGTATTCAGCGCATTCCCATTCTTTGATTCACATAACCAAAAAATCTTCAGCCAATATTTTCTTGATTTTGTTCGACTGTAGGTACTTCCGGAAATTCGTCCTCTGTAGCCGAGTAGTTTTCATCTAAACTTAGTGTATCATCAGGAATATAAAATTGAGAAAGACTTTCTTTGGATGGATTATAGATCTTGTTGATTGCAGCTAACCTATCGTTTCGCAGACGTTTCTGGCGATTTCTCTTATATTGAACCTTATTGCTTTTAGGAAAAATCGAAAATGTTCCCTTGACATTACAGCTCGATAAATTAGACTCGCATCAACCTGATTCCATAAATCATCAATAGAAGTAAAATTATGTCCATCATTTCCTCTAAATAAAATGAGCCCAAGACACGCTTGAATGTCCAAGACTGTATATTCCATCATGTGAGTGTACATAGCCTTTGAATCAGCTCTCAGATTTTAAGTAATGGCTCTCACTTTTCTGGTTGTACATACGAGGGGCGGTCAATATGTTTTGCGAATCGGTAGGGCAAAACAGAGAAAGGGGACTGGGTGTTTGTGGGGGTGTTAGAACAAGTTATGACAAGTCAGGACATGCAGCTGTACGCTCCTGCCTCATCTATTTAGGAAGCAGTAGCTGATCGTAGATCGTCAGTCACAAATTCTTCAACAATGGAAAAAGTTGAGCACCGCGCAGTGTCAAACTTTTGACCAAGGAAGGCAAGAATGCAAAAGAGATCCATGAACGCATGGTTGCAGTGTACACCGACACCGCTCCTTCCTTTGCAACCATTTCTCGCTGGAATAGGGAGTTCCGCCATGGTAGTTAGTTCCTTGAAGATTACCCACGTCCAGGACGCCCATTAGACGTGACCAACGAGGACAATGTGGTCCATGTGGAGAGGATGATCCTCGAAAATCAACGGGTGAAGGTCGAAGAAATCGAGCGAAAACTTGGAATATCATATGGAAGTGTTATCAACATCATCCACGACAATTTGGCCATGACCAAGGTCTCTGCCCGTTGGGTCCCTAGAAACCTGACGCCCCATGATCGAATTCAACGTCGTCAAATTCCGCACAGCTAGAGTTGCACAAGCTGCCCTTCGCGAGTGCGGATTCGAGGAGTTCGAGTAACGTCCAGATCTGGCCCCTTGCGACTACGTTTTATCCCGCCAGCTCAAGGCTGCACTGCGTGGACGCTGGTTTAGGGACGATGAAGCTGTCCAGCTCGCCATCCAAGTCAGAATTGAACAGCAGTTGAGAGATTTCTGGTTGTCAGGCATTCGAAGCCTCAGGGACAAGTAGCGCAAGTGCATTGAATTCGAGGGTAGTTGTATTGAAAATTAATAAAACACTTTTCCTCATATCTCGTTTCCTTATATCTGAATTGCAAAACTTATTGACCGCCCCTCGTATATCTCTGAATATGTAGAATATGTCATTGGTAATGAAAAGACTAAATGCTTCTTTTTCACTGTCTGGGGTAGCTAAAGTTCGGGGTTTTGGTGTGCACACATTTTTGCCTCGTCTACATGATAAAAATAGAAAAGAGGTAAATAGGCCTAAGCCCCCCCCCTCCATTTGCGTTTTATCTTGCGTGCATTCTTGAGCGTCTTCCTCCTTGGATGAAACTTCTTCACTAGAAGTTTCTTCAAAGATTGGAAGCTGATGTATGTCTTTCTCCTTTTTTGAGTCCTTAATCACAACTGGTATCTTCTTCTATTGGTTCGTATTCCATATCAGAGAAACCCACTTGCAATTCGTCTTCACTATGACCCTCATCACATGCAAGTTACTTAAGTATAATTTCTTCAGAAGAAACTGGAGCTTATTTATAGGCGGACCACCGCCCCGTCTAAGGGGGAAAGGGCGAGGCCACAGAGGGGAGCGTGAATTGTGAGTTCGCATCTGGTGGAGAGTGAGAAGTGCAGAGGTTAGCACTGAGGTGCCTAAGTCAGCTTGTTAATTAGTGAGACCCTCAACCGCCACACTCCTTGGCGTGCCTTTTGACTAGCACCGCTTTTTGGTGAAATAATCGCGGGTTTATTGATCTCGCAGGTAATTGGATCGTTAGAGAGTCGTTTAAGGGCCTTAGGTGGTTTCTTTAACACAGATGGTCGCTCCAACTACATAAGCGGCTGGGAGATCAAACAGGGTAGGCATTTACGGTTATTCGCCGGCTACCGTTCCCACGACTCTCCTCATGGGGCTCGCTTCTCCGGCGTTCTCCACAAGGAAGGGGGGAAGACTTTAAGGTATATATCCACCCGGCCCTCCAGGAGTCTTTATGTAGCCATTTCTCTACATTTACCTCCCTCCTAAATAAATTAATGGGGGGGGGGGTTATTCCTGTCCGACACTTAAAATAATATACATAGGTAACTTACTGAACACTATATTATACAATAACTTCGAGTTCACTCGGGAATATATCGATAACGTTTCACCTGACCTTACATTAATTCCTATATTACTGAGCTAACTTAGGAGCTTCTTTTTTTTACAACTAGGGGGTCACTCGCCCCTTCTTAATTACACTTCTACCGATTTACACTTAACTTTACCCTTACTATAATACAATAGTTGAGATTCTCCTTAATCTTCGATATGATTCCGACTTAATAAGTCAGCCCTACAATTGTTGGGCCCATTAATATAGTGAATGTAGCACTGGTACTCCATCAAGTGTAATCTCTATCTCAGGAACCTTCCATTCTTACTCTTATTCTTACTTAAGTATGACAACGGTTTATGGTCGCATTCCAACTTAAACTCGCGCCCGAATAGATAATATTTGAATTTACCTATAAACCATATTATGGCCAAAGCTTATATTTCGATTGTGGCGTAGGTTCTTTCTCTACTCGAAAGCTGCCTACTGACATAAGGTATGGGATAGGCTGTTTTGTCCTCTTCGTGATGAAGAAATACTCCGCCTAAACCGTTTTGAGTAGCGTCAGTGCGAATGCCGAAGATCTTATTGTGTTTTGGTAAGCGAAGAATGGGCGCAGTTACGAGTTTTCCTTTAAGAACCTCCAACTGAATTATTGCATGGGAGTTTCACGTGACAGTGTCTGACGCTTTCTTTTTTAACAAATCATTCAGTGAGGCCGCGATGGAAGCAAAGTGCAGCACGAAACGCTTGTAAAACGAGGCGGCTCCCATGAAAGATCGGAGTTGTTTCTTTGTTATCCGCCAGGGCATTTTGACTATGGCGTCCAATTTTACTTGCTGGGTTTTCAAGTGCTTTTGCCCTATTTTGAATCCCAGGTAGTGAATGGATTCGTAGGCGAAATAACACTTGGTAGGCCCGGCGGTTAGTCCTTCCTCCTTCAATTTCTTCAGCAACGAGCGTAAGGCGTGTAAGTGTGACTCCCAGGTATATGTAACTACGTACACGTTGTCGAAGTAAAACGACACGTCACTTAGGCCAGCGATAATTCGCCTCATCATCCTATTGTAATTGCTACCGGCTGTAAGTAGCCTGAAGGGTAACCTGGGAAATTGTAACAGACCTCTCTCGGTGGCAAAAGCCGTCAGTTTTTTAGACTCATTAGCGAGAGGTCTTTGATAGTAAGGCTTATATAAATACAATTCTGTGATGAATTTAGCGTCTTCAAATAAATGAAGATTTTGATCTATTAGCGGGATAGGCTCGGCGTCGAAAACGGTCACTGAATTTAATTTTCGGAAGTCCACGCACATCGTATATGATTAATAAGGTTTCTTATCCATTACGATGGGAAGCAATAATTGGACTTCGATGGCTCTCAAATTCCCAATTTTAATAAATACTGAGTTCATTATTGAAGGCTTCTCGTAGGTGGATCGGTTAAGGATATGGTTTGCTTCCCACCACTCAATTAGTTTTTAGTTTTATTTCATGGATGAAATCTTTGGCACATCCGGAGGTTTCAGAAATGACTTCTGGGATTTCCATGAGCAAGTTCGACATTTCCGCTTTCGGTTGAATCTCTAAGTGGGGATTCATCTTTAAATCCGCTTGAAGGTCTTCCGGGGGGAGTGAGAGCGATGGCAGTTCGTATTCCTCGTCTTGTTCCACACATACTGTGTGTATGACTTGTAGGGGCAAACCCAAGTAAACGGCATCCATCGGTTCTTCTTCGTCTAGAAGGGTAATATTATTCATGCATGCGCGGCGGTCATATTTTTTCAGCATGTTTATGTGATACGTTCTTCGCCCTGTTGGGGTATCTGTCAAGTAATAGACTGGTCCCCGTGCCTCGATTACTTCTAACGATCCCTTCCACTGGGACCATAACTTATTATTTTCGGTCGGGATTAATAATGAGACTTCAACCCTTGCCTTTAATTTTCGCGCCTTCGCTTTCATATCGAAGTAGTCCCAGTATTTGGCTAAATTTTTATCGGCGTTCTCTCGAGCTAATCCAGAGCAGCATTCTAGGCGCTCGCGCATTTCCATTAAGTAGGCATAAGACGTTATAATTTCTTGGTCGAGATGCGCGTTGGTAAATAATTCTTTAAAAATATCCCTAGGACCTCGCACATTTCTCCCGCGTCATAGCTCAAAGGGCGAGAATGCAAGCGACCGATGAGGTATTTCTCGGCATGCGAACAGGGCTACAGGCAGGTATCTGTGAACTGAGTAGGGTTGTTTTGACACAACTTCTTTAATATATTTTTAAGAGTCCCGTTTAATTTCTCGCAGATTCCGTTAGTGGATGGATCAAATGGAATCGTAAAAATTAGCCTGACTAGCAGTAGTTTATTAAAATACTCCATCAATTCTGAAGTGAATTGGCGCCCTCTATCCAATAAAATTTCTTTAGGCGGGCCCATTCGTGCAAATATTGAAACTAATGCTTGCGCACAGGAAATATTGTCAATCTTACGTAGTGCCACGGCATCTGGGAACTGGGTGGCACAATCCACTAGGGTGAGGATGTAGGAGTGTCCTCCGCTTGAAGGGGGGTGAATTGGTACCACTAAATCAATAACCACTCTAAAGAATGGTTCGGTTATAACGGGCACTTTTTGTAATGGCGCGGGAGGTACCCCTGCTTTGAATGGATCTTTCTGACACACGTCGCATGATCGGCAATAGGCCACAATACCTTGGCAGCCTGGGTCCAATAAAAGTGTCTGAATATCCGCTGCGCCGTTTTCTTGTGCCCAAAGTGTCCAGGTAATATTCCATCGTGCGCGGTATTCAAGATTCTTTGCGTGTATTCTTGAGTTACACATAGTGCTTTGTTGCTCTCTTTATCCTCCTCGCTGATAGTACGGTATAGAAGTGAGTCTTCTACGATATATTGGCTAGGCTTCTACCCTTTCACCTGGAGAGTTTCACCCTTAATCGCTTTTTCCCATAGTGGTTTAGGAGTGGGGCATTCCTTCTGAGCAATAGCGAAGGAATTCAATTTTAACCCATTGTCTTCCAGGGTAATCCTCAGGGTCAACTCAGCAGGTTGCTCTTTCCTCTGTGCTTCCTGTGCCCGGGTGACTACTTGTTGGGCCACTTCTTGCTGGGGAATTAGGGGGGGTTTGTCTGATTACCACTGCGCAAAATTTAATTGGAGCTACTACCACGTCCATCCAACCGGTGAAATATCTGCATTGTATATGACATCTCACGACGGGGAATCGATTGTCGTGTTCTATAAAGTCGTGGACGATGGCAAATCTCTTATGGTGAGGGTTTACTGGGGGCAACAACTTTTCGAATACCACTATGCACGTACATCCGGTGTCTCTGACTAAAGTGGATACTCGGCACCCATTAATAGTTTCCTCATCAAATTGTAGGCCGCTTGGCGAACTTTTGTTAAATAGAAAGTTTACCTATTGCTGGGGCCCTTCGGATGTTGGCGCGGGGATAGAGGACGCATCAGCTTTTCCTGCTGGGAGCGCGGCACTCAGGTTTTGCACCTGTTGTCTCGAGGTCTCCCTCGAGACTTTGTGGTACTCAAACCCCTTTTTGACTTTCTGCACCTACAAAATTTGGCCAATAAGTTCCTTTTGCTGCTGAGAACTTAAAGGGCTTCCTCTGAAAATGCATTTGTGGCGGCCCATTTTTCTTTGGAGAGGGAGCCTTCTCTTTCTTGTACTCCCTCGGATATAAACGACGATTTACCGCGTGCAGGTCAGCCTCGTCCAGATACTCGTTGAAGGTAGAAGCTTTTCGGTCCTTAACGAATCCACAGATTACCTGGGGTGGAGTGCTTAGTAACTGATCTCTAAGCATGAAGTCGACGACCGAAGCTACTTAGATCTCTACCCCTTCTGACTCCATGCAAAACTGTAGGCTCAACAAACCTAAAAGCCAAAATGTTTGTATGTTTGTCCAGGTCTTACACGGGCCTGCCTGAACTTCATCATATATTCTTTGGGGTTAAGGTTTGTTGCTGAGAGAAGTTCGGCTTTGAGAGTGGAATAGTTCACAGTCGCTTCTGAGGTTAAAGATACAAAAATCTCTCTCATCCTACGATTGATTATGGGTAACAGTCTCGCGAACCTATTTTCTTCTAGTTCCCAATTATTGACTTCGAATATTTTCTTAAAATGAGACAGATATGAGCAAAAATCTTCTTTGTCCTTGTACTCCGCGAGGTGATGCTGGCCGCTGGTGATGCTCCTGTTTTGGATGTCACTGAATGCACCTCTAACTGGTCTTTGTTAAGAGCTCTTTCGTGGGCTATTATCTTCACTGTTTCCTCAGCTTTCAGTTTAATTTTACGTTCTTCGGCTTCTAATTTCATATTACGTTATTCGGCTTCTGCTATAATCTTACGTACTTTCCTTCTTTCGTCTCTCTCTTTCTCCTGAATATACGAGTTCAGCTTGATTACTTTCAGTCCGAGGCTTTAACCTTGCTTCCGATAAAGGTTAAACGATGCCATCGCGCTTAAGTCAATCATTACGTTGTTGTTAATCGAGCCTGACCTACTCCACCAACGAAACTTACCACTTGGACTAACAATTACCTTTAGATTGTTTCCACCCGTAACTTTACTAATTTTCCTTTCGTCAAATATTCTATTATTCCTGGTATTCCTTTTACATGTTGGGTCTCCCTTAATTAGACGGTGCTGGGTTCTTTCTAATATAAATCCCCAAACCTGACATTAATTTTGTCGGAGAATATTTTGTGGTCATGATATACTTCTTTAATGAAGTAGGCTTTGATCTAAGAGTGCGATTTTTTTGTTTTAAGAAAGAGCCGCTTTAACACGTAAGCATATAAGGAAACACTCATAAATTATCTCCTAAAATAAACATTATTTTAAATTTAACACATAATTATGAAAAACAAACGGTAATCACATTTATATCATCGTCCTACGCTAACCTAAACTATCACGGTTCGAAACTAAGCCTATTACAATATCTTTAATGACAAAAGTAAACAAATAGGCTCCTGGTAAACACACCAATTGCCGATTAGTATTTTTATCGTGACCCTTTTAGATTATCGTTAAACATTAAATTAAATTACCCTCTTCTACCAACAAATATGACAGGGGGTCACGCACAATTGTTTTTACTTCTATTAAATTGTGAAACGTACTACCTCATACAATTGAAATATGAATACAAATGTTCTTGCTAACTCACATGTCAGACGGGATCAGGGATTGCCGGAGGTTGTTGGAGGGCTTATCTCGCACTTTGGGAATTTGGAGTGCCGATGATAGAATTTCGCCGAGATGTGAGGAAGAGATCCCGGTAGGGCGCTGTCAACTTCTTATTGCAACCTTGCCTCTGGTTAAGTTAAGAAGACGTAGAGAGTTATGATGCTCTTCGCTCCAAGAATCCTCATCTGAATAATCTTGAAGCTTCTTGGTGTCTTATACTTCAACGTAGAGTGTCCAACTAGATTTGGGGTCTTCAGGTGAGATTTTTACTGTAATTAAAGAACGGAACCTAGTTGGGACTGGGTTCTTCTCCTCTCCCTCTTACGGAGCTCTAGATGTGAGAGTCACTCGAGTGTGAGCGGCTTTTATTTTCTCCAGTCAGACTTCTTCTAAGTCTGTTAAGTATTTTTCGGTAAGGCACCGATACAAAACTTAATGATTTATGTTAATTTTGCCAGGGGGAGGAGGGGCGGTTGATCTTCTCAATCTGATCCTGAATCGTTTCTCACGGAAATCCACTTGTCTGGCTAAAGGATCAATCTTCATGAACTGATACTTTGTCTTTCCTATCGAGAGGGAAACAATGTAAACGCAGCCAAAACTCGTCGCGATATTTGTGCTGTGTACGGAGAAAATGCTTTATCAGAAAAGACAGCTCAATGGTGGTTTTCACATTTCAAAAACGGTCATTTCAATCTTAATGAAGAAGAACCTTTTTGTCGCCCCATTAAGTTGGATGAAGATCGATTGAAAGAACTTCTTCATGAAAATCATCCAAAAATCGACTAGAGAATTTGCTGTACAATTGGCGTGTGACCAGGAAACTGTACTGGATCATTTTATTCGATGGGGAAAGTTAAAGAACTCAGTGCATGGGTTCTGCCCGCTTTGAGCACAAGCAACCAAGTTCAACGCTCCACGATTGCCACAGGTTTGCCTGCTCCTCACAAGGCTACTCGTGGATATAAGGACATACTTCTTCACCGTATCATCACTGGCAACGAAAAGTGGTGTGTTTATGTCAACATGAACCATCGAAAATAATGGCTTAGCCCCAATAAAAAAAAACATTTCTGCGATTAAAGCAAGGACTTCATCCACGAAAGACGATTCTGTGTGGGTGGTGAGATTGTAGAGGCATCATTCTTTATGAGTTCGTTGTGAACAACGAGATTTTCAATGCAGAACTCTACGTTCATTAAATGTATCGACTTGCCGAAGCTATTCGTGCAATGCGACCTCATCGACGTTATGGAGTCCTTCTGCAACACGACAATGCTTGTCCTCACATTGCCAGTATGACAAAAGACGCCATCCAAACGCTTAATTGGGAAATCCTGCCGCATCATCCATATTCGCTAGATTTGGCTCCATCGGATTTCTATCTGTTCCGATCGCTCTCCAACAATTTGCCTGGCGTTTCGTTCAATAGTGATGTGGAATTAAGAACCTGGTTAGACGAATTCTTTGAGTCAAAATCCAGAGATTTTTATTGCAGAGGCATCGAAAAACTAGTCGAACGTTGGGTAGAGTCGGAAATGACAACGGAAAATACGTTATTGATTAAATTGCATATTGTTATCAATTAAAAATCAAGTTTTTCTAAAATGTTAATGGTAATGAATATTTATGATAAAACCGCAAGAACTTATTCCTCAACCCAATACTTACAGCTGCGAATCACACATTGAAGAGGAGAGCATAGAGAAACTTGCAAGGACCATACATACACCCAAATAAACGCCAGTCAACACGTTGCATTGTAGTTGAGATATCCAGCATCCCGCGATTACCCAACACCAACACCTATTTACACATAAATTAACAATCTCATGAGTATCGCTTTTCCTTTACTCGCCCTTCATCCTTCCCGTCACCTCCCCTACATCTTTAGTCTAATACCACTACGTACATAGATACAAAAACACGACGCATAGTCGTCTGACCATTGACTGTTTAGCATTTCTCTCACCTCCTTTGAAATTTGCATCATTTTCCTCTCTTATGATCGCCAGTCATTCATCTCTCTCTATTCCGATCATAAGAGAGACTTACTTTGAATCTGCTCGTCGCTCACCACAATCCTCTCTCGCTGCGAGACGCCGAGTGCACTGACGACGGGATAATAATTTATGTGTGTTTATATTCTAAATTTACCTACTTTTTTATCATAAGACGGACGCTTTGTGGGTTAAATGATCAGAAAAAATATTTCTTTTATTCATGCATAATAAAAGACATTTTACACTTCAATTACGCACAATGTAAAATAAGGGTTCAATTTCCTATCCTCGGTTCTTTCCTTTCAAATATTATTTCTGGAAAACGATTTTCAGTATTCATATCTATGTTTTACGAAACTATTTTTATATAATCATTTTTCTTGTTTTCCCTCTCAATTTATTTTTTTTCGTGAGGAAATTTATCCTCTTTCGAATACATTTATTCCCTCTCCTAAACTAACACTTCCAGTGATTTATTACATTCTGCACACGTAGCCCAATCTATATATACCGTCCCATTCCTTAAACATCGGCAATAATTTATGTTGTGATTTGCCGTTTAAAAGCATTTGCCTCAGCTTGACCCAACTTTTAATAAATATCGCTTCATCCTGGCCTGAAAATGTCAATCTTTGTTTGTCTAAAGCGATTGATTTAGTTCCCCAACGACGATTATTCTTGAGATTTATTTTACTCGTGAAAAAAAATGTTCTTAAAAGAAAGTTCTTGGCAATGGAATATTTTAAGAGAGTGCAGTTGGTTGATTCCTTATGCTCCATTTAGGTATATCATCCTGTATTTGGCAATAATAAGATAATGATATACATAAATGTGTCTTTGTTTTATCATTCCAGGAACACGAATCTATGCTGCAGTTAACATATAAAAGATTGCATTCCCTCTTGGTCGAATTTCTAAACGAGGACTTGTGACTCTATATCTTCTATACATCTCCACGTACCCTGTCTTCACTACTTTCGTTACAGAAGCTTCCTAATTAATCCTTTGTGAGAGGCAGGTAAAAAGCTTTGATAAGTTTTCCTTCATGACGGAGTAAACGTATATATGCAATTCTAAAAAGATAAATTCTGTCGTTCTAAGTTAAAATCCTATGCCTCTTCGGGCCTTTGTTCTGAAATATACCATTCATACAAACTGCAACTGCTAAGTTTCTACAGTAGTAGAGATATAATCGAGGAAAATAGATTCCTGACCTCCACTTGTGTTGAGAAAAATCTTCATAAAGTCTGAAACTTAAAGTTTAAATTTTCTGTAGTTTTACCTACCACTATAAACCTTTTAGCTTATCTTCCAGTTTTCTCAAGTTCACTTAACGAAAATAAAGTGTATCACTCCCGGCAATTTTTTAACAAAACTTTGATGTGAATGTTGCAAAAAGTTCGAAAATTCGAAGCAAGGTACCAATAACCTTAATGATTGGGGAGATAGAATAGCTTCTGATCCCTTTTATTACCCAAATTATAAGCTAACTCACCCCTTTAAGGTTACAACCATGTACAAAAGTTTTGATAATAATATATATTTTAATTTGTCTCATTAATTAGCAAAATTTGCATGAGAGGAATAATTACTCAGATATTTAAAGAAGTGCAAGTTAGCTTAAATTTTGCGGCTTTGCTTTTCGCTTTAAAGGATAAAATCATGAAAAATATGGGTTTAATATGGATGATGTTGTTCTATTATAATCTATTACGTAATAGTTTCTAAAAAGAATAAATGTTTAAATCTTTTTCAATTTAAGAAGGGTTTTTTTCTATGAAAAACCGTTGAAATATTGATGCTGTGAACTAAAGTGGACTGAAGTGTAAGTATGTAATTGTTAAGAATATTATATCAAGGGACATCATCTTTAGGATCAATATTGACTTTAGAAAAGTTGCTACACTCCTGGGAAGTCTGCTGGACGCCCAAGAGCTTCAAATGAAGGCCAAGATCGCCTTCTGGTAAGGTTCTAGCAGAAGGATCCAGTTGCCTCCAAAAGAAATGCTGTGAAGAAGCGCCTTCTCACAATAAACAACCTTATAGACAAGGTCCACATTTGTGGAAAATATAAAGTATAGAGTGTTGAGGAGTAGGAAAAAGTGACATTTTCCTATGAACCCCCCTTGCACTTGTTTAGAGCATACATGTATGGGGATGCTTCACATCAAAGGGAACTGGAGCACTTAACACTTTTGCCCAAGAACAGTGTGATGAATTCGAAATGGTACCAAAAGCTGTTTCATCAGCACCCTTTTCCAGCCATCAGGACAAATTTAAAAATGATTCTCGTATTTTTCACCATGATCGCGCACATTAATAAACAAAATTATCTGAGTGTGAGGAGTTGCGGGTGCTGAGATATCCTCACACATTTGGTCTCCAGCATGCCACAACAAGAAGTGAAGCAGTCCTCATGAACAAGAGACATCATTGTAAATATTGACAGTGTATATATTAATAAAATAGGTTTGGGCTCTAAATTCTTTGTATATTCCACGTTTACTTTATGAAACCAACTTGCTAAATCAAAGCGCGTCCTTTTATTAGTTATATTAATTTTATAATAAGAAAAGATATGGTAGTCCTAAAACATTTAGACATGACTGAACATCTACTTTGAAGAAATCTTATGATTAAGTAAATAATTCCACCTGAAAATATTTAATCACTGAATACTCAAATTAAATTTACAGCAATAAAATAATACATTTTAACGGGACTAAATTGCCATAGACTCGTTTGAAAAGAAAGGAAATTTAGGATCTTTTGCCCAAAAATGCAATATAATATTATGATAAGTGTGATAGAACGGGTTGAGGCAGCGTTAGTTTCAACTCCTATCTCATATTATTTAAAACCACGATGCTCATACGTGCATCTTCGCTTCGAAGCTTGGCGCCTTATCGCAGCCACCGGATGTCAATGTTTAAACGAGGAGGTTATCGTCCCCCCCGGTCGCCCCCATGTGCCGACCTCGCCAGATTGAGTTAGGCTTATGGGCAGATAAGGCATTGTTTCCAGGCTCGGCTGTGCATTCCCTCGAAGCTCCCACTCCATTGTCCCCCACGCTAAGGGAGTATCTGACTATTTAGATGGAAACTTTAGCACTAAGATCAGATTGGAGATCCAGACTTCCGTCGCGAAACATCACCCCGACCCTCTCTCACTTTGTGCGCCAAGGGCCCTTGACCTCGAGATTCACCATCACTTGTCCAGAAGGAGGACAATATCCCTTGAGTGCTAAGGTTCGAGCCTTTCGTGACGCTAAGTCCTCAAGGCTTCCCCCTCGTTGTTCAGAAAGAGAACAACGTTAGAACAGCCATTGTTCGTTCGAGCCCCGTTAAAAAGAAACGGTTCTCACCATTCCCCTGTTGTTCCGAAGAGAACAACGTAGAACAGCCATTGTTCTTTTGAGTCCGTTCGCCAAGAAACGGTTCTCACCCTTCCCCCTTGTTGTTCAGAGGAGAACAACATTAGAACAGCCATTGTTCTTGAGCCCGTAAACAAGAGACGGTCCCCCCCCCCGGTTGTTCAGAAGAGAAAAACGTAGAACAGCAATTGTTCTTCAAGCCGTTCGTCGAGAAACGGTTCTCATTCCCAAGACGCCACGTCAGGATCATTTTATTCCTCCCCTTCGGCTGGAATTCGCCAGCGGACCAAAAAATTTCTTCACGTCGCTTTCCACTGCACCACTAGTATAAAGTTACGTAAGCCAAACGTTACCTTTGAGTATTGAACTCTTTTGTAAATTCTATCCTTTGCTTTAAATGGTTTAGCGAACCATCCCATCTCTTTAACTCTAGATTTGTTTTACCTTTTTAAATCCTTTAATCCTCGGATTAGCCCGAGCCCCCATGACCCGTTCCATTCTCTGTTTATGTTAATATTTTCCGTTTTGTGTTTGTTAATAGTTATTATTAATAAAACTCTATTTTATTAATGATAGCAATATTATTATCCTTGAGCTCAGTTCCACTTCTTAAGCATATTAAAAGATACATAGTATCGGCCCGCCAGGCATTAACGCACTCTAAAGATAGTTGAAGGAGTTCCATCAACGAATAGTTATATATGGTATATCGTCGAGAGTCCATTCTACGACATATATGATAAGAGCAAATTAAAAAAAATTAACAATTGTCAAACATTCCACGTTAGTTTAGGCCTAACATAATTCGTACCTAGGAATATATAGTCTCAGGGATAAAAAGTTACTTAAATTTCTGTAAGGAAAGAAAATCTCTTCCTAATTGTTAGTTAGCAAAGACACGTCTAATTCATTTTAAAGACCAATGAACCATTGATTAATTCCAAGTAAATGGCCGCTAAGGCTTTGGTTTTTGAGCTAAGGAACACAATGAACTCTTTTTTTAGGAATGCCGTATTCTATGTCAAAAGGCATGAAAAGTTCCTTGCAGACTTACCCAAAGAGTGTTGACGATTCTCCCATTGGTTTACACATAACGCTGTAATATTAACACTGGCATATTAACCTTTAGGCAAAATCTCTCCTCATGAAAATTTAAAGCTCGTTATATCGAAGGGACTTGCTTCATCACATGGTAGCTTTTCATGGAAAAGCAAAGAGAAAATTGCAATAAGGCAATATTGATCCTTTTAATTACACTGAAACAGTAACCAACCTAAACCAAAGAACAGCCCTGAAAACAATGAGATAAACGTTATGTTAATTAGAGAGTATCTTTTAATAATTGCTGGAATCATACTTCGTTACATTTTCAATACTCTTTCACATTTATCAAGGTATTACAAAAACTAATTTGTCTATTTAAATTTAAATATTCTAAATAACAAAATCAAATTCTTGATTAAATTAGAGGCTGAATCTATACTTCATGATAAAATAATATCAAAATAGGTTCAAGGCCGCAGAATAATAAAATATTTCAAAATTGAATGTGTCAACTAATGTGAAGGCAACTCTTTGATGGCAAACTCTCATATTGATTCCTGGGCAGAGCTTTAATAACAGAATTTGACCATCCACAATAGATGGTAAAAAAAAATTCGTAGCTAAAATGTAAGTGACCTTTAGCAAAGAGGTAACGAGGTAAGAATGAAATAGCATTGGATAACCATGCTGAAGGATTGAATGCCTCTTTTTTCAACCGTAAGTTTTTGTTAAAGCACGTTTATTCTACATAAAATAAAGATACTTTCTGACTTTTTTCTTCAAAGTTTCCAGATAATTTTTACAGAAGGATGTTGTGAGGGAACAAGCACGTGAGGGGGGGAGAAATAACGTCGCTTTTAAGCATTCCATACACGTAATTGGCCTCGTGTAGCTTACAAACAATTTTCGAAGATCCAAAGCGTGAAAAAGTATAAGAACGAGTTCATGGAATGTAGCCTTTATCAAGGCGAGTATTCTAACAAGACTTGAAGTCTACTTCCCCCCGGCCTATTTCAGCCACGCTGAGAGCGGTTAAGACAATCGCCACTCGGGCCGCGCCGCTATAACTCAAGCGATGTGAGATAGTCCCTCCCCTTCTTCTATGGGGTAAGCTCCCTCAGTTTTGGTGTCCATATCTACCAGCGTAACGTGGAATGAGCAGATTGGCGCGAGAGACGCTCAAGAGTGCAGACCTTATTACTGCTCCTTGATTCAGGTTTGTCATACCTTGAAGCATCCCCTCTTGGCTCAAACAAATATCCCCCCCCTAGAGTTAGTTAAGAAATCTTCTCCCGGTAAGAATACCTGTCCGACTCCGCTCATCGACGCCATCTCCAAACATGAACCAAGTCTTAACTCAAAAGGCTTGAG
This sequence comes from Ceratothoa steindachneri, assembly GCA_963969495.1. Lineage (NCBI taxonomy): Eukaryota > Metazoa > Arthropoda > Malacostraca > Isopoda > Cymothoidae > Ceratothoa > Ceratothoa steindachneri. The sequence goes on along the minus strand of OZ018317.1, from coordinate 150,088,999 downwards.
TGAAGATTCATCTTAGCGTATACCAACTTGATTACGCACCTCCGACTAAACAAACCATTGACGTCTACGAAAAACTCAGCCTCCGTTTTATTGAAAGGAATTTACACCGGAAAAATTCCCAAACTCCCTTCTCGAATACTCTGCTCATCGACCACCCCCTCTCATCTTTAAAGAATATTTCACTACAAGTAAGTTGACCTTGGACCCCGTCGAAGTGACCCAACCATCATCTTACCGCTTCGCCGGAAACGACCAACGTCTTCCCCAACCCCTCCATTTGTGTACAAGGTATCGTAACGAATATTATAGCTTCCCCAAATTTATAACTGCCGTCTACCGTTCCACATTATCATTTGTGTAACTATGTGTCTTAATTAACTGTGTATTATTGTATCATATTAACTTTAATTATTAATATTTATTAACGTCTTTTTTTGCGTACTCCTTTGCTTTCTGACCCTCGAGCTCATCATAGCCGTATAACAATAGCCTGTAACTAAGTGAGATTTGGAACTCTCAGCCAATACTAAGTTTTAAAGTAGCAACTTTTGTACTAGCCGTCCCTCACAAGGATTGAACCTTGTAACCGGACCTCGGCCTACCCAAACCATTTAAAAAGGAAACCCCCGCGCACTCTAAATCAAATATAATAAATGTATGTAGGATATATAGAGCTATACCACAACAGATGTACACCCTCACAAATGACAGGACATAAGGATGCCTTATCTTTAATCCAAAAAACTGCGACAAGAAATCATCAGACATCGGATAGAGCATCCATCTGACTCTATCATCTCTTTGATTGACTTTCACATTTAAAAGTTTCGTGGGCACTTTTAGTTCCAAAAAGTGGAAACAAAAAATTCAGCTCCAGACACCTTTAAAATGGTCCTGAATAAGTTGATAACATTTTTGCTTGAGATCCTTTACTCTGGACAACAGATACTTCAAGAAACTCGCTAAATCAATGCTCAGACGTCTACCTCCGGTCCTCAAGCAAAGCGCCAGAGGATAAAATATTGAAAGGTAAGTTTTCATTAATTTCTTTTTCGTTTTTAAAAGCTCTTTTTACTTTTTTAATCACAAAAGTCGGCCCTTTCGGCTGCAAATCAATTTTCATTGTGGCAACTGTAATTTTTTTATTTCCTCTTAATTCTTTATTTTTATTTACACTGTAGTGCGCGTACTATTTTAGGCTCTGACAGGATCATATAAGAGGGAATAAATGCACCAGTCAGTTTTAAAGAGGAAGCCTTTTAGCGATATGAAATCTGGCAGACTCAGGATTAGAAGAATCTTCGGTCGTATAAATATAGAGTATATCTGTTATGCAAAAAATATAAAAAGCGAGTTACAAAATAGTTTGTTTAAAAATAGCGCGTTTAGACACTCAAACTAATCTTTATGCTACCTGAATGAGACGAGGAATGCGAGTATGTTTACCTTTCCCTCCTCATTAGAGAGAATTTTGAATACGTTAGATAGAGCGAAGTTTTTCTACCGACTTAGAGTTCCATTGAGGAAGATCGCGAACACAAAAGATATGGAAGATGACGTTGGGAAATGGGACGGAGGACGAGAACGAGTGAATGATGAGGACTTGCTTTTTGTGTTAATTTTGTATGTTTGGTCTCAATTTGCTCTTCATATACATGTTTCCCATTGTGAGAATAGCCAGGGGCTGATATCTCTCGCGCAGGGAAGGCCGTATTTGTTCGTCTGTTCAAGGGTCGTGGAGATTAATGTTTGCCCTGACTGGCGCTTATCCAGCGGCTTTACAACTTCTTCTGAGGGGCGGGAGCTTGTTTATAATTAATGCAGTTGTGGAACCCATTTGCTTACAGGTCCTCATGTCGTCGAGTCAAATTGAGAGGCGAAGACATCTACAACACCTTTGCCTAAGGAAAGTTTAAGACAAAGACGATAGAATATAGGTAGCAAATTAATCAATATTTATTTACTCTCTATCTAGGCGGTTGGAATTTAAAAGTTTCGCAGTAGCATCTTAAGTCCTATGATTTTCTGCCATATTTCTTTATTTCTCTCCTACCTACTAATTAGACGGTGGGAATCATTTATTTTTTTTATTATTATTTGGTTTATTTTTTTTGTAATAATATGCGAAAAAAGGTACCTTGAATATGCTTGGATGACTGCTATATCAACTAGAAACCTTGAAAAAAGAGTTGTAAAGAAGGATCTGAAAAATAGAGTCAGCAGACTTTTCTATATTTTTATTTTAAGTTTCAATAGTAAAGCTAAACACAAATGGTTGGAAAAGATCTCAGAATTTTGGAAAACAGATTCAGAATAGAAGTGAGATAAGGTCAGATGAATATATGTGGTAGCTATACAATCTACCTACCCAATAAATAGGAAAACTAGCGATGATTAAGATTGAAAGAAAAGACTAATAATCCGCAGTTCAGTACATCCCGCAAATTCTCACCCAAGAATATATATAATTGACACATTCCTTTACCGAGTGAGCATATAATAATGCTTTGATGCGAAATGCATAGATTCTTGTGTTAAATTAATAGCCGAAATGAAAGTTGAATAATTAGGATTTAGGAAGATTTTTATTCTACCTTGAGAGATTATTCTGACATAATTACAGTGGAAGAAACTTTTTATTCTTCTCTGAATATATTATTTAGAAAATTTATACCATTATAGTTTGGAAATATTAGCCTCTCTGGAAGAAAGTAGTCAAATACAAAGCCTAATTTTGAGAATATTGTGATATTCCAGATGATCTAGAGTGACCACTATCTTTTTAAAGGATGACAGTCCTTTATTAACAGTGATATTTTAAATTTTCTGACTATTGTTTTAATTGGTAGCTTTGTTAAACCGATAACTAAAAATTGCGATCTTAAATTCCTACAAAACGGAAATCCCTATTTAATGCTTTTTTTTCATTTTCAGCCCAAAACAACGATTGTATCTGCCCCAGAAAGTTTGTAGAGAGAGATTTGTAAAAAATAGGTGAAGATGGAGGAAGTTTAATTATGCAGAGCCATAAGCCCGCAGGTCGTACTGCTTCTATTATAGTCACTGAGGCAGTGCCGTGGTTGTGGCCGGGAGGGCACTTAATCCTCGAGAGGACAAACGATATTTGGTTTTGAAATACAATACCTGACCCCCTTCCCCCCCTTTAGAGAATTAGGTAGGAAAAGAGGTAAAAAAATGAGCGATGCTCAAACTGAGAAGGAACGGTCACCCATTGAGCAGAGGACAAATCGAGGACTGTTCAGGAGGGGAGCGAGGTTAGATCGGTTTGCCCGAGCAGGTTGCTGAGGAAAGAGGGTAGTCGAGATATAAGGGGAGCCTTGAGGTTTAAAGACTTGGAGGTGATGAGAAGAATTTTATAGTGGGTACGGAATCGAATATATAAACAGTGTAGTTCCAATAACAGAGGCATCGGAGAAGAGAAGCGAAAGCGGCCAATGAGTAGCCGGACAGCAGACTTTTGCACTAGTTGTAGCCATCGAAGTGACGAAGAAAAGAGATTCACTAGAAGAGAAATGCAGCAGTCTAAGATAGAGGTGACGAAGGCATGAATAACAGTCTCAAGGTTTCCTCGATCAAAATAGGATCGAACACGTTAAAAGTTGCGGAGGAAACCGAAAGAAGACTTACAGATACGATGGATGTGCGGTATAAATGAGAGTTTCTGGTTAAAAATAACGCCAAGATTACTGACGATTTTAAAGAAGTCGACATTGGTTTCTCCAAGGTTAAGAGAGGGAAAGAGAGCTTTAGCTTTCTCCACCATCGAAGCGGTACTAACAAGGAGAACTTTAGTTTTATCGTAGAGAAGTTTGAGAGAGTTGGCAGACAACTATTTGATTATGAATGTGTAGGCTGAAAGGAGCTTGGTAATTGATAGAGAGAAGGACACAGGGGATGAGGAAACGTATATCTGAGTTTCATCAGCATAGAGTTGGAAGGAAAGGCTCAAATTGCGAAGAAGGGAGCCAAGAGGAAGTGGGTAGACGCGAAAGAGGAGAACACCAGGGACTGAGCCCTGTGGCGCCCTAAAATGAATGGGCGCGGGCTTGGCGGAGAAGTTATCGAGCGTGATCTTCTGAGTGTGGGAGCAGAAGTATCAGCGAAACTAATCAAATGCAGTGGCTAATAGACCAAGGAAAGTGTGAACACGATCAAGGAGGAGGGCGTGATCGATGGTGTCGAAAGCAGAGAAGAGGTCTATGAGATCTATAATGGGTGTACAACCCCTAGCGGCTGCTCTACGTAAACATGTCTTAAACATTAATAAGACCGGTCTTAGCAGAGTACTTCGCTTTAAACTCCTACTGGTACATTTCATAGATATGGAGTTAGAAATATGGTCATTAAAGCGAGAGATAACCACTCTCTCTCTAGGATCTTTGAGAGAAATGGCAGCTGTGAGATTAAGCGATAGCTAGATGTTTTAGTTGGGTTAAGGTTTGGTTTTTAAGGATGGACAATTGAAGGATATTTAAAGGAAGTGGGAACCACCCCTGTCGCAGTGAAGTGTTAATAAGATGCAGAGTCAGTGGGAGGAGAGCACGGAAAATTTGGTGGAGGAGTTTGGGTGGAAAGACGTCATAAGGAGATCCAGATTTGTTAGAGCGTGATATAAGAGCAGTTACTTCCTCAGAAGAGGCCCGAGTAAGGACGTTAAGCGGCAATGGATTATGGTCAGGGAGAACAGCATATGCTTGTTCAGATGACTGAGGGAGTACGGCGTAAAGGTTATAAACTTTATCAGAGAAAAATTAAAAAAGAGTAGGAGAGTTTATGGAGGGAGAGGTAAGAGAAATAGGGCTAGGCAAGGCAGGACGAGACAGTAAACGAAAGATAGTCCTACGGTCATTCCTGCTCTCAGAAAAATTTAGCTTTAATTAGCATCCCGAAGTGATTTTAATTTGAAAGAATAATTCTAAGTAGCAAGCCAATAGACAAGTGAAAGAGAGATCGTGTTGTGCCAACGGGAGCGTTCTTTACAAACTACGAAGGGCTCGTTCATGAGCACGTAAAAACCTCCTTAAACGAAAGAGTTCTATGGTGAATCAAGTGGCGTGGTGATGACGGTTAAAAGAAGGAGTAATAAGTGGGGTGTGCGCGTCAAGGCAGGCGAGTAATTATTGGTGCAAAGAGTTTAAGGTTTGGTCAGGTGAAACAGTAGTATCAATAGGACGTGGGGCAGAAACAATATCGTTATAAAGAGAAAAAGTATCAATTGACGATAGTCGCTAGAAAGGAGTAGGATCTCGGGACGAGCAAGGAGGTAAGTGGTAGGGAATATAAAATTTATAGTTGACCAAGATGTGATCGGAGATCGTATTTAAAAGGTCAGGTACAGATTAGAGATATGGAGGTTTGAAATGACTAAATCCGGAGCATAACCATGTATGTCTGTTAGGGATCACACATGTTGTGTAAGAGAAAAGAGGTCGATGATTTCAATGAATGCACGAAAAGTCTCATTGTGGTTAGGAAGATTGAATTCACCGAGAATAAGGAGAGAACCAGTAGAGGATAGGTCAGAGAGTAGATTAGTGAACTCCTTGACAAATAAGGCCGGAGACGAGCTGAGAGGGCGGCAAAAGACCACAATATTTAGACCGGCCACAACACGTGAGACAGCAACGAGAGCCTCAAATGAGGCTAGCAGGCGGAAGGGGAGGAGATTCTGGTAGAAGGATGAGTTAGAAACCCTTGCAACTCCCCCTCCACGGTGGTTCCGAGGAACATTCATGAAAGAATTACCCGGAAGCTTTGCAAGGGCAGTACATGAACCAGAATCAGACACAAGCCGGGTTTCTGTAAGGCCAAGGAAGGAAACCCCCAGTGCGCACAACAAGGTCATGGACATACTCCAACTTATTGGTCAGGGTCTTGAGGTTCAGAAAAGACGCCGACACCACCTGTTGATGAGCACATGAGAAAAGGGGAGATTTAGAGGCGTTGGGTAAAGGAAGAATGGTAGGGCAAAGGAGGTTCCTGAGAGACTCCGAAAGGCTCGGCCCTTCCCTAGTCGGGCGAGTTCGGGGGATACCAGCCCGCTTTATTTTCGCGTATGTAGCTTGCGAAAGACGATAGTTTAAAGAGTTGAATGAGAGGAGTGAGTCCCTATCATACATAGTGGGGGAGAGAGGAAGGAGTAAAGGCAAGAAATATGAAAAACACAACAGGCGGGGAAACTTACCCCTAACTCAACTCATAGAAATTGGAGGAGGGTTGGCCGAGGCAAGGCGTGGTTGTGGGGGCTGGTTCACCGAGACTAGGCGTGGGAGTGGGGGAGGGTTTGCCATGAGACAAAGAGATTCAACATAAAAGTGATAGCAGTAGATAATGGTTTGTTCTTTGGAATAATCTTACAATAAAGAAGTTTCTAACTAAATAGATAGAAGAAGGCATGAACGAGAATTAAGTGATCTAGCCATTTCTTCTTGTTATGCTTTTATAAATCAGATATTCCATTAGTTAATCTTCTTCATTCCTTTAAAGGTGAACCGTAGTTTATGCTCTTCAAACAAGTGCTTAAAACATTGCGCAGAAATTGTTCCATATAATGTACACCGATATTCGTACATAATTTACTCTCGTGCCCTTGTGCGATGTCTAACTCATTGTTGGAATATTAATCAAGACATTTGGATGAATAAACGTCTATTCCGAAATTTTGTAGCAATCAGAGGCAATGGTTCAAATTATTGATATGGAATACGTAAATCTCCTAAAGCTGGTATCAAAACTTTTCCTCAGACTATCTTTTATATTGGAGTTTGGGCAAGTTAATTAAAATTGTCCTTCACTCTGAATTGGTTGCTCCGAAGTGAATCTATTCTCTAAGTATTCAGCTAATTCATATTTAGTCATATTTATTAGTAGGAAATTAACCAGTGACTTTAAAAGTGCTATGCGGACAAAAATGTATCGCAATCTGCACCTGTCAAATTATCGCCGGCAAAACAGATGAGTGAAATGAAAAATAGCCGTGATCAGAACTAGCAAACTAGAGCGTGCGAACAGCGGGCGTTACTAAAGAGCCAAGAGAAGAAAAAGGAAACGCAACCCAAAATTAGTTAAGAGCCACAGGGAGAGACATAAAAATGAAATAGGTCAAAGGTCATTTACACGTGTCCCCGTCTACTTCGAGTAGTAGGTAACTTTTTAATCCTAAATGTTCCAGCATAACATTCAGGACCTCGCGAATGAAGAAAATATTTGCCTCCAACTGAATTCAAACCACAGAACTGAAAAGGGCGTTACCACTCCCCATTTTATGTGAATGGTAATTCTGACACTTCACTCACGAAGGGTCGCGGCTTCAAATCAAGGTGAAGGTTGAATTTTCCTCCGTGGCTCAGTGGTAAAGCTTGCGCTTATGTTGCGCGAAGTCGCTGGTTGGAATCCAGATGTAAGTTAACTTTTAATCACCTATCAGAAAAATATAGGTTATAATTATTCAACCACTCATTGAAATCTAATTTAATACAATATTTTGGGAGATGCTGCGAAGATAAAGACTCCCCAAATTGATGCAAATAAAGATAATCTTTCCCAGATCACTATATCTTAAGGCGTTTTGATATTACATGAATGAAGCATAGATCCTGTTACATCTAATCCAACTACACATATGTTATATTATTCTGAGCATTCTAACAATATTTGTCATTAGTGGATGAATCTAAAACAAAGAGACAAATTTTGATTCTCATTTGAAGTCCATTTAAAACATTACTTTCCAATGCTTTGTGTAACGAGGAGTTAAGTGACCGAAGCTGCCTATATTTGACTGTGTTTGAGAAGTTAAGTTAAGTTAATTGTCACACGCGTTTTGTAAGTTATATTATGTAGGATATTTGGGTCTTTATTTTCGCTCAACTAAACCTAATAAAAATAAGAACTCTCAACAAACAGTAATGGAGGTGAAAATTCACAATATAAACCAAACCAAACACCACTTCTCTCTCAGTAGGGCTTATCCGAAATTTAATTATTTATTTAAAAATAGATTTGTATACAATAAGAGCAATTTTTGAACATTTGAGTGAAATAAATCAAGTGCATCTTGCTAACATCACGCTTAGTGCCATTTCAACATTGCGCTTAGTTTGTTAGGTAAAATAGTGCTTAACTAACTTATTTCTAGACAATATCTCAATTAGTCTCGATCCCATTTAGCTTGGGTGCCATCTTTAATACACAAAATAAGCACATAAATGTTTATAAATCACATGAATAAACTTATGTATATGTGTATCAATAATTCTTTCAAATTTATCCTCATTCGTGTAAACTCCAAGGCGAGTTACAAATCCAAATGAGGAGGCAACTTTTCCTTATATAAAAACCCCCTTACCATCGAAAATTTAATCCTTTAGATTAATTAAAATAATAACTTACTAAAATTTCTTAAATTAATAAAGGTTTGGGTTTTGTTCTAATCAGTTGAATCATGGAAAGATGGTTGAGTCCTTCAATTATTTACATAATAGTAAATGTTTTTCTATAGCATTAAAAATTGCATCCATCCTACATATCAGAAGTTCTGCTGAATATTTCTGAGAGGAAAGGATAGTAGAAAAGTCTGAGGGTGAAGAGAGAAACGACCTCATTGTACCTCGGACTTTCCTTCTATCTTCGCCATATCAACAAAGAATGATTTCTTGTTACGAAGCTAAGCAAATGGTGGCTCCTTCTTCAGCCTACCTATTCCATCTAGACTCAAACTACTGTGTGTTAGTTTCCAAAAGACCAAAGATTCATGGGTAATCATTTCCGAAGTTATAAATAAACATCTTAATAAATTTAGAAATTTGGACCCTCATTTTGGTCAAAGCAATTCAATGAATCCTATTAAGATGAGCTTCCAGCTTTATGTACATATATATACTTCATGAAATATATGAAAAATGAGTTAATAAATACATATTATCTCTATCTATTTTGACGATCAATCTGTTCCTGCGGTCACAACGTTGTTCGCTCATAACTAAAGGTCATTCACGCGTGCGTGTAAACTTCCCGGCGAGCGAGGTTAAAGGTCTACTCATTGTATGTTTAATGTATGGTATTATGTATTATATGTTAGGGAGAGTTCGCAACTCTCCTGAATCTGCCTTAACCCTATATAAGAATTTCAAGCAATATGGATATGTATTTATTTGCAGCAGGACATTTTATCTAAGGAAAACGTAGGGGTACCAATGGTAATGGTAAATATATGCACTCTTATTATTTCTCCTCATTCAAAAGCATCTTAGAACATAAAAATCACCACTCTCTTTCCCTTCATAGTGAAACTTATAATGTCAATTGCACAATAAAATTAACAGAGGATTTCGGTCATCAGATTTCGTAATTTACGAGACTGGTGGTGTAGTCCGTTAATATAAAAAAGTTGGGTGTGAGAGCCTTTAGAATGAAAATCTTAATGCCTAAGGCTTCGTAGGCAGAAAACTTAGGTACAGGATCATAGTTCCCTCCGTTCGTTTATATCTATTTTTCTCAAAATATAAGAAATCTCACCTTTCCAGTACATAAACCTGAAGGGACGAAGGGTCACAGCGTTGAAAATTTATGCCCTAGGAGAGGGGCTTAACTGTGGTCTGGTGAGGGTTTGCTCCTCCTGAACTCTCTCATCTCCCCTCCACCCCAGGGGATAATCGATGTATATATTTCGATGTTGAGAAATTTGGAAGATAATCCGTGTAACCATCGAGAGAAGAGGACGAGTCCCTGAGTCAAACATGGAATAAAGAAGATAGTTGTAACCAAGTGGAAATTACCATCCCGAGGCTGTTCCTATGGTTCTTAGAAATGTAGACCAGTGATATTGAGACCAACTCTCATACCATTTTTGTCCATAAAAAATCACGTATCTCAGTTTCCTAAAAAAAACAGATACCCCTCACCATTGACGAAGACCAAAGTGAATTCCCATTCGAGAAGAGATTTATATTGTATTTAAGTCTCATCTTCGAGAAGCCATAATTGGTAACACAGGGATAGTGATAACTTCCATTCATCTAAGATCTCCTCACCTACATCGTGAGGAGGGGTGCATCAACCACCCCTCCGGGTGAAGCATCAGCTGTTTTCCAGAATCACCTCTCCCCGCTCACCTCGCCTCAGCAAGGAAGTCTCCAGTCAAACTCGCCCAAATCATTTTAGCGAGGAAGCTTAATTTCAAGGTCACCCAACTGTCGACACTTCCCGAGTTAAAGGTAAAACAAATACAAACAAAATTATTTATTTTTTTTTATTTCCCATTCGGCGGAAAAGTGTATTCGTAACAAAAACCAATATGTGTTTGGCTTATTTTCACTTACATCTATAAGCTCTCTTCGAGTTGATCCATATAGTTGTTGGCGTAGGTCGGACTTAGGGGTGATCCCATGGCCACTCCATCCATATGTGTGTATAAATTACCGTCCAGTGGCCTGAACGGATCCTCTAATGTGCATAAACATAGCATATTCTGTAAGATGTTGGAGTCAAGATTTGGAGGAGACATTGTAGTATGGTAGTACACATTTTGTATAATGATGTCGATGGTCTGAGCGATAGGCACATTCGTAAGAAGCTTTCCACATCAAGGGATGCTATAAGTCCTGCCAGTCTTGCAGATTCACGCATATGAATTAATTACTCCATAGAGTGAGTTTAACTGCCCCCATGAAGATTACAAGCTTAATAATAAATCAAAATATTTTGTCATGACAACCACCACCCTTTCGTGTGTTTAACCATCCCCCTACAAAACATAGGGCCCAAAATCGTATAGAGAGCACAAAAAACATCAGTCTAACTAATACTTACTTATCATTACAAATTCTTTTCTTTTCCAGGAGGTTCACAAGCGAATATTATTAGGTAAACTTTACGATAACACGAGTTGTAATCCGAGCAGAATATGGCTTATTACTTTGGGCAAACTTTCAGGGATTCCGCATTTGGAAACTCATTTCCACACTTTATTTCAATGATGTTAGTCATAATTATGGCCAAATTTGAACAGGTATAATTTAAATTTACCTAGCATTTGATGTGTAATTATATCTTTTTTTATTTTTGGAAAACAGAGGTTTAATCCATTGTTTGCCATTTTCATATATAAATAGACATATAAATTAATTCTTTCTTAATTAAGATTATGGCACTTCCAATAAAATTACAGTGGCTAGGAATTGGATATCAAGTAGAATAGAAAAATATTTTCCAGAAGCCAATAAACCAGTAATTTAAGTTCTAGGGGTTAATTTAATTAGAACTTAAATTAATGAGTGATAAAAATGTTGAAATTTATTTGGCTATCATTATTGTTATGTTAGCTGCAACGTGTAAAATGATAAGCAACTTTGAGCAATCAATACGTACTTAAATAGTTAGACGGAGTAATTACGATGTTTAAAAAGCATTATTCATGGTCAAAGGAGTCCTTTAGTGTATGAATGCATCGGGTTCATTGTAGATTTGGCAAAATTTTTAATGAAAAGAAAAAAGCTGTAAGTGACAGAAGAGGGACTTGAGGGCAACCAGTGTTAATACAGAAATAAAAACTAAGGAGAAGCGAAAATTTAAGGAGCATAGTAATAGATGTTAGCCAAACAAGGGGAGCTTCTGATTGAGGACATAATCTCACACACTGCTAAAAGCTTGGAAAATTGGAAATGTCAAGGGTGAATACATATGAATCCCTAACCTTTTTCAAGGAAACAACATCACCAGTGGATCTTCGATTCCGGACGCTATATTGAAGATCACTTGAGAGATTTTCTAGGAAATTATCTGAAAGTTGATGAGTTATTCAATGAATGTTGAAGCAATAAGACGATAATTAGGAGAGTAAGAACCATTGCCTTCTTAGGGAATGAATAACTCATAGCATATTTCCGAAGAGAGGGAAATTTGGTTTTTAAACAGAAATAAATTAGACGAGAAAGCACAGATAGGAGTTCAGAGGTATATTGTTCAGTACCGGTGTATAAATTCTATCAGGACCATAACGATTTCTTTTAATGGATTTATATCTTCCCTACCGGAAATAGCCGGATAAGAATAGGAAGTTGGCTCACAAACACAAGGTGAACTGGACTAGCGTGACATCCCCGGATGGGGTACGGCAAACAAAAGCCCGGATCAAAGGACCTTCATTGACTAGAGGAAGACAGAGAACAAGGAATAGATAAGACTCCTGGGTCAAAATCCAAGCCCACACCATGAGCAACTCGTCCCCAATTAAATATACTTATTGCTTCACCCATCTAAACAGCAATACTTAGTCTCGGCATGAAACATCCAGCCTCCATAGGATCACCATTAGGCTCCCTGAAAAAAGAACCTATTTGTTTAATTATCCGTGCACTTGAAGGGCCAAAGACCCCATAACGACTGATGTTTCAAGCAAAATAAAACTTTTCACAGAATCCAAGAAGAAATTAAGGTAATGGGAAGTGAATTACAAAGAGGCGTTTCAGGGGTTGAAGGAGTGTTATAGTCATAGAGGTTGGAGATATTAAATAAAGGGGGGCAATGAAAGTCCCTTTGTCAAAACGAGAGGCACTTATAGTAACATGTGGACGGTCGAGCGATTGAAAGGTACATCGGACTATTGAAAAATCACTTCCTCCGCTTGAGACTAGTAATTCCTATGGTCCTTTTGCTATCCATCAAAGAGGATACTCAAAGAGTTTAGTTCTGAAATCACACCTAAATTGGCTAAACCTAAGTTCCGACCAACCTCACCTAAACCTAAGCACCCCAAATATACCCCCCCCCCCTCCTTTCCAATGAAAAAGCCCACCCTAAATCGGCTAAACGTAAGTTCCCCAAACCTAACCTAACCTAAATCTGGTAAAACTAAGATCCCCCAAACCTAAATCGGCTAAACCTAAGTTCCGACCAACCTAACCTAAACCTAAGCACCCCAAATATACCCCCCCACCTTTTCCACTGAAAAAGCCCACCCTAAATCGGCTAAACGTAAGTTCCCCAAACCTAACCTAACCTAACTAAATCTGGTAAAACTAAGATCCCCAAACCTAAATGGGCTAAACCTAAGTTCCGACCAACCTAACCTAAACCTAAGCACCCCAAATATAGCCAATAAAACTGAAATTAAATCTATGTGAAACGATATGTGAGAATCGAGGCACAATTACGAAGACTGCTTGAAATCGAGGGTAAATTTTTAGTTTTTGAACCATCCAAGTGACATGCAATGATCAAATATATTATATAATTATATAATTATATTATATATTATATAATTGTACAGGATAAAAAGGTGTCTGAGGTTTGGCCTTTTTGAGATGAAATTAAATAGAAACCCCATAATATAACATACGAAGATGGTGCATATGCAGGTTTTTGAACTAAATAAAGGAAACCTAATGTTTAATATAATTTTTTTATTTAATATCTAAGTGACTCTCCGTTTGCAGAAATAAATACTTCAATACGTCGAGGAATAGAGATATGCATGTTATAGAAAGATGTAATTGTAATTTTAATCGATTCCTGAAGCAGAATTTATTCATGCTTATTCAGAAATGGTGATGCTACTTCACAAACTCCAGAGGTTTTTGATTCTCTCAAGATCTGGCGTGTTTTGGGGAATTGTGCTCTCCGGGCGAAATTTTAACCCTTTTAACCGTGTACATTGTCGCAATATCGTCATGGAATATGGCTACAACCAAAATAAATATTGATTGCTCTAAAGGGTAAAGGTAGTCTTTCAAATTTGAAAAATACTCCAGAAATTTATTAAAATTACCGATATAGCCGTCCAAACCATGACAGTAACACCTGCATGCTTCATTGTTGGGATCAGACAATAAGAATCAAAGGAGTCTTTGGGCATCCTCAATACATAATTCCTACTAAATAATGAAGAAACGTAAAGGATCATTCGTCAGAGTAAAAAATATTATTCCACTGCTCCATTTTCAATCTATTGTATTCTTGACATCATTTCAGGTGTTATTTAATAATTATGTATGAAAAGAAAGTTTGGCAATGGCAGAACTTCCATGGCATCCAACTGCATTGAGATCTTGATGACCAGTTTTGGTTGATACTGGGTTGTCAAGATGTCGGTTTAGCTCGGCATTCACTTTAATATTTGGGTTTTTCTATGCATCGAAACAAAGCCTTATAATACCCTTCAACCCCTGTCAATAAGCTTCACCTAAAGTCTAAAGTTACACTTTACAAGTTAGGTTTTCCTTAGTTTTGGTAGACCAGCTTTAATTTAGATAGATTTTCTTGGTTTTGGTTCCAGCACAACTATAGATACGTCTTGTTGGTTTAAGATTATAAAATGTTTCAAATATTGTAAGGGGAGGGGCTTATAAGCTCGGATTGAACGTGGGTTTCCTTAGGTTGAGGGATAGCAGAGCAATTTGGGTACCCTTTAAGTGCAGAAAATCCATTCAGGCTTAGTTGGTTTGCAATCTACCTGCCCTCAGACGCTTTTCTCCTTTCCAACCGGCTCTATTCATCCATACATAATTCAGCCTTAGGTCTCTAGTTTTTACGAGTGGATATTTGTGTTCTTTGTAAAAAAAACAAGCTACTCAAGAATAATAATATCATCGAAGCATAATATTTTATGGGGTCTTACTGCAATTTTACTCATCCTAATCATTGTGCAATCTTATAAATATTTATATCTATCAGCTTGTTTTTTTTTTATCCTTGCACTTCCATTCTAATATATTAAATTCTTGTTAGTCAGTTTATTTGGGGTTAAAGGCGGCTGAATAAAGTTCTTCTCTGTAAATAGAAATTAGCTTTCAGTTTTTTGTATTTTATAGTTTGTTCCTCTAGTTAGCCAATGGTTTTTGAATGTTTAGCAAGTTTCTTTAGTTTAGTTCTTGATAAATACACACTCTTGTTTAAATATTCAGTATGTATACTAAAACTAATGGTTCAAGGATGTGATTGCTCGTTTCTTAAATTGTACGAATTTTCATCCTCGCAATGCTATATTAAAAAAAATTACACCTCAATGGTTTAATGGCAATTAGACAAAGAAAGAAAGAGATTTAGCGAGGTTAACTCGTTCGATTGTGTAAATTAGTGCAATGATAAATGACGTTTCAAAAATGAATTCACAAGTTATAATAAAATTGCATGAAATTGAACATGCCGAATAGACTTGAATGCATTTAAGTTAAATTTTGATCGCACTTAGCTTGAAATAATCTAAAACTGAAATTTATCGTTGACGGATGGAGTCATTGGTTCCCTCAACAATAGACGTATACATGAGACCAAGAGACAAGGAATTATAAAGTAGAAAGTAGACGCTAGAAGAAGGTGAATGGCATGTCAAAGATCGCAGAACAATATAAAGGTACATTCCTGCAGTGGTAAGTTCCACAGGACTAACCACAGTTTTACCAAATCCTATGTACTGAATGGATATAGATACAGCGTGAGCAAGCACTTGGGATTGAGATTCGGAAATTGGAAATTGCGACTTTCAAAAAGCGTTTGTTCCATACTTATCTTCTACAGGATAGGCAACTTTCCTTCTATGGATTGTTAGCAGGTAGTGCTCTTTGGCGACATTTTGGTACTAATATTTTGTTATTCGGACGTTCTTAGAAAGAAGTTGTCTTTGCCATAACCGTTGTGTATGACTTTATATGAAATTAATTTAGCAACTAAACTTAACTGACTTTTTTGGCTTAATCAACATACCCACCTATACAAGAAACTTGTTCTTTATTTCGCGACGTCTTCAAGAACAAAAAGAAGGACAATAAAAAAAGAGCGATTATTTATGTACTAAGTCTAGAAGTGTTGTTCTGCATCAAAAGCTTCATGGGTTTAATATGGTTAAGGCTAAATTTATGTTGTGTTGAATCTCATAACATAATAAAACGAGAAATATATGTGTAATGCCTAGCTAAGAAAGCAAATTTGGACAACAAAAAATAAATACTGCAACTCTTAGTATCGTGCATTACCTGAGTTTAGGCAAGCATGGCTTCTTGCAAACAAAAGAGCAAATTTCATTATTACCTAGAAGATTATGGTAATGCCACGACAACGTATACATTTGATCTGAATTATATGATATTTTTCTAATGAATATGACCTAAAATACTGCTTATCTTATTTAAAAAATTCTTAATAAGTAATTAATTAGTTCCATAATAATGCTTGGCCATTTGATTGGTTGATTTTTAGATGCACGGTATTTCCAACAAAGTAGACTCCTTATCATTTCATTCAATGGGATTTTTAAAAAGGAAAAGAAGTGCAATAAATCTGATATCATTTTCTCAGTGAGCTTCGATATGTACATATATAGGGTCCCTTAACAAGGACGCTCGAGCTTTGTCAGGCGATAGTGGCCATGTTGTTAAAGCGACATCTGGCAACCTCACTGTCAACTGTTAAGTAGTACTTGGCAAGTTAAGATCAAAGGTAATAGTGTTGAACAGCGTGTGCAACTCATCAAATGTTATTATCAAAATCAGTGCTCCATTCGACAAACGTTCTGTGCATTACGTGATTTCTATCCTCGCCACAATCGTCCTGCCGAGTCCACTGTTCGACGCTTGGTGGCCAACTTGAAGGCAAAAGAGTCGATCAACAATCAGCCAACACCCGTACGTAACCGAAACGCAAGGTCTGCTGAAAACATCGCTGCCCTTAATGAGAGTGTAGGGAAAAATCCAAGGCAGTCAATTTCACGTCGTTCACAAGAAGTTGGCAATTCTGCGACTTAAGTTTGTCGAATTATTCGTAGGGACTTGGGTTTGCACCCGTATAAAATGAAACTTACCCTGGAATTTAAGGTAAACGACCATAGACAAAGCCGTGTATTTGCTGATTGGGCTCTAGAGCAGTTGGAAGTTGCCTCAAATTTCCCCCAAAAAATCATCTTTAGCGACGAGGCCCATTTTTAGATGAAGGGATTTGTGAACAAGCAAATTTGTCGGATTTGGGACAAAAACAATCCACATAAGATACACCAGCACCAATTGCATCCCAACAAAGTCACTGTTTAGTGCAGAATTTCGTCTAACGGAATCATCGGCCCATATCTTTTTGAGAACAAAGATGGGATTGCCATAACGGTCAGCCGTGAGACCTACAGATCGATGATAAGCAACTTCTTGTGGCCTTAACTGGCTCATATGCCTCATATAGTACTGACGCCATGTGGTTCCAACAGGACGGCGCTACGTGCCATAATGCGCATGCTACGATAAACATTTTGCACCAGTGATTTCAGGGCAGGGTCATCTCGCGCGGCGGCGACGTCAACTGGCCACCGAGATCATGCGATTTAACGCCATTAGACAACTTTCTTTGGGGCTTACTTAAATCGAAGGTTTAGGTGAATAATCTGCAAACAGTTGATGTGTTCATAGTTAACATAACAAACACCATCCAGTAAATTTAGCTAGATTTATGTGACGAAGTCATCGAAACTTGGCCCTCCAGAATAAGGTCCACCAAGCAAAGCCGCTGCAGACATTTGAACGAGGTCATATTCCAGACTTAATGTCATAAAATGTACTTTCAAATTTAAAATAAATCGAGAGAATATATCATACACAACTTGTTTTATTTACATTTGAAAATCGAGCGACCTTATTGAAAGACCGTTTTAAACAATATTATGAGGGCAAAATATGTTTTTATTTAAACTTGTTATGTCATATAATGTAGGTCGTGATTAATTTAATCAAAATGTTATCAAGAATAAAAAAGTCAATGTCTGCAAATTTAAATTAATTTACACTTTTTCTTCGTGTTGGGCAAACAATAAACGCTTTATATCTATTGATTATGTATTATGTAAAAGGCTGGGCAAAGATTAAACAGATGCCAAGAAGCGTTTACCAAAATTCTATCAGGTAGGGTTCAAATACTTGGAACTTCTAATATACCCATTAAATCTAAGGGGCAACCTTTGCTGACAGAAATAGGTCCAAACGTGGATGGTTGCTGCAAGATGATTTTATGTCCTCATTTTTAAATGATTATCTTGAAGTTGATGATAGAAGAAACGGGTACGAGATTCGGGTTTTTGAGGCAAGGATCATATTTTCGATATCTGTATGTACATCGCTCTGATAAGAATACATTACCACCATATTAATTCAAAAGGAATCTGAGATTGGTGGTTAACTTACATAATGTTAACCACCAACAATACAATTTTGATCCTGTATCAGGCGCTGATATGCATGGTTGCGAGAGGTCTTTTTTGGACGCCCAAATAACGACATAATCATAAAATAAAGGAAAAATCCCAACTTACTTACTAAAATCGCATCTGGTTCAATTATGATAGAAGAAAGGACGACGATGACCAATTTCTTTCATTTATAGCCACCATTAAATAAGTTAAAACATTTTTATACGTCAAAATGTTAAACTTTTAAAAAATATTATTTATTTCAACTATATTATTTTCAACTTTTTCAATGAAAGGTATTTTACACTTCAAATTTGTAGTGTCCACATACTAAACCTAAGGGAACACCTGTTCCCTAACTTAGATGAACTAAGGTTCTTTCAGTGTCCGTCATTATTAAACATTACATTGAATCTTGGATTCCTCAGGTTTCTTGCAAGGTTCGTGTGCTAGCATCGACTTGGCACTCTTGACCCACAACTAACTCTAGGCCCAATAAATATAAATATATGTATATATATATATATTTATATATATATATATATTTATATATATTTATATATATATATATATATATATATATATATATATATATATATATATATATCTATTGTCTATGATATTTTAGTTAAGCCTAAATATTAAAAAACTTTACAAATATGTTAAATCGTATAACTCTGTCTTATGATTCGAAATTAGATAAGAATATATCTGTCGACCAGATTCAATACCTGTAAAATAAATGGATTATATTAATAAAAGATATTATATATACGTCCACATCAATTAAAAAGCACCAGAGGCTTTGGAAACTAGATTAAATGAGAAAATAATTTTTAGTTTATAGAGAACCCGAAAAAGATTTGCAAAGAAATATAGGACGGAAGTTATGAAAGTCATTATCACATTTCAATTACCTCCCCTAATTTCACTGCTGGAGGCGTCCTTGCCATAACGATGACGCCTTACGGATTATAGCCTCAAGTGGAGTATTAGGAAGCACATGTGGAGACGTCATTCAGAATATATATTTTTATGTCCATCACCGGGCGTTTTAAAATCTAGCCTAGTTTGTACGATAAGAACCATCAGTCTACCCTTCGACTTGGGTACGAAGTTTCGAACGCTTTCTGTACCCGGGCAATTTATACCACCATACCTCCTGCAATAAGGCACACAAAAGGACTTACAGATTAGGACTCTTCCACATACGATCTCAGAAGTTCTAAACAAAAAGACACAAGCTGAGATATCTTAGAAATGTTTCAGTTTAACCCGAATTGCGGGCACCTACTTCCATTTACTTCATTCGTCATTGGTTTGAGGACATTGTGCACTTCAATAAATATCAGACACATTAGCTATCTGGGAGTTATTATCTGTCAGCGCTACTCCTCCACTCACACATTGCCTCCTGCTGCTTCGAGTCCAAAGTAACTCTGCAGCTCCTAGAATTTTCAATCTCCTACAAAGTCCTCAAAGAGAGGACAATCTATGAAAATTGTAAATATCTTACAAAATGACTTTTCCCTCGTCCGACAACTTTCCAAGAATTCTCTTCTCCGTAATTCTCGGTAAGATGATTCTTGCGTTCTTTCGACCGTAGCGTAATAATTTCGGCATAAATAAGTTAAAGTTGATTTAAATAAATTAGTCAATAAATATTAATTCCATCTGGCGAAAATAAACTGAAATTAGTGTTTAACTAATTCTAAAACACTGTAATTTTTTCCGGCAGTATAAATTAATCTTTTGCGACTTTGCGTTAACGTTTAATTAATTCAATGTTAATTCATAATTTGTTTAGTTATAAGTAATAATGAGAAACAAACCGTCTCTTGCTCAACCTCACCAGAGAGTAATTGAATTAACGTTATCAATTCAAATCATAGTGGGAGTTTGCCGCTAGAAATATACCTTTCGGCGAGGTCCTAATTCTTTTTTATTTAGGTTTCGTTTCGTTACGTTAATCTGTCTGTCTCTTTTCATCTTCTCTGAAAGAAAATTCCTTATTCGATTCAAAATATTTAATAATTTTCTTTCTTTTATTACAGGCATTACAAGTTTCACGTTGTTAACCTCCAAAAATGGATCAGCTGAGCAATACTCTCATTTTAGCTGCAAATTATGGGTCCCAGTCAACTGTTTTCATAATGCCATTTCTCAATTTTAACAACCTTTTTCGCTTTCATTCGGTTACCCTTTGCTTCATCGTATTTTTCACTTTTAATTGTGATTACTACCGATGTGTCTTGATTTTTTTTAACCATCCTGAGGTCCAAAGATGAAGCCAAAGCAGATTGGAGGACTTCGCCTCTGCCTTTCTTGTTTTGTCCTTCTAGTTCTCATCTTTCTCAGGATGTCCTATCATTTCATTTGCGGTTTCGTTCCCAGAATCAAAGCGTTTCTAGTAAATTACGGTCCCATTTTTAAGGAGACTGAATTATCTCATACCCAAATTATTGCACAATAATTGCTCTCAAAGATGAATAGAAAATTCTGGTGTTCAGATCATTGTGTGTTTACACAGATCATTGGTTTATAAGTGTCCAGAAAGCAAAGGAAAGTTGGATTTCATGCACTTTCTTCTTTCGACCTATCTACATAAGCGTACTACAATTTTGTAATCAAATTTAACATACTTTCAGTTGGAGGTGTCATATGTAAGGCTATTTTAGTTGATATACACAGTAATCATAATGTGTTGAGAGATAGAATGATATGTATGCATTTTATTTATGGTATTTTTAATGTGTTTTTCCAGTATTTTTAGCAATATGCATTTTGGCGCGCCTTAAGAAATTGCTGTGTGCACGACGTACTAAGGCATAACCTCCATCACTTCTCGAATATTCGCGTTCTATGCTTTGTTTAGCTAATTAATCTCGTTTATTTTCACTGAATAAACTATTTTCAACATACTCCAGATGATGAAATTTAGATGATAAATCTCCAGAAACCGGGTCGCCATTCTTCATGTCCAGCCTCCCAATCAGGTTATGGAACTAATCATAATCTTCCTAAATATTGTCTTTGTCTTGACTTAATATCCTTAAAGTTATAAAATTTTGTGTCATGTGTATCTCAATAAATATTTAGAATGGCTACCAGTCAGAACTACCTATTTCTCATTAACTCTTTTTATGCTGCTTTTTTTCATACGTTATTCGATGGATTTCCAGGGAAACTTTTTATGTTGATTGGTAATTTTGTTCATTTGAATTTTTAAAAGATATATAGGCCGGTTCTTTATATACATTAATATTTTAAGGATAATTTTTTTGTATATTGCCTGTTATATCTTAATTTGAAGTTAGAAACCGTACAAGTTAATAGAAGGTTCTTTTGAATACTTTTTATGAAATAGTGTCTTTCTGTGTTTTAAAATGTAGATGATAACGCAAAAAGTGGTGAAATATTGTGGTTTCTTTTATACATTTTAAAAATTTATACATCGTTGACTTGTTGCTACACTTGTCTCGGAATAGTCTAATTCTTATCAGCCTCTGTCACAGAGAACAAAATTCGATGATTTGTTAAAAGAATGTCGCTTAACACATTGAGTGCCAAGCTCAAATCCCAGAAATTTCACCCAGGGCCATAAAATATTTTTGTTTTGTTTTGATTCTAAATATTCAAAGTTTAGGTATGGTACCTCTTATTTTGTGATATTCAGGTAAACTACTGAGGAACAGTTATTATTAATATTATTTTTAAGTTTCCCGTAGGGGCCATCCCAGAAATTTCACCCAGGGCCATAAAATGTTTTTGTTTTGTTTTGATTTTAAATATTCAAAGTTTAGGTATGGTACCTCTTATTTTGTGATATTCAGGTAAACTACTGAGGAACAGTTATTATTAATATTATTTTTAAGTTTCCCGCAGGGGCCATCTTACCTAAATATGGGTGACATCAAATTTTAACGTGTTTTCTCTTTTTCAGAATAAATAATTCCTAACTAAAAATCAATTCTTGCTTATTACTAGCATCAATAATTACCCATAAATGAGTAAACAGAGACCTTCGAAACGAGTGAGACTTCTTGACCTGGTTGACACATATTCGCGTGAAGTTTCAGATGTTGGTTCAGATGATTCACTTAGAGATCCTGATTTTGAAACATTTGCGGGATTTGAATCTCCTTATGACGATGATAGGCATGTAGTCAACAATTTACCAGGACTGTTGGAGGCAATGTGTATGGAGAAAGATGATGAAGAAAGTGATTATGAAGAAACTGTAACCAAGTGGTCCAATTTTAGTCAGAGAACTAAGGCATTCCTTTTCCAGGAACATAGGGGTACGTCCCAATCTATCATCCTCTATAACACCAAATGATACCTTTTATCTCTCTCAAGATGATGAAGTATTTGACTATTTGGTTGAACAAACAAATTTATAGGCCGAACTAGTCACTTCACAAAGAGAACGAACGCAGGACACGAGCCTCAATAAGTGGATACCAACCACAAAGGAAGATATTGAAAAAATTATTGGTCTTCTCCAATGGATGGGCTTGGTAAGAATGGGGGTAATTGCAGACTATTGGAAAAGTAATCATTTATATAAAAACTATATAACAGAGAAGACAATGAGTCCAAACAGGTTCAAGCTCCTGTTGAGTTGCTTCCATTTTGCAGACAAAACAACAATTAAGAGAGGCAACCGTCTGGGCAAAATTTAGCCTCTTATTGATCTTCTGGTAAGGAAATTTCAGGCAGCCTTTTTACCTGGGAGTAATGTTGTAGTAATTTTGTGCCAGTATATCACCAATAAAGCCCACAAGTATGAGATAAAGTTTTTCAAACTCTGCTCACCAGAAGGCTATACATACAACATTTCCGTTTATTCGAGAAGATCAAGGGCAGTCATCAGGTAGGTGGGATTAGCCAAAACAGTTTGCACAGACTTGATGTGTGACCTTCAGAATCAAGGCCGAACATTGTACGTAGACAATTTCTACACCTGCTATGATTTAGCTGTTTCTTTTCTTAAGATGAAGACCCATGTAGTTGGGACATTACTTAAGAATAAACAGAATATGCCCAAAGAAGTAGTGAATGCCCAGCTCAAAAGGAGGGACATGATTGCCAGGGAAGAACAAAATGGAATTGTAGTCCTAAAGTAGAAGGACAATAGAGATGTCAGACTGCTTTCCACGAAACATAGGCCAGAAATGGTGTAAATCAGGAAGGGGAGTGAGGATGAGCAAGAACTGATTGATCAGCCTGATCCATCTACTAGAGAGTGCAGAAAACGGAAACATAGAAAGGTCACACATAAACCTTTAGGTGTGCTTGCGTAAAACAAGGGAAAGTCTGGCATAGATTTTTCAGACCAACTGTCCTCTTATGCCACAACTCTCCGGAAAGGTGTAAAGTGGTGAAGAAAACTTGGATTGGAATTTTTGCTAGGCATGAATGTAGTAAATGCTCTTGTAATCTACAAGAAAGTGACAGGCAAAACACTTAAAATAAAATATTTCCGGATGTCGATCACATTAGTCTTTTTGGAATGTGAACAACTAACTAGATATAGAAAGCCATCATGTAACACTCACCACATACTTCAAACAAAAGTAATGCTTTTACAACAAAATCAAAAGCGCATGTAAGCTGTGCTATGAAAAAACAAAGAGAGAAAAGGGTAGAGATGAAGCACGGAAACACGCCAATAAGTTCTATTCATAGTATCCACACTGTGAAGGAGAACCATTCCTTTGTTTGGAATGTTTTGCTTCTCAGCATAAAAAGTGATTTGGTCATTGTTATTTGTTTATTCCGTGTCATTAAATTTCTTTCTATTACAAAATAGTGCATTTACTGTTTATTTTATTTTCAATTAATTTGTTTATATTTTTGTACACAAGGAAATGTTTAGTTGTAATTTGGTTTTCAAAAGGTAGGTACGAGTATGTTTTAGCCTTTTTAATACCAAAATTTGTATTTCATTAATGTAATTTTGAATATAAAGTTGTATTTGTATAAAACATGTAGGAAAAAAAATTATAATTAATAATAAAAAAGATGGGTTCCAGTTTCCAACTGGCTTTCTGTGCCGAAACCTGGATCCGTTGTCAAAACTGAACGTTGGATAAAATTCACATATAACATCAGAGAGCCACATAACACATTGCAAAACTTTCCTCAGGTGCCACACTACTTAAATGCCATAGGAAAATGCATGTACTATCAGTCATGTTGAGTGACAGAGCTTCAAATTAAACCAATACTGTCAACCATTTAGGGTCACATGGCTTCATCTTGGTAAAGCCATGTCACCCTATATGGGTGACATGGCAGTTAAAGTGTTAAGCCATTAAAGACAAACCTTTTTTCGTTCTACGGTTTGGTGCAATTGGGAATCAAGCCTGGCTTTAATATAAAAAATTACGAGTACTATATATTTTGTTGAACATTCCTTTAATTAGATTTGTAATTAGCCACTGTGTAATTACATGCCCTATCAGGTGTGCGTCAATCAATATTCGATATAATAGAAGGCGAATAAGTTTTTATTAAATATTTATTTTGTCACGAAATCAAACAAGATTTATTGAATAACAAAGTAAATGTAATAAAATTAAAAGGAAACAGTAATTTATGAATTAAAGCATTTATTCAAATCTTTGAAGGTATATACCTCTTATAATAGTGAATATATATTTATGTATTAAGGTTGGCAACCTGGTATTTTTGTTTTTATTTTGACAGCAAATTCTTTTCAACGGTCGTTGGCCACTTTCCATTGTGTGACATCACTGATTCGTTGAAAGATGAACTTTGCTCATTCGCCTCTGTTCGGTATTTCTTTAAATATTTGATTATAATGTTGTGAGGAAATTGAAAAAAAGGTTATTTTGAGATCATTATGTAAGTCTCAACCAATGCACAGCTACATTGTAACGTCGTTAGAAAGTTTTGTGTCACAACTCGCTGTCATCGCATGTCTCAACGCTGGAATTCCAACACTGACATATATTATATTGGTTTTGTTCTGAGGGACGAGAAGGCTACGCAAAAAAAGTGGGGTTTCAATCATACATAGATAGGACTTGCGAGGATCGAACAGACACAGAATGAGTTAACTGGCAACACTCTAGCAATATCTTTATATCCAACCCATCGAATCCCATAACACCCTAGACGGCGACAACTACATGAGCTTATACATAAGATCAACATGCGATCTACAGGAAACCTTAAGGAGTTTTTGAACTACATCGCTGTAGTTAAAACTACAAAACACTCCACATCTACACATCCACTCCCTGGATCCAATCCACATCTTAAACACCATTCCCCCCTACCTCAACTATTAACCCAGGAGAAACACCCCTTCCACGTCTAGAGCGGATCACAATGGCCTCGAGACCAATGCGGTCAAAGTCCAAAACAAAGACATGCAAACACTACTAGGGTGACCATCGAGGGCATCTCTACCCACAACCAGCACTAACCAAACTCACAGCAATACAAAATGATAACACTTACACACTAGACAAAAACTACAGATACATTAATTGACTGCTTGTTATAGAACTCCGTCAAAAGGGTGACGTCAAACCTAACGTAATTACGAAGAGAATTGACCAACAGACTCCGAGGATGATAGATAGACATCTAAGCCGTGGGTCAGTAGTATGACTCCTATTCCTTTCCGCATAAGACGTCATAATAAATCATCCCGTGGCCAATGCAAAAAATACAATATTTTCATTGGTTGGTCAGACTGAACGGGTTGGTATGTTTATGGACTAGATGATTGCTAACCATTTGATGAATGAGCAAATGATTAGTGAGGATATACTAGTGACCATTTTTATAGGGAATCTTTTATAATTATCCATGTGGTTAGTGACCGTCTTTTAGGGACCAGTGATTAGGGCCAAATGATTAGCCAAAAAGGTCTGAAGGATTTTTGCCGTCACTCAAGTTCATTAGAAAAAGGCTCCAAATTAACTGAAATGGTCGCCTTCCTCCTCAAGATTCAGTCAAAATAATGGTTTGAAAACAAAGAGAGATTAAATGATTTTATGCGAATAAAGTATGTGATTGATCGCAAAGTTCAAATTCATAAATTTTACCGAAACAAATTCCCCTGCACATCATATTTTTTAACCATTATTTGATTTTATATTTGGAAACAATTTAAAACATTCATTAGATTAATCTTACAAAATGCCTGATTGAGAGGAATATTGAAATATAAACACTGAAGCTGTGCTAAATCTTTACTTTTGAATGTTTAATGATTTTATGTAATCAAGTTTATATCATACTCACTCTTCTCAAAAGTGAGTTTCATCTAAGTTTGCTTGTGCAGAATTTGCAATCGTAAATCTGACAAACACGTCCTTAACTTTTTCTCAATTTACATTTCTCTTAAATGTTTCCTTTTCTCGCTTCGCTACTAAAAGAAGAGGCTTTACTTGGTCTAATAAGTGATTTATCTCAATTAATTAAAAGTAATTTTTACGATTTATTGGTTTGATCAATTCCCTCATATCAGTTTTGAACAACTGGGCCAGAGACTCTCTACCCTTTTCTTCTTATCCCTTTTCTTCTCTTTCTTGACTTGAGCAATTGTTAGTAAATATAGCTGTTAATAGTAAATTAAAGTATCCGATTTACTTAAATTGCAAAAGCAATGAAAATTTGTTTGATTGAACGCAAACGATTAAGCTGAAATGTAAATTGAAATGAAAGGGATTGATTCAGAAAAGTTTGATACGTATGCATCGTGTTGCGAAAGATGATATTTCAGTAAATGAAAATAGGGTTTATAACCAAATAAATAGGATTTTCCTTACAATTCAGTTATCGAAAAAATATTTAAAGAACGGGAGATGGAGTAGACATAAAATATTTCATCTTTCCTTAGCCTTTCTTTACTCAAATAAGTTCCAAATCTTGTATTGAAGATATTGAAGCTGAATGAGGAGAACATAGGTCGTATGAGTTTTAAATAATAATAACGACAGCCTCTTTATAAGAGTGTATAAGACATATTAGGTTGAGGAATAAGTTCTTGTGTTTTTTAAATGTTGTGTTAATTTAAGTTTTGTTGACGTGATTTGTGCACATATTAAGAAACAATAATAAATAATGAGAGCAAAATTTGCAAATGTTAGGCTACGTCTTTTAACAGCGTAGACTATTAGGCTTTTGCTTAGGCTACGTCTTGAAGTTGAGTAAAAAGTCATTGCGGTTTATTTAAAAGTTGTGTTAATTTAATTTTTGTTCTGTAACCTAAAATGGAGTGTCAAGTTGAAAGAAAGGCGCATTTTCAACCCTTGTTGTTATTCATTTTCAATCGAGAAGGGAACAATGCAAACGCAGCCAAAGCTCGTAGCAATATTTGTGCTGTGTACGAAGCAAATGCTTTATCAGAAAAGTTTTCACGTTTCAAAACGGTCATTTCAATCTTAATGACGAAGAACGTTCTGGTCGCCCAATTAGGTTGGATGAAGATCGATTGAACGACCTTCTTCATGAAAATCTTCGTCAATCGACTAGATAATTGGCTGTAGAATTGGCGTGTGATCAGAAAACTGCAGTGAATCACCTTCATTCGATGTGGAAAGTTAAAAAACTCCGTGCATGGGTTCCGCACGCTTTAAGCGAAAGAAAAAAACTTGAACGTTCCACGATTGCCGCAGGTTTGGTTGCTCGTCACAAGGCTATTCGTGGATATAAGGACAGATTTCTTCACCGCATCATTACTAGCGAAGAAAAGTAGTGTGTTTATGTCAACATGAACCATCGAGAACAACGAGATTGTCAATGCAGAACTCTACGTTCAACAAATGTATCAACTCGCCCACTCATCGACGTTATGGAGTCCTTTTGCAACACGACAATGCTCGTCTTGACATTGGCAATATGACAAAAGACGCCATCGAAGCGCTTAATTGGGAAATCCTGCCGCATCCTCCATATTCGGCAGACTTGTCTCCATCGGATTTTCATTTGTTCCGATCGCTCTCCAACAATTTGCGCTGTGTTTCGTTCAATACTGAGGGGGAATTAAGAACCTGGTTAGACGAATTCTTCGAGTCAAAATCCAGAGATTTTTATTGCAGAGGCATTGGAAAACTAGTTAAACGATGGGAAGATATCGTAAATAACAACGGAAAATACATTATTGATTTAATTGCATATTGTTATCAATTAAAAATGAAGTTTTTCTAAAATTGTTAATGCTAATGAATAAATTTGATAACTTATTCCTCAACCCAATATATAGGTATGTAGGTAGAGTACTTGATCATGGCTTATATCTTTGTTTTGTTGATAGGTAAATGAGAAGAGGTGAAGTAATAAGAAAGAAATGGAGGAAAATCTGGAAAAGTATATCACATTATCTATGGGATTGGGTATCGGTAATTATTTTTATTAATAAGGGGGAGATTTGCAAAGCACTCATCAAGCCCATAACTTTAATAGAGCCTACATCAATCAACCCAAAAATAGTTTGCGAGAGGAAGCGCGTCTCTAAGGCACTCTTAAATGCACCAGAAGAGAATGATTTAAATTTGGTGACAAAGTAACTAACTCTGTATACGTGAGTATACTCGCAACTGGATGGGGAGAAACTGTCAGGTATGTTAATTATTAGTATCTCTTGGAAGGGAATAGAATTGTTGTCTTCCTTTTATTGAGTGAATACTATTCATGTTTGTAGTTGATAAGTATTTTCTTTAAAGTTTAGGGAAAAAGATTTCGAGCGATAAAAGACTATCGTGTGGTCTAATTATCTCCTGTAGCATATAGGAGATTAATGCAGTGAGCAATTGTCAACACTTCCTCCACTATGGGGTATAAGTTACTAATTTATAGCGAGGTAACCAGTTAATAGCAGTGAGTTACTAATTTCACCAGCTGATGGCGTGTTTTTTAGGTTTATATGAATGGAGAATTATCTGACTTCAAATATGAATCTTCAGGTTATTCTTATTGTTGTCTGGGTTTACTGGAGGTTCATGGGTAATCAAGCTAAAGAAGGACTTTGAGAAAGGCCGTAGCAAAAATATACTTTTATTCAAATAAGGATCTATTTAAGCTGCAAGCGCCAAGTTAAGAAGGACGTTGAGGAAGAAAAGCAGGCTTTATTTATTCAACAGGAAATATTCAATTTTGGAACGACTAACTTAGGCGAATAAAAGGGCGTTTGGTAACGCTACGATGAAAAGGAATTGATCATAATGTCTTAATTGAATCAAACTTCTCCTTTTCCTAAATAATGATGATAGTATCTCTTGCATGACTATAAATACGGTACGGTTTCATTTTCAGGGGGCCGGGTCCGAGACTCGTCTGTGGGACAATCATCTGTCGTTGTGCTCAGTAGCTCCATCCCATGGGTAGAGTTACTGAACAGCTGTGTATTTACACTATACTTACATACTTAAGATAATTTTATTTCTGTTATTCTGACCCGATTTTACACATGTGTTATAATTTCCTTTAACTGGAATTTGTGTCTATCCAGACGCGAATTGTTTGTTCATGCGTTTCCTCTTATTTGTACCTTTTCGCGTGCTACTTCGACGACTGCTTGTCTCATTTTATTCATGCAAATTAATATATATATATATATATATTCTCGATTTCTGTGTACAAATTAATATACCCTAATTGCCATATGTGTTTTCATCTTCTTACTCTCCTATTAAAGATAGTATTCCTGCTATTCGCATGAAAGCCAATTTATTCAGGTTTCTCGTTAAGTCTATTAATCCGGCAATTTTAGTGCCACGGGCCTAGCTAATATATAGCAAGCTCCCTACAAAGTAAGGCTATTTTTTTATTGGAATATTTGACCTTTATACGAGAAGTAATTTTGTTGAGTTGTAGCGGGCCGAAAATAGATCTCTAATCCCAATCGATAATCGATCCAACCCGCTTCCTACACTGTCCGGACGTGAGAAATCGAGGGAGAATAAAACGGATTGTATATACAGTCCCTTTACTTACAAAAATACAATGATAGCTACAGTTTATATTTACAAAAATTTTATATTTTACTAGGGAAGTGTGCACACTTCAAAATGAGGCTAAATTCCCAAATAAAAATAATGATACCAAACGAGAAGCGTATAACGGGCGGATACAACAATTTACGTAAATTCTAGACAAAACAAAAAACACAACCACAACCGAACGAAAAGGGGACACGCGCTATGTCTTGCTGGAGGTGGGCGGTAGTTGGCTAACTAGAAGGAGGCAGGATTGTCAACGAAGGCAGGTATGGCGGTTCAGGTGGATAGAGACACGAAAGCCCTCCTCTCAGGGCTGGGTGGAGCACTCCTCTATAGAACCCCTCTTGCTTCCAGTCTGCACTTCCACTCTCTCTCTTTCCAGAATAACGCTTCGTTAAAGTTCAATTTAAACAAGGAAATATCTTTTAGAGTGATATCTTAAAATTAGCTTTTATCTTTCCAGAATAACGCCTGGAAAGAAAGAAAAACATGGTAATCATTTTATACATGAATTTAACAAAAATAAAACAAACCCATTCCCATTCACACACATTCTTACAGAGGGAGGGAGAGGGTACTGAGAAAAGGGGTGGGAGAATGGCCCTTTTACACACACTCACATTCGCCCCACCACACCGTGATAGCAAGGCGTATTTACTTGGTAATATAGTTTAAGGTTCTTGTGGTGAAGGAAAGTTTATCAGGCATATTCGTTATAAATAATTACTTTTGAGGAATTATCTCGTAAATGAAATACAAATAATTTGTGGTATTGGAAATGAGGGTGATTTTGGCATGAAAGCGGAAAACAAACTGTGCTGTAAATGTATTTTCTTTTAATATATTTCTATTGATATAAAATTTTCATACCTGAATTAGTGAAATGAGTTAGCTCAAAGAGAATGTACAAAGGATGAGGTTGTAACAGACATCAAATAATTCAATGTTATAATAATTAAATTAATGTTACTAATATTTATCGAATTAATTGAATAGCTCCGGATGCTATAGATTAGATTGATGTCATTAAGTTAAATTACCTTTAACCATCGGTTAGTATTATATTTTTTTCCGCCGTTAATACCTTGTGGTGAGCAGCCAAACTTTTAGATTTTTAAATGAATCAGAAAAGTATAAATAATATGTAGTTTTAATATTTATCTGGTAAAGCATAGAATATTATAGATTTCAGTATGATTACATAGTTTATCAGTTCATCAGTTCATAAATACATCAAGGCTATAATAGATTTTTTTTAGCAAAACTCATTACATCTAATCCTTTTAAAAACCATAACTCCAAACAATATATATATTCTGTTTGAAGTTATGGTTTGTATATATATATATATATATATATATATATATATATATATATATATATATATATATATATATATCAATATATATATATATATTATATATATATATATATATATATATATATAGTATATATATATATATATATATATATATATATATATATATATATATATATATATATATATATCACCATAAATTTTGCTTTTGACAAACATCCCTATCATTATGATTCAGCCTCTGATATTGTAGTTGGGAACTCAATTCATCTGACAAGCAAGTTGCTGTGTTCTAACACGCATGTTTAACACACTCGTCACACACTCTTTTCATTTTACGATTATGTGACCATGGGAAGAAAGTACATCTCTTTGCCATCTATTTTGTGTGAGTCTGGCAAGGCGTTGGGAATGCTATCTATGCTGTCAACATTCTTTTACTTCCTTCCCCGTGATCATTCCTTAGATCCTTCTTCTTCTCTAAGTTTTATATCTAC
Organism: Ceratothoa steindachneri; assembly: GCA_963969495.1. Lineage (NCBI taxonomy): Eukaryota > Metazoa > Arthropoda > Malacostraca > Isopoda > Cymothoidae > Ceratothoa > Ceratothoa steindachneri. The sequence continues at coordinate 150,057,022 of OZ018317.1, read as the reverse complement.
CTTTTTGGAGAAACTGTGGTGTTTTTTTTTTTCTGAGTGTGGCAGTATAGGTGGGGGACACAGGAACTTATGTTTGAGGTGTTCCGAAAAGATAAAAAACTGCTATGGGCGAACGATGGCTATTACTTGAAGTGCCATAGATGGTTCCTATCTGGTCGACCCTAACATTGCCTGCCTTAGTAGCATTTTATACGGTGATAGTTTAACATTTGTTTTTAACAGAAAAATTTTACGTCAATTTCGTCATCCTACTGCATGCTGCAGGCAAGAACAGCATTTTCTTCTCTTCCATCAGATTCATGTATGAAGAAAAACCAGCATTTTCATAATAGATTCTTTTCTTTTCTTTAAAAGTTCTTTAGAGAGTTAAAGCTTATTTTAATTCACGTGGGATTAATCGCGTGAGACTCTACATCTCACTATGTCGGTCTGTCGGTCGGCTCCCGTTTTGCTTTTTTGTTATTTAGTGATAACATTATAAATATTCGGGCAATTCTGACCAAACCTGAAAACCTCATGTTGTTCTACATTTTCTTTTGATTTATATAATTGATAAGGTCATCATAAGGCTAGTCCGTGAATTATTCAAAGTTTTGAAGGTCGTAAAGTCATAAATCACAATAAGTCAGAGCACGCGACTCTGGTCAGGAAACGAAAGCCATGTAAAGAGCTCCGCAATCTGAATACATCTACACCAGAGCCATGGGCATTCCACATCATGAATTTAATCTGTTACTCTGATTAAAGCCATCTTTTAGCTTTAAACCGAGAAAAGCTTTCATTTATACACTGTAAGTACCACTGGTTTTGCTCTCCTCGGCATATTTCAATCTCTTATCATTAAAACTTGTTCGTCTTTCACACAACAAAACTAATATTTCACTAGTAAGAAAGAGGCACCTAGAAATCAGTAGGTAATTGCGCATTTACGGCTGTTCCTTTCAGGCCTTGCCCTCCCCTGGATACATTTTAAGGACGAGAATGAAATAATACACTAGGTATCTTACGCTCTCAGCACTTTTTCTTTTATTAGCACGCCTCTCTCTCTCTTGTTTTCGTTGGGTATCTTGTGGTATGTATATTATCACTTTTCGAATCATAGCGATCAGATTGAGAAATATGTTCGCTCTCCTCAATGAAATCAACATCCCAGTCATAGTCATCTTCTGTATCACTTCCAACTTTAGCTTTAGGCAACAATTTCGTCTATTTTTCCAAGCCACCCATTTTGTATATGTAAGGGAAAGAAACTAATAAAAAAATAAAGAATGCACGCACTTGAATTCTATTTCCTTTGAAAAGTAACCAATCGAAATAAATATGCATTGATGGCCCAGCTCATTAAAAGCTTCCATATATCAAATACTGTTTTATATTCTGAATAATATATGTAAATAAATTATATTTCTTTTAAAAAGAAGCCAAACTAATCGTTTATACTTTAATATATTATGACTTATTAGTCCGTTTATTTCTATTTTAAGGAGTTCTGATATATAGGCGGAGAGGTGATTGGCATATATTTATGAACGAAATATAACCTTATGACTATGGTTTTTGAAAGGCAAAGGATGATATTTTAAAATGTGAAAAAGTCAGTACAACTTCTTGGAATTGATAAAAAATAAACCTAAAAGTGGTAGAGTTAAAACATATGGTAAAAGTTAAAAAAACACAGAAAATGATTAACAAGAACATATTTTATTCTGCATTGGCGGCTAGAAATAGGGAGAGAAACAAGTACATATCGATGTCTGGGTGACAATATTGGGTTAGATAAGCCCGTTTGAGGTAGAGTTTGGAGATTTAAAAAGAGGCATTCAGTCCTCATGCTCGTCAAGAGGAGAATCAGCAGAATTCCAAGGAGCTACAATGCCATCGAGATAAAGGCTTAGTAAACAATTAGAGGAAAATTGGGAGCAACGCCCGGTGCAAAGAACGGACGTCAATAAGAATATATCGTTTGCATTCTAGAATTCTAGAGAAGTTGTTTTATTGCTGTCGATAAAAAATCAGGGGCATAAAAAATAGGCGTAAAATGACTTTATTTCCTTAATAATTTAGATAAAAAAATGCTGATTATTGAGGCGAAAGATGTGTAGTAGGTAGAAATACTGTATTGCAGTGGATGTCGAAATTGCCTCAGAGACTTGGATACAGCATTCAAATAGTCAAGGTGTAAGGTGATTTCCCTAACAGAAATATCCTCGAATTTGAGGCGAAACACCAACAAAGACATTTCATGCAAACAGAAAGTGGAAAGGTGTGGAAGATTTTATATAGCCCTGATCCTCCTGCATGCATTAGCTCGAGATCACAAATCAGGGGTATTGGGGCAGCTAGGGCACGTGATATTCTATGTTTAAGCCGCAACGAGGTATCAAATGCTACTCATGACATCCTCTTGCTAGTAACGCTAGATGAGGAAAAGAAAGAAGGGTGTGCAGACAAGAAAAATATAAGGATGGTGGAGCAGTTGGTTAAGTAAAGGCGCTCACTCTTCGTTTCTATTAAAATGATTTAGAATTCAGCTTGGTTGCCGCAAATCAGCAACTTATCAGATTGTGTAAATAAAGAGCTTTTAGGGAGGGGTGTTTGCAGCCTGAAACTTGGGGTGGAAATATGGTGGCCCAGTGTAAAGGAAGCAGGTAAGTTTAAAATAATTAGAACACCTAGGGCCAACTATCTCCCTCCAGTTCCAAACCTGTGATTAATGGATGCAATTTGTTTGGCGACTAGCCTTCAATATTGAAGGACGATCAGACAACGGGATGAACAGATATTTGTTAGGTAAGTGACGTAAATAATAGTAGAATGAAAATGTGTAGAAGGAAAAATATCCAGATAAAATCAATCTAATTTAAATGAGATTTTAGGTATATTGTGAATGGAGGTGGAAAATAAAATAAAAATTGCCACCTCAATGTTTAGAATTTGTAGAAATCTCTCACTGGCAATTAGAGCGTTAGTGAATACCAATTGTTTGTTATGTTTGATATATATCTACCTTCAAGTTTCTTGAGAATATGCTATTACCAGCTATTCTAAATGAGATTGCCAATATTGTAAATTCGAGAATAAAAGATCTGACTTTTTGACAACATATTATAAATAGGGCAATAGTAATTGTTTTGGTAAGCACAAATATATATATATATATATATATATATAAATATATATATATATATATATATATATAAATATATATATATATATATATATATATATATATATATATATATATATATATATATATGTATTCTACTAAGTATATTTATTTGTTATTAATTTTTCTCTATTTTCTTATTATATGATGTAAAAATGGAAAAAACCACCTTATTTATTTTGTTAGGTGTGTAGTAATACATTTGCCTGAAGTATTTTCCTCGCCGGACTGTACAAAGCAAAAAGTTTTTAAGCCATTCAAGCTCTCTAATCAAAAGCCTAAAAGATATCATACAGTGAAGTGAGGTCAGTCTCATGACTAGCAAATCTGGTATGTTCGTGTCATATTCATCATGCTGATACACAAAAATGATGTAATGTTTATTTATAGTTCATATTATTTCTAATAAAATGATCCTTACTTTTATATTTTTTTATGAAAATTAAAGTTTGATTTTCCTTTGTGGAGTCTTCTGACGAAGATCTCGGACGACAGAGATTGATAAAGCTTCTACCCTTTCTAGATAAATTGATTTAGACGACTTATTTCAAGTTTTAAACGTAATTAAATTGAAATAATATCTTTCAGATTGCATGATTAAAAGTTACTTAAAAACAATTTATGAATATTAAAATAATGTCTAATGTTGATTTCGCTAAATTTCCTCCAACGGATAATACACCTGTATATAACATGCATCGTATTGATAACCTTTCAAAGAGACAAGTGAGAGTGCGACTTAAAAGAATTAAGAAATCAAAGTCTGTACAAAAATCATCACCCAATTTTCTCATTCAGTCAGCTTCGAAATATTTTGCCCATGATAATGAATTTTGTAAATCGCGAAGAATTTGGCATCAGTATATATGGTCGCAAGGTTATATGCAGAGTTGGACAATAAATTCTGGAAAAAGAAGGCAACAGAGAGCCATAACTCACCCATATATACAAGAAAAAAGCAACATACGACCTACACAAAAGTACCTATATAGAAGAATTTGAGAGTAAATGATAAGAACATGGTAGTTTTCTCTGACGAAGAAATCATTCACACTGTTTCACATATCTGGAAAATTAATTAACCGGAGAAGAAGTAGATAATCTTGACATTATACTTATTTTGTAGGCATAATTGCATTATTCTGAGATTGAGACAATCACTTTATCCAAATTTCATTCCAGGAACCTCCGACCACTGAACAAAGACAACTTTTGTGACAATAACTCGAGGTTTTAGTACGAAGTAGCACCGATACAAAGAAAACAAGCAATATCAAAGGGTTTCAGATACCAACGAAGTAAATTTTGGACCTGTAGCCCTGAAATTTCCCCACTTCAATCTGATATATAAATTATAACCGATGCTCAAACTACGAGTGGAAGAGCAGAAACCTGCAATATGAAATGATTTCCGATCAATTTTAGGACAAAACAAAACACATTATCGTTCAGAATTTAAGCAAAAGTTAACTAATCCTATTCTTGATAAACAAGTCAAGATTCACAAAGATGAAGAGACAACACATTGAATATTTCCTTCATAAATAAAATTCATTTTTATATTGTATTGAATTTCTGATAATTTATCATTTCATATTGATTCTCTTCTTGAATATCAAAGGATCATCAATCACCCTGTATGTACCAGGAACACCAAATATGTAAATATCAGTCTGTACTAAAGTTGTGAATTTCTCTTTTGCCTTAAGTTCGGAGAATGTCCAGCATTCTTTGGATGGAACCACAGTTGTTTGCTTTTCTATTTTCAAGAAAATATTTCCGAATTCTAAATTTCGATCAGAACCAATCCAAAGGGTATTTAATGATGCAATTTATCCGCAATTACTCACCTAAGAAAATCTAATAAGGAATTAACAATTAAGTTGTCTTGAGAAGTTTAATCCTGATTTCTTTTTCCTACGTCTTATCAGGTGGGAAACTGTAAAACAGGCTCGAAAAAACTCTGTGAGTTCCAAGGACATGCTGTTATTCATCTCTATGCCTCAAAGGGATGGACTTTTAACTACAGATACAAATAATCTCTAATTAGCCCCACCAATATTAGAAACAACCCCACTATTCATTTTTTTATACAAAATATTAAAATCAACCACAAAATGAAAATTATTTTTCATGCCTATTTGAATTAGTTAAAAGATTTAAAGGTAATCTTGAATTTTAAACTAATTGTTATTTAATATCTCCTTAATGGAAAAATGTGTAATTTTCATGTATTTAAGAGCAATGGTTGAATTATCTATAATCGGATTATCCTAAATTTTTTATGAATTATTTTAAAATTTTGTTTATGAAAAAGGACGAAGTATTTCTATTAACCATTGTAATCTCCTCGAGATAAATTTCTTATGTTGTAGAGAAGGAAAAATATCAGCATATTATTATATTTATCGAGAAGAAACTTTTCTTGTTTACCAAACTGCACAAATGCTTAGGATATGTAGAAAATCTTTGAAATTTAGTCTATATTTTCCAACGCTTAAGTAAAAATTTACATATATGAAAACGCTCATATTTGACAAATTTAATACCTGAACTTAGAGATAGATCGTATAAACAAAGACTGTGACACAAAAAACTACTTTCATTAGAAATTCGACATCTGCGTTTCCAACTTAATGAATTCTTAAAAAATGAAAAGTAATTTACAAAGATATTAATTTACTGAATATATAATATAGATAACTAATGGACAACACAAAGCTTATTTATAAAATATAAAAGACTGTGAATCACTAGCGAGTGAATTTCGTTGAAAACAAGAGTGATTATGTATAAGAAGAGAATAGACAAATATTACTTTAAAATATGACCTTTACAGAAATAAGAGTTGTGAAGCTAAATCTTCATCCATAACCTCCTTTCATTTCACCTCCTTTTTACGTCTGATTTCCCCCTTTCCCTCTTTAGTTAAGTATCCTTGAGTTGATTTTACAATTTTTTTTACTTATCCATACATATTTCTATATTTATTTATTGGGTAAAGAAATTCATTTCGTTTTTTTTTTAAATGAAAGTAAAATTGTTTTCAATATAAAGAATGTATTTTTTCAGCAAAGTTTTTTCAGCATTATTTACAATGGTTCCTCTGCGTTTAATTAAGCAATTATACTCTTTCTTTAGGACCTCATTTGGTTTTAATGAAATCTATGATTTGATATAATTTTCCACCTCCTTTATATAAATATTTGCTATTCATGTGAGATTGGAATGATTTAAATATTTGCATGGAGGCTGAAAAAGAACTTGTCAACCTAACACTATATTTCTTTCCCGGGCAAAGGTTCGATCAAGGCTTGCGGTCGGGATTTCTATTTAAGTTGGAGTACTCTGTTTCGGTGATCAGTGGGGGATTTATTTATTCCAGAGTTTCATTTAAATGTTCCACATGTCCAACTTATTCTTAAGTCTGCAGTACCTGTTTACCTATTATTGAGGAACTTATAGTAAATATCTATATTTACAGCCGCTCAAATTCAAACCATATCTTTCTGCATTTGAGATTACGTTTGGGAATGAGAATAGGATTTGCTCTGCAAATAAGCCATTGATCTTTTTAAGAGTAGAACCCATATTTCCTCTTTCGTAAAGAATCTTCCAAAAGTGACTCATAGGCATTTCAATCCAATAAAAGTTAGCCAATATTCACCGTGAAAAATGTTGGCCTTCATTTAGTTCCATGCGACATCCCTCAATCATTTTTATACCTTTAATATGACCTAGCAATTACTAAGGTTAAATAACACATAGGCAATGGTTGCTTGAAAAAAGAATAGAATTATTATAGCTTATAAGATGCCTTGGCATTTAAACAGTTATCTTTAAACAATTGTATAAATTTTAGATCAATTTAAGCAAGCATAACAACATTTTCATAAGTCTTATATCAACAATATTAATATTTTGACTGAAAAATTATTTTCGGATTCTGTATAACACTTTTGTTAGCTAATATTTTTTTAACGACTAATAACGTGATTAAGGAGAGCTTATCAGAAAGAATTATCCGTGAAAACGGTGAAGGCAAAAAAACACTTAACTCGGCAAATGAGGAGATTGTGATGCATTGTGTTAAGAGAATCTGTTAAATCACAATATTAGCAAACTCAGCTTAGACCTATAAATTATGATAGGGCAGATATGTTCTGACCTGCTTAAAATATCATACGAAACTTGGATTCATCACTTCATCATTCATTTAACTTGCAATTGTCACAGAAAATACATATTAACTTTTATACTTATTTATTTTTATTTAAGTCCCCCACCCAAATAGTATTAGTTTTTCAAACGTAGAGAACTACATGTGATTTGGATTAAAAATAGATATAGAAAATCAAATATTTTGCCTTTAATAGCAAATTATAATAACTTTTGTGAGGAAGAACATACTTAAAATTTACTTAGGCTCAATTATCGATTTTTATCATTGCCTTCATTCATAAGGAACCATTTTGACTTTGTTTTATTAAAAGAAGAATAAATAAAGAGACGCTTTGAGGCCTTATGAACTCTCATTTTAAATTACAATTAAATGTTTCTAGCATAATTTGTTGGTACGAGACGTAGCCAAAAACCGTTGAGGAAGAAAGTATTTTAGAAACTGCCCGACTTTCTGATTTGTAATCAATGATGAGTGAGAGAGTAAGGCAGCCATTTGTATCAGGGATGGTTTATTGCAAAGAAAATTTCGATTTTTGATCCCAAATTAATTTGGTAATTATTGCAATGATCATTTATCAGTCGTCTAACTCTAACTTTTCGAGAGCCTGATTAGAAACACTGTAGAAATGAAGGCAAGACATACAGTGCTATAAGAATGACTGCGAAGGGTAGGATGAATTAACAAAAAAATACCTCATTGATGTTAAGAATAACTATACTCAAAATGGTGTTATGTTCACTTTTTGGTCATAAAACAGGATCAAAGGACCTAAGTCGCGGGCTCTCAATTTTTCTGAATTATGACCTACCAAACTTTCACCAGCTAGGGCAATCCGACCCATAGTTAGTTTTATTTTAATAATTATCAGACTAACCTTAGAAGGATCCCGGCAATTCTATTTACGATGCTATTGTTAAAGAGGTCATTGAATAGTAAAATGGTAACCATCTGACCGGTCGACAGAGGCCCCAACATAGTAACTTATAGAGTCGCGTTTCGCCAAAAAAATAAATTTAATACAAAATTATTTGTAGTATTTAATTTGTATTTTCGGAATTCCACTTTTAAAGGCCTTAATTTTGTGTTTTAATGATTAAATTATATTCAATATTAAAGGTAAAGGTTTTTAAATACGTTTCCTCACTTTTCTTGTGTCCTACAAATCAGAGTTGGTCAATGTTTCGAATTAACAATTTGGTCAATGTTTCGAATTGATAATTTGGTCAATGTTTTGAATTGACAATTTGGTCAACCTAGTTTAACGAGGTTAAAAAGCCAAAGGGTCCCGAATTTTAGCTCTCCATTTTAAGTGAGAAAGTTGTAGAACCATAACCATCAAAGGGGAGGTAAAACAACCACCTCTACTATAAAATCGAGAAAAACTGAACTAATACACCAAGGTTTGTGTCGAGACTTCTAATCGTTTGTAGATTCCGTTATGGTTTCATTTGTTGTGGATGAAAAAATACATAACCACTAAGATCAGTTTGGGTGAGACGTTTCCGTTCGAGTTTTTAAGCGGCCCCAAAGAGTGAGACTTCTTAATTACTTCAGGAAATAACGATTCTATCACACAGTTAAAGAAATTTATCCTTATTTGTTACTCACTTCCGCACATTGTAGACTCCGTCTGCTTATGTATAATTTTATGTTTAAAAGGAAGTTAATAGACTGTGATTTAACCTGACCAGAGAGTGTTAGATCGCTAAAGTTAAAACAACAACCTTAATCCATGGTTTTCAAAGTAAAATTGGCATTGTTTAGGGAGGTGGGGAGGAAGCAAAACGCGCAAACAAATCGTGTTACAAATCGGCGTCAGTTGGACACCAAAATAATACATGTTTCTTTCGTATACCCTTTTGAATTCGTGCCAATTTGCTAAATCAGTTTAAGAATATTTACATACAAATTAACTTTGCTTCAAACGAGTGAACAAAACAGTCTGGCTCTTAACTTTAAATTTACCGTTAGTGGAAGAATCGTTGCCTTGCAGAATAAGGATGAACTATTGACTTTTCGTGCTTTTATACAGAAAGTGGTGATAATTTTTCACCGCCAGCAAAATAATACTTCTAGGACTATATTATATCCATACAAACATTATTACAATCTTTAGTAGCCACAAAATTACCACAAATTATTAATAAAATGGCATAATAAAAAATCCAGAAATTAAATGTTAATTTTAGTGATATTATACCCAATTTAATTTCCTTTCAATTGCTTTGAAGTTTAAAATAAAATACAAGTAGCTATCAATCACACAAATTTATATATGGCAAAATTCTTTTGAACTGAATTAGGAAAAGAAGCTATTCAGTTTTTATGAGTGTTACTTAGCTGTATTAAATTTAAATTTAAATTTTCATATAATTATAAAATGGGTTCACATTATTCTTTCTTGTACACAGGTTTTCTAATGTGGATATAGAAATCCTCTTTCTGCCCAGAGTGATGGTACTCGGTGCCTTTTTGCAATTTGAAAGTAATTTTTAATTAAGTCTTTAGAGTTTGGCTTGAGTGTACAAGCTTGATAATTAAAAAAATATGAATGAAAACATAAAAGGGTAATAAAGTTTGACTTTAAACCTTCTTTGGTTCAAATCTTGAAAAAATTAACTCCTTGAAATTGGCCTGGTTTTTCTGATCTTCAAATTATTGATGTGCCAATAAAATTTACATATTTCGATATAATCTTATGTAGTTGAAGAGATCTAGATAAATTGAATATATCTAGAATTATGTGAAAAACATCTCTAAATACCCTAACAGCATATATAGTCTTTGGCAGTATGAAAATAATATTGAATAGTGATGGTATAAAAAAATTATACGTTCAAAAAATGAAGTTAATCTTATATTATCGTAGCCTTTCACAATCTTCTACCAAATGGCCGCAATGGCATCAATAAACAAGAAAAGTTGAATTCCTTAACTGTTTCTTAATAGTTTTTTTAAGCTTCTAAATTACTTGTGTTTAACTTTCATTGTACTTTTTCCAATGAGCAATATCATTTTGAAGATTAGGAGCCAAGATTCAGCTGCATATACCAGCTGAGGATACAGCAGTCAGTTAATAAAATACATACAATTTATCTAATCTATTACCCTGACTTTTCACGATAAATCCGGTTGTTCCATTTTTTTGTTTAGCTAATTCGAGGCAATTTAAAAACAATTGAAATTGTTTGCAATTAATACAAATTTATGACCTAGCTCATAAATTTAATGAACTTTGCCTTGCTGGTATTAATCTTGAATCTAATTAGGTTACGAAGATAAAAAATAATAGAGAGCACTAAAATGAGCCCTAAACACTTTGCTAGTAATGTTAACCAATCAGACGATTAATTATTTATCGCCACTATTTCTTATTAAGGTAGTTCTAGATCCAACGCACTAGAATGCCTCAAATCCAATGGTCTTTAAACATTTCTAGAAGTTTCTTATAGGGATCCAAATTGAACGCCTTTCTAAATTCAACTCTCCATGAATAAAAACCACAAAAATTTTTTGGTTTTCTCTTCACAAATATTTAGATTACTTAAAATCACGTTCCTTTCTGCCTTCAAGAATTCCTGATATATTCCACTATTTCCTTTTTCTAAGGACTTTTCCATTACAGAAATAGTTTGGAGTTTCCTTGACGATCTTTTATCTAGATAATAAAATATGAGGAAAAGTGAAAGCGACCTATATAAGGAAAAAACTCGTCACCAATTATAACATACATTTGTGTTAAAATTATAAATTAATTCATATTAAAAGAGTAAATATCAGATAATGTGATAGAATCTTCTTGCGTGGTAAAGAGAAAATAAATTATCTAATAATTGTGAAACTTAAATACTCTATTATTTTAAACTGCTTCCATGAGTAATAACAACTAAATGCCTCTCAATAGATATACAAAGATTTATAGGGCCAAAATTAAGAATATTTGGCGTTTCTTCTAAATTATACATATACTGTGCAACTGAAAAATGACACAAGAATCTTCCAAGCAAGTCCTGTATTCAAAATGCAAATTCTACCAATGTTTTTACCGTTCAAATAAGATCGTTCTCCCAATGTGTAGATCAATTATAAGGTCACGTTTGAAAGATATGGTATGAAAATGCATGTAGGACTATAGTGAGGCGCAATTAAGTTGGTTTCCAGATTGTGACTAATCATCAAAGAACAAACTCATGTAGAGCAATTTGCAGACACTGGGGAACCGTTCAGACATAGATTGTGGTGTGACTGTTAAAATATTTAAAATATAAAAAGCTTTTGACAAAGTTGAATCTCGTTCATTCTTTGTCTGTAATAACTCGATTAGGACGTGAAACAAGGGATTCCAAGTTAATTATCATTTGGATATAATCCCCAAAAATAAAGCATATTTTTACTATTATTATGTTTATGAATCGCTTAGGGAAGTTCTAAAGGACTCGCAAATGCTAAGTCAGGAAGATGGCCGTAAGTCGACCACATAATCTTTGTATCCTTTGTCAACTTAGAACGTTTCTTTTATTTCTCTCGTGCATTCTCCTTTTCATGTAGCACAACATGACTCTGGTCGATGAAATTCCATTATCTTTTTAGGTTCTATTTGGTTGAGTATAAATCCGTTCTACAACGTTCAAACTTTCCAGTTTTTGCAGGAAGTTGTTCCATTTAATCCAGATTTTCATTTCATAATTATATCCCTTCTTTTCCTACTTCAGTCCAGCTAAAATTTCAGTCAAGATATTTACTTTTCCCCAGCTATGGCCAAAATTTGTGTAGCAGATTTTAGATGATGGAAGGGAGACAAAGTTGTAGATTTCCTATTATGAATTGGATTGAATCATCTGTAACGCCCTCACTGACGGACCTGCTTTCATTATTGGACATCCGCAGTTTCTGGAATATGACGGGCCTTTCCCATCAGTATTCACCACAAATTATTTCTTCTACTTGCTCTTGGCACTATGTATCTAAAACCTACTTTCCCCTATTCTATCCAACTACATACATACTTCTCACCAACCATGTATAGCTAAAAATAACATTTATTATTGTAATAATAGTTATAATAATAATAACAGACCGACTCGAAAAGGTAAAATATTTCAAAAGCCCTTCCTACTCGGACAGATTCCTTATTATTTTTAGTCACGGGTGACTCTACATCTTACTATGTCGGTCAGTCGGTTCCTGTTTTGCCTCATTTTGTTTTGGTAATAACATTGTAACTATTTGGCCGATTCTACCGGAATTCGAATCTCTCATATTGTTTTAAATTTTATTTAGAATGATTTAATTGCCACGTTCTTCCCAAAGTTAGTCCTGTAATTATTTTCATTTTGACGGTCGTAAGTTCCTAAGACATAATAAGTGAGAGCACGCGACCTTTTTCAGCAGATCTTGTTAATTTGTTCCATTCATGTTTTACTCTCAGGGTAGTCTCATAAATACCTTACTTTAAATTCAGTTCACGTACGGCAAGTGTTTTTTCATTCAGGTTAAATTTACGTTTCTTATCTTCCCAACTTATATGAAAAACCTATCAAATTCATTTATTAGCCTCCATTATGTTGTTAAAATCTCAAATTGCAAAACTCTTAAGTAAATCCTTATCCCATTTACTTACAACTTTTACGCCATGTTATTTTGTTTCAATTCTTTTCGCAAACGCGTCTCATGCATTTCAATCGTAAGACGGATTGTAACCAACCATAGCTATCACTCAGCCATATAAGGCAAGAAAATCATTAGCTTTAACACAACAGTTTAGAATAAATATTGATCACTCTCTTATAATCCGATTTCTTGGATGAGATCAGATTACAATAGGTACAGTTAAAGGTTTATTGATTAAAAACTTTACTTTTCTTTATTTTAGGGACATGATTGCAGCGTATATAAAATAATAAAATTTATTCAATAGCAAAATAAGAAATATTTAACATTAAAATAATACATATAAGGTGAGATATGAAAACCACACTTATGTAGAATCAATGCAAAAAAAAAATAGTTTCAGAAAATATGTTCCCATTTTCAACTGTAAAATTAAAATATTGGACACACAAAGATTTTTTTCAGACATACTCAGCTGGAAGTGATTTAAGGACTCACAAAGCACTACATTCGAACAAAAACTTTCGTTTCCTTTCAAGTGCAAACTTTGAAAAAGGAAAGACTTATAACAAGGCGAGAGACATAGTTTTCAGAGAGACCTTTCGAACATGCTTGATCATCTTTGGTGAATTATTAGGTAAACATAAAAATTGTATATAAATGTGTCTTATTGAACAAAATAAAAGAAAATGACCAATCTGGAATAGGAATAATTATATGTGTCTAATAGTGTTATAACGGAGCTTTACTGCACTTGGGATACGGGGAAGGAAAATTAATGTTTGTTCAATCTGGTGCCTTGTGTAAGATATTTAATTCACAAAGCAAATATTATCATAATACTAACCTAATTTTGATAAAAAAATAATATTAAGATAGAAATTTTAATAGGATTTTTTGAGAGGTTGATAACATAAATTTCCCTAACATAACGAGTTGTGATTTCAATATTAATAGTTAATTCTTAATCGAGAAAATATTTTGGCAGTCATTGTAGACGTGGAAAATAAAGCGCGATGTTCTGAAATAAGTCCTGAATTTGTACCAAGAAAAAGTTTTTCTCTTCAAAAGATCTAGAATTTGCATGTAAATGAGATCAATAAAATTCAGGATATAATGCTAAAGATATTATATTAAAAGAGCAATAAATATAATTCGCTAGCAAATAGAAAATCACTTCCATATTTCTTCGCACAGACCCTACTAACCAATAATTTAAATTTCAAAGTTAGCCCCATTTGTTAGTTGCTAGCGAATTATATTTATTGCCCTTTTAATATGATATATTTCACATTATACCCTGAATTAGTATAGATCTCATTTAAGATACAAATTCTAGATCTTTTAAAAAGAAAAGCCTTTTCCTTGATACAAATTCAGGACTTGTTTCAGAACATCGCGCTCCATTTTCCATATGTCCATTAACTGCCAAAACATTGCCTTTGGACATTCATTATTTTTAAAGAAACAAATAATTAATAATAAATTAGGAGAAAAGAAATGCATTAAACAGAAAGAGGGAATTTTAAACAACTTGAATGGTCATGGGATTTCTATATTGGTTATGAAGAGCGAACTTATGGCTTGATTAAACCAGAATTTCCATTTCGGGAGATCAATATTTTAAGATAAAAACAATTGATGCTGTATACTTCCCTCAATTCACTCAGTTATTAGAGGCATAAAGGAATTCTGAATTGCCCAATTGATGCTATGTTTGGTTTACCTCATATGTTGCCAAAAAAGGCTAGACCAGTTGCTTGATGCCATTTATCATTACTTTAGTGTCCTTAATTTATTCTACAGTACTGGCGGAATTATTATGGATGTTTAGAAAAGTTTATTTTTTTATACCAAAATGGTAATAAAACTAATTTTATTTATTGAAAATATATATTTTGACTCATTGGCACAGTGTTAAGACTTATACATTTATTCGTAAACAGCTTGGCCACCCTCACCTTTCATGAATTCTTTAACACGTCTTAGCATGGCATTGATCAATGTAATGCACATTCACTGGATTTCTTTAGTTCAGGAATCCATATCAGATGGCATATAAGTTGATGTTTAGATGAAATGAGCTTTGTGTGTATTTCATCTTTAAACACACTAATAACTCTGAATAAGATTCATGTCCTGGGGATTTCCTGACAATGGAAGCAGCTGAGCTTCATTTTGTGCACACCATGTCTTCACAGATTTTTTTGTATGACATGTGTCTGAGTCTTTTACGAATAACTAAGCTCTGTTGCCATACCATTCCATTATTTGAGGCATTACACTACCTATAAAAAATTCTATATACTTTTATTTGTTCAGAGTTTCCTCAACAAAGTGAAAAATACTCTTTCCAGGCAGCGAAATGGCTCACTACACCATTATTTCGCTGGAAATTTGACTTTTTTCGCCAAATATTAACCCATAGACTCTTCTCGAGGACACTTTCTTACACTCTGCACGCGCTTATCTAGCACTGCAATGGTTGATTTGTCAGAAAAAACTATCTGCAATAGTAGAAAATACAACATAATTAGTTGTACAGCCATAGAATTAATGGAAAAGCCATTGAAGTAATGATACAGCAAATAAACTTTATGGATTAAAAAGATTGGAGCCATTACAAAAATGCATCACTGTTATAGTTAGTATATATTAATGATTTTTATAAAGTACATGTAACTGATTAGGTATTTAGATGTTTCAATCTTACTTTTTCCCATTATTCCGAAGTCCATTCGAGTTGATTCTTTGCCCACTAATAGTGTGCTTTCATCATTGTTTCCATTAGTAGAGGCTTCTTTTCGGGCGATATGATTTCAATACAGCTTCTGAAAGCCTCTCATTCACTGTTTTCCGGGCAATGCTAAAACTCTCTGCTGCCAGCTCAATTGAAATCTTCCTGCAAGATCTTCTTCCATTAAGAGCCTGTTGTATTATTTTATCCTGTTCTTATGTTTTTTTTTCGTTTTTTACCACATTTTCTAAACCTTTTTAAGCTTAAATCTTAATACCACTAAATTTTTTAGTTTGAATACATTTAGTTTCTTTTCCTATTCCATTATGTTTTAATTTAGTTTCTTTGAGTAAAACGTAAATTTGTCTAATTTTTCGAGAATCAAATCACTCCGTTTAGCCATTTTGGTTTAATTTATTTATAGCTAAAAAAATCATTAAAATACACAAAATCAAACTAGTAAATTAAATATTGAACTAATAGAAACACACAAAAATAACATTGGTAACAATCACAGGTTAATATAAAAAAAACCCACCTATTTTCTCTCTGTTGCCAATTGACTCACACAATTGGCTATGACTTCATTGAAATGGTACAATACAGTGTTTTTCCTTCACTGTTTCAAATTATACTTGAAAAGGAACCTGAGGCTCTGGAAAATTAAAGTTAAATAGTTGTTCAGTGTTGTTGCATAAAATAAATCCAATGCAATCAATGAAATTGGTTTCACTGGCTTTTTTGTAGAAAAAATCAAAATTTTGGAATAATCCATAATAATTCTGCTAATACTGTAAATGATAGAATTATATCAGCCAAGATGCCATAAATTAACATAATATCATTTGATAAGACTTAAAGAATGGCAAAGTATTAAAAAATTATTCTCGTCAATACAAAATTTCTCAATTTTGGGATTCATAAAAAGAACCAATATTGCAGCTATGCGGTGTTGTATCGTATTCACTAAATTTGGAATTTCTTCTCGAATAGTTGAAAAAGTGGTTGCAAATTGAAAGAAAAAAATTACGGAAACCGTGAGGAATAGCTAAATGGGTAAGGCCATCAAACTATAAAAGAAAGGATGGTCTAGAATTGTATTTTAGTTCCATATTGCGCGATTATAAATGGGATTAACAACTTTTATTGGATATGAAAGAATCTCATTACCTTATAGGTTTAACAGAAGCCCGAATATTAAATAAAATGCAGGGATTTATAGGTATACGTTGTCTCATAGATTTTTACACTTAATATATATATTACATGTCTTATAAAATAAAAATCGATATTCAAAATAGTTTATTTTGTATGCCATTTTTTTATATGTTCTTTGGTTGTATCTTATTCTCAGAAAAAGATATTGTTTTCTTAATTTAAACTTTTCTGAAGTTTTAAAAAATGGGAATAAAACATTTCCTCTACGTAGAAGTCGACTCATTCTAATAATAAATAATTAATTGTCTGGAAACCTGCCACTTGAGAAATTATTTTCAATTTAAATTTAATCAATTATATACTTACCAGATTAGTCTGAACTAGCCTATTTAGGCAAATAACGATACCTAACATTGCCTAGTAACGGAAATAAATAGAAGAGATTTGACAGGAACGAACAGGTTAATACTTGGTAGAGCTCAGTTAGCCTAACCTGGCTAGCTTGGTTGGTACCTATCTGTCGTGATTATGAGACCTTAAAACTTTGTGCATAGCAAATTTTATTTTATCAAAGAATTCTGTTTCTTTTTTACGGAACAAGGAAATTGATAAATGTTATAGAACGAATAGTAACTATATAATTACTAAATTTACTTAAAAATAGGTTTTTTTAATATTTTTACAAACGGCACGAACTTTCGTGATGACCTCAAAATTTGAACGTATGTAAAATATAATAAGATTATAACTATTAAATAGTATGGTTATTTAAAACAGGATACAAGTGTGTAAATATTATTACATGTTTTATATTTTTTTTAGTAAAATGTGTATAATGACTCTTGCTGACTTCAAAACAGAAAATTAGGAGGCTCTTACCACATACAGTCTAATCTTAGATGATGAACAAATAAAGGTCCGGGTAAATTGATGACTATCTCAGTCTCTTGATCATTAAAGTCGTCTGCTCGTCCTTAGTACCCTGGAAATATTTTTACTCAATCAACTTCACTGTTTTCTAGGCGCTGATCTTCAACTCTATATATTGTGAAGGTACATCTTGGGTCTCCCTCAATTTTATTTTAATATATAAAAGTACAAATTGTGAATAAAGATCATTCCAAATCAATTTGGGTTAGCAGAAGTTATTTCTTGGATAGTCGAATATTGTACGCTTCCTTACTTAACTTGCAGAAGTAGAGTTTATGTCATAGAGTCACTTCATTGGTAAAGCTTATTTGGACTAATAATCCTCCGAAGGCATCCATTTGAAACGTTTTTTCACATTCGCTAAGCTACAAATCGATTTCAATTTAAGCAGGGACAGTGTACTGTTTTCTTGTCCTTACACAGGTCACTGCATGAACAGATTCGAGTTAAGGTTTAAGTTTTTAATCTGGGCTAATTAACTCTAAAAAAAATATTAAGTGAAGCTACTCCTTTGCCATCCCCATGTTAAGATACTAATATCATCTTGTTGAGGTTTACTAATTGTATTACATCAGATGCTACCATCATCAGTTAATTTAGTAGTGCAGTTTTGATTTTAAAATAGCTTCAAATAATTCCAAGATAGCATAAAGTTTTACATAATTTTGATGGGGTTGTACATGTAAATAATGGCGCCATTTTTACTGAAATCGCCATTGGATATTTTAGTTATATGTCCATATTCCTCTAATTAATATTAAACTAGTGATATATATTAAATTTTCAGCTTCTTGCTGGGTCTATAAACCTGATTACACCTCCTCCTTCGAATGCCGCAAAATACTTACTATGTTATAAAATATTATTACACTATTGATTATTCAAATAGAAATCGTACCAGAGATGACACCCTTCTGTGCCCTATAATATTCTCCATTGCATCTCCGTCCGACATCTTCCAAATAATTGGAAAATGGAGCCAAATAAACATTTTCTACCAAGTTACCTCAAGCTAGTTGTTCTTCTACAAATCAGACCTATTCAAGAATGGCTTTCCTTATCAGAGACACCCACACCAAATAACATGTCCAAATCATTCAGGCTTTTCCTTATTGCGTCTCTGAATAATTTTAATGAGTTAAGATCTATATTCTACAGTTTACCAAAGTTGAGTATCAGTACCATTTTCCTTCCTCTACATCAACGAATATCGATAACTCCAAATACTCACCCTGTATACGACAACATAATCTTCAATCTAACAACACCCACATACGGTTCTTTATTTCAGTCTACCGAACCAAAATCTATCCCAGTTTATCCAACTCAAACCTAAAATCATTACATAGCCAAAGTTTAATTTGCCTCGAATATCCACTCAAACTGGCCCTCATGCTTCAGTTCAGTGCCAATTAACACAACTGAATTTCTCACGTGAGTGAAATTAATGGAAAAGAATTACACGCTAAATATTCCATTTTCCATTGCTGTCATTTTCTTAACCAAAAACAATTACTGATGGAAATACATCAAATCTCATTTAATTTTTCCCGTTCCAAATTATGTGAGAATGAATGTCTTTTCCACTTGAATCTACGATCTTTCAACAAACATTGCGAGTTGTTTGCATATTAACTCAAATAGATGTTTAAAATGATATAAAAATCTTACTGAAACTTGATTGTCAAAGATTTTTATTCTTCTATTAACAGTCATACACCTTTTCCTATACTTTTTAAGAGATAGATGTAGATGGATCTCTCTTTATGTATTAGATTTCTAAGAGAATTTATTGGTTTTATTTAAACTTCGGTGAATTTATGGAAAGAGTTCAAACAATAGAATTTATTCTCTAAGATAATTCAGAGATCTTTGACAACAAAATAGAAATGTATTATTGCTTAAAAAATATAACCCCTTAGGCTTTGAAGCAAAAGACTTTTTAAGTCTCTCTTCAAATACATTTTTATCAAAGACTCTTTATGCGAATCCAAGCATATAAATATCCGTAGGAAACATGCACTGCGACTAAGGCGGATGGGGCAGTAGGCTCATCTTCTTTTATCTCACCTCACAATCAAGTAATGGAAGCCGTTATACAACTTTCAAATTTTTCTAATTTCTTGTATTCTGTTTCAAATTTTATTTACAAACACTGATATTTTCATTTTCTCAATAACACTGGGTAACACTCGTTCTGTTTCTTTAAAAGTTTTTAGTGTTTATATTTGTGGTTTTAGCTCCTTATTCCAGAAATACCATTGAAAATTGCGTAGCATCAATATTTAGGGAGATAATTGGAATTTTGTATATAAAGCTAACCATAAATAGCTGCGACAGTTTCCTTTATTTACCATATTCACATTCTCCATGAATAATAGCTGATGATATTTTGTCCTTGTATTCCTTTTTAAACTAATGAGAAAATGTGATTATAAGAGATAACCTACTAAAAGTGCACTGAAGAACGTGCTTTTTTACTGTGAGTTCCTTGTTTTTACGCACCAGTAACCATATATAGCCGCCCATCATAGCAGTGTCCTTTCTTCCTTGATATCTTTTCTCTATTACAACAATATCCTGATGGAACCACTCACCATGCTCTTCTCTTACTCACTTCACCCAAATTTTCACGAAAACACTCCAAATATGAATGCAAAACGTGCACCTTTAGTAACATTCTCCATCCTAAATTCTTCTAATTTTATAAAAGTTTTGCTTCCAGCTGCTTGGAGTTTAGTTCTTTATTTTCCTTAAGGAATCCATTAACTATATTTCGAAATGTATGTACACTACGCCTCACTTTCGACATCACTCATTGTATTCTCAAGTTGTACTGACTTCAACGTTTTCCTTACTTGCGGTCCAGTAAATATGCCACCGTTAAACTTGCCCTCTGATAGCTTTGGAAATATTAGAAGAATCTCTCGAAATGCTTCCTCACCATGTTTTAAGGCTGTTTGACCAAACCAAGCTCTATATGAAGTGGAGGTAGCTAAACACTGGCAGGCTCTACAAGAGGCTGTTTAATAACATTTAGTTTTCCTGGCTGCACGTCCTCTCGAGGGGGCCACTCAATCTTCTGGTGAGGTTTGTGATCAATACTTGGTGTAAAAACCATGAAATATGATGGAAAAGCATGTTTTTTAAAATAACCACAAACTTCCCATTTAAACTTAGTATAGTTAACCTTCTCGAGAAGCTTTTTTACATTGTCATATTCTTTCTTAATCTGTACCGAGTATGGTATAGGCGGTGGAGAATACTGATTCCCATTAAAAAGTAAAGTATTTTTGAGGCTTTTTGTAGAAATATCCTGTATACTGTTGATCCACAACCTCCCTCATAACAGATTTCATTGATTAAGTCTAGGTGCCAAAAGCTCATCGTCTGACTTAGTGAGACCAAAGTCCCTGATGAGCTCATCAAGTTCACGTTGATTTAGAAAAGGTCTGCAGGTACTCATTCTTGATTCAAACGTTTCATCCATATCTTTATTGTCATAACCTTCCGACTCTCCGGATGATACCTACATTATACCCTCTACCTAAAAAAATATATATAAAAGAAGATGGATTTAATAGCTGGAGTATAAATATGTATGGCATGTGTAATAACATTACAAGAAAACATAGCTAGATATTTTGAATATTCCAGTATTGATTGTGGTACTAAGAATTTAGCCCACCATTTGATAGGCTTAATTATATTTTCTGGTGGCCTTAGGACCAATAAGGTATCATCATGTGGCACAGGTGTAAAAGAGGATGACATGTTAGGATATGCAAGAGACTTGCTTCTCTTAACTTCTCTGTACTTTGATAAGTCAATCATGCAAAAATAGCAAACATCGTGATAATTCTATGGCTTTCCCTAAACTCTCGGCACCTCAAATGGCATTGCCTTTCCTGCACCTCTCAGCCATGCATCTAAATTTGATCGACAATTTCCACATATCAGAAGAGGGCCTATGTTTTTGGGGGGTCAACCATACTCATTCCAATTGCCTTTCCTGCACCTCTCAGCCATGCATCTAAATTTGATCGACAATTTCCACATATCAGATGAGGGCCCATGTTTTTTGGGGGTCAACCATACTCATTCCAATGTACAGTCTATATGCATACCAGTACTTTGCGACATATATAATTTTATGTGATACATGATTAGTTCTAACATAGAAACCATACACAAAACAGAACGAATCTGGTGAATTTCTGCTTCCTCTTTCAGCCATTATCAAGAAGGTCAATATTTATCATATAAACCTGAAAAGAAACTAAATAATTTAGTGACAAATATAAGTATGTTTTACCCGTACCTCATACATTTATTAATATTAGCATAATTGGTTATATCTTTCAAACGATTAATGGTTGAGAAAAGGTAAGGACATATTTGGAAGCAGCGCAAATTTATTATTAAGAACAATCAATAATATAAGAGAATAAAGATATTTTGAAAATTTGTTACCTCAGTGTAATATATTTTTTTTAGTGAATCCTTTTCAGATTCTATTTTTTTATTCCTGACACAAATATATTTGCTCCGTCAATCCCAAAATTGAATTAGATGGTCCTAAAGTTCTATCAAATTACATAATTATTTCCCCAACCCCACCTAATCCATGATATTCGAAAAACAGTTGTGAAAGGACTCTTATTATTGAGAGCAAAATCTTATCCACTCATTAACACGCATTCTATACAAATATTAGCAGGTCTGACGTCATTCATATCTTAATTACCAAACATACCATACTTTAGATTGTTTACACACAGTTATTACACTCGTCTTAATTTTATTTCTAGATCTTTCATTTTGGAAATCACAAAATTATTGGAATAATCTAAATAAAGAACAGAGTCATTAGCATTCCAGAATTTACGTTCACATCCAACCTGAGCAAACATGAGATTCCTCTCACCCACGTCAACTGTATAAATAGAGTTCCTGGCTGATATTCTGTGGACCCTTTAGATGTTAGAAAACTTCATACACTTTGCTGATGATCTATTTGTATCTATGATGCACAGAAATCAACCTTCAATAATTGCTTCCTAACATGAAATTAATGCTCTACAAATTTATGTGGTGTTTGAAAAAATGACAAAGTAAATTTTCACACCCACTTGCAACCACACCTCAACAACTTGTCCCAGACTCCATAGAACGATGTATTTATTCTTTTCATTTGAAGACTTATCTCTGTTTGTAAAATCACCTTTGATATCTTATCCTCCTAGAGCAAGGGAATGCCTTGGTACCCCACAAGCAGCAACCCAATTACAACCAAATTACTCTCTTCAACTCTCTCGCATTATTATTATCTTACGATTGAATGTCTAATTGTAGGTGATCTTCGCGCCCAAACACACTCCAATTAAGTCAGGTAGGGATTATACTTGGTTGCTGAAGTCAAGTGGTTGCATCTCACGTGAATGTAGAGCTTGGAGGTTGGTTTATGAGGTTGCAACTTAGCCTGAAGCGAGCAAGTTATTTGAGCAAATGGCGAGGCGATGTCACCAAATATGCCATAATAAGCAAAGGTTGCCAGGTCTCGCCATTATGTGATTTGCATCGGTTTTGTGTGGCACAATTATTTTTGCATTGTTATTTTTGTTTATTTGTTTTTTCTTTGTTTATTGTTTGTTTGTTTTTATTATATATAATATATATAATATAATTACGGGAGCTTTTGGGCTTGGCTGTCAGTTGCCAGATGGGACTACCCTCGTAAATATCTTTTGCTTTGTTGTCGATTTTGTAACATTGAAGACTAGTTTGAATTGGCCACAGTTCTTTGAGCTTATTTATCCAAAATACAAATCTTATAGTAAATAACTAAATATATTAATAATTAAATGTATCTGATTAAAATAGAAATTGAATATTTAAAATTACATTTATTTTAATAGTTGACAGTTGATCTGCTAATATGTATTCTTTGCATCGGAGTTCATTTCAGAATTTATCGGGATCACGTGGAGTTGTGGTAAACCATTGGAAAGGAAGGAGATTTCTTCCACACACTTCCTGATTTAGACGTTGAATAGGTTGGTTGCTCAATGAAAATACGTCCATTTGCTAGAGTAACATAGTGAAGTTGGAGACTAAGTAAATTAATTTGAATTTGATTTATAATTTACCAAAAGGATTTTTTAATCGTCTCCCTATTTATTTAGGTGGATTTAAACATCCGTATTTTTAACTCTCGGGTTCAACCAGAACCAAAAATAAACTATCTTTTATAATCATAATTATCAAACCACTAAGTTATATTAGTTGTAATTTTCTTATCGTGGCACTCACTGCAACCATATTTCACAGCAACTCACTTTCGGTCAACTCAGGGTAGAAATTAGAAACTAGAAAACTATCTATCTATGAATTTTACTGCTCTTATATCAATCGTATAGGATTAAGGGAAAATTTTATTAGTTACAACTTTTTTAAACGAACAAGTTATAAAATTACAACCAATAACGAGTGAAATACTATTTCCATATAACAATTGTTGATCTAAACATTTTTGGTTATATTTTTCTGCTCTGAACTAGAATCAATTCTACCAAGCAACAGAAATTTTGGCGAGTGGAAAAGGCTTGAGAGATTTAAAAAGGCTAAAACCAGTTAAATAAACTTCATTTTTACCATTGTTTAGATGGCGTCAGCTTCAGTTGGAAACAAAAGTTAATATTCCTTGGTGAAATCTATTTCTTTTTAGATGTTTCTCGAGTGGAAAGAAAAATTTAGTGTCTTCGATCAGGAAAGGGAATATTCACTTTCCGCTCGTTTATTTTTCTCGAAAGTGCCATTCAGAGACGACTAATTGAAAGACAGGATTTATATATATATATATATATATATATATATATATATAAATATATATATATATATATATATATATATATATATATATATATATATAAATATATATATATATATATATATATATATATATATATATATAAATATATATATATATATATATATATATATATATATATATATATATATATATATATATATATATATATATATATATATATATATATATATATATATATATATATATATATATATATATATATATATATATATATATATATATATATATATATATATATATATATATATATATATATATATATATATATAGAAATGGTCACAAAAATAGGGGTTTAACAGTAAATCGGAAAGTAAAAGAAACAGCATTCGAGAATGGTAATTTAGAAGTTTACCTTGCAAACTTACCGCTAATTGCTTCTACAATTCGAAAACTCTCATACCTTCACTTTTTATTGATATTTAGCAGAATTCATAGGTAAATTTGCCATTTGTGCAATGATCCAATTAGCCGGAATAAATAAGGGAAATATCTCATCTGCACACGAAGCCAAAAGTGTCGAACGCGCTTGTGTAGTTCTTTTGAGCAGTGTAAATTAAAAGGCTGTTAATCACTTATAAATATTTAGACATCTCTTATCGAGCTGCAAGATAGAGCTATGTGTGGGAGAATTGCGTGAGTATTTGTATTAATTGCTCAACGTAATGTCTTTTCTAGTTGATCAGCCGAGTTAAACCTTCCATAATTAGTCATGTCAGACGTTACGTTGATTTTCCTTCAGACACGACAATTTAATATATGATTATTTGATGGTAGATAGATTGCTTTGAGGTATATTTACTCATAAATATACTGACTAAGGCATTTACCAATAAAATAAAGGAAATTTAGTAAATTTTCTCACGCTATTGTGGTATTTCAAGCAGTACTGCCGTACAATTTTGATCTGATTTTATTTCAAAACAAGGTCGCCATATTTCTGAAATGTCGCCTTTTCCTTCCTTATTTAGCTCTTTTTATTTATTTAATTTTAATGATAGATATTATGGATCCCCAACAACTTAAGCTGCAGCCTTATGTGAGTGATTGAGAGAGAGACCAACAAGTCCTCTTGCACCAGTGAAGTAGAGCTAAGGTTCGGAATCACCCCAGTTTTCACCGAGCTAACAGAAGGACCGTCGAGGAGGCCTGCTGCAGGTTACGACTTTATCTTGAGGCCGTGGTTGAGGCACACGGTGATTTGATTGAATCAACTGAATTTGCAAATCCTTCAACTCTTTATGATGAACTGTGTGTTATTTTCATTTATTTAGAAGTTCGGCAATAAATTGCTCAACGCACCTTGTAACTTACATCCAACCTCACTTTCAAACTTTCTATTTGACCGGCTCATTCATATCTTTTGTTCCACTTCAATATTATTTTTCAATTCCACTAAAGGAGTGTTGTGATC
Source organism: Ceratothoa steindachneri (assembly GCA_963969495.1). NCBI lineage: Eukaryota > Metazoa > Arthropoda > Malacostraca > Isopoda > Cymothoidae > Ceratothoa > Ceratothoa steindachneri. The sequence continues at coordinate 150,030,935 of OZ018317.1, read as the reverse complement.
AACATATTCTCCTGCGATGTTGCTTCTTTTTTCGTGATTTTTAATAATATTGTGATTAATAAATCAAAAGGAATGATAAAAATCTTCGTGTACTCAAATGTATATTATTGTATATTATTTCCCTAAATTAATTATTTTTATTGCCTTGTTTGTATAAAAATCACTAAAATTTGATCTTTTATTATTAAACATTCATCCTTGTTTGCTGAATTACATAAATATGTAAACAAGCAGATAAAAAGAGTTCCTTATTGAACTTAAATCCGACTTGCATGTGTTTTTTATTGTTTTTAAAAAGAAAAAACTTCGTTTTATGGAAGGGTAAGTATTTAATTTGACGCTAACTCATTGTATAAAACCATTGTTGTACTAATTTTTTGTTAAATATGTAACAAAATGAAGTCGGAATTCAATTAAGTCACCTTTTTCAATAAAGAAAGAAAAATGTTTTGTGTACAAAGTTAACGAATCGCTGGTAGATTTTTCTCCTTTTTCTCTGAGTGTCAATGTGACGGAGTAAATGAGGCAGTTGAAATTCCAAATTGAAAATGCCACATATTGAATTTGGCTTGTAAAAATACAAATATATATGGAAATAAAGTGGTCTTGAAATGATGGCAGAGGTGGAATGTAAAAAGAGTGGTTGAAAGTTAGGAATAGGGGATTTTCTTTTCGGAACTGGAGCAAACTCGAATTCGTTCTCGCAATTAATTGAGTTATAATCAGAACACTGACGCCTACGATAAGAGAGTTTCTGACCACAAAAGGTTTATTTGTACTGCAGGAACTATTTTTGACATGGTCTTCAACCATTAAGTTTAGATAGGTATGCTTACGAGCTATCGCTAGCATTTTGGATATGGTGTTGGATTTATAGCGTCAAAGCAAGGGTTGGATCCCTGCGAACACGGACACAAATCTTTAGGCATAGCTTGTTATTGGCAGAAACCCTGAGTTTACCCGAGCGAGGTTGAGTAGCTCCACAACGTTAAGACTCTGACAAACATAAAACCGATATCTTTCCATTTCTGTTTTTACAGCACAACATCACCACTCTATCCTCTGTTGTTTATTCCTGGAGAAGGGACAGTAGTATAGCCAATGTAGGCACAGGAAATTGGGGCTATTTGTATACAGGAGCAGGTTGATACACTGGTATTTATGATTATATGCAACAGCAGATGCCATTCAGTTGTTTTTTCAGCGCATGCATGCCCATCGACCACATTGTGCAGAGGTTTCATTCCACATCCAAAAGACTTCTGCAAACGAGTATTAAACAAACAAACGATTTTGAACCCCTGAAAAAATATTCTTGCCCTTAAGAATTTCCTCATACATCTTACAGAAACCACAGAACAATAAATGTCATTTCATTTTTTGTAATGGCTGTCTTCATGTCTGATTCAGGCTTTGTTTTAAAGAGTTAAGTTTTATGGTCTAAATTCCATCGAAATATGTTGATATTAAGATTGTTTTTAATTTGTGCATGAAAATAAAGAAAGATTGACCCCTAGATGTGTAAAGCAGGTGTTATGGAGGCGCGGCTGAACGTGTGATGATTCGTAAAGAGAGTTCCTTCAAAATGATTGATAATTACAATGTAATTTCACTCAATCTACCCAATAACTTAATAAGTGATATAAGGGGCTTTTTTTTATATTATGTTTGATAGACTGAAATTAGACTTTATGGATCATTTGTCTCCCATTAATAATAAGCCTAAACGAACATACCTTAAACTCCCTAGCAAGACTAATCTAGCATAAAATTATAACACAATAAAACCAATAATATTGATATTATTATAGACATAAAGATGAGAAAATTATATAAGTATTGCTATTTATTAGTGTATTCAATAAACTAACACTATTATACTAAAATACTGGTTATTTAATGTGGTGGCGAAAATATTAAAATTGTAATAACGAGTCCCGCACCCCCTAAATCATATCCACCCGCTCTTGTCGTGGAATGGGCAACCCCATAAAATAAGGTGTTAGATGTAAGATTACTATTTGGTGTAAAATACAAACATAATAAATCCAAAGAAACCTCCCCTCCCTTCACAAACCCGGCTTGAAGCAAAAATGTGAATATCGATATTTCTAGTTCTACATATGTTTTTCTGCATTCTATTCGTTTCTAGTTATGGTCAGTAGATACATATATAAACACGGTTGCAGATACACCAACAAAGGAAAAGTGAAAGAGGATTCCGAGCGCTTTCTTTTTTTATTCTTAAAGACCTTTTCAAGGAATGAGCTTTTTTCTTATATACAAGATATTTGTAAAACGGGAAATGTTTTGAGGCCAAAATAAAAATTATAACATTTTGTCCAAAAATTCATTATTTTGCCTCGAAAAATTATTTTCATTCAAGAACCTTTGTTATATAACAACATATATATCCCCAGCGATACCTATTATATAGGGTGTCCCAAAAGTCACGCACCATAGGAGAGTTAGGTAAGTTTCTCCTATGGTGTGTCACTTTTCGGACACAGTATTTTTGACTAAATATTAAACCACAACCAAAGATTTATCATCAACAAAGTTACCATTTTATTCTTTATTTCAATAGGAACACTCGTGTCGATGATGAGTCAGCAAGCGTAATATCGCGGGAAGGTATGGCGCGTTGCCAAGGCGAACACGGTGGCATCAGATTCAACAAAATTAATATTTGGTGGAGAAATTTCAAATTACCTCAATCTTTTGTTGCACTGGTCTATTCTTTGGTTGTAGTTTAATATCTAGCTGAAAACGCAGTGTGTCCATAAAGTGACGCACCATAGGAGAAACCTACCTATTTCTTCTATGGTGCGTGCCCTTTGGGACACCCTGTATAGTTCTATATACAGGGACATTATTACTATAATCTGGTGAAAGAATGAACACACTATATACTAATTTTTATTTAACTTTTATTGAATCAAGTCTATGATAATAACATATAATTATGTAATTCATTGAAAGAAGGTAAAATTGACCATTTTACTTCGGAAAAACACATTAGAAAGAGATTCTGATTAAAAAGGTTTTTTACTGAACACTTTGAGAAAAATAGAGCATATTAAACTTCGAACTCAGCAAGGTCGTCATGATCCTCGTCATTGTTACATGTAGTGTTTTTGCTGCCAGATTTTCTGCAGTTTCCACAAGCTGGAGTGCACTCAATGTTGTGCTTCATTCATGTGTATCTTCTCATGATGTGACTAAGAATGGCTATTGCACTTAATCACACGTATCATCTTCTCAGGAGCTGGAGCTAATGTTGTCTAAATTGGCACAAAACCATCGCCACACTTCTGCCATCCAGTCCTGTTGGAAGTTCATTTGCACATTCCATCCATTCTTGGACTTGCAGATGCACGCACAGGCTGTGGTAGGGGAGACCGGGGCTAGTTGTTACAATTTTACTATTTCTACCTCTAATTCAATAACTAATCAAGGAAACTTAAACAAATTTATGCTGTGAATAGTTTATTATGTTTTTATTGTGTTATCATAATCATGTAACAAAAAGTTTATATACTTTTTAATTCCTGCGAAATAATTGAAAATAACAGAAAAACCTTTTGTATACAACTTGCCTCATATGCGTGGCAGGTTGTTACAGACTATGAGGTATATTGTTACAAAATATGAAAATTATCACATCCTTTAAAAACCCAAAGAAATCAGTTATCACTTCATTTCACATAGGTCACATACATAAAGAGCACTTTCATTTGTGCAACTTTCATGGGCAGCAGCGTTTTCTTCAATTCATGTTTCTTTACTTGACCGACATCCTGCTTCTTCCGCTTCTTCTAAAACATGGCTAGAGTACCAGGAAAAAGGCAATTAGTCATGAAACAAAACCGTTCCTCAGATGACCTTAGTAGATGTGCATCACTTCTATGGCTGGCCTTTGAATCTTCTATCCTTGTATCCTTGTCTATCTGATGTGGTTTGCAGTAAGTATTACAGCAGTATTTTTACACCTTTTCCCAGGGTACTGTATGAATGTTGTCCTTCCTTGCGATGCTAGCCTGCTTAATGTTTGAACACCCCTTTTGTCGGAGTGTTAAAAATGGGCCTCCTCCAACCTGTTTGCGGAGGGTACACTGTAGAGATACTTCTCTCTTTCTCTCACAAGAAAGTAGAGGAAGAGGTGACTCCCCCTTGTCGCGAAAAGAGAGCTTTTGTGTACCTTTGACTTTTCGAGCTAGGTCGGCGGGGTTAACTCTCTTTTAGGGACCCCTGCTCGGGCCTCCCTTGTCGATTTGGTCGGAAACGAGGTTCCAGACTAAGTGCGTCATTCTTTTTTCTACTCTATCCTTCCTGTTTTTCAGTTTTATCCTATCTCTTCCACTTATTATATAAAAAAACAACTAAAGAAAACCCCCACTACTATCAAGTCATTCTTATACTTTTTTCCAGCTTTCTAAATATAAGGACCTGGCAGCTACCGAATGCGTCAGAAGAGAGGCTTTGGAACCTCTATAAACAACGCTAATCGACGCTCACTGGTTGCGAGGAGACTAGGACTAGAGGTGACGTGGCGTTGCAGCAAGATGAATGGGATGAGGGTAGAGCCCCGTTAACCCCTTTCCTGGCGCGTAATTATTGACCATTCCCAGAATCGTTGACGGGTGCCTCTGGTAGCATCGGTCCGCGGTGACGGCCCTTTGTTCCCAGGTTGGTTGCCAGGCCAATAACAAACCTTGGGTCGAGTCTCTTAGGGGGGCGGGATATCCACTGAACGCTACTCCGAGTTCCTGGCCGTCGTAAAGGGAACTAGTAAGAGTTTAGTACGGGGCGTGCTCCGTTGTTCACCTGGTGAGAAATTGATGGCCCCTTCGGCGACCGTCAGTGCTGCTTGGTTACGAGCCACGGCACGCCGAGGTTTGACGAGTCGGTCTGACGAACAGCAGCACATAGAGCGTGCTTTCTGAAAGATCTGAAACGTCTCTAATGGATAGGTGGGAGCGACTCATGCGGGGAGAACTCACCATCCCTTTTTTATCATTGATTGGTCATGAGTTTTCAGAGAGAGAGAAAGCGCTCAAAATGACAAGCAAAAACGGACCCGTTCGTCTAAAACACAACTTTGCAACATGCCAGGTAGAAAAGTCGCCCTTTGACTTTCCGGAGTGCTGCTACTCAAAATGCAGCCTGGAAAGTTTCTGCACTACTTGCATACTGACGCTAGAGGTTGAAAAACTAAAAGACCTCTATATAGCCGTAGAGAAGAGAGCTCTAATTCTTGAGAGAAAGGTGGAGAAACTCGAAGCCCTTCATGCAGCTCACAGTCGATGCCTAGATGCCCACTGACGTGTCGGAATCTTCTGTTACCGTAGTTCTTACCCAATCAGCGATTCGGGCATCATCCGAGGTTAAGCCAGCTGAGAAAAGAGAAAAAGAATAAAGTTGAAACGAAAGAAGAAGAACCAAAAATAGAGGAAAAACGGATAAACAGAAAGAATGAGGTGAATAAGAAAAAGAAGCATAAGAATGGGGAGAGTAAAGTTAAAAAGGAGTGGCCTCTTTCACAAGCGAAGACCCTGTCTTTCGAGAGTAAGTATCCAAAGGTCACCCTCATTGGTGTCTCGTAAACACGGAACCTGCAGCCGCTGCCAGCGGCCCGCCTTCGCACTAGCGTAAAGTTAAGCTGCCTGCCAAGACAAGGTAACCACAACATCATGGCAGAGGCAGAGAAAGCTTAGATTTCTGACAATTCAGTTATCGCTCTGATGGTGAGTGGCAACGACCTCTACCTCAGAGGGGGTAAGATTGGCATCAGTGGTAAGACCATCTAAACGGTGATGGGAGCCGTGGATGACATAGGGCTTAAAACCGGAAAACGTGTCGTGGTTGGGATGCTTCCGAGAAGAGGTCCATCTCGAACCGCTCACAAGAGAAACGTCGCAGTGAACCGACGGTTGGCCGATCTCTGCCTGGCAGAAGGAGTCTTATTTGTAGACCCCTACCGCACCTTTTACGGCAGAAACGACCTGTACAAAAGGGACGCAGTGTATCTTTTATTTAAAGGAAAAACTGTACTCGCAAACATGATCCACTATGTTGTGCAGCGGATCCAAATAAGTGTCAGGCCAGGAGTAAAGGAGGACGTACGTTACTACACCAGTGTTACTCCAGAAACGACCTTTTCTGAGGTCACAAAGAGGGAAGTCTCACCACCACATAAAAAAGCGGGAAACAGAAGAGTGTAGGGACTCCTATAGTCGGGGATTTCCTCAAAGGTCTTCTGTTTAATGCAAGGTCTATCAGAAACAAGTTTCTTGAACTTTATAGCCTCCTAGCAACAGAAGAACCTGAGATAATAACCAAAACGAAGTGGTGGATAAAAACCTCAAGCGTAGATCTTGACGGTGAATTTACTATTCCCGGTTACCAACCCTTCCTGAAAGATAAGCCAGACAGAGAGGGTGGCGGTGTGAGATTGTATGTCAAGGATAGTCTCAACTCGACGGATTGCAATATCGTATCAAACCATGAATACTAGGTGTTGACCTAGAGATAGGTCCTGCTAGATACAGGACCCTGCTGCTGTACAGACCCCTGCCCAACTCTTAGAACAGTAAAGATGTCTGTACCAGCTTTTGGGCGAACTTGTAAGATATAAATTTTGTATCGCCATGAGGGATTTCAACACAAAAGTTGACTAGGAAACCAGAGAACCCTGTTGCGAGAACGCACTACTCTTGGAGTTCCAAACAACGAGTTCCTGACTCAATGGGTGAGAGAGCAAACGAAGGAGACAATATTTTCGACTTGGTTTTCACCTCTGAGGATGACATCGCTGAGGACCTCTCTGTTGGCGAAGAGCTCGGTGGCATTGACTACCGATTAATTAGATTTAAGTCAAAGTCCCCAGGGCTGGGGCTGCAACTAATAAAACGAGGAAACTTGATTTTAGAAGAGCAGACTTTGCAGATCTTCGTGCCGGACTGACTAACGCGAAGCTAGAAGTGTGCGGGGCTGTTGAAGACTCGTGGAACAGTTTCAAAACCACATTCATGAGTCATTTAATCGCGTTTCATCCCCCCCCGTCGGTCTTCTGTTCAACCAAAGTGGTTTAATTGAGAAATCGGCCAAATTCTTAGGGAGAAAAGAAATGTATACCGGCAATCGAAATATAAATAGGAAGACTTTCACATCTATCAAGATATTTTAATTATTTCTGTGGTAAAAGGCAGGATTTCTTCGAGCTGTTCCATTTCATTAAAATCAAATAAACAGTCAAAATACTAATGTTTGGCAGGCGACGTCGTGTTCTAGCGATTGCTTCTGCTAAAGAAAGCCAAACTAGGTATTAAAACAATATGTACGAGTATATCATGTCAATATGAAAATTTTATTTATTTAACTAGCCTTTATATATAAAAATCCAGATAATTTAAAAAATCCATTTCTATTTTTCTAGTAGTGTACAAATTGAAATGTATTTTCTATCGTCTGCGACTGTCTAATTAACCCGGGGAGCCCTATTTCAACTTCTCGACTCCCAAAGTGAAATAAAAGTTTGAACTTTTGAACACCTTCTTACTTTGCTCCTCTTATTAATTTTCCCAAGAGGTTAACCCAATCTGTCTTTTTTATTAATAGATATGGTACATAATTTTGATAAATATAAAAGTTAAAGCAGAATTAAAACTATTTAATATCTGACATTTCAAAGTCCATATTGAAGTTAGAGTTACTAATAAATAGATCAGCGAGCGGGTCTAGTTAAATTTCTTACTATTAATATATTTTTTTAATTAACCTATTTCAAAGACGATTTGCGCCTTTGTGTAATTTATGTTTAGAATTGAATCTCAGACTAAATTTCATAATTTAAAATAAATTTTCTTTTAATGGTGGCACTCCTTCAGTAATCCTACTCTTATTTAAGTTTCCCTAATTTGCCATCCTTTAATTTATCCATTTCTGATTAAATATACTCGTGATTTTTATACTATCAGCCTCTCCTTTCTTTCCTTCTATGCCCTCTTTATGTTACCTTAAAAAGTCGAGAAAAGTATAATTTATTTGATATGAGATTAACTATTTAATAAATTTATAATCACTCTTATTTGAATTCTCTGTGAAAAAATAAATTATGATATTCTTCTCAATGAGTTGATTCAAAAGATTCCCATTTTATTTACAAAGATCCCGAAGAGTACTTGGTACATAGAGTTGGGTGAAGAGATGTAGTTAGTAATTTTCCTCCAAAAGGATTACAAAGGTAAGAGGATTATTATCTTTAAATATGGGATATAGGCGAGTTATTATGAGTGCTAGACCTCTGAAACTCCAGTGAACTCACTGCAATCACCAACAAATATAAACTCATAGAAAAGCACAGAAAATCTATGAAGCAAAGGTATAGAGTGGTTGGTTATAAAAACCCGCTCATAGTCTATATAATCTTTTGACAAGATCAGGATGGAATTAATCTTGGTTATATCAAGTTAGCTTGAACGCATCTTGCGTGGATAGAGAGCTTCTTCGATGTTGCAAGCGGAGGTAGGTGTATTTTCCAACCGAGCCTTTGACAATCGGAGGATCTAAGAGGCCAGAAATTTGGGCTGGTGAACTCGGAGAAATTCCACTACAACTAAATGCAACGCTTTCTGGGTGTTTGCTTTCCCAGCAGCAACCATCTTCAGCCAGGGTTTGACCACAATCATTAACACTTCATATAGCCGCATGAATTGAGCCCTATATCTTGCTCACCCTCATTGGAGACGCACCCACAGATCATTACAATTTGGGGGAACATTTACTTGATGATCCATGGAACGTCGTATGGATATAGGCAAACCACCTGTCATTCTTGGTGTTGTGCAACTGGGCCAGACAATTTTTTTCATCTCAGAAGAACAAGATAGTTGGCGGCTAAAGAGAATGCTTCAGCTTGTTCAGGAGCTTCTAAAGTGATAGCAGTGCAAATGGACAAATTGAGAGATGTTTTGGTTGAGAAGAAGAGTCAGAATGTTGTTGTGGTTGAGGGTGTTTTGATGTGGTGTGGGCATGAAAAAGAAGACTGAATGGAAAGGGAGTGTCATGGAGTTAGAAAGGGTGAAAAACCGAGTAAAAGGTTAGATTATTGTGTGTTTGAGAGATTGAGTGCTGATCGAGGATGCAGTGATGGATATTGTGTATGATAGGTATGCAAGGAGGTGGTTTGTGATGAGGCTTCGGGCGGTCTGCCCGAGGATGAAACCTGCGTAGAAGAGATGTTCTTGTAGCCCAAAGTAGTCATATCATAGTTTTCAAAATGTTTCGTGCAAATGAAAGTTAATTATTACTTAATTATTTAGGTTTTATAAATTTTCAAATAGTTTCGGATGATTGCCGCTAAAATTGTTGTGTTGTTTGGCGAAGTAATAATATTATTTATAGCACAAGTTGGAAATTAATAATAGCGATAAAAATATAAATTAGGCAAATGTTAATTTGACTATTTTTTGTGATTTCGATGTGTTAATATTAAATTTAAATAAAAGTTAATAAATGGGAGAAAAGAAAAAAAATGGAGGAATTTGGCAACGCCGATTTTTAAACAAATTTGTGTGTCAGAAGAGTTCTTCATTAAAGCTTGAAATGCTGAAATAAACTCAATATTTCCCTAATTTTAATTTACATATTTTATTGGTAAATGACCTATCTCCTAGATTTATAACTAACTCTTCCCCTCAAATTCACATTTCATAAAATAATAATATATATAATTTTAACTAAACGAAATTCAGGTTAAAATGTGACATGATTAATTGTGGCAACTATAAAATCACCTTTATGGGTCTTTAAACTTGGGCTTAATTGGGAAAAAGGAGGAAGGAGTGTAGTTTAATAGCGTTCAGGTTTGCGTACGCTATTCCTAGTGCAGTAGTGTGCTACAGAGATTGGTCTCCCGTAAAGAGGATTCACAGGGTTCTCCGGCGTTTGGTTGAAAAACACAGGTGAACGATCTCTACTTGCCCAAGGATCTCCGATCGAATTCTATAGGTAGCGCACATCCTTAGCCCCTCGGTGGACTAAGAGTTGGCGTGGCAAGATATGAGGATGACCCCACTTAATAAGGAAAACTGGAAGATTCCTAGGTCTTGAATTCGTGCAAAAAGAAGCGTCACTCAAAAATTCTGAACTTGAAAATGTGTGAGGCTCGACTTAATGAAGTTGATCCTTTTATTCCAACTTGAACATTTTTGGGTTCCAGATTATTGAACTTAACATTCTTTCATTTCTTAATTTCCTTTCTTATATTTAAAGTGTCTTAAAAACATGTTATTGTGTTATAATGAATGTTTGCCTTGGATAAAATCTATCAAATTATAGCTGCAATAAACTTGTTTTAATTTTACGGTTTTATTAATCCCTTAGCCAGCCAGCCCCTTGATTGAAATTTGATCTCAGAATACTCTTAATTCATTCCAATTTTATATCTCGTCATTATTCTGCATAAAATCCTCTTCATTAGCCGCGTTGGAAATCCTCTCAGATTTAAATCGTCTTACCTGTACAGCAACGATGTCTTCCTCATTTTACCAGATGTGCCGTTTTTCTTCTTCCCTGAACGCATTGTTGAAAAATAAGGGAATTATTTTAGGCTCACCAAAAAGTTTACCAATTCTTTTTACAAACGATGCAGTGACCTTAACTCTTTGTTTAGAGAAAAGCCTAAGAAAGGTACCCACCCATATGATTAATGGTAGGGGAGAAATAATAGCTTAGGATGCATTTTCACCCGCAAATTGACAGCCAACTTAGCTACTTATGGTTTGTTAGTCGTGGCCAAAAGATTTGTGAATAATATATATTTTTGTTTTTGTCATTCGTTTTTAAAATTTACGTCAGAGGAATTATTAATATAATACTTAAAATATTGCATGTGAGTTTTGCTATTCGATGGAAAGGTTAAAATGATGAAAAATTTGGGTTAAATGAATGATGTTGCCTAGGTATAATCAATTACGTAATATCTTTTTAAAAAAATAAAGGTTTGAATTTGTTTTAATTCTATAAATACTTTTATGTATGAAAAAGCGCGAAACCAATTTTTTCTTGGCACCAAAGTGTCCTGAAATGTAAGGAAATAGTTGCTAACGGAATTGTATCAAGGAACACCATCTTTAGGATCGTTAATGACTTTAGAATTGCTGGTTACACTCCTGTGAAGAGTCTTCTGGAAACCCAAATTACTCAAAATAAACAACAATATCATGTCCTGATTGAGGACTCAGCTCAACTATCCTTTTGCTTCTATGTCCAAGCTTGCTAACTATTGTAAATAAGCAGGTATGAACGATTCCGCGTGCTACGTGAGGCGAAGACTCTACGATAAAGGTATCAAGCCGAGAAGGGCAGCAAAGAAACCTCACCGAGAAGTACTTGACGGATAGGCTCCAGTTTTGGGAGAAAACAGTTACAGATCTATTGCTATCTTAGAGCACCTAGGAAGAATAAGCGAAAGAATAGTCAACTTCCGTTTCCAAAATTTGCCGGAAGAGATTGACTGACTCTCTTTTTTCCAATAGGTCTTCAAGTGAGGTTGCTATACGAAAGATGTTGTGACCATCGTTCACATCCTACACAAAGCACGACAGTCATAACAATAGACACTATCCATCAACAACAATCTGAAGAAGGCTTTTTGGACACAATGTGAGAGGAGAGACTCAATTGGAAACTAGTTCTCAGCGCTTCAAAGAACTCGCGGTCCTCATTGATCTTGACCATGTACATACATGGCGTCTCAATGCTCTACATCGAACAACTTTGTCAGGGAAGCAAAGAAATTTGCTCATTTTTCCGCAGCTTGTCCTCTTGTCTGGGATTTTAATTTCTTCAATCTGTTGTATTCTTCGTGGTAACGCTGTACTTTCTTAAGGATATGACACGGATCAATGGTCGCAATATTTGCCTTGGAGTACTGATATTGAACTTTGAGTGCCGTCTGCCGAACTGAGAACGTCATATAACGCGAGGTTAGCTTTACGTGGTACTGCAAAACACACAGGATTTCCTCATGGTTCGGGAGAACAGTAGATGGCAACTGTTGAATTGCTGAGGCTCCTCCGAGCCATAACTTGTCAGCGGACATCGTGGAAGACATCTATTAAAAAGTAAAACCCAAGTCAATAAACAGGAGAATAAGACGGAGATCTCTCCCTGCCCTAAAACAATAATAAAATTACTTCTTGCACTGCAAAGCTGTACGAGGCGGGACCATCTCTTCGTTGCTTGAGGTGGTGCAATAAGGACAAACTTCAAAGCGGCTGCGCGACATGAATATTTCATGATATAAGACTTAGATTTTGTTTGTAGTGTTTCCTCATCAATATGCATGAACACCTGTGATTTTTTGCTCACCCTCACAAACATACTAAAATATAGTGCATCAATTGATTAGTTTTATTAATATTATGATATGGAAAAGGACGATTTTTTTATTATCATTTTTTTAGGAGCCCATCTGACGACTGTCTACTAGGACATGAAAAGGAAGAAATTTCAAAACGTTTCGCCATGACAGTACATCAAGTTTACAAAAATTATTTTATCAAGTAAATAGCTGCACCTAAACATTATTTAAACACTAAATATACAAATTTACTTTAGAAAATAATCGAATCGTATTTTAACAAAACAGATATCAGTCTTGTTTTAAAGGGAAAGAAAAGAAGGACTTTTGTCCCTGGCCCCAAACACAATGTGATATGGGGAAAAGTAAGAGCAACGTATGACAATTTAACAACAATTGTAACACATTCCAAGTTAGTTTAGCCCTAACGTATTTCGTACCTCGATTAATTCCGGTTAAATACCCGCCACGGTCTTGGTTTTCGAAATAAGGAAAACAATGATCTCTTCTCCAAAAATGCAGAATTTTAAAGCAAAAGGCAATAAAAGTTCCTCCTAGTCTTACCCACAGAGAGTCACCAATTCTCCCATTCGTTAACACCTAAGGCTGTAATATCAACACAGGCATTTTCGCTTTTGTGGAAAATTTCTTCCTATATAAATTTAAGGATCGTTCTACCTAAATGACTTGATTCATCACTGGGTATTGATTAATATGAGGTGAAACATATTCTTTTGGTTTAAGAGTTTCCTTTAAAAGCAAACAAATTATTTTTCAATAAGAGTATTGTTCATTTCAATAAAACTGAGACATGTATTTCATATTAATTTTGCTAGTACTAATAGTCCAAGAATTTTTACCATTATCCTTAAGCTTGAGGTCTCTCAATGCGAAACTGAAAAGCAAGCGTGACCATTTCGTCCCCAAATTCTGTAATTTAAGAGCGGCTTCGCCACTTCTTCTTCCAGTAGGAACTTGCGCTTCACAGGCAGACCTTCGGTCTGTGTCTAATGGCCAAGTTAGGTGTATCAGTTTCCTTTTCAGGATGAAATTGTGCTGTTAGTTACCTTTCCTATAGTGTCAAATCTTTCTGCAATATATGAATTACTTTCTTCTTTTTCTATATCTTCTTCAAGTAGAAATCTTTCAATATCTTTTGAATAACTTCATCTTTTATTTTGTAATGGTATACAATATTTTAAAATTTTATTTTATACAAACCTTTCTTAGATTTATTCTTATATTCAGGGTAAAAAAATATAAGGTGATAAAAAATGGTAGCTAGTAAAAATTATTTGGATATAAGCTTCAAATATACGAAAGGCTATTCCTAATAAATGTATTTTCAAACTCTAAAAAATTCTTAGAAATAGGCTTTTAATATACGAAAATAAAATGAGCCTTGACTTAATGTTAATACATTTTCTGAATTTCATGATTTTCAGTTATTTTTGTTATAAGAGAATTCCAAAACATTCGATAATCATAATTATTTTTCGAACTCTAAAGGTACTCTTGGTCTATGTAAGAAGAAGTGGCGAAGCATTACCTCTTGTATCTATGTAAGAAGTGGCATGCCACTCCCCTTGTCTCCTAATAATTTACTTTAAGAATGTGTTTTCAGATCCCTCCTTATCCTCTCGGACTAAATGAAAAAAAGATAAAATCGGAATACTTTTGAAGTACTAAAAAAATCGCTAGCGCCCTTTATTTCCTATCTAATTTTTCTTTACTAATTTCATTTTGCTTTACTTGTTTTTATGGGCCAGTTGATATTTCTTCCTGCTAAACTAAAAATGGAAAATCTATTTTAGAAAGAAATTCGATAAAAGATTCGAATATACGAAAAACACAAAGAGGAATGCCTTAATTTTAAGAAAGTTTCTGAAATTCACCATTTTTTAATTCAGTAAGGATAAAGTGCATATAATGGAGAATAATAATAGTGGATTAGAGAGAGATTTGGTTTAATTTGGAAGAGAATAGTAGCATATAAATTCAAATAATATAATTCCTGTTTTTGGTTATACACATTTTAAGGTGATACGGATGAGATCCTTTGCGGAATATTTTTGGACCTTTTACGATAGGTAACCCCAGTCTACCCATGTAAAGATTAGCTACCCCACCTATTAACTTGTAAAGAACCGTAACCCCTTTACTAAGCTTGGCGGACGATCGGAGTGAAATCGCATCTGACCACAAAGGCGATTCCTCTAAGGTAAATACATGGAAGAGGGGGGGGGGATCTTCGGACGAGGAATTTATGATAACTGATGAATTTCCTTAATCTCGCATGATTTTAGTTGGTAGGCAGGACGCAAGCTTGTCTCAAGGCTTGAGGAGAAACCTCCATAAGTAAATAGAGAGGTGCGTTTAGAAACCTTTTCGCGTGGATTTGAGCCCCGTACTCTCGTCCGATAACCTCGTGTGTGATACCTACGTGGATTTTTATGGTCCACGTGGGGCTTCCTTAAGTCAATTCTTGAACTGTGTGGATGGACATGCTATCTAGTTCATTGCAGTCTTATACTCTCCGCACTTTATTTCAATCCTCAATAATTCATGTTGCTTCATTCTGTTTATATCTACCATTTGACTTTCGAGAGTAAGCGTTATGATATCTTGATATCTTGCATAAGCCAAAATTAAAGGATGTGCTCTGAACAAATATATTTTGAGAATTAAATTTATATATATATATAATATATATATATATATATATATATATATATATATATATATATATATATGTATATATATATATATATATATATATATATATATATATATCTATATATATATATATATATATATATATATATATATATATATATATATATATATATATATGAGGAATTAAACCACATTCTCCAAAGAAAATTTAATTCAGAACAGTTTCGGTGTATCTCACACCCTTTTTCAACTCACACTGGGCAGAAAATATAAAAGAAATGCATATAAGCATAACACAAGATCCCCTCTTTTTTCCCCCAATCCCCTACCTGTGGCTAATCTGGGGTGGGTGGGTAGGCCTAAACATATTGAAGGGCTGGCATTTTACTATTTTGTTTTTTATTGCGATCTTATTACAGGATTAAAAGAAAATTGACCCTCAGATAGATTTAAATTAGGAACTGACGATATCAAGCTCGATTCTACGATTCTTCTCTTAACATAGTTAGCCGATTTAAATAACATTTTACTTCCATTGAAATCAATCGTATGATTCTTGTCTCTAACATGGCAAAATATTCCACTACTTTCGCTGCTCACTTTAATAATAAGCAAACATATATAGCACTCTTAGAGAGATATAACGTAAATCAAGGATTTTTTTTGTATGTAGTACGTAAACAACCCGTAAGTACCAACTCTTTCCATCACTCGGTCCTACCGAGTGATGGAAAGAGTTGGAAAGATTAAGCATAACAAGGTTGGTATAAATTTGTAGTGATTAGCCTGTCAAGGGTATTAATTCATTTTTTTGTGGATTGTTATTCCAATCAGCTTAGTATTGGGATTGAAGGGAAGTTAAGCAGCGCACTACCTAGTGGGTTATTGCATAAGAACCTTTAGCATATCGGTGAGCTCTTGGATGAACAGACAGAGATAAAATGGTATCGTTCGACAGATTCTACTAACAAGCCCACCCGTAGGGACTAAAAGGCAAGGAAATAGTTGCCTACTTCAGAGAAGAAAGAAATTTAGAAAGGGAAGCAGTAGAAAGAAAATTAGAAAGGGAAGCAGAAGAAAAAGAACGGGTACGTGCTCATTAAAGAGAAATTAGCAAGGATCAGGCGGAAGTCCATTCCATAGGATCCCGAGCGGCAGCTACACAGATAGCCGAAATAAAACTCTCAGCTTATAAAAAAACGAAGACCTGTGTTCATACCTGACACACTTCGAAAAGATATTTGATTTGAATCACTGGGACATAGAGACAGAGGGGATCACCAGAGTAGTACCTCTGCTCAGTACCCGGCTTCGGAACGTATTTATCTCGTTACCTGCCCAGGCTTCCGAGGACTATACCACGTGCAAGCACGAGTTACTGAACGCCGTCAACCAAAACCACGAAGAGTATCGCATCAAGTTTAGGCAGACCAGAATTTAGCCAGGCCAAACATACAGGCAATTTTGATTTATTCTTAAAAGACATCTCCAATTCTGGCCTGATTCAGTCCAAGTGGAGAAGGAGTTCGACTCTATCGCCGACCTTATACTGAAAGACCAATTGTTCCTTCCCTACCCCAGAGATAAGAGCGTTCTTCAAGGACAGGCAAGCTGCTACCTTCAATGTTTGCTTGAAGGAAACGGACCTGCATGCTGTCAACCATAGACTGTATCCGAGAGAGTTTAAAAGATCTCAGCCCGTGTTTCCAAAGAAACGGGGGTTATATTCAGAAACCGCATCAAATAAAAACCAAATTCTTTTCTTACAAGGATCATAGGAAAATTAAGCCCCTAAGGCATCAAAAACACCCGTTCTCGTCATTCCACAGGAACCCAGTTACTTGCTTTAGTTGTGGCACTCTAGGTCACATTAAGTATAATTGTCCCTAAAGTTCAAGGCTTAAGTCATCCTAGAGCCAACAGATGCACAACTTCACGGCAACTCTCCCTCAAGAACTACTTCCCACTCCAACGGCCTCTACCTCCCACTCCAATTCCACTGACCAACAGGTGATTTTTTATTTTATAAGAGATTCCCCTGGAGGACTAAAATTCGAGACGGGATCGGTAAATGGGTGCCAATTCTCAACACTAGTACGCGATACCGGGTGCACCTCTATCGTCGTATCTGATAAATTGCTTCCACCAGTCAGCCCCCAGCACCAGAGGTTCGCAATCGTCCAGGATTTCTTCGGCAGAGCCAACAAGCTCCCAGTTGTCAGATGCCACATCCAGTGCCAATATTTCACTGGCTGGACCGAGGTAGTGGCCGCGCATATTCAATTCTGTTCCGTATTAATAGCCAGAACACGCAGCTCTTCCCCAATCGGGTGGCTCAGCTTGTAGTCACTTGGTTTCAAGCTACTAAGAGGGCCATTCTCACGACCCCTTTATCTCTTTTTAGGAACTCTGAATACGGAGGAGTAAATTCCCAAGCCTTCGCGACTACTCAGAAGGACTGCACAACTCTTCAGCCCCTGTGGGAGAAGGCCGCTAAGAATGACGTAAAAGCGGTTCCGAGGAACAAGCGAATAAGGTACATTGTGGAGAAGTCGCTACTCTACCGAACGACGGATGAAGTACGTCGTCCCATCTATTTAGATAAAGCCTTATGCATTCCCCTTGGGTACACCCAACGAGTATTAAAAATCGCGCCTGACGGATTATTGGCTGGACATTTCAGTCACAACAAAACATCATTACGTATTTTTAAATACTTCTTTTGGCCCGGCGCCGCTAAGGAGATTGCTATATACTGCCAGTCATGCTACGGTGCCAGAGGGCCTACTCTAAAGGCAGGGTACCGCTGACTCCATTACAGAAAACCCTAGTCATTACCAAATCCTTCTTTAGGGTGTCTATAGACTAGGTTGGGGCTCTCCATCCCCAGTCTAGTGTAGGCCATGAATGGTCTTTTGCAGTATCCTTCTTTTCTTATGTTCTTATGTTCTTATATACTCACTTTAGTCGACTGCGCCACTCGTTTTCCCGACGCCATTGCCCTCAGGAAAATAGATAGCATTTCCTCTGCGGAAGCCATCCTATACATTTTTTATCGAGTAGGAATCTCGAAGGAAATTCTCTCTGACCGAGGCCGTAAGTTCATTTCAGAACTGATGGAATACGTAGGCAAGTTTCTCCTTTTCAAACCCCTATTCACGACCCCTTTTCACACCTCAGCCCCAAAAATGTGCGAGAAATTAAACGGTACCCTGAAGGCAGTGTTGAAAAAAGCTCTGTCAGGCTCATCCCGGAGAGTGGCACCGGTACCTCCCGTTTGCCCTCTTCGCTTGCCGAGATATCCTTCACCGCACGCTGGGGTTTGCCCCCTTTGAATTATTGTACGAACGTAACGTCCGATGTCTTATGAGTGTCCTTAAGGAACTGTTCACCAATTATCAATTAGATGAAAAAGTTAAATCATCCTACGCCTACGTGATCAAGTTACGGGAACGCTTGGAGAAATGTGCAGAGTTGTCCCGCTCCAACGCGGAGTGCAACCTCGAAAAGTACAAAAATTATTTCGACTTAAAAACCAAATCACAAAAATTAACGCCTGGGGATGAAGTATTATTACTGCTGCCGACTTAGAGGAATAAATTACTCACCCAATTGAAGGGTCTCTTCACAGTCGTAGAAGTTCGAGGCCCAGTTGAATACGTGGTAGAAACTCCCTCGGGCCATAAACTGTACCATATCAACACGCTTGAGAAATATCACCGTCGTGCGTGTATTAATGATATTGTGACACTGGGCGAAGAAGGCACTATGGTGCCGTATACCCATGTGAATCTCTTCAGGTGGTTAACACCGTGTGTCTAGAAGCAGACGGCGAATATCCTCTCCCCACTTTAGTCTCCCACTAGGATGAAAGATCCACTGAGTTAGATTTGAACTGCACCTTGGTCCCCTCAGAAACTCCTAATTGTCCCCCCTATTGAAGGAATTCCAAGATTTATTCTTCGAGAAACCCAGATGCTCCAAACAGTTCGTTCATGAGATCAAGTTAAAGACTCAAGAAACTATTAGGTCCAAACCTTATCACCTCCCCATTCCTCTCCACTCCGTTTTTAACGAAGAAGTAAAGAATTTGCTACGCTTGGGTATCATCGAGCCGTCGTCCTCCGATTATTATTTCCGTATGTGTGAGGATTTCAGAAAGCTTAACTCGGTTACTGTTTTTGACGCCGAGCATATTCCCCTAACCAATCAAAGTTTACACATATTCCAAGCCACCAAATACATTTCCTAGATGGATTTTTGCAAAGTCTATAATTAAATCCCCTTGGCCGATGCGTCTAAGAAGCTAACAGCGTTGGTAACTGACAAGGGCTTAATGCAGTTTACTCGATTGTCATTCGGTTTGATCACGGCGGGCAGCAACTATAATCAGATGATGCGTCGGATTGTGAATGGGTTGAGCAACGTGTCGTTTTATTTTGACACTGTGTCAGTGGCTACACGTACATGGGAGCGAGGCTTACATTCACTCCGAGCTTTTTTGAAGCGCCTCCGCGAGCATGGACTAACTGTTGGACCCTCTAAGTGCCACGTTGCCTATGAGTCGATCTCGTACCTGGGATTCGAAATCGGGAGAAATCAACTAACAACTCGACAGGAGAAGGTGGAGGCAAAAACGAAGATGCTCTACCTAGCACCATGAAGCAGTTGCGATCTTTCTTGGGGGCTTTGTCCTTTTACAGAAGATTTGTTGCCCAATTCGCCTTTATAGCCGCGCCCATTGACGACTTCTTAAAAAAAGCTTTCCCCCAACCCCGTTAGATGGAATCCAAACGCGATCTCCTAGTTTAACTTGCTATAAGAAAAATTAATTTCAGCTCCCATTCTTTGAAAACCCAATCCACAAAAGAAGTTTAGGATCCACAGTGACGCATGTGGTGGAGGTATCTAATGTGTATTGGTGCAATGCGATGACAATGGGACCTCTTTCCCCATAGCGTAAGCAAGTGGAAACTATCGATGCGAGAAAGCGCATATGCAACGATAGAACAGGAAGCACTATCCATAATTTAGGGAATAATCAAATTAAAATGTTATTTAATAGGGCGGGAGTTCATCGTGGAATCTGATCACCGCCGCTGTCCTATTTACGTAACAGTAAAAGTCAAAACGGTAGGCTCATGCGATGGAGCCTATTGTTAATGGAATACTAGTTTACAATAAGTTATATAAAAGGCTCCGATAATTGTATAGCCGACAACCTGAGGCGAAACTCCACCGATGGTTAAGGAGAAACGCACGGTAAGCTTAAAACCCTTCTGAATTTTTGTGTATTCGTAGTTAGTGTTTGGATTTAAGTTCATAAAAGTTTAGAAATGTAAGAAAGTAGCTAGTTAGATACCACTTTCGAGCCAGGCTACTTTTTTGTCGGTATAATCGATGAATTATGTTTTGTTTTGTTTATATGTTAAATTGTGTTGTGCTGTTGCCTGACCATTTAACCTCCCTTCTCGCTCATGTCTCGGAGAGAAACTAAACGGTCTTACCAGACCACATAATGCACTAATCAGCTCAAGTCGGACCAGAGACCCTAACATAGGTTGAAACAGCAAGATTTTCCCTAAGAGGTGATATTCAGTTCACTGCATATGCGAAATTAAAAAAGCGTCGCCCTAAAGCCAGAAGCTTCCCTCTAGGGCTATTTGAATGACGCGCTGAGAAAAAGCGTTAAAGGAAGAGACGTAATCCAGCCTGTCTGTGCGTCCCTCCCCCCCTCCTTCCCTACCCCAGTGGGGTGGTGACTTATAAAAGCAAATAAATTTTAAACAACTAGATTACGTTAGTCATCAAGGCGACGAAGACCCGGTCAAGAACCCCGGCTACCAACAGAAAGGCAAGAAGAAGCTCATCTTCGAGCCAGTTCCTGGTGGTAACACCGAACTTTAAGTTAACTTGGTTTAAAAGCAAATTTATCTTACTCTTGTAAGATAAATCCCCCTATCCTGGTGTATCCCAATGCACAGAGATAGTTTTCGACTTGAGGAATAACGGAACTAAAAGGCAGCTCATCCTTGAGTCAGTTCATGGTGGTCGCCCCGTACTTTAAGTTAACTTGATTTATGAAGGTAGTTAAACGTACTCTCGTCAGAGAAACCCCTCTATCCTGGTGTATCCAAAAGCACAGAGATATTCCTCGCACGTAAGGAAAACCCCCGAGTAAACTCCCTCCAGCACTCCCCTGGGTCAAAGTATTCACGCATTGACTCATTCTCGCCAGTGCAAATTATTCCCAGAGCATCCTGAAGAGAAGAGGAAACATTGTTTCCTTGTTCCATGGCCAGATCATTTACTCCTGAAGGCGTGCTTCTCTTCATTTGCCACACGTTTCGAAGTCCTCTGTGGCTTTAAAGAACTTCCTCCTTGAGAACACAGCTGTAACCGCTGATCCACGCGTCGACCCGGAAATAACCTTCTTAAGGTGTCAACTATTCAGTTCAAGGTCAGACTCAAATCTGATTCTCGAGGAATCGCGTAAGGTATTTAAACCCGTGGTATATGTTTAGTTGAGGTCAGTTGCAGTTAAGATTAAAGAGGGCTATGGGTCAACCTTTACTATAATTTCAGGTATGTCACTTAGAAAGCCTCACTTAAATTGATTGAATTCATTTCTGTGTATATAGTGTGTTAAATTTCGATGGTTCATGTTTTTTTTTAATTAATGTTTTAGTTTTTTTAGAAACAAATTTTTATTCAATCTTCGAAACGCTAATCAAGTCACTAGGAACCCTCAAAGATCAAAGAAGTAATAATCAGATAATAAGATAATTTCAAATAAAGATATAGCACTCTTAGAGATAAAACGTGATCGTGGAGTTATGAAGTACGTAACCAACCCATACGTACGAACTCCAGCCATCACTCGATCCTTCCTATACCACGTCCTTATATATATATATATATATATATATATATATATATATATATATATATATATATATATATATATCCATCCATATGGAGCTCGGCCGTGATGCCTGCATTTAATATTGAGGATAAATCCCAGAGCCACGAGAAACGGATGCAGCATCTTTTAATTTCTAACAACGTTTCTAAAACTACAAGTTTTCATCTTCAGGATAGAATAAGTTTACAAAGCTATTCTCTATGAAGGAAAGTTGAATAGGCCAACAAGACATTATTTTAAAGAGTGACCTATTATAAAATATCAGTAAAATGTACTATAAATAAAATTTTTTACATATGACTTGGCAGCAGTTAGATTTGCTTTAAAACTGACTTAAAAAATTGCTAATACATTAGCAGAAAACTTAAAAAGGCCAACAAGACATTACTTTATAAGGTGACAAAATATAAAATATCAGTAAAATGTACTATGAGTTAAATTTGTTGTTATTAAAAATGACTTGGCAACAGTTAAATTTGCTTTAAAACTCACTCAAAAATTAGTTAATAAATTTATGGTTTATTGCAGAAATTAATTAAAAACTATGAGAGAACTTGACCTGGCATTATTTCAAAGGTAGTAAATTTAATTTTGTTTTTAATTTTGTAAAGACTGTAAGAGTTAAAAAAACATTTAATATAAAAACAGTAACTTTTGGTACTATCTAAAGTGGATCCATCCTAGAGAGTGAAGGGTGTGTTGAACAAAGGGCTAGTATTTATAGGTTACAGTGACGCTTGGTTTGTTAAAAAGCAAACCAACTAACAAACTATAGTTAAAATTAGTTAATTAATAATTTTATTGCACATAAATCTTCATTGAGTGTAGGTTTGTAGTGTTTGATATATAAGTATTCGAGGGTTCTTAGGCAATGTTTGTTGTTGTTAAAGGCTAATACTTGAAAATTTTCAATAGGTCTGTCAATTTTACAGCTTATGGTGTGTTGCCTAATATATCACTTTTTTTCTTTAACATTTTGTTTGTGCGAAAACTAATCACCATATGAGCAGAAAACCTAGCTCCAAGAAACCTGACAATGCTGCCATTGTAAGAGGCTCCAGTACAACTGGGACATTTAAATAAATAAACATTATCACTACAGAACCCTAAAGAGATAAGATCTTTACTGTTAAAGGAACTTCCTATCGATAGTATGTTTATAATAACTATTTGCAGGTTGATTTAGGGAAAATAACTTTTAAAAATAAATAGGATCTTTCTTTTAAAAGTATCGTTTAAAAAACCCATCTCTGAAATTAGTAAATATATGGGCATTTTAGGAACTTCTATGCAGGGTTGAGGGGGTCAATGAGATTATAAAATAGCCTTTTTAAAACTCTATCATATAGATAAGAAGGAAATAAATTTTTTATAAAATTCATCCTAAGAAAAATAAATTCATTAGGGATTGATTGGTAAGTGGATGATAGCGAGAAACTTGTATGTATTAAAGTTTTTACTGTGGATATTTTGTATCTGAAATCCCAAAACTAAAGTAGTTCAAACCTAGTCATGTGAAAGTTTTTTTTTCGGTATATACATAGTTGTTTGAATTTTTCGTTGGTCATTATCTCGGGTGATTAAAAGGTCAATAAAGGGCATCTTATCATTTGACTCTACTTCCATGGTGAATTTGATGTTGGGGTGTAAAGTGTTAAAAAAATTCAAGAAAAGTTGGCTATGTGCAGGATTATTAAAAATTGCCAAGGAATCATCAACAAAACGGCGGTCGAAGGAGGGTTTGTAATCTAAATTAGTAGAAAACCATTGATCTTCGAGATGTGTCATAAAAAAGTCAGGTGCAAGTAGTCCCATTGGAGCACCCATTGCAAAACCATCGATCTGGGAGTTTACTTTATTATTAAACGTGAACCAAGATTCAGAAAGACTTAATTCCAGCGTCTTTTTTTAATTAGCTTCGGGAAAATCCATGAAAAGTATTTTGGGAATGGATGAAATACCTTATTTAATATTAAATTGATTGTATATTTTAGGGGAATGTTAGTAAATAAAGATTCAACATCATAACTCACCATATATCGATCGTTAACTTTTCTGAGTAATTCCTCTTTAAACTTATAGGAGTTTTGTATGGAGAACTGTTATTTAGATAAAGGTGAAAGATTTTAACTAGATATTTGGCCAGTTTGTATGATGGTAAAGAATAAGAGGAAAGTATGGGTCTAAAAAGGACTCCTTCTTTGTGTATTTTAGGTAGAAAATACATGGATGCTAAATAACTGGAAGATACAAATTATTCATTATAGGTATCTTTAGGAATAATTAATGCCTGCTTAAGTTGTATTAAGAAACGATTAACTTTATCTTCTAATCGTAGAAGAATAGTTTCAGGTAAATCATTGATAGGTTCCAATTTCGTTCTGTCATTTAATATACTATGGGCTTTTTGTACATAGT
Source organism: Ceratothoa steindachneri (assembly GCA_963969495.1). NCBI lineage: Eukaryota > Metazoa > Arthropoda > Malacostraca > Isopoda > Cymothoidae > Ceratothoa > Ceratothoa steindachneri. The sequence continues at coordinate 150,006,549 of OZ018317.1, read as the reverse complement.
CCTCCCTATCAAGGATCACTGTACCCTTCCCCTTATCTGGTTTAATAACTATTATATCCTTATTGCCCGCAAGTGTCCTAAATACTTTTCTGTCTTTAGGCTTACTTATGAAATTCAAACTTCTAGATGAATGTATTTTAGAATAAAATTCGCTGGAGAGAGAAGATAACTCTAAACAAAAGTCAGTTTTAGGATGGTAGGTCCTAAATGTATTGAATATCTTATTCTTTTGTGAATTAATTATACTAGAAACATTTTTGTAATTAATGATTGGACGCATGGCTAAGTACGCACCGATGATTTCCCTAGAGTTGACAAACTTGTTTATTATTCCATCACTTTGAGATGGCAAAATGAGGAAAATAATTCCGTCAAAAAATAACTAGAATATTTTTGTCGCTGTGGAGGCGATGCGCCTATGTTTTACTTAACTCCTAAACTTGTACAGGAAAAATTGCTGTTTTCTTCGAATGTATACTTTTTGAAAAATTAGAAATTATTACTGCCTTATTTTTCACTGAATAAAATTCAAATTCCTAGCAACAATGATGCCCGATATGATTAAAAATTCCAACGAAACGTTTAGAGAGTATAGTGAATTTTGTTAGAAAGTAAAACACTATAGCATTGGATGTAAAAAAAAATATAGTGGAATAAAATAAGACTAAAAAGAAGTAGTCATGCCCATTAAAAAGAATGCCCATTCGATACTTCTAGTCCAATTACGCAAATCTCCTGGAATTTCATAAAAATAAAACTCATGAATAAGAAATTTTTCTGTAGATGCACTGAAGAACTAATGCGCGAAACTTTCCTTCAGTAAAATAGTGAGCTTGAGCGTCCGAAAATTTTATCTTTATATTGAGATTAAACAACGGGGTCTGCAGATCACATATCTTAGATTGAACGAGTTTGAAAAGTTTCAGAGAAAGTGTTGGCATCCATCAATTTGTTTTTGAAAAATTCTACCTTTCCTTCAATTATTCCATAAATAGACGTCTATTTCAGAGAGTAGCAATCACAACATCGCTAGATAGCCAGTAATACTCAACCTAAAACAGGGAACAGTGAAAAATAGAAAATAAATCATTCGGATACACTGCCGGTAGGGTATCCGGAAGTAGGTAATAAAAAACAAAGATAAGAGAAAATTTCAAATGATAAAAGCAGATAGATTTGAAGGCTAGAGCCATGCTTTTGGTTTGAAATTTATCAGTTCATAATTTGGTAACAGATCCATAGACAAGCTGCAGACAGGTCATAATTTGGCACTAGGGACGAATCTTAATTGTCTATAAAAGAAAACAGGGCCATTACTTTGACATGTTTAAACCGTTATTGAATATGGATCATATCTTAAAGCAAAAGGAAAAACCATTTTCTGATTCCCTTTTTGACTCTTATTCACTGATGAGAACATGAGTGCTATCTTTACTGAGTAATGAGCCATCATGGAAAGTAAAAGATGATACAAATACAATAAAAGTCATGACAAATAATTTCGAAAGAAGAAAAAGGAGAGAATGCTTAAGTGATCGAATGAAAAGTAAACCCACACTTCCGAGAGGTAGCTCAAAATAAATTTCTTAATTCCTAACACAACATTTAAAGAACAGAAATTTGGGAATAGTTTGAATAATAATGATTTTTTTCTTAGTTTGTATGTACAAATTTACCAGGAAGAAATGGTCAAGTTGGGAAATAATACATATGATTATTTAATTTTTTTTTTTTTTTTAAAACAAAACGAATTAAAAATGATGAAGTTCAGAAAATTCCTTAAAATTAAGATTTCAAGATTTCTTTCTTTCTCTTCACCTTTATCTACTCTTAGGTGGGGTCTGCGTTTCTGATAAGCTTCCTCGCCTCTCGTTCCTTTACTACGTGTCTTCTCTTGTGAGTTTATTTCTTTCCAGGTCTTCCACGGTTACGATTTCCCCCCCACCTCCATCTGCATCAGCCGACTTTCTACATAGTCCTTCCATCGTCTCATCACACGCCCATATAACTGTTGTCTCTTTGTTCATTCCAGGACTTAGCCATCCTCGTCACAACACGAGTCCACATCAGCATTTTCATCTCTGTGACTTCCAGCTTCTTCTCTTTATTGCTCGCGTTTCCGCTCCATATAACAGTGCTGGTCTAACCACTATCTTATACACTTTCGCCTTTGTTCTTATGTTAATTTTTTTATCGCATAGTATTCCAGATGTCTTCTCCATTAAAATTAAGATATGGCTGATTATTTCTTTTACGTATATTCGAATCTTTTATCGAACTTTTTTCTAAAATAATTTTTTTATTTTAATCCTTATCAGAAGGAAAAAGCTACCAGAAAAAATAAAGTAAAATGAAAATATTAAATAAATATTTATATAGAAAAGTATTATCTCTGATTATTCCTTTTTCTGTATTTCAAAAGAGTTTTGATGATGTTTCTTTTTGCCTTTTAGCCGTTAAAATAAGGATGAATCTTAAAAAATGGACCAATAGTAAATTATTAGGAGACTGTAAAAAAGTGTACCTTTATTGACATTTGAGCTCCCAAATGTTTGAGACTTGTTTGGAGCTGATTGACCAGAGCAACATATTTTGGACTTCTTTTATTGCATAGAAAATTGTTAACTAAAGATTCGAAAGCTGCTGATCCCTCATCAATTTCCTGATATGAGGTCCATCAAAAATTCCCGCATAGATCATAGCGTCACTGAATTGTGGAAATGTTTGAAGAAGAAATTCAAAAGCTCGACCTTCTTCATTAAGGGTTTTGACACAATTTTTTCATTATGACAAGCTTTATATGTAGTGGAGGAAGAAGTACTTGGTGAGGTCACTAAAGGTTCAGCTATCACATTGTTTGATCCAATACTAACTGCTTCTCGTGGAGGCCAAACCTTCTTTTCATTGTGCACACTATCTGCACGACTCTCTCATAAACATAGGAAAAAAGGATGCTTTGTGTAGCCTGTTTGCATCCCAAGTATAAGAGACACTATCTGAAAAGAAATTTAGCAGGGTATGTAAATTCAAAGTGTAATATTTCTAAAAACAAATTTAAAGTAATATTTCTTGGAACAATAAGAAAATTAATATGCACTGAGAAATCCTCTATGCCGATGAATTAAATCATTGTATTGGAACTAACTAGGTATATTTACACCTTATTTTGAGTTTATTGGGTTATGTTATATACATTCTCAATTAGGATAAGTTTGCTATAACCCAAAAGGATGCATTAACCTATAGGGACACACTTCAATAAAAACTATAACTCAAAAATGTCTCAAGATTTCAAGATTTTCCTTTTTGTAAAATATAAGTTAACCAAAAGGTGTATATTAGTATTAACAAATAAAAGTGAAAATGTCAATATGGAAGAGCTTAGAAATGCCACTTGTAAAATGATCTTACCATTAGGTCACGATATTCCTCAAATTAAGGGTAGAGTAATTTATTGCATCCAGCATTTTTTTCCTATTTTCTTAACTTTCAGTAAATTGGATTGAATGGCCTATAGGAACGGAACCTATCTTGTTACCAATATTCAGTAACAAAGCTTTTAAACTTCTACTGAAGAAATCTATGAAAAGTCTCTCTTCTAATGGGCTGTAGGGAATTCCAATGGCCTTAACCATTCCTTTAATAATGGTGCAGTTTACTAAAGAGCTGGAAGCATGCTGTAAAAAATTACTTCCAAACTCTTATTCTCAATTTCTGTAGCAAACAAAAAGGTTTCTTCATCGAGAAGATTACTTTCCCGAAATCGAGAGCCAAGAAGTTATGAATTCTATTTTGAAAGCCCCAGATTTATGGTCAGGTCATTTAACTGAACTCGAGTGAATGGTCTTGCGACCATATTATGTGTGAAAACCTGATAAGACTCAGATGTGTCATAATCTTGATCACCTTCCATAGTAATCTCTTCATGGACCTCTATATGTTCCGGGGGCTTGATGGCAGAAGAAACATCCGGATATGCCATACTTCAAATAAAGGAATTTATTTGAAGTTGCAGATTTTACATGAACTTTTTGTAAAAGTTATGTTCATGCTGAAGGGAACAATATTATTTTTTAATTTTATGCTAAGTCTATGCATAATAATGACTTTTTTAGGAGCCAGTATAATACAGAAAGCTTAAATACTTGATACAATGCTTATCTTGTCATGCCTAAATAGCAGTCCGTAATGTGGTTCTTGCCATTTGTCCACACCAAGGGGACACCAAAAGGAAAGACTTCTGTTCGCCCTGACTCCAGCGTCTTAAACTTACGTAGTATCCCTTGCATCAGAATTATGGTGCAAATCTTTTTTCTTGATCTCCTAGCGTTACTTAAAATTATGCACAATGCAAAGATTTAATTACAGGAGAGATTGTACATTGCTGCTCGGAAAAATCACTTTGCCGCAAACATAGCTCAATCTGTCGTAGCTATTCTTACATTTTCTGTTCATTAATTACTCAACCACTATTATTATTATTATTATGCTAATAAATTTCTAACCTGAAAAAATGTAAACTTATTAACATATGTACTTACCTAAAATATACACAAAAATTTACTGCAAATACAGTAGTGCAAAAACAATTGAAATTTTGATGAAATATAGGACATACGTGAACTATAAAATTATTATCACCCGCTTTATCGCAAAAACTGGACCTGATAAGAGAAAAAGGATGCCAGATTCGGATTTAGGAGGTCTCTTTTATTAAGAAACAATACAGAAAACATAAGGTACATTTTTGACGCAGACCAGTATTATCATTAACAGTTCTTGAGCGATGGAACTTTCTATGTTTTTCTATGTAGTTTCTTCTTACTCCAGACCTAGAGGTAGATGGTCTTCCACATAAGTCGATTTGAACCGTTTACCTCTTCTCCTTTGTGATATACACTGACACTTCATCTCTTCAATGTCTAACTAGCAGTAGTTTTTCAGGGGCAACAAGATATTTGAGCAAGTTGGATATTTCTTCTAAATATTTTCAATAAATATTTTGCTATGCTATTCCTTGCGTTGTCATGGGTTCTTTTTGATTGTTTTAAAAATCGTAAAATACAGGTTCCCAACTCTAAAACATCGCAAAACAATTAAAAGGAAAATGTGGGAAAAAAAACAATATAATTTTTAGAAAAGCTGCAACTATATATGGAAGATGTAGTAACCCCATAACTCAGCCCGCCGGGGACCTGTATTTTTGCTTTCATAAAGCCTATACCGTCTTCAGGGGTTTCTCGTAAGAGAAACTAATTGGTAGAGGTGAAGGATAACAGTATCATCTATGGTTTGGTTTCATAAAATAAGCTAATAGTGTGATGTTTGAGATTCTAGTGAGAATCTTCCAGCGCCTTTCTCTAAGACAACTAATATATTCGACTGTGTTGCCTGAAAGGCGACTAACACCATGGCACTAAAGAACCCACAAAGGGACTTTGAGAGCCTCTTAAGGAAGTCAATTAAGCACGAATAGAGATCGGGATCTTAGAGATCAGCTGCCCACAAATCTCTTCTCTCGCCATGGCAGTATCCTACCTATTCTCGAAATAGGATTAGATTCTATGGATCCTATCAATTTGATTACACCGTTAATTTGCGCTATTACTTTATTCATGTGATTTTGTTAAGGCAATTATGATAATTATAACGCAAGGAGAGAAATTAAGAAATCATGACAAATAATTAGCACCATTAACCCTTAATTGAACTCAAAAGTCCACAGATTTAAAAGAAAACACAACTTAGACCATTATTTCGAGGGTAATTTGATGCTGTATATTTTCTACTGTCTATTAGAAAGTAGTAGAAGTACTCCTCACTTCGAGAGGGATTTTTATAAGTTATAAAGTTTAAAGACAAGTATACAGTTTCGGTTTCTGTCAATATCCCGAAAGCCAAAAGTTCCAAAAATCTATTTCCCGAAAGTCCAATATCAAGAAAGCTGCATTCCCGAAAATTCAATATCTTTAGATAGAATATTTATAACTAAGTTACAAAAGCTGAGCTCTGAAATTAAAAGAAGTAAAGAAATTGCCTTTATTTATGTAAAATTATAAAAGTGTTAATAAATTAAACAACCAGTGATCGTAAAAGGTGATTAGAGAGCGAGATTATGTTCAATTGCCCGAAGATATTCGAAAATTGGTCGAGTTTCATGGTCTCTGACAACAGCTTGAAGTCTTGCGTGGCGTTTCACACTAGTTTTCTTACTTTTGAGGGGTAGTTCGCCTCAAAGATGACGTTCAAAGGTATTTTCTACCTGACATTTTTGTTTTTGAAATTATTCTATCATTCGATGCACTTTCAACTTAATTTTTCCATCTTCAATGCCACGCCTCTATGAGTTTTTGAGTTCGGAGGACTTGATTTTGGAAGGATTCATATACTGACCACAATTTTTGTGGAAATAATAGTTCGGATCGAATGGATAAACCATTGCATAGTCGTCTTCTGATTCTACCATGTACATAAGTACTTTTGAATCAGTCAACAAGTTCAGCTGCTTCTTCGGGTAGATGTGGCTTTAATTCTTTGACGAATTTGTAAACTAAAACTTCATCATTGCCTTATTTCTTATGGTAATCCAGTAGTTTAAATTTTTCTCCAGACATACTTTTCGAAACAATTATCGCAGCCAATTCCAAATGTGTTATTATCGTTTGAGGATTTAGTTCAATTCCATTTTTTGCGCAAAGTCTACCAAATCTTCAATTAAGCGTTTGTACAGCCCTGCGATTTTCCCGTCATTAAACATAATAAACTAATAGATAAGTTTCAGTCTTATTTGAGTCAATTGGCGCAGTGTATTGTATAAAGCTGATAAAATATTGTAGGAACTGTTTTGAATGTGCCATCCATTATCGCAAATGAAGTAAATAAAATCGTTTGCATGTTAACTTTAGTAGTGAATAGAAGAAATCTTTGTTCTTCGACGGTGCAATCCCTAACCTAAAATAATTCACCATTTAATGTCTTTCGCAATTCTGAGGGAACTTCTATATCACTTAGCGTCCTTGGTTGAATTGGTCGTTGAGTGTTTCGAACTCTGATAATTTTCTTTCAAAGTGCGTTATCTAAAGGCAAGTACCGGAAGATTTCTTAAGGATTTGACGTTGTTTAGGATTGGATGAGTTCACAAGGAGAATTTCTTGAAGTACTTCACCTGCCTTGGGTTCGCCAACGATTTCCGAAATCTGCCATACACATTCATTGGAGGCATGGTTATGGTCAAAAAGATTTTCCGGCAAATGATGTCCATTCGAAAAAAGAGATAGTGCTTTTACATTACGAGTAAGCGATTTTCCACTTTCGCATTACCAATAGTAACGGGAGTACACAGATTTATCTTTTACCAATAAATAACCGCATGCGTTAATTATATTATGTCCTTTTTGAGAAAGAACAATTTCACAAATTTCCTCCATCTTCTTGAAGGGTGCTTCACAGAATGTCATTACAATGAAAGGTTCGACCTAATGTTTACTCAGTTTGTGTTTTAGGAGTTGGTTCATTTTAATCTGATATCTACGTGAGCGACCTTTGGCACCGCATTAAGATACAACGAGGTTATTTTGACTTATCGGGATTTGGGAATTTCGGGAATTTGGCTTTCGTGATTTTGGAATTTCGAGATATTGGAGTTTCGGGATTATGGCCTTCGAGATTTCGGCCTTCGAGATATTGGAATTTCGGGAGTTTGGTCTTCGGGACTTGGGTTTTCAGGATATTGGATTTTCGTGATTTCGGCCTTCATGATTTTGGCCTTCGGGTTTTCAGCTTTCGGGTTTCGTCTGGCACATATACAGTTTCACTACTTAAAAAAATAAAATTTAATAAAATTTTACATTTTCCGTAATGTAATCAAGTTTTATATTGAACATCATATTAAGTCTTTTTCTCGTCCATTCTTTTTAATAAATCTGATATTTTGTTACAACTGAACATTATGCCAATATATAAGGTTATAAGGGAATTAATCTTGTTTTTATTCGATACTTTTAGTTTTAAAAACAAAATAATCTCGCGAAAAACTTTTATCGTTTGTTTATGTCAGGATAATGAGAGATAATTCCACTTATTATCCTAAAACCATTAATATCCATACGTATAGCAAATTTCATTGGATTATTTAATCAAACATATATTTCCCAGATAGTGTTTGTTCTTAAACACAAAAAATTATCGACAAGCTATATTATCTATGTTGCAGGAACGAAGAGTAAGAGAATACACAACATATTCCCACAGTAATGTATACATATTTAAAAGATAAGAAACCCATTGACGACATATAAAATTTGGAACGAAGACCTTTAATAGTCACAATTTATTTTAGGGGGTCCTTCCTAGCTCTAACGAATTTAATCAAAGATGTAACAATATTCCCACAATTATTTTCAATTCTATTATTCAAAACTTAAACAACAGCTTTAGGTTTTGTTGAAAAAATTAAGTAAAAATGCTGATTTTAGTTGAAATTTTCCGAAACTTTTCCAAAGGTTGGTAAAAATTGGATTGTTACCATCTGATCTTTCTGTTTTGGAGGATTATCACTTAGAATAATCACTTTCTTCTTTCACATCTAACCAGATTAATTTTATTTAAATTTATATTGTACTTTTTATTTGCAATTTTTATTGAACTAATGAAATTTGTTTTCTTCATATTGAAATTTTCGTGTATTTTTTACATTTTTTATATTATTCCCCACATTTCCCCCTTAACCCTTAATTCGTGTTATTGTTTTCTTTCTTGTAGACACACATACTTTTAATATATTTTTTATTGTTCTAACCTAGAAAATTCGTCCAGATTCCACATCGTTGTAAATATATGCTATATTCAGTGTTACTCTACTTTTCCTGTTCAAGTTTCGGCTTTTTAGATGGACAAACTTTTATATATATATATATATATATATATATATATATATATATATATATATATATATATATATATAGAGAGAGAGAGAGAGAGAGAGAGAGAGAGAGAGAGAGAAAGAGAGAGAGAGAAAAAGAGAGAAATATTGAGCCCTACTTTTTGCAATACCTGCTCCAGCTGGTTGAGACACGAAGGTGGATGGTAGCGACTTCTAGCCTGTCGTTCCAAGACGTACCACAAATGGTTAATAACATTAGGATTGTGGGGGCCACTCCATGTGTTGTAGCTCATTCCTATGCTCTTCATACTAATCACATAGGGGTTGTGTATTGGAGCATTGTTATCTTGAAAAAAGCACTCACCATCAAGGAATAATGTCGGGATCATGGGATGGACATGATCTTCCAAAATATTCAGATATTCGTTGCTGTTGATTCTCTAATGCAAGGTAACGATTTGAACAAGAAAATACCAAGATATGGCTGCTCAAACTATCACTTACCCTACAGTAGTGAAAAGAGAAAAACTGGACTCGCCGGAGAATATTACTTGCTTCCATTTGTCTGTTGACCAGCCTTTGTCTTCTCTACACCAGTTCAGCCTTTTCTGAATATTTTATTGAGAAAGCAGAGGTTTCTTGATGGCGGTTCTTTCATAATATTCGGCTTTATTAAGCTCACGGCGAACAGTTTTGGTCAAAACTGAACTAGTGAGATGTTTATTCAACTCAGCAGTTACTCGTACTATAGGGGCAGTTGTCCTTGGATATTTCATCACAATGTGTTTTAACATCCGTCGGTCTCTTTCAGAGAGCTTCGAAGTCTTGCCGAAATTACTCCTCATACTGGAGGTTTTGCCCTGTTCCTTGAATTATGGCATGGTGCTTGATAAACTAGCTCTCGAAAGACCAAGGAGTTTAGTTGTTCTGGTGAGGAAAATTCTTGCAATTAAAGCTCAAAATATTTTCCCCTTTTCAAACTCAGTGAGTTCACGCATCTTACCATCTATACCACAACCTGAAAAAGAAATGCAAATAATCAGTAAAGTTGACAAATCAAACAGGGCACCTCCTTGCGAGGACAAGTGAAGTAGAAATTGTTCCTCCAAGGTTCATATTAATTTGTCGTTTAGTCGATCATTTCCCCGCGTGTGAGGAAATATGTCCCATTTTTCTGAATTTTAATTATTCAGAATTTGTAGAATCAAACAATATTTTATAATGGTTATATCGGCGCCTAAATTGGTATGCAACAAAATTTTATTACATCTTTAGGATGACTTAGTTATATAAACAAGGGTACCCTTTCTTTAAATATACTAATCAAAAGTAGAAAATTCAACAAATCTGAATATGTTCTGTACTATGCGATGACAAGATATGTCAAGGGAATAGATTTCATGAAAGTCAAGCAGGTAGTTATATCGAAAATGACCTTTACAAGCGCGTATAGAGTAAGTTGGAACATTTGGATTAATCGGAAATGGTAAGCCAATTTGTAAGCATGAATATTAATGTTTTTCGGTATATTTTGTGAAGCATGGTGGCAAAAAAAGAAAAAAAAGTTAGTAAGCAAAGATACCTCTTCAGAACCAACGTTCTTGAACGCGTAGAACGTAAATCCTTTAGTCAATTGTGTGTTATAGTTGTTATCCGATGACCCTGTCTGTTGATGATTTAGTTCGGTGAGAGTTAGTTTGGCTTACTTGGTTCGCCAAAAAAAGTGGTTCCGTGATGAGTTGGCTCAGCGATGACTTGGTTAGACCAAGAATTGACTCGGTGAAGTTTTGTTTCGGCGATGAATATGTTCTTCGATGAATTGGTTCTTCGATGAAATATTTCGGCGATGACTGGGTTTGTCTATCAGTACGTTCGGCAATAACTTGGCTCGGCATTGATTTGAGGATTCAAGGACATGCCCTCTCGATAAATTGGTTCGGCAATGACTTCGTAAATTACTTGGTTCAGGGATGACTTCGTAAATGACTTATTTTGGCGATGAGTTTTTCGTTGATGAATTTTTCATTGATGAGTTGGTTCGTCGAGGAGTTTTTCGTCGATGACTTGATTCAGTGATGACTTCGTTTGTCGGAAAAATGGTTCATTGATGAATTAGTTCGTGATGGGTTTAGATCGTTGATGACTTGGTTAGTCATAGATATGGTTCCTCGATGAATTGGTTCGTGAATAACTTGATTCGTCGTAGAGATGGTTAATCGATAAATTGGTTTGTGAATGAAGTACGTGGTTGATGAAATGGTTCGTCGTAGAGATGGTGATCGATAAATTGGTTCGTGAATAACTTGGTTCGTGATACAGATGGTTGCTCGATAAATTGGTTCTTTGAAGAATTAAATCGTGAGGACTTGTCTGAGAGTTGGTATATCTCGACTTTGAGATCACTTTATTCGTTCATTACGTGGTTTGTTAATGATTAGCTTCTCGATGAAGAGATTTTACAATGATTTTTTGTGTGGAAATTGATCGGCGATGAGTTAATTCGTCGCTAAATTAGTTGGTCGATAACTTGGTTCATTAAAGACTCGGTTTTTTTATGCCATGGTTTAGCGATGACTTTGCTATACGATGATCTTGTTCTTCGCTGATTGCTTCGTCGATAAACTGGTTGGGCGATTACTATATTCTTCAAGTACTTCGTTAGCAGATGAAATGTTTTGGCGATGACTTTGCTAGGCTCTTATTTTGTTCATTGATTATCTGGTTCTTTATCTAATTAGTTCTTCGATGACTTTGTTCGAATTTGATTTGGTTCTGAAATGACTTTGATACACAAGGAATTGCATACTCGAGGACTTGTTTCTCTGATGAGTTTTTTCGTTCAAGACTGCTTGGTGATGAATTTCGTTGGCATAAACTTAGGTTGTCGATGGACTTGCTTGGAGATGACTTTGTTCGTCGATGAAATGGATCGTTGTTGACTTGGCTCGGCGATTACTCCGCTTGTCGATGACTAATTTCTTCGATGACTTGGTTCAGTAATGAATTGGCTAGCCAATAACTTGGTTCGTCTATGACTTGTTTCTTGATTAGTTAGTTCAGCCATGAATTGCTTCACCGATGTATTAGTTCATCGATTACTTCCTTCATTATTGAAATGGCTCGGTGGTGAATTGAGTCATCGAAGACTTAGATATAGAATGATTTTGCTCGGCCATGACCTTGTTCGTCGATAACTTGGATCAGAGACGACTTGGCTTGAAAATGACTTAGTTGTTGAATAAATTAGTTCCTCGTTGAGTTAGTTCTCAGATGATTTGGTTCCTCGATGAATTTTTTTGTATATGAATTGGTTCTTAGATTAATTTGCTTGGCTATAACTTGGTTTAATGATGACTTGTTTCATTGATGACCTGGTTGAGTGTCCAAATATTTTTTCGATGACTTGCTTTTGTGATGATTCCACTCGTCAACGATGACTTTCCTTCCTTACGAAGTTGTTCGTCGATGATCTGCTTCGTTGATAACTTGGCTCAGCGATAACTTGGTTCGTCGATGACTTTGTTCGTTGATGAATTGTTTCGTCGATAATTTTGATTGTTGATGACATTGCTTGACAAAAAATTGATTCGTTGATGATATGACTGGTCGATTACTTGGTTCAGCAATGACTTGGCTAACTACTTATTAGTGCTCATATCATTTAAACCTGATTGCCATATCTATATGTTTAATTACTTAATAAATAGTAGTAATTGTGTAAACATAGATTATGAAGACAAATTGAAAATACCCAAAATAAATATAACAGATAAGTGCTCACGAATAATTACACTAAAATAATAACGAAATAGTCCGAAATAGTGATAATATGAAAACCTCTAATAAGGCAATGATAGTAATAATGATAATAATAAAATAACCTCCAAAATAATAACTTAACTTAAATTTTTATTGATATCATAACCAAGCTAAATCATGACACGTCACAGTTTTAAATCAGCCACTTCGGTCGAATTTTTTAGCATTTTAATGACTATCAAGATATGTAAAAAAATCTTACAGTTTTAAATGACAATAAAACTTTCTCAATTAGTACTTCCCTCAGTTGTATATCATTATATTCGGTTAGGTTAAAAAGAATTAATAATGTAATACTGTAGTCTAGTACTTATCTGGTATACATAAGAACTTGATTGGTTCTAGTTGTAGTGAAACCCAAGAACAGAGAAGTTAATTTGTCTTCAAACTGAAATGGCCCCAAACCATAAAGAATTCGTAATTTCGTAAATTCCTTCGCTCTTCGGGATGTTCAAGTTTGCTCTTTTCCCTTAGCTGAAAAGGTGATTTGAAAGCTCTTTCCGAGCGTCACTTCTCTCTACTCATCGGTAGACGCCGCCCATTTCTTCGCAGTTAGCGAATCTGATTTCTCGGCTCCGGTGTATAAACTTAGAATTGGCTTCGGAATAGACTGAATTAACCTTTTAAAATTTCAACTTTCCTCTATTTGAAATTGAGCCTGGAGCCTTCAGCTTTAATATGATACATCCAGTTCCGGTTAATATTTTTTTAAGCTATTTACTTTAAAATGTAGCTGTATTTTGAGTAATGTACATATCATAATCAGTTAGATCGATTTCATCCATGTTGTCAATAATTTATTTTCACTAACTACAGATTCTATTGCACATACTTTACCTATGTAAATCTTCATCACTGATTTAAACATATAATTCATTATTCTTGTTTCTAAGACTATGAGCATTGGTATAGAGACAAATCAGCCTTCTTACCTAAAGCACTATTTTCAACCTCATTCAGCTGCTTGCCCTTACAACCTTTAACAACAATTTCTCTTATTCATAAATTTGCCTTAGTACTAACAAGGCCTAGTTTCTCACCTGTATTACCTAATTACACGACCATACTCCTTCCACAGCACATCAACATTATCTATACTGAAATGCAGTCTATCCATCGCATAAATTTCTTTATATTTATAAAACATATCAGCAAATCTTAGACCTTCAATCGCACTCATCCTTCTTATACATTCATTCAGCAGAATTGCACGAGAAATACAATCCAACCTAACATTTATTCTCTTTCCCCGTTTCATCAACCTCTTAAACGTCTCACCTAACTCACCTGCACCCACTTTCTTAACATCATATACTCCTACATGTGCGATCAAAACTGCATTCCTTGCACAGCCAGATAACAGCCTCTCGTACCTGTTAGACAGATCACTTACTCCAGCACCTAGCAAACAAACTCTCAATCTATTCCACTTAATTGCAATCAACTTTTACTTCCTCTCAGTCTCACTACTAATTCTAACTTCCTTATTCCTAACTATATTATTCCTTCTATTCACATTCATACTAATAAATGATCTACTTCAAGCCACACACTCAACCATACTCACATTCAATTCGTCAGTTACATCACTTTCACTCACATCCTTTATCAGGGAACTGACTCTATTAATCATTAGTCAAGCAAATAGGCTTTTGATCCCTCTGTCTCACAGATCTAAGATGCCCTGACTTATCTAAACTATATATATCCAATGCCACACAAATCACCATCCTCTGATTCTTTGACTCCTGAAGCAAACTTATGCCTACCCCACACTACGATTCATTCCATCATTCCTCTACACCTTCCACTATCCATCACTCTGCCCCTCCTCATTCTCAATCCTATCCTAATTATAACTAACATACTCCAGGCCATCTTCTCTGTTTCATTCTAACAATCACAATATCTAATAAGCTCCCTCACCTAAAACCTTAAGAGATGCATTCTCATTTATTTACAAGCATACGACACATTCATAGCATCCTATATTACTTAAAATACCGCAGGAATGTCAAAAAACATCTAGTCCATCTCTATTTTCAGTGGACCTTTGCCGCAGAAGAACTGATAAGTATTTATTGGCGTTTATTTTTAGTTAAAATCAATTAAATTCCCATAAAATAAAAACTAATCCAAATCTTTAAAAAGTAAACAAACGCAATGGATGATAGCGATGCATAATTCAGGGCCAGCTTTGAGGTAACCAATCTATTTACAAATATTCTGCTCAAAGAAACAACTGAAATATCTATTCATAAAAAACTATTCAATTCATTAGATGAATTCTCAGGTTTGACCGTGAAAAATATCAATACCTCCTCTAAATTCCTGTATCGAGTTCCTATTTTTTATTTCGCAATGATTTATACTCTCATAAAAGTGTAGTAATGGGATTAACAGTCAGACCTACGTTTGCCAATACATTTATCTGCCAGCATAAATCTCTCTGGGTAAAATATTGACCACCAGATTTCCTCCGTTTTTACCAGTGCTTTATATATCATTGTTTCCTATTATTTCGCCTATTAATGCAAATAATAAAATTACGAGCCAGCAAGAAGAAAACGCTTCCCTACCCTATTTAGATGCAAACATCACCGGAAACCAAGGTTCAGTTCTGAACTAATTCTATCGCCAGCCCACCTACACGGGATTAGGCAAAATCATTTTTAGTTTTATTTCCGCTTCTTTACAGCCGTTAAAAAGCCTCTTATTTATAATGGCTTCCCAATTAAACTCATCGTGTGACATATTAATAAACGCATTTCTTCTTTCCTGGTTTAATCTTTCCCTAAGCCTCTTTCTGTACCGAGGTTAATTAAATACGTATCCCTTCGATAATTTGACCCCAGGCTTCCAAATTAGCGGAAAAATAAGAGCGTTTCTGAACAAAACGGCGACATATTTTAATTTATCGCTTCGCTGGTCGCAGTGCGCCAAAGAGCCAAAAATTTGAAATATTTGGTGAATTTCACTGAAATATATTTGCCGTTACAGGTACCCTTCTAGACACATGAAATGTCACGTAACGCAATCGATATTCTCTGTTGCATTTTCTCTGTTTATATACATTTATGTTATTAGTTTTATTTGGGATTTTGTAATTATTATTGCCTTTATTTCGAATGAAGAGAAATACTATATTTGAAAATTTATTTTCCAAAATTTTCCTTTTGCCTGTAAATTTCATTATTGATAGGGCTGAACGAATAGTGTGTGATAATAAAATTGCTGCTAAATTGGAAAAGTTATCAGCAAACGACATCGATTAACGTGATGAGTTTTCGTAAGAAGAGATAATGGTTGAAGAAGAATATGAACCTAAGTCAGAGTAGGCGGCCTCTTCAGATGTTAATTCTACCTCGAATGAAGTAGAAGATAAAGGTTAGTGGGAAAAGATGGAACAAAAATTCAGAAGAAAACTTCCTTTAGATGTAAATTTAGTCGAGCTCACTCTACCGTTGTTGTAATCAAAATTAAGTCAAGATCTTAAATAAGTGATTGAAATGTTGCCGACGAGTTGTAAGCTTTTTAAATCTTCTTTGGTATAGAAATGATAGATAAAAGGAGGGTTCCAAAAGTAATGCCTCCTATTTATTTATTCCACTTCAAGGAATTCAAAGGTATTGCTTAGAACATCAATGTGATAACTGCATCTTTGCGCTAATAACTTGAAATTTTTACTTTTTTGTTGCAGATATTGACGGTTTGACATTCTAAGAAAGCAACCCCTGTCATGGACTTGCGTCAAAAGCAGAGATGCTTCATTGAAATTTTCTATACAAAAGAAGTTGAACAAATAGACATTCACCAATGTTTGGTTAACGCTTATGAAGCCAAGGCAGTTGATATCAGTACGGTCAGAAGGTTTTTTTCGAGTAGAGAGTAGAGGACGAGATGGAATACATATACTGTTGCGTCACGTTGAGGATCAGAATAGATTTATGCAATTAGACTTATTTTTTTCAGAAAGCAGAGTAAGTTAAAGAGAGCTCTTTTCGGTGAAAGAGTCTTCTCTTTTATTTTGTATTTCATAGTTTAGCGTTGAACTTACCTCACTATTGCCCAGCTTCCTTCTGGTTGAATCGGACTCTTCCTCTATATATTCAACATTCACAACATCAACAAAGAAATGGACCACGGACCAGAAACTACTTCCTCTTCTTTCATTCTTGGTTGGACACCACCAGAATTGATGGCCCTGTTGACGGAGTCAGTATATCTTGTGTATTTACTTAGGCCAAGGATGCAGCGAGCCACTAAATTCGATATCATCGCAAACATGATAGTGTCCCGTCGGTAATTAAAAACATTGGAGATAGCTTCATATTCTTAAGAAAACACAAGCTCTACCTTCATATATGTGATAAGAGGACCGCTAAATCCTTTGGCTCCGAATTACAATGGAAACATTAACCGAGAATGTGATGACAGTAACCTAGAAGGTGCGCATGACGAACACAGTTTGTATGACGCAAGTTTCAGGGGTGACGTATATTCCGGAAGCGACACTCCGGAGGGTGTAAGAGACCTCATCAAAGAAATTCTTTTAAGCCAAAATAAATTTTGGGAGTTTGCAAACACCAACATCCAGTAGGTTGGCATAAGCCACCGCGGGAGGGACTAAAATCTTCCTCGCCAAGAGAAGCAAATAAAGTAACTAGTGTTTTAGGTTGTGTTAGAAAGAACGAAATTTAAAAGAGGGGCGTTTCGATTATTCGGTGTGCGTAAACCTAACGAAATCTTAGGTGTGCTTACGACATGTCAGGTGCTCGGGACTAGTTGAATGTCCTAATTTCCACTCTCCTTAGTTAAGAAAAAATGAAAATGTTAAATTTAACGTATTCATTATATTGGATCTTTAGCAAAGATTTCATCATGTAACTTAGTTGTTATAATTGGCTAAAATAAGTCACAATTTAGTAGGTCACCTATTTTTAGTGTTGCCACTTTATTATGTAACATATATTATCTTCATTAGTCAAATAATGCCAAAGGGAAAATGGAGTTAAAACATTTATTTACATTGACGATGTGTTATCTATGGTACAAGGGGATAATGCTCTTAACTTTCTTTAGAAATTAACTAGAATGACTCAGTGTTAACACCAAAGGATAATGAATGGTTAATTAATGTACAAAAGAGCAGAATAGTTCTGGGACTTGACATGACCTGTCTTCTTCTCAATACACTCATCGTCGGCTGTCACTCGCAAGCGAGGATGACATCTTCTGGTTGGCCATCGATCCTGTGGGTCCTCAAGTTCCTGGAGAGGCCCAATCGCGACCGGCCCTATTTCTCCCACGTCCGACAGATGGTGCCGGGAGTAGTTGTTGCCACAGTGATGGGCTGGCAGTATTTGCATGCCTACCTTCTCGTCGCTGCCGTTTGTTGTCACGCTGGTTGCACCAGAAGAATGCTATGCGTATTACGGTCATCTGCTAAGGTGGAAAGGACACGCAGCACGAATAGGCTTCACACCGTCTTGGGGTTCTGATGGTATTGATCCAGTGGCAGAACAAGCAAGGACAACCGGGAGCATTAGGCTGGTGCAGCCTCGACTGCCTTCACAGCCATTTAGGATATTGAACATCCCATGCCTGACCCATCGTTAAGGACTTGGGACCTGAGGCTCTTACAACGGGGTTTGGGGTATAAAAATGAATTAAATGGTTGCTAGTACATATTTCCTTATAATTTACTCTTGGTCTAGGTATTTTTAAATTCATGCTTATTTTCTACCGGAAAATCAAACAATTCAAGTGGACACCAGAACGGATTTGAATTAATGAAGAAATTAGAATGGCAGCATAAAGGATAAGACAATAAGGAGCTTAAAGAGAAAAATACACCAGATTTAGGAGTAAGAAAAGAGAACCTCTAACACTCATTTTTGATAAACAACAAGAAGTATGGGACGAAGCCATACATAAAATAGATACAAAAATTAAACCAAGAGAGTCTTGTAAAAAGTTAAACCAAATGAAAGATAAACCTCGGAAAGAAAGAATGAAAATTAAAGACATAATAGGCAGCAATAGAGAAGATAAAGAGCAAATCGAAAAATTATTTTGGAATCGTTAGGAGAAAGTCGTCAGGCTAAGTGAAGAGGAAAATGCAAACTTTGACATTGAATTCCAACATCGGATCATGGATTTATTAAACACAGAAATAGAAAAACAAACTCTATCACTTTGTCAAAAGAGAGTAATACCAATGAGGGCATCGACGGTGTAATAAAAACACAAGAAATGGGAAGAATTATTTTAAGTTTAAAACAGAAAGCTCCAGGAAAATCGGGGCTAACAAAACTACATTATGTCGAGGCCTCTAACAACATGCATGAGTGGCTTAAGAACGTATGTAATGTAGTTCGAAATACGGGGTACTTCCTAGATGAACTAAAGGTAGCCAAAAAGATATATGTGCCCAAACCTGGAGAGCCACCCACGCAGGTTGAGAATTATAGACCAATTTCCCAGCTAGATTTCCTCTAGAAAGTATACGAAAAAATATTAACCAATAGATTGATGAGATTCATAAAGAAAAATAATAGCCGTAAACACCTGGAAATCTTGATTCCGAAAGAAATGGAGCACAGAGATGCCAGTAATTATAATCATAGAAAGATAGCAAAAGCCAAATGAGAAAGGCAAGCATTGACATAGTGTGCAGTGACGTATCGAAAGCGTTCGACAAAGTTTGGCAAAAAGGATTACAATACAAAATACTCGCATTAGAAATTAATAATATGATTGAGCGAATTTTTTGCGACTGGGTAATGAACAGATACGACTTCATAGAACATAAAAAATATCGAGAAAACACATTCAAGCTAGAAGAAGGAATGCCTCAACGAGGATGTTTGAGTCCCATATTATATACAATATATACGGTGGTCATCCCTCCATCTATAAACGAGGAAAGCGCTAATATACAGTACACAGACGACCTGACGCATTTAATTGTTTGTTCCTAACGAAATGGACCTATGCAAGCAAGAATGACATCAACTGAAATAGAATCCATAAACAACTACGAAAAGAAATGGAAGATCAAGACAAAGATAAACAAATTTACAATAGTAACAGTATATAGGAAATAAAAAGCGGACATTTATTGAAACGTTTTAGGGCTAACTATGGAACAGATGGAATTAACAAAGGATTAAGAAATCTTAATCTAATATACCAAGCAATTATTAATTTGGATTTAGTGTAGCCTACGGTGCCAATGCGCATTATCTCTAAGACTAGCCTACAACAGATTCAGAGGATACAAAACAAAGTAGTGAACATAATAACGAATACTAGACGGGGGGAGCGAAGAAAACAACGAGATTTACAGAGAGAGGCAAAACTTACTACTATCAACATTCCCAAACAAGAAGATGACCAAAAGTAGATTAAAACAGATATAAAACAGGGAAAGTAGATTTTTATTTTTTTTTAAATTAGAAACAAAAAAGATACTAAGAAAGGTATGTACTCAAAAGTGAATGCGTAACAGTAGCAATTTTTCAAAGCTAAAAACTTAAATACCTTCTAAAACTGTTAGAGAATAGCCTGACCTCCAGGCAACATCTTACCTGTAAGCAAGCCTCTTACTTCCTTCCATTTGAACCTAAGAACTTTCACTCTATCAAAACACACAATTACCAAGCCTACAGCAAACACAAGGGTGAGAGGGCCTAAAAAAGTAATGAATATAGTAAGATAAAAAAATACACACGCTGGTTCAGATCCCATGTTAAGCTGTAGGGCCAATGACTTCCTAGCTCACCTATATTGTCTCAGACTATATTTCTCGCTGTTTTTTTTACGCAGGCATACCTCAAGTCTACCCCTGCCGTAACCCACCCATGTTCTTCCTTTTTAAATAAAAATTTCTTTCCAACTTTCTAATTTTTTCAACTTGCTAAAAGTTGTTTTACTTCAAAGAAATTTTGAGCTTAACTACGTTAGATTTATTATATGCTTTAACATGTTCTATTTTGTTATTTTTATGTCGCTCAATTTCATCATCTCCGATATTTTCTATTTTTTTTTGTATGTACCTTTTCATAGGTAAAAAAAGAGTAAATTTATTCAATGACGGACTAGATAAACAAAATGTGTATATATATATATATACATACACAGTGCGATTTTAAAAGCGACGGTGAAACTTAAATTTTTATTAACAGAACACGTTTTAATATTATAAAACAGGAGAATATTATAAATATAAATAAAGTTTATACACAATTTTGAAAGTGTCTTCCGTTAGCATAAATACAGGCTTGGATCCTTTTTATTTTATTTCTCAAAATCGCCACTAGTTATCAGAAGTTAAAAAAAGATTAAAGGGTAGACATTGACTTTTTATCTCTATATATAATATTTATTTGATTTTCAAATTACAATCATCATAAAAATCAATCTAAGCTACATTGATTATTGTTAAATCAATTTAATAAAATAATATCAATTCATGCAAATATATATATAAATTAAGTAATAAATATGGACATGATAATTTAAATTATTATAAAAGTTCAGACGTAGGAACTTCCTTATTTGAAAAGAAGGAGGTGTTGTTAAGGATAGTCACAGTCTAATGGGAAAGAACTCAATAGGAGGGGCTGGATAGGCCGATTTGTGTCCACACTCGTTTCAGTCGCAAACATGCTGTGTTCGAGGGAGCAGCGCCTTTAGCCGTAGAGGCGTATTTTTCTATCGGTCACTCTGTCACTGCGGTGCATTGAGGGGCGATGTTTCTGATCGTAAATCGATTTTCTTGAGGGTGGATGCTTTCAGGGAAACGGGTTTATTTGCCCGAAAGAAAGAAAGGACCTACGACGACCGTTACAACATCTGAAAATGTCAAATGAGTTCGTCAATCTATGTTGCGGTTTTCCAAAGCGTTTTGCTCGTAAATACTTAGTTGCTTTCGGCATGTGAGGATGTTTTCTTCGTCGAATTCTTCATGATTAACTCCATCTTCACGCTTCCCATACTGATTTTGGTCTAACATCTGATGGAAACTAATTATGTAATACAACAAACATCATGTGAGCAGCTAGTTGTCACTTTACCCAAGGAAGCACTTGTGTTCTCTGACCAGGCAGATTTTGACCTTAGTGTTAACAAAAAGAATATGCACTAAGGAGCGAATCAAATCTCAGGAAACTTCATGAAAGGCCCCTTCATTCGGATCGTGTCACGGAATGGAGTGCAATTTCAAGATTAGGGATGATTTGCTCTTACCTTTTCAAGAAAATGGTTGTGTTTTAACTGTGAATTAAGACCGTTATTTTACGATGATCCAGTGGTCTCTTTTGCCTGCTCTCGAAGAAATAGGCCTGGACAATGTGAGGTTTCAGCAAGATGAGGCCTCAGCCAACACCGTCAGGATTTCAATGGAATTCTTTTTGCAAGAAGCCTTTCCTGGGCGAGAGGGAACGTAAAGTGGCATGCGCGCTCGCCTGAATTGGCTCCTTCTTATTATTTTATGTGGGGTTATCTCAAATCCCTGGCTTATAATGATCGTCCACAGACCCTGGAATACCTACAGAATAACATCTAAACCGAAATTGCCTATATATCGGTTAACATGATTGTAAGAGTGGACCAAAACTTTCGAATTTAGATTAATCAGTGTATTGACAATGGAGGCCGACCATGTCCTCTAATGTGGGACAGGAAAATATTTAATTAAAGAGTTTTGAAACGTGTACTATTTTTTATTTCATTTTCAAAAAAGGAAGTTCCCACGCTTCACCCTGCATTAACGCATTTTTGCCTTACCTAAAACTACTTATGTTACACTTACTATTTGAGCACCTTACGATTCAGTGACTAAACATAATAAGTCAAATGACTAAATATATTTAACAAAATGAAGTACCTAACAAATATTACTCAGCATTTGTAATACTTGCCGCTTAAATATTTTTCTTGGTTCCGGACTTTTGTTTACAGATATTTTTAAAGGTCACATCTTTCGCTTTTAGTGAGTGTCCTTCAGTCGTTGATCTGGGTCTTCAACATCTTCTTGAAGACGTCTTTTGGGATAACTTGCCATTTGTCACATGTCCGTGTCAGGTTTCCTTTAAATATTGCGTTCCATACATTGCCTATGGCCTCAAGCGGATAAAACTCCCGTTTAATATCTCCCTGCTATTACTTCTAATCATATCTAGCCAGTTATTCCAAAGTTTATCTATTGTCGTTATTAATTTGAGGTTGATATCCTTACCATCGTATCCTAGCTCCCTTTGCTAGGTTTCTGCATTTCAGTCTTCCGGTTGCTTGGGTGGCCTGGAAGAAACCTTTCTCTACTCGTCGTCTGATTCTTGCTCTGTTAGTCCTATTGGAGGTAGTTATGGTTATTGCAGTCGTACGGAACTATATTGTATATTAAGAACCACGACCAATGAGGGATTTACCTTTTATATTAGTAGAGAAAGATCCCTTTGTGAGAGAGGCCAACAGCATCTCCCTGATGAGGAGATGGTAGGGAAGACCCTTTATTGATCTCCCTCCCCTTCACCATATGTCCAATTAGACTCAGGTGGAGAGGGGGTAGGCGAGAGCCAGTGAAGAACAATAGTAATAAGAGGAGTAAAAGATTTGTATTGAGAGATGATTCTAAAATAATAGACATTAATCTCAGCTAACCTTTTTATCTTTGTGGGCCGATGGATAAAATGGAACTCTATTTTGTAGAGCTATTGTACTTCGTGGACCTCAACCACGCAAATTTGCATGAATAAGTTCCTTCCATCTTTTTTAGATCTTTTACACTTCCTTCACTAAAATTCATACTAATAGTCAGAGAGTCGCTTACCCTCTGTACGTTTTTCTTCTTTCACATTCAGGCACTTGTTTATTGTGGCTTTCATTGTGTTAGGAGTGCATTTAGAATGTCTGAGTGTCGTAAAATAGGGTCAAGTTGATCCTTTCTGTGTTTCTCAGCCTAGGTTGATGACGGCTATAGCTTGGGAGATTTATAATAAAGCAGAGTGCAAATTATCTAAATTTGAATTGACCAAATAGTCGAGTATCTTGGAGGTTCCAGGGCAATAGAAAAACGGGTACAAAAATAATTTTACTAATATTCAAATTATTATTGTTTAAAAGGTTAAAACTGGTTTTAAAGCAAGCTAAATACACATTAGACATATACGCTTCTCAGTGGCTAAAAGGGGGGGGTAGACTAGGCGAGGACGGCCACCGTAAAACAAACGAACAATATTGACCAAGGGTCACTTGAATGACCTTGAGCGTATAGTTAAAAAATAAATGGGAACGGGAACGAATACACTTCGCAAAACGTGAGGCAATAGTTATTGATTACCTTTTAAACTACAAAACCTGAACAAAGAATAGCCAACAATTAACAATTTAACCGAGGTTAACAAATAGATTGATCAAATTTCATTCAATTCATTGACCAAGATTAACTCCAATAAACCTGACGCTAGTATAATATATAATAGTTATTACTATTTGTCTTAGAATAGGGTCAAGTTATCCCTTTCTGCGTTTCTCAGCCGAGGTCGATGACAGCTACGTTGGGGGGTCAATAAGTTTTGCGAATCGGTAGGGCAAAACAGAGGAAGGGGGATGCAGGTTCTGACAAGTTAGGACCTGCAGTCGCACGCTCCTGCTTCGTGTATTTAAGAAGCAGTAGCTAATCGCAAGTGGGTTAGAAATTTTTCAACAATGAAGAAGGTTGAACAGCGCGCAGTGATAAAATTTTGACCAAGGAAGGCAAGAATGCAAAAGAGATCCATGAAAGTATGGTTGCAATATACACTAATACTGCCCCTTCCTATTCAACCATTGCTCGCTGGAATAAGGAGTTAGGCCATGGTCGTGAGTACCTTGAAGATGACCCCCATCCAAGACGCCTCTCAGACGTTGCCAACGAGGACAATGTGGCCCGTGTGGAGAGGGATATCCTCGAAAATCGACGGGTTAAGGTCGAAGAAATCGAACGAGAACTTGGAATATCACGAGAAAGTGTTATCAAAATCATCCACGATACTTTGGCCATGATCCAGGTCTCTGCTTGTTGGGTCGCTAGAAACCTCACGCCTCATGATCGACTTTAACGTCGTCAAAGTCCACAAGTCCAGAGTTGCACAAGCTGCCCTGCGCGAGTGCGGATTCGAGGAGATCAACCATTTCCCTTACAATCCAGATCTGGCCCCTAGCGACTACTTTTTATTCCGCTAGCTCAAGCCTGCACTACGTGGATGCCGGTTTAGGGACAATGAAGATGTCCAACTCGCCGTCCAGGAGGGGATTGAAAAGCAGTCGGGAGATTTCTGGTTGTCGGGAATTCGAAGCCTCAGGGACAAGTGGCGCAAGTGCATTGAAGTCGAGGGTAGTTATATTGAAAAATAATAAAGGGCTTTTCCTCATATCTCGTTTTCTTATATCCGAATTGCAAAACTTATTGACCGCTCCTCGTATGTATGTTAATAACTTTAACCAAGGGTGAGATAATTCTAAGGGAAAGGAAATGAAATGAGTTAAAAAAAAGTGAAGGACAAAGAAGAGAGTTGGAAAATGTTGCCATTTTGCCTCGATATCGGGATTATCTATATTTATTATAAAGCATTGTAGTTTAGAATATTTTAAAATAGAAATGTAGTATCACGCAATTATGTATTATTGATGCATTTATTCAGATTGTTTTTTTTTAAGTTAGGCATTCAACCCCTTTGTTCGTAGTTACTGGATTTAAGTCTCTTTCTCTTACACCCTTTTTTTCTATTTTTTGTTTACCATGTTTTATCTTTGCTATAACATTGTTACTTATCCCATTTTGGTTGTCATATTCGTAATGATATTAATCACTTTGAAATGCGTCATTCGAGTTACAGTTAAAAATTTCAAGTGTGGTCATTATTTCCTTATTTCGGAAAATTTTCGAGACCAGGTATGTCTAAATTTGTTGAAAATCCTTCTTATTAATAGGAAATTTTCATCATTTTATACTTCTTCTGCTTGTTCTTCTTCCTGCTATATTGGCCTACTGTAGATACATTTAGAAATGGTGAAAACTCGAGACTTCCCGTTGTAGCATCTGATAACTAATTTTATGCCATTTTCATTTTTTTCTGTCAATGACATTCTTTGGTATCATATTATTCCAGTTCTATTTAACTTCCTTATTCAGGTGTCTTTGGCTTTATTTACTGCTCTTCTTGTGCTTCTAAATATATAAATTTGCTTATATTGGAGCCTAAATTTTGATTGCATTACTTTTAGATAGTGTATAGCTATTGTCGGGGACACTATACCAGATTAAATCAGAGACAACTTGAAGGATCTTTCTCTTATTTTCCACATTGCTATTTCTTAGCTCTTTTGGCACTTTAAGTTTTCATTCCCCTGTCTATAATCTTTTCGCTACGCGTTTTTTGTAACCTGCATTAGTAATCAATAATCTTAGCATTTCAACTTTATTATTATGCGCAAACCTTGTGCCTCTACATATATCTGAAAGAAATTTTCTGTAAAACCGTTCCTTCTTAACTTTATGTTAATTATTTTTTTTCCCATTTTCTATCGTCTTCTTTTTTTCGTTTTTTCTTCTTCTAATTTCCATCCTTACCGTATCCATTTTTAGGTTGTTTTCTATTAGGTCAAACCCTGGTGGAAGGAGTTAACGGTGTAACTCTTTTATCTGATGTCGATGTAATTTGTAATTTCACTCTACTAAGCGAGGGAATTAGAAATTCAGGAGTTGCTTCCGTTGGTGATGGAATTAGTTCTGATTGAGCTTTCTTTTGCTTTACTCTTATCAGTCTAAAATTATTCGAGTGACTTCTTGTTCCGTGTTATCCGAGGTCTTTTCAGTTTCACCTTTGTTGCTATTTGTTTCAGCAATTTCTTCATCCGTTCTACTCATACCTCTAATATTTATATACATATAAAAAATGAAAGTAAAATATGCACAATAGGCCAAACGCGAGGAGGTATTTTATAAACAATGTTAAAGTTCAGAAAACATGAGGCTGAGGAAATTAAAGGCACTCTTGAAATAAAAAAAGAGTCTCCTTCCATTATATTTTTTTTGCTTTTCGAGTTGCCGTTTTCTTAAAAGCTTTCTAGCCTCATTTATCTGGTTTACATCTTAGAACTGCTTTTAATTTAGGATTTATTAAATTTTCTTTATTTATTAGGATTTTTTCTTGTTTCCTTTTGTGAATTTGGATTTGTTGCATTTCAGGTTGCGTTTTCCATCATTTCCTGTACAAAAGTTCATAGTTTCTGTACCTAGTTTTTATTTTGCTTAGAGAGGGCCAACTTTGGCGGTCGCAAATTGGTTTACTTATCAACAGACAGATCGTCAATTGTATCGTCTTCACGAGGATTCCTCTAAGTTAAAACCTTTGAGGAATAACTTCTATGTCGAGGTTGAAACATTAGAAGAATAAACTCATTGACTTAGTTGAACATTTGATATATTTCCAATGTTTACGGTTCAAGGTTCGAGACTATCACATTCACTACTTCCATCCATAAGCAAAACATTTCTTGCCACCTTCCTCCTGGTCGTCTTCTGTTTCTCTTCATATATTTGTGTATTCAATTTCGGATTTGTTTTGTACATTTTCTTTTGTTTCACCTTCCAATCTATGCTGTCCATTTCCACTTGTGAATTATTATATTTTATACTCCATATCACAACCTTTGTTAAGTTCTTATCTCCTTACTTGATTCATTTCCCTCGCAGCGTTATTCATAATATCGTTTCAGTTGGGTAGTGTAGCATTAAGTATGAACCAATACTGTTTCAACACGCTGTAGGGCGTCTTCGTTGTCTCCAGAGATGGTTAGGTTTTAACGGGTTCTCTAACAACTCCGGAGGGAATTTTTCTATTTAGCTCTACAAGCCACCCTTCTTGCTGTCACACAAACACCAATCATTTTATATTTGTCGCTGTCTATGATAAATGGATTTAACTGATTAAAAAACTTAAGACAATTGTTTCTGTATTGATATTAGTAATCTAACCTTATTAATGCTATTTTATGACTATATATGTACGATATTTGGTCACTGTAGAACTTTTCAATTCCTTAGTTATGTAGACTTCTTAAATAGTTAGTTTTTGTCATAGTCTGCAAATGCCATAGAGAGGTGTTTAGTACTTTTCTTTTTAGAAAATTTAGGTTTATGGATTTGGTTTTGCTTTCCAAAGAATTTGCCCTTCCAAAGGCTTGTCAACCGTGAAATATTTTTGATTTACTTTTTGAACTATTTTAAAGTGGGATTAATCAGTTTAGGTTAAAAGAGTAAATTTTAGCTAAGTTATAAAGTGGTTGACTACCATTTTTCATGTTTAATAATTCATCACCTCGTTAGATTTTCATTACTATTTTACTTAGAGAACCAGTTTTTAGCCAATTTTCAGTCTCAACCCATACACATAATAAATTCATTCTATAAATAGAATAATACACAATAATGTATATTAAAACGCAACAAATTTCAATACTTATTTAAGAAAGGGGGAAGATCAACTTCCTTATAACTGGGATTTTATTCAACGACTTTTTTGCGCCAGACCAACGAACTTCATAATAACAAAACTTTGTTAAGTCTGATCTCAAATTTCCTTGCAATTATTTACTTCTAAGCAAAATTGAATTTATTTGGTGTTGTTTTTTAAATTAATGTCTTTAATTTCTTCTTCTTCTCCCGTTGTGTAAAGAGCGATTTTATGATAAAATAAACACCCTCTCTCTTAATTAACACCGTTCCCGAGGACTAACGTTCTAGATTGCGTCGCAATTTTGGGCCTGGTTCTTTTTAATATCCGACCAGAATCTGAAGAAATGGTTTTGGGTTTAATATTAAATATAAATTTTCCCTTATTAATGATTATAGAAGAGCAAATTATTTCACGGTAAATACAAAGGCTTGCCCCTTGTAGACAGTTAAACAGACTGCACAGAGGAGAGTTATGCACTCCGATTCCCAGTAGCCAAGGTGCTGCGAAAGGGGATGGAACCTACCCTTCTCAGCTATTTTTCTTGGCTAACCGCTAAATTTAAAGGTAAGGCGCTGAGCAGTTTTCGTCCACTCTACCCAGTAAGGGTTTGAGATGCTTGTTCCACCTTACTCATGGCTCTAGAGAGAAGGAAGTAGATTTAACATGCAGGCCCTTTACTCCATCTTTTTTCGATTCCATTAACACCTATCTGTTTTTTTTCCATTATTATCCCAAGCAACGGTTGTCGATGGTTATGGAAACTATGGGTTGCTGATATCTGGATGATTGCATTCCCTCTCGGGCACAACACCAGTAGATTCGTGATTTCCTAATCTCAAAGCCTAAGGGAGGTTTGCGATTTTTTTCCACACATTTTCACTTCGTCCCTCTTGCCTAATTTGTTTTCGCATTTCGCTCCTCTCTTCCCCGAAACCTTGCTTCGAGAGACGCCCTCATTGGTTTAAAATCGTCATCAATCCAAGTGACTCCTGTAAGGAAGATTTCACTCGCTTGGAAATTCAGATGTAGTAACAGGTGATAAGATGCTGATGTAAAGGTTCAGCATTTGATGGAGATTTGCGAATAACCTTTCCTCAATAGCAATTCATGTATGTCGTGCTATGACATTACATTATATCAATACCATATTATATCTATGAAGGAGGGACTAATAACTTGAAAGCGAACCGACAAAGGGGAGGAAAAACCACGAGTTTAGACAGGCTGATTATCGAGAGAGTGCAACGAGGTCAGGTAAATTATGGACAATGGCAAAGCTCCAGGTTATTTTAAGAGGCATGAACAAAATCTAATTTTATTTACGCAAAAATAATGAACGAATTGATGGGTAAAATTACTTCAGAGAATTAAAAGGCAAAATCACATCAGTAATTGAAAGGGGGAATTGTAGTTATAAATGAGACTATCAAGTTATATCTTAAGGTATTACAGGAGGAGACTATTCAAATAGGAAGGGAGGGGGGGAATTAACCTAATTGAGTTTTTGAAGGGGGGAGAGAGGAGTTGGCTTACGGATGTCTTCTGCACGTGAAGTGAGGCCGTTCGGAACTTAAAGTGATGACGGTTCTCCAAAAACAGGACGGGGCGGTAACTTCCAGTCCAGGGGAGAGTATTTCGGCCACCCGAAACGAGGGGCCAACGAAAGAGGGCTTCGACAGGAGTTGATGAGAGAAGCCTGGAAAATCACTCGGTGGAGATCGTAAACTAGAATTACCTCCCTGGCTGGGGCTAATTCCAAATACACAAATAGTTCAGCTGTCACTTTGCTTTGTTGTTAGCACCTGAGTTAGAACTATGTGGAATCTTCTGGAGTCTAAGTGAGACTTCTCAATTCTGTGTCTCTTCCGGGGAGTTGAGCGCTATTTATGTCTGAGGCTCTCCCCGGAGTTGGGGGTCCGCGGGGAACAGCTCTACTCTCGAAAGGACTCGAATCTTCTTGCAGAAGCAATTCTAGCCCGCATAAAGGTTAATCGTGGGGGACTCGATTCGAGGCTACCGTTTTGCAAAGGGAAGGATGGATAGGCTTACCAATTAAGGCCTAACCGGGCCCTCTGCAGCGCATGGAAGTTTCTTTCTGCTAAAGAGCTTCCACGTGTGAAGACCTTCACACATCTCCCAACCGAAAGATGATGCTTTACAGAGCAGTTGCGCAGGAAAGGATCATTCAAACCCGTCAAACTAGAATTCTCAATGGTCTAGGGAAATTCTGACCTGCGGCAACAGGTGTAGACACAAAAAAAACGTAAATCTGAGTTCAGAATTTAACTAATATAATTTTTAACAAAAGTAAAATCACAGAAGAACATTAGCGACATTTCAGTGTGAACCAAAAAAAAAGGGTACAATTAAATGGAGGCATAAATATTGGACAAAAATAACTTAACAATTTAGTTGACCAAAAGGAAAATCATAATTAGGAACATTAATGAGATAATATATATACAATTCACGTGGAAAACCTTCGCTCTCGCCGGAGTATGGATGAGGTAATCCACGGGTCATCTAGCCTCGAAGACGGGACAGCGTCCCTTTCACTGGCTAAGGAGTTGGTTGCTTTCCGTCGGAATTAGCACCAGCACCTCCGTGCGAGGATTGAATTTTCGTTCTCGTGACTTAAGGTCCAATTAGGTCTGAAACCTCTCAATAAGTCCTTCTTCACAGGATACGAGACTCGTTTGTTACCTCGGGTGGACTCACGCTTGAGGGCTTTAGTTTTCTCCCAATGGGGGAGGGAGAGTTGCGCACTCCTTCTGGGTGCGGGAAAACTTATCGCTTCGGAGTGCTTGGAACTCCGGGTCGATAGGGGTTTCCAGGAGAACGGGTACATGAGATTCCAGGGCTGCTTGTGTACGGGTAATCAGGGGCTGAGCCACAGGATGGTCGTGGATTACAGGGTTCTGACCGATCAAAGCGGAGCAGAACTGGATTGGGGCTGCTACCACTTCGGCCCAACCGGACATATATTCACACTCGATGTGGCAACGAATTACTGGGAAACGACTGGCCCGGCCAACGTAGTCGTGGACCACAGCAAATTCCTTGTGGTCAGGGCCAACAGAGGGGAGCAGGTCCTTAGACAATAAAATACAGGTGCACCCGGTGTCACGGACGAGGGTGGATACTCGGCGACCGTTCACAGTTCTGTTCTCGAACTTTAACCCACCAGGGTTGTTCTTATTAGAGAGAAAGTTTCCCTGAATGACCGGGTCTTTGGCGGGTAAGGGAGTATCGAGAGTCTCCTGAGGCGACAGATGAGAATCAGGGGCGTCCTAGATTTGGTGCACTTTGTGAGACTGAGAGTTTGCGAATTGGGAGTTTTGAAGACAGTTGGTGCGGTAATGGCCGAGAACTCCGCAGGTCTAGCAGATGATCGGGTTCTTTTGGTACGGCACAACTGGGGCAGAATAAAATAGGGGCTTAGCGTCTCGCTGTTCCGATAGATGGAAGTTTCTTGGCTTCGAGGGACTAGGAACTTTGTTAAATCTTGGAATTAATTTAGGGGAGGTCTTAGGGCAATACAATTTAGTTTTGTGGGGTGATTGGGGGGCCTTTTTAAAATCCTTAGGATATAAATCGTGAATACCCGCGTAGACATTGGCTTCTTCCAAGCACTCCATGAAAGTGCCACAACGTTTATCCTTAATGAAGGCGCAAATTTCGGGAGCCACGGCAGCTAAAAGCTGATCCCTAAGGAAGAAGTCCAGAATGGACTTGTAGACCTGGGGAATTTTGCACGCATCCAGCAAACACTGAAGGTGTCTTTGGAGAATGTACCTGTGTTGTCGAAATGTTTGTCCTGGGCTGATCCTTTCCTGGCGGAATCCGGAGCGGTAGAATTCGCTATTTATACGAACAGCGGCTAACATTTCGGACTTTAACGTGGAATAGTCCAAAGTTGCTTTCAGACAAAGGGATACAAAGATGTCCCTTAACTTTGAATTTAGGAGGGAAAGTAAGCGAGCGACGCCCTTATTTTTGAGATGCCATCTATTGATCTGAAAAATTCTCTCAAAATGGGTAAAAATTACCCAAAGTGCTCTCCATCATTAAAAGCGCGTAGATGGACTGAAGGAGTTTGGTGAATTTCAGCCTGGGAACCGATGGACTGAGAATCCATTTGATTTCGGCTCATTTCCAGCTAATGCTGCCTAATGTGTTCACGTTTTTTCATCTCCATTTTGTTCTTCTCCATCTCCATCTCCATGTTGTTCCTCTCCATCTCCGTTTTTCGTAGTTTCTCTTTCCTTCGCTCTGCCCGTTCGTTCCTCTCTTCATCCTGTACATAATTTAGCAGGTCTTTGCCCAAAAGACCTAACATTTCACCCTGAATCTTAAATTTTTCGAAGCATGACATTTTTACACAGTTAACTAACAGAACACTGATACGCGAAATTGCTAGGACACTATCCACGCGAAACTAATACCTGAATATTAGTGAAGGCCTTGATCACCCCAAAAATTAAGATACAGCTACCTACCTCTGCTGTTTCTAAGCGAAGAAAAAAAAATTAAGAAGGTCCTACCGGAATTAGGACAACAAAGACCTTAACTCTTTTGGATTAATAACCAGGAGAGTCTCCAAAATTTGAACCCCATAAAAAAATTAATTACCTGGAGTCCAACAGGAAATCTTAATAGATTAGGTTCCACTGCTCTTAAATAACTTGAACTTGCCTTCTACCAGTACAATACAAAAATTAAAATAAAAGGGATGTACGTGAATAACAAGGGAACTTCTAACGTCGAAATTAAAATGACACGGATTCGTAAAAAACCCACACCTGACATCACATTTATATAATATGTATATAAATATATATATATATATATATATATATATATATATATATATATATATATATATGTCGCGGTATGACATTACATTATATCAATACCATATTATATCTATGAGGGAGAGACCAATAACTTGAAAGCGAACCAACAAAGGGGACGGAAAACCACGAGTTTAGACGGGCTGAGTTGCGAAAGAGTGCAACGAGGTCAGGTAAATTATGGACAATGGCAAAGCTCAAGTTTATTTAAAGAGCCATGTACAAAAATATAATTTTATTTACACAAAAATAATGAAAGAATTGATGGGTAAAATTACCTCTGAGAATTAACGGTCAAAATTACATCATACATGAAATGGAAAATTGTAGTTATAAATGAGACTATGAAGTTAGAACTTAAGGTATTACAGGAGGAGACTATTCAAATGGGGGAGGTTGAATTTACTCAATTGAGTTACTGAAGGGGGGAGTGGGTTGGCTCACGGATGTCTTCTGCACGTGAGGTGAGGCTGCTCGGAACTTGAAGATATGACGGTTCTCCAAGAACAGGGGGGGGGGGTAACTTCCTGTTCAGGGGAGAGTATTTTAGCCACACGAAACTGGGGGTGAACGAATGGGGGTCTCGACAGAAGTTAATGAGAGAAGACCAAAAAATCACTCGGTAGCGATCGTTAACTAGAATTACCTCACTGGCTGGGGCTAATTTCAAATACACAAATAGTTCAGCTGTCCCTTTGCCTTGTTGTTAGCACCTAACTTGGAACTATGTGGAATCTTCTGGAGCCTGGGCGAGACTCCTTAATTCTGTTTCTCTCCAGTGGAGTCAAGCGCTATTTATGTCCGAGGCTCTCCTTGTAGTTGCGGGTTAGCGGAAAGCAGCTCTACTCTTGAATGGCCTCGAATCTTCTTGCAGAAGCTATTCTATTCCGCATAAAGGTGAATCGTGGAGGATTTGATTCGAAGCTTCCGCTCTTGGAAGGGGGGGAGTGGTTAGGCTTACCAATTTAGGCCTAACCAGGCCCTCTGCAGCGAATGGAAGTTATCTTCTGCTCAAGAGCTTCCACGTTGGGATTCCCTCACAATGTACTCTACCCCTAAACCATTCTAATAATTGCCTTTCACGCATTCCCAACTCCAGCTTGTTCACTACAAAGAACTGGACAGAGATTTGGTTTCTTCTATTTTTTGACAGTTGTTAACAATTGCAATAAGAGAGCTACGAGGGAGATCAAAGTTAATTTCCTACAAGTACAACAAGAGAACTACGAGGGAGATAAATCTATTCGTCAATCGAGCCTTTGTCTATTTTGGTTAAAACCGCGCCCTGGGATTGCAGTCCTTTAATGAAGAAAACTAACCATTTGGGCTAAGACATACAATGAGGCCAAACGATTCAAAGGTAAACGCGCTAAAAAGTGCAACACTTGTGTTAAAACGCGCTAAAATAGGAAAGTTAAAGCAATTCGTTAAAACCTAGAATTAATTTTAAAGAAATTAGTCCTAAAGCAATTTACCTTTAATGTACTCCAAATCCAAGATTAATAAATCAATGCTCTCTTCCAAATCGCCATAGTTTTCGTCAACTTTTTTTTCTGAGATCGAGGCATCATTTGCATTCATCGTTCCAATTTTCCGCCAGATGTCATTTGGCAATTTATAATTGAAGCAGCCTTTATCACTACGCTTTAGATCATATTTTACGGATAAAATTTCTCTCAATGTTTTAAAATTCAGGTGGTTGTGCAATTTTGAATAAACAATGTTCATGACACTAAAGAGTCTTTCCACATCGGCATTGGAATGCGAAAAAATAAGTAGCCTTAATGCTAAATCGGAGAGTTCCTTGAACGGATTTTCCCCCAGAGAATCCATATACAAAGAAACTTCTATCCAGAATGAAATGGTATTCGAAACTTCAACCCAGGATACATTCCTTAGCTCGTTCCATTGAAAATCTATTACTTACGGTCTCATCATTTTCCTAAAAATTTTCTCATGGTCTACAATTGGCGGTTTAATGGGTTTGAGGCACTAAGTCGTATTAAATTTTTCATTGATTCTAGAACTTTTATATTATCTGGTAGTCGCTGCTTAATTTGCTGCACAAGCCAATGACGAATTTACTATATCTTTTACGTATTTCGTTTTCCGCTTGTTGAGAAAAGTTGCGTTGCTAGATTTCATATTCAAACTGATAACAGAGATAAGGTTTCAGGTCTATAAAATCCTAAAGACACTCATCTTGCTGAAGTTTTTTTTCTGGTATTAAAATCTTTGAAGTAGTAGAATTGATCAGAAATTGGAGAGCGCTCAAAAATTTGTCGGATCTTGTATTTGCACCTCAAAGATTTTATTAACCCTTTGAACTTGAGGAAGTATTTGTTTCAGAAACATCAGAAAAACAAAGTGTTTCTTGTCGTTGAACAAAAAATATAGAGTTTTAGCTGTAAAGCATCTTTCTTTATTCGTTGCTATACTCAAATGGCCACGAAATTCAACCCACTATTCCAAAATTCTTGAAACGGAAACTTCTATTGAGAGCCCTCTGGTCGGACTAGGTGAGACAAACTTTAACGGTAAATCACGTCGTTTATTGAGGCAAATAGCATTTTATATTTTGCTTGACGGATGGAGGAATTCGAATTCCAGTTATAAGTTTCCTTAATCCTGAAGTCTAAATGCCTAGGTGAGCATTCGGCTGCAGCATGAGGCACTGCAAGTTGAAGAGTATGACAAACGCATTTGATCCGAGTCAAATGAGGAACTTCTCTTATTAAGAGTGCATAGAGGCTATCGTTAATTCCCGAAATCACTGTGGCATTGTCTTTACTAAGTCCAATCAAGTTCTTTAAATCAAGGGAATGTTCTTTTAAGCTTTCCTTAATTGCACTTTCAATTGTTTCAGCATTGCATTCCTGCAATCCAATCCAATCAAACAAGGATAAAATAATTTTTTTTCTAGCTTAAGAGTAATACCTGATATAACCAAAGTAAATCACTTGATTATTATTTCTTGAATGTGCATTTCTTGAATTTCATTATATATTTATCGCTTTAATATTTGCATTAGATAAATTCATAAGAAACAGTTTCAAATGCAGTGTTTTAAAGGACTAGTGTTTTACATGCTCATTAATGGCGTTCTCAGTCAGTTCAAAAACGTTTTGAAACGTACCAATAATATCAGGCGTCAAAATATAATGTAAGCCAGGGCTCTGTATAAGCGTAAAACAGCTAGTAGGTAAATAATTGCAATTTTGTACGAAAGTTCAAACTTTGGTAGTCCTGAAAAACCGCGCCAAAATAAAATGCGAAAACGCTAAAATAGCGCTAAGCAATGCTAAAACGCGCCAAATTTAGCGCGTTTCCCGCTAAATTAGCAACACTCACGACATCACTCTGGAAATCGGTTGCGTAATAAAGTCACTCCACCATTTTAGGTAAGACGCTCTTTGGCATTGTAGAATCTAATGAGGAAATCTGACTATTCAATATTGCGCTTTTCTGGGTAAATAAAATAGTCGTGATTTTAAAATATTCATATATTAAGTAAATAAACTCTACGATGATTATTTCTATTCCAAATTGCTTATTTTTAAACTTCTCAAACAGTTCTATTATTTTAAAATTTTAGGGTGAATTTAGGCTGCAACCTTTTTAACAACATTAATATAATTAATTATCACTCCCTTTTATTTCCTTTTTAATTTATTTATAGTAATTTTCGCAACCCAAGGGATATTTTCCAAGAAATCAAAACCAAAATATCCAAATGGGAATACGACTACGAAGTCGACCTCAAATCGGTGGAAGAAGCTCTGCTCAGCCAGAATGTGACCCTACATCAAAACTCCTACGAGCAGATTTCAAACGCTATATTCAGGAAAAAGAGAAGTGGGAGGAAGAAAAATATCACCCAAAAACTCGAAAGAAACAATCAGAAGAGAGTAAGCAATAGAATTAGGATAGTGCAAATCAACGTAGATGAATGGGAGGGGAAAGCTACGGCATATCGAAACATATTCTGAGTGCTTGATCCCGAAATCATTCTTATAACTGAGCATGGTATCGACACTACACCTGTTCGAATTAAAATACTGGGCTACAGAGTATTTAGGAAAAATAGTTCCCAGCAAAGGTTCGATGGTGTTGCAATAGCTGTCAAGGGGAACATCTCGTTCAAACAATTACCAGAACTTGATGAATCATTTGTGGCGATATTGCTCCACATACTGGTAGGAGACCTCGTGATAGCTGCGGCCTATCAACCCTTTCATCCAGTTTATCTTCCGTTAAATAACTTCTACGCACTGTTCGAGCACCGCAGAATGGCATTCTTAGGGGGAGAACTCAATGACAGATGCCGTGCGGTGGGCTATGGTAGTACCAATGACAGAGGCCGAAACTTGGAACTGATTATCGGAAGAAAAAACATCCGACCTATATCACTTCCAGATGAGCAACCAAACCTAACCTAATCTTAACAAGTGAAGGCTTCCCATTCAACTACCATAGTAAGCCAAGCCCAACAGTCCCAAGTGATCACATAGCGATACTCAGTACCATATCTCTCGCTCCGATCCAGCTTCCAGTCCCTTTCCGAAAACTACGCCTTGGCCAACTGGGATCGTTACAAGAGACGACTCAGTCAATACGCGCCAGCTGACCCTAAGCGAAGCGTCATTGGCGGAGATAAATGGGGAGATGGAGAGGATAACTACGTCCATACTAGAAGGAGACGTCGAGAGCATACCCAAAACTGGGTATAAAACCCATCCTCAGCTCAGATAGACAGAGGAGATGGGAGAGATCGCTCGCGTTTACAGGGAAGTGTACGAAGAGATAATACGGGAAGGTCCTAACTGGGAAAGAAGCTCGTTCCTTTGTTGCCTAAGCAGAGAGCTAAAAGAGGCTATCAATCTCCAACAGGAGCAAATTTGGAACGACCTGATAGCCAAAGTCGATAGCAAACTCAACCCGGCTAAGTTCTGGCGTCAAGTCAAGAACTTAAAGGGACTAACAGCAAGACCAAAGGCTCGAATAAAAGAGAACGGAGATTATAAAGAGGAATCGGTGGTTCTGCAAGACAGATTCAGAATTTTTGGAAAAACGTCTTCAGGAACACCCTTAAGGTAAACGATAAGTTGGACCAGGAATTCGAAGGCCAACTGATCGAAGGAATGAATCATGTTATGCACCGCACGCACCCACAACATCAAGTCGACGAAGGCAGGGAGATGGTGGACCACGACCGTTCCATAACATCAAAGAAGGTCATGGCCACTTTAAGAGCCTTCTAAGAAAAGGCACCAGGCTGGACGGGCATCACCAGAAACAACTTGGTTTATGCCCCAAGGCAGATTACTCAGGGAATTGCAAGCATTTATAATGCTTCCCTGAATACGGGTTACTTCCCTGAAGGTTTTAAGATTGCTAAAATAATCTTCATACCCAAGGGAGGTGAACCCTCTGATCAACTGGTAAATTACAGGCCAATTGCCTTGCTGGAAGTCGTTGCAAAAGTCTACGAGAAACTCCTGGCTGACAGGCTTCAAGACCAACTAACCAAACTAGGAGCTCACAACTCTCAGCAGCACGGGTTCCGCAAGGGACGAGGAACGGAAACCTCCCTCGCCCTCCGAACGAAAAAACTTGCTTGCAGTGAAGCTGAGAGAAGGTACGTGGACTTGGTGCTGCGGGATGTAAAGAAGGTCTTTGATAAGGTATTTCTGAGAGGGCTACAATTCAAGATCC
Organism: Ceratothoa steindachneri; assembly: GCA_963969495.1. Lineage (NCBI taxonomy): Eukaryota > Metazoa > Arthropoda > Malacostraca > Isopoda > Cymothoidae > Ceratothoa > Ceratothoa steindachneri. The sequence continues at coordinate 149,967,778 of OZ018317.1, read as the reverse complement.
TCGACCTCTAGCTAAACCCAATCCTGGGAAAGGTCCTTTGTAACTATGCTACAGATAGGAGAGCCCAAATCACGATCGATGGATACAAAGGACCCGAATTCGAACTCGAGGCGAGAGTCCTTTGCTCTACCTCTGGTACACAATTGGCCTACCTGCTCCAGTGATGTACAATTCAATGTATCTGCAATAAGAAGATGACATCACTCAAATCGTCCTGAGTCCATTCAGAAACGATGGGAGCCAGGCAAGGGCGACAGCTGTCGAGATTGAAACTATCAATCGCTACGAAAAAAGTAGAAGAGTAAAACCAACCGCCAGAAGTTAACGATAATTCCAATAAACCGCCGAAAAGTTGACGACGTCATCGTCGACAACGAACTCTATCCGTAATATAACGAGGGAAAAGTCCTGGGCTTACGACTCTACAAATCAGGTAACAATGCTCACGTGAATACGAGAGTCTTTCTAGCCTAAATAGAGCTGAAGAAACTTTACCATTTCCGAAGCCTCAGCGTGCTAAACAAGAAAAAGCTGTACATGGCCTTGGTACGCTCAGTCCTAGTGTACCCGGGTGTGATCACGTAGATGGCAAGCTGTAACTCTTTCAGAATGATGCAGAAAGTGCAGAATAAAGCCACACTGCTGATAACTGGCACGCAAAGGATCGACCGCATTCGGTAATCGGTTCTACATTAATGAATCGGACTAAAACCGATCAATATGGAGTTCCAAAGGCTAGTGAGAAGGACTTGGGACAAAATTAATCAGGAAATACTCCCGACAATAAACATCGATTTGAACATACGTGGAAACAGAAGAGGCGCAATTTTCGGAACAGCTCTGTTTCCAAGCAGTAGAACCTGCGCGAGAGAAAACGTACTGCCGATATATACTTAGTAGTATACAAAGAAAGATTACCTGAATAAAATGAGGCGAAGTGACCTAAATCAAAATCATAACTCGATTCAGATAAATACACTAAACAAAAGAAAAATTAAACTTAACAAAAGAGGGCGAAGTGCCCAAATTAAAAATTAAAAATTAAAATAAAAAGAGGCGAATTGCCCAAACTCAACATAATTCAAAATTAAATCCGAATTAACTAATTTTACCAAAAAGAGGCAAAGTACCCATATTAAAAATTAAAAATTTAAAATAAAAAGAGGCGAAGTGCCCAAATTTTACTCGATTCAAAATTAAATGAAAATAATTCATCTTAACAAAAAGAGGCGAAGTGCCCAATTTAAATTTAACAAGCACAATTCACCCAATTCAACCAACTACAACAGGAAGAGTCTTATTCTCATCCATTTTCTCTTAATTATCAAGTATTTAACCAAATAAACATCCAACTATTTATTTGAGTACCTTCCTCTCCCTGACCTGTTTCTTGGTCAGACTACACAAACTTTTACTTTTGTTTCTCTGTGCCTATCCATCTACCTGCTTTCCTATTTCTCTATTCCTATCAATCTTTATCTCTATCATCTCCTCTCATATATTTCACTAACTATTAAAAGTCGTGAGCTGTTCTCAGTGAGCGCAGAAATTTTAGCGCTCATTTTCTAAATCAGATCGGAGCAATAAAGCCTGAAATCAGACAGAACCACAGAGACTTCACAAGTGATTTCTTCATCTTGAATTTCGTTTTCTCATGCTATTTGTTTTTTTAAAATCAAATGGATGGAATAAGAGCCTCAAATATCCCAAATAAAACTCACCGGAGAAAGATAAAGTAATTGGCTCAATTTCGCAAGGAAACTACGAAAATGTCCGTATACAAATCAGTGTTAATAGAGTTTTCTTTTTTCCTTTGCCGACTCATGTTAGTGAAGGGCAGAGAAGACTCAGCTGGATGTCAATAGGAACGCGGCTATCTTGTTCCTGACTAGGATCGAGAAAGAGAGTTTTATCTAATTTGTTTTAATAAAGGAAGAAATGGGTGGTTTCCCTCCCTAAAGAGAAGAATTGAAGTAATCTCATTATTTTTCACTTTGATAATCGAGAATAAAGGAAGAAGTTTCCAATATTTTTTTATGAAAATTCTATCCTACATTCATACAAAGAGATTCAAAGGTTATAACTGGAACTTTTGAGACTATCCTTTGTGCGAACTAATTCAAGAATTCATATCTCTTGTCGGCCCAATAATAGAAGCAAACCAGGTTTCTGAATTCAAATAGTGACATTTATATTCATCTTTTTAACCGATACTTGTTTCTTATTTCGTGCCTGTCTGTCCTACATCTTATAATTTCCACAAGATTATATATCACTTTCCTTGATATAATCTGCTCCTTTTCTTATTAAATATAAAAATCACATATTTTGTCAGGGCCAAAATACACATTCGATACAAGAACTTTACTCTTCTGCCTGCAAATATGCTATTCACGCCTTTCCAGCTGAGATAAAAAATAGCCATCCATAGATTTGGTCACTCGTTAATTTGTGTTTCTTTATTGAGAAAGGTCTAAAGTTGGATTAAATACGTATTTATAGTAATACCTAAATGATGTGACTGATATATTTTTTTATTCATGTCAAGTTGGATCGTATCCTCATAGCGGGCGGTCTAATAACCCTCTAGTTTCAGAATCTAGAGCTGATTTGGATTCTTAAATATCATGGTGCGAGATGGAGTTAGCTTTTAAAATAGGAGGTTGTGAATTTGAGATTGGAGTGCTATATACTCGTATAATGGTTAAGTAGGTATATATGTGTCGTGGTATATATATATATATATATATATATATATATATATATATATATATATATATATATATATATATATATATATATATATATGTATATACTAAATGGCCTGGCCGACCAGTTGGCGGAAATTAATGAGAAGGGGGAGAAAATCATCCCCCAGTACGTAGGTTTTAAATATCAAAGTAAGCTTGTGTAGATTGGCCTTAAATACTGAGCTACCGCTGAGTGCAGTTTAGGTTATTTAAAGAGGATGAGAAAAATAATATTTAATAACATAAAATGGAAATATTAAATATTTGCAAAAACGGGAATAAATGAAAATATTTGGTTAGATGAAAAATGACACGCTGGGTCGGTCGTAGGGATTATATCGAGTTAATGATCTGACTCGGACCGAAGTCTGTAAAGGGGACACGTACTTCAAATAAAACAAAGATAATTAATATAAAAAGATTGGATTATAATAAGATGCGCGGGCGATGGCGCCTTGCAATGCTGAAGTTTAAAGTGACGAAGAAAAAAGGCCAGTCGGAAGGCGAGAATGGCAAATGTATAGGTTTTACCTCTGGGTTCTTGTTAAGGGAGTACTTCCGGGAATCCAAGAAGGAACAGCCATTGCAGGGAGCTTGCCAATCGTTTGGTGTAGTTTCCAAAGGGGCGAGAGTTCAAGCCCTCGGTGCTCGAATAAACCAAAGGAGAACCAAATAGAGAATTGTGACGTGTCTTTGTGTGTAGGGCAATCGGGTACTAACTCGATCCCGCCAGACTTTCGGTTAAATAGGCGTTGACGAGTCGGAGAATTAGCCTCATCCACGACGTGCTCTTCCGAGACAAAGATTTTAGCTCGGGGAATACCTGGCTTCCAGCTGAGAAATTCGAGATAAGAAGGCCTATAGAATATTCTCCCGAGTTTTTTCTCGCTTCAAGGGTAGAGAGTTTGGAGATCAAATCGCCTCAAGCGCGGAGGATAGGTCTCCTCAAGTAAACAGAGCTGTGCTCAATAAAAGTGCGTTAAACCGATTCCTGCCTTGTTCAACCTTGCTCCTCACGCTCTTTGTTTCGATTGTAAAGCCACGTGTATTTCTGAGGGTCTGAGTTTGACTTCAAGGTTCTATTTTTCCACCTCTCCTCCCTCCCGGGAGTTATTTTGTTTTAGCAATAACATGACAACTTTTCGCCGATTCTAACGAAATTTTAAATGCTTATGTTGTTTTACATTTTCTTTTTAATAATATAATTGCCAAAGTCCTCTCAAGTTTAGCCCAGGAATTCTTTTTTCGCAATAACATCATACCTTTGGGCCAATTCAAACGAAATTCAAAACCCTTATGTAGTTTTACATTCTCTTTTGAATAATATAATTGACAATGTGCTCCCCAATGTTAGCCCGAGAACTATTTTTTTCTGGCAATAACATCATAACTATTGGTCTGATTCTTACGAAATTTGAAACACTTATGTTGTTTTAGATTTTCATTCGAATAATATAAATAACAAAAGTTCTCCCAAGTTTAGCTGGGGGATTATTTGGCAATAACTTCGCAACTCCTTTGCTGACTCTAAAAATAATTGAAACACATATGTTGATTTATTTTCTCTTATGAATGATATAATTTTCAAAGTCCTCCTAAGGTTAGCCTGGGAATTATTAAAAGTTTTAAAGGTAATAAATCGGAATTTGTGAGAGCACGCGACTTTTGCCCAGCAGACCTTCTTATTATCTAATAAGGCCACTACATAAACCGTACCAATTTGTTTTTGATTTTGTTCCATGTATATATATATATATATATATATATATATATATATATATATATATATAGGAATGATATTTAGCATTATTAGTACCTCACTTTCTAGTAATATTTATGCAGCTTATATAAATTTACACTTAGAAATTCAAAACTCACAATTTTAACTTTTTATATGATTACAAAGTAATAAATTTTTGCTCTTTGTAAATATTTATATTTTTAAACCTGGAATTAAAGAGAACTTAATTGCTTAGGCTTTACTTTTATTTTTTAATGTACAAAATCATTGATAAATTAAGCAATTTGGATCCGATAGTTATTTTCAGTTATTTCTTATTGGGTATAGTATTTTATTATGATGATTATGTTGTATTAACAGAAACCTGGAGGAGCTCAAGCTCGAATTCATCACTCACATTTTTGAATAGTGTATGGCACTATTGATAAATATTAGTTGTATTAAAAAATTTATTTACCAGCTCTAGTTGGTTGCACGTTTATTGACTTCAAAAAAGCAGTGCTCATCCAATCGCTAACTCATTATTTTTTTACTTTGAGAATATTATATTTGTGCTTACTCATGAATTTAATTAAAGCATAGAACTGTCTGAGAGTGATAATAAATTTCAGTTCGTAAACTTCAAAGAATAAGAAAATGCCACCATAAACTGAGTTTATTGAAGGATACTCATTTCGATAACCTACATACAACGCGTTCAGAGTGGAGGTCTTTATCGACTGATTGAAAAAAAGAAGCGGTCAAACGTAACATAATATAGAGTTTTGATGTGAAATGAAGTGAAATTGCAGATATAAAAGAGTTTAAATAAATGAATACCATGATTTTTTTTAGTAAATAATTGACTTTTGGGTTATCGTATTAGTTTGGAAATAAAGCTATAATAGAAAATGAGTTTTTTTATCAAGTGAGGTATCACTCACCAAACTGCAGGTACAACTACTGCATTTTCATAGACAGGGTACATTGATCGAATGGTTTCGCACGAATATTTCAGTAGATTTTTATGATTAGAAACTAGAAATATGCTTTCTAAAGTTTGCCCATCACGGTTTAACAAATTTTCATATGCAGAGAGTAAATCAAACTCAAACTTCTTCTAATCGTATTTCGGAGAGAAGTTTAATACAAAGTTTGCATTTATCCGATGACAAAATGATTTTTCAATCTGAATTTATACTTTATTAAGACTCCTTTGAACAACAGCCGTAGATATAAGTGGTGCTTTTATGGGAGTGATCGTTTGTTAATTTTTATTCTCTTCTCTCTAACCCTTGAGTTTCTGAGGTGATTCTAAGATATTGCCTTCCAAAAGGAAATAGAAATTTGCCTTTGGCCTTGTATTTACAGTGATTTAAGGTAAATAGTCTTGGCTTTTATTATGTTTTATTGTTAGCGTTTTTTCTTTATTTACCATTCAGTAAAATTTCATACTTTATATTTTTAAGAGGATCTACAAAAATTAAAAAACTTTAGCGTCACTTCACTTAGTTTTTATTTGGGTGAGGTTCAAGGTAAAGGAAATGACCAGCATCGTTGGAAACAAAACAAATGAGAGGGAGGGAAACTCGGACAATGTTTCGAATTCCTTGGGTAAGATCTCTGGTAACAGGGCAGATTACAATCATAATCGTTTTCACATAAAACTGAGCTTTTCTTGTGTACTTTTTCATGCTATATATGAATCTGACCTTGCATTCCATCACAAATGAAGCGTTACCAAGATTGATCAAACGTAGCCTAATTAACCTAACAAACTTTCTTTAATCAAACCCATCCTTCCTAATCTTAACAATCGGTTTCAACTCAAGATTTCAATCTTAAAGTTAAATGAAAAGTGTAGTGAAATTATCTGAATATAGCGAAACGTACATAGTTAGGTTTTGGATCTTACAAATCAGATTCAGTATCACAGGATCTCAAATCCTGGCCTTCCAACATTTGGTTCTGTTTGGTAAATTCTTTTTGGTTTCCAAACAAATTGTTGCTCCAGAACACACTATTATCCCTTAAAAATTGCAATATTATTCTTGTCCGGTCCTAAACAATCAACTCTATTATTCGAACGTAAAGGTTGTAAAAAAACGAAATCTAGAGCGAAAAAATAATGCGGTGTTAACGAATTTATATAGCAGCATAAATATAGATTTGTCTAGCATAAGAAACTAAATGATATATATATATATATATATATATATATATATACATATATATATATATATATATATATATATATATATATATATATATATATGTATATATATATATATATATATCCATTAAACCACATTGAAAGAGAAAACGGAATAATTTTTCCTTGCAGTAAATTTTGTATTACCTTTTTTCGAAAAAATCCGTGCAGGGAAGCGATTCGAACCAGGCACACTGAGGCAGCGAGCACCGCTTTGATCACAGTTGAAAGTATGCCATTAGTACACTATGCTACGCATACTCTTAACTGTGATCAAAGCGATGCTCAGTGCCTCAGTGTACGTGGTTCAACTTGCTTCCCTGCACGGATTTTTTCGAAAAAGGTAATAAAATTATTACTGCAAGGAAAAATTATTCCGTTTTCTCTTTCAATGTGGTTTAATGGATTCATTTTCATCATTCTCTCGCGCTACTTTGAGAGATATATATTCTATATATATACATATATATATGTAGATAATGCTTTGTGCTTTGAACGTAATTCCAGCGGATGCTGATGTAAATAATAAAATGAGGCTGCGCAACGAGGTGGATGAGAACATCCAATTTACCTAAAGAAAGAAGAGAAGAGTAAATTTAATTTGCTGGATCCACTGATTCACAGGGTTGACGATAGAGCTAAATATTCTGTCTAAAAGAATCTCTCAAACAAGGATGATTTTATTCACTTTATGTATATCGGAACATAGTAAAATAACAAAGAAAGGGGTAGTTAGTAGTTTATATTTAAGAGACATTCGTATTTTTCTTGATTGCCTTTTGAATATTGAATTTGATACCTTTAGAAAGCTATCACTAAGCGGAAGTATCCATAGGAACTATTAATAAAATTAATTGGTAAAGCAAGGAAAGTAGCGAAGAGAAGTAGGAACATGACGCTCACAAATTGGGGCGAAAGCTATGAACCCACCAGTAAGGTATTAGTAGATGTCAGGTACGAGTTCAAATCGCACTCCACCATGAAAGTTGAATTAGAGAGATCAATTAGACGATCAGGTAAAATAAGTACTGGCTTGGAGGTGACAGAATTCGAGAGATGATGCAGTATATGAATACGGCATCTAAAAATTATAAAGTTATTATTTACTAAATTACCTTGTAGTAGTTGCGATCCTAATTATTATGGAGAGCCAGGACTAGACATTATAACAAGGATTAGTGAGATTAAGAGAGATATTAGAGTACATAGAACATGAAGCTTAATGACAGAAAACGCCGATGAGTATGGTCATTTCCCAAATTGGATTGGGATTAGAGTTTATAGAAGGGAGAGAGAAAAAATTAATTGAAGCAATTTATATTAATTCTAACGGGTCAACCAAGCACCGAGATGGATTCTTCTGGTTGGCTAAGGGTGTAGTGAGTATCGTAGTTAATGGGGCGCCAAGAGCAAAAGCTGATAACTTTAACCGATCGACCCCATATTGCCGATCAAGGCATTGAATCCGCGCCCAAAGATAACATCTGTATATCTGTATATATAGGTCATGCTATCCTTCTTCTGTACTTCTAAACTGATGAAGCTATAATGCGAAACGTTAATAAAGAACTTCCTTTTCCTTTAGGGAATCCAATATATATATATATATATATATATATATATATATATATATAAAGGTGAAAACCAAGCACGATATTAATAAAAGCATCTTTATTTGTCTGGGTTTGAACTTTTGGAGGTCCTATTCTCATTATCAGCACTAAGAAACTAAGAAAATAAAGGGTTAAAATTTCTAGTTTTTATAAAATAATAAAATTGAATAGTACAATTAAGGATAAGCTGCCTAATACGAGAATAAAATATTTAATAATTGGCAATACAATATAATGATTGGAAATAGTTTCATTTATATTTAAATTAGGTTTGAGTTTTAGGATGTAAAGTGATTCTAATATTCGTAGTTCGTTGGGATTGAGGCTATGACTAAGTATTTTAAAGTTATCCAGATTAATTTAAGGCTTTGCTCTGATCTCGTATGGGTGAGGGTTCAGGTTTATATAGAAACAGCCCCGTGCGGTTTGATCTTCCCAGATGCTGCTCGATGGGACAATGGATTGACCTTATGCTCATACTAATATAAAATGAATCGCAAAATTCACAACTGTATTTATTAATTACAGAGGAGTGGCAAGGGAATGAATTTTGGTTCTTATAGCTGAAATATTGTGCATATTTTTTAATATGAATTTGGGGTCGAGATATGGATAGAATTTATTTAGAGTCTTCTTAATTTCTATGAGGGAATCCCCACGTGGAAGATCTTCAGCAGAAAGGAACTCCCATGTGCGTCAAAAGGCCCGGCTAGAACTAAAGTGGTAAGCCTACCCCTCTTCCCCTTCCACAAGCGGTAGCCACAAATCGAGTCCCCAACGATTCACCTTTATGCGGGCTAAAATGGCTCTGCCAGAAGATTCGAGGCCCTTCGAGAGTAGAGCTGTTTTTCGCTAACCCCCAACTCAGCGGAGAGCCTCGTATATTAATAACGCTTGACTTCCAGGAAGACACACAGAGTTGAGAAGTCTCGCCAGAACCAAGAAGATTTTCCCATGGTTCCAAGTCAAGTGCTAGCAACAAAGCAAAGTGACAGCTGGACTATTTTGTGCATTTGGAATTAGCCCCAGCCAGGAGGGAATTCCACTGAAAGATCGCTCCGCGTGATTTTCCCGACTTCTTTCATCAACTCTTCTCGAAGCCCAACTCATTTTGGGTAGCCGAAATCTTCTCCCCTGGACCGGAAGTTACCCCCACCCCCTCGCTTTTGGAGAACCGTCATCACTCTAACTTCTCACTTTGAAGTTCGAGCGGCCTCAACTCAAGAGCAGAAGACATCCGTAAGCTAACCCCCTTCCCCCCCTTCGTTTATTGATGTGATTTTTGCACGTTAATTCTCTGAGGTAATTTTACCCTTCAATTCTCTTATTATTTTTTTGGGTGTAAATAAAATTCTATTTTTATACATCTCTTTTTAAATAACCTTGAACTTTGCCATTGTCCATAATTTGCCTGACCTCGTTACTCAGCTCGTCTGAAAGCGTGGTTTTCCGTCTCTTTTGTCGGTTCGCTTTCAAGTTATTGGTCCTTTCACATAGATATAATATGGTATTGATATAATGTAATCTCCTTCTACGACAATTTCATTTACAAAGTCGTTTGATTTTTTCCAAAATATGGGAAACTAGAGAAAAAGGCTAATTTCTCTACAGTATTTTCTGTTAGATATTTTTGATAGAGAGCATTAAGAAACTTTTAATATGTTTTCCTCTAATGATTCAGTATAGCCTTTATTTAAAAAAAAAAATTTTAGAAAAGAGAATTCCTAATGAGCAGTCTATATGAAGAACATATATTGTAAGCTCGATGAATAAGAGTTTTTATCGAGGATTTATTAAGGTTTTCTGGTAAGAAACTAAACAAGCTTCGGCCTAAACCTGTAAATGCAGGCTTCAAAAAACTGTAGTTTCAAACTATGTTCTCAAACATATATATATTATATCACCGTATTTAATAAATTAAATATTAGTATTCATTGTCCATTTATTCATTAATACTGTTTCTCTATTATGATAACCTATTGAGGACGATTAGCGAAAAAGTAACAAAAGTAAACTATTTGTATGTCAGGAATATTTTACCACTTAGGTTCGATTCCTGATAGGTAAATAAGAGTAAATGTTTCGATACTCTTGGTTTAGTAAATATGGCCTATTTTGTGCATATGTTTTAGGGAAATTTATCTCCATTAGACATCATCATTAAGATAAGAAAATTGAATCGATAGAAGCCAAGAGTTATATGAGAGCTGTCAATGATTTTTTTATATAAGGTTGTGAAGCTTTCGAATGTTCCACTAAACAAAACTGCTCCTTTGGTAGCAGATCACAAACACATTCAAGTGACTAGCCTAGATTTTATTGCGTTTGTTTACTTTTGGGTTGGTTATATTCTGCTCGACTATGTTCTGTTGTAAATTGTAAACAAAATAGTGAACATCGTTATAAAATACTAACTAAAAGAATGAAAATGTTGTGGTGCTCATGTTCTTTCTTTAAAGGGCCAATTAGGGCACATACCTTGGGGCCATTCTTTCATCACTGTCGAGCGCCTTTTGACTTAGTAAATAAAACAGGGTATATTCATGAGTCTCTGTGAGGATGGATTAAAATTCTAAACTATTGACCTTTATTAAAGTGGACAGTAAATTATAGGAGTCAATAATTCATAGGTTACAAAAAAGTAAATTAATGTTTTTTGATAATTTTGAAGTGTCAGGTGTCAATGCCAAGTGTTGCATTGATATTTATCTTTAGCTACGAGTTATTATCAAATAATAAGAATAATAGGAAACTTATTTCATTGGCTAGTATAATATTTTTATTTAATATGAATCTGCTGAATAGAAGATGAATTAATATTAACACTTACTAGAATTACTTTTTAACACCTAGAGCAGCTTTAGAATACTTTACAACGGTACTTAAGTGTTAACGACTAAACCTTGATAGAAGAGATGCAAAGAATGTGCTTCTAGGTATCCCTGCCTTTAACTTATATCGATCTCCATGTTTGTGGGAGGCCGTCACTATCCTCTTAGCCATTCATAATAATGGCGTAGAATTTGGGTTAAGACATTTTTTTAAATGGTATTGGTTATTCTGTTGTAAAGGCTAATCAACGTCATATCCACGAACGAAGATGAAGTAGATGTTTAGACTTTTCTGGCGATATAGCTTAGGCTTTTATCCTTGTGGGCAACCGGAGTTGGCAGGATCTATCCAAAGGTGCGTTTCAATATTTTGAGAGCACACAACTTTTAGTCAACGGCCCTGTTTCTCCCGATATTTCTCTCTCTGTCTTTCTCTTCCACAGATGTGATATCAGAGATAATTAGCGGCACGTTTTGAAATTTTGAAATTCTCTTGCTTGGCTTTAAATTACCAGGTTCACTGTAGCGTTCGAAATTAATTGGATGTTGAATTTTCCTGGTTTGTTATTAACAAGGGTCTTTGTATTTGTATTAGAGTTTAGTTCTGGCGGTTTCCACTTTGGTGACAGCCAGAGAGCAAAGAAAAGAAAACTTAATAATAGGCTAAATTTAAACATAAAAATGAAGCAAAAAGTATCAAACAATCAATGGAAAAATCTAACAGCGACGATAAGATAAGGTAGGTTTGAACCTTTCTCTGAGGGACACAGGTACCTACACAGGTACTGCTTATGATGCCTACCAAAAAGAGGCCATTCAATTGAAAAGTGTTTTAACGTCTGAGGTATCAATCATTCTTGGCAGAAGGTGTCTTTTATCTTTTCAAGGACTCCGGAAAAAAGAGATCAAATTGGACACCAAGAATAATCAATATCTAGGCAGCGCTTGGTACTATAATAGGCCATCGTACTACAAGAGACATCTAACTGCATAGTTATATGTGTATAGGGATATGGTGTATATATACGGAAGAAAGTTAATACTAAGGCCCCAGTATTATGGTAAACTTAGAACTACGGTTATATGATATTCAGAACTCCCACCCATTCCCGCTTCTCTGATGTCTATAAAAGCAATTCTTGCTCCGATTTCATTTTTGTACAATGCCCAAGGACTGCATGCCTTTTATTATTTTTATCCGATGGACTACAAACCCTTGCTGGTAAAGCAGAATGCAAAAAACCCTAAAGCACCAGCAAAGAAGACAGTCCCATAAGAAAAACTAGATGAAAAAAGAAGGACACACATAAATTAACGCTTCAGCTGCAAGGAATGAGCACCAGTTTTAATTTTTCGAAGTACATGAACTTCAACGACAGGACTAGAGAGCTCATTCCATAACCTGGTGGTTGCTGGAATGAAGCAACTAAACTAGTGAGATGTGTTACATCTCCCAACCGTGAAAGCCTGGCTATTTGCATTACTCGAATTTCTAGTTAACCGAGCTGGAATAAAAGGCGTACTTATGTCTGTTTTACCTTGAAGAATTGAAGTGGCAATCAAGTTTTCGTCTCATGTTTTTTAACTATTACTTTTAACCAAAATATTTAGTAAAATTAATGAAATTTTGTGAACTTATTAAGAATGAATGATAATGCGTACTAAATATAAAATGATAATCATTGAAATTAACTGAGTTTTAAAGTTCAAATTTTGAACCCTTTATACGCCACCCAAAAAATTTCACCGGTCAAATTAAGTTTTATATTGATCAAAATATATTAAATGTATGTTTTATCTTTAAAACCCTCACTGTGATCGTTAAATTCTAGTGGGTATATAAAAAAGTGAGAATTACTGCTTTTTAAAAGAAATTTGTACCGTCAAGTAAGCATGTGTAAAGAAGTTTATTTTTGGAAAATAAACCTCCCATTCAACCCAAGACCAGTTGCCCTTTTAAGAAAATAAGCATCTAATATAAAAACAAACTTTTAAAATTAAAACATAATTAATAATAAAAAAGAAAAGCATGCAAGTAAGACTACTTATACAACTTAAGAGAAAAAGAATCCAATATACCTATAAGTGTACAATATGAAAAATCAAACTCATCTTGAGGGACTTAAAGTTAATTAAATTTCAACGGTGAATTGATAATTTTTTTTCATAAAACTAATTACAACTTCAGTTTAATAGCACTGTAGAAACGATCAAAAGGGTAAATAAAAATGCTAATTATTTCTCCTGACTTATATTAAGAATAATTCTCGTAATGAAAGCAGTATTCTCAATATTACTATCAACCAAAGGGGTGGAGGTCGGAGTTCGGAGAATAGACGGAGTGATAAAGGAGTGGAGAGAGTGGTGGTAGGAGGTGTGGGAATAGGAAGAGGGGTAAGTTTGGGGAGGGAAACAATAATACCTCTAAGTGTTTAGAATTTTACACATTGAATATTCTACCCAAAATATTTTAGAAGGGGACATTGGAAGAACACATGGATCAAAAGGAGCAAAGGACAGCACAATTAAGCTAGTCCATACTGACAACACAAATATAACGCTCAGCTGGCAATCCTTAAGACCAAGATTACTCTAAATCTATAATAACGACTAATAATCTTTAAAAGAGGGCCAAGAGTCCTTTATATATGGACCAAGATTACATTATAAAAGGGCAAGATGTTTTTTATAAGGAATAAGATCTATTTTTATAAGGACTAAGATCACTTTAAATTGAACGATTACATTGGTTTCCGCTTGAAATGTTTTAGGTGAAGGTTTTCTTAATTATATTTTATCCTTTCGATCTGAAATTAAATATATGAGCAATTTTATTCATTCAGCTTTATTTTCTATTCTATATTAATTATAATAAATTAAGGGAATGAATAAGACCCTTCATTATAAATAACAATAAAATTACATCTGGTAAATTCTATGTAAAGTAAATATTAAGTAAATTGTACATTATATGCAGAATTATATTGTACAAAAAGTGTATTTTAAGTAGAAGATAATAAATATATGCATAGGAGTTCAAATTAAATATGTAGGTAAAATAATTATTAAATTAACTATTTTTGCACTATCATTAAAATTAATTAATTTCAAGCAATTGTAAATTAATGGTCAGTATAGTGCAGTGGAATTTGTTCAATTTTTGGTGTGAATTTTTGTACTTAGTTGATTATTAGAGATAATTATTGAAGCTTACGACAAATCTGTTTCCGTGGCGAGTTATTCGTTCATATAGGAAAGGATCAAAACTACGCTCGACAGAGAAAAAGGAATCAATATGATGAATGAAAAGATAAAATGCAAAGAAAAATATTCCTCAGGAACATAATATGTGGTTGAACTGTACAGTTGTAGCATTTTTAGCAAAATTACCATTGAGTGCAGTGGTTCTCAAAACAATTTAATGGTATTTAAAGTGTAATAGTTGACATAGATTTTCGGATATTTAAGATGTCACCAAATCACAGATTAAAATTTAGTTTCTCCCAATTTATTCGTTTGTAAAAATAGTCTGAAGATAATTTGAAAAAAGTAAAATAATTTATGAAATTCATATTATTAATTGTCATTTGAATCATAGAAAAACAATCAACATCATAGTAATAGTTTAAACATTGGTATCCCTCTTTACCTATTACAAAGAAGGACAATTTGTTTTATTTTGTTTTATTATTGTGAAATTGATATCGTTATTAATATAAAAATCATTCGTATCATAATTGGGTAAAAATAATTTAGAATCTATCTTTTTTAGCCAGCATTTTTATCTGCTTCTAAAGATTAAATCATTCTTTTTATAATGGAGGTGTTCAAATCTGGTATGTTAGGGACAATTATGGTAAAATTAACCCGTTTTTTAATTTTTCAATGACATAATTATTTTGGATGATAATACATTTTCTCATTTGCTTTAAAATTCTCCTCCATTCTTTGAACATTTTGATCCTCTAGTATGCTGATGCCAAAGTGTAATTGTTATAGAAAGCACAATTATCTTTTTTATTATTTAAAGTGATTGATTGGAGTTTATGATAATATCCAAGACAGGTGTCCTTTTATAGTAATGGGAATCTTGAAAGCCCAACTTTTATGCGTTTCTACTCAAATCTCTGAAAAATTATTCCGTTGTGTAAATCCCGAGAAAATTAAGTGTTTCTCTAATTAGCCAAACAAAGAAAGTAAAAATGAAAGTGTGAAAGACAAAACGTTTGGATCTATTCTCAAAGTAGGAGGATCAGCATTTGTTAGATCTCAATGATCTCGACTCAAAGACAAATTACTTTGCAGATACTTTGGGGGGCTTTATTTGGATGACAATAAAATTGTCACTTTTAACAGAGCCTTATATATCTCTGGTTGCTTATTTAGCCCTTTTAATCAATTTACACAAGTTTATGTATTTAACAGTACTCATTGGCTTAGGGAATAATCATAGGATTATTTATTATTTAAGTGAAAAACGCACAGAGGTGAGGAAGTAAAATTGATCCATTAATTCAATATGAATTGAATCAATAGTCATATCTTTCAATGAGCTATTACACTGGGTAACACTACTTATATTTCTTTGAATGTTTTTAGTGATTCTAATTGACTTTAGCTCTTGATTCCAAAGATACCATTGAAAATTAAATAACATCGATATTTTGGAGATAAATGCAATTTTGTATATAAAGCTAACCATAAATTGCTGCGACAGTTCACTTTATTTACCATATTCACATTGTTCATGAATAGTAGCTGATAATATTTTGTCCTTGTATTCCTTTTTAAACTCACGAGAAAATGTGATTATAAGAGATAACATACTAAAAGTGCACTGAAGAACGTGCTTTCTTACTGTGAGTTCCTTGATCTTTAAGCACCAGTGACCATATATAGTACTCCATCATAGCAGTGTCTTATCTTCCTTGATATCTTTTCTCCATCATGTCTTTATAGAATTGCTCACTATGCTCCCTACTCACTTTAAAATTTGCATCAAAAAACTCCAAATGTGAAGGCAAAAAGTGCTCCTTTAGTGAGATTCTACATTTTAAATACTTATAACTTTCTAAAAGTTTTGCTACCAGCCGCTTGTAGTAGGAGTTATTATTTTTTTCCTAAGCAATCTATTAAATATATTTTAAAATGCAGACCACGCCTCACTTTCAACATCACTCATTGCATCCTCAAGTTGTACTGACTTCAGCATTTTCCGAACTTGCGGTGCAGTAAATATACAACCCTAGACTTTGGACTCTGATAGCTTTGGAAAGAGTAGACGAATCTCTTGTAATGCTTCTCCACCAGAATCTATTGCTTTTACAAACTATTTGAACAAAACAAGCTTTATATGAAGTGGAGGTAGCACAACTTTGGCAGGTTCTACAAGAGGCTGTATAATAATATTGAGTTTTCCGGGATGCGCGTCATCTCAAGGCTGCCCCTTAACCTTCTGGTAATGTTCATGATCAGCCATACTGTCTCATAGGCGAAGAAAACATGAATACTCGGTGTACCCACCCTGCAATACGAGTAAGAAGGCAAACATTTTAAAATCCCTCAAAACATCCTATTTAAAGTTAATATAGTTTACTTTATCGTGAAACGTTTTACATTGTCATATTTTTTCTTCATCTCTACCGCTTTGAAATTTTGGGTAAAACTATCTATGAAAAGTCGGCATTCTTGAGGGTTGTGATCAATACCAATAGCTGTAAGCATGCCACCATTAATATTTTTGCAAAAGCAGATGTCCTATGAATTCCTCATGGCGCTTCCTGTATACTGTTGATATGCAGTCCTCCCCTGACAGATTTCATTCATTAAGTCTGGATGCCAATAACCTATCTCCTGACTTAGGGACACCCAAGTCCCTAATGAGATCATCCAGTTCTCGTTGATTTGGAAAGTCTTGGTGGGTAATGATTCTTGGCTCAAACGTTTCATCCATTTCTTCATTGTCACAACCTTCAGACTCTCCTGAAGAAACCTCCCTCATACTCTCTTCCTGAAAAAAATATAGAAGGGATGCCTTTAATAGCTAGAGCATAAATATGGATTGCATGTGTAATCACATTCCAAGAAACCCTACCTAGATGTTTTTAATATTTCATTATTGATTCTGTTACAAAGAATATAGCTTACAAGTTGATATAATTTACTTACATTATCATCATGTAGCACAAGTGCAATAGAGAATGAAATGTTAGGATATGGAAGGAATTTTCTTCCGTTAACTTTTAAGTACTGTGATATGTCAATCATGCAAAAATAGCAATCATCGGGATGAGGTTTGACTCTCGCCAAACTCTTAGCACAGAAAATGGCATTGCTTTTCTTGCACCTATTAGCCATTCATCTAAATTTGATCGACAACTTCCACAAATCAAATTAGGGGCCAATGGTTTTCTTGGTCACCCATATTCCTTCTAAAGTACAGTCTATAAGCGAACCAGTACTTTGCACCTTTTACTATTGTATGTGATACATGGTTAGGTCCAACATAGAAACCACACGCAAAACAAAACGACGAATCTGATGAATTTCTGCCTCCTCTTGTAGCCATAATCGAGAAAGTCATTATTTATCAAATAAACCTGAAAAAGAAAATAAATAAATTAGCGACAAATGTTTGTGTGATTTACCCGTACCCCATACATTTGTTTATATTAGCATAATTTACAGAGAAAAATTAAGGAAATATGTGAAATCAGCACAAAATTTAGTATTAAAAACTATCCCCCAAAATATGAGAAAAAGTTTGGGGGAAAATTTGTTACCAAGTTTTATCTTTAATCTATGAACAAAGATGAATAACAGCCTCAAATTAAGACTCAATTTCACATATGAACGGCAACATGTATGAAGAAAAAGGGGGCTTTAATTATATTAGATGTTTTATGTCATCTACTAGAAAGAGTTTGCCTGGAATTATTTTTAAAATTCATCTTACCATCTATTTTGTTATCTTCTACCTACTAAGATGCGCATTGCTTCCCTATCAACAAAAAGTGAAGAAGAAATCATGTGGGACCAGATTTGATCAAAGCTGATTACCCACAGTCAAAGTTTCCACCCCAAAATTGGCATTTTTCTAGGTCACTTCATATTATCAAGAAGAAAAGTTTGGAATCGCTTTAATGGTTGATTGGTCAGTTCACTTCTGTGAAAGTTGGATTCGTCTTTTCCAACTTTTCCCATTAGGAGAGAAAAATAAATAGTAAAAAGTAAGAAAAAATCTAAAACCTAATTTTGGTTATGAATCTTTAAATTACCAGCAGTAATCTTTAATTTTATTACTCATTTTCTGTTTTATTCATGTGAGTAATATAGAGCAGAAAAGACAAAACAGGAAATGATAATGAAAATTCATTCTTTTTTCAAGCATAAATTTCCATCAAGAAATTCATTTGTTGTTTCTTGATATTTCCATTAAAATCGAAAATGTTCAGTAATTTAAAAACAACTAATCCCTTCAGCACATGGAATTTCTGTTTTGTATTTATAATTCATAAATTCCCTTTTGAGTGGTATATTGGATTGTTTCGTAAAAAAATTTAATTAATTTTAAAAAATGACGAGAAAATTATTTTAAATGCAGGAATAAACGAGTTTTATTAGATAAAACCAAATTAAATAACCTAAAAGGTTTGTATGATTTCATTTATAAGGAATTAAACATAAGAGATAGTTTATCTGATGTAAAACAAAAGGCCTTTTTTAGAAGTGGAGAGCATTTAACTCACTACAGAAAACCTTTATTTCTCTCACGAAATCTTTTATTTCTTTAGCTATAGAAAATTCTAGGATTCCAAAATTGTTGTACGATAACCTACAGGCACAAAGGGTCATGGAAATTTAAGAATTGAACTAAAGTTGTCATTAAATAAGCAATTTACTAGAAAAAGTAGAATATTCAGAATGATCGGAAGGCTAAGGTTATGCACGTTATTCATTCCCTTGTCTGCTATCGTCCACTTACTCTGCTTAATGAAACTGTTGCTCTTTATTCGGCCTGTGAGCTGTTCGTATATTTTCTTAACCAAGATGCCGTTTAAATTGGACCTATTAAATAGACGATCAAGCATTCAAAAATTTTTAAATTTAACTATAATGTTTGTCAGTAAATGAACAAAGCCGCTTATATAAGGCTGGTAAATAAACTGATAGGCCAAGGTTGATCTAAAAAATGAAGACCAATTGATTATCCAAATTTCGAAAAAGGAGCGTTTCAAGATAGCTGCCGTAGTTTCTTAAGAGACGAATGTGACCTACGCCATCAATTTCTCGAGGCCGAGTATGTGATGTCAGCCGGAGGGAGAAAATCTTCACGTTCACATACAGCTATCAAGCGATTACTCAGTCTGAAGTACAAGAATACTAGTCTTGTATTAGCCACTGAGCAGGTTACAAGGACACATGAAAAATGAAGACGAGTCCACTTCTATAACGAATGTAAGTTGATTTGGTTTGTATCCTATGGCAGGAGGTTCATCGCAGAGCAGTCGAATGATTGCCTGTTGAAGGCCAACAAAAGAGTAGGTACTTTTGCGGAGAAAGTGTTATAGTCTGGACGTGATTCCAGTGGAAGGTGCTGGGCCACTTGTGCGCTTATGGGGCTCAATAAATGCATATTTGTACAAGAAATTGCTACGACTACATGTTTTGCTCAATCTGCGAGCCACCGAAGCTCACCCTGCATTTTACAGTTAGTTGTTGAAGATCTTTCTCGAACGATGACAAATCACAAGAGTGAGCTGGCAAAAACAGAGTCTGTACTTAACTCCATTTGAAAATGTTTGGGCGAGACACGAAGCGAGGAAAAAAGTGAGTAATCCGAAAAGTGTTCAAGAAGTCTAGAAAATCCTTCAAGATGAATGGAGCGGGTTTACTGCGCAAGAGTGTCAACAGTTTGCTAGTTCTTGTGGCAGAGGTGGCAAAGCACTATCGAAAATAAATGCCTCCACACTAAATAATTACGTTTAACTTCTACGAATCTTTTTCACTAAAATTTAATCATTATTTTGCAATAGAAATTTGTTTGCACTGTCATTCAGTTCAAATTAATTTCTTATCTGCTGATAACATTCATTTAATGTATCCAAATTAAGCTAACCTTAATCCATACTTAGTTTATACCTGTATTTATAATACACTTATTTGGAATTTCTTTCTTGTGATGAAAGAAAAACTTGCCTTGATGCCGAATATTGGCAAATTGATTCAGAACCACTTGATAGACCACAACCGCAAGAACGCGTCAGAATTTGTTTTGTTCTTTATTCTCGATAAGTAGAGGGCTGTAGAATCGCATTATTACCACCGATGAGAAAGAGATAATTTTTAGAAATATTTTAAGGAACCAAAGCAGTGGATGCCACAAGGATAACAAGCAGGACCTCTCCTTATATTTCAACCTCAGATTGACACATAAGTTTGAAAAATTTCATTGTAATGAAAACTATGATTAATTTAAAGGCAATAAAATTAGGAATTTGCGAATACTTTCCTTCCAAATCTCTTGAATTCTATAAGATTGTCATCATGAGGCTTTTGGACTATCAAATGTAGAGTTTATGATTAGCTGATTAAATTAGAAAATAAACTATCTTTTGCAACATTTCTAAAATCTAATCTAAAAACTTTTATTACTCTTGGGATGACCTGATTAAAGGTTGAATATATAATAAATAGGAAACGGATAAAAGGATTACAAGTTAAAAAAAAAGAAATTGGGGGAAAAGTAAATATTCCATTTTTTGTAAAAGAGAATGCAAATGAGGGATATGGAAGCACCTTTGGTTATGGTGCCACGGTAAGGGGTTACCATGGTGACGGACAAATTATTATCGAAGCGAATGAGGTTTCAGTAATATAGTAGAAATGCGTGTAAATATTTGGTGTGAATATCTGGTGTACATGATCGTGTTAATTTGAATCATTTAATGGCAAAGATTCGGCAAAGGGATCAATTTAATTTAGAAGGTTTAACGCCCTCTTGCATCCCTTTTGGTGTCTATACACGCCTCACTCTTTCAGGCTTGAGTTGCAGCCTGGGTATTTTCCCCGCTACTCTATTCACTCCCATGCGCGGTGGTAGAGTGAGGGTGAAGATTTCTGTTATGATTTGTTGCACTAGAGTTGTAAAGAGTAATTTTGGGATTGGGGGAGAGCGGTGAAGGTAAATCTGAAACAAAAGAAGGAAGTCGGGGGATTTTAAATGACGGTAGGGGCAGTAGTAGGTTAGGTTCTCGGAAGTGTTTTGGTCGAAACTAAATTTAAGATTTAGTAGAATGATCTGGTTGGGGTTCTCAAAAGAGTTTGCGATGGAGTTTGAAAAGGCACCAAAATTAAAATGTTCCTTAGACTGATTGATATCTATGTACCCCGAAGAGGGATACCCTGGGTCCTGGTGCACATATTACGCCTAGTAACCAGAGGAGCTGCACGAACTTCCGGCCTGAGTGCAAATTTGGGAAGTTCTTTCATTATGTTAATTTAAACTCCCCCGGGGAAGTTCATGGTTCGGTTCCCCGTCGCCCCCACTCATCGCAACATTCTTATTTATTTACTCTTCTACTTTCCCCTCAACTTTTTATCTATCAGACATTGTTACCAGGGGGAACAGTTCTCACCCGGACGGATTTCAAATTAGGAACAGCCTGCCACGGCCGTCCACTATGATCACCGCCTTCCATTAGCCCAATAAGGAGGTTACACAGGCACCCTCCTTTAGGGCCAAAGCCCAATGACAAATTCGCCTGAATGGCGGGCCAGGCTGAAGAGATGATGCTTTACAAATACTTTAAGCTCCAACGCAGTATCCAAGTTGAAGAGATGATGCTTTACCAATATTTTAAGCTCGAACGCAGGATCCAAGTTGAAGAGATGATGCTTTAGATATATTTTAAGCTCGAACCCAGGGGTTTAGATTAAAGAGATGATGGTTGACAAATACTTTGGGCTCACATTCAGGAAATTTATTTTCCAAGGGAGACATCTTTTAACCTCCCAAGGCATTCGGATGCTATAGTATCTATCCCTCAGGCAACTCTTTGTTTTTTTCCTCAGACAATTGCCACAAAAGAAGCAAGTAGTGGGCAACGCCTGGCGCATGGCGATCCTCTTCCTACCGCGTTGCTAACTCATTAGGTGTTGGAGAAGACGAGATAAAACGTGACACTACTTCAACCGGGGGTGAGACTCCCGTTTAACCCTTATCCAGGCGACAAAGGAGATTCCCCTTTGCAATCACTGGAACATACTCGGTTAGCTTCTCCGTCCTGTCCTCTCTAAGGGTCCCGTCCAACATATTCATAACAGGAAGAGGTTCATTCCACTCCTATTTCTAAGAACTTGGTCGCGTTTGCCTCACCTCCTTTTTTGAAGTCGTCCATGGACGACTTCGTCTCTCCACCAGCTGCTGTATCCCCTTTCCTTTGACAGAGGACTGCCAAGAAAGCAGACGCTTTCCAGAATTCAGCGCTCCCAAAGCATTAATGTCAATCCCATTAAAAGGTCACGGGTTAGCGGGTATCGGAACCCGTCGAGTCGTACCACTTACTGTCCTGGAGGCATGCATTGTAAGCTTGAAGGGGTCCGGCGTGCATGGCCTCCATGTCTTCCAGGATGGCGATCGCTTCGCCGGCCCAAGACCACAGTACTGAAGGGTCTACAATTAGGCACTGTTACACATTATCGTATGGAATCACTTAGATGCCCCCATCTGAGCTAGAAATGTTTCAGGTTGTGACCCACCCACATATGGTAGGATATTCCATGGGAAAAAACGTGGGCCAGGTGCTAAACACCAAACCTGAGTCATCTGGTGTGCAAGCCTCTCATCAGGGAACTCAGTCCCCTGTCTATGAGGCACATCTTAACTTGTTGGTGGAATTTGGAAGCCAAGTCGTCTTGCATTCTGGATAAGGATTTTGCTGATGCGCGTCTTTTCGTCCTTGGGGCCCCTTTGAAGGATGAAGAAAAGCGTATTTAGTCCCTACCAACCTATCCAAAGAAGAAGAATAAAGGCAAGAAAAAGTCAATGAAGACAAGGGATTTTTTCTCCCTCCGCGGGGGCTACAAGTGATCGTGTATGACAGGTATCTTTGAAACATCATTACCGTAGGTTATAACCACCTAAGATAATTGAGCACCTCAACTCTTGTTGACATCATTAAATAGTTCCAAGAGTGGCCCAAAATTTGTCTGTAGTCGATTTAAGAGAGAAGAGGGTAGCTTTCTGAATTACATCAATTTGAAATTTATTTTAAATGTTATTATATTTTCTTAATCTTCCACGCAGAGGAATTGATTCAGCCACTATATATTTATCCTCAATCATATAGGTATTAAAAACATTTAATTTTAATGAGATATTTTAAATGCAATGTGGAAAACAAGCCATCCGTACCCATTTAAATATTCTAGAGCAAATTATTTAGCTGAATTTGTAGTTTTCATCCCTTTCCAGTAAACAAAATTAAGAATCTCTTCTTGTCCTTAATTATATATATACACCTATGGCCAAACGTATGAGGCCATCTTTTATTTTTGTCTCTAAACTACGAATTGTTATCTTATAACAGTATGGACGTATGCTACTATCATATTTGCATAAACAACACCATCCATTATGCTTCGGAGATCGGAGTTCTGTATATCGATATTTATTTCTGCCTTGTGTTTATGAGAATGGAAAAATATTCATAGAATATTCATTCTTTCTTGTAAGCTAATAAATAGAGAATAAATTTATTTGCCAATGAAATGAAAAACATTTAAATTATTCTCAATATACATAGAAATGTTTGTCTATTGAGATTATTTAAGTTCTGTAAATAACGCGGGTATTTTTTCGTCTAAAACATTGATGGCGTCAAGTTTGAGGGGGGAACAAGTCAAAAAGAAAACGTGGGATTTCTAAAAATGGTTAAACATGATGTGAAATGATTGAGCAAATAATATATACATATTTTTTTAATAGAACGGCGTATATTAACAAATTAAGTTCCTCAAAATACACTAGACATTAGAAATTACGAACTTATATTTATTTCTTAGTTTTTATCTCTTAAATCTCTTCGCAAGGAAGGGTTCCTATATCAACTGCTAGAGTAATGCTATTTTTTGCCACAGGAATAGATCAGAACAAAGGAACTCTCTGTTAATTTGTCGCTACTAATGAAACAAATGTAGAAAAAGTAAACAGTAAATTTAGTAACTAATGTACTTGGTTATGCATAAAAAGTTTCAAAAGAGAAAAAAAATATTCTTAGAAATATTTCTAAATATAATTTCCTAAGCGCTTTATTCCTATATTTTATTTCCAGATTAATAAATTTTAATGCAACATATACGACTATTTAATTTCATTAAGATAAATAACTTACATATTTTTTATTATAGGCTATATACGTTAATCAGATTTTACAGTTGTCACGTATGGTATAATTTAAGGTATAATTTTTATAATTTTGATAATTTTGAACAAGTTGTACATATATGTATATGTAAATAATAGCGCCCGCATTATTGCTGAGATCACCAGTGGTTATTTTCTTTATATGTACATATTCCTCTAAGTAATATTAAAGTAGTGATATTAATTGACTTTACAGCATGCTACTAGTACTATAAATCTGGTTACACCACCTCTGAGTGCCATCAAAATGCCTCATATGAAATATATGTATATTACTGTATCGATTCTTCAAATAGATATCGTGCCAGAAAAAAACACCCAGTCTCTGTTCTATAATAGTTCAAATTTATTCTGCGTCTGATCTTTCCTTATTCGTTGGAAAATGAAGGGAGATAAACATCAAAACTTATCTACTAAGTCATCTCAACCTAGTTATTCGTCGACAAATCAAATCTATTCGAATATGGCTTCTATTTTTCCGCCAACTACTCCGAAGAACATATCCAAATCATTAAGGCTTTTCTTATTGCGATTGAAAAAATTTGAGGAGTCTGGATTCATACTCTACAGTGGAAATGAATTATTTAAGCATAGTGTTTGACCAAAGTTCAGTAACGGTAATATTTCACCTCCTTTAGAGCAAACCATAGCTTACATGTTCAGAAACAACGTGAACTAAAAAATCTTGACCTTGTATAGTAAACCAGAAAGTTGTAAGCTAACAACACACACTTTCTTTTATCATGGTTAATCTACTAAACCCAAAACTCTTCCCAGTCTTTCATGACGACGTAGTAAACTGGTTAACACTTTCTATCAAACAATAATCTTATTTGAATAAGGAAAGGATATCCCAATTTATCCAGCTCAAACATAAAATTATTGCATAGCCAAATTTAAATTTATATTGAATATCCACTTAAAACGGCCCTCGCCTTTCAGATCCGTGCCAGTAAACTAACCAAGGTTCTGATGGCAATGAATCTTTATTAAAAGAATTATACGACCAGATATTGCACTTTCTATGCTGCCATTCTTTTAGCCGAAATTAATTACAGTTGAAAATTAATTAAATCTCATTGACGTGGGCAAATCTCATTTAATTTTGCACATTCCAAATATGTGAGATTGTATGGCTCTTCCATTTGAATCTACGATCTTTCAACAAAGATTCCGAGTTGTTTGCATATTTAGCCTAACTGGGTGTGTACAGTGATAGAAAAATCTTACCGAGACATAAATCAAAAAATGTAGTTATTCTTCTGCTATTAACTGTTATACCTTTACCCTTCCGAGAAACAAATGTAGATAGATCTCTTGATATATCAAGTATCTGAGGAGATGTATTATTCTATTTAAACTTTGGTGAATAAATGGAAACAGTTCAAACAATATAATTTATTCTCTAAGTTAGTTTCTGTGATCTTCTCCCAACAAAATAGAAGTGTATTGATGCTTAATAAATTTAACCCCTAAGGTTTTTAAGTAAAAACCTTTAATTTTTTCTTCGAGTGCATTTTTATCCAAGACTTGTCCTGCGATTCTAAATATTAAAATACTTGATGGAAAAATATAGTGCGAGTTGGCCGATGAGGCTGTAGCTCAAAAGAAGGACCATTCAGCGTCTCTTGCAATAAACCTTTAATGTGTGGTCATGGATTGTCTTGCAGAAATTCATCATCATAGCGTTTTACCATCACTGGACGCGTTCGAATAACTTGATTTGAGCAGTTTGTAAGTACTTCACTGTTTTTTTTGTAGACGATCGGATTCGCAAAGAAAGTTTCTTTAAAACGGAAAATTAACTTCAACAGGTATTTATTAAAAGCTTTCAAAATTGATTTAAGAGTCTTAGTTAAAATTTTATTTTGTTGACAAATTATCTCAGAAACGACTGGAAGCCCTTTTGTAGGATAAATTTTGTAAATTAAAATGTGCTGCCATTTATAAGAGTTTGTTAAAAATAATGCATAAAGTTTCTTGAATATCTTTTATAAAGTTACCTTTACTGTTTGTATAACTTTTGAGATCTTAAACGTGACTAGTTTAAGCGAGTGACACCTGTCCGGTAAGCACAGCCGCCATGAAAGTCTCTTTAATATTTCCTACAATGAAATCTTCTCCTCTAATCTTCCTAACAGTCAACTCTTGCAGTTTCACCGTATCGGTGGCTTCTTAAATATTCACATATTTAATCCTTCAAGAGCTTATCTTGATTTGATTCATGTCACAAATTTGCTCCCTTTAATCTCGTCGTAGAATTGCTCAAAGTCTGGTCCAATAATTATTCTAGTCCTTGATCTGGACACACTGCTTTTGTTTTAGTCGGTGGTATTGACCCTATGACTCAATCCTACGATCATATATATAAAAATATATTGGTAGGCTTTAATTTCTAATAAACGTTCAAAAGCTGGTTAGAGATGTGTTGTGCCGTAGACAGGATTCTCACTATAAAGTCACACTGGTTACTGGGGGGGGAGGTTTGTGATTGTTGAATTCTAAGAGTGCAAAATACCGGTTGAATGAATTAACCAAAGGAATGCTTAATTAAAGTCTTGCCAAAGGTACGTCAAAAGGGAGGAGCCACAAATAAACACACGTACTCAAAATAAACTTTACTTTACACAAATATAATAATTAGCAAAAGTTCACAGGCAATATTAATGATTAAATATTAAACACTGACGTTAAGCGTCTAGATGTATAATAACTCAATGGGAGTATCAATCACAGGTAATTTAAGAATAGAGGGACACTGTGTTTACAGATTACTATTAATTGATGGATTGGAGAGACGACTACTCGGGTCCAGACGGGGTGGTTCGGGTGACGTTAACACGATTCTCGGTGAGAAGGATGGATAAGACGACGAGTTCGGGGCTGCTGGCTGCAGTTCCAGTTAGTTTACTCCTAACTGGATGTGATACTAACAAATAGTAACTTCCAGTAACTATTTGGATGTT
This sequence comes from Ceratothoa steindachneri, assembly GCA_963969495.1. NCBI lineage: Eukaryota > Metazoa > Arthropoda > Malacostraca > Isopoda > Cymothoidae > Ceratothoa > Ceratothoa steindachneri. The sequence continues at coordinate 149,940,260 of OZ018317.1, read as the reverse complement.
TCTTTTCTTTCCTCAAGTTACGCTGAGCAACAGAGCGTATTCTTCTAGTCACAGACTCTGCGGGGCATGATTTACTTCCAGGAACACTTTGAGACAGTGACCAGGTTGACTCGACGGCACGTTGATAGTGGATTCGTTATGGCAACGACTCTCGTTCAACGTGAGGATTACGCGAGTAGATTTGGAACACTGCTGTGGAAAGGGGAAACGGCGATGTTATTTATATCGCGGATTGTGGGAAATCGAGAGAGAGATTCACTTCACGACAATTCGCTTATCGCAACGCCTTCTGGACATTCTCCTTGCTATTATAAATTAGGTAAATAAGATTTAAGCTTCTCTGAGAGATAGGCGTTCTTTCGTCCGACTTCCTGTCGACAGCTGGAGGAAGGGTGGTGGGAGAGAGAGAGGAGACGAAGGTCAACTCAAACGACCAATTTCTTTCGTTCCCACGATTGTCTGGCGGCATGTGAGTATGTACGTTCCATATCCTAACACGCCTACCTATTTCGAGGAAAATTATTTTGCCATGAAAAAGAAATAATGTGAAAATTAACTTCACCAGGGGAATTTGTTATTATCCCCCTTGACTCGAACAATTGAGTCGTTAAGTTTTATCAAAACCCTTAGGAATTTACCTTAGTTTTTAATGGCTAAAAAATACTACTGCTACATCAGTTTCTCTAATTTACATATACAAAACAAAACAAAACACATACGGAGTACAGGCAAGAAATAATTATTAATACTAAGATAAACACACTAAAAAATAAATAATTGACTATTAATCCCTATCTGCAATTGGGTTTCTCGAGAGGCTGTCTGCGAGTACATTGTCAGACCCTTTTAAATACCTGATTTCATAACGGTACTACGCTAGCAATAATAAGTAGCAATAAGTAGGCTAACAGGCTATGATCAGTCTATATGAGGAATGGACGACCTACCAGATACATCCTAAATTTTGTAATCCCCAAAACAATCGCTAGAGCTTCTAATTCTACCGTAGCGTATGCCCTTTAGCGAGCTGTCCGTCAGCGACTCGCATAGCTTATAGGAGCGGATTCTTGGTCCTCGTCGTATTGGAGTAATACGCAGCCAATACCCAGTTGGGAGGCATCTGTCCTTACGCCAAATTTCTCGCGTGGGTTCGGCAATTTTAACATTGGGGCGCAGACTAGCTTCTTTTTGCGTTATTCAAAGTGCGCTTCGGCGTCGGGGTTTGACTGGAGGGGGTCCAGGAGTTTCCTTTTTAGCAGATCGTTTAGAAGAGCTGCTACATGGGCAAATTTGAGTACGAAGCGGCGGTAAAATGACGCAGCACCGAGGAATGACAATAATTGCTTCTTGGTGCGCGGTAGGGGCATATTTACAATAGCCTTTACCTTCTCTTTCTGTGGGGCCATATTACTTTCGCCTATTTTAAATCTAAGGTATTCTATGGATTTATAAGAAAAACGGCATTTTGAGGGTTTAATAGTTAAGTCATGATGCCTTAAGCGTTCTAAAATCGGGCGGAGGGACAAGATATGGTCGTTCCATGAACGTGTAGCCACATACACGTTATCAAAATAAAAAGAAATGTTTTTTAAACTGTCTATTACACGGCGCATTATGCGGTTGTAGCTACTGCAGGCAGTGACTAGGCTGAAAGGGAGACGAGTGAATTCTATTAAACCTTTGTCTGTAGGAAAGGCTGTTAGTTTCCTCGCTGATGCCTTTAGGGGGATCTGATAATAGGCCTTACATAGGTCTATCTCACTGATGTAGGCGGCTCCTTCGAAGAGATGTAAATTTTGGTCGATTAGGGGAAGAGGCTCAGCGTCGAACACGGTGACGATGTTTAACTTCCGAAAATTGACGCACATCCTAAAGGACTGGTCTGGCTTGGGGACCATGACTATTGGGAAACATTAGTCGGACGTAGATGGCTCGATAATCCCTAATTGCAAAAGATTGACCCCTTCCTCATTGAAAGCGTCTCTTAGGTGCACTGGTACGGGATAGGACTTACATCGCACAGGTTCGAGCGTAGTGAGGGCGATATCATATCAGAACTGAGTCGAGCATCCTGGGGACTCGGAAATGAAGTCACTAAATTCTTCCAAAAGTGCCATCATTTGGTTCCTTTGGGCAGGGGTGAGGTCGGAGTTTACATCCAACTCGAGAAAGGTTCTTTTATGGGGGGCAGCTTGGACGGGAGGATAGGGATGGAACAATCTTCGCTTGACTTTGGGCAAATCGAATTAACAATATTTAGGGGGTTGTTTGGGTGGATGGCGTCAATTACCCTTTCTTCGTCGAAGGCGACTATATTGTTTTTTTTACAGGCCCGTCTATGATACCTTTTTAGCATGTTTATGTGATAATACTTATCACCTGCGGTGTCTGTATAACGTAATCGACCGATCCATGCGTTTTCTGAATGGGGTAGGGGCCTTTTCATTGGGATAGAAGTTTATGGGAATCCGAGGGAAGTAAGAGTAGAACTTTAACTCTGGGTTTTAATTTTCTGTGTTTGGCCTTTAAATCAAAGTATGTCCGATACTTTCCATATTAATTTCGGAATTTCTGACTGCTATGTCAGAACACCTTTTTAATCGTGCCCTTATTTCAATGACGAAGGAATAAGTGTTCTTTAATTCTGGACACAAACGGGAATTTGTCCATAACTCCTTCAAAATACTGAGGGGCCCGTGCACGTTTCTCCCGTACAAGAGCTCAAATGATGAAAATCCGATGGTCCTATGGGGAATTTCGCGGCATGCGAATAACGCAACTAGCAAATATCGGTGCCATTCTTGAGGTTGTTCTATGCAAAGCTTCTTGAGAACGGTTTTAAGTTCGCATTGAACTTTTCGCACATGCCATTCGCGCTTGGATGGAAGGAAGTGGTAAAAATAGGTTTGATTTGGAGCGGCGTGTTCACGTGTTCCATGAACTCCGAGTTAAACTGGCGGCCACTATCTGACAAGAATTCTTTAGGCAATCCTACTCGAAAAAAATGGAAATAAGGGCTTCAGAGCAAGAGATACTATCGAGCCTTTTTAGAGCGGCAGCGATGGGAATCGGGTAGCGCAGTCTACCAGGGTTAGTACATGCGTATGACCTTCGGTGGAAGGGGGTGGATTGGTTCGATGAGGTCGATGATGACTCTCGAGAAGGGCTTCGAAATGACTGGGGTTTTTTGCAGGGGAGCTGGGGCTATTCGACCTTTTGCAGTGGTTTTCTGGCACAAGTCGCACGTTTTGCAGAATTCTTCAATATCTTTGGCGGCACCGGGCCAAAAAAAGTATTTAAATACTCGCTGAAAAATCTTGTTATGACCGAAATGACCAGCCATGGTACTTTCATGTGCTACTCGCAGGATTTGGTCTACATGTGTTCGCGGAATACACATGACCTTGGAAGGTGGGTTCGACTCATCTCGTGAGGGGCGAAATAGAAGAGAGTCGTTAATGATGTACCTAATGGGTCGGTTCCCTCGACGGATCACCTCTTCGTTCTTTCGGGCTTTTTGCCAAAGGGATTGAAGTAAAGGGCTGCTCTGCAGAGCTCTAAAGAATTGTGCATTACTTGTTGGGACCTCTAAAGGGGCCTCTGGGGTGAACAGGCGCGTCGGGGTAGAGGCCTCGCGGCTAGCTTGCGCTCGAGTGACGACAGCTTGAGCAACTTTACTCGGGGAGAGTAGTGCGGTCTGGCCAATGAACACCGAGCAAAATTTGATGGGGGCTGCCATTACGTCGGCCCAACCAGTGAAATATTCACACTGCACAGGGCATCGGATTACCGGGAATCTATTTTCTCGACTTAAGAAGTCGTTTACAATTGCGTACTTCTTATGTTGGGGGTCAACAAGGAGGAGCAATTTGTCCGACACCACAATGCATGTGCACCCGGTGTCTCTGACGGGGGTAGACACTTTACAGCCATTGATTGAGCCGGTTTCGAAATTTTTTCCTCCGGGGGAACTCTTGTTGAACAGGAAGTTCACTTGAAATTCATTTGGGGATGGAGACGAGGGGGAGGACGTAAGCGCGGCCGGCTGTTCCGGGGGGAGGGTAGCAGTTACTTGGTGGACTTGTTGGCTCTGGGTGGGACGTAACCTGGAATTCTGTACACATTGGGCCTAATAATGGCCGGGGGAACCGCAGGAGTTGCATATAACCTGCTTATTCTAGTGCTGGTTATTGTAGAGGGTATTGAAGACTGGGGGTCTTCGTGAGTTACAAAAGGCTTATTCTTTAACTTGAACGGGGCTGTGGTCTTCATCAATGTAGGGGGTTTCCTTTGTTGGGACTTCCATTGACTAAATTATATTCTTCGGGGACGGGGGACTATTCTTCCGGGTATCCTGTCGGTATAGGCGATGATTTGTCGCATGGAGATCAGCTTCTTCGAGGCATTCTTGAAAGGTAGACGCTCGGCGGTCTTGCACGAATGCTCGGATCTCCTGGGGAAGGGGGACATAAAGTCATTCAGGGCCTCATACTCTGATTCAACTTTAGAGGATTCTAACCATTACTGGAGGTGTAGCTTCAGGATATATCCCAAATTTCAGTAAGTTTGACCGGGCTGGATTTTAGCCGATCTAAACTTAGCGTAGTAGAACTGAGGGTTCAAATTGAAGGCGGATTGCAATTCGGCCTTCAAGGTGCTAAAGTCTATTGTAGCTTCATGTGGTAACGAGATGAAAATTTCTCTTAAGTGCGGACTGAGCAATGGGAGCAATCTACTTACTCCTTCGGATTCTATGGCCCATCCGTTTACCTCGAAGATCTTTTAAAAATGTGTCAAGTATAAGCACAAATCTTCTTCGTCTTTATAAAGGGGAAGTTTCTTAGCGGGGGCCTGGGGTTGATGATCACGGGATCCAACAGAACTGACTTCAACTTGGTCTCTGCTAAATTCCCTTTTATGTTTTCGAATCCTTTCTCTTTCTTCAAATTCTAACGCTTCTTTTCTTCTCCTTTCTTCCAATTCTTCTTTTCTTTCTTCCATTTCACGTGCTTTTCCTTCTCGTTGTTCGCTTTAGACGAATTCTTTTAGTTCTTGTCCTGTGAGACCGAGAGCTTGTCCTTGCTTGACGAAAACATCGAACGATTGTAAAGCCATTGCTGCTCTTGCTGACGCAACTGGTGACTCCCTAAAGAACTTACGCACCTGGTAAGAGAACTAGAAGCTGCCATTGTTCCTAACCGATACAATCTAATAATTAACCCCCAAAATAATAAATATTTTCCTAGCTTTGTTTCTGCTATCTGGAAAGGGTTATTAATGATAATTATTTATATTCCTTCAGGGAATAGACTCTAATTATTAAAATTTACGTTAGTTTATTTCGGCTTCTTTGGACGTTTCAAGTTTTAGGGTATATGAGTTCGCCTCCTCCAAGTTTAAACCCTTAAAGCTGACACCACTTTTATATATGTCGTAGAATTGCTCATAGTCTGGTCCAATAATTATTCTAGTCCTTGATCTGGACACACCGCTTTTGTTTTAGTCGGTGGTATTGACCCTATGACTCAATCCTACGATCATATATATATATATATATATATATATATATATATATATATATATTTATATTGGTAGACTTTAATTCCTGCTGAACGTGCGAAAGCTGGTTAGAGGCGGGTTGTGCCGGAGCCAGGATTCTCACTATAGAAAGTCCCACTTGTTACTGAGGGGGAGGTTTGTGATTGTTGAATTCTAAGAGTGCAAAATACAGGTTGAATGAATTAGCCGAAGGGATGCTTAATTGAAGTCTTGCTAAGTGTATGTCAAAAGGGAGGAGCCACAAATAAACACACGTACTCAAAATTAACTTTACTTTACACAAACATAATAATTAGCAATAGTTAACAGGCAAAATTTAGGATTAAATATTAAACACTGACGTTGAGCGTCTAGATGTATAATAACTCAATGGGAGTATCAATCACGGTTGATTAATTAGGTAATTTAAGAATAGAGAGACACTGGGTTTACAGATTACCATTAATTGATGGATTGGAGAGACGACTACTCGGGTCCAGACGGGGTGTTTCGGGTGGCGATAAACGAGTTCACGGGGAGAACGAGGAATAAGACGACGGGTTTGGGCTGCTGGCTGCAGTTCCGGTTAGTTCACTCCTAACTGGATGTGACACTAACAAATAGTACCTAAAAAGTAATTATTTGGATGTTCCTCTTCTTACTCAAGTTACGTTGAGCAACAGAGCGTACTTTTCTAGTCACAGACTCTGCGGGGCGAAATTTACTTCCAAGAACACTTTGAGACAGCGACCAGGTTGACTCGTGGCGCGTTGGTAGTCGATACGTTACGACAATGACTCTCGTTCAACGTGAGGATTACGCGAGTAGATTTGGAACACTGCTGTGGAAAGGTAAACGGCGATGTTATTTATATCGCGGATTGTGGAAAATCGAAAGAGAGATCGCATTCACGACAATTCGCTTATCGCAACCCCTTCTTGGCAATCTTTAAGCTATCATAAAGAAGCCTAGTAAGATTTAAGCTTCTTTAAGAGATAGGCGTTCTTTCGTCCAACTTCCTCTCGCCAGTTAGGGCAAGAAAGGGTGAGAGAGAGAAGAGACGAAGGTCAACTCGAACGACAAATTTCTTTTGTTCCCACGATTGTCTGACGGCATGTGAGTATGTACGTTCCATATTCTCACAAATCTATTATTTATATTAAGATTATATCCAAACCTCCACCAGTATCCAAGATATAAAAAAAAACTGAAGTATCAAAACAACGATACTTTAAATTGGTTACACACAATTATTAGAGTCGCAAAATTATTTTAAGATCTTTTCCTTTGCAAATCACAAAATTATTGTCAATAAGCTTAATAAAGAACAAAGTCAGTTGCATTAGAAATTTACGTTCATATCCAATCTGAACAACCAGGAACATTTAGTCGAATTTGATAGCTTTCTTTCACTCCAATCACCTAAAGAAATAGAGTTACTCGCGGATATTTCCAGGACCCTTTTTTATTTCGAATTTGAATTAATGGAAATTCTCTTTGCTCCACTTTAAGAAATTTTCTACAGATTTCTGATGATATCCCTGAATCATGACACAAAATAATCAGCGCTCGCTAATTGCTTCTCAATAAGAAATTAGTACTCTATAAATTTCATGGTGTTTGAAGAGAGGTCGAAGTATAGTACCACACCCACTCGCAAACACACATCAATAACTTGTTCTAGACTCAGAAAACGATTCTTTCATCTTTTACCTTTGAAGCCAAATCTCATCCTATTAAATGACTTTTGCATGGCAATCCCTTGGTACTACACAACCTGCAACCTCATTACTACCAAATTACTCTCTTCAACTCTCTCGTTTCCTCATTATCTCACGATTGAATGTCCCAGTCTTGGTGATCTTCGCCCACATTGCTTGTGTTGTGATTGAGAGGAGGCGGGCCTCTTCCTGACGTCGGAGTGCCATTTCTTCTTCTTCTTGCCTTTGTTTGTTTCATATTTTTTGTGTTTTATGTTTAGTTTTTTTTTGTTTTTTTTTCTTTGTATTATTGGGTTTTTGTGAATTTTAAAGTAGCCTATTAAGTACTCGATAGCAACCGCCAGACGGGTGCTGTTAGAAAAATTCTTATCTTACGATCAAATTCTTCTAAATTTTCAATCACGGTGTTCACCACTTTGTTAAAAAGCATCAAACTCCACTCCTCTCCACACATACGTAGACAAACCACTTCTCCTTTGCTTAAAATTTAAACCTCACTTAATTTCTTAAAAATCCATCTCAACATTCTTATATATATCGACATTTCCCTATTTGGGTCATCTCTCACTTTACTTTATTTCCACTCCTACACTCCCTACCTCTCTTATCAGTGGTGCACTATCCCTAGGAGGGTTACTACGTCCCCAGGACGCATCCACGGGTCCTTGGGGTCGGAGATGTTGAGGCTATTGCGTGCATCTCTCAGGTTCGAGCAGTTAAGAAGAAGGTGTGTGAAACTGTAAGTGTGTTGGTTGCATCTGGTTCATCTTAATGATGGGGTGAGGTTTGTTCTGTGTTTGCACTTTTGGACTAATGCTTAGTGGCCTGATCTTAGATCGGACATGATGGATGTGTGTCGCCAGTGTAATGGTTTCTTTGCTTGGTTTATTTAATGGAAGGGGTTGGCGTCACTTGGGTTATTTTTAGGTTGCAGAACATTCAGATCTTTGTAGGGGAGGCTGGTGTGGATGTGGTTTATTAGGCTGTGCTTTGGTGGTGGGGGGTTATGTTACGAAAGTTTAAAGTAGAGTGCTTTAGATTTCTCGTTAAGTCTAGGAGGTGGTGGATTCATTTTTAACTGGTGGTTTAGAAAGAGTGGGTTCAGTGCTCTGCTAAGGTGTTGGGCTCCAATTATGTCCAAAAGAAAGTTAAGTGAAAGTATTTTTTCAGCGTGTAGGTGAGGAGGTGGCGTGTTTTGATTGCATCGCGTGATGACTCAGATTACTTTTTTTCGGAGTGGTTTGCACGGGATTTGGCGAAGGTTGGGTGCCATATTGTCGCTGGAAGTTTGAGGGTGGTGCAGATGAATTCATTTTATGTGTGGTGTGGGTCTTCTGTTCTTCGAATGGGCTGTTTGCTAGCCTTTTTGTGTTGGCTTTTTTATGGCTTTGTTATGATGTTGGTGACGTGAGGATTAAATGGCATGTGCATGTCTTGTCTGATTCCCAGGTGAGGTCGAGTTTTGTTTAAGGAAAATTGTCGTCCATTGACATTGATTTTGTGGTGTTTAGGTGGTTCGTTGTGATCTGGTGTGAAGAGTGTTATGATTGATTTGAAGACTAAGAATGTGATTTAAGTGTTTTCTGAGCAAGCGTTCCAATTTGTTTATATAGCTTTGGAGAGCTCTGCTTGCTGTGCGTAATGAAGGGTGTTATGCAGTGATTGAGATGTCATGCGTGTTGGTGTGAGTTTTGATGTTAGGGAATTGTGTTTTTTGTATCTCTGGGTGAGAGTATGGCTCTTTGGGGGAGGCCAGTTTGGAGTGGCTAGGTGATTTGTGTATCACTTGCTCTTCTCTGCCAAAACTGTAATTTCTTAGCCTTTTTTCAATGTTGGTCAGGGTATTCAAGAATTTTTTCGCGAATGTATGTGTTGGTAGTCTCAAATACTTGGATTAGATCTATGGCAGCGAGGAAGATGCGTGGAGAGAGGAGAGGTGCCTGTCGAAGCATTCGATTATCTGTTGTCTAAGGGCAATGAGGAAGTACGTTGTTTAAGTGCTTCTTATGGAAACTGTTTTGTGTTCGAGAGAGGGTAGTATTTTAACTTATTCCTTTGTCTATTTGTTTTTCCAAGATTTTTGATAGTGTTTCCCGTTGAGAGGGTGGGACTGTCTGAGTTGAGTTGGGCTTTTTTAGAGATTGAGGCGATTGTTTTTAGCCAGTATTGGTTGAATATTTGTTTAATGTATATGGTAGAGATGTCTGGCCCGTGGCTTTTGAGCTTTTGAGCTTTGGGGAATGAGGCTGGCTGTTTTGATGTTATGTTTTCATTTCCCTGTAGATTTTTCCGTTTAAAATGTAAGAGGAAAGGAAGGTAATGCTGTAATAGTGTTTTCCGGTGCTATGGTAGTGTTGTTTAAGTGTTGCCATTGGATTGTTTAGGGTTACTAGTCATTCTGGTTGTGGTGATGTGTGAATTTTCTTTACGGTTCTTCAGAGTTAAGTTTTGGTTCTCTTATGGCTTATTGTAATTATGTATTAGTTCCTCTATTCAGATATTTAGTTGTATATTAGGTTAGTGATTGATTTATTTTAGGTTGTTGGATATGTTGTAACTCTTGTTGTGTGCTGCTCTTTGTTTTAAACTAGTTACAAACAATTTCTTTGATTTCATTAAAACGTTTTTTAGAAACAGCCTCATTATTCAATCACTTTTTGATAGTAATAATATATTGTTCTTTCCTAATGCAATTAATTGATTGTTTTATTAAAGAAGAGACATTTGTTTGGCACTCTTCAGAGCTACAAACGTTTCTAAAAGACCTGTTTATCAACTCCGGCAGATCTTTGCACACACCAGAACCAAATATAGAATAACATAATTACACATAAAGCACAGAAGAAAAAGAAGACAGAGAGCTGGTCAGAACATTTTGTAATGTTTAGGATGCTATAGCTATTAAAAAAACCCTTGAAAGTAATTCTGGACTGAGTGGGGCCCCAATCTAATACCAGGTAATTATTATTATTTCGGTATGCATTTAAGGCAGGATGAATAGGGTTGCTTGGATAGTCGTCATTTGATCTAAAAAGCCACTCACAGGAAAGCAATCAGATTTGCAATGAGTGGCAATGATGCACACATACTGAACTTTGATAATGATGATGATTATTAAATTATAAAGAAGAATGTGCAGAAAGAAGCAAATTTTGATTCAAAATTAACCAAGATTTTAGAATTAATTCTGTTTTGCAGCTTTAGTTGTGATAGTTGTTGTCCGGAGCATAAGTTTTACCATCTCTGTCCTTTCTTTTGAATCATTTAACATGTTGCCTTTACATATGATAGCGATGGCACACGGAACTCAAATCCATTCGGCAAATAACCACCCCAAATGTAGTTTAACTTTGATAAATTGGCGGCGGTGTGTAAACCATCGGCTGAAGGCTTACATGAGAGAACGAACAACAAAGTCGTTTCTCTCCAGTCACATATACACCACGACACATTTAACATGGCCTATCATATACCAAAGAATCTATCATCAGGTAACATCAAAATATAACCCCTAAAATGTGTTTCCTATTAGCCAGAATTACCGAAGACAAGGGTGGAGAACCTGGGGCTTAAAGACCACATCTGGCTTTCCTGGCCATTAATTGCGTCCTCTGAATAAATCTAAATTTTGAAGATCAAATCATTTTATTTTCTCATATTAAAAGTACTCGCATTAAAGGCATTAAAATGTTAGTTAACTTCAGAATTGATAATTTATTTTAAAGTTTTAAGCTGATAGATAGTCAGGATAGATATTCAGGTAAAAAGGTTCTAACATGAGTGATGATTGCATCCTAAATTCGGGGGTGGTTAGGTGCAAAGTGTTCAGGGGCGAGAAAACAATATCAGCAGAATTGCTAATTTATTTTAAAGTTTTAAGCTGATAGATAGTCAGGATAGATATTCAGGTAAAAAAGGTTCTAACATGAGTGATGATTGCATCCTAAATTCGGGGGTGGTTAGGTGCAAAGTGTTCAGGGGCGAGAAAACAATATCATCAAAGGAGACTCGGCAAGATTTCATAGTCATATTGACCAATAAGTTGCCCTATTTATGGACACAGATAAAGCTTCACTAGCGGGTCTTTTAATTAATTAATTAACCAGGCAATGGCTTCGCCACTCCCCCCCCCCTCCTACGGGGATATATTGCGCTTCGCTACTAAGATTAAAATTTAAAATAAAAAAAACAGCCATGGTTAAATTTTTATAATTTTTCTGAACTTCACCAATTATAATATTTTTAAAAGGGAACTCTAAACTTAATTTCACCCTTTTCAAAAAATCAAGTTGCTTAAAATATAGAGCTATTGAAGATAAAATAAAAAGTAGCCTTGCTTAAATTTTGATAAATTTTCTGAACTTCACCAATTGTAATTTTTTTTCTTTTAAAACATACTAAAGCATTGGATGTTCATATTTTTTCTGAACCTAACCATTTTGTATTTTCAAACTCTAAAGAAATTCATAGAAATTACCTTGATAAAAATTTAAAATATACTTACATAAGTCATAACCAAACTAAGATGAAATTATTATCCAAATACTCAAAAATATCCCCTTCTTAAATTATAGAGTTAGAGGTGATGATGAAGTGATGATTATAAATATTATTTACCCAGCCTTCCCAAACTAGGGCTCAACCAATCTCTTTAACCCTTCATATTTATTTTAGTGGTACCGTCAAAATTGCAGAGTAGCCAAAGTTTATCCTAATATTATATTCTAGTTCACTCTAGGAGTGCAATCACTTTCGTTTTGCGGTGGACATAACTTTAGATGCAGTAATATAGTGAAGTTGATTAAATTTTGGATGGTTCCATTATGATCGAGACTTAAACAGTTGTACAAATTTCAGTCCTATAAATGGTTGGGGTCGATAGGTTTATCCTTATTAATCGGAGTGTTTTATTTCACTTGTGCATCATAGCGAATCGCCCTAGGCTAGTCGTTCAGACTATCATGCTTCTTCTTCCTAGAGCAGTTGGTTGTAGAAATACACTCCAATTATTAATTATATTTATTTACAAAGTCATGTAGTAAATTTTATTGGTTGCTCAAGCCTCAAGTAGCTGTAGCTCGAGTGAATGTAGAGCTTGGAGATTGGCCGTGTGAGGCTAACATTTGGCGTTGAGCGAGAGAGTGAATTAAGCGAATGGCGAAGGAATGACAATACAATAAGATTCGCATCTCTTTTCAGTGACACTAAATAGGCCGAAATGGCTTGAGGTTGCCAGGTATCGCTATGGTGGGATTGCCAATGGTCCTGGCTGCGCCATTCCTTCTTTACTGTTTTTATTTTAGGTATTTTTTCTTTCTTTTTGTATGTTTTTTTTAATTTAGCTAATAATAGGCTAAATATAATTACGAAAGATCATGCCTTTATTGGCAGTCGCTCGATAGATAGCCCCGCCCTCAATATATTTTGGTTTGTTGCCGATTTCTTAATTTTGTAAGACTCGTTTGAATTAGCCACTGGACTTTGAGCATATAGATATATCTAAGGTACAAAACTTGAAGCAAATATCTAAAAAATATTGAATCGTACATGTATTTGTTTGAAGTAAAAGTGATTATTTAAATTTAAATTTGTTTTAACGTTTGACAGTTGTTTGCTAAAAAATATCTTTTGTATCGTGTTTCATTGCAAAACTTATGGGGATCGGGTGGAGTTTTGTTAAGCCATCAGAGAGAAGGGAAATATTTTCCACAATCACTTCTTGGCTTGTTCCTGGCATCAGTTTCTCAAATATAACTCGCTCCATTTGCTATAGTTCCATACGAAGTTGACGACCAAATAAATTAATTTGAATTCAATCTATATGATTTCTTAGCCGTCTCTTTTTTTATTTTGGGGCTTTAAACATCTGTGTTCTCATTAATCCATTTTTTTACATCTGGGGTTCAACGAGGGCTAGAAATTAACTATATTGTATAGAAAAGAAATTTTATTAGTTAAACTTTAGTTGAAGGAACAATTGATAATGTTTTTAGTCATAATGAGTGAAATAATATTTTGATATAACAATCGTTGATCAAACATTTTTGGTTTTATTTTTCTGCTTTGGAAAGGAATGAATTCTACCTAGTAACAGAAATTTTGCAATAGGAAAAAGATTCAGTTTATTTCATCTACAAATTATATAACCCTAAAACCAGTAAAAAGAAACTCCATCTTTAGAATTGTTTTCATGGCGTCAGCCTTGGCTAGAAACAAATATTACTATTACTTGGTGAAATCTATTTCCTTTTAGAGGTTTCTCGATGGGAGATAAAAATTTAGTGTTTTCAATCACTCAAGGGAATTTTTCGTTTAGGCTCGTTTATTTTGCCTGCAAGTGCTATTCATACTTCAGAGGCCATTAATTGAAAGAGAGGAGAGAAAGAGAAAAAGAAATTAACGGTAAATAAGGTAAAAAAAACAGAGCATTCGAAAAAGTTTCTCCGCTCCGTTAAATTCACATAAACAATTCAATTAAATTGCTGTTTACGTGGTGCATTTAAATTCAATTAGCCATATTCACTGGGATACAATTTTCTGTCTAACTATTTTCCTTAATTCATTATTGCAAAGAAAACCTGTTAATAGATCGTTGTAAAATGCATATGAAAAACATGTGATTCTGTTTCTCATGCTTTCTCTAAATAACTTATTTCTTTTCTTACACCTCTAGTTGGAACCGTTTCTCATTCACATGTTAGCAATAGCTACGACCTTATTTCTAAACTCAATTTCATTTAGTATTTTAATAATTTTCTCCTTGTTAGTTTTGATATCTGCTCATTATTTACTAAAGCTTCAGTTGAAGATCTTTCCAAGTTTCTTAAAGATAAATTGCCAAATATTGCTCTTCCCGTACCTGCTAGGATTTTAATGAAACTCATTTCAATTTGTACCCAAAATTGTAAATTTTCGTACGATGGCAAATATTTTCTTCCAGAGTTTGGATTAGCCATGGGTAATTACCTTTAACCTGTTTTCTCTAACTTATATATGGAGTTCTTTGAAACAACACTCCTCCCTACTATCTTTGACTTCCCTATTGTTTATTACAGGTATACTTATGATGTCATTTGCCTGTGGCCCTAATTCTAAAGATGTTAATAGCTTTCTTACCAACTTAATTTACTCATCTCTTCCATTAAATTTACCCATGAGGTTGAGAATAATAGAATCCTTCCCTTTCTGGATCTTCTTATTAATAGAACACCAACTGTTTTTTAATACTTCATCTATCGCATACCTACTAATTCAGACTCTCATATTCATTTTTACTCTGCGCATAGTCCCGAGGTCAAACGTTCCGTCTTTCCTCTATGTTTTTACGGGCTTTACAAGTTGTTAGTCCTGAATATATGGATTCTGAATTTTCCAATATCTTTGAAATTGGCCATAAATTATGTTACCCTTAAACCTTTCTTAGAAACTGTCTGTCCTCTGCAAAGAGACGTTGTATAATACAGATTTTGCTATCCCTTTTAATGTTAAACACATTTTGGTTTTACCCTTCTTTGTTTGTTTCATTGACCTTTTAAAAAACTTTAACATTTCAGTTGCATTTATATGCGAGTCAACTAAAAAAAAACATTCTAGTTTAAAATAATTGTAATAATATTGGGAAATCTATTTTGTCAAATGTTTTCCTTGTCAAAGTAAATAACTTGGACAGACAGGAAAGCAGTTATATGTCCGTATTAATCAGCATACGAGGGGCGGTCAATAAGTTTTGCAATTCGGATATAAGGAAACGAGATATGAGGAAAAGTGTTTTATTATTTTTCAATATAACTACCCTCGACTTCAATGCACTTGCGCCACTTGTCTCTGAGGCTTCGAATTCCAAACAGTTTTACCCTTTTCGCTCTGTTCTTGACTCTTTCTACCACCCGGTTTGACCTTGCTACCTGTTATAGCTAACTCAATCTTTATGTGAATTTACCCGTCCCTCTCCTACTTCCTCATTTGTGATTTCTTGTCTTCGAGGCGGTCCTTTATCTTTTCTTTCTTATATATACCATTATTATATTACTTTTTCTTTTAGTTATCCTTGAATGAACTGAATAAAGTATGAAATTACTTGGAAGTACCTTTTCATTTTTTCTGCTGGACAGTGCATTCATTGCGAACCTCACGTGCTACATTGTGAGTTATTTATTTCCTATATTTATATATATATATATATATATATATATATATATATATATATATATATATATATATATATATATATATATATAAATATATATATAAATATATATATAAATATATATATATATATATATATATATATATATATATATATATATATATATATATATATATATATATATATATATTGGTATCGTATTTTCAATTATCTACATTTTTTAGAATTGATTTATATTTATTTTGCGTGATTATTGTATTCAGGAGAGATATTTGTCTTGTTATTTATATTTGGTGGTGGGAATATATTATAATAAAATTTTCATAAGTATCCAGCTGATCTTAAGTCTCCTTCCAGTCTCCCAGGCTCTCACGCGTGATTCAACGGATATTGGTGGTGGGTGGTTGCCGGGAACATCTGTTATAGTTTGACAATATAGTATGCGAATAATTACGTCCTTTTTATTAAAAAATGTAGTAAATACTTGAGATTCTCCACCTTATGGCCTATCTCATTTAAGATGAATTTTGTAGGAATATTTTATATAACAATGGTAACTTTTGTGATAAAATTGGCAATTTAGAACGAACAGTTGGAAAAAGACGAATCGCTTCACTTGAACTGAGTTCATTAAGCAGAGGTTTATAATAATTTTACTGGTATAGTGAAAGATTTGGTGAATATGCTTGATGTAATAGGAAATGTCAAAATACAAAAGAATTCTGGCAATGAAACCAGGTAGAATTGAGGAAGGTATTGCAGAAACATATTTAAATGTTTTTTATTACATATTCTATCTAAAGAAGATTTACCAAAAAATTTGATATTTAAAAAGACTTAAAAGATGGAGTCTTGAGAGAATGAACTTGAGTATGTATCTGACGAGACATTATTAAAAAGCCTCGAAACAGTTTAACAACAGCTTTCCAATAGTGAGGCAAAGATATGGAATCGAGTCGCTTCTTATCTTTTTAAAGCTAGAGGTTCGCTTTAAAGGAGGAAGTAAGTCGTGGAATATTTATTCATTCGACCTACGACCTTTATTCCCAGAATCTATTTAGGCATTTTATGTATGTAAATGAAGAGAAAATATTAATAAAAATGGAAAGGAATAAATTGGATAAGTCTGCCAACGCAAAATTTATTTCCTGTATGTTTTTAGCTGATGTGAGGTATTTTGATGTGGTTAATCTAAAATCTGCATTCGTTGTGCTCAATCAAACCACCTTTTGATTTATCGCCACATGATTTTTTTAACGTTTTTTATACATATGCGGGTATTTTCTATTAATATGATGAAATGGATTCGATCAAAAGATCTTTAAAAAATAAGCCCGATGCATTCTGCTACATTTACGTCGAATACACCGTTGTCCTTAACAGAAATCCAGTGACAAGTTTCATAAAGCGTTTTAACCTTGCTTATTTTGGTATAAAACTTGGTGACCAGGATAAAGCTTTGTCGTCAAATATGGTATACAAGAGATGCCCCGAGTATGGTCGTCGTTGAAAATTCCTATGGTTTGGAGATAGCCGTCATACTAGGGCACTAACTGCTACTTTTGCGCTATTTCTTTGTGCGGGAACAAAGGAAAGAACCGAAACAGCCTCTAGTATCTGGAGCTCTATTCATCCCGTCATCTTGTAGCTTATTGTGGTGAAATTCCAGTACCTGTCTTTGGAGAACTTCCTGACATTAGTGACGAAGATTCCTCCAGTGTTGAAGAAAATGAAGAACAAGAAGTAGCTCATGCTAGCCGATTAGATTAAGCGTTGGCCTCCCAACATTGCGGTACCGGGTTCGATTACGAATCCCAGGATGAGCAGACAGAAACGTCAATGCACGGAGAGATCTGGGTACCGGGTGATGGACGCGCTGTGCTCATCCTCGTATTTGGGTGGGTAGATCTTACACTTCTCACCACACTCACAAAACTGCTTTCTTTCCTCTCCCGCCTTCATAACACACATACACTCTCTGTTCTACGGAATCCTGCCGATGGGTATCTATATCCACATACCTCTGATGTGGAACAGGTCTCCCTCCCCCGAGGTAACAAAGGCTTTAACCTGAGCACTGTTTGGTGTCAAAACAGTTCCTGGCACCTCTCCACAAAAGAGGACCGTCTCCTGGGGCCCTCAAGCCGATCAGTGATTGTCATACTGCCCTTATATAAATTTCATTATCCGGTCGGGGATCCTGCCAGTATCATGGAAGGATTAGCGCTGAATAACTAACTAACTAACCTAGAAAGTGGTTTTTAACGATGATGTTCCATATCCTTTTGTCAGAAGGAAATAAATGATCTGGTTTCTGATGTCAGCTTGTCAACCTCTCTGCCTCATTTGGCCACCTAGAATGAAGGGAAAGATACCTTGCTGACGGTGGTTGCATACCCTTTCATCAAGACATGAAAGAGATGGAGAGCAGGTATCAGGGACGTTGGGATGCAGTCCCGATGGCTGATTACTGTTTGATTCTGAAGAAAGACAGCATTAGAGCTGAGCATTCCAGAGGTTCGAAGAAACGGACGTTCATGGCCTGAATTCGGGACAATGATGAGGTAATATCCAATTTACATGTACTTACCTTTATCAATGTCTACTATATTTATAATGTACAATAAACAATTTTTGTAATATTTATTTAATAAATTGTGTTAAAATTAATGGTTTTTATCCTAAAAAACGTATTTCGGATGAGAAATATTAAATAATCCCCTTAAAATGTAACAAAAGTGTAATCGATTTTGTCATAAGATCGTTTTTTATAAATTGACATAGCACTAAAGCCTAACCTGATCACAGAAAACGGATGTCATATTTTGATTCAAAATTTATTTTGCTAAATGATTTGAAAAAAAAGACGAGTAACACAATCATTTTTTTTGTCACTCGATGTAATTATTAGGAAAAATGAGTGAATTTTACGATGGGAATGAGGATGGCTCTTGAAGTTACTCGTACATCAGAAACAATTGTAATAATGAACTAGAACTCGATAGACAATGATGTTAAGGGAAAATAATTTGGGTTAATATTTAAGTTATAAATAAAGCCACCCAAATTATTGTACTATAATAACAATAAAATAAAAACCGAACTAAAGTTTATATTTTCGAGACGTTTCCATTATTTTACGATCAAATTTAGTGATACATTCCCGAAAAATAAGATATTTTAAATGACTCTCTATAAATACGCTATAGGATATCTGGAAAGTTTCTGTATCTAAAAAACATATAATTATAACTCGTCAAAGGACTTTATGACACATGATATATTTAAAATTCTTATTCTTTGACTATTTTTGAAAGTTTCCTCGGTGGAATTTCAAGATGTTTGTCTCCTCCTCAGAACGTCTGCAATGTAGGCTCTGAGAAAGGGTTGGCAATAATTTGCGTTAAAGCCAAACTTCCTTTATCTGTAATTGGTAAAATTATTTTGTTTCTATATACTTCAATGGGAAATATTCTATATTCCTCGTTGATTTTCCCATGATGACAGATTTAACCATTTTATCATTGACAATAATAAAAAAACTAGTTAATGTAAACTTTCCCTCCCACTTTTAACCTGCGAGGGGGGGGGGGTTGACTGAAGGAACCCACTTTTGGTTGAATCCAGGTCTGAGGAAGCTGCCTGATTGGTACCTATTCTGGCACTCGTAAGGAGGGGAAAGTTGGTTCCTTGCTGTTCAAGGTACGCTCCTCCCTTCTAGGTCGTGAAGTTATAAACTTCTTGGATACATCTCCCTGAAGGATGTTTAATTTGGTTTCGTTTATTAATATTTTGGCTTCACTTGTTCTAGACTCCTTAAATACTACTACCTTCCTTTAAAATATTTATTATTGTGAGAGTTATCTCTTTATTATATAGATTTTATTGTTTCTTTACTATTTTAGTGCAAATATCTGTATGTATTCACATACATTTATACATAGGTTTGTGCGTTCGTTTATAGTTAAAGGGCAGAAGAAAAATTATTCGGTGTTAGATCCTCAAAGTTTTCAGTGGTTAGGCCTTCACAATAACTCTAAATTAATAAAAATCACCGATGTAATCCTGTCTCAAGCCAACATTCCTGAATAAATCTTGAATAAAGATGCAAATGCTTCGATCAGCCTTTCCCATATTTTCGCCGCTTATATATATATATATATATATATATATATATATATATATATATATATATATATATATATATATATATTGTGTGTCCAAAATTAAAGAATAAATAGCAAGATCTATATATGATTGAAAAAGACTTAACCTTTTTATGAAAAATAATCGAAATATGGTTTAAAATTTGCTTCTGATTGTGACAAGTTTAATTTCATAGAACAACACTTAATAAAGGATGCGATGAAAGAAATGTCAACGTGAAATAAAAATGCATCGAAATCTTGAACACCATGATTTAGGTATGACTTTTCAGCTACTTTCAGCCTTATGTTACTTGAGATAAGTTTAACTTCAAGCACACTTCAATGCTAATTAACCATTCCTAAGTAAAACTAATATTAAAGCTAGATTATCCCTATCTACTGCGCATGGCCTGTTCAGTCCTAAAAATGGGAGAGTACTTTGCAACGACAAAAGTACATTTAATTTGTTTGGTTTGGAGGCGAAACAGCATGAAAGGCTGCGTAGAGGTTATATATTGTATTTTACATTGTCGAACAAGACTTACATTTGGAGTTCGCAACGTTATGATGTGGAGCAAGTTTACAAACGTAACAGTTATCTCCTTATCTGTTGAGGCCTAAAAATAGCTGTACTGTACAATAATTTGCTTCAGATACATGTGTCCTCTCCTCACTCCTAAAATTTGGAGGAGTTGAGCCTGTTTTCATTCAGGACAATGTTATGTGCCACACAGCAAAGACGGTCTGGCAGTTCTTGGATGCTTCAAATGTACATGTAATGAACTGACCTAGGCAGAGCTCGATTTAATGATAAGAGCAATGTACCTGAAATAAGAAGGATCTATTTAGTGTCATAAGTGCAGTGCAAGTCTATAAGTTATTCTAATTTGCCTATCTACATGGAAAATTTCGATAGTTGATTTAAAAATTTCATGCCTTTATTTTCCTAACGATTAATTTCAATTATTAATCGTATAACAATGCTTTATATTATCTAAATTAAACCTCTTGATAAAAATAAGGAGGTCAAAAAACTTTGGGGAATCTATTCCTTCATATTATGAATGAATCTTCTAAATGTTAAGTTCTATTGGAGCGACTAATTGATCGATAAGTGGAGCAATAAATTAATTAAAGAAATAATGTCAATCAAACAGTTTTGAAAAGGTAGGATTTTATACATTTAAAAAATAACAAAGATGCAGCATTAGAAGAGTCTGCTCAGTTTGATCAATCTGCATGATTCGATCCATCATTGATATTCTCAAAAGCAATTTACCAAAACTTGCTTCTTTATAACTGCATGACTGGGCTAGAAATTCTTTGTTTCGTGCGCAGATTCTGGACTTTAAAACGACGACTGTTGCAGTTATTTCAATCAAACTGATGTGGGTGCCTTGGCTAATGATGTTGTAGTGTTGTGCAGTAAAATTCCACGAAAGATGATTCAGGAGATCTACTTTGATAATGATTATACTTCTTTCTCTCAACTTAATGATGGAGTGAGATAATCAGAGCATTCAAACATATAAAGAATGTATAGCAAACGTTGCCGCCTAGTGGACATTGGAAAGGAAGTTTGTGAAGGATTTTGCAAAGTGAGGTCGACCATCTAATAAAATGGAGCATCGTATGAATGAGGAAAAAAAGCGATAAGCTGCAATGCCTAAGAAAGACCAATGTGTATGGATGGACTTTTTTGGCCACTAGCAGATTGCAGAATTAGCCTGCATATCTATTACAACATCTTCCATAACTTTTGTCAGATAAAATACAGAGTATACAAAATTGGTGTGCGATAACCTTAAAGTGTAATTCCAAAACTTGGAGTGTAACTTCAAAACTTGAAATCTAATATCGAAACAAATTTCTATTAGGATAAAACAATTACTTTAACAGTGAAAATATTTATGCAATTTATAGACAATTATTATTCAGTATAGATGCTTATATTCTCGATGATGCTTTCTAATTCTATTCGTTAATTAAAAAAGAAAGAAATTCCCATTAATTTTCATTAGCGAGTTGTAGAAGAGAAATACATTTCTTTGCATTGCATTTCATCCAGTCTCGTTCCGTCCGCTTCAAATTAGGTCTCACCTAAACAAGAAGAGATTTTATAACTCTGAATTGACTCTTTCTAATTAATCAAGAGAAATAGGTTCGAACAAATATATTATATATACCCAACTAAAATTACACTTCCATAGTAAATAAAATCGATAATATAAGAAAGAAAAGAAAACATTATTAGTTAGTAGTAAGGAAAAATGTAGCTAAATAGAATGTAATGTAAGTAAGAAATGTTAAAACAAAGACGGCGGTGGTAATCAATAACATCCGTATACTGAGGCGACGAGGATTTATTACAAACCACAAGGAATAAATTTAAATAAAGAATTTAGGATCACGGCAATATAAACTTTAAAAGGTTCTTCCAATTCTGTAGTGATTATTTAGTAAGACGAACAATGACATTCTCTACATCTACAGTGGGGTGAATAAGTCTTCACTTCTCTCTTGGAAAAAAGTTTATTGTATTAGTTTATTGTATTGTATTGTACTATTTTGCAGATATTTTCTTTATAATTAGAGGAAAAATAGTTTTACACAATATAGTAATAAATACGAATAAAAGATTCATCAAATAATTCTATATAGATATTTATAGCAATAATTTTCTTGCGAGAGAAAAATGCATTCAGTCCAATTCCAAAAAGACAATGGAAATTCAGAATTGATGTTTCTATTTGGGACTAGAATGTTCTTAATAATACATAATTGCGCTTGAATAATGTGTCCTTCTACTTGGACCCATAATTTAATCAGAATCTACAATACTGAAATCCAAAGAACATTCTGCAAAGATCAAAAGTCCGAGATAATATTGTTATTCGGCAAAATGAATGCAGCGCTCACACATATTTAGATAAATATTTAGCTGGCTCAAAAGATATCTACTCTATTTGGTGCCCAGAGACATTCGCAAAGAGTTCTTACAAGATTTCTTTATAGTGCCAATCTTGCTTCCAAGACTGCCACTGCTAGCATGAGTAGCCTTTTCTTCGAAAATAAGCTAAAGAGAAGACGTCTTTATTTTGCTAAAGTGCATTTTTATAATGCCGGGGTTTATTGGATAGGGCGCTTTTGTCTAATGAGAAAAGCTTGTCATTTGGCTTTGATTTTCGTTCTGATTTGGAGAAAGCAGAAGTATTTGCACGAACCAAAGAGCAACGGTGAAAAATGATATTACAATCAGAACAGTATGCTGGTGTTTTTCCCATGACAGAGGACAGGAAAACTTCTTATTAACAAAGCATGGACAAGTAGAGCCACGTATCGTGATATATAGTCAAAAGCTTCATCTTCTAAGCAAATGCCTTTAATATGAAGTGCAACTAAGTATTTCAGGGAGGCAATAAGCGGGAACAACCCACCAAGGACGTATGAAATGATATTAAAATTGTCCACGCAAAATCTCCTGCTTTAATTTGACTGAAAAACTATGGCATAAATTGAAGGTCCCTGCTCATTCTCGTTATTCCATAAATAGAAGTTTCTTTAGTGTATTGAATACTTTTATGACTTCTTATTTTGAGATTATTCCAATATATCTATTTATCTTAATTTATTTGTTCATGCTTTGTTTTATACTATTATACTACCGAGCAAAATAAGAGAAAGTTTTTCCTCTCTCAAAATATTTAAAAAATATTATGAGTAATTAAAGGAAATTTCCATGGTAGATAAATGTATGCATTTAATATATTTTATGAAGATTTTCTATCATATAATCGTATATTTAAGAAATTATACTAAATTAACTAACAAAATAAATATTGACACGTGGAAAATAAGAGAACAATGTTTTAAGAAACATTCTAGAAGTTTCTTGAAATCATCTGGCAACATTTTACTCAGCAGTTAATAACTGTACAGTTTGCAGAGATAACTTTTGAGCTCCGTCAGTGAATCGTTCGCTTGAAGACTTCGGAGAGGACGCTCTCTGCGAATTTAAGAGAGGTAGGAAGTTTTAAGACTGCAACTTCGCGCGTTCTTAAGTTATTAGAGGCAAAGAAAACCTATATTTCTCCTTCAAAAGTATGTTAACCCCGCAATACCACTATGCAAGATCAGAAAGCTATAAATCGTTTCTTTATGAAGGATCCCTTCGAGACTGAAGGAGGAATTTCTCGAAAAGTTCAGACCAATAATGGCAAAGAAGTGAATGTTTTCATTGTCCTTGGGTCTCAATGTATGTAGTTTAAAGCTCGCTCTCCAGCAACCAAACCAATAATCAATAAGAAGAACAACTATGTGAGACTCGCATATGATGAAGCTCATGTCGTTTGAAAGTAGGAAGAATGGGAGAGAATTCATTTTAGCAACGAAAGTAAATTTAAATTAGTTGGATCTGATAGTATACGCATTGTTTGACGTACTGCAGATGAAAGTCGTAACCCAAAATGTATTAAAATGTCTGGCATGCATTGAGGAGGCAGTATCATGGTATGGAGATGATTCTGACTGGAGAAGTTGGTGAGCTAGGTGGAATAATTTGAAAAATTAAGGTCAAATCTGTAGCTAAACCTAGTAAAAAAACATGTTATACCTTCACTTCGAGAATTTCTGAACCTGCAATCATTCAGGACAACGCGCCATGCCATACTACACTAAGAGTAAAATACTATTTTGAATAAGAAGATATTAAAGTAATGAAATGGCCTGATCAGAACCGGGATCTGATGCCAAGTGGAAACATCAGCAAGATCATTGGAGACAAAGTTTGAGACAAGCAGCCCTCAACTCTTACCGATTTATGAACGAAAATTGAGCAATAATGTATGTAGAGGTATCCCCTAGAATAATATTTCCCCACCTCATAAGATATTACTTCGAGAGATAAAGCGAGCCGTAGTTCCCTCTCCCCTCCCCTCCGACTTTGCCCTTTTTGAACTTGTCGCCAGGTCTTCGCAAAATTCACACCGAGGCATGACACTGAAATTGAGGCCACCTTCCGGCCGTCTCAATCTTATACCCCCCCCCCCTCCTCGCCCAAACGGGTCGGAAAATTTCACATCTGTTTTTGGAGGTTCGCTGTGAACAGCTTTTATGGGTACAGCCACTGGTTGTCCGTCTGTCCCGCTGATCCCTGCCGTTGACACTTTCCTGTAAGGAGACGCTCGGTTTGTCACGCGCGATAACGAGGGTTCAAAAAGGCCTCTCTCTCTCTCTGTTTTGGAGAACTCCGGGTATATATGCACCCGCTCCAGGATTACAGACAGATTTAGTTAGACGAGACTTCCCCGAAAGGAGTTCAATTCAACAAAGCACTCTCCCGAGAAGTTGAGTGACGGTCGCAAGAGACGGAAAAGCTGGACATCACCCCCGTATCATCGGGTCTGGGAGAAGAGTTTCGTGAGGCAACGTCACCCTTTTTTCAACTGACTTCGGATCAAGTATTGTAGAAGCTCTCTTCCGAAGTTCTTCTGATGACCTCTTGAGGACAAGAGGCCCGATAGCTCGCTCGACCCGAGTTAGGAGAAGTCATCTTCCCCTCCCCATTCGAAGTACGTCTGGTAACATCTTGAGGACAAGAGGCCTGCATCTCGCAAAACTAATTTGAAGAAAGTAGCCCCACCCTCCCCCAAACACAAGTTTGGGTTTAACCGAAGCCCCAAGGGCAACAACGGCTTCGTAAAAGTGCAGACGCCGAGCAAGTACAGGCCTTACTAGCCGCGAGAGCACAAGGACGTAAAGCCCCCGTTAATCCCCGCTACGCCTAGAAAATACCCCCATAGACAAATTGTATGCTTTACCTGTGGCACACAAGGGCATGTAAGTTACAATTGCCCAAAAAATTCTCGACTGAGGTTGAGTCACCAGGTCTAACAAATCTCTGCTTCTTCTCGCCTAATCCGCCAGCCTAATCGCCAGTGGCCTAAACTCCCTTTCCCCCGGATTAACAGGTGAATTTCTTGTTCAACGAGGGTTTCCCCGGTGTGCTCCAGTTTGAAAATGACGCAGTAAATGGTTGCCGTGTGTCAACCTTCGTAAGAGATACAGGTTCCACCTGTATAGTAGCTCCCGACAAAATACTATCCCCCGTAAGTCCCCAGCATAACAGGTTTGCGTTGGTGCATGACTTTTTAGGTCGTGCAAATAGATTCGCAGTGATACGGTGCCATATTGAGTGCCAGTACTTCACTGGATGGGATGCCGTAGTCGCGGCTTCGATGAATTTCTGCTCCGTCCTCATTGGCAAGAGTGCGCAGCTCTCCCCAAACCCCTCAATTTCTCAACCGGTCATCACCAGGGCCCAGGCTGAGAAGGATAAATCACTTCCGGTACCACTATCGTCCCCAGACATCGACCTTGCCACCAATGTTGAATATGATGAGGCACCGAAGAAATGTTCCCTATTAAAACCACTGTGTGGAAAAGAAAGGAAGAAGGAGGCAAAAACGGTGCGAGACGATCGGAAGATCGAATACACCATGAAGGATGAATTATTATATCGTTCTTCTGTTGAACCGGAGAGTCCCACGACCAACGCGTTGTGTGTGCCGTAAACGAATATCGAACCCTTTCTAAAGATAGCTCATGATGGCTTAATGGCCGTACATTTCGACCATAACAAAATGGCACCGCAAGTATTGAAATATTTCTTTTGGCCAGGAGCAGCCAAATAAATTATGGACGTTTGCAAGTCCTTTGAGCTTTGTCAAAAGGTCACCTCCGAAGGGCGTGTAGCCCCTGCCCCTCTTTAAAGGAACCCGAGAGTGGCCAAGCTCTTCGCCAGGGTCACAATCGACCTGTTAGGCCTGATTCGTTCCCCGTAAAACGAGGGACACTCCTATCCCATTGAACCCGCGTGTCTGTTCCAAACGGTGTGCGTAGAAGCAGACGACGAGGATTCCATGCCGTCTCTTCTTCCCCCCAAGAAGAGCCTCACTCCGAATTAAACGTAAACCCCGATCTCGCCCCTAATAAGAAGTCTCAATTGTTTCTCTTATTGGAATGCTTTTTCGTATCATTTTTTTGCTGTTTTGGTCCGAATCTCGCTGCCATAGCCTTGCCTCTCAACGACATGCTTAAAAGAACGCCCCCCAATCCAGTCAATTGGACTTCTTCCGCGGAAGGACAAGCTAATTTCTGCCCCTATTTTGAGATTGCCGAATCCTAATAAAACATTCGAGGTTCATACTGATGCCTTC
The DNA here is from genome assembly GCA_963969495.1 of Ceratothoa steindachneri. Lineage (NCBI taxonomy): Eukaryota > Metazoa > Arthropoda > Malacostraca > Isopoda > Cymothoidae > Ceratothoa > Ceratothoa steindachneri. The sequence goes on along the minus strand of OZ018317.1, from coordinate 149,913,490 downwards.
CAGGAGGGCCTAGGTTGTGCTCTCGTCCAATATGATGACGATGGAGTGGCATATCTGGTAGGATATGCTAGCAGGAAGCTGTCAAATAGCAAAAAGGCGTATGCCACTAAAGAGCTTGAAGCGTTAGCCATAGTGTAGTCTATTCGTAAAGTTAAGATGTATGTCAAATGCACCGACAACTTCCTAGCCGATTGCTTGAGAAGGAATCCTATAGAAGACCTCCCTCCAACAACCTGAGTGTATAGTATAATTTGCGTTTGATTCATTTTTGTAAATACCGTTTTTCCTTTTTGGGGGACTTGTTGATGTTGTGTCTGTGTATGTATAGATTAAGTTATCTGTGGTTACACATATGTAAATCCCGTGTAGTGTTGTTTTTTTTTCCTCTGTTGGTAAACATTAAATTTGTAGCTTTCTAAGTTTCCCTCTTGATGAAACTATTGTAAACATTTTTTTCGCTTTAAAGTTTCCTGCACTGTAAAAATGTCTTTGGGTAAGGAGGTGTCTAGAGGTTTTTCCTAGAATAATATTTTTCCCAAACTCCTAAGATATTACTTCGAGAGAGAAAGCGAGCCGTTACTCCCCCCTCTCAATCCGACTTTACCCTTTTTGTACTTATCGCCGGGTTTCCGCAAAATTCACACCGAGGCATGACGCTGAAATTTAAGGCTACCTCCCGTCCGTCTCAATCTTCCTCACCCTCCTTGGGTCGGGAGATTTCACATCTATTTTTGATGGTTCTTTTGAACAGCTATTATGGCTCCAGCTGCTGGTCGTCCGTCTGGTATGCTGATCCCTTCCGTTGACACTTTCCCGTAAGGAGACCCTTGGTTTGCCACGCCCGATAACGAGGGTTCGAAAAGGTGTCTCTCTCTCCCTGTTTTGGAGAACTACACGTATATATTAACCCTCTGCAGGATTACATACAGATTTGGTTAGACGAGACTCCCCCGAAAGGAATGCAATTACACGAGCTCTCTCCCGACAACTGTGAATGACGGTTTGCAAGCCAAGGAAGAGTTAGACATCACACGCGTATCTTCGGGTCAGGGAGAAGAGTCTCGTGATGCAACGTCAGCCTTTCTTAACCATCTTCGGAGAAAGGATTGAAAAAGCCGTCCTCCGAAGTTCTTGTGGTGACCTCTTGAGGACAAGAGGCTCGTTAGCTCGCTCAAGCCGAGTGTGAAGTCATCTTCCCCCCACTTCGAAGTTTGTCCGGTGACCTCTTGAGAACAATATTGCTGCTAGCTCGCTCAACCGAAGTTAAGAGAAGTCATCTCCCTCCCCCCTTCGAAGTTCGTCCTGTGACCTCTTGAGGACAATAGGCCCGCATCTCGCAAAACACAAGTTCGAAAATTTAGCCCCACCCGCTGCTAGTTTTTGGGCTACCCCCGTGAGTAATCAAGGTTACCAATACCTTCCCTAAGTTTTCCCCGCTTTACCCTCGAGATCAAAAGGAACTAAATCACTCACTACCCTAGATCTCATATTATAACCATTCATTTACCCAGGTTATCTAATTAGTATTCGGAATCATATTCCGTCCTTTTTGCTTTACCCTCATATATACCCATATTTATTGTTGTACCTTTTATTTAACGCGTATTAAAATTATTTTAGTCGTTCTGTTTGGTATATTCCTTGGTCACGCAGCTGCCACTTTCTATTCAAATCGCACTCTTGGAACAATAACAGTTGTTGCCTTGCAAAGCCTACCTGAGAGCCTGTGTGCTCATATTCACGTACACTTAGCCATACTTCGACAATGTAATAAATTAAGATCAGAATTTTGCATGCAAGGAACTGGTGAGGTCCTGTGGTCGTCGTTGCACCGAAGTAATATAAAACAAAGGCTTCGAAACAACCTCCTATCGAATGTTTTAAGTTTCATCATCGTCCAATCTTGCTCTTTTTCTAGTTTATTTGCTTACTAAGCAGTATTTTTACTGATCCTTCTCTTATTTTACACGTGTCAATATTATATTTTGTTAGTTTATTTAGTATAAGTTTTTGAATAAACGATTGTATTATATGAAATGTTCATAAAATATATTAATAACATGCCTTTATCTACCATGGTAATTTTATTTACCTACTAAGGATATTTAAAAAAATATTTTAATAAACGAAAATCGTCATTTTATTTTGCTCAGTAGTGTATATATATATAGCTTTAAACCACGTAAAGGGCAAAGTTGGAGTTTTTACTTACAGTAAAGCATTGTAAATAATACATAACCAGTTTTCCAAGAGTGTATTAAATATATTTCAACATAACCAAATATACTCGCGCAACGTAGTCATTTAGACTTAAAATACTTATTTAGATAATATTGCAAAATCGAGCGACCAAAGGACACACTCCAGCCTAAACAGTTTGTAGTAGAAAATGAAAAAGGATAAAAAGTGAAACAGAATTAATGTGGGTATTTAGGGCAATTAGAATATATTTCCTCTCACTAAGTGTCACACTTAATGGTAGTGAAAAAATATTATGATCAAATTTCATTAAGCGTTTAATATTTGGTATATAAACTTAATCTCTCTTGCGGGCTACTCATTTTTCCTGCCACATTTTTTTGTAGAGTATCTTAACTGAGACGTATTCCTACGTTCTTAAGTAAACAAGTTCTTTTAATTACCTAAATAAGCTTACGAGTGAAATGAAAAAAAATAGTAAAAAGGACTGTTATTATGTAGTAATTATATGAATGTGATCAAGTGACTTTCATTGCTCCTGGATGACGGCTGCATCCGAGCTTGTAGTACCGAAGCAGGCCTTGTAATAAATATTCGACCATCTGTTTAGCCCGAAATTTAGAATAAAAGAAGATTTGATGATTGACAAAGGTAAAATATAGATATATAGATAGATACTGTATTATGAAGGAACATGGTTTGCTGACCAAAAGTCGCGTGCTCTCACTTATTCTGATATATGACCTTACGATCCTCCCACTTTGAATAATTCCAAGAATAACCTTGAGAGGTCCTTCCCAATTATATAATTCCAAAGAAAATGTGAAACTACATAGGGTTTTGAATTTCGTTAGAATCGACCTAATAGTTATATTATTATTAGAAAAAAAAAAAAAAATTAGGACCGACCGACCAACCGACATAGTGAGATGTTGACACCCCCGCGACTAGAAATTGGCTAATATACTCTGTAGGACATTTTATACATGCTAAGCTATCACCTATAATAAAAATAGTAGATACAATAGAATAATAGTTATATAGAAATGAATTCAAACGAGTAATTTTGATACCAAATAGGTATATGCCATCAAAATCTAAACCTGCTCTGGCTAAAATTTCACGTTAGGAGACTTTCTATTGTGAAATCAGAAATTAAACAGACATAATAATGTAATTCAAGGTCTTCGGAAGAGAAATAAATTAATAATTATTTATGGCAATGACCAGGCAGCTAATGGCAAGCAAAACCTAGAGAAAAGGTGTGGATACGAATTAATACCTCCCATCGATGCGAATGGGAACCCCAATTTATAGGTAGGAAAGGATTTGGTGGAAGAAAAATACACCTTTTTTTTTTTCAAGAGTATTTGATATATGATTAAAAACTGAAGAAAAAATAAATCACAAAATAATCAAATAGTAAATGAAAGTTTTTCTTTTAAGATCACCCGAAAGTATTAGGTTGCGGAAAAAGTTCTTGCATTTTTTAAGGTTTTGTTGATTTAAGTTTTGTGGACGTTTATTTAAAAGTTGTGTTAATTAAATTTTTGTTCTGTAACCTCAAAAGGTAATGTAAAGTTGAAAGAAAGGCGCATTTTCGACACTTGTTTTTATTCATTTTCAATCAAGACGGTAACAATGCAAACGCAGCCAAAGCTCGTCGCGATATTTGTGCTTTGTACGGAGAAAATGCTTTATCAGAAAGGTTTTCACGTTTTAAAACGGTCATTTCAATCTTAATGACGAAGAACGTTCTGGTCGCCCCATTAAGTTGGATAAAGATCGATTGAACGACCTTCTTCATGAAAATCCTCGTAAATTGACTAGAGAATTGGCTGTACAACTCGCTGCATTGGTTCCGCACGCTTTGAGCGAAAGCAACAAACTTCAACGCTCCGCGATTGCCGCAGGTTTGCTTGCTCGTCACAAGGCTACTCGTGTATAAAAGACAGATTTGTCCACCGCATAATCACTGGTGACGAAAAGTGGTGTGTTTATGTCAACATGAACCATCGAAACAATGGCTTAGCCCCAATATAAAACAACTTTCGCGATTAAAGCAAGGACTTTATCCACGAAAGACGATGCTGGGTGTGTCGTGGGATGGCAAAGGCATCATTCTATATGAGCTCCTTGCGAACAATGAGATTGTCAATGCAGAACTCTACGTTCAACAAATGTATCGATTCGCCGAAGCTATTCGTGAAAAGCGACCTCATCGACGTTATGGAGTCCTCCTGCAACACGACAATGCCCTTCCTCACATTGCCAATATGACAAAAGACGCCATCCAAACACTTAATTGGGAAATCCTGCAGCATCCTCCGTATTCGCCAGACTTGGCTCCATCAGATTTCCATCTGTTCCGATCGCTCTCCCACAATTTGCGCGCCGTTTCGTTCAATACTGATGTAGAATTAAGAACCTGGTTAGACGAATTCTTCGAGTCAAAATCCAGAGATTTTTATTCCAGAGAAATGAAAAACATAGTTGAACGTTGGCAAGAAGTTGTAAATAACAACAGAGAATTCTTTATCGATTAAATTGCATATTGTTATCAATTAAAAATGAAGTTTTCATAAAATTGTTAATGGTAATGAATAAATTTGATAAAACCACCAGAACTTATTCCTCAACCCAATACCAACAAATGAATAAAACATCAAATAGAGAAAATTTGAGAAAACACACAACGAAATCTGTCAATAAGAGGAAAATTGCAATAATAAATAAAGACAATTTTCGCACCCAACAGGAGAGAAACAAGAGCTGCAAATAAATAATCTCCTATGCAAGGCAGATAAAAAGAATGAAATGATGTCACCATGTTTCCACATAAAATAAGACACACACCGGCTAAATATATATGCTTAGTTTATTTAAAACACGGATTGTAATGTCCTCAGTTTGCTCTCACGCTGCCATCTGCAGGAGTTGGGGCGAGTTTTATGGATTCAGCGAATCAAAGCCAGAAAATGCGTTACAAAAGAGAGATTTCCGGGCGTGTTGGGTAATTTCTCGCCTAACTTCAATATAGATGGAAATAACACAATTCATTTACATATTTATCGAAGTTAAATGTTAAAGGCTTAAAGAATTTAATTTTCATCTTATTCAATGAAATTGCCATCGTACTTAATAACAGATTCCAGGCAGCGTCGAATCCTGTTGTAAGGATTGTCGACCGCCTGACTCTTTAACTAGGACAAAATTGTGATTAACCTGGACCTAAGCTCTACCTTGGTGGTGAACAGTGACATATTGGTCTCTTTCTTTCAAAAATGCTCCACACATAATAGTCCAGGTTGTTGCAGTCTGGGGAGTTAGGAAACAAAATGTTCCGAGTGTTGTGGTTAAAGAAATTATCTGAGAGCCAAGACTAGGTCTTCCTGGTTGTTTGGCATGATGCTAAGTCCTGATGCCACTTGTACTGTCTCCCAACAGCCGTCTCCTTGATTCAAAGAAGCACACCCTCATCCAGGCACTTGATGTACTCCTCCAGGAAGAGAAACTGGTGCGTAACATGACCCTCGCTACTGACCACCGCAAACACCATGAAGTAAACCATGAGTTTGGTCTTCAGGACCCTTGGTATATCTTTAGGGTCACAGCAAGCTGTCCTTGTTTTATGGTAGAATTACCATAAAAACTAACTTTATTTAAAGATCAAATGAACATTATTCGAAGACGACTGTTATTAAAATAATTGCAAAGCTATCAATGAGAAAATGTAGATTCCTTCTTAAGGTGCATACACACTGGGTTGATGACAAGTGTTAACACGCCATATGACGTGTTAACACGTGTTAGCAAAAAATCTGGAACATGCGTTCTCATAATGAAGTTCACACTGGTCTGATATGTCGCGTAACACGTCAGCTGACGTGTTACGCGACATATCACGTGTTAACACGCATCAGATGAAAATCAAAACTCCCAGATATTCGTCAGAAGGAAATCTGCGTCAGATAGGTGTATTAGGCACATATTATTGTATAGTGTTTTAATATTATTCTATGTTTTGAAGTATTCTATAGTGTTTCGATATTATTGTATATTTTGAAATTATTCTCGTGTTTCGATTTTATTCGACGGGTACTATTGTATGGTGACAAATTGATAAAATAAAGTAAAAGTGTTTTCGTTATGGAGGAACAGTTAATAGAATATGTTAGAGGATACGATCACTTATTTAATCCACAAAACAAGGTTTATAGGGACCTGAAGGCCAGAAGAGAAGCTTGGGAGGAAATCAGCGAACGAATTGGTATTTCAGGTAAATTAACATTATATTTATTTTATTTATTGAATACAATATATAAAGAATACAGTTCGGTAGCAGTTTCAAATAGCTTTTTAAGCAGTAGTATACTAATTTCATTTGCTCGCTTGTTTGTTGAGAATTTTGTATTTTTAAAGGTCACAATAATTCACCGTTGAATTCCTTTCTGGTTAATGTGTATTCCTGCCTTTACGAATAGCGTCCCACTGCCATGGGCATTTTAAAGCTCCTTCTTGTGTGACAAAATGCTTCTTGAAACTTTCTCGTACTGCAGCAGCTTCTCGCACATGATTTCTTCTGACTGATTGTAGATCTCCTAATGCCTGAATTTCTGTCTCGGATGCCTGAATACCTTCTTCGAAATTCGTATTCCTGGAAACACGAAGCATTTTGTGAAGCCAGTACAATTGAATTAACTGTTTCTGGTTGAACTTCAAGCGGTTTCAGGAAAACCCTCCACCGCCCAGCAAGAATGCCATAGGCGTTTTCCACAACTCGCCTTGCTCTCGACAACCTATAATTAAAAATCTTTTCTTCATCTCCATTGATTGAATTTTTAGCGATAGGTCGCATAATGTACGTCTTAAGAGGAAACCCTTCATCTGCTACCATGACAAAGTCACATGGATCACCAGAAGCGTCAAGTTTTTCAGCTTTAGGAAAATTAAGCAGATTTTTGGCACATTTTTTACCAAAATTAGACCTTTCAAATGTTCCACCATCACTATTCCTTCCAAAAGCTCCTACATCAATCATAATAAATTTATAATTGGCATCTACCAACGCCAGCAAGACAATGGAATGATTTCCTTTATAGTTGTGGTAAGAGGATCCCGCATTGTAAGGGCATCGCATTTGAATGTGTTTACCATCCATTGCTCCTAAGCAATGTGGAAACCCCCATATCTCTTCAAAATCTTTCGCAATTTCTTTCCACTTTATTTGTTCTGCCTCTGGAATATGAATAGATTTAAGTGATTCCCAAATAGCTTGGCAACATTCTTTCACTATTTGTCCAGCCGTACTGAAGCCCATTCGAAGGGAGAATCCAAGTGATCTGTATGAATTTCCTGTCGCCAAATACCTGAAAAAGATAAAATAAAAAAATGAAGCTTTCTTTCTTCTAACAATAATTATCATAATAATAAAATATGAATATTTTTAATTTCGTTATTAATCATAAAGTTATCTTTTGCAGCTGACGCATGCAAAGACACATGGACAAAACTTCGGAATGCTTATACAAATGCCAGAAAGAGAAGGAACACAAAATCTGGTCAAGCAGCTAAGAATGTTCCTAAGTGGAAATATAAAGACCAAATGTCATTTTTTATCCCAACATTGGAACCACAAAGGTATGTATGATAAATCATTTAAACACACTAATTTCACGTGAAATTTAATCATTCTTTTAATGTCCTTTGCTGCAGTGGTTGGAGGAAAGCCCCAAAGTTGAAAACAATTTGTGCTTTTACATACTTTTATTAATTTATTTTTTATTTTTCTATTGTTTCAGTACCCATGGCAATGTGGAACCACTTTGCCCAAGTATTGATGATGTGTCTAATGCGGTCATCAATGAAACTACTGAAGAGGACTTAAACAGAAGACAAGTAGACAAAAATGCAGCATCAGAGAAGGGTGCCGATGAGAATGGTAATCAAGAAACTACAATTGAAGATCGCACCTCAACTCCCAAACCAAAGTATAGGAAAAGGCAGACGGTGGATTCATCCATGAGTGAAATAGTAAACATCATGAAGAATAACAGCCGTATGCGGGCCCAAACTCTTCAACTTTCAGAAGGCCACAAAACGGATAGAGACGAAACGGAAATGTTCTTTTCAAGTATTGCCAGCTCTGTTAAAAAACTTAGTGCCATTGAACAAGCCAAAATAAAGATGGAAATAAGCAATATGGTGTTCAAAGCCCAGATTCGGGAGATGGAGCAGCAAAACCTTTATCAAAACACTGCATCTGGCCCCTTTCATCCACCCGTAGTACCAATCCCATCACCCTTTCCCACATCCTCCATTACATCCTTTGATGAATCAAACCCCAATTGCTATTCTACCTCGAGTACAGCACCTTCTACCCCTTTACCCGAAATGGAACATTCTACATGTCCTACAGGAATGGCCACACCATATTTTTCTATGTAATATCTTACATATTTATGTGGTTCATGTACCTAATTAGCCGAAAATAAAATTAAGACATCATTGTACAAGTTTTACTCACCTCAAGCATACAGCAAGTCTCTCTTCTGCTGGTATACATTTCCTTAGTTGAGTGTTGGATTTTGTAATTGCTGGTTTTCTAATGTGTAAAAGGTTGTAGAACTCTTCTTTTGTCATCCTAAAGTACATAACAAAACGATCTTCCTTTGACAGTAGTTAAGTAAATAGGTGATGAAACTCACCTAAACTTTCCCCTTTGGCGTTTATAACATTTGTTTGAGTTTTTTTCCAGAAGTAAAAAGCGCTATAGCTATTGCTACTAACTGCTTTTCTTCTTCATCGAGTTCATTTAACATATTATGATTCATTTTCAATATCTGCAACACAAAATTAGGGATAAAAAAGAAAGAACGTGCTCACTCCACAAAAAATCAAATCTTTCTGACGTAACATGCATCAGATAAATAAAAACGTTGTTGTGTTATATGATGCAATCTGTTGCTTTGTGTTAGCACGTCATATGGCGTGTTAACACCTGTCATCAGCGCAGTGTGTATGCACCTTTAGTCGTTATTTGGTAGAGGAGTTTCGTATGCACTAGAGATGATTTATAAAACAAAGTTCTCGTAGTAAATTATCCAATATGGCTTTTTAAGTTGAAGATGTTGGATAGATACTTAATACTAGGTAAGGTATGATGTGAAAATGGATGAAAAAGCAGAAGTTAAGGAGATGCAAACGAGGCTCCGAAAAGTGACACCAGTTTTCGTATTAGTGCAGTGGTAACACTTAAGGTTAAATCAAAGATTAATGCCAAATGTCTTGCGCAAAGTTTGTAACGGGAGATCTGTAAAGAACCTGGTGAAGTTGGGGGAAGTGAAAATGATTGTAAGATATATAGGCACTCCTTCCCCTGACACCCTAAACCCACTCTTTACACCTTCCTTGATAGCGTTGGGGCTTGAAGGGGATTCACTTCCCTAAAGACCAGTTGCAGTATGACTGCCAAGGCTAAACGCAACGCCTCCTTTAGAGATAAATTTCAGAATAGGTTCTTGTAAGCTAATATGCCATTTAGTGCTTTTTATTTCAGTTAGTCCAAAACGTCTATATTAGACAAATTTGCGTGTCAAAGACTATCATTAATTTGATTAAACCATTAATAAGTTTTATTAAATTTACTAAATATATTTTTTTAGTTTCGGATGGAAAGTTATAAAGTTTTCTAAAAAGGCAGAATCCTTATTTTATGTGTTCGCTCGTTTATGAAAGAGTTCCAACAAAACTAATAATTTCTGTTCGAATTCGAAAATTCTGAAAATTTCAAGTTGAGAAGCAATGATTTTCATCCATGAGCGAATAGTATCAGGGCTTAAAAATAAATGAAATATTTAAAACGATGCAAAAAGAAATAAATAAATTTTTCTAATTTAATAACATTCAAGTTTTGGAAATTAATCTACATAATAATGAAAACTTTTACCATAGCGGATTGCTTGATAAATTTTGGATTTTTCCATTTTGTGTGGAATTGGCTTCATATTCACATTTATTAGAATTTGGCGGAAAAAGTTATGTACATAGTCTCTAGGCACTCCAGCCCTCATTAAACTTATCAGGCTACGTGCCTTCCACTCATTTTCACTTATACAGGATAATCTATTTTTCACAATCTTTTCCTAATATTTCTGTCCCTCTTGTTCCAGACGATTTTTTGCTTAGAATCTTATTTTAGGAGAAGGTCGCATTAGTTTTTGCCCAATTTTGAAGTGAATCAATCATTTATTCTATGGTAACACAAAATTGCTCGGGTACGGTTAGATAGAAATAATAAGAAAACACTACATTATTTTGCAGAACATTCGTCAAACTCAGAAATTACAAAAACTAATTCAAGAATTAGCCATACAGATATAATATATCTCTTAACACATATCTAAATAAAACAGTTTATTTTCCATTTTCATTAGGTAATAATCAAATGTTCTTTGTCTTCAGAAGAACTTGTAATAGACAAAAGATATCTTACCCCTTAGTATTTGTAGTAATAATTTTCCTCTTAACACTTGGAAAGAATATTAAACCTGATGCTTTAGGAGGTAATTATGTATGTTTTGGCGTTGAACGAAATGAATAGTCAGGGCGAGAGATAGATCAGATTGAAAGAAAACAAAACAAAACTGCCCAAAGGATTCGACTTACATGGAAAGAATCCGGCATCAAAATGGTCCATTCTTAAGCTCTCAATAGCCATACATTAGGCATACAAATTAGCAGCCTGCCGAGTTATGTGATTTGGAGCTAGTGGGGAAGGTTACGCAAGAAACCAGCTCACGGGAGCATAGACCAAATTAGGGTCAGTAGAAGAAGGAAAGTGAAACACAGTTACGACGAAGGAGAGGGGTTGCACGGGGTCGAGGTTATTCTGGGCCAGTTTATACGATGTCTTTCGATTCATTTCTCTCAGCTTAGGCTATATTGCTCGTATTGCCTTAAATATAGGAACAGTAGGTCATATAGAGACACAAGAGTCCCTTGTATAAATAAAGAAACTGCAAAGAAAAGAAATTTTGCGACATCTAAACGCGTCACCCAGCTTTTTATGTAGAATCACCAAAGAAGAGATGAGTATTGTGATAAGTTGTTGATAGTGAGATGGCTAAAACTCCTTACGAGATGCATTAATTGCAAAAAGAGCTTTTTTATACAACAGTATCTAGTATAAATAAATAAACTGCAAAGAAAATAAGAAATTTTGCGACATCTAAACACATCACGCAGCTTTTTAGGGGTATACTTAACACAAAGTTGAGGCTACCATGACCCTTGTAAGTTCTTGAGTCATAAGAGATGATTGTAGAATCACCAGACAAGAGATGAGTATTGTGAGAAGTTTTTTATAGTGTGCTGGCTAAAATTCTTTCCGAGATGAACTAATTGTAACAAGATTTTGTCCAATCTTTTGAGGAGTTCTATCTAATTCCGAGTTTATTAAGTTAGCTAAGAACAGATGAGAAGCCGAAAAAATAAGAGCAGAGGGAGCTGAATTAAAAGCTGTGGAGAATGTAGTGTTGATTTATTTAGCGTATGAATGCATCGGGTTAGTTGTAGATTTGGCAAAACTTTTAATGAAAGGAATGAAAGGTGTAAGACAGGGACCACCAATCTTTACAGAGTGAGCGGCAGATGAGACTTTTGAGAGCATGCCGCGTACCGGAGTAACAAACGAAATCGCCAAAGTGGCCATATATATAATCGAATACATTATCCAAGAATTTTATTGAAAAACATACAAATCAATGAGACGGTTCATGCTGTTTGCCAAGAAGATGTGTTTCAATGTTCGAGAGTTAGGAGCAAAATTGAGACTTTGTGTACTTCATTTTGGAGAAGAGCTGTTCGCAAATGTAGGTGCTGCCAAACATGGCTCCGATGCGCAATGTATTTTTAAAAGTTGCGCGAAGGGAGGACGAGCTCGCAGAAAAAGAATTCATTGCAGCGGGAAAAGTCATAAGAATTTTCTGTTTAGAATTGTCTCTTCTACAACTTTGTTTTCCATGAAAGCTTTCCTCTCTGTGAGGGAAATGCATATTTGTCTCATTTTTTATTAATTTTCACTGCCAGACGTGACTTCTTCCCCTCTGCCTCTACGAGCCTACTGAGACAGATGCTGTTTGGCAAAGGTTTTGGGGTAACTGGGGTTTCGTTGGCTGGATTGCAATATTAATGCCGGGCATGGTAGTGTGCCAAACGCTAGGCCTTTGCGGGTCGGAGGTCCCCTCTCCTTATATAATAAAGGATAGAAAAGAGACTTAAAAGCCACCGGTGTTGATGCAGAAATCGAAACGACGTAGAAGAAGCCAAAACTTATGGAGCATAGTAAAAGATATTAGCCAAACAAGGGGAGCTTCTCTTTGAGAACATGACCTCACACCGTGTAAAAAACTTGGAAAATTTGAAATGTCAAAAGTAAATACATGTGAATCCCCAACCTTTTCCAATGATGTTGACCAGCCATTACTGGCTATAAAAAACATCACCAGTGGACCTTTCTTTCCGGACGCCATACTGGTGATCACATAGGAGACTTTCTAAGTAATTATCTGAGAGATGAAGAGGGATTCAAAGAAAATTAAAGCAATAAAACGATAATTAGAAGAGCGAAAACGGTCACACGTCTTAGGGAATGGATTTATCAAAGCATATTTCCAAAGAGAGGGACAACTTTTGTTTTAAAACATAAATAAATTAGACGAGCAAGCATAGGTGTGAGTTGAGTGGTATATTCTTCAGTAACGGTAGATAAATTCTATCCGAACCATAACCATTTATTTTTCAAGCGGAAGAATATCTTCTCGGAGAATAAAAAAAGAGATTAAGGTAAGGGGAAGTTGATTAAAAAGAGAAGTTTCAGAGGTTGAAGGAGTGATATAGTCATATATGGTGGAAAAAGTGGAGAAACGGGGGCCAATGAGAGTTCATCTATCAACAAGAGAGGCAGTTATAGTACCATGTGGACGGACGAGTGATGAAAAGGCGGAGCAGACTATTCAAAAATCCCTTTCCCCTCTTGACACTAGCAATTCTTATGGTCCTGATCTTATCCATCCATGTCTATCCAAAGAGCTCACTTCCGAACTTACATCTATGCTCACTAGTCTATTTTGTTTCTTTTTAAAATCAGCAAAAAAAAACGAAATTTAATGCATGGGAAAAGATTTGTGAAACTTGAGGCACAATTACGAAGACTGCTTGAAATCGAGTTGAATCTTTAGTTTTCGAAGCATCCAAGTGACATGTAATGATCAAATATATAATATAATTACTTGGAATCCTACAGAATAAAAGGGTATCGGAGGTTTGGCCTTTTTTGCGGTGAAATTAAATAGAAACCGCATAATATAACATACGAAGATGGTATATATGCATGTTTTTGTACAAAATAAGTGAAACTAAATGATAAATATCAATTTTTTTTATTAAACATCTCAGCGATTCTCCATTGGCCGAAATAAATGCTTCAATACGTCAAGGAATAGAGAGAGACATGTTTCAGAGAGAAGTTATTGGGAATTATAATCGATTCCTGTAGCAAAACTCATTCAAGCTCATTCACAGATGGCGATGCCATTCCAAAACCTACCGAAGATGTTTGATTGTGTTAAGATCTGACGTGTTTCGATGAATTTTGCTTTTAGCCCTTTTAACCGTGTAAATTTTCATAATATCGTCATGGAAAATGTCAACTACCTAAATAAATATTGATTGCTCTTAAAGGTAAAAGTAGTCGCCAAATTAAAAAATACTCTAGACAATTAGGAAATTTACCGATATAGCCGTCCAAACCATCAAAGAAACACCTACATAGTTCATTGTGGGGTCAGACAATAAGGATCAAAGCAGACTTTGGTCATCTCCAAAACATTATTTCTCCTAAACAATGAAGAAGCGTAAAGGATCATTCGTCAGAGTAAATCATATTATTCCACTGACCTATTTTCAATCTATTGTATTCTTGACATCATTTCAGGCGTTAATTAACATTCAAGCTCCTAACGACCAGTTTTGGTTGATACTGGGTTGTCAAGATGTCAGTTTAACTCTGCACCCACTTTATTAGTTGAGTTTTTTTATGCATAGAAACCCAGCGTTTTAATACCCTTCAGCCTCTGTCACTAAGCTTCACCTAAAGTCCTAAGTTACTCTTTACAAGGTAGTTTTTCCTTATTTTTGGTAGGCCAGTATGATTTTAGATATATTTTTTTAGTTTTGCTAGGTTAGCATGACATTAGATACATTTCCTTAGATTTGTGTCCTTTTGTTTCCAGCATGACTAAAGGGACTACTTCTTGGTTTTGTCAGGAAAGCATGACTTTAATTACATTGCTTTTGTTTTACTCGGCCAGAATGACTTAAGATACTTTTCCTCTAAGAAATTGAAACAACTCGGAAATTTTTGTCGTCGAAGCCCAACAATTTGACCTCTTTTGAAGGCAAAATGGCGACACGTTTATACCTATGCCGATGAAAATTTCGATAAAAAAAATCTTTATATTATCGAGTTTAAGATATCTGGAGTGCAGATACATAAGATTTATATGCCAGGGTAATTCTTATCTATTTCCGAAAGTTAGTAAATACATAAAGTTCGAAATATCACCTGTTTCTAATATTGTCTACAGCACATTTATTTTCATTAAATAATACCTTAACTAGTTATATTATGTACTTTCACTCCGAATTCTCAGATTCTGAGAAGGAGAAAAGAGGGAAGTTTGTACCTCCTCCGTTCCCTAACTTTAGAAAACAAATAACTTTGTTACTTCTGCACTAATGCCTTCCGAGTCTCGATATAATTAGGATTCTCCTTCCCTAGTTGAATACTTGGGGCCCATGTGAATTTGTCCAAGTGGCCCGAACCAACAACAACAACTTGACGAAGGAAGCCCTACTTTGGCTCTGATGACGCCCTAGTAATCCAATATAATCTCTCATAATCAGTGCTGATTAAATTTTCTCTTACTCATTAACACCCATCTAAATGCATTTGCATAATGACGAGAAAAAAACGAGATCAAAAATAGGCAAAAATGAACATTTGTCAATTGGGAGATTAATGGGTTTTAGAGCAACAGCAAAGATTCATAAATAAAATTCAACATTCTAAAATAAGGGGCAATTATTTCTCCGCCGTAAAGTTCACTTACAAAAGAAGGAAAATATGGGAAAGGTGTTATTATTAAAGATAATAATGGTGTATAGCGTGGCAATGTCGAAGCAGGAAGGTCTTATAAGCTATGTTTGAACGCGGGTTCCGTTTCCAACATCACTTCTGATGGTTCTCTATTTCAGATACATTGACGACTTTTTATTCTCCCTTTTACCTTTTCAGCGGCGAAACTATTGTTGCTTTTTCTTTTTTTATTTTCCTTATGGCTGTTTTTGTACATATGTCCGGCCTAATGAAAAAGGGTGTCAATATACGCCAAAACTTAGCTCTTCGTTTGAGTGATGTCTTCTAAACACATGATATTTAAGTTAATAGCCTTTGTTTTTTGTCAGTATTTCTTGTACGCTTCTCACTTTTTCCTTTTTTTCACGAGCTAAAGCAGAATTGCAAGGACAGGGACTTTTCTGATTTGGAATTCGGGGTTTCAGTAATAAATTAAGCGGTTTTATGCATTTTTGTGAACAAGTTGCTTGAATAATTGTCACCATTTTCAAAGAAACAAAAGAACAATATTATAATTAAATACATCTGAGTGAACGAAAAACTTTTTATTTCACCTCTGACAATTTTCAATGAGAATTACAGCCTAAATTCATTTCAATGCTATTAATTTAATTTTTTTTTCAAAAAACAGAGAAAAAAACTTTAGTAAATATTGGTAACTTCTTACTTAATTGAACCATAACTAAACTTCATCCTGTTTGTCGTAGAATGGACTCTCGACGATATACCATATATAACTATTCGTTGAGGGAACTATTCAATTATATTTAGAGTGCGTGGTTATCTGGTTGACCGATGTTATTTATCTTCAATACGCTTAAGAAGTGGAACTGAGCTCAAGGATAATAATATGGCTATCATTAATAACATAGAGTTTTATTAATTAAACTATCTACAACACACAAAACGGAAAATGTTTACATAAACAGAGAATGGAAAGGGTCGTTAAAATATTTGTCTAATCCGAGGATTAAGATTTGGGAGAGATTTAAAAAGGTAAACAAATGAAAATTAAGAATGGGATGGTTCGCTAAACCATTTAAAGCACAGGGTAGGGTTGACAAAAAGATTAAATACTCAAAGGCAATGTTTCGCTTACGTAATTAAAAATTGTTGTGCAGAGGAAGGCGACGCTTATGAATCTTCTGTCCGCTGGCGAGTTCCAGCCGAAGGCAGGGGGGGAGATTGAATGATCCTGACGTGACGTCTTGGCAATGAGGACCGTTTCTGACGAACGGGCATAAAGAACAATGGCTGTTCTACGTTGTTTTCTTCTGAACAACAGAGGGGTTGAGAACCGTCTCTTGTCTACGGGCTCAAGGAACAATGGCTGTTCTAACGCTGTTCTCTTTCTAAACAACAGGGGGGAAGGGTGAGAACCGTCTCTTGTCAACGGGCTCGAAGAACAATGGCTGTCCTAAGGTTGTTTGCTTTCTGAACAACAGGGGCGGCCTTGTGGAATTGGCGTCTTGAAAGCTCGAACCTTGCCCCTTAAAGGATATTGTCCTCTTCTGGACAATGATGGTGGATCTCGAGGTAGAGGGCCCTGGTGCACAAGGTGAGACCGGATCAGCGGGATGTCTCGCGAAGATAATCTTGATCTGAATCTCCTCTTATTGGTAAAGTTTCCATATAAATAGTCGAGCCATCCCCTTGGCGTAGGGGACAATGGAGTGAGCGCATCGAGGGAATGCCCAGCCACACCATGAGAACATACCTTATCTGCCCATAAGCCTAACTCAATCTGGCGAGGTCGGCGCATGGGGCGAAACAGGGGGGGGGAAGACCTCCTTGGTTAAATATTGACTCACGTGGGGAGATAACGCGCCCGGCTTCAAGGCGAAGATGCACTTGGGTAGAAACGTGTTTCTAAACAACATGTGATAGCAGTTGAAATTAAGCGGCCTAAAACCGTTCTATCACACCACTCCATTTCGGGGGAAGTTGTCACTTCGAAAAAAAAGAGAGAAGAGACAACGATAGAGCTCCTTTGTGGGGAACTCATTTTCTTGTACCGACCGTACCTTCATGCACCTATCTAGTATTACCTCAATACATATGATTATTTTGATCTTTTGATTAGAAGGGAAACTAACCTTTAATACAAACTTAATCATAAAAGAAACATGGAGCAATAAAATGATATAAAATAAGTACATATCGGACAAAATAATTTATACGTAATTTAATGGGTACAAATCTATAAACAAACGGATAAAAAATAGTCATTGAGCGTTACAAAATTCAGACATATACATTAACTAATTCTATTACAAGAGAATCTAATTTAAGTAGTTGAAGACTCTATATGCATACATTGAGATCCTATTCCTACGAATACAATTAATCTACACTATTTGGTAACGCATTTTTATTGAGTGCATCAGTGACCTGGTTATCGGAACCTTTTATATAATTTATCTTAAATTGGTACTCTTGCAAGAGTAAACTCCAGCGCATAATTCCACCGTTGGAGTGTCATACATTTCGAATATAGGCCAACTGGCGGTGGTCGGTTCCTATCTCTAATTCTTTTTATTATCAAGTACATTTTAAACCTGCTAATAACCAAAATAATTGCTAGAGCTTCCTTCTCTATAGTGGCATATCTCTTTTCGCGTGGTAATAATTGGCGACTAGCATATGCAACTGGATGACTCATTCCGTCCTCCTCATATTGAAGGAGTACACCTCCAATGCCCTCGTTGCACGCGTCGGTCTTAATCCCAGAGGATTTTTTCCGGTTGGGCAACTTTAAAATGGCAGCAGAAATCAGCTTACTCTTGAGCTGATTAAAATGGGAAACAGCGACATCATTCCAACGTAGACGATTGGGGGAATTCTTTTTTAAAAGGGACCTGAGGGGCACCGAAATTGCAGCGAAATTTGGGACAATTCGCCAATAGTAAGAAGCTGATCCTAGCAATGATCTTAATTGTATCTTAGTATTCGGAAGGGGCATGTCGGCGATTGCCTTAATCTTGTCCTATTGGGGACCTAACTGGCTTTTCCTATTTTAAAACCCAACTATTTTATGGTTTCGTGGGCAAAATGGCATTTGCTGGGGCCAATGGTAAGGCCATTTTTGCACAGTCGCTCGAAAAGAGCTAATAGTGTGGTTAAATGGTGACTACATTCACGAGTAGCGACGTAGATATTATCGAAGTAAAAGGATACATTCAGAAGTCCATCGAACAACCTTCTCATGAGACGGTTATAGTTGCTACAAGCAGTCACGAGGCCAAAAGGTAGGCGCTAAAATTGCATCAAGCCTTTTTCTGTTTTAAAGGCGGTACATGCTTTCACATCGGGCCGGAGGGGAATTTGATAATTTTCCTTGCACAAATCGAGTTCTGAGATGAACTTAGCGTTTTCAAAAAGGTGGAGGTTTTGGTCTAACAACGGGATGGGCTCGGCGTCGAACACCGTTACCGAATTCAACTTCCGGAAGTCGATGCACATCCGATGAGAGCCATCAGGTTTCTTGACCATGACGATTGGGGAACAATAACAAGAGGTGGCTGGTTCTATTATGTCTAAACTAATTAAATTATCAACTTCGGCGTTAAAGCTTGGCGTAAATGAATCGGCATGGGATAGGGTCTTAAACGGACGGGTTCTAAGGTTTTTAATTTAATATCATGCTCGAAACTAGTAGCGCATCCAGGCTTCTCTGAAATAACGTCGTCCAACTGATACAATAGTTCCTGTAGCTGACTCTTTTCATGTGGTGTCAGCTGCGCGTCGATATCCAGGTCAGAGGGTTCAAAAGACTCGCTTGGTAGGGAAGGAAGAGGGTAATCAGCATCAGGTTACATGCACACTGTCTGCATTACATTAGGGACTCCGCGGGGTAATCCTCTTCAAGCGCCGATGTTTCCTCCAGTGCTATGAACGTATCTCCATAGGCGCGTCGGTGGTACTTTTTCAATAAGTTGACGTGAGAGAGCTTATCGCCTGCTGGGGTACCAATGAGGTAATCTACCGGTCCTCGTACCTCGCGGACCAGGTATGGACCTTTCCATTGGCTCAGTAATTTATTACTCGCTGTGGGAAGGAGCAGGAGTACTTCATCACCGGGATTAAATTTACGATCTTCGTACCTGACATCAAAATAAGTTTTGTATTTTTCCAAATTGACATCGGCATTTTCATAGGCGATGTTTGCGCATTTCTCGATCCTCTGGCGTAGATCCAAGACATAGGCGTAGGATAACTGGAGTTCTTGATCCAGTTGGGGCTTGATTAACAACTTCTCTAAAATACTGAGTGGCCCGCGTAAATTACGTCGCTAAAGGAGCTCGAACGGGGCGAATCCTAATGTACGGTGAGGAATTTCCCGAAAGGCGAATAAGGCGACCGGAAGATATCGGTGCCATTCGCGGGGCTGCTCGGCATAGATCTTCTTAATAATGAATTTTAAATTTCCATTTAATTTCTCGCACATCCTGTTTGTCTGTGGCTGGAAGGGGGTGGTAAAAAGGGGCTTTACCATGAGCAGCTTCCCTACGTACTCCATCAATTCAGAGGTGAATTATCGGCCTCTGTTGGAAAGTATTTCCTTGGGGACGCCTACCCTTTAAAAGATGGAAAGGAGGGCCTCGGCGCAAGAAATACTATCGCTTCGGCGAAGGGGGACAGCCTCGGAAAAACTGGTAGCAAAGTCTACTAAGGTGAAAATGTAGCTGGGCCCTTCGCTCGAAGGAAGGTGGATAGGGCCAACCAGGTCGATGGCCACTCTGGAGAAGGGTTCAGTTATGACGGGTCCCCTTTTTTAGGAAGCAGGTTTGACCTGCCCCTTAGCGGACGTCTTCTGACACACATCTCTCGATCGACAATGCTTTAAGATGTCAGCGGCAGACCCGGCTAATAAAAATATTGAAAAATGCGCTGGCCCGTTTTAGTATGACTAAAATGACCGGAAAATGCTGTCATGAGCTACTTTGAGCACTATAGGGACATGGGATCGTGGAAGGCATAGGACAGTAGTTAAGGCGTATTACTGTCCTCGGCGGATCAATAGAGTAAGCCACCTTGCTCCAGGTACCTGATGACTTTGGGTCCACGGACAGTCTCCGTGTCCTTGTTTTGGGCCTTATCCCATAAGGGTGTTAGTGCTTCACACTCCTTTTGTGCCGTCCTAAAGTCCTGGTTAAGGATCTTCGAGAATTCGGACGGTATCGGGGTTCTGAGGGGGACGGACTCCTGGGCTTTCCTCTTAGTTCGACCTCAGGTAAGGGCTGCCTGGGACAGAGGGTCGGAGCTTACTTAAGGGCTCTTTCCTATAAGTACGGAACAGAATTATATGGGTGCTGAAATGACTTCAGCCCAGCCATCATAATATTGACACTGAAGGTAACATCTAACGATGGGGAATCGGTTCTCCCACCCAAGGTAGTCATGTACCACCGCAATTTTTTCGTGCTTAGGGTCCACTGGGGAGGGGGGGAGCTCGTCGGACACGATGAAACACGTGCACCCTGTGTCCCTGACGAGAGTCGATACTTGGCAGCCGTTCACGCTGCCCTCCTCAAATTTCAAAGTTCCTGGAGAATTTTTGTCAAAAATCAAATTTACCTGGTGGCCTGACGGAGAGGGAGAAGTTGCTGCTTGGGTCTGCACCACCGGGGAAGCCGGGGTGGCATTAATCTGGTGAACTTGGTGGGCTACTCCGCTTTTAAGCCTAGAATTTTGGGGGCAATTCCAGCTAATGTGGTTTTCTACACCACAGGTGAAGCATATGATTGGTCGCTGCGAGAAGAGTGATGGAGGAGAAATCTTAACGGGAGGTTTGGTGTCCCGTTGTTTGTTTTGAGGAAAGAAGTTTTGGGGTTTTACGGGTCCCGGAAACTTTGTCAGCTTTCTTGGGAAGGGGCGCAAATCCTTCCTTCTTTTCTGGTTGGGGGGGGGTTGGTGAGAAGTTCGATTCACCTTTGGGTATAAACTATTACTTGCGAAATAGACATCTGCTTCTTCGGTACACTCTTTAAAGGTCTGGCACCGACAATCCTTGACGAACGCGCGGATCTCCGTCGGGAGAGACGCCAAAAATTGATCCCGCAACACGAAGTCTGTTAAGGACTCGTAGTTAGGATCAACCTTTGAGGATTCCAACCAGAATTTAAAATTCCTCTGAAGAATGTATCTGAATTGACGAAACGTCTGTCCGGGTTTAATACGACCTCCTCGAAATTCTTGGCGGTAGAAATCGGGAGTCATATTATGAGCGGCCAATAACTCAGCTTTTAAGGTGCTGTAGTTAATTGTACATTCAGATGGTAAAGATATGAAAATCTCAGGCAATTTGCAATTTAACAAGGAAAGTAATCTTGATACATCTTCAGCCTCCAGATCCATGTTATTGATCTCAAGGCTCTTTTCGAAGAGGCCTAAAAATGCTCCGAAATCCTCTCCATCCCTGAAATTGGGGAGCTTATGTGGCAGATTGGGCGGGGCTTCTGAACGTGATCTAGCTGATTGTATTTTGGCTTCTACACGAGCCATTTCACTCTGATGGTAAAGCTCAGCTTGTCTTTTCCGTTCCTCTCCTTCTCTTTATTTTTCTTTTCGTTGGATTTCTCTTTCTTTTCTTTGCTCCTCTTGAATGTACTTAATTAATTCTTTTCCGGAAAGTCCCAAGGATTCTCCTTGCGCTTTAAAGATTTCGAACTGAGTCATATTTGCACTTGGGGGTGCAATAGTTAACCAACTAAATTCTTGCAATAAGAATTATGCCTACTAGAGAATTAGCCTACCTAAATATAGGCACTGACCTATTCGTAATCGGTTCCTCGATCTAGATAACCAATGACTAAAATCACACAAAAAAACACAAACCAATTCTTATAACAGTTCCTTGAGCTACTCCAGCTTCTTAAGTTTTAAAAAAGACGATAGCAATCGTTAAAACAAAAGGGAACTACTATACTCTATTCTTATAACGAATAACACTATGCTTTACTCGACAGAGACGAGTGTTTGCAAAGATATAGTGCTAAACCTCACACCTGACACCAAATTTAGATAGTATATATATATATATATATATATATATATATATATATATATATATATATGTCGTAGAATGGACTCTCGACGATATACCATATATAACTACTCGTTGAGGGAACTATTCAATTATATTTAGAGTGCGTGGTTATCTGGTTGACCAATGTTATTTATCTTCAATACGCTTAAGAAGTGGAACTGAGCTCAAGCATAATAATATAACTATCATTAATAACATAGAGTTTTATTAATTAAACTATCAACAACACACAAAACGGAAAATGTTTACATAAACAGAGAATGGAAAGGGTCGTGGAAATGTTTGGCAAATCCGAGGATTAAGATTTGGGAGAGATTTAAAAAGGTAAGCAAATGAAAATTAAAGGGATGGGATGGTTCGCTAAACCATTTAAAGCACAGGATAGGCTTGACAAAAAGGTTAAATACTCAAAGGTAATGTTGAGCTTACGTAATTAAAAGTTGTCGTGCAGAGGAAGGTGACGCAAAGGAATCTTCGGTACGCTTGCGAGTTCCAGCCGAAGGGGAGGGGGGGATTAAATGATCCTGACGTGACGCCTTAGGAATGAAGACCGTTTCTTGACGAACGGGCTCGAAGAACAATGGCTGTTCTACGTTGTTCTCTTCTAAACAACAGGGTGGTTGAAACCCGTCTTTTATCTACGGGCTCAAAGAACAATGGCTGTTCTAACGTTGTTCTTTTTCTGAACAAGAGGGGGAAGGGTGAGAACCGTCTCTTGTCAACGCGCTCAAAGAACAATGGCTGTTCTAACGTTGTTCTCTTTCTGAACAACAGGGGGGGCCTTGTGGACTTGGCGTCTTGAAGGCTCGAACCTTGGCACTCAAGGGATATTGTCCTCTTCTGGACAATGATGGTGGATCTCGAGGTAGAGGGCCCTGGTGCACAAGGTGAGACCGGATCGGGCAAAATGTCTTGCGAAGATAATCTGGAACTGAATCTGCTCTTATTGGTAAAGTTTCCATATAAATAGTCGAGCCATCCCCTTGGCGTAGGAGACAATAGAGTAGCGGCTTCGAAGGAATGCCCAGCTGCGCCATGAGAACATACCCTATCTGCCCATAAACCTAACTTAATCTGGTGAGGATGGCGCATGGGGCGAGAAACGAAGGGAGATGAACCTCCTTGGTTAAATATTGACCCAGTGGGTTGGGAGATAGCGCGCCCGGCTTCAAGGCGAAGATGCACGTGGGTAGCAACGTGTTTCTAAACAACATGTGATAGCGGTTAAAATTAAGCGGCCTTCAAACCGTTCTATCACACTGTTCTTCAGTGTATTTGTTATTAAATTTAAGTTTAAGAAGGCAAGTATTAACTGGTATATATATACAATCTTACCTTAAGTCGTCTACTGATTTTCATTAATATGGGGCCCTAATTCAGCCAAATAACCACGAAGATCGGTTTCGAATTTCGCATACACACCATCATCGGTTTTATAGTCGACCACTTTTAGTCGATGAGTTTTCGCGCGTTTATCATTGCTTTATATTTTTATGCAAATGATTTTATCTTTAGAATTTATTTTTCTCTTTTGATTAATTTTATACTCGAAATTACATTTTATATTCACTCTTACTTTTTCCGCAGGGAGCTTTGCAGTATATCTTAGAAAACCTTGTTGTAGCTGACATCTTTATGGTGTCGGGCCATCCCAACCCTTCATTTGATAGAATCTATTGTGCAGGCTGTTGAGAGATGCTTGACCCCCCATTCAGGGTTGACCTGAATATTCTCCTTAAACAAATGGGGATATTTTCCTGCCTAAACATGTTTACTTCACCTAATTTCACCACTTTATTGTTTAACATTTCGAAAGAAGCCTGAGAGTGAGTTAACTTATTTTCTTCAAACTTTTAACGCCCTCTTTCACTATTTTTGAGGTCTAAACAAGTGCAGGAGGTGTCAAGTGGCAACACTCTACCGATATCTTTACATCGAATCCCATTACACCCAAGTCAACGATAATTACATGAGTCTATCTACATACGATCGACATGCAATCTATAGGAGGCCTCGTAGAGTTGGCCAACCCTAGAGCTGTAGGTAACAACTACAAAACACCACACATCAACACATCCAATCCTTTGGTCTAATCCACATCTTAAACGCCATCCCCCCAAACATTAACCGAGGAGAAACGCCCCTTCCACGTTCCGAGCGGATCGCAATGGTTAGAGACACGATGCGGCAAATTCAAAAAACATACACATGCAAACAATGTGACGACTGATGGCAAATCAAAACACAACTTTTAGGAATCAGACGAACTTCAATACATAATGATAACAAATCCACCACTTACACAATAGACAAAAACTACAGATACATTGAGTGTTGGTTCTAGAACTCCGATAGAAGAGAGGCCTAAAGTAAGTACAAAAAGAATAGACAGAAAGACACCAAGGTGTTCGATAGACATTTAAGCCTTTGTCAGTAGTATGCCTCCTATTCTTTTCCTCTTATGAAGTCATAATAAATCGTTCCGCGGGCAATGATAAAAATACAATATTTTCATTGATTGGTCAGACCAAACGGGTGGTATGATTAGTGACCAGATAATTGTTAACCATGTGATTAGTGACCTATAATTAGTGAGCTTATGATTAGTGACCATGTGATATATGATGTGTTTTTAGGGACCATTTGATTATTATCCATGTGATTTTGGCCAAATGATTAGGGATCAAATAATGAAGGGATTGTTCCCTCACCCTAAATTCAATGGAAGAAGATCCCTAGTTAAATGAAAAGATCACCTTCTTAAAGTTCTATTTAAAATAATGAATTACAAACAAAGATGATTTTTTTTATGTTGAATAAAGTAAATAATTGATCGCAAAGTTCAAAGTCATAAATTTTAACGAAACAATTTCTCTTGAATTTAATTTTTTTTAACCGTGATTTGATTTTATATTTGGAAACAATTTAAAACATTTATTAGATTAATGTCATGAAATTCCTGAATGTGCAATCGTTAATCTTATTAACAGGTCCTTAACTGTTTTCATTTACCTTTTCAATCTTTGCCTTCCTCTCTTCACTACTCAAAGAAGAGGCCTTAAATGGTCAAACCAGTGATTGATCTCAATTAATTTAAAGTAATTTTTACGATTTATTGGTTTAATCAAATTAATCACATAAGTTGTAAGCAACTGTGCCAAAGACTCTACCTTTTTCCCCTAATCCTTTTCTCTTTCCTTTCTGAATTAAATAATTTGATAGTAAATATAACTTTTAATAGGAAAGCAAACTTTCCCTTTTAACTCGCAATGCAAAAGCGATGAAAAATCGCTTGAGTGAAGACAAACGATTAAGCTGAAAGGTAAATTGGAATGAAAGTGATTGATTTAGAAATATTTGACACGTTGTATCGCGTTGCGAAAATATTAGCGAATGGATTTTTCATTACAGAAAAATAGGGTTTAAAACAAAATAAATAGGATTTTCCCTCAAATCTAAATATCGAAAATATATTTAAAGAACGGGAGAGGGAGTAGAGATAAATTTTTCATATTTTCTTAGACTTTCTTTACTCAAATATGTTCCAGATCTTGTATTGAAGATATTGAAGCAGAATAATAGGGACAGAGATCGTATCAGTTTTCAATTCTAATAACGACACCATCTTTATAAGAAAGCATAGTATATAGGTAAGTAGGGTACTGGATCATGGGTTATAACTTCCTTTTGTTGATAAGTATATGATAATATTCTAAGAAATTAAAAAAACATGAATGAAAATCATGAAAAGTAAATGACACTATATATGGGATTGGGTGATTATTTTAATTAATAAGGGGGAGATTTTTATAGCACTCTTCAATCCCATAACTATAATAAAGCACGTCCTTCAACCCCAAACTAGTTTGCGAGAGGGGGCGCTTGTTTAGGGGACGATTTAAAGCACCAGAGTGGGATGAGGGTGGGAGACGAGCACTCACAATCAGGTAGTTCATTCCTCATTCTAGGAACAAATTTAAAGAAAGCAGGTCGCCCATTTAGCATAGACGACTACTAGGAACTAAATGCTAGACAATAGATCTAGCATTCAGGAATCTCAGATACCAAGGTGGGTCCAATGCAAAAGATATTTATGAGGTTGCTACGGTGTTTAAGATTTGTATGTAGGGATCGGCGTTATATTCTTCTTCTTACCGTTAAAGTGTTCATCGTTTTAGTATTTTTTAAAACTCATCATCGATCCTTAACATACACTGACTTCTCTTGTAGCAAATGATAAACGCTCCTCTCTGTAGTTAATGCCCAAATAGGGTCATGGCGTCTAGGTTGGAACCGCATGCGCCTCTACAGGTACTCCATCACTCCCAGCTCAAAAAGGTCCGAAACGTGGCACACCGCCGCAAATTTGGCTTAGGATAATTAAAAAAAGAGAAAAATAAAGTTAAAAGAGTAATTATGAAAAATAATGAAAGAAAATAAGGATCACCAGACGTAGCCAAGAAGAAGGGGTCACCCTTTCCTTACCAGTCCGAACTCGAGTTGGCATGGTGAATGCATGGATGTGGAACTCTACCAGGAGAACCATAGCTGATTTCAGAGACGTTGGTACTTGAAAATAGTGCTACAGTTTCGTGCTGGGGCCACCAACTTGGGAGAAACCCATGGGAAAACTTTAAAAGATTCGAGACAGAAGGAATGAGAGGACAGAAAAGAGAGGGGCCACTGTCCTTAGAAAGGGCTAGTGGTCTTCACTAGAGAGCGCAATGGACAAACGAATCTAAAATAAAGTAAACGCTCTTACAATTAACTATTGCAAATTCTTTGAAGCCTCTTTTTATCAATAGCTTAAAATTAGAAACTGAATCATATTCTACTAAAACACAGAGACCTATGTTAACTTTTTCTATAGTTTGTTCGACCTCATTTTACCTCTTTTTCTCATTTAACTTTACGCTCCCTTTCTAGTTTATTTATGAACATATTATTGCTTGATTTGTTCATTATTACCCATAGATGACCTATTTAGGGCGAAAAGCAATGGATAAGATCAAGCTTATTCTTTTACCTTGGTAGATCTTGGTAACCTACTTGATGCCGCGTCAGACTTCCAGCGTCTAAGCGCGGCTTTAATACCAGCGAGCTCGGACACGAAACCTTCAGATGCGCAACGAGCTACCCCTCCATTGGATATATGCGCTGACCTTCAGCCCTGCCGATCTAGAGAAATAATGAATATAGGCATTTCTCATGCCAAGACTACTCTGTTAAAAGGTCTGTAGTTTCTTTCCTTGTCCTGAGAGCATATCGCATATGTGATAATTGTTTTGAGTAGGTTAGAGTTTACACGAATATCCGAACATTCATTCAGCTACAGTATCTTCTATGTTTCATCGAAAAATATCATAATAAATGCAAAGCGAACGTTTATCTACCATCTAACCATAAGAAAATAGCGTGTAATAATAATTATAATTCTCTATTCGCCCCAATCAATAAATTCTTAAAGACTTGCAGGGGCCAGCAACATTAAAGTTTCCTTTCAATATGAAAACACGATACGAAATAGTCTTTCCAAAAATAGATCTACCGGTAAGGAACAGGGCGTTTATTATTTTCCATGGAAAATTTGTGATCAAATATACCTTAGCGAAAGCAGCAGATTCTCCGAGAGAGTGAAGGAACACAAGTCCGACATGCGCCCTTTAAGCCTATCCTTCTAGTCTGCTCTTGCACATGTCAAATAAAGACTATTCACTTGACGCTAATAATTCCAAATAATTTATAATTTTTACCAATATATGCATACGTGTCTAATAGAATCAACTCTTATAAAGGAAATTCTTAACTTTAACACTTCTGATGGGCAATTGAACATTAATCCCTTGATAAACAGAAGACTCATCGATCCTTTAATCAAAAATGCTGCTCCATACTAGACCATCTGATTATATTTTGACTTCTAAATTTTTGAATCTTTAGGCTAAGCAGATTTCTTCTTTCAGTAATTTGCCAGCGATAGAAGATGACGGATGTTTCCGTCGAAAAGTTGTTTCGCAATAAATCGGTCACAAATACTTCGGTTTCTTTCCTGCAGTGGAAAAACAAAACGAAAGCAATTGTACACACTCGAGTGTATGTATACATTCGAATTCAAGTTACAGTCGGGGCAAGGTTTCTTCTGGTACGTAAAAGTCTGTTGTATTGTAACGTGTTCAGAACGTTGATTGCTTTTGTTTGTTTTCGTCCTTTGACTAAGTGTTTAAATCATTGTTTAAATTTAATTTATATAAAACCTGCTGAGTAGCGATTTAGGACAATTATGATAGTAAATTATATGATTGTAGCTAGTCTTTCCTACTCTTCTCTCTTTGCTCACTCTCGTGCAGCCAGCTAGAGGGTAACATTAAAGTAAGAAGGTAAGGCAATCTAGACATTATGAGTGGGGAGTATTGTCTATTCCCTGAGATTAATCGGGGCGCATAACGGTAGGTTATCAAAGATGCTTCGGTGAGTTCAATCTGAGCTTCTTCTGAACCACTAGGAAGAAGAATCGTATATTTTTACAATATATATTAATAACACACGTAAACCCCAGTTGATAAGAAAATTGCCTCCGTTCCTAGGCTGTCAGGCTTTCCGAGATTGTTACTTTTTAATACTTATTAAGCCCTAAAGCTCATTGGCACAAATCTAAGTTATTTCTATCTTTCTAACTTTCTTCTCCAATTTAAATAGACAGTGTAGTTTAGATTTATTGAGTGATTAGGTTAAATAAGGAAGTTGGACATCATTAAACGTTCGTCAAAAGTATGTATAATTTAACTTTATGGGTTGAATGTCTTAAAAGGACCTTCTTTGGGTATGTTTAATAATGAGTAGCAATACAGATATAATTTTGGCATCTTTATTTCTATACTAATATTGGTATTTAGAGTTTTATTGAGTTATTAGTTTGGGTTAGCTTAGTTTAGCTTGGGAGTTCAAGCTAGGTTAGCTCAAGTTTATTATACATAGGATAATCCTGACCTGTAGAGTTTAATTTCAGGATATTATACAAAATATATAAGATGTGTGAGGAAATTCTTAAAGGTCCAAAGTCAAGGCGTTGCAATACTCGTTTGCAGGGTCTGTTGTATGTGGACTGAAACCTCTGCACAAAGTAGTTGATAGTGAGGCATGCGCACAACAATAAACTGGGTAGCATAAACTATTACATTCTAAGAAAAATAGCAGTGTATTAACCTACTTCTGTATACAGGAGCAGACCCTAATCAGAAGCTACCTAGCCGCACGCAGGTAAGTTCAGCACACATGCCAATGGGCGGCTACGCTCTGAATCCAACGCCATATCCATAAAGCTAGCGATAGCTCCTGACCATACCTGTCTAAATTTAATGGTAGAAGACAATGTACAAAATCTTTCCTGTAATACAATTGTAGTTTAAGTAAACCGGTATAGATTCCCTTTAACACATTTACGAATTTTAAATTTGCAAAGACATCATTTTTAATTTTTAAGATGATGCTCACCTAAGCTTTTTTCAACCTCCGGAACTTAATAATAACGTAGTTAGTCACTTTTAGAAAGCATATTGTTATTTTGCTCAATTTTAAACTTACTGCATCAGTTCTTCCTATTTCCCTTAAGATCTAACGTAATATTGACTTGACTAGTCAATCAATACCAAGTTGTCTTAGATCTGTAGGCGATCTACCTATGCGTCTTCTGGTTCTTAACCTATGACACACGTTATATTTCGTATATTCCGAACGAATCATAGCTTCTTTTTTTTAGTTTATATGGTCTAGTGGCGTCTGGTGGTAGTGGTAGTCAAGATTAAAGGAATCAAAATGGCGAAATACCCAGTCCAAATTTTCGATTAGTGTGTTTAAGGGCACGTTTCTTTCTAATGACCGCATTCGACCAAGTGCTAGCCTTTTATTTATATGCTATTTTCTTCCTAAAGCTTTTATTCAAACTAGAGGCCTAACGACATTTAACAATCGCCGTGTACATTAAAATCTTATGGTAGGCTTTCGATTTGGGAATATTACGAGTTGTTTTAAAGTTGCGGAGGGGCGGATGGTATGGGAGGCGAAGCCACCCATTTAGAGAGTACCTAAAGAAATGTTAATTTTTGGCGGAAATAACCTCAAGTAGGCAGTGCTATCTTACGTAGTCCTTAATTATCAGGTTACGTCTGGTCTGGTTCTGGATCTTTTAAATTATTTTCATAATGTCTTTTACTTATGCAGTTTTATGTGTAGCTTTCAGATCTGGAACTCGCCTTTGCTGGAAATGCATACTTTTTCCAGGATGGACTTCGGTCAATTATGGGAAAAGTATGTATTTTCCGAAAAAAACAGAGGGTGAGATCTGAAAAGTGCACATAAAACTACATAAGAATAGCCCATTTTTAAATTCATTTGCGAAAATGTGTTAGATCGAATCTTTACCAGTAAACCTTTTGTGGTCAAGAACTTTCTTGCTTTAGGCGTCGGTGTTCGGATTCCAGCCCACTTTATTGCGAGAACGACCTCAACTCTTCTACATTTTTAAGAAAAAATTCCCTAAGCTCGATTCCTAACTTTCAACGACTCTTCTTCTCCTTTGACAACTGCCATCATTTCCAGATCACTTGATTTCCATATATATTTTCGATGCTCAAATTCAATATCTGGAATTTTCAGTCGTGAATTTTAACTGCCTCATTTCTTCCGTCACATTGAAATTGAGGCGAAAGGAGAAAAAACATAAAAGCGATTCGTTAATTTTGTGCACAAAACAATTTTGCGTCCTTAATTAAAAGGCGACTTAATTCAATTCTTGCTTTTCAGTGTCGCCTATTTTTAAAAACTTTAATAGGAAGTCAACAATGGTTTTAAACAATTAGTATTAGTGTCAAAATAAATGCCTATCCTTAGGTAAAGCGCAGATTATTCTTTAGAAAACCCCTCCTCCAAAAACATGCTACTCCGATTCAAGTTCAATTGGACACTGGTTTATTTACTTGTTTACATGTTTATGCAATTCAGTACAAAAGGATGAATGCTGAATCCAAAATGAAATTCTAGTGATCTGTAAATAATGCAATGAACATAATTAATTTAGGGAAACAATATACAATAAATAAATAAATTATTGTTTGGATATACCATATTATTATCATTAATATTATTATTATTATTTGGATGGGCCTCCGTTGGAGATGGACGTGTACTACAAAGGGTAGGGAAATCGATGGTATATTATGTGATTACTGTGGTTTTTAGGTACATGCTAAATGTGATGGTATGTCTACTGAGTACTAGAAAATGTTTACTAAGTTAGCAGAGGGAGTTAAGAACCTACAATACTTTTGTTCTTTCAACCATTGTAATATAGTGTCAAAAGAAATTCTAAAACAGTTAGGCCCTATTAGACCAAAAATTGAAGAAAATTCACAGAGAATCTTAGTTCTTGAAAATAAAGTGAGAAGGAATTCAGAAGAGTTGGAAAACAAGGTTAAAGAGGAAATACAAATTACTGTCGCCGAAACCATTTTGGATAAAGTAAGAAGTGACTTTGAGACAGAGAAAGATAGGTCATCCAGGGCAAAATATGTAGTGCTAGCCAATATACCTGAGTCGGAAGCCACAGTGGGTGAACAAAGGAAAAAAATATGATGAACAGGTTATATCAAGCTTTTTTACTGATACTCTGGGAATTGACTCAATCTATATTAATAGTAAAATTGTATCAATTAGTAGGCTAGGAAAAAAAGAGAGTGACAGGACAGCCAAAAGCCCAAGGTTAATGAAAGTAGTATTAGACCAGGAGAGTAACGCATATAGGGTATTGAGAGCTGCCCCTAAACTAGGGGAATATGCTGAGGAATAGATAAGAAATATCCAGATTTTCAGAGATATGAATCAGGAGGACAGAAACAGAAGGAAAATCCTGGTTGATAACATGAAACAAAAGAATTAAGATCTCAAACAACAGAGTATTAAGGACATTAAGTGGATTATTAAGTGTAACAAGCTAGTTAAAGTGAAAGTGACTCCAAATGCCTCTCTAAAAAGGAATTTTTAGACACCCACACCACCTTTAAATGTATGTATACTAAAAGTGATGGAGTTTTCAATAAATCAAGTGAACTGCAGGCGCTGATTGATGAAATCAAACCAGATATTGTATGTATAACAGAAACTAAATTTAGTGATCATCATAATTCAGAAAGTTGTGATGTTGATAATTATACTGTATTCAGAAAAGACAGAGTAAATCAAGCAACGCCCTAGAGGTGGTGTGGTAGTGTTAGTGAATAAAAAGTTAGTATCTTCAAGTAGCAATGTGAATTTTTTTAACAACCATGCTTATGCTGAAGTGGTTTGGTATGAAGTTAAATGTCAGAATAAGAACGTGTTAGTTGGCACAATATACAGACCCCCAGCTTCAGTAAGAGAGAATAATAACCTTCACTGTGACCATTATAAGGCTAAGTGGTGATTATAACAATGAATCTCAGGTGTTTATTTAGGGTGATTTTAATTTTAAGCAGATAAACTGGAAATCCATGAAATATCTAGTGTTGTCCATATTCTGGATGCAAGAAATTTTCTTGATAGTGTTAATGATGTGTTCTTACAACAAAATGTTTTGGAAGTCACTCACAATTTAGAAGAAAACAATCCATCAAGGCTTGATCTTATTTTTACCAGTGGTTCTCATGACATTGCAGATTTAGAATTGCTTCCACCCTTAGGTAAAAGTCATCATGCTGTGATTGCATGTGATCTCTTACTGGACACGGGTGATGAAGAGGTAGATAGTAGCCAGCATCCTAGATATAATTTTCACAAAGCTAACTCTATTGGAATGAAAAGTGAGTTAGCAGAAATTAACTGGATTGAACTCTGTAGAGAAAAGGAAGTTGAAGAAATATATATATTACTAGTCAGGATATATGTGATCTTATAGATACGTATGTGACAAAGATATTATCTAAGGTTGGAAAAACAAAAGCTAATTGGATGAAAAAAGAAGTGTTAAACCAAATTAGGGAGAAAGAAAGGGCATGGAAACGGCTTAAAGCTAGGAAGACATCAAGGACAGTTGCAGAATACAGAAGGGTCAGAAACCTAACTACAAGTGTGATTAGACAGGCAAAAAAAGCTTTTAGAAAAAAAAAAGGCAAGGACATAACAGTAAACCCTAAGTATTTTTGCAGTTTTGTGAAGAGTCAAACTACCATAAAAGAAAATGTACTTAAAGTGAGGAATCAAAATAGTAAAACAACCAAAACAGACTTAGAAATTGCCACTGAAATGAATATAGCATTTCAAAGTGTGTTCAGACAGGAGAATTTATTGAATATACCAGCATTTGTTATGGGATATTATGGGCTAGTAATTGAAGACATTGAGGTGGATATGTATGAGATTAAGGCACTAATAAAAAAAGCTAATGGTAATAAAAGATAGGGTCTGGATGGAATTCATCCGAAGCTCTTGAGCAAATGTCACAACAAACTGGCCTTACCAGTTTTAATTATTATCAAGAAATCAGTTTATTCAGAGAGAGTACTGGCTCTTTGGATTCTTGGATCTTTGTGTTCAATCTATAAAAAAAGTAACATTCTTGACCCTCTTAATTACAAACCAGTATCCCTGACCTGTGTACTTTGTAAAATGTGTGAAAAACTGATAAGAAAAGATTTAGTTAAGCATCTAGAAGATAATGAATTGATTTAAGATGGTCAACATTGGTTTAGAGCAAAGAGAAGCACACTTACAAACTTACTGACAAAAAAGACCTTGACAGTAACACTGGATAGTCAAATATCAGTTGATGTAAACTATCTTGACTGTAGGAAAGCGTTCGATACAGTGCCACATGAGAGACTATTAAGTAAGTTAGAGGCATTTGGGATAAGAGGTAAAAAATTACATTTGATTAAGACATTTTTAACTGAAGGGAACAGTATGTGGATATAAGAGGAATCAAGTCTGATAAACTAAGTGTAACCTCAGGAGTACCACAGGGTTCCATTTTGGGTCCTGTACTATTTCTTATTTACATTCATGACCTAGTGAATGATTTAAAATGTCCAGTATTGCTTTTTGCTGATGATGCAAAATAATTTAGGAAAATTAGATCACTAGAAGATATTGAATCAATGCAGAAAAACTTGAAAAAACTTGAAAATTAGAGTGTTAAATGGTTGCGGGACTTTAATGCCAAAAAATGTGTTACCATGCAAATTGGTCACAAAAATCCTCATAAAATCTTTGATTTTAATAGAAAGCAACTCAAGGAATCAAATTTACAGAAGGACTTAGGAGTTTATGTGTCAGCAGACCTATAGCCTTCACATCATGTTAATGTGGTATCAGAGAAAGCCAACCGAATGGTGGGGCTGATTAAGAGACATTTTTCTGAAATTGATTTAGATACTTATCATAGTTTATATTGTGCGCTTGTTAGGCCACACCTAGAATATGTTGTCCATAGCTGGTCACCGTACTACAAAAAGGACATACTTGAACTTGAAAACTTCCAAAGACGTATGACTAAGCTTGTTCTAGAATTGAGGGATCTTGAATATGAGGAAAGATGTGAGCGAATGGATCTCACAACACTTGAGAAGAGGGGACGAAGAGGTGATTTAATAGAAACTTATAAAATCCTAAATACTTATAAACTAAAGAAAAGAGGTCATTGGAGAACCTTAGCTAGAGGTAGCTCATTTAGTGTCAGAGTAGTTAATAGTTGGAATGCACTGCCAGAAGAAGTAGTAAATGAAGCAACTATTGGCTTCTTCAAGTCAAGGTTGGACAATTGTGATTATTGATTGTTATTATTGATGTTATATATGAATAGCAAAATCAATTTTGATATATTTTTACATATTGATATTGAACTATATTTTAGTATCAAAAGAAGATTATATTCTAATGAACTTATTTTTGAGTAAACAATTTAAATTTTGTATTAAGTGTTTTGTGCGTCTACTCATCGTTGGAGTTGAGATGGGAGAAATACAAGACAGTCGCTTAACGTCCCATGTTATTGAAATAGTTAACCTTGAAATAGCTAAATACAAAAGTTTCAAATGGAAAGGACAAGCCTACAGGACCAAGGATGGTCCCATAGGAAAACATACTGCACGGAAAAAAAGAGAAAAAAAGAAAAAAAAACATATTAAAAGAAAATAAATTTAAACAAAGTAAAATCATATTGAAAATATTTAAAAACAAAGTCATTGATTAAACATTAAATTTATTTAATTTAGATTTAAGAAACGTAATATCAGATGCTGGTACACATTCTTCTGGTAGCTCATTCCATTTCTTAAGGGATGAAACAGCGTAGTAAACGCTTTGCTGTTCCTATTAATAATGTTATTAGAGTGACGTGTGTGAATCGAGCTGCTGTAAAAGGCTCAGGCAAAGCAAGATGAAGTAGATGCTCATTATTATTTAAAATTTTAAATGAAAAAAATAATGACCAGATCAATCTACGTTTCTGTAGGTCAATATTTAGATTAGGCAACAGGAACTTAATATCATTTATTGCTCCATTGAGCAATCTAAGATGGTAATCCGCAACCAATATCCCGTAGGTATAACAATATTTAAATTTAAGCAGAATAAAAGCAAAGAAGAAACGTAAACCTGCATCATTATTACCAAAGGTTTTTCTGCATTTTATAAGTAGACCAATCTCTTGAGCAATGGAAGAATAAACTGAACGAAGATGAGTTTTAAAGGTAATCTTCATGTCTAAAACAACACTAGGCAACTGAATAATATCAGAAGAATCTAGATAAATATTATCAAACAATAAAGGCCAATGATTTGGATTTGAGTTTCTCCTGCGAATTAAAGTAAGTAAGTGTGGTTTTCCAGTATCCAAAACCATGCTCTAACGAGTACACCAACTAGAGATTTTTACCAAATCTCTATTTATAGAATTTGCCACCTCAACTTGAGTTTAAGGTGATGCAACAAATGAGTACAATGATGCATCGTCAGCATAGGCCATCATGTTATTCTCTAAGTTCTGCCACATATCAGCAGTATATAAAGTAAATAAAATAGGTTCAAGGACACTGCCTTGCTGAACATCAGAAACCACATCAACCATAGAACTACAATTTCCATCCACCACAACATATTGATTAAGATTAGATAAAAAATAATTTAAAATAAAATAAAAATGGCCCAATATGACCATTCATTTAATGTTATATAAAGTTTTATGATTAACTCTGTCAAAGGCAGAACTGGAGTCCAGTAATACTAGCCTGGTTTACTGGTGTACCAAATAAGACAAGGCATCACAGGTTCCTACACCCTTTCTAAATTGAGTAGTAATTAATTTAAAATAAAATAAAAAGTGCTACATATGATCATTAATTTAAGGTTATATAAAGTTTTATTATTAACTCTGTCAAAGGCAGAACTGAAGTCCAGTAATACTAGCCTAGCTTCAGACCCTGCATTAAGGTTAGATTGCAACTGGTGTACCAAATAAGACAAGGCTTCACAGGTTCCTACACCCTTTCTAAATTGATTAAAAGGACGTAAAGATTTTTTTATAATGAACTTATTAAGACGTCTAGCTAATGATTTCTCCAAAATCTTTGATATAACAGGAGTTATTATGATAGGCCTATATTCAGATGGTAAATACGAAGCTGAGGCTCCTTTAGGAATGGAGGTTACATTGGAACCTCTCCAAGAAAGCGGAAATTTTCCAGCACGAATAAGAAGTATAAATAAGATTGCCAGTCTATGGGCTAATATTGCGGCATTGTTCTTGAAAAATAAAGGAATTATGCCTGTAGGATCCGTACCACCATAAGCATCCAAGTCTAACATATAGCTTTTTTAGTTTTGATGATCTTAAGCCAAACTTAGACAAAATTGGAGTAGTAAAGCAACTAGGAAGGAGTTCAAGATCGCGGCGACATTGTTTGCTTTGAAAGAAAGATAAGAGAAGATCAGCTTTCTTTATCGGAGTATACAAAGAAACACCATTCTCATTACGAAGAGGTGGAAGAGATGAGTCTTTTCCATAAATGGATTTTTAAGTGGACCACAATTTCTGTGGTTGAGTGATGCCATTTAAGTTATAACAGATATGCTAATTGAATTCTGCTTGGCCTGCACCATATATACCTTGGGCTTCAGATCTCAATTGTAAATAATTTTGCCAATTATCAGGTATTTTGTTTTTAGACCACTGATGATAAGCAGCTTGCTTACGATTAAAAGCATCACGACAAACATCATTAAAGCAAACTTTCACCTGCGACCTCTTTTCAATTATTTTTGAAGCGATTCTCCTTGATATAATTTGCACAAGAGTATCATTTAATGCAATATCAGCATCAATCGATTTAAAGAGATCACCTCATGCTAAATCATTGGCTATATTATTTCAGTCAGCACATGACATAAGATAAATTCTTCTTGAGGTAGTAAACTTAGGAAGATTAAAATCAGTCATTAAATTGAAACTGACAGCAGAAAGATTCGAATGACCAATTGATGGCAAGATATTCACCGCAACAACATTTGGCACATCAAAAAGTAATAAATCCAAACAATTGTCAGAATTATGAGATGGGCCTCGGACAAGTTGAATACATCCCTATAAATTGGAGACCTTACGGTCAGCATGACCATTTCTGTTGGTTAGAGAAACAGAGTTCAGCGACGGCTGGTGATATGCATTAAAAACAAAACAAAATTTCTTATCTAATTCCTGAAGTAACGCCATCTTAGTTAGACAACAGGCATAAATATTATCGTCATGGTCAGGGTTACGATATAAACTAAATATATAGAAGTTGTTCGACGATTGGTAACCCTAACATCTAGAATTTCATGACACCCACACATAAGATCATAGAGTAAAGTGGCATTGTAACCCTTTCGTATGTAAGCAACTAAGCCACGTGCTCTTCAGAAAGCATCCCGACGAATCAGATAAAGATTCCTAAAATTTGGTAATAGGATTTCAGTGATATTTCTATATGGGAGACTAAGGTTTCAGCACACAAAATAATATCATATTTAGATAATACAGCCGTTAGATGATTTAAGTTACCATACAAGCCTCTGATATTACAATATAATATGAGACCTTTTTTGAAAATGGAGGGCCAGGATTCAACTCAGTGTCACCACCTAATAACAAAAGAATAAATGAATGTATTAAATAACTTAAATTATTAAAATTTAAAATGTTAGCCAGGCTAAAACTTAAAATATTAATTAAACAAATATTTAAAGAACAGAAACAAGCAAATTTGAGAGTTAAAAAACCATACTACATAGATATAAGACACGGAATTAAACCGTCAACTTGTTGGAGCCGGTACACCAAGTAAGGCACTTATGGTCTAGTTACAGCATCTATTTGCCTGATTTGCCTTAGCCTGTCTACACACCTTGGGAAGGAAGAAGAAGAGAGGAGGTAAGATTGGATCGTACCCTCCAATGCTAGGGAAATGGGAGAGTTGTGGAATGTCAGGCACATGACTATGGTATCAACTCTAAATATACATTTCAGGGGTGCCGTTGACAGCACATATTTTCTTCTTTCACCTTTAGGGCTACTCAAAGCCAATTAAGAAGGAGACTCATACAGTAAATCAAGGTAATTAACCGGTGGTGTTCTAATGAGATTTTTTGGGATATTTCCCTTAACCCAGGGTTCCGGAACCCTCCCAAGAAGACTCATCCACCAAGAAACCGTTGGTCTTCTAGGTCTGCTGAGATATCCCGCCCAGCACGGGATATTGATTTATTGATTTATTTATCGAAATATTTTTAAAAATTACCAAAAAAGAAGGTAACACGCCTAAGAAAATGTCGGTCACAACATTAGCGTAGTGAAATGAGAGAATAGCATTGAAGTGGAGTCTAAGGTATGGAGTATATGCGGCGCAAATAAAGAGTTTTAGAGCGAGGTTGGTAGTAATTTACAGGTTGTGGTGCGTAATCGATCACTTAACATGAATATAAAAGAAAATGACGCAGAAAGTTCATTTATACAGATATATTAACCTGGGTTAGATGTTAAAGACTTGAAGGATTGTCTTATTCATTAATTCCATCACTTCGCTGTGTGCGTCAACCACGGTTCCAGGCGGGGTCGGAACCTGCTGCAAGCCTTCTCGATGGTCATTCTGTTTAACTCGGTGAAACTGGTGTAATTCCGAACCTTAACTCCACCTTAGTGTTGCAAGGCGACTTGTTGGTCTCTCCCTCAATCACACACAGTAGGTTGCAGCTTGAGAAGTTGGGGAGCTATAATATCCATGACTACAATTAAATAAATAAAGCTAAATAAGAAAGGAAAAGGCTACATTTTGGGAAAATGGCAACCTTGTATTGAAATGAAACCAGATCAAATTGCTTTTACAGTACTGCTGAAATACCGCAATAACGTGAGAAAATGTAAAAATTTTTAATTATGTATTGGTTTTCGTAGGTTGAAGTTTGATCCTAACCTTTTCCGAATTTCTCAGCCCGAGAGAGAGAGTTCAAAAACAGATTAGTACACTATGAGCGTGGCTAAAATTAGAAATACAGATCAGAGTGCAATTAAGTTTAAGAGTGCAGTTTAGGTTGGCCAACATTTAGCTATCTTGGAAGGTTGTGGGGGTAATAGAAAGGAAGTATAAAAATATACTTTACTACTATTCAAATCATATATTTACAAAATTAAAGGGGGTTTTAGGCACGGTAGATAAACATAGGAGATGTACACAAGTTTCGGTTTCAAAGAGCTATTTGGGTGGTGTTGACCGCCATACACACAAACGGACAATTGATAGATGGGACGCTCAAAAGACCGTAATCACACGCGAGGCCCAAATAACCGAGCCTTAAAGGGAAGATAGCTTGCACAAGAGAGTCACGCGTTGCAGTTACCTCAAAGATTTGGTCTGAGGGAGTAATCCTGCCTTGTTTGGGGCGGTGCAGAGTACAAAATAATAGACCCTATATTAATGATTATTAAACGAGATGAATTCAAATCTGGCCTTAGGATTTAAAACACCGAATCAAAAATTTAATCCGTCGCGTTCGGGTAACGGGTAACGGGTACCAATGAGTACGGAGTTGAATTACGCGAGTTCTAGGAGAATAGACGTAGCTTGACTGGTTAAGCAAGGTTTCGTGCAAAACTACGGGGACGTGAAGATGGCATCCGGATACTTCCGGACGCAGGTGGTTACTGGCGTTCAAGTCTGGCATCGGACGTTTTATAGGGGGAGACGGAGGGGCTTTTCCCTGTGCCTGAAGTAGGAGGGTTCCAGTTAACAGACGCTTCGCCGGGTGAGGTTAACTATGCCAGACTCACACCATCGCGGGATAATCCCCGGTGGGACCTTTCGTACTCTTAAGCACATCTCAGCCTTCAGTCCATCACGGCCTTCGCGATTTTGCGCCTTCGTTAGCATGGATTAAAAAGATCGCCCAGGTTTGTCTTCTCTCTCTCTCCTTGAAAGGGGCGACCGCGTGCGTCTTTTCTCGCTCTTTCTCTGATATTGGTAAATGCCTCAGTCAGTATATTTATAACTAAATATACCTCAAACACTCCATCTCTCTTCAAATAATAATCTATTAAATTATTTCTTTCTGAACAAATTAAACTTAAAGTGTGAATTTGCTAATTGTGGAAAGTGTACATTAGCTGAACAACTAAAATGGAACATTATCCTGAGCAATTGGGACAACGAATCACGCAACTCTCTCACACCTAACTCTATCCTGCTTCTCTATTAATTAGGTGATTTCAAAATATTTGTGTGATTAACAGCCTTTAAAATTACACCGTTTCCTAAGGCCTTTTTCGTTTCGTGGGCAGATCAGATATGTTTTAAAAGACAATATTCTTAGAGTCAAAAATAAATTGAGAAAGATTTGCAGAATATTTCTCAAATCCCCGCGATAAAATATGCAAATGCAAAATTTGGTAAGGCACTTTTTTAATCGAAAAGAATTTAAATTAATATAAGATTGCAAAACAATATGAAGCAGTCTTATATGATAAAAAGGTTTGTACAACTGAAAGAGGTATCACAAAAACTTTGAAAGTTACTCTTTCTTTTGAAGCCATTTCATCTCGAGAATCGGAACTTTTGCCAAATATATGCCACACGCTTCGCCCAATAGAGATGGTTCAAAAACCCTCTAGAGTAAAGATGCAACCCAATTAATAGCTAATTTATTAATTAAATTTCTTATCAAAAAACTATCTGATAAAGACAATTTATCGAATCTTGAATGAAAAGATTGCCTTCCTGAAACATATTAAAAAGAAGCAATAATTATATCTGAACTTTAATGAAATATCTAAATAATACAATAATTTTGAAAGAGAAACGAGATGACTTGTTTCCTAAGCTATCAAAAAAGATACTTAAAAAGATGAAGAGCATCTACATAAAAAGTTTTTAAAATAAAAGTAATCTTGACACATAAAAGATAAAGTTCAAAAGAAAATTTAAATTAATCTCTCGTTTGTCGAGTGATATGAAAATCAATTATTTTCATATTAATTCAAGAGAAAAGAAAAATTCCACCATGTCAAAGAGGTTCAAGTAGATTTTTTCTTTTTTGTTCCAAATTTGGAATTTAAAAGCTTTGAGGGGACTTTAAAAAAACAGAAAATTTAGATAAATTGCATAACGCTCTCTTAACAATTAAGCCTATAAGCGTCGCAGAGGGAGCTTTCTCCTTGGTGGGTTTCTATTTCTGTAAAATAAGAACAATCTTACTAATAGAGCAATTAATAGATTGCCTCTATTAAGATCGTATTTTCTCAATGAAACAAACCTAATTGAGCTTATTTAGTAAATATTAAGTTGTTCTTTTTAGTTCTAATGAGTAGACATGTTTTTAAATTTCAAAAAGGATTTTTAAATAATGGAATCTGTTTCATACTTTTCATATTACAACAAGCCATTTTAAGTTTGAAAAATTAGCAATTTTTTAAAAGTTACAAATGTAAAAATTTGAATATATTTAATTTTACACTAAATTTCTTTTTAACCCACTTGAAAATAACTGCAAATTATTAATTTAAAATGATTGTGATGAACTAATTCTGACAATTAACAAGTAACAAAGAAAAAATATAATTACGTATTGGTATATAAATTTAAAAATACATATTTAGTTTTTGGAATTAGCTTTTTCCGAAGAACCGCAGCTTACATATGAGTGTATGTAAATATAAATCAAAATTTGTTTAAATGGACCTGTTGGAAGACCTTTCCTCTATAGCTGCGAAATTAGATTGTTTAGAGTGTTCTTGTGATGTACTCTGTGCTACACTGCTTTGGGGAATATAGCCTAGAGTATAAAAATATTAAATATTAAATTTCCAGAAAATGAATTAAAAAACCTCGATCCCGGGTTTAATAAATACTCGCCACGCTCCGCTCATTCTGTCAAAAGGCCCCCCCGGGAGAATCGGGGATAACAAATTTAATCTTTGAAACAGCACCAACCAACATCATAGAAGGAATGAGAGTAATTTTCAACGTCTGTCTTAATACAAGATACATTTCAGATGCTAACAAAACGGCCAATATGATTTTATTTGCAAAGCATGGAAAGGATGAGAAAGAGCCGATCACTGATATACTTTGGGTCCTGACGAAAAAGGCTTCGTTACTCCTCTCAAAATCCAACGATTCTTTCCTCTCACCTGCCAAACAAATATTCTACCTAATATTAACCTTATTAAAAGGCGGACTTTTTAATCGGGTGTAATTAGTCAACGGGTGGGGACGATTCCTCTCTAATTTCCTGTCATATGTTACTGATATCGTTGTTTCGTATCTCACGTGAAACAGCAGGTAGTGTCAATTGCCATCGTGAGTGAATGGCACTTAAACGAAAAGAGAAACAAGCCCATAATAAGAGGCTTATAAGTATATTTCAGTGGTGTTTCTGGCTCCATTTATTTTGTGTCTGCTCTAAACGATTAAATCGGGTGTTCATTTCAAATATTCCAACAACACGATTAATTTTGATTTAGAACGCGAGAATAGACTGGGTGCTAATTCAAACGTAAGTTAGCCTATACCCTTGAATAGAGCAATTTATGCCGTTAAGACTAATATAAATACTACTCGGACCAGAAAACTATGTTGCTGGGACAATTCAATCAAATAAAGATCAACAACCTAACTCGGATCAAAATCCAAAATTTCCTCGGTAATTCGCATTCTAGCCATATTATAGAATGAACAAATATTACGACCAACACAAAGATAAGGGTGATGTTACCCTATGCGTACTAATCACGTGTTTGACATTTCAATATGCAACTTACCCATACTTCAGCGTTCTAAACCGCATATCACCCGGTGTAGGTTTGGAATTTTAAAAGGGGTGAATACTTTTGAAGCTGTGTGTGTCAATTAAATTGCGTTTAGTAGGTGACATTCTGAGTATATTTGAGTCTTTACATCATGCAAATTTCTAAGTTAAAAAAAAATAAAATTCATAAAGATTTCGAACACTATTTAAACCCCTACTTTAAGAGGTGAAATGTTTACCTAAGATAAAATTATCCCAAACAAACGATATAACTTTAAAAAAAGGACATTATTAGAAACTAAATAAAAAACACAATAAGCTAACAGGCTTAAAGAGTTGCGTTCCACGCGTTTCCTCTTCCCTCCATCTATGCCATGGGCTCGTACGGAAATACGGTTATTTTGGGGTTTATACCCATCCTCGAATTATTGGATTATACTTATATATATATATATATATATATATATATATATACGAGGGACGGTCAATA
The DNA here is from genome assembly GCA_963969495.1 of Ceratothoa steindachneri. NCBI lineage: Eukaryota > Metazoa > Arthropoda > Malacostraca > Isopoda > Cymothoidae > Ceratothoa > Ceratothoa steindachneri. The sequence goes on along the minus strand of OZ018317.1, from coordinate 149,869,258 downwards.
AGTTTTGCAATTCAGATATAAGGAAAAGTGTTTTAATATTTTTCAATATAACTACCCTCGACTTCAATGCTCTTATGCCACTTGTCCCTGAGGATTCGAATTTCCGACAACCAGAAATCTCCCGACTGCTCTTCAATCCACTCCTAAACGGCAAGCTGAATATCTTCATCTTCCCCAAACCGGCTTCCACGCAGGGCAGCCTTGAGCTGGCGGAATAAAAAGTAGTCGCTAGGGGCCAGATCTGGACTGTAGGGGGGATGGTTAAGCTCATTGAATCCGTACTTGCGCATGGCAGCTTGTACAACTCTGGCCTTGTGGACTTTGACGACGTTGAAGTCGACCATGGGGCGTCAGGTTTTTAGGGATTCAACAGGCAGAAACCTTACGCATGTCCAAATTGTCGTGCATGATGTTAATATTACTTCCATGTGATATTCCAAGTTCTCGCTCGATTTCATTGACCTTCACGCGTCGATTTTCGAGGATCCTTCTCTCCACATGGCCCACATTGTCCTCGTTCGTCACGTCTGATGGGCGTCCTGGATCGGTGTCATCATCAAGAAACTCACAACCATGGCAGAACTCCCTATTCCAGGAAGCAATGGTTGCATAGGAAGGGGTGGTGTCGTTATACACTGCAACCATGCGTTTATGGATCTCTTTTGCATTCTTGAATTCCTTGGTCAAAAATTTGTGACTGACGATCTGCGACCAGCTACTGCTTCTTAAATAGACGAGTCAGGAGCGTAGGGCTGCAGGTCCTGACTCGTGATAACTTGTTCTAACAGCCCCAGAAACAGCCATCTCCCTTCCTTTGTTTTGCCTCACCGATTCGCAAAACTTAGTGACCGCCCCTTGTATCTATGCTTACAAAAACAAACTACTATGGTAAATTCTGTAGTTAAGTGTTTAACGTAAATTTCTCTTTTATCATTTCATTCAATTTCATATCTTTCTAGAATAGAAGATCCTAGAGGGAACAGAGTTTGCCATTTATTTGCCTTTACTTTAAAAATTGGATGAAAAAACTTATCATGATTGAAGAAACCCTTTTGAGCAAAGCTCTGCGCCAGAAGCACGAACTTTAGAGTAAGGGCAATTTTATATTCATATCATAAATGCCCAGGCCTTGTTCAAATGACACCGTCCTTTCTGGTCAACCCTCTAAATAACAAATCATTGCTAAGTCGTTCAGTTCCTATGTAAGGTACTTGGAAAACGTTGAGAGTAGTGTAAGAGAGGTAATTAGGGTCCCGTTTTTTTAAAATGCGAAACGTGAAACTCATTTCCCAAATCACCTTTTCACTCTATCCCTCCCCCATTGCACCATTTTTATGTTCTTTAAATTAAATTGTTTTAATTAATGTTGCTTTGTTAGAGAGAACAAACCAGAATCACTAGTAATTAGTACAATCATTGCTCAGGTCCTCAACCAATGCCTGATGATGTAGAAGACACAGCTGAATTGCCAAATAAATAGTCGAGAAGAGAAATCTGAGAGAGAATACTGAAACTCCTCTTTAAAATGTACCATTTAAGTTGGTCTCATATTTAACAACGCTTTCATTAGGTCTTTTCTTCCTTGGAAGTTACTCTAAATTTTTATTTAAAAATCGATATCTTCTCCTGCATCCAACGTAATTTTGACTCATTTCATTCGGTTGCTTTCATTCGTTGCGAAATAAAGAAGATTCAGGATATAGAGTGACCCTACCTACCTTTCACAACCACCCTGATATGTCCCATCGACTATCCATCTCTATGTATCTCTCCCCTCCCTCCTCACCCAAATTAATTTTTTTTACGAATCTCTCCCAAAAGAGTTTCTTATGGAAAATACTATCATTAGTCAGCATTATTTTATTAAAAACAAATCAATCAATTATTCACTTTAATGGTGAGTTCAGACACATAATTTTGTCATCACACATTTTTAAAGTAATCTTTGGTCTTTTACAGCTTTTTTCATATATTTATCCTATCAACAGTTTAGTGCAAAACTTTCACTAAAGATGTATAAGGTAAGGTTAAATTTACTTAATAGCAGACCTTTATGAACTAACATCAAATTAGATAAAATGCTCCTAAATTGCTATTGATACCCTGAAATTTAGAATTTCCGTAAATTTGTCCCAAAGTAAACACGAGACCGACAAATCTAATATTAGATAATTGTTTAAAAATTGTTTGTCAGAATGCTTTAGAGTTTTATTCTCGGCAACGTGTGGAGATGACCAGGGGTAGTAACCTGTTGGAATATACCATCGTTGTTAAGGTACAGAGAGTCAAAGAATGGACACAAATAGTCAAGAGTTAATAAAATGTTTATTCTGAGCACTCAATACAACCATTTTCCCTTAAACACATCCAACGACAGAATGAAACTATCACTCGCCTGCGCATTGCCTTGTTGACATCTTGGATCTTATTCTTCATAGAGACTCGGCCAAATTCCAACCACACCATCAGCCTAAAACAACCGGAATTGTAAGTCATCAAACTACGCCACATGCCGCAGTCCTCCATTGTCCAATTAGCAACATCACTAGCCAATATGCAGCGCTGTGTCCGGTGTTTTTCTGTCAATAGGTGCACCCTGTTCTCATATTTTATGAAATATAAAGAAATCTGAACTAATCTGATCCATCTGCAAAAGGTAACACCAGAATTGAATGTGGCTGCGATTTGAGCAAGTATTGTTAGTCTGTTACCAGGAATATTCTTGCCAGATTTCTCTGCTCACGAACGTTAAAAATCCGCTCTCGTCAGCCACGAACCTGTCCACGGTGGATAGTAATGCCTTCTATGAGGTATTTTGGGTAGACGTGTAACACTGTAGATGAGGGATGTATAATGCATGCAGATTTTTAGAAATTGAATGTTGTATACCTCTGGCACCACCTATCATGCCCCGTTCAAAATACATCAGATAGATCTAACTACACGTCCGATTGATTATTGAAAACTTTTTAACATCCTAAATGCCTTGACTTCAGACTGTTTCATTAAACTTCAGATACTATTGATCAAACATGTTCTAAAGGCAATTTGTAAAGAAGCTGACTCATCCATGATAGTCAATGATTAAATGATTCTTCCCTCCCATTTCTTATTCATTCTGTATAAAGCAACCCCCAAAATTCAAAAAATATGCACTATTTCATAACATATTCGGTTAGATTTTTGCACAAAAGTTTCATTAAAACATACACTCAAAAAAGGTTGCAAATAAAGAGAAGAAACTTTTAAAAACCCCTAAAATTGAAAAAGTGTCGCGTCTATTATTCACCACTACTTACTTCCTCTATAAAAGGCAACCAATTTAGATATTTTTTAGGGGAGAAAGATAAACGTTACTTCCACGATAGATTTAGTGGGTGGGAAGAGTAGATGGAGTGAATATGGAAGGGAAAATACCACATTTGTATCTCAGGAGAAGAGAAATATCGAATCACATATGACAAACATGTACCAAAGAATAATAAGAGATTGCCCGGGTGAGTAAAGGAATAAACTGAAGCGTTGTAGAGAAAGAGATTCCCGTAAGATATTTAAAATTTATGTGTGCATTGTTTAGTTATCAAAGTGGGTTGGGCGGGTGTGAGCAACACTGGCAGATTTCATAAGATCAGTTTTACTGAATGCCAAGGATACACAAGTTTAAGAGTATTTCATTTTAAGGATTTAAAGTTTTCACATGTAATCAATAAATATACTTTAGTATAACCAAGAAAATTTAAAAAAAAATCGTACTAATTATTTTTATTACTTAAATATTACTGTCTTTATTTTGTAAATGGATATATAGGGGTAAGCTCTGTTGACTCTTTAATTTATTTACAATGTTTTACATATTATTGAATAAAACAATTGTTTTATTAATATAAATCAGCAATTTAAACATTTAATAAATTCCCTTTAACAAATTCCTTCGATAGAACTGGACTAAATTTAGAGTGTATTGAAAAATTAAGAGAGAATTTTGGGGAGATTAATTTATAGAACATTGTTTTGATTTTAATGACAGATCTCTTAATCTCAAGAAAACCAAAACAAATCCATTTCATTAACTGTTTTTTTATAAGATTAATAACATTTATGGCTTTTAAATAATTAATTAGAGGACACAGTGTCTTCTAAAACACATACTTTTAGGGGGTGCTTAGATGGTGGTTGCATTAGGTATGTGAGGTTGATGCCGTCAGGTCGTGGTGGCCTGATATGGGTACGTCAACAGTTATAGGGGTTACTCCTCTAGGCAAATGCGGTTGCGAGGTGGTCCACCGTTTTAGCCGTGAACCATCCAACTACTATTTTGATCTGATATTGCTCAAGAGTTACGATTTCGTTGCAGGGCTACTTTGGGGAGATGCTCGTTTTATTGAAAACCAGCTTCGGTACCTCAGCGTTGCCCGGGATAAAAAGTCCTATAGCAAATGTAGGGGTATCGTCACTCCCCCGTTCTCTCGTGGTGGAGTCACGAGGCGATTACTGCAAAGACATCTGGCCCCAGGCACCTTCTGGTCAAGCGCGTAACCACAGCGCCGCACCACTCATCGCAGAAGAGTGAGATTCAAATTCACGTCAAGTAAGAAATTGGAGACGTGTTTCTCCCAAGCTCGAAGGCTAACGAGAAGCCGATGTAAGACTAAGTGAGAAAAACCGTTTTGCATAAGAACCCTCCTGGGCCCGCCATCAAGCCTCCGCCCCTCTTAGCACTCCCCCAGTGGGGTGACAACGTATAAATAAGAAATACTGAGGAAAATCGAGGTAAAATACGTGAGTCTCCAGGTGACGGAGTCCTCGGAATTAAGACCGTTGGGCTACCTAGACTGGATTAGTAGTTTACTTGGCTTGCCAAACCAAGAATTACCCTGCAAGAGAGGCAGGGCCACCTACCTTAAGGGGATAAGAAGCAGCTCATCCTCGAGCTAGTCCCTGGTTATCAAACCAAACCTTAAGTAAACTTTGTTAAGTTTAACCTACTCTCGTCAGAGAGACTCCTCATATCCTGGTGCATCTTAAACACCAGGGGTATTCCTCGTCCTTAAGGAATTAAGAAAGGAAGAAAGAAAAGGATCACCCTCGAGCCTGTTACTCGGTGGCCCCCCTAAACGCATAAGTTTGTTGGTTAAGGAACTAAGCGCAACTTATTCTCGTCAGAGAAACCGCCCTCCGTTATACTCTCCCTTCAGGAAGACTGGAACTAAGGAGAAGCTCATCCTTGAGCTAGTTCCTGGTTACCAGACCGACCCTTTAAGTTAACTTATTCAAGTTTAACTTATTCTCGTCAGAGAAACACCCCTCATCGATCCTCACCCTTGAAGTTCAGTCCTCGCCCATGAGGAATTAAGTAACGAGGGACAAAAGCTCCCCATCGAGCTCGTTACTCGGTGGTCACACCGCACTCCAAGAAGTTAACTTGGTTTAAGAACCAAGTTCGACTCACTATCGCCAGAGAGACCACGACTACCTTGGTGCCGCATAAAGCACCGTAATTGTTCTCGTCCTTGCAGAACCCCCCCACCCTGAATACTGTGTGGACCCCTCAGCTGCTACCCTCGCCAAAAGGACCTCATGATCCCGCCCACCTACGTCTGGCCATGCGGCGCGCGTCGTGAGACAATAACATTCCTGATGTATTTAAACTTCAGTAGAGTCAGTAAGCCTAAATCTTATATATTGATGTGTGTAGCGAAATTAACCAATTTTAGAGGGTCAAACTAATTTAATTAATTTTTGAGTATGATAATATTCAGAGTATTGCTGTGGTTAATGTTTAAATTTTTTTTATTCAATTGTTAAAGTTAAAATATTAGTTTATTTTGGGAATTATTGTGCGTTTCTCTATATCCTTACGTGTTTCCAACGGCTCTCTTCTTTAAAATAACCATATTAGCACTCTTAGCACTCTTAGAACAAAAAGGGGGGTATTCTACGACAGCAAATAAATACAGATGCATATTAATTAAAATCCTTATATCCTGGCACAAAAATATCTTTACTTGCTGAATATTCTTGATATTTATGTGGTCAAGATAGATTCAGGGGAGTTGCGACCTCTCCCTATCATATAATATACTGACAATGAGAGTCAGAGATCAGAGAGAGAGAGAAAAAGATACGCGCCGCCTTGCTTTTCAATAAAGAGAGAGACAATAGACAACGGGGCGACCCTTTTTGTCTTCGCTAATGGAAGTGCGAAATTATGAGACGCTGCGCTGACCTCAAATGCCGATGTACGGTTTGATGAAAACTCACAAACCCAATAATCCTATGCGCCCCATTATAAGTTTGTTAGGCTCTGCCTCATATTCGTTATCAAAATGGCTTGTGAATCACTTATCCCCGCTTGTGGGGTCCATCTCCTAATCTCATATTAAAAATACTTGTGAACTAATAGAGAAGCTTAATATAATTCCTTACTCCAACAATTTCATTTTTGTCAGCTTCGATGTTTGTTCTTTGTTTACTAAAGTTCTTTTAGACGATCTTCTTCCTCTCCTTTGTGATAAATTATATAATTTAGATCTCCCTGTACAGGTCAATACTTTCCTAAATCTTATTTCTCTTTGTGCTAAAAATTGTAAATTTTCATTCAATGATAAATTTTACCTTCAAAAATGTGATCTTCCGATGGGAGGTTGTTTATCTCCCACCCTCTCTAATTTATATATGGAATTCTTTGGGACATTATTCTTGCTCCAAATCCTCTTTTTCCTATTGTATGGTACCGTTACATTGATGATATTATATGTCTTTAGCCTTCCTCAGAAGATATTCACAATTTTCTATGTAATCGTAATTCTCTAGTCCCTTCTATTAAATTTACCCTTGAAATTGAGGAAAATAGGACTCTTCCTTTTCTTGACCTCTTACTACATAGGACGCCGTCAAGTTTAAAATTTTCTGTTTATTGCAAACTGTCCAACTCCTTTTCATATATTCACTTTTATGGCTTTACAGAATAGAACTACAGAAGAAGGATATCATGCCCTATATATACAGATAACCAGCCAGATGTTATCTCGAGTCGCGGATTTCTCTCCTTGATTGGCACCTTGGGGTTCAATAGTTGATGTCAACTTCTGCTTTTTCTGCCTCCTTAAATAAAATCTTCACTGCTCTATTGGTCAATCGGAAGAATCCATTACGGTTATCGGTGATCAGTGATTGGTTGACCTATTAGAGAATCTACTTCAATTAATCTTATCTCCCTTCTCTCAACTTTTGTGAATTACTCTAATCCCCCCTCACTTTGTCAAATGACCATACTCATTGGCATATACTGCCATTGAGTTTGATGTTCTATGTACTTTAATATCTCTCGTTATCTCACTAATCCTTGTGTCAATGTCGTCTCGTCCTGACTATTTGCTAAATAATACCTTCATTATTTTTAGTGGGCGAATTCATATGCTTTGTGATTTCTTCAGAGCTGGCTATTAATATACCTGCTCTTTTAAGTTATCCGTTTAATCTCTCTGTCGCCCTAGGTAGGATGCGGGCACGTACTGACCTATCCTAATCTTTGGCCACCTAGCTCATTGCCTTGTCTGAATCTGTGAGTGTCATGTTCCTTCTTCTATCCGCTATCTTCATTGATCTACAAAGTAATTTTATTAAAAGTTCTTCAGTTTCATTAAAGTTTTCTTAATATATTCGAATTGCCCATTAGAATAAAGCCCTAACATAAAAGCTACTGAATATGCCCCCTTTTATTATTTTAATATGTTCCGATATACATAAATTAAATGTCGTGATATGATCAGGTGTACGCTGTTATACGAACGCTGGCCTACTGGACGACCGAATTTAAGGCTCCACCTGGGGATGGCTTTGCCTTTCCTTAAAATCCGAAGACATGGTAAGAAGGGTTGAAGCGCACATAAAACTATATCTACGAACAAAACTGATTGACGACTATCTCTTCCTTGGCTATTCAAAAAATTACTCAATTCCTCTCTGGACAAGAAGGAGTTAACAGCTAACTTACTAAACAGCGGTTTTAGACAAAATTTGCCATGTGAACTCCAAAGTATCGGATATATACCTTGAAATTATTTAGAAAGGGAGAGAGATTCATCACCAACAGAATTCGTTAATTGCCTTTGATCGCAATAAGGATCCATAGCAGAAAGTCGCGATGCCCCCTTATGGTCTTTCCATTGTTCTAATTTTTGCAATATATAGGTTAGATAAATGTAGCGCTGTGAACGGGACGTGAGGACGACTAAATTTGCCTGCGAGAATGGCGTTTCTCCCTCGCGCAAATTGCTTGGGGCAGCCGGTCAAAGGCGAACTGGGATAGTCAGGAGGGGGGGCGGAACCGAGGTGCCGGAGAAGGTGTGAAGAGGAAAAAGAATTCTTTTTCTCTCTCCTTATTTTTCCACAGGGAACAATATCATCCTGGTTTGTGAGTTTCCTGTACATGGAGAACTTATCCTTATCGTCACTACTGTCGACCACTGTGTCCAGAAAATTTACTTTACTGTTTACCTCTGCCGCTCTGCGGCAGATGTCGTCATCCACCTCCTTGCACAGTCTTAACCTATTATTTAATTTAGTATTCACTGTAATTATGGCCAGAAATTTCTATACAAGTTTCCTTATTTTTACTTCCTCTCCATTTTCTCATATATATGTCTGCTTTTAGTTTGTTAGCTTACACAAATCGATATTTATGCTGTTAGACAACACTGCATTATTTTTCGTTTAGTTTTCTATTCCTTACTTTACTTTTTCTATTTTCTTTTGACTTCTTTTGCTTACAACCTTTTAGTTAGAACAATGGAGTCGATTGTTTAGAACAAGACCAAAAGGGTATTGTTATGTTTAAGAGAGAATGAAGTGTTCCCGAACAACGTTTGGGTCGGAAATGTAAAAGAATTTACCCAAAAGAAGAAAATCATTGGTACCTCACAACGCCAAGATTTGAGGTCCCCGTGACACTGAATCTGATTTTTAAGATAGAACATAATTCATTTTGTTTCGCTATTTTTAGGTAATTTTAATACACTTACTTCTTTACTTTAAGATTAGATTGCTAGGATGGGAAGGATTGGTGAGATTAGGATGGTTTGCTTAGCTTAACGAAAGTTGGTTAGGTGGATTAGGCTAGGTTTGTTAAATCGGGGTAACAAGCTCAAATTCATTTATAGCATGTTAAATTACTTAAGCCAAACTCATGTTTTATGTGAAATCCTCGAATATTTTGCAACCATGTCTTAGTTTCTCTCTCAATTTCTTCGTTCCAAAAACTTTAAAGCTTTATTAAATCCTCTTAGAAACACAGCATCTAAAATTGTAATGAATGATAAATAGAGAACAAGCAGATATTAATATAATGAAATAAACATAGCCTAGTACAATTAACTTAAATCCCTGTGAATAAAAATTTCTAACTCAAATTTTAATATTTGCACTAGGAATGCAATTTTGAAAAATGGCGTCATAAACCCAAAGAAGAGAATTACAATAATTAGAACATCTACTAATATAAAACCAATAGAGCGGAAAAGTACATTTATATCTACGGCTGTTTTTCAAAAGAATAGTTATAAAGTACAAATGTAGAGTGGCGAATATTTTTTCTGATTCTGCTAAATACAAAATTTAAATGAAACTTTTTGTGCCTCTACGAAATACGATTCTAAGAATTTTTAGTTAGACATACCGTTGCATTTAAGCATTTGTTAAACTGTGATCCATAAACTTTACAAAGTATATTTCTCTTTTTCGAAACATAAAATTGAAACTAATTATCAGTAGGAAACAATTGGATCAATATACTGTATATTAAAAACAATTCTTCTACCTAGAGTTTAGTGAGTGATATCATACTAAATCAAAAAAACAGTTTATATCGTTGGTTTTGTCCCAAATACTGTAAAAATGTCAGAAGTAAATTATTGAATCAAAACAACCATTGTATTATTCCTTGATGTCAAATTTACTATATCAGCTATTGTCGCTATTTTCTGACCTAACTCTATCATATTTCATGTTTCTACGTCAATTATATTTCTGATAAAACGGGATATATTTTATCAAAACGATTATCCTTCAATAAACTCGGGTTCTGGTGTCTGTTTTCATATTCTTTGAAGTTTTAGAACTCAAATTTATTATCACTCTCAGACAATTATATGATTTAATTAAATTCAGAATTAAGAACAAATGAAATATTATCAAACTCTAAAGAAGTATGATCAACCGATTAGACAAAAATTGGGCTTCGAAAGTTAATATAAGTGTTACTAACTAGAGCTGTTAAACCCATCACTAACTACAACTAATTAATTATCAATGTGTTGGTCATAATTCATGAAAAAGCTCCTTCAGCTTCCCATTAATATAACATATCTAATAACATAAATAACAAATTCCAATAACAAATAAGGTAGCCTAACTATCCAAGCCCAATCGCTTAATTTACCTATGATTTATTACATTAAAAAATAAAAGCAAATCCGAATCAATTAAGTAATATTTAATTGCAGCTTTAAAAATATAAACATTCCCAAAATGCAGAGATTTATTATCCTATAATCATTTAATTAAGTAAAATTGTTAGCTGTGAAGTTATAAAGAAAAATAAATAAAAGCTACATAAATATTAATAGCATGTGAGGTACTATAATACCAATTAACATTCAAATATATATATCTACAGATAAAAAAAAATTAAATTACACAGACAAATGATACAATACGGGAAAGTAAATTTTATTCCAATTGCTAGAAAACTTACGAGAATGTAAGGAAACTCCCTCTTCGACCTGGGGGCATTTTGATGACTGAAACCTTTCATTTTATATTTAAAATGATGGACAACTCCTCATAATAAAAACTAAGCGACTTAGAAATATCATTACTATTTTGTTTCGAATCATTTACTTCCTATTGTCAACTAGGTTAACAATAAAACCAAAATCTTATACTATAAAAACATTATGTATTTCTAAGTATAAAATCAATAGGAGCAAAGGAAAACCAATTATAAATAACTCCGATTGTATTTCACAACATTTACATCTAAACTACTTTTTCTGAATCAATACAATGGTGAATGACCTCTGTTAAATTCATATTGATAATATATCTTTCAAATACAATAGAATTTGAAATATTTGATAATGTGTGTAGTATCTACAGTATATTGTATACATAATCGATAGTTGCATACTGTATACAAGCATTAACCTATATAAATATATATATATATATATATATTCGTAGCATATATATTCAATGAGTTTAGCTGATATAACTATACTAGTTAGCATTACCTATTGAAAGCTAGTTTCCTACGTTAATCAAAGATATCATCTTCTATTCATTTGTCTTGAATTAATTGTAAACGTCAAAAATTATAGCCCACTAAACACATCATTCTATCTCTGTGGTGGCTTGTTAAATGTTATTTGAAAACAGCTCTCAACTACTTAGTTAAATAAAGGTTTTCTTGTCCCCTGTTTATTAGGACTTTTAGTAAATTCTACGTGATTGACGACATGGGTCGCTTTTTTATAAATGAAGGTAGATTTTGAGCGAAATTCCTAATATCTAGTTTCGTGGAAGCTTCTTGATTTTAAGGATATTAAAAATCATTTTAAGATTCATAAAGTATTAGCCATTGGAAGGATGATATTAACTACATCCAATTGAGGTTCTGTGTTTGATCCTCGTTAAGTCTAGTTTAGAAACGGAAGCAGGCAAACAAAGGATGATAACCACCGACTGTTAATAAGCCATGAATGGAAGAGATTTATCGCCACTGATCTGTTCTCAAAGTTTATGCCTCGGCATTACGGATTTCAGAATTCATTCTCTTCGATCTCTCTTGCGAGAAAGCATTAAAACTGGGTATAAGAGTAGCTAATCAATAGGGAATGATTGTATAGGGACACAAAGTCAATTTTAATATCTTAAGATAGCACAACATATGAATTACCCAATAATTAAATAATCAATGAACAATCACGTACTCATGGACATGAACTATTCAATAAAGTCAACTTATATTACTTTCTGGGCAAGGTTTCACATCAACTAAATTTCATATTTCTCTTAGGAAGGATTTCAAAGACTCTAAAAACTTTTGATTCTCTTATATTGCCCTATTTTAGTAGCGACGTGGCAACATCGTCTTTCTTGAAAGATCTTCTCTCACTGTCTTCTACAGACATGACTCAATGATACTTAAGGGCCAGGTAAGCCATCCTTACAGAGTTTGAGAACTCAAAGGCTTTGCTTTTAGAATCTTTTTAACTTAGCTTTTAACTTCGGCGGCTCTTAGTTCTCTGTGAGAACCAAGTTTGCAGAACTTTCTTGTTCTCCTCTTTCTTTAGCGCAATTTAATTTGATTTCAAGAGCTTTGAAGTTTATTTCATGTAAGGTTTTGCATTTGGTTCCATTGAGCCATTACTTTTAGGTCCTCCCTTTGAGAGTTTATATTGAAAGCCGTTACCTTCCCTTCCCTTTTTTTTGTCAATGCTTCATTCCCGCTTCTACTTCATACCACGTCGTATCCGCAAAGGTAATTTAATTGATAATTATTCAATAAAATACGATTTCTGGATCGTAAATTTATGTCCGTTGAATTCATCCGTAGATCAATTCCTCACTTTACGAACTACGGCAATTTATTTTGATTTATCAAACTTTAAGAATTAAATTATTATAAATTCTCAACTTCTAGATTTTTTTCATGGGTTATTGTTATTCTTGCTTTTTCTTTAAATTAGTTGGTCTAACGAGATCTTAGCCTCGGGATCATAATTATTAATGTATCTTGCCTGGAATGAGGAAGGAATTGTTGTTTACCTTTAATCAGACGGTTTCAAAACGAAAAAGAAAGGGGAATTAGAAGTAAAGGAAAAAAGAATAATAATAATAATAGGAAGAAGAAGAATATTAACCGAATTATTTTATGTTAAATAGACCCTTTTTGGCGTAATTTCGTAAAGAGAAAAAACCTTTCGCTATTTTACGTTCTAAGCCTATTCGAATCAGAGGAATGTAAACGACACGATTCATTCCTAAATTAAAAATAACTAAAATAATTAAATATAATTAATTGCTGTATTTGATTCTTCATCATTTGCACATTAACGAGGTCAACAGACCTAAGTCGTACGTCCTCAATCATTTTCCTAACTTTTAAAATAAAAATTTAATTAACAAGCGTATTATGAATTAACAAACATCATCTGACTTTAAGACCTTCAAAACTTTCAAATCCTCATTGAAAAGTAAAATGGTTACCATCAGACCGAGATAGTTACTTATAGAGTCGTTTCCACGTGATTACAAATAAACACCGGATATTTAAAATTTAAAAGATTAGCCAATGTAATAGAGATATCAATATAGAAAGGGGACTTCTTATAGATCCGCATGTCACGGTCTTTTATATCTTTATATCTTTATATTTTACTACATTTAAATAGAGTTAGACATCGACATGAGGAAAAACTCGAGCCACGACAGAATCCTTGTTCTCCACAATGGAGAGGGAAGAAGAAACTGGCTGATAGTCTCCGGGAAAGAGAAAAGGATACAAAGGAGAGAAGCTTAGATCTCATTGTCCACCTGCCTCGATCCCTGAGACCTAACCTTACTTCCAAACGTGAAGAAAAGGCGAGTTTCAAGCCCCCACGATGGATCTTCGATGCCTAAATTGTTATGTTGAGCTCCAAAGATAAAATTAATTTTTTAAAAAATCCACTGATTCAAAACAAGCCAACTTCTTGTCGACGTTCTTGAAATTGATTTTTAGTGTGAAAAATAATAAAGGCGGATAATGAATATTCTTGGAAGTGATTCTGTTTTCATTGTTTAGAAGCGTCGAACCGAAGTCTTTTAAATTGCTATCGACAAATATGTTGATAGAGAGAACACTGAGACCATTTGGGTTCTCTCGTACACATAGCTTTTTGTTTGCATCTTTTTTTGGTTACTTTTCTTACTTTAATTAACATATCACTTGGTTTTTAGGTCAGACACGCCTGGTTGTTAGGTTTAAGAATTTTGGGATAGCAATTATAGTAGAAATATTGATTTTGGTATATTGGCATTTGGTTCTTGGGCGCTTTCAAGTTTGATACCAACCTTAATATTGCTGAGAATATCAACCGAATTGAAGAGGTTTTTTGGCTTATTTTGCTTTTTATAGTTCGACTGTATAAACTTCACTAAGTCTAAACTCTCTTTTTTCTCTCTTTATCGGGTATTGAGTTTAATGGGACTAACTGGAAATGTTTGGCAACGTAATCTGCTGCATTACTCGGTCGATTCCACGAGAAGCTTCAGCAAATCATCTATAGGCCTAAATGCATCAGCTGAGAAGTTAGAGGAAAGTGACCGCACATAAAATGGAGAATAAAGAGTTTGGGCTGACAAGTTAGATAGCTGAGAAGTCCATTAAATTATTTCCCGGAGCCATAGTTGGGGTACGCACCAGCAATCAATGATCACTGAGAGATTGAGCCAGGATTGGCTGGATAATTTTCCCTGCGATTGTACGTTGATTTAAATATATGCTGAGTGCCTCCTAGTTATCTGTAGAGCAAGAGAAAAGGCTGAAACATAAATTGCTTCCATTTTCAGAACTTATATTAACGGCGGACTAGGTCTAGAAATCTATAAAAGCGAAATAGCCTGAATTCATTTTAATATGGATAGATTTTTGACGATATATCGCAACCTCGGCCAAAGTGTGAAAGTAGTTTGTTAGCCTTTTTCCAAGTCTAACAATCACACTATATTTTTATTGCACTTAGGCATTGATTGACTCAGTGATGTTAGAAGGAAACGTTTAGGTATGATTTAGGCCTTTGATTTAATGAGAAATGCCAAGAAATACAAATAAATACAGAGAAAAAGACTACAAACGTGAAAATGACAAAAAGAGCCAATAATGACGAGAAACGCTAATGCAAATTCTTTATGAACAGTCCTGAAAAATCGCACCTATTTCTTGGATCACCCATACATCTATGCGGGACAAGGCTAAATGAAAAATACATTATGAAATTAATCTATTCATTTGAATTCGTAATACGCGCCAAGTCTTTGCTTTAAAATGAAACTTTCGGAGTTGTGGAATGATTCTGGTGGCAGGATTTCACATTGCTTTAATTACCAAAGTTCCTGCTTCCATTTCAGCAGCGGGGTTTTTGTTCATTAAATTACGGTCCTTCTTTTAATTCTCATTATATCAGGCAAATACACTTTTGCTTTAAACCTAAAAGACTGGAATGTGTTCGCAGAGATCGCAATGTCCCGGGCACTCTACTTAATTATATATCTCTAAAGACTTTAATAGACTTTTCTTTAGAAATTCCAGTTTTCGTATTAGATTTTAAAAGCAAATTGACAGAAGGATTTAATTTTGTACTTTATGTTTATTCTCAGTTTCGTCACATATGTACATAAGACTTCGTCAGAGAATTTGGTTTTATAACGACCTACAATCGAGTAGATGTATATAGCCAATTAAACGTGGCTACAGGGGAAAGATGAGCGGATTATTCCTTAGATGGTGTTGACATTAAACTGTAAGCTTCGTGGTCATCTACAAATTGTGCAGTACCTAATATATGAATCCGCACAGGTCATTCTCCAGTACATAATTATTGATAACGTATATTTTCTTTGATGAAATGTTTTTCTCTGGAAATGCAGGAAACATTTGAAAAACCAGTTATGGCGCTTTCAATTTTCTTATTAAGAATCCATAATTAAGTATAATCTCATTTACTTATATTCTAATTAATGTTTTATTTCTTTAGTTTTTAACCCATTTATTTATTTTTTTCTTCCTACTTCTTTGCAAGTTTCATTTGCTTTGTGGAATTAATAGAGTTCCAGATGCAAAAAGTTGCCTATCATACCATTGCATTATTTTAATTAGGTTCTAATCCATCTAATTTTGACAGATTTTTGAAAGTCCGTATTCTTAAATACTTTGAACTCTAATCTTCAAATATATATTAGAAATTTAAGTTCTTATCAAATAAAATAAAAACCAACTATTTTAATTTTTATTTAAGAAAGGATTGTTACTATAGATAATTTACTGTAGAAAGATATTTCATTTTTTCCCTTCTTTACAATTCTTAGCACGTTGCAGAAAGCCAGGTGGTTAGCCAGGTCCCACGCGACGGAGAGTCACATGGAGAAACAAGCCAGATGGCTCGGATAACATCATATGTTTCAAGTAAAGAGTAAACATCCCCTACGCGGTCGTAAATTCCAGCAGTTTCCCACGCGGAGGTAAAGAGAGGGGGTAAAATACTTGTTTATCGCCGACTGTTTGGCGCTTCACCTGTCCGCTGTGAATTTCCCAAAGTGCTGGTTATTCCCCTTTTCCCGCATGAAGAGACTTTCCATATTTAAACCTCTTAACCGCCTTGGAACAGCAATAGGAACAAAGCTCGCTCACAATAAGACATCCCTCGTCCCAAGTCTGCGTGTACACAACCGAAGGCTGAACACTCTCTCCCCAGTAATGAATCCACGGTCAAACGGAAGCCTCTGCTGCGCCGGATTACTCCTTCGAGTCTTCGAAGCACCCAGCCCCATCGAAGTTATCCTGAGGTAGCCATACCTCTCCGAGAATTACCAAGGATTCCAGCTCTCCACTCAAGCCTCAGCTAAGGTTAGGATGTAGGCCTTCACAGTCCCGGAAATAAGGTGCCGAGCATACCCTTCCTTCCCACTTTTCTCCTGACGCTGATCCCTTATTTGAAGACGCCTACAAGATCGTTTCGCCAAGACCCTATTTTCCTCAAGCCGCCTTGAAGTCGTTATCGCCCTCCGATCCTTAAGCCCCCTTTTCCCCTCTTTAATCTTTTGAGCCTATTTGGATCTGAGCATGTAGCTCTAAATTAATTAATAGAAATTAGATTTCCCTACTTGTAACGATAAATCCTTATTCAACCTTTAATTTTCCTCTATATCATTTTGTTAATTGTTTAATTTGTAAATAAAATGTATATTCTCTTATATTTATCTTTAATTAACCTGAACATCACTCCCGTCCTCGTTATTCAAATCTCGCCAACCTCGAACTCGACCTAATTAGTTAAGCGTATTGACCCTGCCCCTTAACCTGACCTTTCTAATCCGCTCATCAACGTACCATTCAGTCATTGGACGGTTCGCTTTAATAGCCTGAGCGGTCCCTCTTCATACTAATAATAGATATTTTATTATATAGTTGGCTATACCAAGACATTTCCTCACCGTTTAGAAATATATTTAACTATTTTTGTTCTCGATTTAATCCTCTAAGTTTTCAGATCGCACTAATGAGGTCTTTGTTTGTATATTTGTATTTCTATAGAATTTGCTTTCTTTGTTCCAGGCAAGAAAAGCGAATTATTAGCTCATTTACAGATCAATAATTAACACGAACTTTCTCTCTCCCTATCGAAAACTCAACTAGATCTTTATTATTTTTTTTTTCTCATCGCATCTCCTAACCAATTCACTTGTTATCATCTTTCCAAAATGGCTTCTCAGAAGTGAGTCTGAGACATGGGCTCAGGAAAATTTCTTAAACGCTCGCTTCCACTTCAATTGAACGCGGTGTCGATGCTTTATCAATCAGCTACATCAGCTCAATTTTGAGTTTCTTCGCCCGAAGCAATAAATCATGCATCTTTAGGATACGTTAAATGCCATGATTCCTAGGGCAAAGAGCAAAGGAGATCCTACAACTGCTATATGGGATGTTTCCTTCGAGCCACTCACTGAAAACCTTAAGCTGGAATACTGATAATCACAACGAATAATTACTCACTTTTAGCTTCTCTGAAAAATTGTACTTAAATGAAACTCGTCTAATCCGAAATTTGATTGGAGAGAACCAACTTATTGAGTTTCCTGGCCGGTGTCTAGCTCAGAAAAGTCAGTAGTGAGTAATATCCGGATTGGCGAATTAAGAAATAAGTAATTCGTTTTATATTAATAATTTATTAAACGTTCTTTATCAAGATCAACTGAAGAACTCCACGATTTTTTGTCATAGGGCCAGAGAGAGTGTAAAATTCTTCCGTAGATTGTAACGTATGCTTGGAGATTTAGCTGATTTTCAAAGATTTAATAGAATGCTATAACAAATCTTAGTTCTGAAAATCTCCAAATAAATTAGCCGGTTTTTACACAAACGCGTGATGTATACGAAGAAAATAAATGAATTGAAGTCATTAGTTGCGCAAAAGAAATTGATATATTAGGACCTCAAAAGCCATGGATTGAAGGTGTTAAAAGTGAACTTATTGGGAATTTTAACTAGAGAGGTTCAAAGTATTTTAACAGACATAGGTCGAGAAGAAAAGGCGGAGGTGTTTATTTATACAATAAAAATTACCTAGTCGCAATAAGGAAAGGTATCAATAGGGATATTACCTCTGAGATTTTAGACATCGAGCTCGGAAAAATGAAGTAATAAAAGGGCTTTTGTAGTTATGTATAGGCTACCAAAGGAAAAGAAGAGTAAATTATTGTTATTTTTTAAGCGCTTCCTAACATAATTTGTCAAGAAGTAGACGTTTTTGGGGCCGAACCTAATTTACCTAATGTATATTTCTTAAATTAACGGCTGAGAATGCAGGAAACAGATTTCTTAAATTTATATAAGAAAACGTCTTGCATAAAATAATAGACAAACTGACTAGTAAATAGAATTTTCTAGAATCATTTTGACTAGAGAAGTCAAGTTATTTGATAATGCATAAATTAGGAAAACTCTTGGAAATAGCAACCACAACATAATTTGATTCAATCTAAATAGTGTTTGGGAGATTTTTCCAATCATGTCGTTTTTATATCTTGCATATATATAATTCTCGTGCTCACTTAAAATTCTTAAATAGGATGGAATTTTTAACTTTGAAAACGACAATGAAATAAATGTATAGGGAATTTCAGAGGTCATTTTTTAACATTTCTAATGAAATAGCGCAATAAAATTCCACTACAATCAATCTGCTGTATCTTGGCAAATAAAAAATATGGTTTAAATCCAAAGGCACCATAATTGTCTTGAGAAGACTGTACTATAAATGAACAACTTATAGACTTATTTAAAATAATAGAAAACTTCACTAATATATGTAAAGTATAACTCATTATTTGAACTAGATGAGTGAGTGCAATGGCACATAATTTCCTTTCTTTTATGATAACACTTGTCCAGGAATCTCGTTTAAGGCACTTTAGTCAATATGTTTTGCAAGACAAGTGATAAATACTACGTTAAAATATAACTTGTGTAAACAACATTGATTATATTAAGTCATTTACTTCTTGTATACCTCTATCTTTACTGAGTTACAATCTTTTCCCTGTCTTGAACCAACCTCCAATAGATACTATGGTATTTGCTGGCTCGTAATTTTATAATTTATAGGACGCTGTGAGTTTAAGGGTTAAGGTCATGTTGTGATTCGTGGTATCCGGCTTGATAAAACCATTGCAGACATTTTCAACAAAAATTTAGAGATGAGGGAGGGTGGAAGTCCTGGTGGAGACCAACAAGCTGGACAATCGGAGATGCCACGCCTTTTGTCCAACAGTAATGCTTATCACCATATTATTGTGAATCAAGACAGTTTTGAGAGAGTTGCGCAACCTACCAGTGATTATCGCCTTAAGTAGACTCCTCATTTGAGGACTCGATCTGTACCTTCCTCACTTTTCAATTGCTCGAGAAACACCTTATTTTCCTGCCTCACGTTTCCTCCGAGTGATTCCCTCTTTGCTTTTACCTACAAAAATTACGCAATATGTAGGTTTGTAGGGATATGGCTCTTTAAGGATACTTAACCACATAACATAATTACTCTTTATACTCGGAACTCGAATATCCGACACTTATTCAGATCCAACTTGGCAGCACTGAATCCGAAGTATGAAAGGAAAAAACGTACCAGTTTCGTCGCCTGGACAATAATGACAATAATTCTAAGATTACAACCTACTTGAATGTCACAGAAACCTTTATGTATGAATCAGAAATGAGCTCCTGCCATTTGGAGGGAAAGAGACTTTAGTGCCACCTCCCCCTAAATAAACATATCTTCAACGTTCGAAGGTCGTCATGAAAGCCGAGTTTGTCCAACAAGTCGAGGGCAGCATCAACGAGACCCCTAGAAATTCAATGAGGAGCATTGCTGATCCGCTCCATTTACCGGAGACAACATTCAGAGGTGTGGTTCACAAAGAAATCAAGCAAATGTCCTACGAGGAAGGGTCAATAGGTTTTGCAATTCGGATATAAGGAAACGAGATATTAGGAAAAGTGTTTTATTAATTTTTAATATAACTGCGCCACTTGTCCCTGAGGCTTCGAATTCCCGACAACCAGAAATCTCCCGACTGCTGTTTAACCATGTCCTGGACGGCCAGCTGGACATCTTCATCGTCCCCAAATCGGCTTCCACGCAGTGTAACCTTGAGTTGGCGGAATAAAAAGTAGTCGCTAGAGGCCAGATCTGGAGTGTAGGATGATAGTTGAGCTCTTTGAATCCGCACTCGCGCATGAAAGCTTGTGCAACTCTGGCCTTGGGAACTTTGACGACGTTGAAGTCGATCATGGGGCGTGAGTTTTCTAGGGAACCAACGGGCAGGGACCTTGCTCATGGCCCAATTGTCGTGGATGATATTGATAACACTTCCATGTGATATTCCAAGTTCTCGCTCTATTTCTTCTACCTTCACCCGTTGATTTTCGAAGATCATCCTTTCCACACGGGCCACATTGTTCGTTCGTCACGTCTAGCGGGCGTCGTGGACGGGGGTCATATTCAAGATACTCACTACCATAGGGGAACTTTCTAATCCAGCGAGCAATGGTTGCATAGGAAGGGGCAGCGTCGGTGTATACTGACACCATGCGTTCATGGATCTCTTTTGCATTCTTGCCTTCATTGGTCAAAAAATTGATCACTGCGCAGTGCTCACCTTCTCCATTGTTGAAAAATTTGCGACTGACGATCTGAGATCAGCTACTGCTTCTTAAATAAACGAGGCGCGAGCGTGCGGCTGCACGTCCTGACTTGTCATAACTTGTCCTAACACCCCAACAAACAGCCATCCCTCTTTCCTTGTTTTTTCCCTAACGATTCACAAAACTTATTGAACGCCCCTTGTATGTTATGAGATGAGGGTAGTCTAATAGGACTCAAGAGAACGGTGTCCTCTAGATGAAGTGCTTCATAAATAAGGTAAACGCTTCATGAAGGCCAATATGTTGTGATTCTCTTTAAGTGTGGAGAACTTCGACCAGGATCCAAAGGGTAACATGATGAATGGTTGGTGGCTCAGCTCTAGCCCCACTGAGGGTGCAATAGAAAGATCCCGTCGTCTCGCATGGTCTTGGGGGTCGTGAGCAAGGAGGAGTATCTCATGCTCTTCACTCTTCCTTCTAAATTTAAGGGCGAATTTCTCCCCTATTTTAAAACTTTAGTCAGTCTTCAATCCATTAAGACACTGGATACAGTCGTCAAGCCCTGGATATGAAGGTGGCTCGGGAAGGCTTTACTCGCTCCCGCAAAACTCCGCCCCCGTTCGGGTATAGCCTTCACTAGCCATATTTAAACTACCGGGGTAATTACGTCTGCGGCATCTTTAAGAATGAGACCAAAAGGCATACCCAGAATAACAAGAGGTGGGTTTGTTGAACTAAATTTAGTTATACATTAGTAAAAATTCTGTACACAATTCTATTTAAAGTTTTTGTTTTTATAATGAGGTTCATTTATTTTCCAATATTCTAGTTTTGTTTTTGAGTAGATACCGCACACTATACAACTTGTTCTAACGAGATCTTTTGAAGATATTACTGATATTTATTAGGAATTCATGTCATAGTTATCAAGACAAAATGATCTCTCTTGCCTTGTCAGTTTTAATGTAATTGTTTTTTAGAGAATTTCAAATCTATATACACTAGCGGCCAAAAATTAAGCTGAGGTTGGGGGAATTTAGGTTAAATTTTCAGCTAAGAATTTCTATTTTTCCCGTAAAAAATTATTTATTTTTAAAGGACTTTAAAATCACATCTTTTGTAGGATGCCTCATAAACTATTTTAATGTACTAAGACTCTGGATGTCGTCTATCTTTCAAACTAATATGTGAAGTAGGTAGAGTATGAAACTTTTAAGCAGGAAAGAATGTAACAACAAAGAGTAACAACAAGGAAAGAAGGTACCCTAGGAGACCTTACGGTCCATTCAAAGAGGGTACCTTTGGACTAGCAATCGAGCGGGCACAAGGCTGCTCAATTGTTTTGCGTCCCTAAACGGCCACTTTTCAAGACTTTGTCTAGTCTTCACTTGAACTGGTCAACAGAGTCACTGTTGACAACTTCCACTGGAAGTGCGTTCCACTTACCGCAGATACTGTAGGTGAAAAAGTTTCCACACAGATTGCGGTTGTAACGCTTCAGTTCAAGTTTGAAGCCGTGATTGCGCGTTCTGTTCTCACTCAGTGTGAAAATATCCCGGTAGTCAACATTGTCGAACCCTCGAAGTATTTTGAAAACTTCGATGAGCTGACCACGCTGTCTACGGGTTTCCAGCGAGAACAGATCTAATTCCCTTAGTCTATCCTCATAACTTTTATGTCGGATAGAGGGAATCAGCTTGGTTGCCCTGGCTTGTACGCGTTCCAATTTCGCGATGTCCTTTCGCAATAAAGGACTCCAAAATTGTACGGCATACTCCAGGTGCGGTTGGACAAGTGAGTTGTACAGGCACAGTACAATCTCCTGGTTCCGATAACAAAACTGGCGCTTAATATAGCCTAGCATCCTTTGGGCCTTTTTCTCCGCTTCAATGCACTGTTTCGAGAACTTGAGGAACCGTGTCTCCCCCGAATTCATTATAACTCCATAGGTTTTATTAGAATTACATTCAACTGATTGTACTTAAGGAAAAGATCTAATCTAAACCTCTTTACTCAATTGCTTCTTGAAAGCAAAGGAAATTTCTAGATTCCCTCTCTATTCTCCTCAAAAGCTAAAAAATATGCAATGTTGTCGAAAATGATGTCAAGTAGAGAAAAGGTTTTGCAATCTATCTTTAATTTAATGTTTTTACATCATTTAAATTACTGCTGAGTATAGCCTAAAAACCAGGTTGCGAGAATAAACATACTTTTCACCAGTTTTAATTATTTGTGATAGGATTAAATTTCATGGCGTAGGATTATGATTTTAGCCGAGTTAGGTAGCCAAGGGATTGCGTTCATCTTCTAATGTTTCCGCTTGTTTTACATTAATAATGGTTAAAAGGTTTTACAGAAAAGATGTGGTAATAAACTTCGTCACTTTGAGGATTATTTTTACAAAGGACACAATCTGTTTATATCAGAGGTACTGCATCTCAACTAAGTAAGAACTACGAAGCTGGGCAGGATCTTAAATAAATACTTTTACTTATTTTCTGACAGAAAAATACCGTCATCAGTTAATTAGAATTTGTACAAGTTGTAGTGGTTCCGTTTATTGTGTCCAACAGTCTTGCTAGAAAAATACTACATAATTGATCGCACCCTAAGAAAAAATACAGACACAGGTTTTCGAAATGATATTGCAATCATAGCTGAAAAGCTAGAGGAGATTTGGCATTACTATATTACGTACTGTAGGTGAATAACACTAACCAAAAACATGACTAACTTATAAAGAAGTAATAATTAAATATATTATTCTGTAGCCCCCGCAAGAGGAAGCAAGGTTTCCAGTGCAAGAGCTGGCTTGCTTCTGGTGGAATTCGGCGTCCCGGTCGGGTTCCTAGCTTGGTTTCATTTTTCCTATTTCTTTTCCTGTACTCTATGAATGTGACGATCTGAGTGCCATCAGTCTCAGGCAAGGGGGGCTAGGAATTTCCTTCCCATAAATATTTCACGAAATAGTTACTCTATAACCATTGTGCTACTTCACTTAGTACAAGAAAAGACGGTTAGCGTATTCAAACAAACATTCTGTATATTGAGATCACACTAAATCCTTGATAAGGTCTATAGGATTTCAAAGACATCCACTTATATTTGTAGTTGTATGAGACTCAGCAAATTGAGTTACCTATTCTTTATCCAAACTTTTCATAAGCAAGTGACCAGTTGAACTTATGAATGATGAATTAGCTGTGATAATCAATGATGCCTCATCTATTCGATCTTTTATCTTTTTCTAAGTTTAAACATACATATCTAAGGTTGACTGGGCATTAAGTTACACTGTGCTTGCTAATTTTTTTAAATTTGTAAAGTACATAAATCTGGTTCAAAGGACAATAGGTTACATTGTCCTTGTTTGTGACAAAAGGTGATGAAACACTTTTTGGGTAATTTAATGTGATTTGGTTTGAGTGGTTGGGTTAAAGAAGGTGCTGTTAAAAGGCTCTACCTTTAAACATGAACTAAAATGATTATTCTTAAGAAATTAACAAGTATTGGTAATAACATGATAAATGTAAATAAATTGATAAAATGCAATAAAATAAATGTATAATTATACATTGGCAACAAATCCACATATAGCCCCCAAACTATTATTATTTAATAATTACTTTTATTTTTTTCAGAAGTTACTCATACATTTTATATGCAGTATTATAATAGGCCGATCTATCATATATTGATAATTAACTTATATGTTATGATGGCTAGTGCAATTCCAACAAATTCTACAAGTTGGGTGTGGAAGAATTTTACTGTCAGCATCGAAGATAACTCATCTGCTATCTGCATTAAATGTAGCCCAAAAATAACCAGAGGATAAAAGGGAAATGGATGAAAGAATTTCAATACCACTTATGCACACCTAAGAAAAAATCATAAGGATATATATTTTGAAACTCTGAAGGAAAGTAAAAAGAAAAGGAAAAATAACACACAATCTGCAGAAGATTTAAAAAGGAAGCTTGGAGTTGTAAATAAAAGTACTACACAACAAACTCTTTTTGAAACTATTGAGAGGAAAAATATGAAAAATAAATGATAATAAGCGCAACCCCAATCACATAATATATATATATATATATATATATATATATATATATATATATATATATATATATATATATATATATACAAGGTGTCCCAGAATAAAGTTAACCGTACTTTGAATTTGTAAAACTCAAAACTTATCGGAGATTTTAAAGTCCTGCAAAACAAAACAAATTGAACAACTGTTGATTCTGGAAATATCATTAAATTCCCTTTCATGATATTAATACATTAATGGGTTGAGTAGAGGCTATCAAGAATATGTTTGCGCAAGGAAGTAATACAAATTCATTTTTTATTTTTTTAAGCACCGTTTCCTTCCACATATCCTCCATTTTTTTTTCAAGCACAGTTGCGCATTTGATCGCATTGATTGAACAACCTTTTTGATTAACTTGTGATTTTTCTTAAGTTTATTGACTTCACGTGTGATACTATCGCTTAACTGGCTGATGCTTTGTGTTGGAGTAAAATACACTTTATTCTCTTGATATCCCTATAAGAAATAATCGCACAGTGTTAAGTGTGTGGGTCTTGGAGGCCATTCATTTGCATGATTGAGCACGACAATGTGGTGGTGAAACGTTTCTCTTAGTTTTGTTCTCACAGCCAGCTGTCTATAAGCTGGTGCGCCGTCTTGAATCCACCAAAGTCTCTTGAATTGATTGCCGTAAATCTGGCGGAGTTCCAGGAAGATCCTTTCATTGATCATGCTCAGGTAGGCATCACCATTCAAGTTATTATCGTAAAACAATGGGCCGACAAGTTAGCCATTCTCGCATATTTCGATCCACAGAGACACTTTCTGCTGCCAAATACGTGTTTCAAAGTTGTATGTTGGGGATGAGAGGTTCAGCGGCGCATACTGCTGAATGTTATAGCTATTTACCTTATCATTCATGAAAAAGGCTGCCTCATCACCAATCATAATGTTTTCCTATAAACGAGCAGGTTTGAGAAGAAGCCATTCTTCAAATTGTCTACGACGAGGAAAATCAGTTTCAAGAAGCTGATGTCTTGCATGCATCTTATAGGGATGCCATTTTAAGTCATGTTTAACAATGTGGATTTTGAAGAAGTGTCATCGGAACATTTTCGATATTTTCTGTTATTCCAATACTACCCAAACGACCTTTGTTTAGATTTATGCATGTTCCTTCATGTTGGTCTTTGTGAACATTTTTCCCGATTTTGGGCTTGCTTGGTGGGTGCCTACCTGGAAAACGTTGTTCCAATCAATCTTGTACTTGTTTAATACTGCCAGTCTTAATAATGTTTATAAATGCGCGTTGATCTTTTGCATGATTAAAAAGGTTCTATGGAAGTAAACTTTTACACAGAAACGCTTTGATTTGCTTAGTAAGCAATAATGACGAGACCAAACCACAGCATGGCTGAAAAAACACTCTAAAATGGCCTAGGCTTTGCTTGAAGAATCGCACTGTGACCTAGGCTACCTAGGCTACCTAGGCTCCCCACGCTTCTCTTGAAAGTGCACGATGGCCTACTAGCCTCCTAGGCTTCGTTTCATTATTTTACTTCCTTGCGCAAACATATTTTTGATAGCCTCCACTAAACCCATTAGTGTATCAAAATCATAAAAGGAAATTTAATCAAATTTTTAAAATCGACAGATAAATAGTTGTTAAATAAAACACTTTTGTAGGATCCAAAAGTCTCCAATAGTTTTGGGGTTATACTAATTCGAAGTACGGTTAACTTTTTCCTGGGACACCCGGTATATATAATCGAACTCAAAAAAAGATACAAGATGCAATGGATGGGGCATCCTTCATTTCACTCATAACAAATGGGTGGACAGCTTTAACAGCTAATTCATCTTCTATATGTTTAACAAGCCATTTGCCTGACAAAGCATTTGTGGCAAAAACAGCCATTTTAGAGTAACTGCATTTTATGAGTCTCATACGGCTCTAAATATAAGTGAATGCATTCGAAGTGGTATAAATGGTATAAAATTCCAATTTAAAAAGTTCATGTAATTGTTCGGGACAAATGTTGCAAATATGTAAATCAAACTGGATCTCATGGATTACGTTGCTTTTTGTACACTCTACAACTTGTCTTAAATGATGCTCTCTATATATGTTCAAAACTGTTTTGAACATATGTTTACTTTTTAGGGCTATTGTGGCACATTTCAATCACTCTCTATCTGCATTTGAAACATACAAAAAGTATCAAGAACAATATAATGTACCCAAACATAAATTTATTCAGGATATATCCACAAGATGGAGTAGTCAATCACTCATGTTAGAACGAATTTCTGAACAAACGCAAGCGTTAATTCCATAACTTTTTGATTATCCGAAACTCAGATCTTAGGAAAAGAACCAATGGCATCTTCCGGAGAAATTAGTCATCATTCTACAAAATTTTGATGATTTTCAAAAAGGTTTAAATACTTAAGAAGCATTAACCTCATCGATCCTTCCTACTATCAGGTTAAGGAATAGCCTTTTCAATAAAGCTGAACAGTAACATCAATTTATAAGATTAGTTTTATCTATTTCTGCATGGCAATCTTCATCAGAGGAAAGATTTTATAAATACCTAAAAGATGAGGAAGATTAGAAGGAAACATCAATGATACACTGATTATATGGATGGTAGAAGAAGTAACACATGAATCAGAATCAAACACTGCAGTTGATTCTACTACTGGCAATTCTACAAATTCTAAAGAGTCTGAGAGTAAAATAAATGAAAATGAAACTTTCATGTTTGATTTCATCATGCTATAAATATTATATCCCGGATTAAGATAAGGTAAGGACACCTAAGACAAAAATAAATGTTGGCTCTAAATATAAATAAAACACAATAAACAAACCAATACTTAAGTAAAAGAAGATATAGATAGATATTTAAGACATAGTATCATTGAACCAAACAGCATGCCTCTTAAATTGGTAGAAGGAACAAAGGTTCCTTTTTAATGTTGCTTCGGTTAGGGCTGAATTATTTATCATCTCCTCCATCATCTGTTGAGAGTAAGCTATTATTTAGCAGCGGTGGTCAGGTCAGGTCTACTCTCCAAGAAGAAAGCAACTATGTGCATCAACTGGCGAAATGGAGATGTTTTTGCATCATAATCTATAATTACTAGATTTTATATATTTAACGTTATATGTTTATTTTATAAACGTTTACTGTTCACATGTTTGTGGGTTAAGGAGATATAAGTATGACTATGCTCTCTGCACTTTCTCCCCAAGCATGCCAATACATTATGTGCACGCACAAAAGGAAATGCAAGTTTGCTTAAAACGAATTTTATAAAACTTTTGAAGTTTAGTTATAAATATGATTAGTTATAAATAAGGTTAGTTTTAATATTATATAGTTAATTAAATATCAAATAATCTATTTTGTTTCCAAGTTTAGTTATTGATCTGAAGTTATTTTTTGTTTAAATCTTAGTAATGGCCATGGATCTGAATTATTAACCTTATATTTCATGTTAAAAAATAAATAATATTAAAAAATACAATATGGGAGGATTGTATGGCTATAAGGGGTGATGAGGAGGCGAATATAAAAGAGTGAGTTTTTATTGAAGATTAAACGTAGGATACTTTTTAAAATATTAATTAAACTAATAAACATTTAATTTATTATTTTTTATTATAAAAAATGCCTTTCCAATCAAAATACAGGGTTGCCCACATTGCGGAAGGCAATCAATCTGAGGTGCCAGGGAGGCTTTAACTTCTTTTCTTTACTCCTCCTTTTTAATAAAGAAATTTAATCACCATTTCTAGCGGCATTGGCATCGGCTAAAATTTGCCAACGGTGTATCACTAATTCGAAGCTATTAGAAAATGAAATGGAGCTGGACAAGCCATGTGGCAAGATCCAAAGACAATAAATGAACCACTTACTAAAAGACGAACGAAAAGAAGACCAAAATCAAGATGGAGAGATGATTTTCAAAGTACGCCAAATATTGGAAACAAATTGCGCAAGATCGAGAAAAATTCCTTAAAGATCAAAAAGAATTTCTCTCGATGGTGTGAGTAAAATGCTTAAAATGATGAATGGGGACATTGTATGGTAAAAATATTAAATTTTATGAATCAAATTTTATGGATCGTCTCACGCGTGAAAAATAACCCATCATATTTTGATAAAACCCGAAAAATTTGGTAAATCAATTTTTCACTGAGTAACAAAGTTTTAAGATTTATTTATAAAAATCTTTACTGCAGGTGTTCAAAAGATCTTTCTTTCATTTTACAAATCAATCGTAAAGCCGCACTTGAAATATATAGATAAACTCTATTGTCTTTAACTTCGAAAAGATTTACACATTAACGAAGAACTGCCTAGCCGCAAAACTTAGATTGTTTCTAGATTGCGACCAAGATCAATTTGCACCTTCTGGGTCCGTGTAGATCAGGGTTGGGCAACCTTTAGCACGGGTGACAAACGAGCACACCAACGATTTCTAGGGGCACGCGAAGCCAAATTCTTAACTTAAAATACTAAATAAATGTATCTCCAATTTATTTTATATAGCAACGGCATTGTGTACAACCTGTTATAAATTATGGTATCTGTGAGGCAGCAGCAGAAGTCTCATTGATGGCAAATAAATGAAAAGGTCCACAATTTTTCTTTCTTTAGGTTGGATTTGTTGTTTTCTTCTTGAAATGATAAAGATTCAATTCTGTTTAATATATTATGATAATATGTATATTTTTAGGTTAAATGACTATCTTTTCCTTGTAATTTTTATGACTCATAAAGGGTTGGGAATGAATAAAAAGAACATCTTTAATTTTATATCCTTCATTGTGTTTTAGTCAAGTATTGGCACGTGAGAAAATTTTGTAGCAAAGATTTGGCCAATTTTGGCACACCCACTTAAAAAGGTTGCCCACCCCTGTTGTAGATTGATAAGTAAACGGTTTTGCTAATGTTAAATCTCATTTATTCTTTGAGATTAATACTCCAAGTAAGACAAGAAACATTTGATTCAAGCTAAATGTTAGGCATTGTGAAATAACATATTTATAAAGGTTGTCTCTTATAAGACGTTTAATCATTGGATTCAAATGTCTGAAAATATAAAATGCAAATATGTGTCAAAATATTCAATAATCGATAAGATAAGAGTTCATATGAAATTGGTAGGTTTTTACCTCCCAGGAATGGTTGAGTAAATTCCCTTGGTTTAGCTGGTCCTTAAGAACTTATAAATTCTTTATTTTCTTTTATATTGGGTGTCCATAAATTCTGGACACAGAAAAATTGCATATTTCCAATCAAAATGTAAACATTTTTTTTTTAATGAAATATTAATAAATAAAATCTTTCACCATTTGTAATGCGAAGTTCGATGTGCTTTGCGAGACTCAAATTTAACCCAATTCATTAAATTCCATTTTCAGCGCACTAGTTTATGATGCGCTGTTCCGTCAGGTGTTTCGAATCTTAAAATTAAGTACAACTTCTCTTTTATCATTCCTCAGAAAAAGAGGTCAATGGGGGTAAGGTCTAGTGAGCGAGGAGACCACTAGAGACACCCTGTAGAACTAATGCAAACCTACATGAGTGAACTGCGTTAATAATAATCTGAGTACACGGTAATGCCTTAACCTGAATCAAGGTTTCTCTGCCCTGTATCACACTACTCGTAAAGTCTGTAATTTTTATCGTGGAGTGAGGAATTGTAGTTCTTTGATTTTCATTCGACCTAGTGTCAGTTATATTTTAGAACTCATATAATTTTCCTTTTTCTAATCTAGATGGATAATTTCATTAATTGATTCTCTGGAGAAATTAGACTTTGAAAAACACTACGTTTTGTGCTGCTTTTAAAAGACGAACTCACTGCATCAAATATAGCTGAACTCCACTCCAAATAATCCTTAATATTCCATATATAAAATGTAAGATAATGTTATCATAGGTTTAGTAGTTATAGCCGTCGTCATTATAATGAACAATGGCAAAGTAATCCTATAAAATATTGACCTCATGCAAATGATTGGATCGTAAGAACGTAATCTTACCGGATTTATAGGATCGTCCGGAATCTTACATTACACGATAATTCAAGCAATATCTAAAATTAATTCTAACCGAGATTTGCTTGATTTGACTTTTTGAAGTATAACTTCCTCATTTATTTATTTTTTACTTTTGGTTTGGTGCGCTTCCAAAAATATATGGGAGAGGAAATTCAGTTTAGCAAACTTCCTGGTGTTTCTTTATGTGACCTGAATATATTAAACGTGGGAGAGAAGAAAAAGTGGGTGACGTTCTCCATTAAATCAACCATAACACTTTATGAACATTTGGAATTTGCACAAAGATGATTCACGCAGCTTTCAATGGCTCTTCTCATCCAGCTTCTAGGATAGAAGAGATCTGCTCTGGTAACCGTTTTCGTCAATGATCTTCTTTCGCATCGCATTTCTTTCCTTCTCTCCCGTTCTTTTTTTCTTCATTTTTCCTCTCTCGATCTTAATTTTTTCCTAGTATTTAACATGTTCAAAATATCACATGTTACAAATACTTTTAGGCCACATTATATTTTGTTTCACTAAAAAAGTAAAAGATGCGTGCCAAATTTTATTGTTTGTTTTTTTAAAAACAAACAAGAGAGGAAACAAAAAGTTAGCAAATATAAAAAAAGAAGTTCTCATATATTTTCTTTCACACGCAGAGAAGTATAAATAAAATGACATCACTGAGAAATGAAACAGGACAAAAAACATTTTCGAAAGGACCTCCTTGCTTTATTCAGAGTCCGATCGCTCGGGCTCCACTAGGGCTACCTTGGAGGTCGGGGAGCACTCCCACCTGTCCATGGCCACCACCTTCAGAACAAACTGCTTTTGAGCTTCTTCTGGGTCGATTGCAGTGTTGAAGGTGGTCATTGAAGCCTTCCCTGTTCGGCAACGTCGTTGACCACCTTCACCTGGTCAATCGCCCTTTTAATCTTGCAGAAGAGAGCATTGCCCTCCCAACTGGCGGGGCTCTGAGCCAAGATTGTGGCTAATTCCTCTCCTGCTCCTGGAAACAGGAGATCCAGCGCTTTTTTCGAATGGGAACTGAAGAAGCCTGGAAGAGGCTTGTTGGGATTGAAGGCCTTTCCGTACAGACGTTTCTGTCCCTTTTCCTCTCGAAGGAACTAGGGCCTCGTTCTACGGCATGGCGTAAAGGAGGGAGATAACAGAGACACCTGTTTCATGGCTCAAACTTCGTGTGAGGTCAGCGGAAACTGAGACCTGAAGAGGAAAATCATGAAACGCTCCTGGTGACCTCATCTTGAAAGTCGTCCCAATATCGCCTCTCAAGATGATGTAGAAGAGAACCAAGAGCTCCTTGTAGGCATCTCTTGGATGTCTTTCTTAATCCATGGCACTCTTGAGCTCGCTTAAAGCTGTTTCCTTTGCATCAGCCAGCTCGCCTGTCAGGAGAGGAAGGGCGGTTTCTTCATCCATGGAGGACGTCCAAGATTTCTGGTCAAGGAAGTCCCACTAGTCCCGGAACCGGATGAAGAGACGGACGTTAGGCCCGCCAGATGGTCCATAACATTGTTTGAAAACTCCCTAAGGATCACTTCCAAAATTTGGTGCCTGCACGCAAACCAGAAAAGATTCCTTCTCAGACCCTCGTGAATCTTGATGACAGTTCCTTCATTGGGGCTTGTGTTCGAGGCAGTAGTGTCAAAGACGATTCCTTGAATGCGCTTCTCCATTTCAGCGTCGGACACCGCCTTAAGGACAGACTCTTCCATGTGATGTCGAGTGCCTTGGGGGATCTTAGCTGCTTCCAATAGGTACTCTTTGTCCCCACCTGTGACGTAAATGGCGATCCTCTCAACGCGTTTACGCCCACCAGTGATATCAGGCAGCTAATTGGCATCCGCTTTGAGTTCGATCTTCTCTGCAGTGGCCACTTGCTTTCGGTTCTTTCTCCTATGACGGCGGATTGAGTTTGTAGAGAGCGTGATGTTTTTGATGTTCTGACCGGTTGCCTTGGCCACGGTTCCTCCCACTTTCATCGCAACCGGATCTGAGACCTTGAAGCGATCCAGTTTGCTGGTCACTTTCTTTGACACGACCATGGCAGACTTCTTTCCAGCTCTTCTCTTAGGAGGACTTAGGCAGTTAAACTCAGCGTTGCTTCCATCCTTTTTCCAATGAGAGGAGGAAGACGATGAGCGTACCTGGCTTAAAGGTACAACACTTAAGGCGATCTTTTTCTCCATCTCCGCTGTCTGTTTTCGCTTCACCCCCTCTTCTCTCGGCTTCCGGTTTTTATCTTGGAGCCTCACTGATGGAGTGTCTAGTCCGGTCTTGGAGGAAGTCGATCGATACTCTCTTTGGTTGATGAGGGAGGCTCTGTCCTCCTTATTTGTGGTCTCCTCAAGATTATCTCTGTGCGCCAAATAGAACAAGTCATCAATGTCCCCTTGAAACATCTCCTCATTTATCCTCGCCGTTCCCGAAGCTCTTTTCTTGTGCTTCTGAAGACCCTCATAGGCCTCCACTAACTTGAGCAGCTTCGCCTTTCTGTAACGCACTGTGGAGGTAGGAAAACTTGCCTTCTTCCCAATCCTCTTTCGCAGCCTCCGCCTTTGTTTTCTTTTCCAGACCGTGGTGAAAGTAGAAATTTCGAAGCACTTGCCCCCCTAATGGGAGACGGCTCCCGGTGATGTTCTCCTCCGGGTGACCGATCAACCACCACTGTTTGCGAATAGAAACCATCCCACCTGTGAAAGGAAAAATGGGAATATTGAAGTTCCCTCTTCTGCTAGTGATCGCGACTGAAAATGATAAATTTCATTTCTCCAAACAACAACTAATGTTCTTACCAATCTACCACCAAATAAATGAAGAAGTTGGTGATCTTTAGACACTAAACGAACACTTTCAAAGTCCAATCAACTTGACTGACTGCCAACTTCACCTAAATAATGAACCAGATGGCGGCTGCATGGGAGGGAGGAAAGAGAAGAATGTTTCGCTCTGGGGAACCTTTACATCTTATCCGATCGAGTTCGAATTTTATGTGCACCTATATGACTTCAAGTGGTACCAGAACAACACATGGCCTGAGGTCTTCCACAACCTTTATATTTTTACAATATGAACTTGAACAGTCCCACTTAGTATGTTAATACAGCCTAAAATAGAGGTGTATCCAACTTCTTGTTACTATTATAATAATGATCATCTTCGTGACCTTTTCTCGTAAAGTAGATTGTCCACCTAAATTTCCCCTGGGAATTTTCCAACTATCAAATTTTAATTAGTTTATTCCTTCTATCATTTTTACAAATTAATCAATATACTAGAGTTAATTCACGGATCAGAGAAAATCGGTCATTGATTCAAACGGAGATAAGAATGAAAATTAAAACACGGAAATTTTGAAATAAAATTAACGATAGCCATTGATTTTCCAAGGGAATGTGGATGAAAAAATGTTAAATGGAGGAAGATTATATATTTTTAAAAGGTAAAAATGGTAGAGTTGGAAAGGAAAAAAGAATGGATGATATTAGATTTTGTAAACAAGTTGGGGTTTTTAAATTAGACAAAGGTTGACATGGTATTAGAGTATAATAATTAAAATACTTAAGTATGTACTTTGTGCTTCGACACATTGTTGTAAACCTCAAACGAGTGGGGTTCGTTTTCATCCTCTAAAATGGGGGTTTGAATTACAAACAATTTGAAAACAATTTCTGCAATGCCTATTGAAAAGTGAAAGTGATCACCACGTAATTATACAGTATGAGAATATAGAAGATAAGGGGGCGATGCAATAAAGGAGAGATAACACACCCTCTACTTCCAACTCCTTCACCCTCAATATTTTTCTAGTGACACTTGAGGACGAGTAATGTGAAGTAGGACCTAATCGGTAGACAAGGGCTGGCTGATTTACTCGTTTTTTTCAATAGATTTTATCCATTGATTATTATAAAAGCTTTGCAATTACTTTAATGTATCAACAGATGAGCAAATGAGGTTGACGACCGCCCACTCTACTGTTACCATAAATACTTTTGGGGTGGTTTTAAAATAGTGCCTATAGTTATCAGCTACGCCATCGACATTGTTAAAATTGTCGGCATCTTAAGATATTTCCTTTTACAACAACTTTGATCTTTAGTATTTATTCACCATTTAAAATCTTTAAGCTAAAAGGTGTTCCGTCCAAAAATTTCGCATGATAAAATAACTAGTTGAAGTTGCTGTGCTTTTGGTAGCTTTCAATTCAAATAATCGATTGAAGTTGTGTGTGGTTCGGGGCTTTAAACCCAAATAAACATTGCTACTAAATAAGTTAGCAATTTTAGGGTGTAATTTTCTAATCTTTCCCTCAAAATCGCACATGTGGCTAATATCTGTTTTAATTTGTATGTGAGGTTGGAAGCCTCCACCTAAATTAGACACATGGTCAATCATCCGGTTAAAGGTAATCGCATGCACTTTTAGGAGCTTACCACCCAAATCTAACATGGGCAAGCAGTTGGTTAAAATTTGAAATACTTTTGGAAGCTTTTTTATCATACAAACGAGTGGTTGATGTTAAATGTAGTTTTGGAATCTTTTAGGTCAAGCGGATGGTTGATGCTCTATTAGGCCTAGGAAGCTCTTCACACAAATGAATGAAAGTTTATACGGTTTTTAAAGCTTTTATGTACAAATTATAGAAATGTGATGCAGTCTATCCTACAAACAAAAATCATTTCTGACTTTCTCGTTCACGAGTGTGCCTAACAAAAATATCCACACCAGGATTGCTTTGAAATTCTTTAGCTCTGCTCTCTTTCTGGTTCATCTATTCTTCCATTCCCCATCCCCCATATGGAGAAATTTAAAAAGTCACCATTTAGCACAGGCTTCAGTAAATACAATTATACAGCTTAAGCTCATCACCATCTCCCCATTTGACTCCTGGCACGTGGCTGAGAGAACCCAAAAACATAACCTAGTTGAAACTATGCTAGTCACTTGATAAAGCATGATTTGAGGTCCTGTGGAAAGCAGGTGTGTGAAATAACACAATCTGGATTCCACCGTCATTGGCTTCTTGGGCAAGATGCGAAGCTGTAGAAGTTGGGAAAGAGACTACTCTGTCTCTGATAGCCCGTTGAAAAGAATAGTAGGACATAACACTGCCTCTGGGTATGCTTGAATCAGTTTCGATAACTAAACCACTGAGGAGGTAGCACTTCGAGTGGGGGTAGTTGATTCGCTAGTCAGTCATCATCGAGTCCTCGATGAGCTATCCCCCAGGATAGCCTCTCCGCATTCAACTATTCATTCATTAATTATCTTCATCCTTGCAGCAACTTTACCTGGGGGCGGAGTTGGGAGGGTGAGGAACTAACCTCATTCACCATAAAAAGTAAATTCTCTTCAAGAAAGTATCAGCTTATTAAAAAAGAAAAGTTGCTAGCCTGAACGACCACAATGGAGCTAAGTGAGTTTCTATTCGTCAACTCGCAGAAAGAGAGAAAGTGACTCTAGAAAAGATACTCTAGATAATCTAATCAGAAATTGGCGTGAAATTACTTCATCTAGAGAACCACAACAATGGATATAACGAACGTTTAATCACTGCAAAGGACCTCGACCTACATCTAAGGTAACAGGCATGGAAAATAACTCGCAGATATCGGATTAGAACTCCAAATCCCCCACAATGTGACAACGAAAAGATCGATGGTCTTTAAGCGCATCGAACCATGGGGAGCAACGCACAAGGCCGAAAAGTAAAACATTAAATTGAAGTAAAACAGAAATGGAAACGGTGGACGGGGTGATCAAATTTTAAAAAGCAAGACGGAGAACAGCACAGTCACGCGTTCAAAGGGATATTCGGAGTCAGGCAAATGGGCATAACGTTAATCAAACAAGGAGTTTAGCGTTTATAATAAGATTTCACGACATCAAATATAACCCGAAACTTTTGTCTCAGTCCAGGTGAATTACACATATGAAGACGTAACCATAGGTTTCACCCTATCCAAAAGACATTTAGCGATGAGTGCTTAAAAAATGGGAGGATCGAAACAGAGAAGAAATATGCATAATAAAGAATACGGAGTAAAAATCCAACTTAAAACCTGTTGGAGAATAAAAACAAATCTTCCTTATCCATGAAAGTTTATTTCACTCAAACAAACACAACCAATGAATGCACCTTCCAATGTGGACTTCAAAAGCACAGATGGGATGAATGTTGAAGTAAGATAAAAAAATGACCTTACGTCCTTCAAAACTTTATAATAATGCCAGGAGTAACTATGGAAGGACATTAGTATAGTCACATACCTTAGCATAGCTTAGTAGAGAACAGCCCATCCTAGCATAGCGCAGTAATGTCCAGCATAGTAAAGCATCAAAAAAGCCTAGCCTAAACAAGCCTAGTATATCATAGCATTATATAAACTACCCTGTATTATCCTAGTATACCAATCCTAGCTAAACATAGGATAGCCTAGCTGTGCCAGACCTGACCTAGCCTAGCTTAGTATAATCTAGCTAGCGTAGTATAACATAGAATAGTATAGCCTACTTTATCCTACCTTAGCTTAGTATAGCCTAGCCTAGCTTAGTAGCCCCCGCAGTTTAACCTATCATATCATACTATAGCCTAGCGGAGCCTAGTTTAGTATAGTCTTGCCTAGCGCAGCATTGCCTAGTGTAGCCTAGCTTACTATAGCCTAGCCTAGACTAAACAGGTATGACTTAACATTGCATGCCAGAGCTTAGTCTAGCGTCACCTAGAGTATCCTAGCCTAGTATAGTCAAGCTATAATAAGCTACTATAGCCTAGCCAAAATATCCGTGCATAAGATAGCCTAGCCCTGCATATTATAGGGTAGCTTGGTATAGCCTATCCTAGCATAACCACAACTAACATAATATAGCCAAGCGTATCTTATATTGCCTAGCCTAGTATATCCTAGAATAGTATAGCATACCATACTCTGGACTAGAATAACCTTGCATAGCTTAACCTATAATAACCTTGGTTAGGTAGCTTATCGTAACCTATCATAGTATTACCTAGCATAACCAACCATAGCAGAGCATAGCCCTCCCTTACCTATTATAATTTAGCCTACCCTAGCATAGCATAGTAAGCCCTATCTAGCCTAGTATAGCTTAGCATAGCTTTGCCTAGCCTAGTATAGTATAACCTAGCCTAGAAAAGTATAGCCAATACTATCCTATTATACCCTAGTCAAGCATAGCTTATCATTGTCTAGCCTAACATACTATTTTTTATTCTAGCATAGCATTTTATAGCCTAAATTATCATAGTATATGTTTCTTTTGTACATTACATCTTAGAATAGTATAGTCCAGCTTATTATAGCCTATTCCAGGCTTGCCTAGCAGAAAATAGTGTATTATAGCCTATTCTAGTCTAGCAGAGTATCGGCCGAGTA
Organism: Ceratothoa steindachneri; assembly: GCA_963969495.1. NCBI lineage: Eukaryota > Metazoa > Arthropoda > Malacostraca > Isopoda > Cymothoidae > Ceratothoa > Ceratothoa steindachneri. The sequence goes on along the minus strand of OZ018317.1, from coordinate 149,830,772 downwards.
GGTACGATGTTATTGCCAAAACAAAGTAATTGGGGGTTTAACCTTGGAAAGACTTTGGCAATTATATCATTCGAAAGCAAATGGAAAACAACATAAGGGTTTGAAATTTCGTTAGAATCAGCTGAATAGTTATTATGTTATTACCAAAAACAACAAAAGAAAAATGGGGACCGACCGACATATAGTGACGCACGTGGCTAAAAACCTAAAATCTAAGGTGTAACAGATAATAATAACAATCTACGCAAACAATAGCAACTCACTTCTCAAAAAGTGTAAGCATAAACAAATAGTCCACGGCTAGAAAAAGGAAAGTATGAATGGGAAATTCAGACAGATGATGGAATAATCTTAATCGTCTCCAAATCCTGCCACACTTAATCGACATAAAAGTTTAGCAAAATATAAGACCCGAACGCAGAAGATGACCAGTCAAAAAATATAAAGTAAAGACAAGAAAGAACAAAAGTGAAACACATACAGCTGCGTGAATAAGTATAGGCAACACTTATATGATTAATATTGTTTTTGACTAAGAGACTTTCCTTTCATAATGTATATATATTATACAGAAGCCTCCATTGGGACTTCATATCAATACAAAATGGTAAAACAAAGCTAGAATAACAATGACAAAAATTTACTTATTGGAAAATAAGAAGAGAATAAATAATAGCAACATGAAATTAGAATCTCGAATGACCTCCTCCGCACTTTTACTCTCAATAACAGCAGAATGAGTCTCTTGTAAGAATGTTTATGAATAAAATCTCTGGAGAGATTTTATCCAACTCTTATTCATCAAACTTTTTCAAATCAATAATGTTACGATGTCCTCTAATCTTCACACCCTTCTTCAGTTCCTATCACATATGCTCGCTGGATTTCAAATCTTGGCTCCGAAAAGGCGACTTGAGTACAGTAATGTTGGTGTTATGTTTGTTATTTCTGAGTAGACTTGCTGGTATGTTTAGGATCATTGTCTTGTTGAAAGGTGAAATGACTTCAAATTCCAATTTTTTTTAGCGAGTGTTTCACGTTTTCATCAAGTATATGCTTATAGTTTTCAGAATTCAGGATCCATTCCTTTACTTTTAATGCGTCAGTGTCAGCCTGAGCGAAACAACCCCCCAAATAATCGAATCTCTATATTTAAAAGTAGAGATTGTGATTTATTCTATGAGGGCTTCACCAGATCCCCGCCAAACGTACCGTTCGTCGTTTTTACTTAAGAGCTCGATTTTTTATCATCAGATCTTAGTATTTTATGTAATTTAGTTTGGTTATCTCACAGAGGCACTTTAGCGAACACCAAACGGGCCTTTTCGTGAGCACACTTGAGCAGAGGCTTACTCAGAGGGGACATTTTACTGTTTAAACTTGTGCATCTATTCCTCATGGTGCAAGATGTGCTTGTAACTAATTTTAAGGAGTCTTAGGATTGTTTCTAATTGTCTTCATCATAGACTAAACATCTCTCTGGTACAGTTTCTTTGATCGACTTGCACGCGGGCAATTTACTCTGACGCCATTAGATTTTTACTTCATAATAGTGTTCCTTACAGAAGAAATTGGAATGTTCACAATGGAGGAAATTCTTCTTTATCCATAACAGGCCTTTTGCTCCTTAATAATAGGGTTTCATTCAGATTGGGAATGACCAGTGGTCTTCACCATTGCGCTCTTGGAAATGTTTCTTCGGAGAAGTCGTGACAACGAATGGCAAATCTCTCACGTACATTAGCAGCTAACCTCTCCTTCCGGAACGTTCTAGCTCACTCTAGAATCGTTTCGAAAACGTTTTAGAACTTCCGAAGTGTCGATTAAGCTGAACAAGTGGCTATGTGATCATTAAAACATAACAGCTATCCATGTTACCTATACTTTTGCACTCGACATAATATTGACTTGTATAATGAACAAACCTTTATTTACTACAATCTCCGGTTTGAGATGATTTAAATATCCGAGGCCCGCGAGGGAATGTTCCTATTATAATAAAAGCTCGAGAAACAGATTCAAACTTAGTAATATACCAATGAGGGCCATACATTTGAATTCGTGTCTGACGTTACCAAAACATATGCAAGCAGCTTTACATAACAGACTAAGAAAACATCTCAACATTTACAAGTACCATAACAAATTCAATTGTTTATAGTAAACGTTAATAATAGAAATGCAAACGAATTACAATATTATTAGCAATGAGGATCCAGACATCATCACACTAACATAACACTTGAGTAAACTTAGAAAACGAAGGCTGTGATGTTTTGAACTCTCGCCACCTGTAGGAAAGAGAAAAGTAGTTGTAGAGTGATCACTCATTTCCAAAGGGATATGACCAGACCACCACACCCGGATGCAACAGGATAATTCTAACTGTACATGGGATTAAAACAGACTCTTTCAAACTGTACACAGCGTTAAAACAGGCCGACCCCAATAAAGCCCCGGATGCAACCGAAACCTGGATGAACTGCACCCCTTTCCTGGCCCCCATCCAAGCAGTAAGACGTGTGGGTATATATCTTCCATTCATTTTTCTTCGTAAACTTTACTAAATTCTCTACAGATCTCCCGTTATTTAGCGTCTGCATGTTGCGGCCTCGTTGATATTGCGATTTAAATTGGTAAACGACAAAAATGTTTGGGCTACTTTGATCCCGAGTGGAGCATAGCGAGTGCTTCCTGACCCGTCACACCGGATCAGGATCAGGATCTGTAAATCGAAATAAATATTTGTAGGGGCAATATTTACCGAGTCAGAGAAATGGAGTCGTAGAAACAGACGATCGACGCAATTTAAATAATTTAGAATTATTCTGATTCGAACAGATTTTGTCTCTCGGTTAAAAGGAAAAAGTAATATCCGGACGAATACGAGATCGAGATTGGTCCTTAAATTATATCCGGACGAATACGAGAAGGCAATCTGTCTTTCAATTATATCCGGACGAAAACTAGATTGCGATCTGTCCTTAAATTATATTCGGACGAATACGAGATCGGGATTTGTCGTTAAATTATATCCGGACGAAAACGAGATCGTGATCTTTCCTTAAGTAAGGAAAATCAGCCGTATGTTGATAATTCACAATCACTGAAGATAGACACATGATTCCTAATGCGACAATGAGGTTTCCAGGGTTAAGGAGTTAGATGGTGTTACCTAATGTTACTTGATTCGGCCTCGATCTGTTACGGAGCAGAAATCCGGAATCATTTCACCATTGCGGAAATATTTTACTGATAATGGTTTGGTGGATGGATGCGCTAATTGAGTTCTTTCAAGTGTATTTTTGAAACTCTCGCTTACTCTCCCTTTATCTTTCCTTTGCTTTATCTATAGTCATCTTTATCTCGTCTCTCTGCCTTAAATATTTAGGTCTTATCAAAGCTAGTCGAAAAATAGGTAATCTCAACACCGCTATTATTCCCTTCACGCATTCGGACCCCTTCCAATGAGGTACAGGTATTCCCTATAGAGATACTCATGCCCACATACCCCATGTGGAATCCTAGAGCCTCCTCTACGGGTACCGATTTCCCCATACCCCTGACGTGGAACTCCGATGGGTTCTATGTTTGCTGCTCGGTGTTGGGGCACAATGACCCCGGACACCTTCCCATAACGACAACGCGGCTTGTTGTATTCGTCATTCTGATCCCTATGTTTTTCTCAACATCGTCATTAACGAAGTAAAAATAAGAGCATGGACCCTTTAAAACGGGGATTTAATCCTATTTATTCCCCTAATCCTAAATCGGTCGGGGGATTTTCTTGTTTCGCGGCTCCCTACCATTCCTAATTGAGAGGAATCCCACGAAGGACTACAGAAAAGGAGATGAATCGGGATTATTTCCTGGTACTCTTCCCTACAGGAGTCATTACAGCTTCACTACACCCCCTCACTAAATGCTCTACAGTCATGAATGAGGCGGTGGGGACCCTCGCAGTAGCAAGTGCTGTTTTAGATCCGGGGGGAGGTAGGTTAGGAGCCACCTCACTGCAGCTAGATAGCTAGATGGAGGTGGCCGCAAAAACTTTCCCTCGGCCTCTGGAGGGAATTTAGGTCAACACAGCAGAAAACAACGAAAATGAACTTCTCTCTGAAAACGGTTTGAATAAACGACCCACTTGTTTTGAGAAGGCTTAACGCCTCCATTCACCCGTTGTTGGGTCTACACAGGCGCGGTGAATATATGGGTGAAGAAGATGCCTCGAGAACGAGAGAGAGAAAGAAAGAGAGAGAGAGAGAGAGAGAGAGAGTGGTTTTATTGAGTGACTTTGAAGAGACGGGGAAGGGCGGCGTTGATGTTATTATTCAGGAACTTGCTACTACAAATTCTCCTTCGAATTCCCAGTATTTCCAAGAGCGATGCCTCTCTGGGTCCTCAATGGTTCTTCCTTCGTAATCCAAAAGAATGCCGTCTTCAGCCACCGTCAGCGACTACCTTTCAAAACAATGGATACCGAACGAAGCTTGCATGTACAATCCTCGCATCCTCGTGTAGCCTAAGAATTTTGAATATCGTCAAAAATTTCATTTATTTTCGTAATTTAATTAAAGTAAAATTTAGTTTATTTAATATTACACAAAACGTGAGGGAAATTAAGTGTTTTTGCTGTCTAAGTATCATTTAATGCTAATACCTGTTTACATTTACCTCATTCATATTGTAAATACAAAGCTCAAGAATCCAGCGCTTCATTCATTCCTAAGCGAGGACCAGGCTTATAATTTACATCTAGCGTTGTTTAATGTTATGTAGTGGGGAAATATTTCCTACATTGTCATCTAGACCCTGAAATCCTCAATCAAAGATGAGTTTGATTAAAACCCGAGGGGTGCCATAAGTCCTTAAGTACCTCCCTTATTAAATATATTTGCTCTTTGAACGGCGACAAGAATCTTGATTCGAAAACTTTACATTCTCAAATCGAAGAATTCGAGCTTCATTTCGATAAGATTCTTTCTTGGGATGAATTAATATTTAAGGAGATTGACGAAAATCAATTGTGCAAAAATCATGGGGCCTTCACTCGTAACCTGAAAATTAGTAGTGAGATCTAAGTCGACGAAAAATGTTTCAAAGAAATTAAATGAAACTAAACCATCAAAGTTTGCTAGCCAATCAAAAGAAATTTAACTACCATAAATTAATTCATCAATATTTTCTGGAGATATTGAGCAGTGGAGAAATTTTCATGACACTTGATGTAGGCGAGAAGCTTTAATGCTTTGTTTTCTCTTTTATACACTGCCACAACAACTTAAGATAATTTGATTTATAGACTCCAAGATCTCTTTTATATCAGTTTCTGTAACTATTTGTTCAAAAAGTTTATATTCCGCTCTTCGGTTTTTATATTCCACATGCATTACTTTACACTTATCAAGATTGTGTTATCATTGTTTTATCTTATCAATATCATTTTGAACTTCTAAAACATCCTTTTCAGTTATTATTCCTTTTGTTAACATGCAGTCATCTGCGAACTTAGAAATTTTGAGAGCAAGTCATCATTTACATCATTAACTTACAAAATAAAAGGCAGAGGTCTCAGGACAGAAGCTTGAGGAATACCACGACTCACAAGAGTCAATTCTGACACTTATCCGTTTATGACTACTCTCTGCTTACTATCAGAGAGCCAATTCTAAATCCATTTTACTATTTCCCCATCTATTCCTAAGGCTCTTTCTTTAGATATCAACTACTTATGAATTACTTTATTAAATGCCTTTTGGAAATCTAAATACAGAATATCAACTGATCTTTTATTGTCATACTTGGTATTTATATAGTGGAAAAAAGCTTATAAATTTGTCTCCTAAAGCCATGCTGAAAATCATTTCCTAATTTGTTCTTTCCTAAATGACAAACTAGTTACTCAACAATACAGTTTTCCAACTACTGAAGTTGAACTTATTGGAGGATAATTACTAGCTAGTTCTTTAAATCCACTTTTAAATCTTAGATAAATTAAAGATCTGCGTTAGGTGTTCAGCCACTTGGTCTTTGATTTATTTGAGAACTCTTGGAGATATTTTATCTGGTCCCATAGATTTATATTTATTTATTTTCTTAATAAGTTTTTTATAGTGTTGACGTTGTATCTAACTGATTCAAGTGGTCTAATGCCAGAATTTTTAATAGTTAGTGCGGGATTATTAATTATATGTACTATATTTTTCAAACACTGATGCAAATTATTCATTTAAAGTATTGCTATATTGGTATCATTAAATTTTAAAATATATTTGTCTTTTATTGGGCTAATGCTGTTTTTCTATCGATTTTCTTCTATTTACTAAAGCAAAAACTCCATGGCATTTTGTTTTACAATATAGAGCTACTCATTTCTCCTTATTTTGTTTGGCTCTTCTGGTTTCAGTTTTAACTTTTCTTCTCAATTCTATATATTCATTTCTGTTTTCTATGCTCTGATTAGATTATAGCATCCTATAAGCTTTATCTCTTTTTTTAATGATTTTCTTAATTTAATCAGATGACTATTTAGTTTGATTGACATTTTTTTTATGTTACTGACATTTAACGGTATGAATTGAGCCTCTTTCTCTAGGAGATTGTTTTTAAATTCATGTCAGGCTTCATTATTTAGGGCATAATTGCTCAAGATCTTCCTTAGCAAAGCAAAGTTAGTCTTTTGGGAATTTAGTTTAGAGAGAGAGAGGGGGGTGGGTTAAGCAGTGTAAATACCATTTAATTCTAAGACTTGAATCTCTTGAACCCATTTATAGTTTTAAAACAAATATCAACGATCCTTCCTCGTCAGCAGCACCAGGCCTATAATTTGGATTTGGTGCTGTTTAAAGTTATTTAATGGGAAAATATTATTTTATACACTTTTTTCCTTATAAAATCGTGCCAGTTGGAACTTTCTTCCAGCGACTGTAATATAAAATACGTTAAATAACAAGTTTAAAAATAAATTATTGAAGCATTCGCACAAGAAGCCTAGTACTGACTTAATACTTGACCTCTTCCTTTACTTTCGTCACTCTTTCTACTACTAGTCATTAAGTGGATCTAAACATACTTGCTGGGTTTGATTCTATAATTCAATAAATCTATGCTAAGAAAACCCCGTACAAATTGGGAGAATCATGGATGGCATTGTATTATTTGACCTAATATCTAACCTACCTACCTTACCAATTCAGGAAACCATCCCGACCTTCCCTTATAGGGGAACGAAGGATTAAGTATAGGCCATGGCTTAAGCGTGATGTGGGCTCGTTTTATAAACAGATCTATAAAATCAAAGGCTGATGCCCTTTCAAATAACACTTCCCTTCCTATCTTTTCCTTTCTTCCTACTCACTAAGGAAACTCGCTCTCACTCTCCTACCAAAATCCAATCAACCTTTATTTCTCAATCACTTTTTTACCATTACACCGGATGTTCCTAAAGTCCGTGCACAAGCAAACTGCATTTTTTTGATAAATAAATGACCTACAGTTAGAGATGGGCATGATCTTGATCCTGAATATCACTTTTATTAATGTTGTATTGATCTAAGTTCAATTTATTTCTTGTAAAGTTGAACTTGATGATCACTTTAGACCTCAAGAGCACTGACTGTTTATGTTTTCTGCAACGACAGCCATACAAAGAAAACAAAGAAGAATTATTAGGAGAAATACTTTTTGGGAAGAAAATATAGAAAGCAAAAAAGATAAATTACATAAACTTTTGGATTAAAAGAGCTAAGTGCATAAAAGAACTAGAGAACCAGACCAACTGAAAACAAAACAAAGCAAAGAGTGGAAGACATGGAGGTAGGGTTGCAAAGTCAATACCTCCGACCTTCATCGCATCGCATCTAGTGTGTATAAGGTTCCTATCTATGACAGGGATGATGAAAGATAAACGAAGCAGTAGATTTTCTTATCAAAATGGTAGTATTATTTATTAAATTATATTATTATTTATTAAATTACAGTTCAATATTTATATAGTTGAACTTTATGCACATTTACTATGCTTCAAATAATATGTATACGTAGTTAACGTTATTAATGAAAGAATGAAGCTAAATTTTAAATTTGTATTAATTTTTTATATATATTAGCAAAATATAGTACGTTCCCGTATAATATTATATAGGCATAAAATATTGGCTCAAGGTCCATATTCATAATAAATTAATTCTAAATATATTTTATTTACAATGAAACCAAATATTCTAGCTTGTCACCACAACAGTAGTCAATATATTTAGATAAAAATGATGGTAATAAGAAACATTCTGTGCTAATAATGAATGGAAAATATTTTCAAATTGTTGAATCAATATCAAAGTTATTTGTACAAAGAAAAGTACAATTCTGTTGGTTAGCCTTGACTCAACAAGCAATCTTCCTAGCCACATCAGGGTTAGTACTAGTATGTAACTAAGTAGCAACATTAATATAATAGTTAAAGTCATATTTTAAGTGAGTGATGCCAGACTAATGTTATAATTAAACACAACTTTTGGTTTTTACCCTTATATTGTCATTAATTGCGTACTGCAGTAAAACTGTAAAATGAAATTCTCTATAAAGGAATTTTAATTATTTGTGCTGACCATTCTTTGATACAGGTTTGGGACCTGGTGAAATGAGAATTGAGGAAAATAGAACTAAAAACTTTATCTACCGGATATTGCAAAGGTCCTGTTGCTCTCGTACCGACGCTTTCACCCTGAGACACAATGATAGTTTTGATGCAGTTTTTATTGTTTCAACATATAAATATTTGTTTAAAATAAAATAGTAATCGATGTGGCCGCCCTAGATGTCAAACATGCATCATAACATATTTTCTTTCCCTCTATCTCTCACAAGAGACACTTCCCTTTTTCACTCTTATTAAAGGGCAAAGACCACGAAATATAGTAAAATATTACTCCCATTAATCATTTTCAAATTGAAAAATATTGGCGCTTTATATAAATACTCGTTCTTGTTCTCAATATGGTCTTCTTACAACATATCTTCTGCTTATGATCTTTCTAACCAAAAGATCAAATCTTTTCTAAGAAAGATGACGGAGCATAGCTCTATAGGTTTGTCCCCCCAAAAGGTAGATATCACTTTTTGATATCCTTTTGTATTTCTAAATAGATTAAAGCCGTTAAAAGCCTTCCATGTCAGCGAGAGAAGAGTTCGATTGAATTTTGGTGATGGTTTATAAAATACCCTTTTAAATTTCAAAAATTTTGAAATTAATCTAATAATCCTACCAAATAATGATGATTTTGTCACATTTAAGCTAGGGGACTTTAGTAAATTACTTTATCTTTTTACCTTCATTTAATTCTTAGTTAATCTTAATTAACTCTAACATAAATCATTCTATTCAACTCAACAAACTAAACAAAGATGGATTATCGAACATGAGAGTAGCAGAAAATGATATTGCTAATATATAAAAGAAAAATTTATAGAAATTCTATAAGATTGTTTTATATCCAAATATCGGATTCAATGTGATGGAATCGGGCAAGATAATGAAAAAATGACAGAGACCAATAATCTCTAAAAACAATATGGATTATTATTGGAAATGAATGTTAAGTTTTTCCTACTTTATCTTTTATATTTGTCTCAACGTAAACTTTAATCTTTCTTCCACATTTATTGGTTTTATGCAATGCACCTAATATTGACTTAGCAAATGCTTTCAATATCTTCCGCATGCCCCATCTCATTCAAATTGAGAATCTACCATTAATATTTAGCACCCAGCACCTTAATAAATTTCATCCTCCTCTTATGAGTCACTGCGGAATGCAAAATAATACTAAATACAGCTTGGATCAGAAATTTAAATACACCAAGCACTTCAGTTCCATTCAGTAGTTTGCATAAATTTCTGATTTTAACACATTAATTAATATCGTTTATCAATTATAAAGTCACTAAAATCTCGACCAACCAGTGCTTGTATCTATATTCCCCTTTACATATATATATATATATATATATATATATATATATATATATATATATATATATATATATATATATATATATATATACATATATATATATATATAAGTATGTATCGAAATTGGTATGATTATATGCAACAATACAATACCTGTTAAACCCGGCAAACGCACAATTAAAACTAAACATCTAGTTCAATAAGTCATCCTGGAGCCTTTTAACAGACTTAGTGATTCTCAAGAATGCACTACATATTTTCCACACAAACACTATGTTGTAGGCCCGAGAGGCAGCTGAATAGAAGAGGCAAGAAAGTTATTAGCATCGTTATACCAGAGTGAAATAAAATATTTCAATGAACGTAAATAGACTTCGAGCTCAAGCAGAAAGGCAGGCCGCTCAAAGAAGACAAGAAAGTCTTAAGCAACCTTATACCAGACTGGAATAAAATCCTCACATAAACGTAAAGAAACATCGAGCTCAAGACAAAAGGGGGGTTACTCAAAGAAGGCAAGAGCGTCTTAAGCAACTCTATCACACAGTGGAGTAAAATCCTACCATAAACATGTACGAACTTTGTATATTCGTATAAGAAACACCTTGCAGCTGTTATTAAAGCTAAAATGGGATTATAACGGATATTAATTTTATGCTGCCATTATTTATGTTTTTCCTGTCCTCCGATAAATAAATCTTTGTCATTGTTACACCTTATTTATTTATTGATTTTGTATTGATAGTTAAGCGCAATGGAGTAAAATGCTTATGTAATATCTTTAAATTGTGCAAAAGAGGAGTTTTATTCAGTTATTAACAATAGGAAACTAAACGTTTGAAGTTATAAATTTTATAATAATTTCATACTCAACCATTTTTCATCGTATGGAATATAATAGTGATATTAATTTTAGTTTAAATATTATTTAATAATAATATTTACACTAAAATGTGTACCAATTGTGTATCTTTATAAAAAAATGAAGACAGCGTTCATTGTTTTCCAAAGTCTTGAACAACAATGTGATATAGTCTGAGTGTTTTAAAGCTGTTTACCGGCTTAAAATGAGACTCATTTGTCTTTCAACAGTACGGACCACACCAGACGCGAATAGTGAGAACCCCAATCTTGATCAAGAAGACGATAAAGCGAAATTCTAGGAGGAGTGCCAGATAATTTGTGTTGTAGGCCAAAGTGAGCCATGTGACCATGCAAAAATTGCTGAAAGATAATCTGAAACTTCATCCATTCAAGAGAGCTAAAGAAATTTTTCCAATTCTACCAAAGGGAAGAATCGAAAAGGCAAAGTTACTCTTTTACCGACATCTTAATGAGCTGTAGCCTCCTTTTCTGTAGACGGATGAGAAGTTGTACATTGTGCAGGTTTTCACAACACAGAATGATCGTGTTGGACACAAAATAAAAATCAATTTTGATCTAACTGTTGACATCTTTCAGGAGCCTGAAACAAGCTTCGGTAATGGTGCGGGTAACATCAACGGGATAAAAACCACATCTTCATTTAAGACGGAGCTAGATAATTAGACGTAATTATTTGTAGATGTTGAAGGATAAAGACCTACCCTAGATGTATGCTATCATAGGAATGTAGTTGTCCCCTTTCAACAAGTCTTGTGCCAAAAAAATTAAGACTGGTGCAAGGAAAATTTCATCAGTGTCGAAGTTCTGAAATGCAAACTGAAAAAGTGCTAGAAGGAAATATTAGATGAAACCCTAAAGGCCACTTTTGTTCACATCATACCTAGACTTCGTCTTGTCATCGACGCAAAAAGCGGCCACAATGAATATTAGTTACATCATCTTGTAGCAAATGTTGTTTTCTTTTGTTTTATTTTAAGCATTATGTAATATTGCATTGTGATCTACAAAATGATTTCATAAATATCAGAATACGGACACTTGGTGTTTCCACTCTGTAGATATATGTGAATCCGTGTTATATATAAAAAAGGGTTCCTTAATAGTTGTTTTATAAAATTTAATATGTCATAAAACGGTTATAATTTATAAGTGATCGGCGATAGAAACACCTTTGTTTCTAGTGTTTATATCCAAATGAAGGCATTTTTTTTTAAGTTAAAGCTAAATTTAATTTGAGAAAACTGTTTATAGATGATAACAAACCTGCCGCTTTCTATTTATAATAAATAAATATACATATGTATATCTATTTCACTGTCTTTATCTTATCTGTTTTGCACAATTCATTATTAATCCCAATATTCTATAAGACATGAAATGCATAAATCCTATTTGTATTGTTACACACATACACACACACACATATATATATATATATATAGAGGTGAGTCGCTTGGCCACTCACCTCTAAATGGGGGAGCTTGCGCTTTGCTACTAAGATTAAAATTTAAAATAAAAAAAAGCAGCCATGGTTAAATTTTTTTAAATTTTCTGAACTTGGCCAATTATAATAATTTTCAAAAGGAACTCTAAACTAAATTTTCCCCCTTTCAAAATATCAAGTTGCTAAAATATAGAGTTATAGAAGAAGAAAATATATAAAAATAAATTTTCTGAACTTCAGCATTTGTAATTGTTTGAGTTTTAAAAAATTCCTAAAATTTAGATTGTTAATAATATTTATTTCTGAACTTCACTATTTTGTTTTTTTGATATTATAAAAGAATTATTAGAATTAACTTTGATAAAAAACATAAGTCATAACCAAATTAACATGAAATTATTATTTAAATTCTCAAAAAAATCCCCTTCTTAAATTATAGTTATGATGATGATGATGATGTAAAAGAAAATGGTGAGGCAACTTTATTTTTCAATATAATAAATACCAAGTGGTTGAAATATAAATTAAATTTTTTTTATAAATAAGTACATTCGAGTGTTACCGAGAAAAATAAAAATGTATAAATAAATATACGATGGGTAATATTATTAAAGATGATGCCAAAAATTATAAAAATTCACGGTAGTAAATAAGGATGGTTAAATCGTTGCCGATGAAGCGATTTTAACGAAATTCGTTTCATTTTGTCTGTCGTATTTTATCAGTCGCTTATTTCTAACGGCTTTTCGCTACTACGCGTCGTATCTGCTATATTAAATGGCAACCATGCAAAGAACCAAGCAATCTGTGGTTAGTACCAATTCTCTCGCAATGAATAAATCCAATCCTAAATTATTCATCGACAGAAAGATCAATTATTCATTCCATTTTATATTGAATTCAAAGTTTATTGTTTAATGTATTTCTTGCTCGGAGAGGAGAGGGGTTGGGACAAAATTGTGGATACCAGGGGGATGGGGGGAGGCAAGAATTGTTAAGAACATGAGCTCATAAGATTATTTCTGTCTAGCTCAAAAGGCTTCATTTAAATAAAAATTGGTATTATTATTATTTGGTAGGTGCGATACCCTCGATCTCCTCTATTTTCGACGACTTTAATTTCTAGGGTTTGATTTGGGGTTTCTATGGAAGCGAATGGAAAGCTCACTGAAGGCGGGTATCATCGGAACTCCCTCCGAAATATAACCACAACCAATGTGGCTTAACATTTGGGAAGTGGTGTTTCTCTTTGAATAAGCCGAAGCCCAAACGACTAATATGGGCTCCTCTGTAAACGAAAGATTACTTTGTATATATATATAATGATCCCATGTTTTCCACCCCAACCCCCGGAATCCCTCCAGGATACGAATATTTCCCTGCTGAGTACTGAGGTTCCATGAAAATTCAGGAAGATGGATTTAATTTTGCATAAATTATTGTCGTAGAATGACCCTTGGTTTTGATCACTATACACTTTGACACCCTTTTAGTAGCAGTATACTTTGTGGTGCGTAAGTTACTTCTATAATAAGGTAGGCTATGTTCTAAGAGTGCTAATTCAGTAGTCTTGTTCTTTAGGAAGAGCTTTTTTCAACACATAAGGATAAGAGGAAACACCAGATATCTACCAAAATAAACATGTATTTTAAATGAAACACTTAACTATAACAAACCAACAGTTAACACATTCGTATCTTTGGCTTCTAAGATCTTTCGCACGGATACAATGACAAAAAATAAACAAATAGGCTTCCCGTAAACATAACAAATGCCAATTAGTATTTTTATCGCGAATCTCTTTGAATAGCGTTAAACATTAAACTAACGTACTCTCATCTACTAGCACATATGACCTAGGTTCAAGAACAATGGTTTCTACTACCCTTTAAAACGTGGGGCGTACTAAAATTCTAATATTGCAATACGAATATAAATGTTTTTTCTCAATTACATGACAGGAGGGATTATGGATTGCCGGATTTTGCTGGAGGACTTATCTCTTGCTTTGTAGTGTTGTGTCCGATGGTTGAATTTTCGTCGAGGAGGGATAGCTTGTCACCTGTGACGGTGGCTGATTCTTCAACGTAATTAAAGAACGGGATCTCGTTGGGGATGGGTTCTTCTCCTCTCACTCTTACGAAGCTTGAGATGTGAGAGTGACTCGAGAGTAAGCGGCTTCAGTCAGACTTCTCAGACTTCTTCGCCGTCTGGAAAGGATTCTTCAGTATGGCACCGATATAAAGCTTGACTATTTAGGTTAATACGGCCCGGAAAGGGCTGGATTGATTTTCTCAATGTGATCCTATTGTTTCTCACAGAAAAAGTCTTGTATGGCGGAAGGATCGATCTTCACGAACTAACCCTTCTTCTGGCGTATCGACTTCTAATCTTCTTGTCTGGCTAAAGGATTGATCTTCACGAACTAATCCTTCTCTGGCGTATCGACTTCTGATAATCTTCTTGTCGGGCTTACGGATCGATCTTCACGACTTGATCCTCTTTCTGGCGTATCGACTTCAGATAATCTTCTTGTCGGGCTGACGGATCGATCTTCACGACCTGATTCTCCTTCTGGCGTATCGACTTCAGATAATCCTCTTTTTTTTTGCCACAGAAGCAAGGGGGGGGAGGGACCACGCGAATGGTGGGTTGGCATCTTGGGAGAGCGAGAATTGCTAAGGTGGCACTGGGGTGCCCAAGTCAGCTTGCTAATTAGAGGCTCGCAACCGCACCTCTACTCCTCGTGCCTTTTGACTCGCACCGCTTCTTTTCCATAGCCACGGGTTTATAGGTCTCGTAGGTAATTGGATCCTTAGATCGTCGTTTAAGGACCGTACGTGGTTGCCTTAAAACAGATGTTAGCTCCAACTGCCCACAGCGGCGGGGAGATCAAACAGGGTAAGCAGTTATGGTTATTCGCCGGCTACCTTTCCCACGCTTCTCCTCATGAGGGGGGGGGGGCTTCAATGTACCTATACTTCTCCAGGATGCTTAATGTAGCCTTTTCTCTACATTTACTTCCCTCCTTAAGAAATTAACGGGGGGGTTATTCCAATCCGACGCTTACAATAATATACATGGGTAACTTACGTAACATTATATTATACAATAAATTCTAGTTTACTCGGGAATGCCTTAATAACATTTCACCTGACCTTACATTAATTCGTATATTACTGTGCCAACTAAAGATCTTCTTACCTACCACTAGGGGATTACTCGCCCCTACTTAATTACAATTCTACTGATTTACACTTAACTTTGCTATAATACAATAGTGGGGCTGCTCCTCAATCGTCGACAGGGTTCCGATTTAACGAGTCGACCATACAATTGTTGGACCCTTTTATATAGTGAATGTAGTACTGGTATTTCATCAAGAATCAACTCCATCTCAGGAGTCTTCCATTCTTACACTTATTTTTACTTAAGTATGACAACGGTTTATGGTCGCAATCCAACTTAACCTCGCGTTATTAGATAATATTTGAATTTACCTATGGACCATATTATGGCCAAAGCTTCGATTTCGATTGTAGCGTAGGCTTTCTCTTCACTCCAAAGTTTCCTACTGACATAAGCTATGGGATAGGTTGTTTCGTCATCTTCGTATTGAAGCAATACTCCGCCTAACCCGTTTTGACTAGCTTCCGTGTGAATGCCGAAGATCTTGTTGGGATTTGGTAAGCGAAGAATGGGCGCAGTTACGAGTTTTCCTTTTAAAATCTCCAACTGAGTTATTGCATGAAGGTTCCACGTGACAGGGTCTGAGGCTGTCTTTTTTAACAAATCATTCAGTGAGCCGCAATGGAAGCAAAGTGGGGCACAAAACGCCTATAAAACAAGGCGGCTCCCATAAGCGATCAGAGTTGTTTTTTGTTTTCGGCTGGGGCATCTTGACTATGGCATCCACTTTTTCTTGCTGGGTAGTCAAGTGTTTTTGTCCTATTTTGAATTACAGGTAGTCAATGGATTCGTGGGCAAAATAACACTTAGTCGGCCCGGCAGTTAGACCTTGATCCTTCAATTTTTCCAGCAATGAGCGTAAGGCGTGTAAGTGTGACTCCTATGTACGGGTAGCTACGTACACGTTGTCGAAGTAAAACGACACGTCACTTAGGCCAGCGATAATTTGCCTCATCATCCTATTATAATTGCTACCGGCTGTAAGTAGTCCGAAGGGTAGCCTGGTAAATTGTATCACACCTCTCTCCGTCGCAAAAGCCGTCAGTTTTTTGGACTCCTTAGCGAGAGGTATTTGATAGTACGCTTTACACAAATCCAATTCAGTAATGAATTTAGCGTCATCAAATAAATGGAGATTTTGATCTATTAGCGGGATGGTCTCGGCGTCGAAAACGGTCACTGAATTCAACTTTCGGAAGTCCACGCACATCCGAAATGATTGATCAGGTTTCTTAACCATTACATACTATGGGGGAGCAATAATCGGACTCCAATGGCTCTAAAATTCGCAATTTTAATAAATTCCGGACTTCCTTATTGAAGGGTTCCCGTAGGTGGATCGGTAAAGCATATGGTTTGCTTCGAACCACGAAATTAGTTTTTAATTTTATTTAATGAATGAAATCCTTGGCACATGCGGGGGTTTCAGAAAGGACTTCTGGGAATTCCATGAGTAGGTTCAACATTTCCGCTTTCTGTTGAATCTCGAAGTGGGGATTTAGCTTTAAATCCTCTCGAGGGTCTTCCGGGGTAGGTGAGAGCGATGGAAGTTCGTATTCCTCGTCTTGTTCCACACACACGGTGTGTATGACTTGTAGGGGCGTACCCGTGTAAATGGCATCCATCGGTTCTTCTTCGTCTAGAAGGGCAATATTCTCTATGCACGCGCGGCGGTGATATTTTTTTAGCATGTTTATGTGATAGGTTCTTCGCCCTGTTAGGGTATTTATCAAGTAATCGACTCGACCCCGTGCCTCGATTACTTCAGAGTGTCCCTTCCACTGGGCTCATAACTTATTATTTTCAGGCGGAAGTAATAATAGGACTTCATCTCCTGCCTTTAATTTTCGCGACTTTGATTTCATATCGGAGTAGTCCCGGTATTTGGCTAAATTTTTCTCGGCGTTCTATCGATCTAAGCCAGAGCAGTATTCTAGGCGCTCGCGCATATCCTTCACGTAGGCGTAAGACGATTTGATTTCTTGGTCGAGCTTCGCGTTGGAAAATAATTCCTTAAGAATACTCATAGGACCTCGCATATTTCTCCCGTATAATAGCTCAAAGGGCGAGAATCCCAACGTCCGATGAGGTATTTTTTCGACAGGCGAAAAGGGCTGCAAGCAGGTATCTGTGCCACTGTGTAGGGTTGTGTTGACACAACTTCTTTAATATATTTTTGAGAGTCCCGTTTAATTTCTCGCAGATTCCGTTAGCGGATGGATGAAATGGACTCGTAAAAATTGGCTTGACTAATACTCCATTAATTTTTGAGGTGAATTGGCGCCCATTTTCCGATAGAATTTCTTAAGGCAGGCCTACTCGTGCAAATATTGAAATTAATGCTTCCGCGCAGGAAATAGTCTCAATCTTCCGTAGTGCCACGGCATCTGGGAACCGGGTGGCACAATCCACTAGGGTAAGGATGTAGGAGTGTCCTCCACTTGAAGGGGGGTGAATTGGTCCCACCAAATCAATAGCCACTCGAAAGAATGTTTCGGTTATAACGGGCACCTTTTGTAAGGGTCTGGATGGTACCCGTCCTCTGGAGGGATCCTCCTGACCCACGTCGCATGATCAGCAATAGGCCACAATTTCCCTGGCGGCCTGGGGCCAAGAAAAGTGTCGGAATATCTGCTGCGCCGTTTTGTTGTGCCCAAAGTGTCCGGCTAATATTCCATCATGCACGGTATTCAAAATTCTTTGCCTGTATTCTTGAGGTACACACGGTGCTTTCTTGTTCCTCTTATCCTCCTCGCGGATAGTACGGTAGAGAAGTGAGTCTTCTACGATATACTGGATAGGCTTCTTTCCTTTCACTTGAAGAATTTCACCTTTAATAGCTTTCTCCCATAAAGGTTTAAAATTAGCGTAAATTCCTTTTGAGCAATAGCGAAGAAAGTCAATTTGAACCCATTGTCATCCAGGGTAATCCTCGGGGTCAACTTAGCAGGTTGCTCTTTTCTCTGGGCTTCTTGTGCCTGGGTGACTACTTGTTGGGCCACTTCTTGCTAGGGAATTAGGGTGGTTTGTCGATTAGTACTTTGCAGAACTTAATCGGGGCTACTACCACGTCCGTCTAACCGGTGAAATATTTGCATTGTATATGACATCTCACGACGGGGAATCGATTGTCGCGTCCTAAAAAGTCGTGGACGATTGCGAATTTCTTATAATTAGGGTTTACTGGGGGCAGCATCTTGTCGGATACCACTATGCACGTACATCCGGTTTATCTGACTAAAGTGGATACTCGGCACCCATTAACAGTGCCCTCTTCAAATTGTAGGCCGCCTGGCAAACTTCTGTTGAATAGAAAGTTTACCTGTTGCTGGGGCCCTTCGGATGTTGGTGCGGGGACGTAGAACGAATCAGCTTATCCTGCTGGGATTGTGGCAGTCAGGTTTTGCCCCTGTTGTCTCGAAGTCTCCCTCAGTCGGAGGTTCTGTGGGCACTAGAAACTCAGGTGACCTATTATCCCGCAGGTATAACAAGTGACGGGCTTCTTGAGATACGTACCGGTATTAGGGTAAGATCCTTGTGGAATCCTAACTTCTTTTTGATTTTTTTCTCCTTCAAAATTTGGCTTATAAGTTCCTTTTGCTACTGAGAACTTAAAGGCCTTTTTCTGCAAAAGCCTGGGTGGCGGCCCATTTTTCTTTGGGGAAGGAGCCTTCTCTTTCTTGTACTCCCTCAGATATAAACGATGATTTACCGGTTGAAGGTCAGCCTCATCTAGACACTCGTTGAAGGTAGAAGCTTTTCGGTCCTTAACGAATGCACGGATCTCCTGGGGTAGTGTACTTAGTAACTGATCCCTAAGCATGAAGTCGACGACCGCAGTAACTTCGTTATCTACCCCTTCTGACTCCATCCAAAACTGTAGGCTTCGACGATGCTCAAAGCCAAAATGTTTGTATGTTTGTCCAGGTCTTATACGAGCCTGCCTGAACTTCGTCCTATATTCTTTTGAGTTAAGGTTTGTTGCTGAGAGAAGTTCGGCTTTGAAAGTGGAATAGTTCACAGTCGCTTCTGAGGGTAAAGATACGAATATCTCTCTCATATCCTACGATTGAGTAGCGGTAACAGTCTGGCGACCCCATCTTCTTATAGGTCCCAATTATTGACTTCAAATATTTTCTGAAAATGGGAGAGATATGAGCATAAAACTTCTTTCCTGTACTCTGGGAGTTTCATGCTGGCCGCTGGTGACACTCCTGTTCTATATGACACTGACTGTACCTCTTACTGGTCTTTGCTAAGAGCTCTTTCGCGGGCCCTTATCTTCTCTCTTTCATCAGCCTCCATTTTCGCCTTTTCTCTTCTTTCATCAGCTTCCATTTACATTTTACGTTCCTCTCTTCTTTCTTCTCTTTCGTTTCTCTCTTTCTCCTGAATAAACGAGCTCAGGTCTGCTCCTTCCAGTCCAAATCTTTGACTTTTGCTTTCGATAAAGTTCAAACAATGCCATCGCACTTATGTCAGTCATCTACCTTGTTGTAAATCAAGCCTGAACTACTCCACCACCGAAACTTACCACTTGGCCTAACAATTACCTTTAGCTTGTTTTCACCTCTAACTTTACCTATTTTCCTCTCGTCAAATATTCTATTATTCCTGGTATTCGTTTTACGTGTTAGCTCTTCTTCAAATACACATTGCTGGATTTTTTCTAATATAAAACCTATATACCTGACACCACTTTTATAATATGTCGTAGAATAACCCTTGGTTTTGATCACTTTACTCTTTGACACCCTTTTAGCGGTATGCTTTGTGGTTTGTAAGTTACTTCTATAATAAGGTAGGCTATGTTCTAAGAGTGCTAATTGAGTAGTCTTGTTCTTAAGGAAGAGCTATTTTAAACACATAAGGATAAGAGGAAACACCAGATATCTACCAAAATAAACAAGTATTTTAAATGAAACAATTAACTATAACAAACCAACAGTTAACACATTCGTATCTTTGGCTTCTAAGATCTTTCGCACGGATACAATGACAAAAAACAAAAACAAATAGGCTTCCCGTAAACATACCAATTGCCGATTAGTATTTTTATCGTGACTCTATTTGATTAGTGTTAAACATTAAACTAACGTACTCTCGTCTACCATCACATATGACCTAGGTTCAAGAACAATGGTTTCTACTACCCTTTAAAACGTGAGGCGTACTAAACTTCTACTATCGCAATATGAATATAAATGTTTTTTCTAATTTACATGACAGGAGGGATTATGGATTGCCGGATGTCGCTGGATGACTTATCTCTCGCTTTGGAGTGTTGTGTCAGATGGTTGAATTTTCGTCGAGGAGGGATTGCTTGTCGCCTGTGACGGGGGCTGATTCTTCAACGTAATTAAAGAACGGGAGCTCTTTGGGGATGGGTTTTCTCCTTTCACTCTTACGGAGCTTGAGATGTGAGAGTCACTCGAGAGTGGGCGGCTTTGCTTTTCTTCAGTCAAACTTCTTCGCCGTCTGTAAAGGATTCTTCGGTATGGCACTGATATAAAGCTTGACTATTTAGGTTAATACGGCCCGGAAAGGGGTGGATCGATTCTCTCAATTTCTCACAGAAAAAGTCTTGTATGGCAGAAGGATCGATCTTCACGAACTAACCCTTCTTCTGGCGTATCGACTTCTAATCTTCTTGTCTGGCTGAAGGATCGATCTTTACGAACTAATTCTTCTCTGGCGTATCGACTGCTGATAATCTTCTTGTCGGGCTTACGGATCAATCTTCACGACCTGATCCTCTTTCTGGCATATCGACTTCAGATAATCTTCTTGTCGGGCTGACGGATTGATCTTCACGACCTGATCCTCTTTCTGGCGTATCGACTTCAGATAATCCTCTCTCTTTCTTTGCGAGTCTTATTTATTTCGGATTGCCGCTTCATCTAAAGGGGAAAGTGACCCGTCTACAGAAGCAAGGGGGAGGGAACGCGAATGGTGGGTTAGCATCTAGGAAGAGCGAGAATTGCTAAGGTGGCACTGGGGTGCCCAAGTCAGCTCGCTTATTAGAGGCTCGCAACCGCACCGCTACTTGGTGTGCCTTTTGACTCGCACCTATTTTTCCATAACCACGGGTTTATGGGTCTCGTAGGTAATTGGGTCGTTAGAGCGTCGTTTAAGGACCTTATGAGGTTGCCTTAAAACAGATGTTAGCTCCAACTGCCCACAGCGGCGGGGAGATCATATAGGGTAAGCAGTTATGGTTATTCGCTGGCTACTTTTCCTACGCTTTCCCTCATGAAGGCGGAGGGGCTTTAATGTACCCTGTACTCCTCCAGGATGCTTAATGTAGCCATTTCTCTACAATTTTACTTGTCTGCATTTCGGAATTTTTTAATTTTTATTCTTATTCATGGATGTGATCTTACATATTCTTGGGTTGCTGATTTTAAAAAATCTAAACCATCTTTTTATATCACGTAAGAACTCTGAATAAATAACAAATTAATGATAACAATAAATGTGCATTTTTAATATATTGTTACTTATTTAAAACGAATAAGTAATCATGGAAAAGCACATTATTTTAGTTTTTAGAACATATGTATATCAAATCAACATGAAATATATCACTGCTATCATGAAATGAATCAAAATAATCAATTTCAAATCTAAGGAATGTAAAAAAAAACATGTACTCATGGTTAGCCTACATACCAATTCAAAGGAAGGCATACCACTGTGATTTCCGCTTGTGCTGTACATCGGAACCACCACGTTTTAATGACCAGCAGTAATCCACCATCATGCTGACATTCCATTTGCCCGAGTATCGAGTTTCCCTGGTGCAAATATCCTGATGGAAACGCTCTCCTTGTTTGTTAATGTAGTTCCCACAATTCATGAAAAAAATAGTCAAGAAATGAGTGAAAAAAATTTATCTTTACACTCATTCTATACCTAAGTTGCTGAAAACTTGAAATCAGATCTTGGATAATTTTTTTTTTTAATCTGGGGAGAGGGTGTTTTCCAAGAAGTTATGGACAATCTGCTTGAAGGAAAACCAGGCATTCAGCTCGACACCTGCTAATTTTTCCTCAATTTCTTAGCCTTCATCAATTCCTGTATCTAAGGGCCAACAAAGATTTCTGCCTTTAGCTTGTCTTCACTTTAACTAGGAAACTTTGATTCCAGGTACTTGAAAGCAGCTCCATTCTTGTTCAAGGCCTTCACAAAATTTTTCATAAGCCCTAATTTGATGTGAAGGGGTGGTAGCAGAACTTTCTTCGGGTCAACTAGTAGCATAGCTCTCACGTTGTGATTTCCGAGTACAAAGCTGGTTCTTGGTGGCCAGTCATTTTTTTCATAGTGCTAACTGTTAGTCCTACTATCCCAGAGACACAAAAAATAGAGATACTTGGTGTATCCCCCTTGAAGACCTAGTAAGAGAGCAATAAATTTTAAGTCACCACAAATGATAAAATTGTGCTGATGGTACTTAATTGCAGTTAGTAGTGTTTTCAAATTTTCGTAGGTTTCGGACATTTGGATACTATGGCTAATTGGCACAAATGCAGCTGTTGCCATAGTAGATAAGAACAGCCTTGAAACTTCTGTTAGAAGAAACAATGAAGGGTCGCCATTCATCCGCTTTGTACGTCATCCGCATGTGTTCGATAAGGCTAGAAATATTTAAACAGAAAACTAAAGAATCCTTTTCTTAAAAAACTAAATGAATTCCACTTCACGATGATTGTACAAGCGAATGTGTCCAGAAGCTAGAAGCCTGTGTTCCGTCAAGTCTAGACCCAAGTAACTTTGCACTTTCTTTTGAAAGGTTAAGGTCTCGCACCGGCTCGTTGAGCTCAGCTTGGTTGAAGAGTTCGGGATCGTCATTTGTTAGGGGTTCATAGTCTACTTCCATCTGATTAATATCATTAGTATCGGACTATGATGAAATTTCCCATATCTCACGTAGCACAGGCACTGGTGTATCATCTTAGTGAGAAATAGGCCTTATTGCTGAAGGAATATTTGGGTATATTATGCGATCTTTAGTCTTCATTTTGAATCCAGCTACTTTAGTCCTACAAAAGTAGCAGTCATCATGGTGATTCTTCTGCTCTCACCATACCATTGGTACTCCAAATGGCATACATTTAGATTTTCCAACTGACAACATTTGGAGATACTGAGGCCAAGCTTGTATTATTTGTGTGGGGCAAATTGCTTGTCTTGGTCCCCTAATCTGCCACTAAAGTAGGCTAAATAACAAAGCTTAAACAAAGGAGTAATATTGCTCCGGGAATATGAAGGGGTAAATTGCCCGAGACAGCAAAATTTGTCTGCTGAATTTATACAGCCTTTAGACATATTCACAATCTAAAAATAAAGCAAAATATATTAGCAATATTAGAAATATATCTATAATATATATATAGAAATATTATATAATGTAAACATATATATTATATATATATATTATATAAACATATATATATATATATATATATATATATATATATATATATATATATATATATATATATATATTTATATAAATATATATATATTATAATATATATAAATATTTACTTATCCTATACAAAAAGAGAAAAGTAAATTCTCCGTATTACTCGATAACGTGATGTGATAGAGATGAATAAAAAACAAAGTAAATCACCATTTTTTCATATATACTTCGAAAAAGATGTCATACAGTGAATAAAAAAATCAGCGTAAACCAGTGTAATGATCGTGTCTGGGTACAAAATAGAAATGAGATTCCGTTGAACAGCGGATATTTTAACTCTTCAACAAGATGAAGTAATCTCATGGACAGCTAAAAAAAATTCAAGTCTGGTTTCCTACCAATTTAATGGGTTTGCTCACAACAACTTTGTCCTTTCAGTTTACTACACTTGAATCCCATAGGCTTTGGCTCGCGTTCGTTGCTAGAGAAGAAGGCCTGTGATTAATTAACTCATAAAAGTTTTGAAGTTTTGAAATGCTAACGGAAAATACTGAGAGAAAATATCAGCTGGACCCCTATGTTATACCTAATCTTCATCGTGTCATCGAAGCAAAAATACATCCAATTGCGTATCAGTTGTATCTTCTTGTAACATATAGGTTTTTCTTTTTTGTCTAAGCATTATCTGAAATAATATTATGTTCTATAAATAAGTGAAAAAATATGATTTTAAACTTCGTTTTTACACTCTGTAATTGGTCTATATGAAACAACGATATAAGGAAGCATAACTGAAACACATATCCATTAGCTAATCTATAAAAACAAAAAAACAACGGGTGCATGGAACTGGAGTCCAGATTCACACAGAGCTCAAAGAAATATAGAATATTTTCAAGGTATATCGAAAAGAGTTGCTCACGTCAACTTAAGAGTCTCTAAGAAGCCCAGACTCAAAATTGTCCAATTGTTTGCACCATCATCAGCTAGTACGAAAGCAAAATTAGATAGATTCCATGATGAAATCAAAACAAACGTAAACAAATTACAGCCCATATGATTACGTTATTGGACACTTTAATGAAAAACTTGTGCAAAGTAATGAATCGTGCAAGGGAGGGAAAATAAAAGTGGAAGGCTCGAGTTTACTTTACAATGTCCTTTACTCTCAAAATTGTGAACATCTTTTTCAAAAGGAAGCAGCAACAAAAAGGTACTTGGATAAGCAAAAACTATGAGATATACGATAAAATTGTTTACATTCTGGTAGAAAATAATATCACTGTTTATAATTTCAAGTCATCAATAAATCAAAATCATTGACAACAGAATGAGCAGATTTAGGTTAAAAAATAACGTGTAGAAAGAGAGAAGAAAGTTCTTCCATTCATAATGTGATCTCATTAAGATCCAGAAAATCATAGATCAATTAAGGAAAATGCTCTTACCCAAACAACACCAGCAATATACAAGTGATGAACAATACCTTTAAGAAACACATGCTAGACTGCAAAAAAATCCAAGGAAGAAAAAATAACAAAAAAATAGGCTATCAGAAGAAACCTTAAACTTATGGAAGAATTACAAAACTCTCAAAAGAACAGACATCAACCAACAAATTGAATTAATAGAATTAAAAAGTTGCTTAAAAAGAAACATAGATATGACATCCAAATATATAATACAACTATTATTGATGACACCATAAAAGAAGGAATGCTGTATAAAAAAGCTAAAAGGCGACTTTTAAAAGTAAAATTTCATGCGCTTACTATAAAATGGAAGTGGGTACAATGTTCAAGTGTCGAAAAAAAGTAGTTAACAGAACGAACGAATAATATGAAAGTTGTAGTCAAACAGCAACACCCCACAGAGCCAGGACCAAGGCAAAAACTCCAAAAAATGTTCCAGCTGTTTTCAAATGAGAAAGTGAAATTTTAATCAATCAAGTGACAAGTTATAACGCAGCAGATCCTGACAATATCACTTTGAATTGCTGAAGGAGTCTGCATATCTCAATGTGAGCCTACTAGCTTGTCTCTTCACTCAATGTTTTAAACCAGCATTGATGGCAGAGGACTGGCACAATTCCATAATAATCTTTCTAAAATCAAAGGCAAACACTCGGATCTTACAAACTGGTGACCAATCAGCTTGGTCTAACAATAAAATGCAAAACCAGCTAAGGTTTCTCAACCATTGACAACCTACATATTCCCAACAGTTCATTGAGAATTCTTTAGACCACAATAACTGACTATATTTGTACATGTAGACTAGTATAGAACAATTTTATTCAATAGAAACACCAAAGATTATACAGCCTTGAATAATCAAGATAGAAATCCGGCCTACAAATATTCCATAGAACATATACTAAAATTTCATATCTTGCATTAGATTGTATAAAGATTCATACATCTTTTAAATACAGAAAAGTGTAAGAAAAGAATTACTATTTCTTTCCAAAATTGTTCATGCCCTGTCTAGAAAAACTTCAGTAGACTAAATTGACAAAATAAGGCATTAAGATGGACGGTCATTATCTCAATCAGCTGATATTTGCACATGATATTGTATTCATAATGGAAAAGCTAGAAGAGATTGAACCAATGCTTCAAGAATTTAAATTTGAGAATTTAAAGAAGAATTCTGGAAAAAAGTCATGAGAATCCAGCCATATGTCAAGATAATAGGCAAGACAATTGCCACCAAACAAATTGAAATTGTATATAATATATCTATCTCAGTTAACAGATTGAAATGTCAAGAAAAGATCAAGAAGAACAAAGAATCAAATTTAGAAGCAAAATTCCCACCAATTTCCTGTAAGGAAAAGTCTACAAACAATCTTCAAGATATAGAGTAAGCAATAAGAAACCTGAAATATTGCTGGACAGGCTATGTGGCATGATGATAAAACAATAGATGGAGCCTAAAAATTATCGATTGTACTCCTCAGAGAAAGTGATTATCTAAACAGTGTATAACAAGTGTCTAAAATGAAGATGATATATATATATATATATATATATATATATATTTATATATTAATATAATAATATATCTATCTCAGTCAACAGATTGAAATGTCAAGAAAAGATCAAGAAGAACAAAGCACCAAAGTTGCGTGCTCTCCCTTATTCTGATTTATGACTCGTAGAATGCCCCCCCCCCCTTTTTTGTTCTGAGAGTGTTAATATTTATATCATGCAGAAGAGAGGCGTTGGAAACACGTAAGGATATAGAGAAACGCATAATAATTCCCCAAATAAACTTATATTTTAACTTTAACAATTGAATACACAAATTTTATAATTAACCACAGCAATACTCCGAATATTATCATACACAAGAATTAATTCAATTAGTTTGACCCTCTAATATTGGTTAATTTCGATACACACATCAATATATAAGATTTAGGCTTACGGACTCTACCGGAGTTTAAATACCTCAGGAATGTTATTGTCTCACGACGTGTGCTGCCTGGCAAGATGTCCGTAGGCGGGATCACGAGGTCCTTTTGGCGAGTGTAGCAGCTGAAGGGGCCACACAGTATTCAAGTGGGGGGTGTTCTTCAAGGACGAGAACAATTACGGTGCTTTATGTGGCACCAAGGTAGTCCTGGTCTCTCTGGCGAGAGTGAGTCTAACTTGTTTCTTAAACCAAGGTAACTTGAAGTGCGGTGTGACCACCGAGAAACGAGCTCGAGGGGGAGCTTTTCTCCTCCGTTAATTAATTCCTAATGGGCGAGGACTGAACTCGGCGAGGGTCTTCTTTAAGGGCGAGGATAACGGAAGGGGGGTTTCTCAGGCGAAAATAAGTTGAACTTGAAGGTCGGTTTGTTAACCAGGAACTACCTCGAGAATAAGCTTCTTTTTAGTTCCAGTCTTCCTTAAGGGCATGCATAACGGAGGGAGATTTCTCTGACGAGAATAAGTTAAACTTGGTTCCTCAACCAAGTTAACTTATGAGTTCGGTGTGGCCATCGAGTAACGGGCTTGAGGGGGAGCCTTTTCCTTCTTCTTTCCTTATTTCCTCAAGGACGAGAAATACCCCTGGTGTTTAAGATGCCCTAAGATATGAGGAGTCTCTCTGATGAGAGTAAGTTAAACTTAACAAAGTTAACTTAACGTTTGGTTTGATAACCATGGACTAGCTTGAGGATGAGCTGCTTCTTAGTCCCTAGCCTTTCCTCTCTTGCAGGGTACTTCTTGGTCTGGCGAGCCAATTAAAACTACCAATCCAGTCTAGGTAGCCCGGGGTCTTAATTCTGAGGACTTAGGCACCTGGAGACTAAGGTATTCTACCAATCCAGTCTAGGTAGCCTGGTCTTAATCCGGAGACTTCTTCACCTGGAGACTGAGGTATTCTACTAATCCAGTCTCAGTAGCCCGATCTTAATCCGGAGACTTCGTCACCTGGAGACTGACGTATTCTACCACGATTTTCCTAAGTGTTCCTTATTTATACGTCGTCACCCCAATGTGGGAGTGGTAAGAGAGGAGGGTAGGCTTAAGGACGGGCCCAGGAAGGTTTTTATGCCAAACGGTTTTTCTCACCAAGTCTTACGTCCGCTCCTCGTTAGCCTTCGAGCTTGGGAGAAACACGTCTCCAATTTCTTACTTGACGTGAAATTGAATCTCACTCCCCTGGGGGAGATTTTGCATTTTAACCTTTAGGTCTTTCATAGCGACGAGGGGTGCGGCGCAGCGGTTACGCGCTTGAGCCGACGGTGCTTGGGGCCGGATGTCTATGCAGGAATCATCTCGTGACTCCACCGGAGCGAACGCTGGAGTGGCGATTCCCCTACAATGACTTTACGACTCTCAAAACTTTCAATAATTCCCGACTAATCTTGTGAGAACCTTGCCAATAATATCATTAGAAAGATAATGCAGATAAATATCAGGCTATCAAATTTCTTTAGAATTGGCCAAATAGTTATGATGTTATTGCTAAATAATTTTCGGGCTAACCTTGAGAAAACCTTGGCAATTATAGGATTCGAAAGAAAATGTAAAACAACATAAGGTTTTTAATTTCGTTAGAATCAGCCAAATAGTTACAATGCTATTACCAATACAATATATCTCTAGGGATAACCTTAGGAGCACCTTGGCAATTATATCATTCGAAAGATAATGTAAACAACATAAGTATTTTTAAATTTCGTTAGAATGAGTCGAATAGTTGCAATATTATTACCATAATAAAAAAATCCAAACCGGGACCGACCAAGTGACCGACAGAACACCTACCGACATAGTGAGATATAGAGTTAAATGCGCCTAAAAAACAAGTGGCTGCATCCATTAGACTAAATAGACAAATTGCTTTTTTCTTTCTTAACAGATAAATCTTCATTTCTTATTCTTTTCAAGTTCCACTTTGTAAACTTACACAATATATAGATAAAAGCTTGTAACAATGTGGATATCTAAGTATATAAATATTTTTGTATAAATACAGTTTTTATATGTATGAATGTAAAGTAAGTGTAATTTAGAAGTTATGTGTGCAATTATATAGATTGAAATCATTGGTCTTCAAATCTAGTCCTTGGCCTTGCAGGAGAATATCAATTCTGAAGCTACGATTTCGTTCCCTCTTCCTTGCACATCCCCAATCGTATGTAAATAAATGCATATAAATCAATGAAGTTCTTAGTGTTTTGCATAGAAACTGGAACGGAACTATGTTTACTCTTTTGGATTCTTTTTCCTGTGTGAAAAAATTAATTTCATTTTAGAAAATTTTACCTCGAAAAGAAGATAAAATCGATTCGAAGATAGTTAAAAAAAGAGGTAAAGATAAGGATAAATAATTCGTTCTACAACGCTTTTAAATTAATATTCAATGCAAAGTACTTGTAAACAATGTACACCCTGCCTGTAAATAATTTTATTATATAGCTTCAAAGGAAAGATTGAACTGTTTGAATTCCTGCTTCTTACTTCAAGGTGAAGCCATCGATCAGGAAGTTTTATTCTTAAACAGCTTGAATCAAATTTATGATAACTATTGTCAACTTATACATCCAATGGGGTAATCAAGAATGGTTTTATTAAAAGTTAAAAAAAAGACAAAAATTTGGAGATAGATGAAGGTAATCTGATTTTCAAAGATAGAGAAGATATATTTGTTTGCAGATCCAGAAATTATTATAGAAGTTTTGAAGAAACGGATGGTCCAAAGTTGGTGCTTAGAAAATTTAAAAGCCGCCTTCATCAGGCCACACCAGATTTAGATAAACCAACCATTTCCGCATAAAAAAAGAAGTTTAGTCAGAAAACATTCTTATTAACGAAAATCCTTAGTTATCAAAACATCAGAAAGAAAAAGTGTTGATTAAAAATGAGGAAGATATAAAGGAATTTACTTCTTTTATGAACTCTAAGCTCATTTTAAACTGAAACCCACTACAGAAAAGAGAAGAGAGCCATATCCGCGGGATTTGGAGACACAAACACCCTTAAATCCTCTAAAATAATATCATTTGTTGCTATTGAAGATGCTTGGAAAAAAACATAGAGAGAAAAAAGGAATAAAATGGGGCAAGACCATTAAATATAGCACTAGGTTTTTTTTCAAATTCCTTTTCTCATCGAAGACCTTTTGGAAGTCAATTCTCATGAAATTATCTTCCGCCGTCCTTATTCCTTATCTTCTCTCTTGCCTCATGAATCTTTTGGTAGTTATTTCATTTTTTGTCCGTCAAACTTTCTAGAGCAATCTCAACTAGTTTGATCCTTGCATCTCCTATCCTACTCAAATAGCAAAACTTTTAACAACTAGTTTTACTCAGCTTGATTTCACAAACTACAGCATAGCTGATTCTTCTTACTGTCACCTAGTATGATACACAATCACAGACACTCTCTATCAATTTCTCTTTAACTCAAACAGTCTCACTATTACAGTCTCAATCTCTCAATCTCTTGCAAACATTAAATGAAAAATTTGCTAATATTTCGACCGTCAAATATACCAATAACGTAAGTACAATAAAATAGTTAAAAATTATGTCGAAACCACCACTCTTACAAATAATGCCTTTACTCTAAACCAAATTAGTTTCTATAGTAAGAAATTAGAAATATCTACAGCCCAGCTTCCTAATAAAATCTAACTTAGCCACCTAATGAATTATCAAAAAGAACTATCAAACCCTCTTTAAACATTTTTTTAAAGACTTTCAGCAAGTCAATATTCAATAAGGAATTCAAAGCGGTAAAATTAAACCTAACTTTGTAAAAGGCCATAAAGATGGTTCCTTAAAATTTTCGGCTCATCTTCCTTACATCGATCCTTAGTGAATCTTCCGTAAAATATGCACTTCAAAAGCGAAATAAATAATTCAGAGCACTACTTTGAACTCGGAAGCTCAAGTTTAATTAATTCTTCGATTTTATACACAAAATGTAGTTTATATCGAATGTAAAATAGGTTTTGTTCCCTTTGCACCGAAAATACTCTAATAAAGCTCAAATTTCCAGAATAAAGGGTATCATACTAAAATAGATCTTGGCGCGAATTTGTTGGCTAAAACTTTAGAATTAGTTAATAACACAAAACTAAATAATAAGGCAAATTTTATGTGAGACTGGGATAAATTGCAAACAGATATGGAGAGAGCAATCAAATGGTTGGAAAGATGACAGATTGAATTAACGTGGACAGGAGTAAATTAATGTAAATTTTAATCACAATCACCATGGGAAAAGGATTTAGTTCTCTTAATTATTCCAAGCTATCTATTCTAAAACCCTATTTGCTATTTTGGACGCTACAGATAATTGTTTTTAACATATTTGACTACAGGTGATTGAACGAGATATAAAGCACCTTTTATATAAAGCACTTTAATATTGGAATGCTTAAAATGTCGAGCAAGGAAAATAATTACTAAAAATAGAATTATTTTATACGAACCAAGAGTGAAGAACGTCGATTTAATTTTACTAGAAAAATGCATCTGCTCATCAAACATATTGAATTTATTATAATTGTCGTGGTATTGTTGTAGTTGCTTTAGAGCGTGTCACAGCGTTTAACCCGTTTTAAGAAGAGAGTCCGTTAAACACGTAAAGGATCCATTGAAACACCAGAATAATCCCAAAATAAATATATATTTCAAATTTATCAATTAACTACAAAAAAAAAGTAAAATATTTATAAACACGTAATAAGTTTAACGAGGATAACCATACTTGAAACCGGACCTATTACAGAATCTAATTATGTCCAAATGTAAATAAGCTCCTAGTAAACACCCCTTTAGATTAGCATTAAACAGCAATTTAAGCTTCACTCGTCTAACGGTAAAGATGACAGGGTTCACTAACGATTGTCTCTACTTCAGTTAATTTGAGTACCGTAATAAACTCATAATAAAGTAATAAAGATATAAATGGTCCTTCTGACTAACATGAAAGAAAGGATTAGGGGTTGCCGGACGTCACTAGAGGGCTTTTTCCCTCGCCTTTTTTTCTACGGCGAGCAGCTGGAGTTTTTTTTTCTTTTATGAGATAAGGTGGAGAGGGGAGGGGGCGATGTTAACCTCGTATTGCATCTTTGCCTCCTTTTACCTTTAAAAGACGGAGCGAGTTGTTGTGCTCTCTAGCTCAAGGAGTCATCTTTCGGATGCTCTTGAAGCCTATTTGTATCCTAGTCTTTAACGCCGGGTGCCCAACTGGTTCTTGGGTATAAGAGGTGATTTATACTGTACTTAACATATGGAAAATCGTTGGGGATTAGTTCTTCTCCTCTCACTCTTACGGAGCTTGCACTTTGAGAGTCGTTCGAGGGTGAGCGGGTTATTTTTTTCCCTGCAGACTTCTTCTAAGTCTGTAAAGGATTCTTCGGTATGGTACCTATACAAAACGTGACGTTTGTAAGTTATTTCGAAATTGTGCGAAGGACCGATCTTCTCGAACTAGTCATTTATTGTTCCTCACCGAATAATCCCTTCTCTTTCTTTATGGGGTTTATCTATAGACTAGCGACCGCCCCATCTAAGGGGAAAGGGGCGAGGCCGCAGAGGGAAGAGCGAAGGGTGAAGGGAGAGTGGCACCGCAGTGCCCAAGTCGGCTTCTTAATTTGAGACACCCTTTTCTCTTTCTCTCTCTGCAGGTGGTGTGTGGGGAGGGGGGAATTCAACGTATACGTCCGCCTAGCCTTCCGGGAGGCTTTATGTTGTAAATCCTCTACATTGTGCTCCCTCCTGAAGGAATTAACAGGGGGGGATGGTTCCTGTTAGACACTTACAATAATGCACAAAGGTAACTTACTAAACACTATATTATACAATAAACTTCGAGTTCACTAGGGAATGTCTCGATAACGTTTGAACCTGACCTTACCTTAATGACTACATTACTGTCTTAGCTTGGGAGATTCTTATCTACAATGAGGGGGTCCTTCGCTCCTTCTTACTTACAATTCTAACGATTTACAATTAACTTTACATTTATTACAATACATTAGTCAGCATGTTCCTTAATCGTTGACAGGATTCCGACTTAACGAATCGGCCATACAATGGTCGGACCATTTTATATAGGTAATATTAAAATGGTACGCTATAATCAATACTTTACCCCTGTTAAGTCGGCCGTTCGTGTCATTGAGTCTACCCAAGTATGTCAGTAAATGGTAGTGGTATTTCAACCTACTCGAATTACCCTTCTTATAGTACTTTAGTAATTTTAAACAGACTCTTATGGCTAGAGCGGCCTGTTGCAGTAGGGCATAATTGATGGGAGCGTGAGTCCCATAATCCTTCTTTATCAATGTACACTGAAAGATCGAGTTTGGGTCGACCTCACTGGCTCGGAGACAAGTTTCACTAAGGGATAGTTAAAGGGCATGGTTCTCACCGCGAACTTTGGTTTTAATGGTAACTCAATGGACCTTCCGTTCTGGGAGAGAACTACTAGGGGTAGAGAATACTCATTATCCGCGTCTACTCTTTGACTCCGTTTACCTAGGTTTACCACATTTACACTTCCATCTTCCTTCATTGTCACCCCATTTGGCTCCGTTCTCTTCGTAGTTATTTCCTCAGGTACACCTGCTTGTACCTTTCCCCTACTTACTTCTTCTATCGTAACTTCATTTGGCTGGATTTTCATCGATGGTACTTTTCTAGGTACAGGCCGAGCTAAAACTTCCTCGATCTCCATCTGATTCTCCATAGATGCCCTTTCGAGTGCGAGCATTTACTCTTTTTCTTCTCTCTCTTCTCTTTCAGCTTAAGCAAGTTTTCTCGCCCTCTGTATTCTTATTTCTTTTACTTCCTTTTTATTTTTATTGTTCTTTCTTCTGACTCTTTTTCACTCTTTATTCTTCTTTCCTCTGCTTCTCTTTTCGCTTTCGCTAGTTTGCTTTCCCTCTGTATTCTTCTTTATTCATCTTCTCTTTTATCTTACTTCTTCTATTTTCATCTTCTTTTTCTATCCTTGTTCTAATTCTTCTGCTTATATTTTCAACTGTGTAATTCTTTCGTTTGTTTTACTTCCCCTCGGTATTCTTCTTTCTTCGTCTTCTATTTTCTAATGTATTCTGTCTCCTTCTTTTTCTCCCTACATCCGGCTTTCCATTTCTTCGTATTCTCTTTTCCCCTCTCTTCTTATTTCTTCCATTTTTATATCAGACTGTATTATTTTTTCTTATTTTTTTATTTTTAATTCTCTTCTTTCTTCTTCGCATTCTATTCTTAGTTCTGACAGGACGTATTCATCCATATCTTTGCCTTCAATTCCCAGAAATTGGGCTTGTTGGTAGAATGTTTCGACCGGATCCATTTTGTGTTTGTCCGTCGACCTTTCTTTGCTGTACTCTGAGGTACTTATGCCGCCACTCACCAAGTAGCGCACAGCCTAACTTACTCATAATCCCACTACTATACTGATTGTAATACCACTCCGAAAACAAATTTACCACTTGGCCTAACAATTACCTTCAGATTGTTTCCACCGCTAACTTTTCCAATTTTCCTCTCGTCAATTATTCTATTATACCTGGTATTCCTATTACGTTTTGGCTCTCCCATAATTAGACGCTGCTGGGTTCTTTATAATAAAAACCTACAGACCTGACACCACTTTTGTCGTGGTATTGTAGTTCTTGCTTTAGAGCGCCATATTGATCCTATTAATTATGAAAGACAACAATACTTCAATATTGGCTGAGGGGAATTTTTAATTACCATATTGTTGAGAAAGTGTCACGGTATTTGATCCGTTATTAGGAAAGAGCCTGTAAACACGTAAAAGATCCATTGAAACACCAGAATTATCCAAAAATAAATATATATTTTAAATTTATAAATTAACTACAAAAGGGTAAAATATTTTTACCACCTAATAAGTTTAACGAGGATAACCATGCTTGAAACTGGGCTTATTACAGAATCTATTTATGTTCAAATCTAAATAAACTCCTAGTAAACAAACCAATTGCCGATTAGTTATTTTATAGGGGCCCTTTTAGATTAGCATTAAACTCCAATTTAAGCTTCACTCGTCTAACGGTAAAGATGACGGTGTTCACTAACGATTGTCTCTACTTACTTTAATTTGAGTACCGTAATAAACTTATACTAAAGTAATACAGATATAAATGGTCTTTCTGACTTACATGAAAGAAAGGATCAGGGTTTCCGGAGGTCACTAGATGACTTTTTCCCTCGCTTCTTTTTCTACGGTGAACGGCTGGAGTTTTTTTTTCTTTCACGAGATAAGGTGGAGAGAGGGGGAAGCGATGTCAGTTTCGTATTGCAACTTTTCCTCCTGTTCATATTTATTTGGGAATTTAGATTTGATGAATGATGGGCAATAATCCAATGCCTTTTGTTCTAATTGTGGCAATTTTCCAGGACGTTATTGCCAAAAAAAAGAGAGAACGCTGCAATTGCTAAAGCAAGGCAATTTTATCAATTAACCAGCAGTGAGAGTTACAAATGAGATGATACTGTAAGAAAACAGGGATACAAAGAAGGTGTACTGAATGAAGAACATAGATATGCGAGGATAAATTAACCGCATAAGAAAATGAGGGAAAAACAACCGCCAGGGTTTTATTGGTGTCTTCTCCTGCGACTCTCAGAGTATATCCCTTGGCTTGTAAAAAAGTGCTCACGAATTTTCTATAGTAAGCTCTTTTTCACCACCGTTGGACATGTGTAGATGACGCAGGGCTACAAGTAGGCCGGTGCGAATATCATACTCTGAATCTAATGGTTGTGGGTGGATCCTTTTTTTCTTTAGCTCAGTAAAATATGGGCAAAATCATACGAGAAGAAAATATTCTCTGCTCTTGAGAAATACGCGGAATCTCATGCTAATGTTCTTATCCTTGTAATCAAAATCAAGTTGTAGTAAAACAACGCGACACTAGTGGGTCAAACTCGTTTGCACTTTATCTTAATCCTCATTCAAAATGTGCTGCGTCTCTTCGTTCGCGCAATTTATAAGCTAAGGGCGAGGCGGGTTTCACCGTTAATGGGAACTCTCCCTTCTAGAAGCTTCTTCCTAAAAAAGAGAGAAACGTTTGTTCACGCTTGTTAGCATACTTGGTTGATGAGGAAGGCTGTGTTTCTGTGAGACACGACCCTTACAAAAGGATATTATTTTAAACTAGGCGACTGTGCGGAGTATTCCTTCACATTTAAAAAAAAAAAACCAGTCCAATTTTATCAAATATATACAAATATTATTAAATTTTTTTATAAGTAATAGGAGGTCCTAGATGAAATTTCCTTATAAAATTGGTTGAAGAAGTAAGTATTTAATCATAATATGACCTATGTATTTGAATTAATAACCTTTTGGCTAACGACCCTCTAGTTATAATATCATATTCAAGTAAAACTCTTTCGGTTTTTACGTCACATACGCAGTAAGAACATAAATTTTATCTCGCGTATTATTAAAACTTTAGTTGTGAACTTTGAGCTCAAAAGTCACGAAATGATGTCAATCTATAGGAGAAATTTGAAGGAAATATACAAGATGCTGCAAATCTCATATATCAATTTATTGGCTCAGACATCCACTTGAGGGGTGTCAGGCTTGATGTTGGCTTGAAGTCTTATTGGTTTCTGTTTATTGACCAGTGCAAATTGGCTTATGACCAATTAAGAATTCAATTAAGCAATACAAAATGGATGAGTCATTCATTATTTTATCACACTAGGAATAAACCTTTTGAGGGCCTCGATGGCCTTGATATATGATTTTGTTCTTGTCGCATAATTTACTGGACCGCTTCGATGTTATCACATATGATCCATTTGTCGTCAAAGGGCAGACATTTCCTAAAAATGGGATTTAATCTTTATCTCGTATCATATCTTTTTGGCGATTGCAACAATAGTTTGGAATGTGAACTGTTTTTATTCTTGTTTAACCCTTTACCACACTGTTTCTTGTTATCCAACAGTATCAATTTGTAGAGGTGACACTTTTCTCCAAAAAGTAATTTCTTTTCTGTATCGTAAAGTCTATTTTATTTTGAGCCTACTGCATCTAGTTAAAAACATTACAGGGCTTAGATTAGATTAGTTTAGATAAATTTTTATTTACACATTGATCAAATTTTACACTAAATGTTTGCAATATTTTTCTATAGGAGACTAAATAAATGACCTAATAAAGCAAGCATAGGTATTATCCAAGATACATGATCAAATAGAGAATCAACTGACAAAATGCTGTCCATTAAGTTTAATTTCTGTTTACAACATGAAATAATGGTGAGAGAGTCAAATATATCAAATCATTTAAACAGGATCATTTCTCTACTTACATATATTTAAATACTTATTGCTTTACTATAGGGACCACACAGTTGACTGCTTACATTAAATGTTGTCTTCTGATCACTCTCAATAGTTGCTGTCATCTGAACGTAGAATTCAAAGACAAATAGCAAATTTAAGTTTCATCTCAACTCTTCAAAGGTACAAAGATTTGGGTTTGAGTCAAAGTTAGCAAGTCACTTCCACAGCAGAAAAACGAACTTTGCGCTTCGTTCTGCTCCCCCTAACCTAACATCCTTGTTTGATCACAATGACTAATTTAGAGTGGGTATTAGTTGTTGACCACTTTAATCCTAATTCTCACTAAGAAACTAATCAAGCTGACTAAAGTCGGCTCATTTTGGATATGAAGTGGTGTGGAATGAGTTTAATTGAAATTGTCTTGTTACTTTTTAGCTTAACTTGAATTTATAGTCGTTAATGATGTAAATTTTCTATCCTATCCCACCAAAGATTTTCGATATTGCGCCACGACAAATTTTACTTCTTACCTAACAAGTTCTTCCCACACTTTAAATGTAATTATCGGCTTTTCCACATTATTATAATATCTTTTGTTTCTGCACTGCCCTAAATTCGAGGACATCTGTAAAATCTGATGTATTTAGCTTACTCTTTGTCAAGGAGAAACATTTACGAAGGCAGATACGTCCATACGCATACAAACCCTTGTTCACTTTGTTCAAGAACCATGAAAAGACCACAAATATTCTAGAATATCCTGAATGTTCATACCACCTAAACTCACTGCACCTAAGCTCACGAACCACCTCCCAGCCAGTGATCTTCAAAGATTCCAGCAATTAGGCTTATGGGAAGTCCCATTATTTTTTACTTCTCATTCAGTCAGTCGTTTGTTTCTTTTCGAAATTTCTTTTCCCACCTTACTAATTTGCCTCATATGCTGTCGCACCCAAAACAAATACCTTTTTCACAAAACAAAATCTCCTATGGAAAAAAAAGTATATTAATATGAAAAAATTTCTCTGCCGACGTGTGCCTATAGAAGACAATGAAATCTATTAATATCTTTTTCTCTCAAACAAAATCTCAATATAAACACGACACAAATCCAATGTTATAAATCTAAACCGAAGGATGTGTGCGAATATCCGATGTGAGACTGTGTAATCCAAAGATTTTTAGGGTGAGTGGAAAAAGGGCCAAAAATTTAATTAACATTCGATTGTAAAGTCTGTTAGGAAGTACAGAATTTTAAAGGAAATTGCCTGTCTGCATAATTTTTATATTGAAAATCTATCTAATTTTCCCTCTGGTTGATACAGACACGAGAAAAACTACTACGATAAATGGAGCGAACACTTTACGGTAAGCTCGGCAAATAATATAATAATATTAAGAGGATTAAGCTAAGATAAATTTGAGTCATTATTCCAGATTTCCTATCTCTGAAGGCAAGTTGGTATTTATATGTAATTAGCCAACAATATTCATTGGTATATATATAGCCTAGTGGCAGTCAGAGTCCCATCCGTACACAAAAATAGGTATAAATGTGAAGAAGCATAACTCCCTATCTACGTATCCATTAGATAAAATAATACTTTACAATTCCTTTAATGCTGAAACTGCTACACAGTATTAATCAATATGTATAAACTGTTTCTACTTTTCAAAGCGATTCGGTATTTAGAATAGAATAAATAAATAATTGGAGATATCAAACATCTTCATCACATTTAAGAAGATTAAATTTGTTGGGAGTGATTTGGAAATTGAAGAGATTCGAGATTTTCGTTAAATGAGTAGAGAATGAAAAAGGATACAAAAATGAAGAAAGCAAACAAGGATCGGAATATTAGTAAATAACTACATGTTAAGAAATGTTCAAAGTAAAATAATGTTGACTCGATGATAAATTAATTTTTTGAAAAATCTAGAAATTTGGCACTAAATTTCTTCTAAAAAATGAAAGAAACGGAACTTTATAATTTTTGACTCGATTGCCGGAAAAATTCAATTAGGAACTTGGATTAACCGATAAATTTGATCAGATCGTTAATTAACAGAAGAATTGACTTGTATTTATGACTTCTCTTTGTAGGTATTTATTAGGTTGGTGCCTATTTAGGCTTCCAAACGGCTTAAAAGCATCTTGCCTCTCCATTGAGTAGAAGGAGGAGGAGGAGGAAGTTCTCTTTCTTCTTCTCTCCTTCAACTCGTGTAGAGAATTCGGAAAAATAAGTTCATGGCCAGATAAAAATCAAATAAGAAAGACTTAAACCGATATCAGTTCCTCACCAAATGAGGTCAGCACATTTTAGTGCAACTAAAACTACAATGCATTGAGTAAATGACACATGAAACACAAGGAGACCCATCATATTATACAATACAAACGCCAGACCTATTGATGGGGTGTCATGTACTGGACAATCCCTTCCACTTACAGTTCTACGGCATGGAGGAATTCCCCGAGTACGCCGCCTAAGAAAACACGCACCCTTCTCATACAAAATATTCTCCATTTCGCCCTCGGTTATCCCCTTTTCTCTCAAACGCCCCTAGCAAAACCATCTTATAACCTCACCCTCATTCCCATGCATTCTTTTCACAAGCTTCTTTCCATCTATCATTCTCACTTGTCTAAACCACTGCAAAACACCCTTTTTTCCCATTTTAACCCACCTCACCCAAAATCTTTACTTTTCCTTTCATAAACTATCTCTCAAACAACACCGTTGGCATCGTCCTGTTCCCGTAGAACCTCATCTCACACTTCACACTCAACGCCTCACCATTTACTTACGCTTCACTTGCCCTTGATTCTTTACCAGTATCTAAATCCTGGGAGTTGCTATCTGATTCAATTGAAACACTATTAAATACAATAAGACTATAAAATTACCGCTTCGCACTTCTTCTAGTGCACCACTTTCCACAATTAGTACAATTAAATCCCTCTTTTCTGCATTTACTTTTAGCCATCGCCTTTTAGACACCGAGTCAAAAGATTATGATCAACATCTACACAAACATCAAGTCTTTAGCATACACCAATGTTGATAGAACCTATCCCTCAACATTTCTTTTCAATCTCACAACCCTTACCCTCATTCATTACATACTTCTCTCGGTACTCAATTCATA
The DNA here is from genome assembly GCA_963969495.1 of Ceratothoa steindachneri. Classification (NCBI taxonomy): domain Eukaryota; kingdom Metazoa; phylum Arthropoda; class Malacostraca; order Isopoda; family Cymothoidae; genus Ceratothoa; species Ceratothoa steindachneri. Next base: position 149,789,920 of record OZ018317.1, on the reverse strand, counting down.
AAGAGAGTAAACACCCATGGCGACATCACACAACCTTGTCTTACTTGTCCATACACACCAGTTCTTTTGTGCCCTAAAGCACGCCTTTCTTTTAACCTAAGCTTTTTCTAGTTCCATCAAAGCAGCACACTTTAAACCTTTTATCCCTTGTTTATTTAGCTAGCTATCTCTCGACAAGCTATTAATATACACACATCCTTCACGATCTACATAACTTCCGTTGTTTATCCCTTATCAGTCCCATAGTTATCCTTCCTATTCCTCCAATACGAATTTTTAATTGCATTATCGTTTTGTTTATTCCCAATATCGTGTTCTACATCGAAATAACCCCCCAGTTCCTCCAATAATGGAAATCATATAGATATATAAATAACGCTAAAAGTAAAATAAATAAAGGAGAAACCAAAATATGAGAGTGGGGCCTACATCCTATCAATGGAATCTATATAATCGGTAATTTTGTTGGTACATACGAGTATATCGTCTTGCAACCTTGCCACATGACCTGTCCATCTCCTTTTGAGATTCTCTATAGCATCTAATATATCTGAATTTTGGTTTCTACAGGTATCCAAGTGGCTGTATTTCTTTAGCGCCAAGTTATCCCCACCATTATTCTCACCTGGTCTCTTGGTGTTGTTCTAAGATTTACCTTGATTATTCAATGCTGTTATGAGTGCTGGTGTTTCTATTAGAACAAATGTTTTCTTTTAGTCTGTAAATATCAATTATAAAGGTACTCGGAAGGTTTCTCAATGAGCTGGTTTAAAGTATGTATGTGGTTAATCGTTGAGAAGTTTCTTCTGGAGCCATCCAGGTTGCTCTTGCGGTTTGTTAGTGATTACCCTTGTGAATAGTTTATAGACACAAGAAAGAAGTTTGATTTATCTATAGTTTGTAAGGTTTGCTTGATTACCATTTTTGCGTAGAAGGCATATCGCCTATATAGATTCAAGTAAAGAGACAAGGTAGTTTGTGTACAATGATGACATCTCCAGAATATTTCAGCAAGTTTGTAATGATGTTGCCCTAACCTGTTGCTTTGTGGCTCTTCATTTGATTGATTGCAATTTCAACAACAGATTTGAGCACGGCCGGTACATTATTGCATTTTGTTGCTAGGTTGTGAATCAGGATAGTGGTGTTGTTGAGTAGATCTGTGCATAGAACTCCTTAGGCTGTTCCTGAATAGTTGTATTATCTTCCTCTCTTATAGCTACTATTAGATATTTTCTCTTTTACAGTCTCGTTTTAGCCATTTTATACCCCTTAGCAATGTCAGTTTCACAATGCCATATTTCTAGCTAGAATCCATTTTTTCTTAGCCTATTTAGTTTTTAATCTGCAAAAATGAACCAGATTTAACATTATTTGATGTTCGATATTTTGAAAACATATAATAATTCACCCTTTTAATCAATGTCTTTAGTAACTGCAAGTTGGGCAACTCACTCCCTCCTAAAATAACCCTAAAAGGATCCATACAACATTTAAGTGCAATATGCTAAACGGTTACAACTCTTTCTACATATTTGGACTTAAAGGTTGAAAGAACGAATTTTTCAGAGTTCTAAAAAAAGGTTTGTATAGATAGATCCTAAGAATTTGTAAGCCTTTTTTGCAGAAATTCAACAAATTGCTCTGAAAACTTTAAATCGTGTTTGATGGACACCGCTATAACATTTTAGAGCCCAACTTACGCATTTATATTCGTACAAAGATAAAGTTAATTTCTTTTTTCTTGTAAGATATTATTAACCTGTATTGAGGCACATCTGCAATTTTATTGAACATTCCAGAATTTTCTTGAGTGTCTTTTGTATTTTATCTTGGGCAAAACTGTAACACAGTCCTCCCAATTTAATATCATCCGAGAATCTTGGGAAGTACTGGACTGGCACCTTAATATATATATATATATATATATATATATATATATATATATATATATATATATATATATATCACTCGAATTCAAATTGTGATATAAGCAATGTACTTGAAAGTTTCAAAACGCCTTCCAGACTGCATTAGAGAAAGCCTTTTGAGGTATGAAACACTTGTAAATAATATATTTTTCATGAAAATGTAAGTTTGGATTCATAACCCAGATTTATGACTTCTGTATTTTATTTTGGTTTCATGAGTGACCTGAATCTTAAACAGCATAATTAAATTGAAGAAATTCAGAAATCAGTAAAAGAAGTACTTCTGAGCATTTTCAGAAGCTACGTCAAATGCGTAATTTACTGACCTTCAGAAATGATGGAAAAGTTTATTGACTCATCTTGAGATTATTTCGCAGCAACAAAGTAAAATAAACCTCCATTTGATATATTCTTTTATTTTTTTCCCCTAGTCGCGCAAACTTTGAGGCAAAAATTACTAGATCATAAATAGAAGTGGCTTAAGTACGGATCCCTGAGAGAACTCCACTTGATACTAGCTTGCATCTTGTAAGATAGTCTTATAACCATGTAAGCAAATTTCCACGGATAAAATCAGTTGCGAACTTTTTAATCAGTCGACAATGAAAAACTATATCAGGGGCTGTTTGTCCTTCTACGTAGAACAAATATTTCGTTTGGACGGTATCATATTTTTTAAATATTTAAAAAAAATATCTCTCAAGTTAGTAAGACATGATTTATTATTTATTCAAACTGATTCCCTTAATACTCCATGGCTGTCAAGATGTGAAACTAGTTTTTCTTTGAGGTTTAGTTAACTCTTTTACTAATCAAGGATATTTGATTAATTGTCGCTTATTTTTTATGGCAATAACTAGCGCTATTATGTAAAATGCGTGTTGTCAGCTAATTGGAACATTTTCTGTAAGAACTCTTCTTATAGTGATGTATTAAACTTTATTGTTATACATCTAACACTTTTAATTCAGTAACGTCTCGAGAATATATGAAACCTAGCCCAGGTGCTTTAATAGATTAAAGTTTATTTATATCCTAACTTCGTTTGGGCTGGTGTCCTATTTAGTATTGGACGCAGATCATATGCCATCTGTGTTATGTGAATTGGAATATGTTATAATTTCCTGGGTAAGTATCCTCTAAATTATTTATACTGGACAAAGTGGATTTCTTGTTATAATTTTCAATATTTGTCAAAATAACATCCATTATATGATACAAAGTTTACGATGATCTAATTTACGCAAGAAATTTTCATTAATTAAATTTAATTTCGACCATCAAAGTTCCTCATTATATTCATTAAAGTTAATGTTAGGACATGTGAAATTGCTTCGAGAATACAGGCTTTTGATTTGATTTGGACCTTAAGAGATTAAAACATAGCGTTGTCATTTACGTCATTTTGTGATTGAGGGCTAAAGCATAAAACAAAGTTAAACGATATATTGAGTGGGGAAATCTTAACGCATACAATTGCTCTTCGAGTCTCTAGAACGTTAAATTTCGACGGATCTTGGCTATCATTTAATGCCAAAATTCACTATAATACTATTAATAGAAGTATCTGCATAGTATTAAGTTAAATCTTCACCTTTAGCAACAAAATCCAATTTGGAATCTATCAATCTAGTTTAGTGACTTAAAAAAAAGGAAGAAGGAAGAGAAGTGATTCAAACTAACGTGCTATCCATAATTAGCGCGTAATATATCGAAACAATCGTAACTAAAGGCTGTAAAAAAATCATAATACAGATCAATTCTTTCCCCAGTCATCTTTTACACTTGCCTCAGCGGATACAGGAAATCTAAAAATAGATTTGAGTGTGAATTATTATAGCACAGATAAAATTGTTGTCGGAGACAGACTTTAGTAATAGCATTGTATGGAAATTATTAAAATGGGATAAAAATGATTTCACGATTTACAGAAATAATAATAAAAACATATGGTTATTTGGTTTCTAGTTAATGTTTGCATGTTTTTATCCAAAGAAAATCGGGAAAACATCTCTCATATACCAGAGAAGTTTGTCAATTAATGACTTTTCTGTTTTGTCAGGCTCTGTTCAGAGAGGAAGATGCAATCAAATCACTGATGCAATAGAGATCTGCTGACACATTCCAATTCAAGGTAGCAAGATTAGCTTGGAAAGAATGGTTAAAGTTTGTGTGAATTCCAAAGATACTATTCTAGCCGAAAGAAAAGTACAGGCCAATTTGAGTTTCTTAATCTCACAAAGAACTTCAAACAATTCTATTAAGTCCCATGATCATAGAAAAGTACGGATCTTTCATTATTTTGTAAATCGAAGAACATAAAATTCTGCATAGGAGTGTATGAGAGATGGAAACAGAAGTGCAATGGGTTACAAGGAAAAAATTTTGTAACATTTTTAGTAAATAAAGGCTTTTATGAATTTGTACCAATATGGTTTGACTTCTTAAATAAAAAGAATATTACATTTCAAAGTATCTTATAAAACATACATAGTTTTAGAGCGACCTATTCTTTTCAATAAATTTGGTTTGCTTTGTCAGCAAAGATCACAACATAAACTTTCGCTAAAGTAACCTAAGGCTTGAGGAACCTTTCATAAATATAATTAAATTAACATCTATCCTATCTAAGCTATTCCAATATTGTCTATAATTAATTATTGCCGTAGCCTTTATAAAGATAATATTTAAATCTCTCTCAAAAGCATTAAATTTTTCAGTTCAATTATATATTCCTAGAGTATTACTGAAAAATACAGCTGCCATATTTTCATTTTAACTCTGCTCATGCATACTATTAGTATATATTTTTAACTTATGTTCAGTATAAAAAGATACTTGCAAGTAACTTGTGATATACTTATAAATAAAAGTAAGTAGTTATCTCGTTGCTTTTTTTCAATAGAAATTTCAATACTTTAAGATAAATATCCATCATCCACGTCCAGTTTTATAAGTAACAGAGTCTTGAAGACTTTGTTTGCTTTAAGATTTAACGGAAACATTTTAAATATCTCTTTCAGATTACCAGAGTCGAATTGCTTTCTAATAATTAGCGTTAATCAGCCACTTCTCATCAATATTTACCCATTATATGATAAAAGTAAACCGACATTGGCATCTTTGAATAAATTTAAAGAGAAATCTTCGCTAATAAGAATGTGATGTCATAAAAAGTCAGGATATGTGAGTTAGCCAGTTTGGGAGTTATGAGGACACTTAAACTCCACAATAAATATTAACAAAGATTTTCTTTAAACTAGGACCGACTTAAAAAAAACACGATATTACGAGCCTTCCTTCAACGTTATCAGTTAATTCGACAGACGGCTTTAGTGAAACTCAATATGCTGCTTTAAATTGGAATGCCAAAGAGCATAGAAAAGAAGGTTCATAACAAACAAGAGATTCCTGCCTGAAATACTGAAACCGCTTTTGCTATGGCTATCCGCGATCCGTTTCTACAAGGATATCAGATGAATCAAAGGAATTTAGGAAAATTCTGTGAAATTCGATCACAAAGTAATCAGATCTCAATGCAACAGTATAGATACAATCCTATAATATTTTTAGTTTAATTTAAGCAGAATAGAAACATAGGTTGAGGGTCTTCTTTCTCAATAGAGCAGATATTCTAAACACATTTTGAAAGAAATTAGTGATCAGTATCAAGGTACTTACGAATACTATGATCATATAACTCATGTCCTTAACCAATGTTTATATTTTAAATAGATAAGAACAATATAAGAACAACATAGGCAAAGAAGGAGACGGCAAAATTATACTAGAAACATGTGAAAGGATTAAAATTGCCGGTTTTTCGATTAGAATCGAGACTTACAGATCTTCCGGTACAAACAGGATCTCAATAATTTCCGGACTTACCTCTGGAGTACCATGTAAATTGTATCAGTTGAAAGAGAATGTAAAACAACATAAGGGTTTGAAAATATGTTAGAAAAGGCCTAATATTTACGATGTTATTGTTAAAATACTCATTGAAAAATTAAATGGTTATCAACCAAACCGACCGACTTAGTAACTTATCGATCGCCGGCACGCGACTAAATCAAGTAAACGGCAAGACCGTATGGGTCGTCGTCAGAAGATGGTGTGAACTCAGAGACCGACAAAAGGGAGTTGATCCCTGACTAAAAGGCCAAGAGCCTGACTATCACCATCCTAACTCTTTAATACACTCAGTTCTATAGCTTACTTTCTCTTTGCATGTTGATACCAATGTTCTCGGGACAAAAGAAGTGAAGAAAGTTCATCTAATGCCTGGATATACGACCTATTGCATTGAGAGACTCATCCTATTATTGAATGCAGAGTCAACAGCGTAGAAGGTTAGCGCTCTGTGAGCCCTTTGAGAGGGGTATTCAGGAAACAGGCGCACATCCAAGGAGACAGAAAATGAGGTGAAATTTGCCATGTCTCTGAATTTGTCTCTGTCAGCTAGAAAGAATTATTAAATCAAATTTCGAATTTTGGCCCCACATAACCCAAATGAGAAAAATATATTTATACATTCACCCAAAGACAAATACAGACTCCTAAATTCACCTAATAGTGAAGAACAAATCCTTTCATTCGCCATATGAAAAGTAAAGACCCTTTACAACCATATTGTTGATAATACAGACGCATACATTCATATAATGAAAAGTATAGAGTTCTATATTTACATAATGAAGAATCTAGACTTTTAAACTCACCAAATGAAAAAGGGAAAACACTTGCAATATCCTTATCAGAAATACAGGACCCCCTACATTTATTTAATGGAAAAGACAGCCCCTACAATCCCCTAATCTAGAATACAAAGTCTCGTCATGTATTCACCAAATGGAAAATACAGAGCCCAACTTCCACTAAATCCTCGAATACAAGCCCAATAAATTTACTTTCTAAAAAATGTAAGCCCCGTCCAATCATAACACTAGTCAACAATGATTTTGCTACTTGGGTATTAGCTTGTGATTTATACTAACTCGAGTATGCTGATTCCGAATCTGTAATTAGAATTATTCTAGCATGTAGGTCTCCTGAATTACAGACATACTCTTAAGTTACACATATGGGCAGTGTTGCTTTGACCACCGTAATGAGAAAATTTGTTTTATTTGTTTGGTTCCTGCGTTACGCCCCTGTTTTATCACGTTGTTAAATTTAGCCATTAGAGTAATGGTGTTGACACGGTATTTACATACAGTGATTAATTGCAATTTTCTTTTAGATTTATCTGGAGGATTTTCTGCTTTAGGAAAAAAGATAATTTTGGCTACTTTTAATTCATCAAGAAAGTACCCTGAATTTAGCAACGCCTTAAAAATATTTCTTATATCCCTCTAGGATATTATATGTAGGACAGTTCTCTATACTTTGTCATCGTGTGGGCATATCTTTCAGGAGCTTTTCTTAATTTTTTATTGTTTCCTTTATTTTCATTGTAGTCATGGTGGCTTCCGTTCCCACGGTAGTTTTTCTTTCTACTTCAACGTAATGGATGTTTAGTTTAAAACATTTTTCGAAAAATACGAAAAAAGTAGCAGAAATATCGTTTCATGACTATAATAGCAGTCCAAATATCTTCGGGCAAAAATATTCCTAACTTTGTTATCATAAGATTAGAATATACGGTGAACAGTTTATTTGAAAAAAAAAAACTATCCTTAAAAATATTACTATTTTTTCAGAAGCAATTAGTACAATAGAAGCTACCTAGGGCAGTTTCTCTTTTATTCCTTTCGTAGTGTCAGAACACCATTGGCTCTATTGGGCCTTTCCTTTCTTTTCACGAAGAGAGGAAAAGATGAGCGGACGCTCGCTCGGAGAAAGAAGAAATGAAAGATGAGATGACTCAACCTGTTCAAAGAAGAAAGAAAAGGTGAAAGAAGGAAAAGGGGAATATGGAAAAAGACCTGGCTTATAAGTCATTGAATACCACTTCTCATTCACCTTAATCGCTGGTGTGGTTGAAAGGTATTAATAGCGCAATAAGATTCGGAACTGAGTTTGCAATGATGGAAAGGGTGGATGGGGGATGGACACGGCAAAGTTACTAAAACTTAATTTTTATATTCTAAATGTAGTAATTTAAGTTGTATCTAGCTTACTGTAGCGGGTTAGTTACAGTGATGTATTGGGGCGAGTTTTGAGAATCTTTCGGAGGATCATTTCAAATTGGTAATTTAAATTATTCGACGATGTTCTTGTATAAAGCAACCAGGCAATGGCTTCGCTACTAATATTAAAATTTAAAATCTCTAAAAAAGCAGCCATGGTTAAATTTTTATAACTTTTCTGAACTTCGCCAATTATATTAATTATAAAAATGAATTCTAAACTAAATTTCCCCCCCTTTTAAAATATTACGTTGCTAAAATATAGAGTTATAGAAGAAGAAGATATATAAAAATAAATTTTCTGAACTTCAGCATTTGTAATTGTTTGGGTTTTAAAAAATTTAAAAAAATTTTATACCTATATTTATTTCTGAACTTAACCATTTTTTTTTATTATAAAAGAATTACTAAAAATAACTTGGATAAAAAACATAAGTCATAACCAAAATAAGCTGAAATTATTATTCAAATAAACAAAAAATCCCTTTCTTATATTATAGAGATAGTGATGAAAATGATTACTTTTGAGGGAATCTAATTTATATTATCATTCTGTACCTGGACAGAGGAATTAAGTTTTTAGAATCATGCGATTTCATAGGATAATCTAAAAATCCTAAAAGTATGAGAATACATAAATAGTAAGAGGAGAAAAAATCACCAAATAAAAAGGAGATTCCCAGCACTTTTCCCTTGGTTTTATTAGGGAAAGAACTTAGCTGTCTTTGAAAAGAGACGAATTAAAAAAGGAACTAAGATATTTTCTAACTCGTAATTTAAATAATTTAAAGAGAGATGAAATAGGAGATTTTATGAGAGAATTGGTGTAAAATACAGTAGATTATAATGAGAGAGATTCTACCTTTATACCTCGTTTAAAGAAGAAGAGATGTTTCCGATTGGATCGTGTCGTAGAATGACTCCCGACGATACTATATATAACACTATTCGTTGAGGGAACTTCCTTAATTATCTCTAGAGTGTGTTTTACTGTCTTGGCGGCCGATATTATGTATCTTCAAAAATGCTTAAGAAGTGGAACTGAGCTCAAGGATAATAATATTGCTATCATTAATAAAATAGAGTTTTATTAAAAATAACTATAAACAATACACAAAAACGGAAAATATTGACAAACAGAATGGAAAGGGTCGTGGAGACTCGGGCTAATCCAAGGATTTAAGGGATCAAAAAAGGTAAAACAAATATGGAGTTAAAGAGATGGGATGGTTCGATAAACCATTTAAAGCACAGGATAGAATTGACAAATAAGGGATCAATACTCAAAAGGTGACGCTTGGCTTACGTAACTTCATTAGGGTGCAGTGGAAGGTACTTGAAGGAATATTCGGTCCGCTGGCGAGCTCCAGCCGAAGGGGGGGGATAAAAGGATCCTGACGAGGCGTCTTGGAAAGGAGAACAGTTACTCGACGAACGGCTCGACGAACAATGGCTGTTCTACTTTGTTCTCTTCTGAACAAAGGGGGGATGAGAACCGTCTCTTGTCTACGGGCTCAAGAACAATGGCTGTTCTAATGTTGTTCTCCCTTGAACAACAGGGGGGGGGAAAGAACCGTTTCTTGGCGAAGGGCTCAAAACGAACAATGGCTGTTCTAATGTTGTTCTTCCTTGAACAACAGGGGGGGGGGGATGAGAACCGTTTCTTGGCGAAGGGCTCAAAAACGAACAATGGCTGTTCTAATGTTGTTCTCCTTGAAAAACAGGGGGGGGGGGGAACCGTTTCTTGGCGAAGGGCTCAAAACGAACAATGGCTGTTCTAATGTTGTTCTCCTTGAACAACAGGGGGGGGGATGCCTTGGGGACTTGGCGTCACTAAAGGCTCAAACCTTTGGCACTCAAGGAATTCTGTCCTCCTTCTGGACAAGTGATGGTGAATCTCGAGGTCGAGGTCCCTTGGCGCACAAAGGGAGAGAGGGTCGTGGTGATGTTTCGCGACGAAAATCTGGATCTCCAATCTGATCTTAGTGGTAAAGTTTCCATATATATAGCCTGGACATCTCCTTGGCGTGGGGGAGAATGGGGTGGAAGCTTCGAGGGAACGCACAGCTGGGCCGGAGAAAAATGCCTTATCTGTCCATAAGCCTAACTCGATCTGGCGAGGTCGGCGTATGGGGGTGAACGGGGGGACGATAACCTCCTTGTTTAAACATTGACGTCTGGCAGCTGTTGATAAGACTCCAAGCCTCGAATCGAAGATGCACGTGGGCCTCCTCGAGGTTTTAACTAATATGGGATAGGAGTTGAATTTAACACAGATTCAACTCGTTCTATCACAGATCGGTTGTAGCTCACGAGTCTGAAAATCACAGAAAGTGTGGAGTCTGACGTCTTTAGACCCTATCTTGTGAAGGGCGTATATGCATATATTCTGAATGCTGATACAAAACACCATACAAAGTTTGGATAGAAAATAGAAATTTTCCAAAAAATCAAACATAATTAATGTCCAGTGTTAGGAAGTCTGTATAAGCAGTGCCTACCCTTGATAGTTACAGGAATAGGAAATGTCTAAATATTTATGCGATCGATTAACAGCCTTTAAATTTACACTGTCCAAAGGCCCACACAGACGCGTTTGACACTTTTGGCTTCGTGGTGAGATGAGATATTTCCTTTATTTATTCCGGCTAATTCAGTCATTGCAAAAATGCCAAATTTACATATGAAATCTGCTAAATTTCAATAAAAGTGAAGTTATGAAAGTTATTGAATTGCCAAAGAAATTTAATGGTAATTTTACAAGGTTAATTATTAAATTGCCATTCTGAGAAAAATATTATAATAAGAAATTTTAATGAATTGCTGAGAGTGATAACAAGCATTATAACTGCTGACTAGCGCCTAGACTTTATCTTTCACATATGCAATTTAGAACGATTTATAAAATAGGTTTTGTTAGCAATATTGATTTACGGAAAATAGGTAGACAGCAAATTGTATCCCCGTGAATATCGTTAGTTGAATTTAAAAGCCCCGGGTAACCAGCAATTGAATTGAATTGTTAAGGTGACTTTAACAGGGCGGAAAAAGATTTCCAGAATACTGTTTATTTCACTTTGCGAGTACCGCAAAGACATCCGGCCCCAGGCACCGTCGGGTCGAGCGCGTAACTGCACTACCGCACCAACCGCCACTATGAAAGACTTAAAGGTTAAAATGCAAGATCTCCCCCAGGAGAGTGAGATTCAATTTTACGTCAAGTAAGAAATTGGAGACATGTTTCTCCCAAGCGTAAAGGCTAACGAGAAGCCGATGTGAGACTGGGTGAGAAAAACCGTTTGGCATAAGAACCCGCCTGGGCCCGTCCTCAAGCCTCCCCCCCTCTTACCACTACACCAGTGGGGTGACGAGGTATAAATAAGGAATACTGAGGAAAATCCCGGTAGAATACGTTAGTCTCCAGGTGACGAAGTCTCCGGATTAAGACCGGGCTACCTAGACTGTATTGGTAGAATACGTCAGTTTCCAGGTGACGAAGTACCCGGATTAAGATCGGGTACCAAGACTAGACAGGTAGATTACTTGGCTCGCCAGACCTAGAAGTACCCTGTAAGAGAGGCAGGGCTACGTACCTTAAGGGGCTAAGAAGCAGCTCATCTTCGAGCTAGTCCATGGTTATCAAACCAAACGTTAAGTTAACTTTGTTAAGTTTAACTTACTTTCGTCAGAGAGACTCCTCATATCTTAGGGCATCTTAAGCACCAGGGGTATTCCTCGTCCTTGAGAAAATAAGGAAAGAAGAAGAAAAAGGCCTTTCCTCAAGCCCGTTACTCGGTGGCCACACCAAACCCATAAGTTAACTTAGGTGAGGAACTAAGTTTAACTTATTCTCGTCAGAGAAACCCCCTTCGGTTATACTCACCCTTGAGGAAGACTAAAACTAAGAAGGAGCTCATCCTTGAGCTAGTTCCTGGTTAACAAACCAACCTTTAAGTTAACTTATTCAAGTTTAACTTATTCTCGTCAGAGAAACCCCCCTTAATCGATCCTCGCCCTTGAAGAAGACCCTCGCCGAGGTTAGTCCTCGCCCATGATGAATTAGGTAACGAAGGAGAAAAGCTCCCTCTTGAGCCCGTTACTCGGTGGTCACACCGAACTCCAAATTAACTTGGTTTATGAACCAAGTTCTACTTACTCTCGCCTACTTTGGTGCAACCTAAAGCACCGAATTTTTCTCGTCCTTAAGGAACCCCCTCCCCCGTAATACCGTGTGGGACCCCAGCTGCTTCCCTCGCAAAAAGGACCTCGTGATCCCGCCCACCTACATCTGGCCAGGCGGCATGCGTCGTGAGACAATAACATTCCTGAGGTATTTAAACTCCAGTAGAGGCCGTAAGCCTAAATCTTAACCATTTTAGAGGGTAAAACTAATTGAATTAATTCTTGTGTATGATAATATTCGGAGTATTGCTGTGGTTAATGGTTAAATATTGTGTATTAAATTGTTAAAGTTAAAATATAGGTTTATTTGGGGAATTATTGTGCGTTTCTCTATTTCCTTACGTGTTTCCAACGGCTCTCTTTTTTAAAATAACAATATTAGCACTCTTAGAACAAAAAGGGGGGGCATTCTACGACAATTAGTGCTCTCTCAATGGCACTTGCGGGGAAAATAAACGAGCGAAAAGTGAAAATTCTCATTCCTGATCGAAGACACTATATTTTACTCCCCACTCGAGAATTCGATTCCAGTTCAGAGCAGAAAAATATAACCAAATATGTTTAGATCAACCCTTGTTATATCGAAATAGTATTTCTCTAGTTATGGCTTGTAATTTTATAACTTGCTCATTTAAAAAAGTTTTATCTAATTAGAGCAGTAAAATTTATAGATAGATAGGTTTCTAGTTCTTAATTTGTACCCTGAGTTGATTAAAAGCACGTTGCTGTGAAATATTGTTGCCTTGAGTGCCGTGATAAGAAAATTACGCCTAATATAACTTCGTGGTTGTTAAATATAACTATAGAAGATAGTTCATTTTTGGTGCTAGTTGAACCAGAGAGGTAAAAACATAGTTGTTTAAAACCGCACAAATAAAGAGGGAGACGATTAAAAATTCCTTTCGGTAAATTATAAAATAAATTCAATTTAATTTATTTGGTCGTGAACGTCACTATGTAACTATATCAAATGGACATTGTTTTTATTGGGCAACCAATTCATGCAACGTCCAAGTAACGAAGTGTGAGGAAGAGATCTTTCTCTCCAATGGTTTGCCACAACTCCACGTGATCCCGATAAATCCTGCAATGAGCCCCGATACAAAGGATACCTTTTAGCAGACCAACTGTCAACTATTAAATAAATGTAATTTTAAATATTCAATTTTATTTTTATCAGATATATTTGATCATTAATATCTTTAGATACTTTACGCAAGATTTGTATTTTGGATAAATAAGCTCAAAGAACGGTGGCAATTCAAACTACTCTTCAATATTATAAATTTGACAACAAAGCTAAAGATATTTACGAGGGAGGGCTTATCTGACAACTGAAACCAAGCGCTAAAGCCGTCGTAATTACATATATTGAGCTATTATTAGCCTAATAAAAACAAATAAACAAAGCAAAGCAACAAATAAACAAAAAATAACAATGCAAAATAAATTGTGCAACACGCAACCGCTTTCAATCACATGATGGCAAAACCTGGCAACCTCACCTTATTCAGGCATATTTGGTGACACTGAAAAAGGCCGTGAAACATATTTATTGTCATCGCCTCGCCATTGGCTCAAATCACTTGCTCGCTCCACGCCAAGTAGCAACATCATACAAACAACCTTCAAGCTCTACATTCACGACAGATGCAACTACTTGACCTGAGCAACCACGAATAATCCTTACCTGACTTAATTAAAGTGTCTTTGAGCACTAAGATGACCCAGAATTGGACATTCAATTGTAAGATAATAAAGTAACGAATGAGTTAAAGAGAGTAATTTGGCTGTATTTAGTTTGCTGGTTGTGTAGTACCAAGGCATTTCCATGCTCTTGGAAAATAGCAAAGGCAAAGGCCATTTTACAGTACGAGTTAGTCTTCAAATGAAAAGGATGAAAAAATCGTTCTATGGAGTCTGGGACAAGTTGTCGAGGTGTGGTTGCAAGTATGTGTGGAAATCTACTTCGTCATTTTTGCAAACATCACAGAAATTTGCAGAACACTAATTTCATGTTAGGGAGAAATTATTGAAGGTTGACATTTGTGCATCATGGATTCAAACATATCATTAGCAAAGTGTATGAAGTTGTTCATACATTGAAAGGGGTCTACAAAATATCCGCCAGGAACTCTATTTATACAGTTGAAAGGGGTGAGAGAAAGCTCATGGTTGTTCAGGTTGAAAGTGAATGTAAGTTTGAAATGCCAGTGAGTCTGTCCTTTACTTAGATTATTCCAATAATTTTGCGTGATTCCAAATATGTCCTTACCTTTCCTTAACCATCGACCGTTTGAAAGATGTAACAAATTATGCTAATATAAAGAAATGTATAGGGTACAGGTAAAGCATACTTACATTTGTCGCTAATTTATTTAGTTTCTTTTTCAGGTTTATATGATAAATATTGACTTTCTTGATTATGGCTACAAGAGGATGCAGAAATTTACCAGATACGTTGTATTTTGTGTGGTTTCTATGTTGGACCTAAGCATGTATCACATAAAATTGTATAAGGTGCAAAGTACTGGATTGCTTATAGAAATACGTTGGAATGAGTATGGTTGACCAACAAAAACCTGGGATCCAAATTTGATGTGTGGAAGTTGTCGATCAAATTTAGATACAAAGCTGAGAGGTGAAAATCAACAGTATACATGATAGATTTCACAGAGCGTCAAAGCTGTAATACTACACAATGGGAATCAGTATCCATTTCTGCCTATAGCATAATTGGTACAGATTAAGGAAGAATATGACAATGAAAAAAGCTTCTCGAAAAGATAAACTATACTAAGTTTAAATGAGATGTTTATGGTGATTTTAAAATGCATGCCTACTTCATCGGAATGCAGGGTTGGTACACCAATAGTATTTATGTTTGCTTTACTAATGGGACAGTAGGGCTGATCATGAACAGAGCGTCAAAGCTGTAATACTACATAATGGGAATCAGTATCCATCCCTGCCTATAGCATAATTGGTACAGATTAAAGAAGAATATGACAATGAAAAAAGCTTCTCGAAAAGATAAACTATACTAAGTTTAAATGAGATGTTTATAGTGATTTTAAAATGCATGCCTACTTCATCGGAATGCAGAGTTGGTACACCAATAGTATTTATGTTTGCTTTACTAATGGGACAGTAGGGCTGATCATGAACTTTATCAGAATTTTGAGTGGCGCCCTTGAGATGACTTGTAGCCAGGAAAATTAAATGTTATTATACAGCCTCCTTATAGAACCTAACAAAGTTTTGCTACTTCCACTTCACATAGAGCTTAATTTGGTCGAACAGCATTAGATCATGGTGAAGAAGGATTTCAAGAGATTCGTCTAATCTTTCCAAAGCTATCAGGACCGAAAGTAAGGAAAATGTTTAAGTAAGTACAACTTGAGAGTGCAGAGTGATGTTGAAACTGAGGCGTGGTGTGAATTTCGAAATATAGTTCAGGAATTCCTTGGTAAAAAAGAGACCCAAACTACAAGCAGCTGGTAGCAAAACTTTTAAAAAGTTATAAGAATTTAGAGTGTAGAATGTCACTCAATGTGCACTTTTTGCATTCACATTTGGGGTTCTTCGTGAAAATTTTGGAGAGGTGAACGCTTCCATCAGGACATTGCTGTAATGGAGAAAAGATACCAAGGCAGCTGGGACACTGCTATGATGGATGACTATATATGGTTACTGGTGCGTAAAGATCAAAAAGCTCACAGTAAGAAACACGTTCTTTAGTGCACTTTTATTAGGTTATCTCTTATTATCACATTTTCTCATTATTTTAAAAATGAATACAAGGACAAAATATTATCAGCTACTATTCATGGACAAGGTGAACATGCTAAATAAAGTGAACTGTCGCAGCTATTTATTGTTAGTTTTAGATACAAAATTCCGATTATCGCCCAAATATCGATGCTATGCAATTTTCAATAATATTTTTGGAACCAGGAGCTAAAGCCATAATAGAAACAGTAAGAACATTTAAAGAAACAAAACTAGTGTTACCCAGTGTTATTGAAGAAATGTTATTAAAGGAAATTTGAAAGACACAAAGAAATTAAAAAATTTGAAAGTTTTATAACGGCTTCCATTACTTGATTGTGAGTAGAGAGAAAGGCAGATTAGCTTACTGCCCCATCTGCCATAGTCCGAGTGTATGTTTCTTCGGGTATTTAGATGTTTGGATTCGCAAAGAGAGTCTTTGATAAAAATGCATTCGAAGAGAGACTTAAAAAGTCTTCTGCTTAAAAGCCTACGGGGTTAAATTCATTAAGCAATAATACACTTCTATTTTGTTGTCAAAGATCTCTGAATTATCTTTGAGAATAATTCTATCGTTTGAACTGTTTCCATTTACTTACCAAAGTTTAAATAAAACTAATAAATTCTCTTAGAAATCGAAAACATAATGAGACATCGTAGATTCAAGTGGAAGAGACATACATTCTCACATAATTTTGAACGGGCAAAATTAAATGAGATTTAATGAGTTTTCATCAGTAATTGATTTCGGATAAGAAAATGACAGCAAAAATGACAGCATGAAAAGTGGAGTATTTTAGCGTGTAATTCTTTTCCATTAATTTTACTGATTTAAGAAATTTAGTTGTGTTTTGTGTTTTCTTGGAAAATAATGAATGTCCAAGGGCAATACTTTGACAGTCATTGTACACATGGAAAATGGAGCGCGATGTTCTGAAACAAGTCCTGAACTTGTATCAATAAAAACGTTTTTCTCTTTAAGAGATCTAGAATTTGCATTTAAGTGAGATCAATACTAATTCAGGTTATAGTGTGAAAGATATTATATTACAAGGGCAATAAATCTAATTTGCTAGCAACTAAAAAATAGGGCTAACTTTGAAATTTCAATTATTGGCTAGTAGCGTCTGTGCGAAGAAGTTGGGAAGTGATTTTCTATAAAGTTATTGTAAGTAGAATAATATTTGAGAGGTGAAGAATAATTCTCAATTGAGTATTGCAATATGGTGGAAGGAGTTTCTGATTGTGAAGTTAAGAAGGAAAAGAGAAAGGAATATATGAGAAGAACTCAGAGGGCTGAAAGAGAGTCGGAGTTTGTGAATCACGTTTTTATTTTGAGGAATGAAAGAATAATAGATGCGAAGAGCATCCTTAGTTTATTGCTAAAAAGGAATGGAGTTAAATGTAAACATAGATAGAGGGAATAAATTTAATTTTATATTGAATCCTTTTCAATTATCGCTTATTGTGACTATTAATGGTACGAATGAGTTGAACTATGATAACAAGGCTGTAAATCGTAGAAAAGTTTTAGAAGCAATCAGAACAATAGTTAATGCAGTGACCACAGTGTGGAATGGAGAAATATGTTGAGAAGAGGATGCTTTTACTATGGTTAGTGTATAAGTTTGAGGCTCTGTAGAAGGAGATGTAAAGACGAGGGGGTGCATTGAAAATGAAGATTTTGAGAAGGATATATGGTATTGGAAATTTGCATCAGCTGAATGACAATTAAATAGGAGGTTAGAAATGGAGTTATCTTTAGCGGAGAACAAAAAAAGCAAAACGAAATTTCAGCACCTTATGATCGTTTCGTCCAAGAGATTTTCCTAAATCTGCTACCATTTCAGCACCAGCGACAACAAAATTTGTAATCTCTTTCCCACGCATTGTATCCTGTACAAATTGAAAGATGAAATTGTTCCCAAAACAATAATTAAGATTCCAGAACTTATATCACTCTCTAAAATATTTTCAGAATAAATATTAGGCAAGCTAAATTATTCCAAGATGGGTAGTTGTTATCTACCATTACAACTCCTAATATTTTACTGACATAGTAAAACTTTCAATTCATAATTCTCTGCAGATGGCCAATTATAACCTCTAACTCGTAATAATTTACCTTTACCTTCCCTATATTCACCCAAGCTGACTCAATTCTGTTATCTTGTTTACATTAATCCGATGCAGCTAGAGGTATACCTTAAGTAGATTAATACCCCTCAACCTTGCTTGTTATGCATTTCGTATAAATATACATACATTACAGCCATCTATTTTATCATCAAGTATCTAATCTCCATAAATATGTCGGCTCACCTTCAAGAGTAAGTAACGCAAAGTAAATCCATTTTTTCTTTATTAGGGGGGTTACGTAATCCCTTGACTCTTTTATTACTCAAACTTTAGACTTTATCATAAAACATTTAAAGCATTTAGAAAATCTCCTATCCTGTCTCCCTGATTTCAAACCTTCCTTCAATTTCACTATAATTTACTCGAATTCCCTCAAGTGTATTTTGTTCGGTTTTCGCTGAAAACCTTTTCTCAAGGCTCTCCCGAAACAATATCTAATGCTTCCACATCATTCCGGCTCTAATGCATGTCAGCTGTCGCAAACTGATCCTTTCTTCCCCGAAATGATTTCATTCATATACACCATTCCCATCTTATGTCAAATTCTTTTTACCCTATCATGTACGAGTATCACAAGTAGGCAAGGCAGCACCATAGCATGTATCTGAGCCTCATTATATTATTCGCCACTACACATCTACCACGCCCGTACCTTATTAACAGCACACAATAACTATAGTTTAGCACTGCTGACCTATCTTTTTTCACACCCCTTACTACCACATGCAGAAAAACAATTTCATCCCATTCACACCTTCCACCTTGCAAATATACACATATTTTCGTCTTCCATTTTCAAAATATTCATCTTAAAATCGAACGCGCGAATCACCCATCTCAATTATGCCAAGTGACTCGTTCTTTACCTTCATGCTTTCCTCTAAGCCTCTGACTTTGAGAGCTTCCCAAAACACCTAAATTATTGATAGATGCTTTCCTGGAGAGACATCAAAGCAATTATTTATCCGTATTAATCAGCATAAATACAATGTTAGGAGAGCTGTAAAGAATAGTGCGTTTTTGGTGCATACGTCCGAAAATAACCACTTAATTAATTGAAATTCCGCCAAATTTATTTTTCGCTCAAATTACTCAATTAAAAAACCTTGCTGAGTGTTCATGTATAAGCCAATTTAATAACTTTAACATTTCCCCTGGCCTTTTTGAAATTGATTTTGTTATGAAAAAACTCATTCTAAAAATAATTAGCTTTGACTTAAATTCCATGTTTGTTTTTTGGGCAATTTTTCGTTTTATGGAGACCCGATGTGTTAATTTAATTATTGCATTGATTTTGTATTAACATTATTTTATTTCTCTTACTCTCTCCTTGTCCATCTCACATTCGTTTCATTTTACTTCTCGTTGTTTTCTTAATCTCCCTCTTTAGACTATCGCTTTATCCGTTAATCGTTTTAACCCTTTTGGCTCTGTTCTTGACTCCTCTTTCGTCTCGGTTTGACCTCTCCAGCTGTTATAGCTAAATCTTAATATGAATTGACCCATCCCTTTTCTACTTCCTCATTGGTGATTTCTTGTCTAATAGGCGCTCATTTATCTTTTACTAGCTTATATATACTCTTATTATATTATTTTTTCTCGTAGTTATCCTTAAGAGAAGAACTAAATAAAGTCCGAAGGTACTTGAAAAAACCTTTTCATTTTTCCTGGGGGACATTGCATTCATTGCCAACCGCACCTGCTACTTTGTGAGTTATTCATTTCACTTATATATATATATTTATATATATATATATATATATATATATATATATATATATTTATCCAAAAAGTACAATAACATGCATGTAAATACAAGAAAGAAACCACAATTTACTGGCCCAATTTATTAAGAAACCAAGTTTCCTCGGAAACATCCGTCATCTTCAGGCGCTAGCAATATAATGAATACAAAGAGATGCTTAAGTTAAGCCTCTTTCTGTATTCATTAGTTTGTCAGAGTGAAGATAACGGATGTCTCCGCTGAAACCTGGTTTGCAATAATTTGGTCCAAATTTTAGATATAATATATATATATATATATATATATTTATATATAGGGCTAAAACCCCAGTAATAAGACTAATTTTGTATGCAAAATTGAACGAGTTGCTCTGTCAAACAAAACAAACTCGTGTAATAGGTCACTCAAAAATATTCTTAAAGATCATTCTGATCTTATTAAACAATTCGAAGTCTACAATCTCTCGCTACCGTACATGTATTGTTTACCGAAAACATGCAAAGATGGTACTCCGCTTAGGCCGATAATTTTCAGCGTAGGATCTCATGCGTTCAAACTCTCTCAATGGCTAGCGAAAATGCTATCTAAATTAATTGGTAGCATTTCTGATGCTCACATTATCCATTCCGGTGATTTTATGAATAAAATTAAAGAGGTTGACCTATCGAATAAGCAGTTGTTAAGTCACGATTTCAATAACCTTATCACAAAAGTTCCCGTTGATGAAGCTCTGGATGTTATTATGAAATACTTTCCTTTGTCTAACCTAAAATTACCCCTACCGTGCGATAAAATTGTAAAGTTGGTTCAAGGTGTGTGAAGGACAAAGTGTTCAGAACTGAAGATTTTTTAAGAGGCAGCAATATGGCATGAGTAGGGATAATTTCCTTTCCTTGATATTATGCAACTGTTTATGGATAATTTTGAAGAGCACCTTTTCCCCCTCATTTTACCCAATCCCATAACATCCTAACGTGGTTCCGCTATGTAGACGATATATGTGCCACATGGCCTACCAATGATAAGAGATTTAATTCTTTCTTTAAAAAATTGAATAAAATCCACTTAACTTATCACATTTAAGGTAGAATGGGAACTGAACAAATCATTGCCGTTTCTGGATTTAAAAATATCTAAAATAAACGACAAAGTATATTGTTCTGTCTACCGGAAACCAACTGATTCTAATGCCTATATTCATTATTTCTCGTGTCACAATGTATGCGTTAAAAGGCCTCTAGTTTATTTGGCGTTCCTGAGAACATATCGCATTTGTAATCCTTTTCTCTTGCAAGACTAAATTAATACAATCCTGCAAACATTTATTGAGCTGCAATATCCGCTCTTGTTTATAGAAAAGTGTCACTATAAAGCCAGAACACTATATTAATCTACAGCTAATTATAAGGAGAAAGATGTGATAAATATTATGTTACCTACCGATACTTCCCACAGTTAATTAATTTCAAAAAGTTGGCACGAAACAACAACATCAATGTTGGTTTTCAGTACGAGAAGTCGACCAGAAATAGCTTATCAAAAAATATGTTGATCGATAAAAAACAGGGAGTTTATTTTGTTCCCTGCAAATCATTCAATGGAGTATCGATTGGTGGAAAGCAGCAGATTTTCCAAGAGAATGAAGGAGAATTAATACGATATGTGACGTGGTGCCCTCTCCTCGAGTTTATTTCTCCATATTTTCAATGAAAATCATCAAATTGATATTGATAATGATAAAATAGTTTATAGGTCTCACAATTATATATTTCGACGCTTAATTGAATTGGCACTTATAAAATAAATTCCCAACTTTAATACTTCCGACGGCCAATTTAATACTAATAACTTAATAAGCAAGAAATTCATACTTCCGCTTCTCAAAAATACCGCTACTTTCACACATCATCCAACTTAGCTCCACTGATTTGTGTGTTTGTATGTTAAGCAACTTCTGTATTTCACTTGTCCACCAGCGACGGACGATGACGGACGTTTCCGTCGAAACCTGGTTTCGCATATAAAATTACTCTTATTACTGTGGTTTTATCCCTATAGTTACACGTACGCTACTGTACTTTCTGGATATATTTATATATATATATATAAATATAAATAAATTTTTTTCCTACAGTAATATTTAGTACCTTTTTTCGAGAAAATCCATGGTTCAAATCGTTTCACTGCAAGGATTTTTTCGAAAAAAGGTAATAAATATTACTGTAGGGAAAAAAATGATTCCGTTTTCTCTTTCAATGTGGTTTATTGCATTCATTTTCATCATTCTCTCGCGCTACTTTGAGAGATATTATATATATATATATATATATATATATATATATATATATATATATATATATATATATATAAAGGGTCTTTCAATAAAGTGGCTCAATTTGTAAATGTAAATAAAACAAGTTGTGTGTAATATATGCATTCAATTTTAAAGTACATTTTATGGCAGTAAGTATGGAATATGAGTTTGTTTAAATCTCCACCGCGGCTTCGCTTGGTGGAACGTATTCGGGAGGCTTAATTATCGATGGCTTTGTCGCATAAATCTGGCTGAATTTGCTGACTGGTGTTCTTTATGTTGACTTTGAGGACATCAACTGTTTGAGTATTATTCGTATACACCTGCGATCTAAAGTAGCTCTAAAAAAAGTATTCCAATGGCGTTAAATCGCATGATCTCTGTGGCCAGTTGACGTCGCCGCAGCGCGAAATAACCCTGCCCTGCAATCGCTGGTGCAAAATCTTTATCGTAGCGTGCGCAGTGTGGCACGTAGCGCCGTCCTATTGGAACAACATGTCGTCAGTATCCATATCAGGCCTATAATTCAGTTGAGACCACAATAATTTGCTTATCATCGATCTGAAGGTCTCGCCGTTGACGATTATGGCAATCCCATCTTCGTTCTCAAAAAATACAGACCGATGATTCCGTTAGACGAAAATCCGCACCAAACAGTGACTTTGTTGGGATGCAATTGGTGGTGATGTATCTCAAGTGGATAGTTTTCCTCCTAAATCCGATAATTTCACTTGTTCACAAGTTTATTCATCCAAAAATGGGCCTCGTCGCTGTGTCGAGGATAGAAATCACGTAATGGGCGGAAGGTTTGTCGAACGGAGCACTGATTTTGATAATAACATTTGATGATGTACACACGCTGTTCAACGCTATAACCTTCCATCATGACTTTCCAAGTACTACTGAAAAGTTCACAGTGAGGTTGCCAGACGTCGCTTTAACAAAATGGCTATATATATATATATATATATATATATATATATATATATATATATATATTTATTGCTTTGGGAAGTCCATCAAGGTTCATGATAACGGATGTCCTCATTTGAGGGCATCAAATCTGCACTAGGTTTAAGCGGGTAGGGATGAGTGCAGTCTTCGGACACGTATCCTGCACTCTGGTGGCAGGAGAGGCTCCGTATGACCAGGATTCATCATTGGCATTAGGGAGCTGCCAAAACACTGGTCTGTTCGTGCTCGTCTATAGCCACTCCCGATCCTGGTTTGTGATAGAGGTATCCTTTCTCTAGCCTTTGCCAATGAGAGCACATCAGTAGTTATTTTTCTCGATGAAGCTGCAGTTGTATTTCTTGACTTGGCTCGTAAAAGGGTTGGGAGCTGTTAGGTTGGGGTTTTCTTGGGACATTGGGGAACGTTTAACTTTGCCGTTTATTTGACTCTTTGGTGTTTTTTATTTACTTGTATTTTGTATCGGATCTTTTCTCGTTTGACACAGATTTCCAGTTTATGAAGCACCACTTGTGTATATGTGTTTGTGTGTCTGGCTATTTATACTACTCTTTATATATTTTTTTATATATTTATTAACCAAAACACGTTAGTAATTATTACATGTTGGATTAAAATATCATAAATTGTAGTTTTGTGATCAATCTTCGTTTTCTAATATTTGACAATCTCGTTTGCCTCGGGGTTTTATTGCTTCAAATATCTTAAAGATGGTGGCAATTTCTTTCTTTTTAGGATATTTCCCAGAACTCGGAAATTTTGTAAATGTCGCCATATATTGCCATATAATGGTTTTCCTTAGATGAGAAAAAGTTGAGGATTGTCACTTCAAGAATTTACACATGTTGGAGAATAAGTGGGGAAAGAAAGCTGAAGATCAGAGAAAATGTTAACAAATTGTAATCTATGATGTTAGATGAGACATTTCATATCGATTTATTTGAAGTTAGATAGCGATGACTCATAATCTTGCTTCCACAGAGAATCACTTAAATTGTTGCTCCTAAATATAGGGTAAAGTAGATTTGATGGCGCAGCTAAAGATTATGCGATTAAGTCGGAGAGCGGACGAAACTGGCCACTACGGAGATAATTTCTCTTCGAGAGAAATGACTACGCCAAAAGACTGCGTAAAATATGTAATGTAACTACGATACAAAATTTCTCAAACAATAGCATTAATACCAAGATAAATAGACGAAGTTGTTTGAGGTGTAACTAGCTTTAAATGATAAGCGATGAGAATAAAGCCAATCAGTTGAGGAATTTACTACTCAGATTTTCCTTTTTCGATATACTTGATTGCCATTGGAATGAGACTTCACACGATTTTAATTTGACAACAAAATGGCACTCGGGAGAAGCGCAATTGCAATGGTAGAAAAATATAAACACAATGGTTGGGAATCTCAACACATTAGAGGAGGATAATAGTTAGATATAAAAGATCGTTGTAGAGGAAAATCAACAATGTTGGCTTCCACTTACAAGTTGATTTCTTTTAGATAGGAAAAGATTCAAACATCTAATTTAGACCACTTGTGCTTTATCAGAATTTTAGCGGTTGGTTACCGTTGCTCCTTTACCCCAAGTACTTTACGACGATTAGTAGTTTTTTTTTAATATTTTTTTAGAAAATAGTATAATTTTAGCGTTCTCTTTTGCCAACTTATTTTTTTCACATGGCTTATTAGCCTCAAAAGGCCTGCGCCCGTCAATTGTCAGAAAGGCTTTGGTCTTATGGTACTTTTGATGAGTGGAAAAGACAAACTAATTGAGTGAATCGACTCAAACTGGCTTGCAAATTCCTAATTCAGGCTTTCATTATCCGATCTCACGGGCTCTGCTCCGCTCTGATCTACGCTAGACCATACGATTTCTTTGTGATATATATTTATTAAAACATAATTTATAACATTTAAATCGATCTTAGATATGGCGATATTCTAAAATAAGCAAGACTATAAAAATAGTGAATTTAACACATGTAATTTGAAATTACAAAATTTTATATATTTTCGAATACTTATTATGAATATTTTAAAATGTTCAATGCCCCTGTTCCCTTCCTTCAAAATTAGAGTGAGCACCAATAAAATCAAAGTATCCCTCCATATATATTATAGCTGATAACGCGATTAAATATAAGTTATGAATTTCAGTGACTTTCAGAGTGAACAGGAAATTAAAAAATCCATCAATCTATTTCGATATAAAATGATTTTAAGGTAACCGTGATTCTTTTAAGTGCGATTTTAGAGAAGAAACTGATTCTTCCTCTAACCACGTGAATGAATTGAAAAAGTTAACTTCGAGGAAGTGCCGACCGCAGTGGTAGAAGAAGTATAGGAGTATTCTGATGCTTATGTGAGGAAGAGACTGAAATAAAAATATAAATAAATGTTTATGTAACAAGGCAAAGATTATAGAGATAAAAAATTCTGAAAAGAAATTGAATCGATGACTACGGACGGTAAAAGTCGTGTGGAAGAAATAAATCTTTATAATGTGTAATTATCTAAAGCATTCGATGTCTAAACTTTGAAAACTTTTCTCTCTCTGTAGACCGTAAACATGTAAAAAGTTCCCTTTACTTATGATGAAATAGTATCTTTATTATTCCTCGCATACCATTTGCTTAAAGCGAAAATGATATCATGAAAGCTTAAAATATTATATCGTACGTTTCTCAAAACTTTTAATGGAAGCTTTTGGAAGGGAAGCGAATAGTTATACACGATTTGTATAAAAGTGTATTAATTCATATAAGACAAATGAACGTGCTAGAACTTCAAATCTTAAACAATTGCGAGTTACAGGATAAAGGAAAAATTAATCATCAGCTTATTTTGTTCATTAGGAACGAATGCATGGAAGTGAAAAGGAATCAGCACTATTTCTAGTCTAAAACAAATTATAAATTGAATAAACTTTCCAATCTGGTTGTCAGTTAATGAAATAGAGAGAAAAGCACTTAGGGCATGTATATAATTGTAATTGTAGCTTTACTTGGAGCATTATTTGTTAAATGATGGACAGATGATGGATTCCCTACTTGCTCAATTCTATAACGGAAGGACGAGTGTTCGTGTGAAGATTTAGCGTCGTTCTCGAAACCTGAATGATTTGTTTGCAACTTAGTACCTTTGGGTACTAAGATCTAAATAATGCCTATGTTTGCTATTTTAAAGCCAACAATAGTCCATAGAAGGAAATAATTTTTTGGAAATGCTTTTATTCTGGATATTAAAGGCCCTTCGAATTTTTACAACAGCTAAATCTCAATTTTGAGAGTAATATACAACTTAAAAATATTGCCGCATCATACTGTGTTGCGAGCCTTATTTTATCTCCTAGATATCGTATACATATATTTTACTTAAGAATATTTTACAATTTTGTATTGGAAAGACCTGTTATATTCTCTACAAATTATGTAAAATCGTGGGCCAAAGAAAAACTTTAAATATTTCTCTACTAAACAATGTCCTAAGGATAACCGAATAACCCAAATACCAATTATAAATAATTAGATTTTCCGCGTAAATGTCTAAAGTCGATTTGGTGCCTCCAACACCCTCCTTCATTTCTCAGAATTCTGTATGCAAATATGATAATCAAATTAGGAGGACCATTTCTCAAAACTCTTTCGGCTCGTTTACTAAGTCTTTCAGTATTCACTAATTTGCGCTCCATAAAACAATAAAATTTTCATTTATAGATGCCGGTTTTCCTCCTCCCGGTTTTTGTGGTGGAAGGTCAAGGAATACAAACGAATTCAAAGGAAGAAATATTCCTTCAAAATATACAGCAAAGGAGAATTTATTGTTTCCATTTCCTATTATTCTCAATTATGCTATAACTCCGTGTCAATTTTGACGTGCCCTTCTTCTTTACCCCAACCTCCTGAACCTAGAACTAATCGATGCAGTCAAAAGTTGTCTGAAGAATTTTTCCTAAACAGAGAAAAAGTTTAACAAAAAGATTATTTGAGGAAGCATAGTCCTCGGATTGGTCTAATTTACAGTCACATTCAACGAAAGTAAATTTAATTGCATTGCTTTATAATTTTGCTTCAGTAAAAGTTTTAGGATATGCACCAGATAAAAATATAAGAACCCATACGATATTTTATTAATTTGAATGGAATCTCTTTTTTGTCGCATTATTCCAAATTATAAATGGAGACTATAATTTTGTGGGGAGGTTTATGCGAGATAAAAAGAAAGATGGAATCCAACATAACCAAAAATTCGTTTTCCTACATTTATTATTTTTTAATTTATTGGCAAAGTACAGATTAGCCAAGTGAAGACTAAAACAGAAAACGGTCTTTGTTGGTTCCCAATTTTTCGCGGTCTAGTAGTTAACATCCATAGTGAGGGAAGTGTATTTGCACTAACCAGCTAATCCACTTGTTTGCTTTCTTGAGTTATGGCCAATACAACATCTAAGCTTGAGCCTTTTGTTAATCCTTAACTCTCATCACGTAGATTCGCGTCTGCCGTTAAAAGAAAATAACCGTTGACCAACGGCAGGATTTCAAGGAGAATGTTTTGAGAAAAGTTTCCTTTGCCAAAACATAAACAAAGACAAACTTCCAACAGAAATAGCGCGCAAAATAGCTAGATATAGCATCCGGTCATAGTCTACACAATTACCAAAATGTATAGTAAGATCCTTACGTGGCGTCTCTTTCTACCGATTCCTCGATTGGTGTAGACAGAAAGCTAAAACTACATGAAACATCTGCTTAGGCAGATAAAGAATGAGGATCGCAGATGAATGATGTGTGGAGGTTCGAAGATATACAAAAATCTTTGGTGTAGAAAGATAATTTAAAGGTTTTTTTATCCGAATGAGGTATTGCAAAAGTTCTATTACACTCGTTATGATGCTTTCAACAAAAAACAACATTGCTAGTTTTTAATGCAGTTGAACAGGTTTTTTTGTTTTTTTAACATATAAATATGTGTGTAAATTGGCTATTTACAATGTGGCTGCCGTCATTAGCGAATATGCCCTCCAGACGAAACCTAAGAGCTGCGCACTCGTTGCGGGCGAGGTCTTCCACATTCTAGCCCACACGCAAGCGATGGAAAATTAACCTCGTCCACGTTGTTGTGGCAGACCTTGAAAGACTTTGACCCTCGACATGCTACCACACGCTGTATTCGAGGGGAGGAGAATGAGGTTAGGTGACTGTGGCAGCAAAAATTCCTTCCCCCAGAAGTTCATGTTCGACCCCAATCACTCTTGCACCATCTTTGCCCTTTGTGCCAAGGCACCGTCAGGCCACAGAGGTAATACGCCTTCTTCGTGGTCTTTCTCACCAAGGGCAGGACTTTCGAGGCTAAGATGTCCCTATAATTGGCCACGAACCACATTGGCTGCATCTTCTGCGCATTCAAAGCCACGTAACCTAGCATCTTCACGGAAGCCTAGATCTTGATCTTAGACACTTAGCGGACTTAGGAGCCATCTGTGGCCGCTACCACATTTATTTGCCATTTTTTATGTCTTAAATCGTGGTCGTTGGAAATGACAGCAGCTGCATTCAGCGTTTCGTTTTATGACTCCTTTTATCTGGAAACTACTTTGAACCACCGAGTAATCTTCTTATCAGCACTCTCTTTTGGTAAAGGGTTTGAATATTCCCTAGTGTTTGTTAAAAAGAAGACAACTAAAGAGGGCCTATTCGTAATCGTTTCAGCTGAAATCTAGGAACCATTGGGAGAGGCCAGATGCAAATGCCAATCCTGCCGTACTTTTGCCTCAAATGCAGGTCTTCTTTTCGGAAGTGGACAGAAATACTCTAACTTCACGTTTTTCGAGTCAAACTAGAAAATTTCCAAATTAATTTTTGTAGTTGGGATTCTACTAAAAATATTAGGTTAAATTTGGCGCCATTCTTAAATAAAAAGAATTAAATTAATTAGAACTGCTTTGTAATCCCGTCCCTTATCTAGGCCGTGCTAGCCACAGGGGCGTTTCATGACAGAGAATTCAGAGACTGTAACAAATCCTTCCTTTCGTGTGAGAGGGCCACAGATGCAAGGAAAAATGCATTTTCTAAATGTCTCTGAATTCCCACTTAACTTAAAATGTTTGGCTAATAAGAAAGGTGAACCATTTTATAAAAAGGAACAGCCCAGATGTACCAAGTGTTGCAAAAGTTCTTCTCGTAGTATAGTAAGGGCATAGTGATGGTGTTTGTACGTATAGGTTTTTTACGTACTTCAAAACTCCGTGTTTAAGTTTTCTCTCTAAGAGTGCTATATTAGATTATGATTATTATTCTCATGTTATTTTTTATCTTTGAGGGTTTCTAGTGCCGTGCTTAGCTTTTCTACGATTGAATTAAAAATGTTTCTAAGAAAACTAGACCTTTGATTTAAAATATGAAAAAAACATGAAATTTAACTAATAAACTACACAGTTTTAAATTAAACAAGTTTAAGTGAGGCTTACTAAATTACACAATTGGATATACTGTAATGGTTGAGCCAAAGCTCACTTCAATATTGAACGCAAATTGACCTTCAAGAAAACAGATAGTGGGATTAAATACTCTTCAAGATTCCCACGAGAATCGGGTTTGAGACTGACCTTGGCCTCAATTTTTCTTTCGCCTCAAGATTGTTGTTTCCAGGCCGGCAAGTGGACGTGCCGTTCGAGATGTGATCTAAAGGGAAATGCGTTAAAGCAGCAGAGGAATTCGGAGCGTGTGGCGGATGGAGTTAAACACGGGGCAGGGAAAGTTTGTTTCTTCCAATCTTCGGGTTACTCTGCGAATAATTCGCACTGACGAGTGATGAGCCAAAGAGTGAAATTCCTTTGACGATGGAGTGCTTGAGAGAGGTCACTTTGGAGTATTCCTCAATGGTGAGGACTATCTTTGGCATTATGGAAGACCCTAGGAGAGGGGCTTCTTTGACGAGAGATAGTCAAACTTGTTTCTCAAATAAAGTTAACTTAAAGTTCGGTGTGACTACCAGGAACTAGCTTAGGATGAGCTTCTTCTAAGTTCCTTTCGTGGGGTTGCCAGGCATTTGCCAAACTTTGTTTCTTGATGACTCTCACGATCTACCTGTGACAGGATTCTCAATTGGTGTGACCACCAGGAACTGGCTCAGGATGAGCTTCTTCTGTGTCCGTTTCGCTGGTTGTCGGGCCTCTAGCCAGACTTAGTTGCTTTGAAGACTCACACTATCTACCTCGTTCTTCCAAAGTTATTTGTTAATATACTTCGCCACCCCAAGGGTGGTAGGGGAACGAGGGGGGATGAGGACAGCGGCATTAAAACTCCTTCTTTAATGGTTTGTCTCATAGTGTCTTTCAGCTAGCACTAAAAGGGACTTTCTTGCTTTAGGCTTACGCTCCTCTAATTTCGCATATGAAGTGAAATTGAATATGAACTCTTAGGGGAAATCTTGCTGTTTTAACCAATGTAAGGCTCACCAGGGCCGACATGTGATGATTAGATCATTATTTGGTTTTGGGCGGCCTTTCTGGTTCTCCTTGAGGCAAGGGGAGAGAGAGGGGGGAGGTTAAATGATCGGGCTACGCCACCAAATATGCCAGGACGTTGTGGTTAAGAAACAGGGCCTGAGTTATAAGGGCGGGGTATCGATTCATCTACAGTCCTGTTACACTCGTTACGACAGTCTCAACAAAGAACAGAATAATTGTTTAGATGCAGTTAGAAACTTTTTTATTGTTTTAGCATACAACTATGTGTTAAATTGTAAATTAATAAATGTGGCTGCCCTCAGGGGAGACCTAAAGGCCGTGCACACGTGGCAGACGAAGTCCCTCATCAAGTTAGCCCACATCGTAACCACACGATGCAATTGACGGAGGACTGCAATTTGTCCATGTTGTTGTGGAGCACATTGCAGACCTTACCTTCTACATGCGCCCACACGTTGTAGTCGATGGGATTGAGGTCGAGTGACTACGGTGGCTAAAACCTGTTCGGCCAGAAGTTGAGGTTCGTCCCCAACTAATCTTGCACGGCATTGGGCCTGTGAACCGAGGCACAGTGATACTGAAAGACGTTGTCCGAATTCTTCGTGATCTTACTCACCCAAAATACGACCTTCATACCCAATAATGCCCTATAATCTGCTGCAATAAGCCTTAAGCGTCTGCCACCCACACCGATGGCATCCTTTTCGCCATTCGAAACTACGAGGCTGAGCATCGTTACGGGGCCCCTTTCCATGGTTACTAACACGTAAGGAACCTTAGAGACGTCCTGGCTGAAATTTCCCAAGGGTTCTTCTAATTTTTGATGGATGGATCGACCGAATTACCTTTGACTCCTCAAATCGTTCAAAAGGAGGCAATAGTGCTCACGACGTTGTTGACGCATATGATCGGTGCGCAGAGGCCTTTCCATTTACCTCACATTCAAGCAGCCCGCCTCCTTGAACGCGTTGGCCCCCGGGACCACCGAGATGTTCTCTTTTTTCGCAAACTTGGTCATTTTGAGCTTAGGAGCACTTTCCAAGGCCTTTCTCACAGCCAAGTTGTTGACAACTCGAGCTTCACGTGAAAGAAGTTAAATTTTGAGGTATTCTCTATTCTTGAGCCTCACCGCGACTCTGTAGACAGTCATCCGGCTAACTTTGAACAAATGGCGATGTCGGAACTGTTATGGCCCGCGCTTTAATCTCGAGACACCTGCACAAAATGGAAACATAAGTTCGAATGAGACATAGTGGAAAAATAGCTATTTTGATGGAATGTTTTCTCTTACACACATAAAGCTCTCAAAAGATCATAAAACCATGTGTAGCAAAACTTTGGAAAAAATTGCTATATGTTTACTTCACCCAAGAATCTGCATCAATGAACTCAAAAGTATATACAGCCTATAAATTATTAGTGATTATCTTCGGTTAATATGTCTTCATCTTTGGTAAAGAAACTCTGATTCTAAAATCAAAGCTGGGGTTTAATTTTTTTTGAGTATATATCAAAGATAATAGAGGGAAATATGTTTATACTCGTTATTCACATCAAGCTTTGTGTTTGCATTTCAAATACACCTTGAATTATATAGAGAAACGTGATTTAAAAAGAAACTCATAGTTTTTTAACAAAATATAGGCATCCTATTTGTTGGCCATTTAGAAAATAAGATTCTAATAAACCACTCTATAACTTCCTAGAAATCAAATTTCATAGAATCTTATTATTTCAAAAGATTTTGAATAGTTAACAAATATGAGATGCTCCTATTTTGACAAAGAGTTTGAACTTTCACAATGTCTATCAAACTTTACGAAAAAGGACAAACAACATTGATGTATTTCCGGCTCCACCTAAATTTCTGACTATATTACTGCTATTTTGAGATTTACTGACGAATCAATTGACTATAAGCTTTCGAATTTTTAAAAGAATTCGAAATTAGCCGAAGAAATACATTCCTGGCCTTTCAAAATATTATATAAGACGCAATCTATGGGCTAAAATAAGAGCATTTTGGCTAACCTTAATTTTGAATTCGACTCATTATTAATTACGAAAATTCTACTTCTAACCTCAAACCTCTGCTACAAAATAAAATATTAGGAGACGCGAAACGTCATAAGTATGACAACATCACATTGATACAAATAAGGGAACAAATGTGTAGTTGTACTATAAATGGATAACGTTTGATTGAGCACAATTAAAGTTCTGGTACAACTAAGCTTGTAATTTCCTTGAGGTTTTCCCCACATAAATTCTTTGCTATATTAATTAATCAACAAGTTATTTATAAGTGGCATAGCCCCTAACATTTTGCCTATAAAATCACTAAAACGTGGAACAACTTTGTCGAACAAGCAGGGGAAATTATGTAGGTTAATATATTTTAAAATAAACAAGACCAGTATTACTTAACTGCAAAAATAACTAAGTAGGAGCACGGAGTAATATTACATATAAAATCAGCTCTGAGTATATATACATCAGTGCTCCATCTCCAAATACCCCAATGATGAAAGATTTCACTTGTCATACTGCATGAGTCCAAATGTGTTTTCTGGCTTTCCTGTCATTATTAATTTCAAAACTAACAGACGCCGTGCTGTAGTAGAAAAGGAAGCGTACCTAATCGTTCCTTTCATTTAATTTGCTATTGTATTGTATGTATTAAGTTGTTTTTATCACATCCTACTTTTCATGGAGGTACATAAATTATTGCTATTTTTTTTATAATTGTTTAAAAATTATATTTAATATCTAAAAATCTGTACACTTAAAGCCAACCAATGGAATCTCGTCTCATTATTTAAGACTGAAAATAGAATCAGGAATAAAAACTTTCCTAAAGAAAGGGCGGCTTTTTCACAGTATTTCAAAGTTCTTGACTGAAATAACTTTAAATGATTTATAACTTTTATGAAAGATGTAAAATATTAAGTATCAAAGATTTTTCGTATATCTCCCATTTACTTGGATCTCAGAGTATATAGAAGTAAATTAAAATGATGAATATTTTAAAGTAGCTTGATTTTTTAGATTAAATTGTTACAAATATTTTGAAGAGATGAAAATGAAAGAAAAGGTTAGATAAAAAAAGCAAGTAGCTTCAATTTTATTGCATTTTTAACTATAATTATATAGAAATATATTAAAAGCAACGAAGTCAGAGAAAAGGAAATGAAATCGTTGATTAATGAATCAACTCCGTGGAAGTGGGGATATATTATTCACACAGAGGAATAAATATAAATGATTATATACATGATGTGCAACGAAAAAGCGAACCGAAATTTGAATGTTTAAAATCGAAAGGAAATTTGTCATTTAGGGATTGTGTAAATAATATTTCGTTGATTAAATATCTATTAAATAATGGTCCATTCTTCAATAGGTCTGCTTGAATAATGGTAAAGCTGCATTGATGATAGTGTAGCTCACTAAAATTACATTTGCGTAAGGTAAGGTAATTAATGTGAAACATTGTACTTAATAGTCGATTTTCTTAGTACTTTTATTATTTATTTTTCTAGGTAATGCTGATAAAATGTATATAAAGAATTAAAAACATTTACAATTAAAGAATTAAAAGCATTTACACAACTTCAACTAATTTTATCATTTAGAACAAAATATCGATGTACAAGACGGAGAGTAAGAACCGAAGAAATTATCGAAGATGGTTGATACACGTTTTTGAAAATCCAAATGTATTTCACACTAAGCATGGAATGTAAATATCAAATTCATCATTTAATTGTATTGTCAAACTTGAATTGAAATGGCACATTTAAAAGATGCACCTCGGGCATCAGATCGGCGAGACTGGTTATTTTCCTCCCCAGAAAGGATTGGCCGAAAGGCTTCTCCATTAGCTCGTTTTTTGTACAATGTTGTAATTCGTCACGAGGTAGCTTTATATCGATGGAAAATGGGATAACCATAATGTTTGACAGCGTTCACCACAAAACAACTGAATTGAATTCAAATTTAACCACCTTATTTGCAAATATGTGTCTCTGTAGTCCGTTGATATGGGGGTATAACATAACTTAAGTACTCTATTTTAACACCATTAATTCACAATTAATTCTAGGATTTTGCCGCAATATTTATAATAAATTTTAGAGACTTTAGGGGATTCTTTACCATGGTCCAGCGCATTGATAAATTGCGGTGAAAGAAAGATTAGCAGAAATATTTAACAATCTCATATTTTCAATGAATCAGTTATCTGAATGGACTCCAAGATAGAAGATTTAATCTTTTACGATTTCTTTTTTGCGTCAAATCTCACTAGGAGGTTGTACTCTGCCTTATTATTTATTTTTCTAGGTAATTATGAATAAAAAAGTTAAGGCTAAAAATCAACTTTCTCAAGGAAAGTCAAAATTTAATCAGGAATGACCAAAGTATATTATAAGTTTTTATTCAAATTGCATCAAAGAGTTCCCCTAGATTTTGAAAGGAACAAAATTGGGAAGTTCCGAAAAAATCAATTTGATTATATCGAATGTTTGGGGTTTCTTTCAAACAAAAAGATTTATATTTGGTTAAGTTTAGAAAATTTATTAAAGTTTAGGAATCGTTACTTTCGAAAGCCTTATCAAATTATTTCTAAAGGAGATTTTAATTATTTATCTTTATCAGGAGGAAATGGCTACAGGTCTAAAGATAAAAATAAAGGTAAATAAAATTATTAGAGCAAATTTAGATGGTAAAATAAAGAATAGTGAGGTTTGGTTTGGGGCATTTAAAAAGAATTACGATAAAAAATTCTGGGCATTATGCCTATAAAATAAGCATCAATGTAATAAAAATAGAAGAGTAAATTATTAGGAATATGTGCTGGAAACCTTTTCCATTTATAGACCAAAAGGCTCTTGTACTACATAACACTACCCTTTAAGCTCTATTTTTTTTTGAGGGATAGAATATTAATATATTTGCCAGAATATAATTATTATGTGCAGATTCACTAATTCTTTTTAAGAGAACACAATTTTTTAAATGGATATTTTTTTAAGTTCAATAAATATATCGCAAGGTTAGAAATTTGATCGTTGGGGACACCGATTCTTTTACTAATGGTCAGTTGTACGTTGCCTCTTCAAGTGTAAAATGCTACGATTCCTCAGCCATTTTACTCCATGAATCGAAGAATGCAGATGAGAAAGGTTTGAAGAAAATAAATTAAAATATTATTTTATACGAAGTAAAGACATGATAGTTAATCAAGTTTGAGAAAAAAATAACGATTACCATTATAAAAGAGAAAATCCAAAGGAAGTTATTCAATACGATATTGAAAATTCTCTACCTGGATAGGATAGGGGAAAAGAAGAAAGTAATAAATATATTTCACTAGAATTTGACACTATAGGAAAGGTAACTGCTCAATTCAATAAAAGTTATTTCTTGCTTTAGGCTATGACATAAACATGGATTTAAATAAAAAAGCAAGAATATATTATCAGGAAATATGTACTGGAAACCTTTTATTTTTTTGTCGACCAAAACCACGTTGTAGGAGCCAGATAGGTTGTATGCCACCGACTCTAGATCTGCTTGCAGAGCGCAAGCCTCTCCCGTAAGGAGGAGTGACGAAGCTGCTCCTTTTCTTATTTCTATTTAAAATTTATTAATTCCTTTGTCTTTCCAAACTTAATTTTGGTTAGATTCACTAACATCAATGCAGCTTCATCATCAATGATGCTCATTTGGTGTAAAATGCACCATTTATAAATAGGTATTTAATAAACAAAATCGCTTTTTAAAAATTAAAACAAAATAAATTCCAATTATATCATTGATCTCTGTGATTTTTGAGGTGTTAAATGATGTTTTTATGGAGGATTCCGAGTTTGAGACTACTATGGACGAAATAGGTAGAGAAGGCTTGGATTGATTTCAAATTAATTTTTCGTAAGGTTTTCAGAAAACAACGAATTTTCGAGTATGAAGCGATCGTCATCGATCTTTGGAAAGCGTTAATAAACTAGGATCTCGTATCTTCATATGACTGCA
Organism: Ceratothoa steindachneri; assembly: GCA_963969495.1. Lineage (NCBI taxonomy): Eukaryota > Metazoa > Arthropoda > Malacostraca > Isopoda > Cymothoidae > Ceratothoa > Ceratothoa steindachneri. The sequence continues at coordinate 149,753,227 of OZ018317.1, read as the reverse complement.
TTTTTGAGCTCTCAATTGGATTATTCTTTTAAAAATTAGGGGTATTAAAGTGAAGAACCAAGGGAAAAGGTTTCATAAGGTGATTCTTACAATGGAGGAGAGGTATCAAGGCCCCTGGGACATTAACATAATAAAAAACTACTGTTGTTGTTTAAAATAGGATGAAGCTGGAACTACACACAAAGAAAACCACGTAAGTCGTATCTTCTTTCTAATTAATAATATAGTGTAGTTTTTCCACTATAAAATGTTCTACTGAATTTTTTGTTTTAATTCCTTTCAGTTTAATTTTTTATCTTCTGCTCTAGTTTTATGTCTTTGTATCTTCAATAGAAATGAAAATTGACCTCAGAGATAAAATCTTTATCATTTTCGTATTAAGCGCGATCAATTTCTAAAGAATCAGTCGTAAAGTCAGACAGCCAAAAAATCTTCGAAACGCAGCCTACTGTAATTTAATAGCATTTAGCTGACAATTCCACTTGAGAGAGTATGGTGAATCGATTGTGGATGGAGGTGAGTTTAGGGCCTAAATAGAAAATCCGAGGAAATCGGTCGAAAGTTTTCTAAAGACTAATACCCTTTTATTGTAGGGAACGAAAATGTTGACTAAATAATAATGAAAGACTATCAAAATTATTTCAGCAGATCCTTAATAAAAAAAAAATACGGAAGGTTAACCAAAGGACTCCTGAGATATGGTTCTGATTATGCCCCTAGAGGCGTACTGTTCACGCTGATCGATCGAGAAAAGGCAAAGCGTGAAAATTTTTAATTCGACTTCCATTACTAGTTGCTCTGCTCCTCGCCTCATCCTTCCGATGTACAATAAAATTTAAACGTAACTATGTCGCTTTTATACAGAACAAAACAAAAGAGGAAGGAAAAAAAAATCTAAATACACTTTCTTAATTCTTGAAGACAGCAGTTCTGGTTTAGATAAACTACGTGAAACTGTGTGTGAGGGTATAAGAGACTTAAATAGGTTTTAAGAGTAAAGGTTCCAAAGGATAGATTAAGATGGGAAGGGTATCAAATAGAGTTTTCTTGGCCCTTTAATAAATGAGGTAATTAAACCAAAATCCCTCTTACGAGACATACAACCTCTGATCTATCCATTACTAACACTGAGTGAGATGTCCTTACATATCCTCAATTTATGAATTGGCCATCAATTAGCGGTAGTATTAAATGTTTTACTAGACTATAAATAAAATGCGCCTCTCATATTTTTCAGCCAATTCCTTTGTGACATAGTCTGGAAATCCAAGCAGACTCGTTTAACACGAAGTTTTAAACCAAGAATTTAAACCGATAATGTGTATCAGAATCCCTTCTAAGTATTCTGAAATCATTTTGTAACAATCTTTTCAATTGATTCACATAAACTAGAAGATAATCTCATTATTATATAAATATCTGGATCCATTTTCGTTTTTAAATGTCGGAACTCCATTCTCATATGTTAGCGACCAACACTCTCACTCTACTACTGCAATGTTCTAAGTCTGTCCTCCTGTTTAAGTTTTGAATCTAACTCGTAGGGCCTAAGGAAAGCGATATTCGGGTACATTTTATTCAAAACAAGATTTCCCAAGATACTAGGAAACGAGATATGAGAAAAAGTATTTTATTATTTTTCAATATAACTACCCTCGACTTCAATGCACTTGCGCCACTTGTCCCTGAGGCTTCGAATTCCAGACAACTAGAAATCTGCTGACTGCTCTTCAATCCACTCCTGGACGGCGAGCTAGAGATCTTCATCTTCCCCAAACCGGCTTCCACGCAGTGCAGCCTTGACCTGGCGAAATAAAAAGTAGTCGCTAGGGGCCAGATCTGGACTGCATGGGAGATGGTTGAGCTCCTCGAATCCGAACTCGCGCAGGGCAGGTTGTGCAACTCTGGCCTTGTGGACTTTGACGACGTTGAAGTTGATTATAGGGCGTCAGGTTTCTAGGGACCCAACGGGCAGAGACCTTGGTCATGGCCAAATTGTCGTTGATGATTTAATATTCCAAGTTCTCGCTCGATTTCTTCAACCTTTCCCTGTCTCCACATGGGCCACATTGTTCTCGTTGGTCACGTGTGGCGGGCGTCCTGGACGGGGGTCATCTTTAAGGGACTCACGCCCATGGCAAATCTCCTTATTCCAGCGAGCAATGGTTGCATAGGAAGGGTCGGTGTCGGTGTACACTGCAACCATGCGTTCATGGATTTCTTTTGCATTCTTGCCTTCCTTGGTCAAAAATTTGATCACTGCGCGGTGCTCAACCTCCTGCATTGTTGTAAAATTTGTGACTGACGATGTGCGATCAGCTACTGCTTCTTAAAGAGACGAGGCGCGAGCTTGCGGCTGCAGGTCCTGACTTGTCATAAATTGTCATAACACCTCCACAAACATTCATTCCCCTTCCTCTGTTTGCCATACCAATTCGCAAAACTTATTGACCTCCCCTCGTGTATATATATATATATATATATATATATATATATATATATATATATATATATATATATATATATATATATATATATATATATATATATATATATATTTATATATATATATATATAAATATATATATATATATATATATATATATATATATATATATATATATATATATATATAAATATATATATACAATGAAAAGTCTAGCTTCTTCCCAAATGAATTGTTTTGCATCATATTTTCTCTTATCACCTGGTTATAATTTATTAAGGGCGTGTTTCAGGAAGTTTTATGACACTATTACACACTTTAGCGTTTATTCTAATTTAGTTGGGAATTTAATATGAATAAGCAATAGAAATGTGCAAACTATTTTTTCAAGTGCTTTTATAGACCTGGCCGTCATACTTAACTATTTGATTATTAATAAAATGTATTAAGTGTAAAAGAACAATGTGGCTTTTCTTATATCTATAAAAGCAACTGTTGCTCCGTGTTTTATACCATACTTCAGGAATGCGTATCCTTCTGGCCCCAACGCCTCCAGATCTGTTCCCTCCCAGCTCCATTTCCTTCAGATTTCAACTCATTCCAACTCTACACGCTTCTTTACTGATCTCACTTTAAAAACCTTCTGCTATAGACGGCTTCTTTGGTGTCGCTTCCCACTCTTCTTTATTATTTTCCTTCAGGACTCGTTTCAAATTATGAACAGTATTGATATAATTATCGTAGGAACAAAATATCATCGCTCATGACTCTTTCTTGATGGTGATGAGCAGCATAAGCAAACCTACCACTAAAACAAAGAGGAGAGTCCATACCACATAATTTCTGTGCTGCGTGAATTTCTTCCTGTATGAGCGGTAATGCCCTAAATAATTGTGAGTATGGAGTTATATTCGTGCCATGAAACTTGTGTTTTTTTCATTGCCTTGTAGGCTACCATACAAAATTGTTAATAAAGTCCCAAATTCTTAAGGATTAAACTCCATAAATTCATATCGCTAATAGAGCGTATAGTTAAGTATATAAGTACTCGGAGACTCAAAATATGACCTTTTCCTGGTATTTTTCTGTCTTGTTTTTTTTGTTTTTTCCATTGGTTTGTACTGTGTGATGGGCGTTCCTTTCGTATCTTTGTACCCTATATAAGGTTCTTCTCCATTTTAAAGCTATTCCTTGAAAATGAACTTGTAAATATTGTTTGAAAGTGCTTGTAATCATCTTTTCATTTTCCTGTAGGTTAATTCACACATTATTGATTTCCTCACGTGCCACCTTGTGAGTTATTCATTATATATATATATATATATATATATATATATATATATATATATATATATATATATATATATATATATATATATATATATATTTATATATATATATATATATATATATATATATATATATATATATATATATATATATATTTATATATATATATATTTATATATATATATATATATATATATATATATATATATATATATATATATATATATATATATATAGACATGTGTATGTGTGATATCTAAAGCAAAATCCATTACATTTAGCAAATAGATGAGCATTCATTTTTTATCGTCGAAAGTGATCGATGATTAGTACTCTCCTATTTCTGTCCACGGTTCAATCAAATGAAAATGAATTGAGGGCAGCATTTCCTCATCCCTGGGCTAAGTGCTCCTAATGGATTCGAAGGAGCATAAAGGGACGCGTCAATTAAATGTCCAAAGAGAGAAATAGTCTACTATCGTAAAATTTAATAGAAAAACACACACACGAACGCAGCTAAAGTATCGAACTGTTCCTTTACCTATATTCCACTGTATCTGATACTTATGCATGAGAGCACAATTCCTTCTCTTTAGTACTTAGATCACTTTCACCATCTTGTATTTCCTTTAACTTAAAAGCCATTAAATAATATATTTTCATATTTTGACATATTTTTTAAGTTCTTTTTTCATTTTCTAAACCTTTTAATTTTGTCCTAGATAAAAATGTGCTCACAACGCCCTGATCTTTCGTTACTTAACGTAACATCTTCAGAGTGTGTATAGAGTGCGGTGTGTGATTTGTCTCCTAACTTCAATATAAAAAATAAGTGTTCATTTATTTACGCAACTTGCGTGACGTTATAGACTTGAGGGATTGCTGTCGTATTCATTTTATTCAATGAATTCGCCTTCGCCTGTAATCACGGCCTGCAGGTGGCGTTGAGACCTCCTGCAAGCCTTCTCGACGGCCCTATAGTTTAACTGTTGAAAACTGTGGTAATCCTGGACCTACGCTACACCTGAGTGGTGTAATGACACTTGATGGCATCTCTCTAAACCACGTATCTCGCATAATAGTTTTGTAGGTTGCAGTCGGGAGAGAGTTGGTAGTTCAGATGTTGAGAGTGATGTGGTCAATTTTCTGACAACCGAGACTTGGTGACATAGTTGCTAGTTATGGTGAAGACTCTTGATGGCGCATGTCTGATCTTCCATCGACCACCTCTAGGATCCGAGTGTAACACCAACTTATTCATGCACTTGATGTGGCTCTCCATTTTGAGTCTAAGGCCATCCAGGAGGATAAATGGGAGTAAAAGTGATCCTCGTGGTTTCACACCCACCACACCCTGATAATCACACCCTTACTCCTCCAACTCTCTCCTGATCTTCTGCTCCTGAGATCTTCGCATCTAAGCTCCCGTCGTTGATGCTAAATTTGCCGTTCTGATTAAAGTCAACCATAGCATTGCTTCTTCCACATACGATGCAACTAATTCTACTATGATAGGAAAAAGAGATAACCGAATTCAGGTAACATTCTTCCACGCAATTCAAAGTTTCCGAAGGCGACCAAATTATTATGTAGTTTACCTATTCAATATATAGAAGACATTGGGCAGTACAAATATTATGAGTAGCTAAGGACTATTAAAGAGGTCAACGGTCTAGGGACAAATAACTATTTCCTAGGTTAAGATATGATCAAAGGATTAAATTAATTAGAATGGGGATATTAAGAAGCATCATAAATACGAGGGAATTATTAAAAGACAATTTTATAGCCTAAAAAGGAATAGGATATCTGAGGATTTTAAATTTAATAGCTAAATGGGTTAAAGGCAGGAAGAAGAGAGGAGTACTAAATGGAGTAAAGTCACAGTTGAGGGAAAGATCAGTGGACAATTTTATTGCTCATTATGACCTAATTATTATTTCTAGTTATTATTAAGATCGTAGGGGGACACTTAAATTTGCCTTAAACACAAATCTTCAACTATTATAGTTTTACACGGGGAAGATAGCTTCCATTCTTAAAAATGCAAAGGTATTGTTATGGTCGTTGTTAAAGGGAAATTTGATCACAAATGGGTAGTCATTGGTTGATCTCAGAGGCTTTTTTTTTTTAATTTTGATAGTCCATCTGTCAACTGCCTACTAGGGAATTAGTCGTTGTACTAATGATAAAGCCTATTAGGAGGATAAATTGATAAACAAATTAAAAATATGTAAATAACAAATAGCAAAGATAAAAAGAAAGACAAAAGCTAAGCGCAGATTAAAAAAAATAACAGATGCAAAAGAAAAGAAAGCAAGAAGACGACACGAAGTAAGCGCGCTCCAGCGTCGAGGGTAGGCCCGCTTCACCCTGGCGTTGGAACATGGTTAATAGTTCGCAGGTCGTGCTCCATTAAATGGCGGTGCGTCACGCGATTTTGTCCAATTCGCAGATGAGAGAAAGCAGCCTGAAGCCATCACGTCATTAGGGGGTAGATCAATGGGAATAGTCGCGGCGCAATGTCTCGTAACTTTAAGTTCCCCTCTATGCTGGTCTGGTCCCGGAATCCTCGTGGATTCTTTGACGCCCTCATCAGCGTGCTCATTCCCCGCAATTTCTACATGTCCAGGAACCCAGCAGAAGATAATCGGGGCATCCGCATGCTTGCAAAAACAGTGGCGTCACGGATTTCACAAACCAAAGAGATGCGGATATACCAATGCTCCGAAAGCATTCAGCGCGCTTTTCGAGTCGCTATAAATGAATATCCGCTCTCCAAACAGGGCACGTCACGCTATCTCCCCTACTGAGCGGTGTATTGAAACCAGCTCGGCCGTAAAAACACGCAGCACCTGGAAAATTCACGCTGACTTCAAACAGAGGGGACAGGATATGGAAACCACATCCACTGCTGGGACATGGAGCCATCTGTATAGACTGGCACGGTTCCAGCGTGAAACGAAGTGTGCTTCAAAACGGCCAAACGCAATACTAGTGGCGCTGTAAATGCTTTAGGAGTAGAAGCGTGGTGATAATTGTCAAAGGTGGTACGCTCCAGGGTGGCGTCCTAGGCAGAACAAGGGTGGCCACTGGGGCCCGAGAGCTATACCGACCTCTCTAAGGTGTTTACTAGCTCTAAGCCCAAAGTCTTGTGGTATGAATGGCGTCTCTTGGCGGCATACGTATTATCTAAATAAACTGCGGATGCAGTGAGAGCTGTTGGTGACTGAGGGAGGCGCCGCGCTCACACGTACAGGCGAATAATTCACTGTGCATGGCGCAAAACGAGGGGCATCTCCAAAGAATCAAACAGTAGGCTCTCAATAGGGAAAGGGGAAGCAACCGGTCGCTAGGCGGATGCCGATGTGTTGGATCGAGTCTCCCTTCCGCAATACACGCTCGGCTGTGGATGCATAAAACTCGCATTTGTAGTCGAGCCTCAAACAAACAGAGGATCAATAAAAAGTAAGGCAGTAGCCCTATCACTGCCCCAGGTACTGAACTTCACCGGACGAAGAATATCCATGGTGTGGGGATAAGAGACTCTAAGGTTGCGAATATGAGGCTCCCAGGTGTGGCCTCGGTCAAATACAAGACCAAGGAAAGGTGCGATTCCACCACTTCCAGGCAAATTCCATTTAACAAATGGTCTGGTTTAGGGTGGAGCCGTGGATGGTGGCATAAAAGCTTCACCTTACTCTTGGCCGAAGGAAAAGCGAAGCCTGTGCGCTTCGGCATAGCGAAAGGTTATGCACTAGAGTTGGCATTTCTGCCGCACCAAAAAAGATCGGAAGGTCTTACGTGTAGAGCGTAGCGAGACCATCTTCGGTAGCTCCGAGTTGATACCGTTGATGCTCAGGGCAAAGAGTTTGACACTGAGAACACTTCCCTGCAGGATACCCTCTTTTTACACCATTGGGCCGGAGAGGGCTTCCCCCATCCATGCGGGGAATCGATGATCTAGCAAAAATTCAAGGAGGAAATAGGACGACTACTACATTTTCATTCCCACCTAAAACATTTTAAACATTTTTATGCGGAATGTTGTGACTGGAAATGTTTACAAGTAATTTTAGAATTTTAAAAATGAAAATGTTCTTGGGATCATTAGTATCGAATAACGTATTTTGAATAAAATATACGAAAGAAAGTAGTTGGAACACTCTAAAATCAAAAATCTTGGCAACCTTTTTCATATATTTATGGAAATAATTCCCTGATTACTTTAATTAATTATAAATTTGGTTATATATATGGACATCTCTATTATTTCTTTAGATGGAATTGGCCAGGCAAGCGGTGTGTAGGTGATGGTTGATGAGCAGGAGGGGAAAGGCTAAATGAGAGCCTGCCTTTGTCAAGTTGTACTGAGAGTAGATAGAGTGTGAAATGGTTGGGTTGCAGGTAGTTAATGGGAGGAGAAGATTGGGAATGAGGCGCTGTGTGCTTGGAAGACAATAAAATAGAGCTAGACTTAGAAGAGGGGTCTTAGTGGCTCTGCTTACGGCCTTCTGCCCAGAGATGAACTCTGACTAGATAAGATGCTAGATCACATACCAACCGACATATGGAATGTCAAGTGCACTTCAGGCCTCAATAGGGGCAGAGGGCTCTCACTCTATTATAACTTTCACCAGTCGACATAAACTTTAAATCAAGACAAATTATCGTTGTATATAATATTGATATTTTTTTATGCTACTCTTAAAGGAAATTCATTTACGGGTCATTTTGTGATTAAAAAACCTCCACTTGAGTTCTCCGAGTGACAATTCTTTTCAGAACTGCGATGATATTAGAATTTTTGTTAAAGAACATTGCATAAGTTTCTAAAAAAATTGCTTTTTTAAGGAAAAAATCTGAAAATAACAAAGTTGCCTTTTGGGAGAAGAAAATTCTGAAAATAAGGATTTGTTACGATATTTGAATCCAGGCATTGGGGGTAAGGTGCAGCATATGCAGCCATGCTGTAGCTGACATGTATAGGAAAGCGTGCCATCCTTGCCTGAATGACTGCATAGGCTCTGTAAGTCTATATATTACACAAATGTTCATTTTCTCTATTATCTTGTAGTCCAATATTATCTCTGAAGCCTGCTATAATTATTAAGCATAAATTATAAATTAAAAATGGATTTTAATATAATATGCTCCAAATATTCAATTAATAGTTTATTAATTATCATTTCTTTAATTGATTTCTCTACTGGTTCCTTTTGTTTACCTAATACTTCCTAAAACCTTTTAGCAATTTTACTGGTTACCCCTCTTTTCTTATTTACTTGCAAAAATGACGAAAATCCTCTTGCCACAATGAGATAAGTCAGTGTTGCTTAGCCAATCCATCCTTTGGAAACAATTTCTGTTCACCAATCTAACCTAAACCAAGTTTTATTCAAGTCCTGACCATTGGTACTATATAGTACCCTCAAACCAAAAGAAACTATTTATCTTGTTTCCAAATAACTTATTCAAGAAAAAGGAAGGATGAATCTTATTTATGGATTAGTAACGAAAATATACGAGAAAATTGGCACATAATCCCAGAGTAAATGAAACAAATTGCAATTATTTAATATATCGGAAAAGAGGGCGACGGCGAAATGTATCAATTGTATCCTAATCTTCGAAGCTGATTTTCATGTAGAGTAGGAATAAAGGAAATTACGGCCAGGAGACTGAGAGAACACAAATGCATCACCATTATGAAACGAAGAATGTTGACAGAAATGAAGCAGAAAACAATATTTACAGAGCGCCAGGGACCAGAGGCCTTCAGCCTGGATTGAATGAAATTGCTCTGAGTATAAACAAAAATAAAAGGGGAACAAGTGCCATTTGAATGTGTAATAGAAGAGGGAACTAATTGAACATAGAAGTTAGAGTAAAGAAGGGATGCTACTGTTGTTTAGCCTAGCATTCCTTAGAGAGAGGGTCAGCACTATCTATTTTTTTCCGGATTGGTGAAAAGAATGATGCTAAGTAGGTGAAGAGGTTTGTAGAGGCTGAGCTTTTGTACATTAAGAATCTACTTATTTTACATGTGGAACCAGATCAGAGAATAGAAAGAGAACTGAGTAAATTGGAGCAAAAGTTAACTAAGTAACTTCGCTAGTCATTTCATTACCAGGTACCAAGAAAAAACTATCAAGCTTATCGGACAATACAAGATGCTCCTGCAAGAGAAGATGTTTATTGTATGTTTAAATGTAATGAAGAGAGTAATGAAAGAAAATAAATTGCAGTCTTTTAATTCATGAATTAGTCAAATTTAGTTAAAAGGTGTAGGTAAAAGATTATGAAGTTTCCTGGATAAGCAATATTTCTACCTCCTTGAACATGGAAAAGGGAAAAGAGCGAGCGCCAAGGCAGTCTCCGTTACTTTGGCAGCAGATAAGTTGTAGAGGGAAGGAGAAACTTTTGTGAAGATGGCTAGGTTGTGAAGATGGCTAGAGTTTTTTGATGCATAGCTAACGAACACTGAACAGAGAACAAGAGCCGATTGGGAAAACATACCAATCAGTAAAAGCTTACGGTAGAAGATTCTCTATTTGGCCATTAAAAACCAACAACGGTATCTCCGTAGCCCCTATTCCAAACGTTTAAATATGGCACTGCCATTATGGTTGCTTACAAAATGGCAAGTAGATTTTTATTATAATAAATCAAGCAGGATCACAAAATTCAAGTCTTTCATTATTAATGTACTAAACATAACCACTTGTAGTTAATGTTCCTCAGGCTGTCTCGCCCAGTAGCTTAAATAGCGCATATTATATTGTATTGTTATGTGTTAAGTCTTCCATATTGTGTTTGCCAGTGATGCGTTTTTTATTTTGGATAGGCATCACGATAGTCACATCTAACCGCTTCTGCTAGCTAAAATGGTCTGTGTGATGTCCACCTTGCAGGCTGGCGAGAACGACTCTATTTATAAGAAGGAAGGGTTCAGAGGAGTGGTTGTTTCGAGACCATGCCGGCAACAGTGTTCGGAGTGTTACTGATTAGAGCGTCGGTTGAAATGGGTGAGGATATGGTTCTAAAAGCTGATTTGTAGGTATGTGATGCCGGAAAGTTTCGAGCTATATCTAGAGTAGTTTATATCTGATGATAATTTAGTGTTGATGTGTAGGAGTGCGGCTAGTATTTATGTCTCTTAAGACAGGCTGAACCTTGAATTTGATGTAGAAGATACAGGCAGAGGGTGCATAGTCGATTACGAGAGTATGAATGTTTAAATACCGTGGTCTTGGATAACCTGTTCTTTGTAAAACTTTAATGAAAACTGTGGAAGAATAAGGAGAGAGAAAAGGAAATCCCCCCACCCCTGACTTCTCAAGATCGCCGCTGACTGCTTTAAATTCGTCTGCCTTATATATGGCGAAAATTAGAACAATGTAAAGGCTATAAAGGGGATATCGCCACTTCGCCTTATGGAACCTTATCGCGACCCAAGGCAATTAAGGAAATCTGTTGGTGACAAATCTCTCTCCCCGTCTAGATAATTTCGGAGTATATATTCAACACTTCAGAGTTCACATGCAGATTGTGTCTTAAGCCGCCGTCCAGTATGTTAGCCATAACACATTTGTTAGTCAAGAGGGAATCGACTACATTCTCGCCCAGAGAAGAATTTAGTGATTGTTGAATAGCTAATGAAGAGCTAGTAGTCACTCAGTGTAGTTCGTGGAGATAGTTAAACGCGTTTCAACCCTCTAACCAAGTCTTCGGATTTTAAGGATCGGAAAAGCCATCCCTGAAGCACCCTCCGTTTTCCTCTTAAAGATAAGAGGCCCCCAATCTCAGTTTCCCGAAGTTGGATTAAGCGTTTCGTGAGATGGTCGAACTTACCTACCTTGTCATACTCGCCGCACATCAAGGTAAAAGAAATTTAACCCCCGCTTCGTTAAGCTCCTCCCACCTTTACCACGTCGAACCTCAAGGGTTTGCTTTGCTCTAGAAATTGCATAATTCTAAAATCATTACTTAATTATTTAGCACTCGATTCAAACTTAATTGATAGTGTTAATCATCTTAGAAGTGAACTGTCAATATTTAATTGAATTGCCATTTAACATGCCCTATATGTATATGTTATCGTTAGTCCTATTAAAGTATATTTTTGTAGCCGTGTTTGAATAATCCTTGGCCTAGAAACTGTGTATTTAAAGCACTCTTTGAACCATCCCCAGTTGGAGCCTTAATTAATGTCGGCCAGTGTGCGTGTAACGCGAAAACCTGGTCCTCCCACGACATAATCCATTCATACATTGTCATCATTTAACCAAGGGATGCTTACTACCTATGGGTCATTTAATTTAGCCATTCTTACTGCATATGCTTCATTTTGACTCCTTGTTTTAGGTCGCATTTTCTTGCACCAGGTGGACAGTTACCTCCACCCGACGTTGGTGCGTGCTTCTTTCTTTTTCATGCGTTTTATTTTGTCTTTGTTCGCTTGGTTCTTTGCCTTTATTTTGTTTGGCTTTGTTTTTGTATTTTTTAATTTTGTGTATGCATGTATTTTTATTTGTTCGTTAATCTACCCTTGCTTTTGGATGTAGCGTAATAGGGCGATTTTGAGATAGTAGGCAGTCGCGAGTTAAGCTCTTTAAAAAGCGACATATTAATCTGCATATTTACTAAATTTAGCTAGGAATTGGATGGGCGTTGGCTTAATGAAGTCAATAATGAGAACGAATAAGGAGAATGACTGGATGACTCAAGTTTTCTCATCAGTACATTGAGGCTAAAACTATAGCAAATAGACTGTTTTCTTCTTCAAGAGAAATGTTATTTATAAAAGTAAAGCGGTTAGTTATCCTTAAACTATATAACTCGTCTCTCAGGCAACATTTAGAGTACTGTAGACATGATATCAACCTACTAGAATCAATGCAAAGGAGGATGCCTAAAGTGGATACCTTCCTTGAAGCATCTTGAATATTTAGATAGGTTGAGGTTACTAAATATGTTCTGATTTGAAAGGTAAGTGAGATAAGTTAGCTTTCACCAACTTATTTGAGTTGGAAGGTAGCAATAGGACGATGGGCCACTACTTGAAAATTAAAGAAACAGGTGCAGGCTGGAGGTGTTGTAGTATCTTTTCACCATAAGAGTGGTAGAAATCTGGAATGGTTTACCACAGGAGATAATAAGCAGTCCAAATTTAAATGTTTTCAAGTGCAGGTTAGATGAGTATATGGGCAGGGTAGATTATTATCATGGGTTTAATTTGTATTGAGACAAATTACATATTTTAATATCAATTTGTGTATATATTATACTATTAATACATGCATTGCATGATTTTTTGACAAACTATGATTGATGCTTTTCGCATCTATTGAATTATGTTATATTATATTTAATACACTTAGTCATGCCTAATTCCTATGCCTCTTTTGAGTTAGCCAAGCCTACTCTTTAAGTCTTATTTAAGATAGCCAGGCCTAATGCTGAGCCAACTTTTATGCTAGCCATGCATACTAATTACGCTTAATATAGCACTGGTAAACAAGCTAAATGCTTCCGAGACCACAGTAGCAATTTCCAACTAATTTTAGGTAGCTGATAATGAATATCATAGTCAAAATTGTTTGTTAGATCTACTTTTCAAGATATACCTATGTGATAGAACGAGTTAATTTCAACTCCTATCCCATATTATTAAAAACCACGATGCTGCCCACGTGCATCTTCGATTCGAGGCTTGGAATCTTATCTCAGCTACCGGATGCCAATGTTTAAACAAGGAGGTTATCGTCCCCCCGTTCACCCCCATACGCCGACCTCGCCAGATCGAGTTAGGCTTATGAACAGATAAGGCATTTTTCTCCGGCCCGGCTGTGCGTTCCCTCCAAGATTTCACCCCATTTTCCCCCACGCCAAGGAGATGTCCTGGCTATTTATATGAAAACTTTACCACTAAGATCAGATTGGAGATCCAGATTTTCGTCGCGAAACATCACCACGACCCTCTCTCCCTTTGTGCGCCAAGGGACCTCGACCTCGAGATTCACCATCACTTGTCCAGAAGGAGGACAATATTCCTTGAGTGCCAAAGGTTCGAGCCTTTCCGACTTCAAGTCCCCAAGGCTTCCCCCCCTGTTGTTCAAAGGAGAACAGCATTAGAACAGCCATTGTTCGTTTTGAGCCCTTCGCCAAGAAACGGTTCTCATCCCCCCCTGTTGTTCAAGGAGAACAGCATTAGAACAGCCATTGTTCGTTTTGAGCCCTTCGCCAAGAAACGGTTCTCCCCCCCCCTGTTGTTCAAGGAGAACAACATTAGAACAGCCATTGTTCTTGAGCCCGTAGACAAGAGACGGTTCTCATCCCCCCCTTTGTTCAGAAGAGAACAACCTAGAACAGCCATTGTTCGTTTTGAGCCCTTCGCCAAGAAACGGTTCTCACCCCCCCTGTTGTTCAAGGAGAACAACATTAGAACAGCCATTTTTCTTGAGCCCGTAGACAAGAGACGGTTCTCACCCCCCCCCCTTTGTTCAGAAGAGAACAAAGTAGAACAGCCATTGTTCTTCAAGCCGTTCGTCGAGTAACGGTTCTCCTTTCCAAGATGCCTCGTCGGGATCCTTTTATCCCCCCCCCTTGGGCTGGAACTCGCCAGCGGACCGAATATTCCTTCAAGTACCTTCCACTGCACCCTAATGAAAAGTTACGTAAGCCAAACGTCACCTTTTGAGTATTGATCCCTTTTTGCCAATTCTATCCTGTGCTTTAAATTGTTTATCGAACCATCCCATCTCTTTAACTCTATATTTGTTTTACCTTTTTTTAATCCTTTAAATCCTCGGATTAGCCCGAGTCTCCACGACCCTTTCCATTCTGTTTATGTCAATATTTTCCGTTTTTGTGTATTGTTTATAGTTATTATTAATAAAACTCTATTTTATTAATGATAGCAATATTATTATCCTTGAGCTCAGTTCCACTTCTTAAGCATATCGAAGATATATAATATCGGCCGCCAGACAGTAACGCACTCTAAAGATAATTAAGGAAGTTCCCTCAACGAATAGTGTAATATATGGTATCGTCGGGAGTCATTCTACGACAACCTACGTGTCACAAAAAGTTCCAACAGGCTTGTGGCACTGTGTTTCTTACCACACTCACAGTCTCACTGCCTTCCAGTATTGTTCCAGCAGTCATAGAAGGCTGTTGTGCTGAGCAAGTTTACATTTTGGGGTGAAAGGTAGGTAATTTTCCTAGTAAAACACTTTTTAAACTGATAATAAATATTCATTGAGCAAGCTATTGATATGCATGAGGCATTTCATATTAATTTTATTTTCATACTGAATGACATAAATACTTTTGCTAAGCTGTCATGCTCTGTATTATTATAATAAATTAATAAAGAACTTTTCTTTTAATCTTCTACTTGTTTGTTGTTTTCTTCTTTAAGATACCACTTACTTTTGGGAATAAGCCAAAGAACTTCTGCTACCTTTGCATCACAAAAGCGCCGATAACTGCTATGGTTAGAAAGGCATATATCCTATTTTCTAGATGTAAGATTAGTGGCAAGGATAAGAATTGGGCTCCTCACATATGCTGCAACACTTTTGCTACTAACCTTCGCCAATGGTTGAGCAGGAAGAGGAAAGGAATGCCTTTTGATGTGCCAATGACGTGGCGGGAGCTAACAGATCATAGCAAAAATTATTATTTCTACCTGGTACCTAAGGTACAAAAGAGCTTTGTCAAAGAAGAAAAATGAGTTCATTGAATATTAAAAAATTCAATTATTTATTCGCTTTGTTCCAGGGTGATAATGATTACCTGTTCCTGATGCACCTACTTTGGTATCCTTCGAGTCAGATGAGTAAAAGTTGAGAAGGAAGCTGAAAAGGATGAGAGTGCTGGATTACAGAGTGACACAAATTTTGATGAATCACACGCCTTTAGGCTACATCTCATAACAGACGGGAAACTTTATAACCTTGATTTGGATCTGCAACTCCCCAAGAATAAGGCAGAGCTACTAGGCTCTCGTCTTTAATAGTGAAATCTCCTAAAATCTCTTCAAAATTTCGTTACCGTCATCAGCAGTTCAACGATTTCTAAGTAATGGAAGGTGATTTAGTGGCCTGTAACAATTCTACTGTTATGACGGAAGCACTTGGCATCTAATACGACCTTAGACACTAAAAGCTGTTCATTGATTCATCAAAACTGAGTCTGAAAGGTATCTTGCTGCACAACGGCAATAGAGACACATTAGTTTCTGTGGGCTATGCACCACATAGAAAATAAACTTATGAGAATATAAAGCATATTTTGCAATGCATAAATATGATGAACATCGATGGCAGCTTTCTAGTGATTTAAAGGTTGTTGCTCTTTTGATGGGCTTGCTGGGCGTATCTACCAACTACAGCTGCTTTCTGCGTGCATAGGAGAACTGTTAGGGAGGTTCCTACCAAATTTGGCCTGGGATGAAAAATATTAAACATCCTCCTCCCATTGAAATAAAGGAAATTTTGCTATTACCACTACACATAAAACTGGGGCTCATGAAAAGCTTTGGTAAAGTTATGGACAAATCTAGTTAGGGATTCAAGTATTGAGCATCAAAATTCCCCTCACTGATCCATGCTAAGATAAAAAAGGGAGTTTTCATTGGTCCTCAGATTGAAGAGCTTCTTTAAGATGTTGACTTTGAATCAGTCCTTCATGGGGAGGAGAAAGCTGCTCGGGAAGCATTTAAGTTAGTAGCGAACGGATTTCTCGGAAACAAAAGGTAAGTAAACTATGGAGAATTGGTAAAAACCTCATCAAGGTTCACAAGAACATGGGATATAACATGCCACTTAAAATCTACCCTTTGGACTCAAATTTAGAATTTTCCACGAACTGTGGTCCAGTTAGTGACGTATATGGTGAAAGGTTTCACAAAGATATTACAACCATGGAAAAGCGGATAAATGGAGCACAACGATGCTTGCAGACTATTGCTGGACATTAGCGAGAGATAATACTTTGGTCCATTATAAGCGTCAAGCACAAAGGCAGAGAGTGCATATGGAGTAGAGTTTACAACATAATGATCCCTACTGTACGTTATAATAAAATAATTATATTTTTTAGGATGATATTTGGATTCATGAAAATTAACATAAGAATTATCTAATCTCATTTAAGAATCACACACCCTTTTAAAAGTTGTTGCCTAGTCTAATGGCATTCAAGTTTTCTTTAGTTATATTTATCTATATCTACATTTTAGGTACCTTATGTTAATACGTATAAATAAGTATTTTGCGAACCACTCTTTATATCACTTTGGAACGAAAGTAATTTCCGATTTCAAGGTATATAGTAAAAATGAAAAAAATATGAGTATGTTAATATTTAACCATAAACATATGTTCTATTGCCTTCTAGAACTTCATTCAATGCTAATATTCCATGTCTCTTGAAGTAAACCAAAAACCATCTAAATGGTTCTATAATCCCCTAAACAAGTGATTATCAGAAGAAGCAAGGTCAAGAGAATATGGTGATGAAGCAATATTTTAAGCTATGTAAGGATGGGCTCTATCGTAATGGAGGATGATACTCTTCTGTTGACTATAGAGGGACGTCTGTGGCCCAAACAGGGTTTTATATGACAGAGTTGATTGCAGTAGAGATTTACATTAATTGTTTGATTGTTGTCTGGCAGTTTGTAATGGACAATGCCTTCAATATCAAACCATAGTCACAACATGATCTTTTTTAGATTAAATCCTCCTTTTGGGGAAATTCTGCTTCCTCGACTGTTTCACAAACGATGACATTTAATGTTTGGATAAAGGATCCACTGCTCATTATCATTACAAAGCCTGCCGCAAAATGGTACCTGAGGCTGCCGTGAAAGCAAATAACATGCTGTGTCGGATACGCGGAACCCATTTCTCAATCACTGGAACCTTTTCAATCCTTTTCAGGGGAAGTAGGGCGTTCGTACAGGTTATGGTAAATTGTTCTATGAGATTCCTAAAAGTTTTAAAAGGCTTTGCCGTGAAAAGAGCCTTCAACTCTTCGAGAGTAAGTTCATTGAACGACCTTCTTTTCGTCCGTGATTTATACTGAAATCCCCACTTCGGAAAGGTGAAAACCACCTAGTGCAACCTCTTTCATTTACTGCACCATCTCCAAAATTGCTCTGAATATATTTTATCTCTGTACTTGCATTGGAACTCAGTGAGTAAAACATGTCTAATAGGATCTTTAAATGGTAGGACAGAGGGGTGAATCCTGAAAAAGTTTATCAACAATATTTTTATGAACTGAAAGAAAAATGTACAAATTACTCAAAATATGTAGCGTTCTAAATATGATAAGAGGAGGCACTATTTTAATAAATACTATCTATAACTTTATGGAAAATTAAACATTACTTTCTCTCCAGTCTGATACATAAGAAACCTACCAGATTTTCCATCAGGTTGAAGATGATACTGATGAATTTGTCATTGAAATTTTGCGTTTAAGTCTACATAATTATGTGCCCTTCATGAATTTAAGTCTATAGTAATAGATCTGAAGTTACATGATCTTTGCCATGTGACCAGTTTATTAATTTCTTAGAATTGAGACTTGTTTTAATTAATCAGATTGAACCTACCTTTACTTATTACGACACTAAAATTTGTGAATTGTTTAGCTCGAACTCATCTTCATTTTCTCCCATTCCACTACCCTGCAAAGTAACCTGCTAGTGTTGCTGGTATTGAAAAGTGTTAGAGAATCGCATATCTCCTTAATGGGTAACATAGCGTCAGCCTATCTTACTCTAAGATTGAGGTAGTTATATCGAGATGAGAAACTTTATTCATCAGATCAATTTATCAAAAGAAATATCTAATCTACGTTTTGATAAAAAGGAAACGAAGGGTCCATATAATCGGTCAAATCGATTTTAATTTTCACTAGGTTGTAATAAAATTTCCATCTTCATCACCTCCTCTCTCACGCAAATTAAGTTCAATTCACATCAACAAGAATAAAAACTTCACACCTCTTCAAGCTTCTTTGAATCATAAGATTTTACAGGGCAGAAGGCCATTTACATGTCAACCTTTCATACAGATTGTGATATAGTATAATTCTGGCTGTGGTTATCTTGATGATTCGATAAAATGTTGGAGAAACTAATAAATCTTCTTTGAAATTCACTTCGATATCGACGAATGCTGAACCTAAAACTACATTTTAAAGAAACTTACACTCCACCACCCCCACATTATACCTCCCTCCCCAATAGACAAATAATTATTAAATAATTTCATCAATATACACACAATTCCCTTTGTATCGAATTGACACATAATCTCTTTTTTATCAATGGCAAAAGTTAGATAAATGGAATAATAAAGGGACGCAAATCAATATAGAAAATTGGAAGAATGTCAATAACAGCGATATCGAAATTTGGGTCTTTATTTCATTTAGCCAATTCCCCAATCCCAATTTTCCACGTTTGCTATCGATACAGAGGCGAATGGAAATGTTTTTTAAACAGGGTAGAATTTAATTAAAAGAAGAGCTATTTTTTTGCCTCTTTTTGGTAAGTTTAATTTAAGATGCAAACAACTGTTTCGTATAATATAGGATAATAGTCACAGTGTCAACTTTACTGAAATCGCCTCTATAATGTGACTACCAATACCAGATATTCCTGAAGCTTTCCTAAATTATGAAATTTGGGCCAATCACGGTCCACCGCCCAAGTTTCCGCTCTGTTCCTTCCATTGAATGGATATCGAACTCCCACCAACTGAGCCTTACAATGTACAAATGTGTCCACTTTACGATTCTTTTGTCCATCTTATAGCAAGATGTCCTTCCCATTTCTAGTAAAGGACTCTTATTATTGTTATTATATCTTTTTACGGCATTTTATGTCCCTTAAGACTTATTTCTAAAATTGATCCCCGTTTTTCGTGTCCAGTGTCCGGGTTTGAACTCAGTAATGAATAAGGTTGTCTCGAGATCAGAAGAACGCTTTTCATCATTGCCACGGAAGTGCCAGTATGCAAAAGACCAACTAACGGTTCTAATACAATTTAGAAATTATTTGTCCGCAATCACCCTATCTTAGGGCGATGACCACCTTCTAATTATCACTAATCTTGCCTCTACAACCATATAGTATATGTTTGGTCTATAATGTTTGCAAGGGGGTCCTTATCCAAGCCAATTAACTCCTTTGGTTAGCTCTTCTTCAATTTTGGTTAGGAGGAACTACAAATGGTGGTGGTGGCATGCCCCGTCTTTGTCGACCCTGCGTCCATGAAACGGTACAGCGTTGGTCTTATTAATTCCACCTGGAAAAGAAAAAGATGCAATCAATTATATTATATTTTGGGATAAATTATGAGATATTGAACATATGTATGAAAGAAGAACGGGGTTTTTCGAAGGTAAGAAATAGTATAATAAATTAAGGTAATCAATAAATGTAATATTCCATGTGATCATTGATGCTGTGGCTGTGCGAGCCTAGGAAGGAAATTCCTACATATGTAGATGACATGGACTAGAATAAACCCAACCTTACACCATGTGCGGCTAGAAAATAAAAATGACAAACTACATATGTATATTCAAGCTTATGTATCATATTCTGCTGGTTTATCGCTAATCCACGTGATTAACGAGTGTTGGGATCATGGAGGATATCAATACAAAAGTGATTGCGTTTGCGTTTCCTCTTTATTGGTATTAGGTACATCTCTTCCGCCTTTACTTTATTTCCATTCGGGTTTAGTTGAAGACGAGACGTTTTTTACTTCCTAGAAAGCTCAAGTTTGTTTTATTTCCCTTGTGGGTTGCTGTATATGTTTTCCCTAATGTTTAAACACAGGAAAAATGCGTAATTTAAAAAGAAAATTGAGGTATATTATATTTAATTGTAACATTAATAAATAACATCTTCAATATGATTTCGACTATTTTTGTGATGAACCCGATACATTAACTCCAAATTTCCGTTAATTTGAATACTTTCATTTATGATGCGCTCTTCCCTCAGGTGCTTCGTAACTTTTTTTTCAATTAGTACACCTTCTCCTTTCGCACAACCCAGAAGCAACCAGAAGCAACCCAGAGGCAAGTTCTAGTGAACGAAAAGTCCATTCAACATGACCGTCTTTAATCGAGTTAGAGAAATTGTCATTCAGTCAATCTCTTACTACTGTGACGAAATATGCAGAGACGCCACCAGGCTTAAACCACTCAGGAAATCCCTCACCTAGCCTTTTAAGTTGGAACATTAACTGGTCTCTCAATTTAGTGATGTAATTTTCACCAGTTACATGATTTTCGAAAAAAAGTGACTCTAACACGTGAGCTTTCCACAAACCACACCCCACCATAATCTTTTTCACTCATTGCTCTTTTGAATGTTTCATTCAATACGATTTGTTTTGCAACCAGTTGCGAACATTCTGTCGATTAACCTCATTATTCATTTCAAACAAACCTTTTATGTTGAAACATCATAGTTTTCGGTTAAACATTTGTTCTCATCCAATGTATTGTAAAACCATTCACACATCTCGATTTGACTATCAGTGTCATCCTCTGTTACGTGATGCAAGATTTGTACTTCAAACTTATGAAATCTTATCTTTTAAGATACGACTAATGGTTGGTTTGATCCATGGATGGCTAACGTAAAAGTTAGAAAAGAGAGTTTGTTTATTTTTCGCAAGATAAACTTGGTCATCTAGAACTGGAGGAATTCCATAACACTGCTTGTTTCTTTAAACTTAATAACCACCTCCACAACGGTGGAAAAAAATGGAGTCCTTCTGGGATGACGTGAATTAAAATCATCTGCCATATTGCAATATGAGCATCCTTCACGTCTATTAAGATGTACGGGTTCAATCCTTTTCTTCTTTCAACAAACTCATATTTAATGTGCTGCAAAAAATATATAGTTAGATATAAATAGTGATCTTTCCTGTCACGTAATTTCAAGAACGCCCTATATCTATATATATCTATCTATATATATATATATATATATATATATATATATATATATATATAATGAAAATTAATGCAATATCGCAAGAAAAGATGAGGAATTAAACCACATTCTCCGAAGACAATTTAATTCAGAACAGTTTAGGTGTATCTCGCACCCTTTTTCAACTGACACTGGGCAGAAAATATAAGAGAAATGCATATAAGCATAACACAAGATCCCCTCTTTTTTCCCCAATCCCCTACTTGTGGCAAATCTGAAGGGGAGGGGGTAGGCCTAAACACATTGAAGGGCTGGCATTTTACTATTTTGTTTATCTGCGATCTTATTACAGGATTAAAAGAAAATTGACCCTCAGATAGATTTAAATTAGAACCTGACGATATCAAGCTCGATTCTACGATTCTTCTCTTAACATAGTTAGCATATTTAAATAACATTTTACTTTCATTGAAATCGATCATATGATTCTTGTCTTTAACATGGCAAAAAATTCCACTACTTTCGCTGTCCACTCTAATATCTCTTTTGTGTTCGTACAATCTCTTGTCTACAATTCTCCCCGTTTCCCCTATATAAACTTTATGGCAATCGTTGCATGGTACTGCATATACTCCTATGTTATGATGTTCTTTGGGTTTCCTGGCCATCATCAATTGGTTTAAGGAATTATTATATTTAAAGGCTAGATTAATACCCGCTTTTCCAAATATGTCCTTTAAACTATTTAATTTATTGTTAAATGGCAATGTTATACATTTGTTGATGTCGTTAGTGCGGGAAGGCTTATTGCCATAGAATGTTTTCCTTGCTGCAAAATGGGCAGACGATATGAACTAATCTGGGTAATACAAATTAGAAAAATCTTCCTGATAATGACAATTTCTTCATCTAAATAGGAATGATGACATATTTTGTATGCTCTAAGAAAAGGTTAGACATTTCCGATTTTTTAACAGTATTATCGTGAAACTAAAAATGATGTATATAGGCATTTGAGTGGGTTGGTTTCCTATACACGTCAAGTTTTAATTCATGGTGATCTTTATTAATGAGGACATCTATAAAACGTAATCTATTATCATATTCCCATTCATATTTAAATTTGATGGAGACATGCAAATTATTCAAATTATTAAAAAAGGTTTCAAAATCATGGCCATCAGGCCATACAAAAAATACATCGTCAATGTACCTTAACCATATAAAGTTGGGGGGAGAAATTGTGGGAAGGAGTTCAGTCTCAAAATATTCCATGAAGAGACATGCCAATATCGGAGATAAACTATTTCCCATGCTAAGGCCAAATATTTGTCTATAAAACTCATTATTTACTCGAAACACATTGTCAGAGAGACATAATTAAACTAAATCGATAATTTTACTCCTAGAACTGGGAAGATCCAAATTAAGTCTAGGCATGATTTCCCGCAGAAGGCCCATGTGGTTTAATTCCTCATATATATATATATATATATATATATATATATATATATATATATATATATATATATATATATATATATATATATATATATATATATATATATATATATATATATATATATATATATATATATATATATATATTTTAGGATACTAGACTAACGTGATAATATGGCTAAATAAGATAAACCACAAAAATTAAATCAATTTTATTGAAAACAAATCTAGTTTTGGCTTGCGCCATCATAATGATCAATCAATGCAGTACGAGTAAACTATATAAAGTCCGTGAGCAAATGAAATAAATAAAATAGGTATAATACAATAAAAAAGTATTGTAATAAGAACATTAGAGGAATTTAACTGTTGGACAGTGGTTAGATGGCTATAAGGGACGAACCTTTAATTCCTACGATTGGCTGATCAAATACAGTTTCAATCAGGTGTCGTAGTTTGCGGGACAAAATCTGCTCATAAGGAAATGCTATCATAATGTTATTATTTTTACAGTAAGATTTTAAGGGGGTTAAATAGGGGGCACAGGGGAAGATTATGTATTTTTCGAATTCTTTTTATGGAGTGGTTGAATAGAAAAAAAATTAGTTCTAGATTTATAAACGCCAAAAATGAGCTTAATAAAGTTGGAAAATAAGGTGACTTGAATGCTGTTTGTGGTTGAATGGGTCCCTTGATCATGGACAAAGGCAAGTGACATTCTTAGACATAAAATTGAGAACAATTTGATTTTGAATCAAGAAGTTCCTCTTAACGCGATGCAAGGAGATGCACAGTGATTGACATGAGGGTTGACGATGACGCGAAAGAGAACTTATCTGATCTCTGAAGATTGATTAAGGTCTGAGGTCTGAGGTAATCTTTGCTTCAAGATTTTATACAAGAGTATAAAATTGATTTCTAACTTAAAGTACCTTATAATTCCCCATTTGTGGATTCAAATGCATTGATATCACATAGTGACCAGTATTAACTGAGGGAGGTTGCACTCGCACCTATTACAATCTCTTAGACCTATCTTACTAAAAATTCCCTAGGCCTACAATTTTAATGCAGTTGATTTTACACCTCTCACCTAACACATAGCCAATCACAACACTGCTTTTTTCCCTCTCTCGTCCTTACAGCACAACACAGACACACTCTCTGTTCCAAAGAATCGGGCCCATAGGTATCTATATCCATATACCTCTGACGTGAAACAGGTCCCTCTCTCCCAAGGTGACGAAGGCTTCCACCTGTGCGCTGTTTGGTGTCAAAAACATAATACTTTCTGGCACCTCTCCTGAAAGAGGAGTGGCTCCTGGGACTCTCGGGTAAACCAGTAATTTTAATGCAGTTGATTTTACACCTCTCACCTAACACATAGCCAATCACAACACTGCTTTTTTCCCTCTCTCGTCCTTACAGCACAACACAGACACACTCTCTGTTCCAAAGAATCGGGCCCATAGGTATCTATATCCATATACCTCTGACGCGAAACAGGTCCCTCTCTCCCAAGGTGACGAAGGCTTCCACCTGTGCGCTGTTTGGTGTCAAAAACATAATACTTTCTGGCACCTCTCCTGAAAGAGGAGTGGCTCCTGGGACTCTCGGGTAAACCAGTAATTGTTATACTGTCCTTATATAAATTTCATTATCCCGTCGAGGATCCTCCCAGTATTATGGAAGGATTGGCGCTGACTAACTAACTAACCTTCCTGCTCACCTAACCTTGGATCAAAACACAGGAAGATGTTCTCCATACTTGTCAGATTCGATCGCCTCTTCTACAAACAGATATTTACTCTGATTTAACTCTCCTCGGGCTATTGGTTGATTAGTGATACCTCCTTTTTCTGTAGACCAGTTAATACGGAATGGGAAGTTTCCGCTTTATTGCTTGTTTTTAAAGAGTTCAATCAATTTCGGACTCTGCAATGATTGGAGATTCCTCACTTCATAGGAAGGCAGAAGCGCGGCTGAAACTTGTACTTGTTCGCACACGAGAGCCCGTGTGTGTGGGTGCAAGTTGTACGTGAAAAGCCGGGGCCGCGCTTTTCCCAAATACTTTTGCTTTATCTTCTTCAGACTTATTAGAAAGCCTTTATTCGCAAGCTTGAAGAGGTTTTAACCCAACTAAACAAGTATAACCTAGTTTTGCAGTTTATTAAATCATGTGTGCGTTCTCTATGTCTTTCTTTCAAACTATCTACATATGTATAACACCGCACGTTTCAATTAATTGCTGGCCAAGACCTCTTCTTATTCATGTAAATATTTTAGGGCCCCTGCGATTTATTGCTGGGATGTATCTTTCTTTGATTTTCTGAGAGTACGTCGGCTTAAATCTCCCTTATAGTTTATATTCATTAAGTTGTAACTTTGAGATGCAGTGACTGCACAGTTCCTCATCTTTCTCAAGTTGAGTATTTTCACCTCTTTTAATTTTGACATGCTAAAATCAAATAAAAGATTCTATTTTATTATAATCAGTTCAATTTTTTTATTAAATGATTTATTGAACTAATTGTTTTTACAGGTCATATCTATTGTGCTAAAGTTGCAAAATGGCAACATCAAACAATCCTGGTTTTTTATCTATGACACATCAGAGGAGACCACCTACCCACGACTAGCCAGAAAATTCTAAACTGTAATTTTGTTTATGGAATGCGTTTTCACATTTTACTATCAATTTACAGAAGTTTCTACTTCCATTATTACACAGAAAACTGAGGAAAGGGAAGAATTTTGACCAAGAACTTAAAAAAGTTTTCAAATTTTCTCTTTTCTCAAAAAATAAATTTTCCCTCCCAACAATGCAAGCTGGAAGCAGATATTTTGCTAATCTTCAAATAAGTTTACTAATGAAAAATGTTTAATTTGACAACTGCATGGATGAAGAGAAGACAGCCTGTATTTCCTTCAACTCCAATTGTAACTATTTCTGTTTAATAACCTGATTCCAGCATATAAATATTGTTGCAGAGGGTTTTGTGCAAAAATTTCAGTTTCTAGGTCCACATATGTTTATAAATGGTAATAACAAGAAGCAAGGAAAATGGGTTGTGGGACAAGACTTACATGAAAACCGCCTTTCAAATGATCATCACTTGGCTGTCAAATTACGTTAGATGCTGCATTTACCCAACGGCAACAAGGAGAAAAGAGTTGAAAATTTTGACTGCAATTGTTCGAGGCTAGCTAGTAAGATCTGTCAAAGTGGATGATGGCGTAAATTTAGATTAAAAGGCGGAATACGATTTTCTGGAGAAAAAGTATATCTTGGTTCAGTAGACAGCCATTGAGAGTGATGAATTGACTTGTCATCATGCAATATAATGCTTGTGTAATGGCGTGAACTTTGGTTGAGTTTAACTAGGGGCTGGAGGTATGTAGATACTTTGATACGAGATGGCCTCTCAAGGTTCTATAGAAATACCCAGTCAGTCTACGCCAGTCACCCAGTCTATGAAGATAAACAACCACTTACAAAGGAAACAACTACTATAACCTACTTGTTGCTATCATCCTAAATGTGTATATTATCCTGACACTTCTTACCAAATCTGACACATCACTTCATCGAGGGTGAGTGTTCTTAATTGTTGTTCATGGTATAACTATAATTGATACGATTAAAGATTGAGGATTTATGTATTGTCTATTCATGGTAGGTTACTTTTGTGCCCAATTTCTATTTATGGCTGTAAATTTTGCTTTTGTTATTTTATTTTTGCAAATAAATGTCTTTTATAGGTTCCTTTGCTAGTTTAGATGCTGGAGTCGAAAATTTTAAGACCCATATTAGGAGAGTTCAACTCTATTTTCTAGTTAACTCTAGAGCAAGGTACCAGCTTTACTTGCTATGTTTTGGCAAAAGGTTTTAACTTTAACTAAGGATCTGTTATCTCCAAACGAGCCAAGGACTTGTAAATATCCTGATACCATTAAATTGTTGAAGGAGTATTACAAGTGCAGATTGATTCTGATTTATAAAAGATTCAATTTATACTCGAGGAATTAAAAATCTAGTAAAACTGTGTCTAATTTTGTTGCAATTAAAGCAGGGTCTCAGTAAAGTAAGTTGGGTAGCGACTTATCATTAATGCTAAGAGAGAAATTTGGGATGGCACTGTCTAATGTGCTCCCTACAGAGTACATTTTGTTAACAGAATCCTATGTGACTTCTAATAAAGCTGTAGAAATAGCTAGTGCTAGAGCTCTCAGAGATATACAAGCTGTGGGACAAAATGCAACAGTTTCAAGCAAAAACCTACTGAGCCTAAGTTAGGGTGTCGGATGCTACATGGAAACCTAAGATACCTGGTTCTGGCTGTGGTAAATTACATTGTAAGCATGAGTGCCCGTTTATTGGTGCTACTTGCTTTGCTTGTAATCAGAGAGGGCTTATTATACCTATGTGTTAGAAATGTAAAAAGTGTTATTTTTAGTAAAGCTAAACCAAAATCTAAAGGTAATGATTGACTCTATAACTGGACTAGGCTCGAGTTAGTTAAGTCAATTTTAGCTATGACTATAACTTTAATGTCACTCTTACCTAAGCCATTCCTCTTAATGTCACACTATTTCTAAATAATAACTCTGTAGCTATGGAATTAGATAGAGGTGCTGCACATTCTCATATCTCTGAGAATACCTTCTGTGGCAGACCTCTTCTTTATCATTTTCATATAAACTCTAAGAGTTATGGTGGTGTTGTCCTCAAAGTAATAGGCTATAATCTATCTGTGTTACACTTGCTACTGATTCATGTCAAGCAACTATTGTTATTTGGAAGTAACATACACATGCCTTTTAGGACGAGATTTAATTATTTCCCTTCATCTAAATAATAGGAAGCTCTCCCATATAAATAGTGCATCAAATACTGAAGCTGATCTAGTTTAAGAATTACCTTATTTATTTTCTACTGGTTCGGGTTGCCTTAAAGGTAAAACTTTCACTAGTTAGGTAGATCCAAATATCCCTTCTAAACTTTGTAAAGCCAGAAAACTTCCTTCGAGTTAAAGTGTAAAGAGAACTAGATAGATTGGTGTAAAAGGGTATACTTCCCCCTATACTCTGTTCTGCCTGGGCTGCTGCAGTGGTATCCGTATTGAAAGCTAATTGCTCAGTCAAGATTTGTGGGAACAGTGGATTTACATCAAATAAAGCTCCTAGGCTGGATACACACCCCATTCTTAAGATAGAGGATCTGTTTAGAATATATCTCAAGCATATGCCCAATTATATCTCGATAATGCATCACAATACATACTATAGAGTAATTAACACACTTCTTGAGTTGTTTAAATATCATATATTGTGTTTTGGAATTTCCTGCGCACTTTGAATTTTTCAACGAGCGATGGAAAATTAACTAAGAGATTTTCCAGGTGTTGTTTGATACTTTAATGATGTCTTCATATGTGGCTAAAGTGAACTTGAAGATGATCAGCGATTTAGATCAGTACTAAAGATAGCTGGGTTATTGTATTGATGCTCAGGCAAACTACCCCCCTCTGACATAGTTAAAACTCTTGCAGAAGCCCCAATTTGTATTTATGTACCTCATCTAAAATCATACTTGGGGTTGCTCAAACTTTATAGGAGGTTCATTCCGAAGACAGCATCTATCCTAGAGCCTCTTAACAACATAATAATAGCTGGTGTACCTTAGTCTTGAAAAACAGCAAAACAACTGCTTATGTTGCCTCCAAGCCAAGTCTTTGATCTTTTCAGCGGTTAAAGCATTTTGACTATCAGTGTCTTATTGTAGTGGTTGCAGAAAGAAGTGCTCTAGCATCGAAGCTCATTTTTGCCACTTAATAGATGGTAGAGAGCGTCCTCTTCACTTTTTTTCTCGTACTCTAACAGCTACACAATGAAATTATTCTCGAATAGAGAAGGACGCCTTGGCGATGGGTTTTGCTCTAATAAAATTTCATTTCAGCACAATTTATCATTGGTGACAGATCATAAACCTCTTTTTGGCCTATTTTTTATACTAATTATATCCCTTAATTGGCTTCTGGTAGGAGACAACGTTAGGTTCTTTTTCTTCAGGCTTATTATTTCACTCTTATCCATAATTTTTTAACCAAATTTGGTAATGAAGTTGCTATAAGCTGCTACCTCTGCCTAGATTTCACATAACTGTAAATTTTCAGGTTCTATCTTAATGGAATATGCTGGTGACTTTTCTGGATAAGTCACCAGAAATTATTGTAGCTATCAGGGATTACACACAGGCAGATCCTGTTCATTCTATTGTACACAAGTTCTTTGTGATTGAGGGCACCAGCCTCGACTATGGGGGATCCAGGCCTAACTCATTATCTATAATTGAGGTATGAGTTGTCTATTCAGTCAGGTACAGACTTGTAGGTGAGTAGAGTAATCATTACTCCTAAATTAAGAATATTCTATTGCATGAACCACATGCTAACCATGTAGGTACTTTTTGCATGGAGCAATTATAAAGTGGTTAATTTCGGTGGCCTAACTTGGACAGTATCCTAGTAAAACAATGTAGGTTGTGTCTCCACTGCTTAGCTATTCTAAGGGCGGAATTAATTCTTTGAGAGTGGCAACAGTTGCCATGGCACAGGTTTTAAGTCGAATATGCTGGCTCAGTAGATGGGAACAATTTTATCACCAAAAGGGTTGCTCACTATAAATGAATTGATGTTTACCGTATATTGATTCCAACTGCTAGGCAAAATATTAAGTTTCTTAGACATTCATTCGCTCAGTATAGTTGTCTCTTTCATTTGTTTCTGACAATTGTCTTTGTTTTATTTCTTTTGAGTTTAAGGAATTTCTCAAAAGTTGGGGTATTCATAATATTACTACGTCAGTATATACAGAATAGAGTAGGGGTTTAGTTGAGAAGATAGTTCAGATCTTCAGTAAATCTCTCAGTACACCTTTTAAAACCCTTTTAAACGACTATAAATAGGTGTTCAGGCATTTTTTACCACTAGAATCCTTTTTTAGTGGTGGGAGAAAGAAGGGCTCTGCCATGGGATCACTTCTTTGGCACTTGATAGAGGGTAGAGACAGTCCTGTTCACTTTATTTCTCGTACTATAACAGCTACACAATGGAATTATTTTCAAATGGAGAAGGACGCCTTGGCGATGGATTTTTCTCTAAGGAAATTCCATTTCTATTTGTGCAGTTTCCTTAGCTGAGTTAATCTTTGGTAGAATCTTGAGGATTTGATTAGATTTTTTGTGCTGTATATAAAAACTATTTACTAGACTCGCTCATAGTCTAGTAATGTCAGGAATGTCAAAATGATAATCCCTTAAAGACTCCTAGAAACTTACCACTGCTACCATCATCTCCAATGATGATCACGAACTATACTCCTATTGGTTCTCAGTGGATAATTGCTGAGGTACAGGAGCCGACTGGTCTTACTTTAGGTATAGTATACTTAAATAAGATGTAAAAACACACCAAGATCAGGTAATTTGTAGATCCACAAAGGCTCCTGTTAGAGAAGTTCTTCTCCTCTTTTTTAAATTTTACCTACTACTTCTGGCTTTCCCGTATTAGACTTTTAAACGCAGGTTATGGGCTTTCCTTCAGTTAATGTATGGATGTATTTTAGAGTGAAGAAACCTGTAGATATGCTGAATCTTTAAGTTTTGCTCATGTTATAACTAATGTTTGAGGGATGTAATGACAAGATCTATTATTTCAGTTCACTTTAGTCTTGTTAGAGATATTTTAATACTAGCTGGCCTCTCAAGGTCCGGTAGAAATATCCCGTCAGTCTTCGCCCCTACCCCACTCTATGAAGATAAACAACGAACTTTTTGAGGCAGAATTATAGGGAAATACAATTGTACTTTTTATGTTCTTATCATAATCTAAAAAAAATCTATTACCGAGCAAAATAAGGGAACGATTTTCCTTTAATCAAATATTTTCAAAAATATGATGTGTAGGTAAATAAAATTTCCACGGTACATAAAAGCATGTATTTGATATATTTTATGAATATTTCATATGATACCATCGTATATTGAAGAAATTATACTAAATAATCTTACAAATTAAAATATTAACACTTGCAAATTAGAGAAGGCTTTTTCAGAAATATTCTAGAAGTTTCCTGAATCCATCTTAACAGATTTTGCTCAGAAGATACAACCGCCATTGTTGTCGAAAACACTTTGCCGAGATGCCATGACACGAAAAAGCGACTCGAAGGAGTGACTGACCTGCTTGCGACACAAGAAGGGAGCTCGTTCTGGTTGAAAACCAGTGTAATGATGCTGACGAGGTCATTTGGACCTATTGATTGGCTAACCATTATTTATCCCTCCCTAACCATCATTGTCATCATGAAATTTCATACCTTTGCCCTTACCACCCTTTCTTCATGGGTTAAAAAGAATGAACTTACAAATGTCCGGTAAATGAAGCAGATATTATTTCATTTTTTTTTATTTTACTCATCAAAGTTTAATGAGTTTTAGTTTAATTAAATATTCAATTAAAGGACAGATAGGCAACCATAATCTCTTCCAGAGGGCTTCGATTTGGGAATCACACAGAGGTGTGTGTGTCTGTAGTGACTGGGGCGAAGTACGTACAAAAGAGCAGATGAACCTAAAGATACGAACACCAACTTGAAAATAACAAAAGCAAAAACAAATAACTTCCAATTCACAATCGCAAACAAGTTTAATGAATATAATGATCAATTACTAAAAGAGAAGGACGCGCAAAACAAACAGGGAGCAATATTTAACAGAACCATGAGACGAAACACTTATACCTAAAGATTGAAACTGGTTCCCCAGGAAAAGAAATCGCCATTTTTAAAAGAATTGAAATGGTTTACCCGAAATAGCAATAAAATGTCTAAAATTAGGTTAATGAACCCAACAAATGATTAGACTGCCGTTGATGCTTGCTGCTTCGTTGGTCACACCAGTTACTCCACTTTCTGAAAGGAGGTTTGCCCCGCGGATCTAGGCTTTTATTAAAGTCCTTCCCTCCCCTCATAGAAAGCCAACAACCCTTTCCCGTAGCTTAGGGTAGCCCTAATCTCAATAGCCCCCAACCCCCAACTCTACAGCTAAGAACAGAAAGAGGGAGAAAGGAGTGAGAGTGAGAGATAGGGGGTATGGTTTTTGGATGAGGTAAATAATTCTATGTGTGTATAGGAGTGATTGAGTGATTGTGAGTCTGGATGTGAGTGTTGAGTGAGATTGAGAAAATGTGAGTGTGATTTAGTGAGTGAGTATGTGTGTTTGTGATGGTATATGTATATCAAAATTGTTTTATAATTCAGGAATTTCAGACTACAGGTCTTGCATTTCTTTGACTTCTTGAATTTGATTTTACTGAGTGTAGTGATATGTATCTCCCAAGGATTGATATCTTTGTAAAGTGAATCTGACTCTGTATGATTCAAAGGAAATTTTACAAACAACGTTACAAAATATATTAATGTGTATCTTCAAGGGTTTGTTACTTATCTAAAAGGAATCTAACGGCTACATTCGGTTGGAAGGCCAGAGTCTTGTGGAAAGGTTCTTTAATTCTATATCATTTGGCAAAATTTACTAAATGTTGGAAAGTATGTTTTTTTCCCCAAGATAAATCAATATATTTCATGTCTCAATTTCTTTTGATTCATTGTTTTAAAAAACTTTTCTGTAATATACAATATAACCGTGAAGATGAGTTAGCTGGCGATGACTAAGCTGGCTATGATGGGTGTAGGGCGATGAATCGTACCATTTTCCTGAATTATTGATAATTTTTTTCTACCGAATTATAGGAATTGGCTGATAATGAACATTGTAATATTCGACAGATTCTTAGATTTCGCAGTAGTGGTACGGTACAGCACTTATCTCGTATGCAGTGTGTAAAAAGAGGTGTAATGCCAATGTTACTGAATGGAAAAGGTAGTAATTGCATTTTGCGCGCGCGAAATGTTATTCCGCGAAAAATGTAGCGAAAATTTCAGGTGTACTTGCAACTAGGGTCGTATGAGTCTACCTGTAATGGCACCAAAAAACTGGTCTACAGTAAATTCATCCCAGAATTAGTGCGGAAAGTTGATACTGTCAGATGAAGCCTTTCCAAATGTTTTGGGGGTTTGGGCTAAAAATAGCTTCACCTACAGGCAAGAATTGCCGAAAGACTTTAATACCGATCCTTCGGCATTTATTACTGAAAGAAGACTCGGAAAGGCAATTGCAGAGCTTGAGCATATGGAGCAGAGTTGCATACAACAGGCCATTGCTCACTTGTGCCCACAGTGTTATTCGGCTACAGTGGACGAGAAAATAAAAAAAGGTAAGAGTAGAGGAGTGGAAATGCGTTATCTGGTCAGAAGAATTACGCCAAGCGTCTTGTTCGCTGTTAGTCAAAAACATTGTGGACCAGGATGCATTCATCAAGCTGCAAGATGACCAGGTTTTGCGGTTTCCTAACATCTTAACGCGGAAATGAACATTTCAATCCTTGTCTTCTAGGATGACAAGTTCTGCGCTCACTGGGCTAGAACTGTGGTTGACTCATGCAAGAGTGGCTAAACATTGATGTGTCTTGCATCCAGAACCGTATCATACCATGTCATGCTCAATCACAGCTGTTATCCATGCTCGTTGACATATTAAACGCTATTATTTAAGCTCACATCCTAATCTTCTGTCCGGTGAGAGACAGATAAAACGAAATCTTTACAATTTAGTCTGATTGCGGCAAAGAATTGCCAAGAGAGATAAGTAAGGATAGGGTTAGATTTGATATAATCCGTGGATTTTGTTGTCACTTCGTGTGACCCTTTGAGTTGAAACTGTTCCTGATCGGCTACCGATGATGAGGTTTCCTGCGAATAAGAATCGTGTGGTACCACTTTAGGAAATAAGTAGGAGTCAGGAGAGTAACAGATGGATCTTTAGGATGAATATCGTTAATAGATGCAGGTTTCAGGCGTTTCAACGTTGCCGTATCTCACATAGTGTCAGGCAGAAGGATGAACAGATTTATCTTCCCAAGAATGACAAGAAGAAGGTTCCTCGTAAGCTAGTTGCAAATGAGGGGGTGCCAAATCCAGGTAGACAAAACTTTGTTATAGGCTAATATAACCTATCACCTCTTAAACTTGTGTGCATATACGGAATGACGGATAGAAAAATGTTAAGTTCGTTCAGAAATAGAAAATTATTTTGAGGAATAGCGAAGGTGGGAAGCTAAGTCTAATTAAAGAGAAAATAAAGATAAAACTTTTTACGAGATGGATCAATTCCATGTAAAATCAACAGCAACTTATCCAACAAATTAATATAATAGTTCATGGAGATGGCATACTTGGGTTTATACTAGAGCTGTTTGATAGTTAGTTGTAGGATGGCTTAATAAATGAATAAGTGACATGAGAGTTTACTATTGGCGGGATACCAATTAGCTTCGAAGATTAGTCAGGATTGTAGAAATAAAACCGAATCAAGAAAGCGAAACTGAGACAAAGGTTGAGATTTATTAGATGGTCGAATGCCTTAAGTGATCTATGACGGTAAAGATATAGTTGGAACCACAATACTGAGGCGGAAAACCTAAGATATCTCGGTAAATGGCATCATAAGGTGACGAAGAGAAAAGGATAGGGGGTATTGGATTTCTAGTGTGATACAGATCTTGAGCGCTTCGGGCCATATATACCGTTGTTTGATGAGTTTTAGAGTAGTTATAACAACTGCATGGAAAATATCATGAATATGGTGAAAAGTTTGCAAACAGTATATAAGAAAAATGAGAGCATGAGATCAGTTAAGAAACAAAAATTCTCCGAGCTTACTCTGCAGTGATGTCAAGCATTTCGAATTATCGATTTTCGAGATGAGATGTTTGCCCTAACATTTGCCTTTCTATGTCTTGGTCCTGTGCAAGACCTCGTGTCGCATGGTCGACGGGCAAAGGACGAGAGACTTTATAACCTGCACAATAATATCAAAATGGCAAACAGCACTACTAAACAAACGTTATAAGAGCAAGGGCGGTGCGTTCCCAGTTTATAGCGGTAAGTTACCAATTTTAACTGTTTATTATGGGTTGTTTACCAGTTTATATGAATGAAGAGTTATCTGATTCCAAAATTGATTCTTCAAGGGTACTCTTATTTTTGGCTGGGTTTACCTAAGGTTTACGGGTAATCGTGGTAAAGAAGGACTTTTAGAAAGGACGTAGCAAAAATATACTATTTTTCTAATAAGGGCCTATTAAAGCGGAAAGCGACACGTCAAGAAGTACTTTGCAGGCGACAAGCAGATTTTTTTTATTTAGCATGAAATATTGAATTCTGTAACGACAAGACTTAGGCGAGTTAAAGGACTTTCCGTAACGCTAAGATGAGAACGATTTGATCTTAAAATCTTAAATGAATAGAATTTCTCCTTTTCCAGAATAATAATAATCATCAATTTCTCTTGCGCAATTATATATCCAGTTTCATTACCAGAGGGGCATGGCCTAGACTCCTCTGCGGGACAAGCCTCCGCCGTCGGCCTCATTAGTTCAAACCCCTGGGCGAGTTACTGAAAAGCTGTATATATACAATATACGTACATATTTCAAATAATTTTATCTCTATTCGATTACAGATCTTTGTTATAATTTACTTTTGCTGCAATTCGTATTTACACAGTGGCTTCGTAGACTCCCATCTTTTGCTAACTCTATCACACGACGCGAATTGTATGTTTATGCTTTTCCTCCTTTTGACTAAGATGTCCAAATTGATAGCTTTCCTGTTCGTATATTTGTGCCTACCTTAGCTCTGCTTTGAACGACGCTTGTCTCATTTTATTTATACAAATTAATATATATATATATATATATATATATATATATATATATATATATATATATATATATATATATATTCTCCATTTCTGTAAACAAATTAATATACACAAATTGACATATGTTATTTCATCTACTTATTCTCATATTATACATAGTATTACTGATATTCACATGTAAGGCAATTTATTCGGATTTGTTAAGTTCACCGAGTGTCCATTTTGTGGATTCTCTCTTTGAGCCTATTAATCATGCAATTTTTGTGCCACGAGACTACCTATTATACAACACGCTACCTACAGAGCTCTTAACTGAAAAGGCACCCACAGAAGAATTGTGGTTGGTTAAAATAGTAAACTCCCGCTATCACAAATACGGACGCCGGTGATTGACTGCTAGGTAAATACAAAAAATGTCTAGAGTAAACGTGTGATAGCTCTTTTGAGAATCGTACAGAGATGGAAAATAAAAAAGGTTGTCAAAAGCCACCAGCGTCTTTTCTACTGTCATTACTATTTGGGTGGAGAGAAGCGTTTGAGTTCAACGCTGAAGAGGGCACATAAACAAGGTTGGGCAAAGAAAAATCTGGAATCTAAAACTTGCTTGTTTCAAGTAAACCTTTCAAGAGAACTAACATTAGACAATTAAGAAAGAATCTTTGGTTAAAATTAACCATAAAACAGAACTACTAATCGATTTGAGCGAAGATGGCGGCGAGAAATTGAGAAGCGCTGCAACTTGGTCATCAAACTGACGAATTCAGTTAGAAGAAAACTTTTATCGAGAAAAGAGAGTTGCAAGACATCTAATAGCCATTTCAACCAGAGAAATATCGTAACGAAGGTGAGCAAGATGTATCACGATAAACAAAGATGCTCTTCGGAAGTCGTATATGAATCAAAAGACGAAGAACTATAATAATTTAGAAAATGAAACGTTGGAAGGATTAACCAATGTCACTAAAACCATGAAGCATTCAAAACATCTTGGAAGAGCGGAAGAATTCAAGAAATAGAATTCGAAATGCATGGAAATTATAACCCCAGCAACATTTGGCGGTAAGTGGCACCGAGTCTAATCGTTAATCTTATCCCCTATTCTGTTAAAAAATCCTTTGGTAAGGTAATTGAACTGCAGATAGTGTTACGTGAATAGTTTAGTATAATAGAGAATATACATAAATGCTTAATTGCTTTTATTGCAACAAGTATTCGAAATCTGACAGAGGCATGGCTACTCTAAAATGATATTAGATTTTAACTTAAAGAACGAGAAAAGAGTTGAAAACTAATCGGTGTTTTCCCCTCACTTTTCAACGGTTTTCCTCTTTTCTTTAACATTTGTTTAGTTTATTTATTTCTTATATTATTATCCTGTTAGATTACTCCAACTTCTTTCGTCCAGGGATCATCTAAAATTTCTTGCTTAATAGCTATTTGAAGCATCATTTTTTGGTTATGAGGATGGTAGCCAAACGGGTTAAGCAATGGATTCCGGGTTCAAATGACCATCTCTTTTAAACGGGTATTATGATTTTTCTTTAATTTACGGTGTTCCATAAAGGGCACGGATTTTGAAAAGTGAAAAATTAAAATCAAATTTTCTAAACATGTTATATTCTACATATTTATAATGAGTTGTCTCCCGTTAAGGTATGGAAAATAGTGTCGGCCATATTTCCACTTGCATACATTTATGTGCTCCTCGAAATTTCCGATAACTCTCTCACAGATGTATAGTTCGAGGCCTCCAATCCCACGGCTGATTTCAGTCTTTAGTTCAGGAAGAGTGCATGTTCTTTTGGCGTATACTTGTGACTTCACAACACCCATAAAAAACTCACAAGAGGGAAGATTGCAGGACCTTGGCGGTCACCATGCAAATATATCACTCATATCGGAAAACTTTCGTGGTGTAATGCAAGCGTTTGGCGCCGAGGGTGGCAATTTGCCCCATCCTGCTGAACCCGGAGGTTCTTAAAATCTCCGTATCTTCCAAGTTCGGTCATAACTGAGTGAATATCATGTTTAGATAACGCTCTCCATTAATGGTAACTGCATTCCCTTCATCATCTTCAAAGAAGAACGGTCCAAGCATCCACCTGCCCATAAAACACACCACACAATCTCTAAGAAAGTAGAGAGAGAGAGGTGACGCCCCCTTGTCGCGGGAAAAGAGCTTGTGCGTACCCTTGACTTTTCGAGCTATGTCGGCGGGGGTACCTATCTGCTGGTACCCCTGGCAGGGTTTCCCTTGTCGATTTGGTCGGAAATTAGGTTCTAGACTAAGGCATCTTTCTTCATCCTACTCTATCCTTCCTCTTTTTTTTTACATTAATCCTATTTATTCTACTTATACAAAAATAAAAAAGCAACAAAAAACCCTATTCCTATCATGTGACTCTTACCCTTTTTCATCTATCTACATATAAGGACCTGGTAGCTACCTCATGCGTCAGAAGAGAGGCTTTGGAACCTCTATAAACAACGCCAATCGACGCTCACTGGTTGCGAGAGACTAAGACTTGAGGGGTCTTAGGCGCTGGGGCACGATGAATGGGATGAGGGTAGTGCCCCGTTAACCCCTTCCCTGGCGCGTAATTATTGACCGTTCCCAGTGCTCATTGACAGGTGCTTATGGTAGCATTGGTCCGAAGTGACGGCCCTTTGTTCCCATGTTGGTTGCCAGGCCAATAAAAAGCCTTGGGTCGAGTCCCTTGGTGTGGCGGGATATCCATTGAATGCTACTCCGAGATGCTGGCCGTTGTGAAAGGAACTAGTAGGAGTTTAGTAAGATGCGTGCTTCGTTGTTGTTAACCTGATGACAAATCGATGGCCCCTTCGAGGACCGTCTGTGCTGCTTGGTTGGGAGCCATGGCACGCCGAGGCTTGACGACTCGGTCGGACGAACAGCAGCACATGGAGCGTGCCTTCTGAAAGATCCGAAACGTCTCCGATCGATAGACGCGGGGAGAACTCACCAACCCCCTTTTTTCTATTGATTGGTCACAAAGTTTTGAGAGAGAGAAAGTGTTCAAAATGACAGGAAAAAAAGGTCCAGCCTCACTCAAATATACATGTGCGACATGCCAGAAGGATAAGTGGTGCGTGAACTTCCCGGAAGGATGTTTTTCGAAATGCCACCCGGGAAGTATATGCACTGACTGCATCCTTAAGGGAGAGGTCCGAGAGGCAGTGGCATACTGCAACAACCTCAAGGATCTCTTCACAACCTCTGAAGAAACAATATAGGGCACTGGAAAGTAAAATACAGACCCTAGAAACGCAGCACGCGCTTCAGATTCGGCGTCTCGAGGAAAAAATCCTAGAGCTAGCCTCTAAACTAGAGGCCCAGTTGGTTTAAGCTCGAGACGAAAGTCCCACTGACTTGGGTGGTTCCCCCGATGTGACTCCAGCCCAAGGAGGTGAAACTACATTGGCAGTCCCACTTCTGCCATGTGTAGCCAATGAGAAGAAGAAAAAGAAAAAGAAGAAAAAGGACCTTAATGCTGCTCACCCTAGTGTGTCAAGGATTCGAGCGTTACTGGTGCGCAAGAGAAAGTGGAAAGAGAAGAAGAGAAAAGAGAAACGGAAGAAGAGAAAACACATGAAGACAAGAAAAATAAAATGAAGAAGAAAAAAAAGAAAAATGTGGAGATACAAGAGGAAAGCGGCAAGTCGCTTCGAGGGAAAAGAATAAGTCGCCTGCTGACAAATGTGCAAGAGTCACCCTTATTGGTGATTCTCAAGCACGGGGCCTGCAGTCCCTGCTAGCCGCCCGCCTTCGCACTAGTGTGAATGTAAGCTGCCTGCCAGGATGTGGTAACCACCACATCAGAGTAGAGGCTTAGAAATCACAGATTTCTGAGAGCTCAGTCGTTGCTCTGATGGTCAGTGGAAACGACCTCTACCTAAAAAGAGGTAGGGTAGGCCCTACAGATAAAATCCTTTACACGGTCATGGGTGCCGTGGACGACTGTGGGCTGAAAACCCGCAAGCGTGTTGTAGTCGGGATGCTCCCGAGGAGAGGTCCAACACGGACCGCTCACTCGATGAATATCTCCTTAAACCGGCGCCTGGCAGATTTGTGTACGTCAGAAGGGGGCATTTTTGTGGACCCGTACCGCACCTTTTATGGTAGAAATGATCTCTACCAAAGGGATGGGGTACATCTTTCCTTTAAAGGAAAGGCCTTTCTGTCGAACATGATCCAGGATTTCGTAGAGAGGACCGAAAGGAGTATCCGGCCAAGAGTGAGGGCGGACGTACGCCAGTACGCCCGTGTCACTCCAGGAACGACCTTCTCAGAGGTTGCAAAAAGGGGTGCCTCGCCAACAAACAAGCCGGAAAACGGAAGAGCGTAGGGAGTCCTACAGTCGGGGACTCCCTAAAAGTTCTTCTGTTTAATGCGAGGTCAATCAGGAACAAGTTTTCTGAGCTCCGTGGCCTCGTAGCGACGGAAGAACCCGATATGGTAGCCATAACAGGATCGTGGATAAAAAACTCAAACCGAGACTTTGAAGGCGAATTCACGGTTCCTGGCTACCAACTCTCACACAAAGATAGGCCAGTCAGAGAGGGTAGCGGTGTAATGTTGTATGTCAAGGATACAATCAAATCTACGAACTCCAACATTATATCCGATCACGAGCTCATAGGCGTTGACCTAGAGATAGGTCCTGTCAGATACAGGACCCTGGTACTTTACAGACCCCCTTCCCAACCCGTTGATAAGGAAAGAGAAATGTACCAGCTACTGGGTAAGCTTGTTCAAGGCAGAGTGTGCATCGTTATGGGCGACTTCAACAGACAATTAACTGGGAAACCAGAAAAGCCTGTGGCGAGAACGCGCTACTCCTGGAGTTCGCCAACAACGAGTTCCTCACTTAATCGGTCAGAGAACCGACGAGATAAGACAATATCCTTGACTTGGCCTTCACCTCTGAGGATGATATCGTTGAGGATGTCTCTGTAGGCGAAGAGCTCGGTGGCAGTGATCACTAGCTAGTTAGATTTGCCGTCAAGATCCCGAAGGTAAGGTCTGTTGCGAGTCAATCAAGGAAACTTGACTTGAGAAGAGCAGACTTTGCAAGTCTTCGTGCTGGGCTGACTGATGTAAGGCTAGCGGTATGCGAAGAAGTTGAGGAGTCGTGGAACAATTTCAAAAATATATTCATGAGTCTTCAATCAAGTTGCATCCCTCTGAAATGCCTCCGTCGGTCTTCTGTTCAACCAAAGTGGTTTAATCAAGAAATCGGCCAACTGCTTAGGGAGTGAGAAATGCGTACCGACGATCGAAGATCTCGGGTGCCTTTGACGAGTACCGGAGGCTAGCCAGGAGAGTGAAGTCCAGCATAAGGGCGGCTAAGCGTACTGAGGAACTCCGAGTGGCGAGACTCTGCAAGGAGAATCCCAAGGAGTTCTTCGGCTATGTAAATAGTCGTAAACCAATCCATCGTAGGATTGGGCCTATAGTGAACGAGGAGGGTGCATTAACTCAGTCAGATGCAGAAAATGCTAACCTTCTCAATGACGACTTCTCCTCAGTGTTTACTAAAGAGTGTGGTCCCACTCCCCCCGCTTACTGATTCCTACTCGGGGAAAAAGCTGGAGGCAATGGACTTCACCGAAGGAGAAATAAAGAAAAAGATCGCTCACCTAAAGACGAATAAGTCCCCTTGACCGGACGGGTTTTTTCTACCCAAGGTGTTGAAGGAAGTGTGCGATGAAGTATCACGACATCTGTGCGCTATCTTTAACATGTCAATCCGGACCGGATGCCTTCCTAGAGACTGGCGTGAGGCGGAGGTGACTCCGATCTTCAAGAAAGAGCCCCCAGACATCCGTCAAACTACCGACCTATCAGTCTGACTTCGATAGTCGGTAACCTCATGGAAACCATCATGGTGGACAAAATGACGTCGTATTTAGAGTCAAACCTGCTACTGAGAAGTTCCCAACACGGCTTCCCAAGGCAACGGTCATGCCTGACGATCCTTGTGGAATTCTTCCACTTCGTTTTCAGTGAGCACGATCAGGACAAGGCGGTGGATGTGGTCAACCTAGACTTTCAGAAAGCCTTTGATAAGGTACCACACCGCCGCCTTCTCCAGAAAGTGCGAGCGCTGGGCACAGACGGAAAGGTAGCCGGCTGGATCGAGAACTGGCTAAGTGGCAGACGGCAACGGGTGTTGGTAAATGGACAGTCTTCTGAGTGGGTGCCCGTTACTAGTGGGGTGCCTCAAGGTTCTGTCCTGGGACCACTACTATTCATCATCTACGTCAACGACATAGACGGTGACATGGTTGCCAAGATTTCCAAATTTGCCGACGATACCAAGCTTGGTATGAACGTTGCAAAGGATGGAAATACTGCCCGCCTGCAGGAAGATCTTGGGAAGATTGGGGAGTGGTCGGACACGTGGCAAATTCCTTTTAACGTGAACAAATGCAAAGCGATCAATATCGGCCACAGAAACCCCCAATCTCAGTATATCCTTAAGGGCACTGCTCTTGAATCCACCGACACTGAGAAGAACTTGGGTGTAACAATCACTAGTGACCTCAAGTTCTCGAAACAGTGCATTGAGGCGGAGAAAAAGGCTCAAAGGATGCTAGGCTATATTAAGCGCCAGTTTGGTTATCGGAACCAAGAGATTGTACTGTGCCTGTACAACTCACTTGTCCGACCGCACCTGGAGTATGCCGTACAAATTTGGAGTCCTTCATTGCGAAAGGACATCGTGAGATTGGAACGCGTACAAGCTTGGGCAACCAAACTGATTCCCTCTATCCGACATAAAAGTTATGAGGATAGACTAATGGAGTTAGATCTTTTCTCGCTGGAAACCCGTAGACTGCGTGGTCAGCTCATCGAAGTCTTCAAAATACTTCGAGGGTTCGACAATGTTGACTACCGGGATATTTTCACACTGGGGGAGAACAGAACGCGCAATCACGGCTTCAAACTTGAATTGAAGCGTTACAACCGCAATCTGTGTGGAAACTTTTTCACCTACAGTATCTGCGGTAAGTGGAACGCACTTCCAGTGGAAGTTGTCAACAGTGAATCTGTTGACCAGTTCAAGTCAAGACTAGACAAAGTCTTGAAAAGTGGCCGTTTAGGGACGCAAAACAATTGAGCAGTCATGTGCCTGCTCGATTGATAGTCCAAAGGTCCCCTCTTTGAATGGACCGTAAAGTCTCTTTGTTACTCTCGCATCATTCGAGGATTTTCATTTCCACAAATCCGGTAGTTATGGTAATTTTTTGTTCAGTGATTTAGGCTCCTCACTGAAGATGATTTTCTGTGCAAATTTTCGTCAGCTGCATGTCTCTCCACAACCCACTCAGCAAATTACTTCCGCACCCTCCGTGGTAAGGTGGCTGAAGATGCAGCGTAAGTTTAATTTTGTATGCATGCATATGGATATCTTTTTGCTGAATTTTGATGTAATGAAGTGGTCGTGATTTTCAATTGCTATGAACGTCGGTGAATTGATTTTCCCAGACTGAGAGCAATTAGTTACCCTGAACTATCAGAACGATTTTGCGTAGGCTTTTTGGTTTTTGCAACTGAATCAGTTCTGAACCAGTTCTTTGGAGGGTTGTGGCCGATGGTTGAAATTTCGTCGAGGAGGGATAGCTGGCCGCCGGTGGCGGGGCTGATTCTTCAACGTAATTAAAGAACGGGAGCTCGTTGGGGCTGGGTTCTTCTCCTCTCACTCTTACGGAGTTTGAGATGTGACAGTCACTCGAGTGTGAGCGGCTTTGCTTTTCTTCAGTCAGACTTCTTCGCAGTCTTTAAAGGATTCTTCGATATTTCACCGAGATAAAGCTTGACTATTTAGTTTGCGAACCGTAGATTCGGTGGGTGCTTTATTTCGCCCCTAAATGGTACGAAGTGTTCCAACTGTTTGCGGCGTCGCACTTTCTCCGTTTTGGTAAAATGTCTTCATTATAAGAACACGCTGCTCAGTTGTAAAATGCTTCGCAACTCATCAGACAGAACTATTCTGAAGAAGAAACAACGGACTATTAATCGGAGTGAAGAGAAATAGCAAACATGTGTCGCTCAATTCAAATTTAACGCTCATAATGGAACAGCCCCTATATCAAAATGTATGTAATTGAAAGCGTATATAGAAATTCATTTAAGGGGATTAGCTTAGATTCTGAGCTCATCTTCAAACATTGAAAATAATCCTTTAAACGAACCTAACCTAACTTAACCTAACCTAACCTAAACTAATCTAACTACTATAACGTATTTTATCTTTATATAAAATTGAGATATATTTTCAACACAATGAAATTTGTTATGTATCACAAATTAATTCTTTTTATTAGTTGTTGAAGAAATAAAATATCAGTGAGGTCTTATAAAATCCTTGTGCAGGTAAAACTTAAGGTCCTCCTTGCCTCACGAATATATTTGTCCAATGCATTCGTTAACATTAGTTGTTGAAGAAATCAAATATCAGTGAGGTCTTATAAAATCCTTGTGCACGTAAAACCTAAGGCCCTCCTTGCCTCACGAATATATTTGTCCAATGCATTCGTTAACATTATTGTCGCCTAGTGAAAATAGTCTTTGAGATGAAACACGCAGTGGCAGAGTTATTCTTAAAAGCATCAATAATTATTTACTTAAGAGAAAGG
The DNA here is from genome assembly GCA_963969495.1 of Ceratothoa steindachneri. Taxonomy (NCBI): domain Eukaryota; kingdom Metazoa; phylum Arthropoda; class Malacostraca; order Isopoda; family Cymothoidae; genus Ceratothoa; species Ceratothoa steindachneri. The sequence continues at coordinate 149,708,536 of OZ018317.1, read as the reverse complement.
TTTCGTAAGTGCCTGGATCCTCTGATCAGCCGAAGAATAACAACAGAAGGGGGTTATTGATACCATTTGTATCCACTGTAGAAACCCCGATATATTAAATACATTTTAATATTTCGTATTCGGAGAGATAGATATTTTCTAGGTATTTGAATTTGTGATCTTTGATAGGGAAATAACATGTTATGACGCAGCTTACTCCGAATATTTTGGATGTTTATTCCTTAAAAACTGATATACGTGATATGATGAGAAATTTCATGACAACTGAATATTTTGTGACTGGAGTAATAATATCTGCTTTCAACAATTTTGTACTCAATCTCTCCGATTAAATAACTTAAAATCATAGATGATAACGTTTCTCTAAGGATATTTTATGTAAACAAAACATGTGAGTAATTAAAAAAAATGTATTTTTCAGCGTGAGTGAAAACTGCACTTAATATAATTATACATAAATATTTATTGATCTATTAAATAAAATTACTCTTAAAGCTATGTTGATAATGTATGCAATTTTAGCTCTCTTCTCCCTTCGCTGTTTTCTAGGATTGCTTATTTTCCTGTTTTACAAATTTAACGCCCTCTTACACCCTTCGCTGTGTCTAAACACGCGTGCATAAGATAATACGAGATTTGAAAGATGTGCAAATAAAGACTCGAGAGAGAGGAAGAGAGAGAGCCAATTTAACTTGTGGCACTGGTGTCTGCAGGGTGTTCTGCTACTGCAGGTTTCAGGTGTGGTAGTGGTATTGCCCCTCCCATAACCTCCCTCCCTTACGAAGTTAAATACTTGAGACTCTTTTTATTTTTGATGCATATGTGATCCTGCTTTCTAGTTATTTGCTCCCAAACTGTGGGATGATTTGCCGGCCACTACACGCCTATCCCGCCTCACGAGGCCGCCATGTCTGCTTTGAAAGTGCACAACTTCTATGCAGTTTTTTCCTAGTGTTCCTGAGGTCAGTTAGAGGCCCGTTGACTCAGAGGGCGCTGTAAAAGATTCTATTGAATTAGTGTGTATCAATATTTCTTGCCTTTCAGTGGATTTAGAGCAATGAATCTCCAGATCTTCAAATGCATCACAACATCTCTGTTTATTTTATGATTAGATGTTTCTTTGCTTGATCCATCCATATAATTTAGGTCTTGTGCTTTCCTTATATGTATGAGTATATCCTCGGATCGCTGCTCGTCCTCATTTTGAAATAATGGAGTAATTCTTCAACAGAGATTATAACAGATTATGTTTCATAGTACCGAACAATCACACTCCCTCACATCTAGTAACACCTTCTCCCTGACATAGGTCCCTAATATAAGAGAAACCTGCCAATTTTAAATTAAGCGAAGCAACCTTAACATTTCGCAAACTCCCCTTTGATTTATGCTCTGTTATATTTCTCTTATAAATATTTAACTCTTTCACTCATCCACATTGTGGAGCTTTGCAACAAAGATTTAATTTCGAGGGCTAAAAAAATAAAGCATAATTCGGGAAGTAGTGTATGAAAATCAGGGAATGTCATATCATAACCCACCAAACCATCCCTCCTAACGTTCAAACTCCCGTAATTGCTAAATTAAACAGGAGTTGTGTCCTCACTACTTTTCTAACTTTTATTTCATTAGGAAAGTTTGGTCATAAAGTGGGTGACTCGACTCCGACCACTGCTCTAATTTTTAAAGTTTAAAGATATATTTCATAAACTAGATTGTTAAAATCTGTTTAAAATGATCTCTTCTTACCATTATAATATGATGTGAATTTCGACAAGTGTGGCGAAATAAAGACAGGGATAATTTGTGGAAATATTCCTGTTAATTAAAATTACTACTACCAATACGCATTTTTGAATGGCACTTACTGAAGCCAAATGATTTCGCTTACCCTCTATATAGGAACAGCCCTTGAATGCTTCAGAGGATGTGTAGGGAGCGTATGTACATCGGCAGGGAGAGCATCCCACACGCTCGGAGGAAAAAATAAGGGGAAGGAGGCCATCAGCTATGCACCATAGACGACTATTAGCTCTAAGCAACAACTATCACGAACAGAACGTAGGATAATCATGGGTGAAAGTAATTGACAAAGGCCGGAAAGAGGCGGTTGTGGCAATTAGAGTCGGATGGGTTAAAAACACAGTGATAAAATAAACAACACATTATGTAATGAGTTGAATATGTAGAAGAGGAGAATAATGGAGGAGAGCGAGAAAGGAATTTTAAGAGACAATGCGGTTAGTAACCAAATCATTGATGGAGTCGAGCAATAGTCTGTGTTACTTTGCGATTCCCTCCAATTTGTTCAAAATATTGCGAGTTGTTTTCTTTTTCACCTGGGGCATATGATAGATTTATGCCCCCCACCCACCCTACCTCCTTCGTGGACTTCAATTGCTGTCCATTCCATCAAGAATAGCCTTTAAGATCTACCTACATATAAGATTCTCATAACTGTTTTGCGCAATAAGATAAAACCTGTACATTAAACTAATACGTTATTTGTTTGCCTCTTTGGTTTTTATCCTTCCTAGTCCAGTATTATTTGTATATAAGCTTGGTTAATCCTATATGTTTGGTTACTGGAATCCGGTTTTGAGCCTGGCTATGCCCCTTCTCCATATCTCCAAGCTCGCAGTAATAAGTAGCTGAGTAGCTTATCTTCAACTTTACCATTCTATTAATAATCTCAGCTTTAAAAACTTTCTCGTATGCAATATTTAAAGAGATTATTTTATTCAAACCTTTATTAAAATAACGCCTATATTCACTGAGTAAATATTATTGCTATAAAAAATGGTAGTTATTATAAATTATTTGTATAGAAGCTTAAAATATGCGAAAAAACATTCCTAATATATTTTTTCCAACTCTTGAGCAACTTTTAGACATAAATTTCATAAAAGCTTTGAATATACGGAAAAAAAGCCCTGCACTCTAATGTTTTTTTTATCTCTAACGAAAGTTATAAAGAATTTTGATAAAACGATTTAATATACCAAAACGGGGATTGGTAAAAAAGAATTATAAAGGTTATATGCTTAAAGGCAAGAAAAATATTTATCGGAACTTTTTTATTATACTGAAAAACAATCCGCAGAGCTTTTTTCTCCATCTAAATATGCTTTATATAATAAAAAATAAAAAACTCAGCCATGCCTTAATGTTAATGCATTTTCTGATGTTCAGGATTTGTAATTCTTTTTGATGTTAAAAATCCAAAATACTCGATAATTATACTGGTTTATTTGAACTAGAAAGGAACTGGTAAAGCTGCTCTTATTGTCTTCTAATAATTTACTCTTGTTTTTTTCACGTCCATCATTAATGTGTAGCCTTAAAGTCAGGATAACCTAAAGATCTAAATCATTTTGAAATGCGGGGGCAATAGCTATTTTAGAAAGAACTTCAAAAAACATAACAGCCATAACTTAATTTTAATAAATTTCCTTAACTTCATTATTTGCAAGTCGTTTTGTTTTAAAATTTTCCAAAACAATTAATGATCATATTTATTCTTTATGAGCTTCACCATTTGATCTTGGTCAATTTGTACATACAAACTATCAGAAGAAAATATTTCTTATTCTTCAACCGATCTAGAGAATTCGTTCTTAAAATATATTGTTAGGGAGAAGCTTATATTTGCCTGATGTCAAGATTGGCGGATTAAACTTTCACAATAAAGTCCGCGTTATTTTAAATCTGGGTCCCGGAAAGGCTGTAGAAGTAATGGGACGTAAGGGAAATTGGTCCTCATGGGTCTTAGGGATACCAAACATATATTGAAGAGTGTCGTCAATACTTAAAAATAATTTTTTAGATGAGGGCAATCTTTAAAGATGCTTTTTAAAAACGTATTAAATTGTTCGGATTTGGCCGTGGAACCCACTCATTAAACGCTAATATACATTTTTACTCTGACCATAGTGATCAAATAAAAAAATCAGTTGTTTCCAACATATTCCTTTGTTTGGAAAGTGTTTGTGATCTTAAATTCATTGATAGTACAAATACATAACAGTAATATGTTTTTTATAGTCTCTCTTATCTAGAATTTTCATTGAAGAATCACATCTATAAGACAACAAAACAAATTATCTTAAAATAAAACTTAAGAGAATTAATCTAGCTCCCCGTAATAGAAATTAAACTAAGCCAAAGTGCATTGTTTTCCCTTACAAACTTTTCCTTAAACGGAAGAAGAGTAAGGTAAAAAAAGTTTAATCTCAACATAGACTTAAGCTTTCCAAACTCTGTCAAAATTTACTAATCCATAACAAGCCCCCCTCCCCCGCCTCCAATAATAAAATAGGTGTATAAAAATTTGCTCGAGAAATTGCGATATAAGGACAGGGTGAATAATGGCTATAGCATATCTCAGCTATATATTAATAAAAATATTATGTGCGCCCGGGCAACATCTCCAACGAGGTCTTTGTACCTATCACTGCAACCAACCACAGTATCGTTTGGGATTAAACGATAAATATATATATATATATATATATATTCTATAGGTTCGCTTCTAAGCAGGCTTATTTTCAGGTTGAAGATAAATCCCAATCTGGTCTATAAAATAGATTCAGAACAAGTTTAAAATTATAATGAACACAAGGATTAGAAATAAATGTTTTAGTTAATTGAAATTTTGACAAATCGTTTGAAAACTATGGAACCTTTAGGTATGGATCAATTATGGATACTTTAAATATGGGTTAATATAACACTAATTGATGCAACTATTGGATGACACAGATATTAGTCACTTAATGAAGCAGAAATAGTAATAAATTATTTAATTAATTGAAAATGTGACAAATAATTTGAAAACTTTTGACCATAAATATAGATGCTTTAAATATGGATAAATATAAGATAATAATTGGGGCAATTGATTGGTACGCAAGAATGTTAGTCACCTTTAGTGGACGGCAAAAGCGGAGAGACTGAGGAAAGATTAGAGAAGGAACCGATTAAAGATTTGTAGGTTGTGAACAATCTTGAGTGATTTATGAAATGAGAAGGGGAAAAGCAGTTGAATCAGAATTTAAACTGGGATTTAGTTGTTTTATAAATAATGATTGGAGAAGCCGGAGGAAAGTGGAGTCCTTTACATGTCCTATAATTTGTAAGTTTGGTGGGAAATTTCTGTCTTACATTTAATTAAATGATCTTGAATGGGAGAAGTTTCTTTTGTGGTCAAGGTGGAGCCAGTGCAAGAGCTAATACCAATATGAGAACAGACCATATCCTTAAGGGAGTGAACAGTGCTTCCAATGTAGATCCCTTGGTGGCACCTAGGGCAAATGAATTTATAGACAATTGAACAGCTCATTTGAGGTTGGAGTCTGTTTTAGTTCTGAAAATTTTTCGTATTCGAAAGTTGTTAAGGAAAAATATTTTTAAGTTGGTATGTGTGTAAAATCTTTTCAAAAGCTTATTAAGTTTTCGGCGTAAGGGTAGTTTGAATGGGCCAATATCAGGGAGAAGACAATAGCGGACATCCTTGGGGACAGAGGAAATTGCTTGTTGAGGATGGTATATTTTCTGAAAAAAAATGACTGATACATTTTTGTACAAGTGAGGGCTGGAAACCATTCTTTTGAAAATAACCGATAAGAAAACTGAATTTTGAATGAACAACAAAATAATCAGATGAAAGCTGAAAGCCACGGTGGAAGAGGGTTTTGATGTTGTTGATCTAATGTCAAATATCCCCAAAAATAAAAGTTCATGCCGAGACCGGAAAAGGAGGATTTACGGTAGACGGAAGTGGTGAAGTTGGGCGAGGAGCAGGATATGAGAAAATCCAAATATGGTAATTTTCCATCTATTTCTTTATTAATTGTGAATTATATATTGGAATGGCTATGATTCAAATAATCCAAGAATGAAAGAGACTTGTTATGTTTTAAATATTAGAACTGTATCGTCACCAAAACGACGGTAAAATATCGGTTTCAAAGCAAGAGGGCATTCTCGCAAAGCAACTTCTTCAAAGTTGGACATAAATATGTTAGGAAGAAGAGGATCCATGGGGGAACCAATTCCAATAACCATCAACTTGTTGATAAATGGAGTTGTTAAACAGAAAACAGTTGTCTCTAATGCTTAGTTCCAGAAGAGACCGTAAAAGCAACGGTGTGAATTTATGAAACGTCAAATCTGGTTCTGGAAAAGCCTTTTGGATTATTAGGTCTATGGTTTCATTTACGGGAATATTTGCAAAAAGTGAGACGACATCAAAGCTACACATAAAGTGAGGACCATGAAGTTTCAAGTTCTTGAATTTTTCTGACAGAGAATAACTATTGTTAACTTTATATTGATTAATGGTAAAAGGGTTAAGTAGAGGTACTAGATATTTAGCCAACTTTTAGGTTGCCATTGGGTATGCCGCTAGTATGGGGCGGAGGGGAACATTAGGCTTGTGGATTTTGGGAAGGCATACATAAATCCAGAATTGGAACCAGAGGAGAAAAGTTGTCTATAAATTCCTTCATAAATGATATTAAGAGGTTTAAGTTAAGAGAGCCAACGATTAACTTTATCATCCAGAATCTGGAAAAGTTTCGAGAGATCTTTGTCGAGAAGTTTAAATTTAGATGAATCTGAGAGGATGTTAGTCATTTTGTTAATGTAACAAAAATATCAGGATTGTTTCCGAGGTCACGAAGAAGCTGGAAATCATTCTTTTGTATGAAAAGGGAACTAAATCGAAGATTTTTCATTTTTATGCAAAATTCATTTGTAAGTTGGGAAGAGGGTGATTTAAGATCATGGAAGTTCTCAAGTATAGGTAGAGGTTGTAAATCATAAATGAATTTTTCAAAATATCGGAAGTAGTTTGGGAATTTGTGACAAAAAAGGTAACTTAAATTGAAGACCAAGTGAGAGAAGAAAAAGATTCTCGTGGCGATAATTTATAATCCGGTTCGTTATGAATGACACTTCCAGGTGAATGACTTCGGAAAAATACAGGTTAGTTTTTTTAACAATAATTGAACGGTAGCAAATATTATTCCAAAAAGAAAAGCTTGAGCGCAATTGAGAAAGGGAGAAATTATAACTTTTCTGGGTTTTATGCAAAAGTTGAAATTTGAAGTTGATTTCATTATTGAGGAGATAATCCAAAGATGACTTGTATAATTCGGAAGAATACAGGCACTTACGGTAGAGTTTAAAGATTATAAAGTTGAGATAAACATTGTTAGACCTACAAATTTCCAAAAATTGAATGTCAAGTTCTACTTTCCTAAGGCGACGGGAAGCTTGGATGCTTGCCGAAAAAGCTTAACGCCATCTTGTCCATAACAAGAGCGTATTTATTATATAGGTTTGCTTCTAAGAACGCTTATTTTCAGGTTGAGGATAAATTCTAAAAATGAAACATGTAAAATTTCTCATTATGGCGACTCCTAGGAACTTCACCCCATTCGTGGCCTATTGATTCTTTCCCTCACGAGATAGGCGAATTATTATCATTCACACAACTCTTTCTCGCTACCTCGGTCGCTCCACTGCAAGTGCTATCCTTTACATTGCCCTCCAAATAAAGTTCTCAATCCAGGTGAGGTGCGAAACCCCTGACTTGAGGCAACCAAGCAGCATTCTGTATCTTAAAATAAAGACAAAGAATGAGCGCGTTTTCTTAAAAAACTGCTCCACCACCAGTATCTATTTCTTGTCTCTCCACCCATCATTCTTTCGCTCAACTAGCCTCATTATAGGCTTTACTAGCAAGAGGATGTCATGAGTAGCATGCACCACCTCGCTGAGGATGCAATCTAGAATATTACGTGCCCTATGTGAGGTATATAATTATTTCTACACCTTTCCACTTTCTCCACTTTCTTTCCCGTGAAGCGTCCTCGTTTGTATTCCGCTTTAAATTCTAGGAATAAACGTTTCTTCACTTTTTTTTAAATTTATTTTGACATATTTATAGGATATTTCTTCACACTTGGCAACGTTGAATTGCATCTGCCTCTCTTCGACCAATTTACTACTCCATCCAAGTCTTTGAGCAAGTCTTCGCACTCACTACCATATTTTTCCCTACGACGACGAAATTTCGTACTATGGTAAAATATTAACTTGATTGTGAAAACTCGCAAAAGGTCTTGGATAGTTTATTAAAATAGTCGAAGAGAGGCATGTGCAATTCCACGTTGACAAGTGTAAGGTAATGCACATCGAGCATGATAATTCCTGAAGTCTTTACAATATGGGTTGTTATATTTTTAACAAAGTCGACGCGAAAAGGGATTTACGCGTCTTAATCTCGAATGATCTAAAATTTCCAAACAATGCACATTCAAATTATTTAAGGTTAAATGATTATATAATACATAGCCTGAGATTCTGTATTTAAATCGAAATATATTAATCTTTTCTATGGAAAGTGCTTGTAAGATCTGATTTTAAGTATATGGCACAATTCTGGTCTCCATTCATGCAAAAGAAAATTGTACTATCAGAACGTGTCCAACAACGAGCGAAGAAAGGTTGAGGCACCTCAATATATTTTCAGTGATGGATCGGTATTTGCGCCGTAAGCTTATTTAAGCATGTAAAATAATAAACGGTTTAATAATATAAATTATGAAAACATTTAAAATACATAGATAACTAAGCGGCAACTAAAAATAACAGTCTAAACTAGTAAACAAGGCTTTAATACTGTAATGGAACCGCATTAAATGTATTTAAGAATAGAGTTGATAAATATTATTAGTTTAGAATATAACCTCTCCTAAATAAGCATTATGAAACTATTTCTTAACTAAATCATTTCTTCTTTTGCGCGACCTTCACCTCTGACATCTGTCCTTTCTCTTCTTTGTGAATTAGCTTTGAGTGGATCATAGTGCTTTGCTCGTTAGCACTTCTGTAATTTAGTCTAGCTATTTTTATTTCTTCTACTATTTGTCCTATTAATGTGTACATTATACGATTTATAGCCAAGTATTGACAGTTTTTTTTTTTAAATTTCCAACTTTTAAATTCATTTCATTGTTTTAGTGAGTTTTACTTGATGAAAATTATTGATGTTATGCCGAATTAGCGAGAGGAATGATGGCGTGTTTTGCTTTTTAATCACTTTATCACAATAAAGGTTGGTCTGGGAGGCCCAAAAACCTGGGAGGTGAGTGCAAAGACCAAGAGAGAGTCTGCAACGAGCTTAAGGTGTTTTCAAAGTAGAGGGGAGAAAAAGGATTCCTGCTCCTGATTTTTTGTGTAACCAACTTTTCATCAACTAAGTCTTTGACTTGTATTGACTCTGAATTGACTATAAGATTTACTATGATACATTGCCATTGAACCTTCGTTTATTTTACTTTGGTAAAGCATTTGGAATTTATATTCACAGCCCAAGTATGCTAGGTTCTTATTTAAATTTTTCTCTATAATGGGGCCACATTATGTTCCTACTCTTACACATAAATATAAGATCTTCAAAATAAATATGTTTGCCCCAAAAATTTTAAGGGTAGCATGAAAAATATATTTAACACTATTAAAGTACCCTTGCACCCAAAGAAGCATTTATTTCACTAAAATTTGAGTGTTTTTGAAGGCATCTGGATTTTAATAAATTTGCTTCTTGACATTAAATTTCACTTCCCAAACGACAAAATACTATTTATTACCTTCTTTGAGGTAGTTTTCGTAATAAAATAAGCCATCGCAATAAGATATCTGCAATTTTACCTTTATGTTAAAATAAGCCATAAATTATGAATATAATAAGAACGAACCAAGATTCATTTTACGTTTCCTTTGCATCTCATGACTATCTTATATATCTTTCACAGCCTTCTTCCATTTATATTTCATTGCCTCCTAATATGAGGGAAAACAAAAGGCAAATTTACAAATTTGGGGATATAAATTCAGGCAATAAAATAAGTTACACAGTGGACTATTTATTTTTAGACCAAAGCAGAAGAAAATCACGTTTTCTTCAATTCTCTCGATAGCCAAAATAAACCTAGTTTCATTCATATGTAGTCCGTAAGGTTTAATAACTGTCACATTTTCAAGAGTATAGAGTCTCACCATCATTGGCTAGAAATTTTATTCGTGACCAAGAGCTGAGTAATTAGAAATTAACTAATTTTCAATGAAATTCATTTTGGAAATTAGAAAAAAAGCTAATAGTTATGATGGTCAGAACAAAGAGAGAATGTTAGTTTTGCTTCAAATATGTGAAATATAATACATTCGTGTTTTAATGGCTGATTACAATCCTATGATATATGTGAATGCGACAAATAAAAAAATAAATAGATTAATTGAATCGTGCAAAGAGTTAAGAATATGAATGCATTTAAATGTTATATTAATCTTACCTCTCTTAATAATGCTGATGAAGTCAACGCTTGAGGAAGTTTGTCGAACAATATTACTTATTTTTACTCTCAATTTGTTTTCAGTAACTACGGATACAATTTTGATGTATATAGTTAGAGACAAAGTTCCCGCACAATTAATGTTTAAGTTACTTATTTATAGATTTATATTTATAGATATAATTGAAAGTATATTTATTCCTATATTAATACAGGGTATGTAACTAGTTAATGTGTAAAGGCCTAGTCTTTGCTAGGCCCCCATTGAAATTCCACAGTAACCTAGAGCCTAGAGAGAGAAGGTCACTCTTCACTTCCAAGCGATGCTTAGGAAAGATTAGGCCAGGACAGAGTAATTAATCGGACAATTTTATGATATCTAAAGTTTCAAATATTACACATCAAAGCCCTCTAGCTCTTGAACAGCAACCTACTCTGTTACTCTATGATTAAAACTACGGCCCAAACATCGTATCAACCAACAATTTGGAAAAGAAACAATAAGACCATGTACAGCCTACGATTGCTTTAAGAAGTTTCAAAGTGGTCAATTCGATTTTCAAGTTCAACCAAGAAGCAGTAGACCCTCAATTATTGACAGTGATCGTTTATTCCACAGAACTTCTTGAATGACAAAACGTTCCCAAATGATGAACTAAAAACTATAGTTGGAGACTTCTTTGATACCAAAACAGTTGAATTTTACAACAAAAGGTTCCTTGATCTTTTTCATCATTGAAAGCAGCTGCTAAAAAATAATGGTAATTGCATTGTTGATTGATATGTTTCTTTTTCGTTGTAAATCTTTGTCAATAAGTGTTGTGCGAGAACTTTGTTTCCATGCTATTAATTAGGACTACTTACATTTCAAGGTGTATACAATTCCTTTCCATGCAATAAAGTGAAAAATTTTAAAGATAGATGATCAACACTACACGAGAAACAATGATCAGCACAAGGCTAATTAGCATAGTAAGCTGAAAGAGGATACATGGAAAGATTGGCGAATTAGACTCGCATTTTGTGAAATATTTATAATTATTGGTGACGGACTCACAAACGAATTAGAATAATAACCTAAGTAAAAATTAGGGCACAAATTACACTCATAATATAATTATATTGTATTGTTTATCTGACATTTATTTCTTGCACCGAGCGCTGAGAAGCTGTCCGAAGAACATTTATATAAGCCAAGTAATAATTATTGAGTGATTGCCTACTACAGCCGAAGAAAACACGAGAAAATGAGGCTAAATATTTGTATTGGGAATGATCTTACTGCGCTGGCGAGCCAGAGAGACCGTAATACGTCGTGGCAGCCTATTTCTCTCTGTCGTTCCAATATATATTTGGCCAAACTTGCACTGGATGAAAAGGAATGACGAGTAGGTGTGAAAAATGAATGTTAGAGTAATCATCTCTGAGGTTGACAGATCCGCAGGTGGTAACGAATAATGAAACTAAGGAGCAAGCCTGTAGTAACGTGACGCGCAAGTGGGTCCGAGGAATGCCGCCAGGGATCATTTACGGTGTAGCTCGTCCAACGTCTGATTTTCTGGCCTAAGAGATCGGCATTTCCTGCCAATATTGACCTTGTAAATCTTGAGGAGTATTCTGGGGGAATTCCAAGTTTAAATCCGCAGGTTTGCCGATGGGACACCATGAACTAGTCCAGTGTACATTTCATTGAGATGGACGATCTTTTATGTTAATATGAGGCGGCCTCGGCGTGTAGTAGTACGATGTGCCCGATTTTATGATTCTGTCACTCTCGAGATTTGTTTAGCGTCAACCGCAATCCTAATAGATAATCGTTGTGTTTATTAGCAAAAGAAATATTTAACACTGGTTAAATCTCATTTTAATGCCTCAACAAGTCAAATGGTAACCAATGTTCTGCATCGTCATCCTGAAAATTTATGTACAGCTTGACCTTTCTAAAACTAAAAAAGATATGGGGGAGATAATATCATTTGCTCATCTACGCCGTCTGAAACGTAGTATGGCGGTCTATCGTTAAACAAGTTTTCTTTTTCAGGGCAAATTGTGTTAATCTCTTCCCAACCAACAAGCTAGGCGGCTAAAATTCTTTTTATAGTAGTTTTTGTTTGCCAGTATAGTTTATCCCACCGGTGGCAAATGGTAGTGCCATTTTCTCTCAAGTAACTGCTAATTAAAAACTAAAACAAGCAAAGAAAACTAATAAAGATCTATAATTATAGATCTTTATTAGTTTTTCTTTGCAGGATAATTATAGCGGATAATTTGATCGCAATATTTCACTGCATTAAAAATAGATTATATTATCATTGACAGAACCCAATTCATCCTTTAGCAGAAAGTTTTAACAATGGGTCTCCAGATTTCTATTCTACCCACTTAGTCACATGAATTACTGATATAATATATGCCCCAATTTTTTGGTAGACATGACAGATTTGCAGAATAGAACGTTTGTAGATGCAAAACACACATTGTTCAACTAATCACTAGAGAGAGAGAGTCCACGAGATAAACCTACAGAGAGAGGAGTTGCAAACAATTATAACCAGAATATTAAATCTATATACCAGGCAATGTCTTCGCCACTCCACCCTACAGAGTGAGCTTGCACTTCGCTATTAAGATTAAAATAAATTGTTTTTTTAAAAAGCAGCCATGGTTTAATTTTTATATATTTTCTGAACTTCGTCAATTATAATAATTCTAAAAAGGAACTCTAAACTAAATTCCCCCCTTTCAAAATATCACGTTGCTAAAATATAAAGTTATAGAAGAAGATATAAAAAAAATAAATTTTCTGAACTTCACCATTTGTAATTCTTTGGGTTTTAAAAATTTCACAAAATTTCCATACTTATATTTATTTTTAAACTTCACCATTTTCTTTTTTTATATTATGAAAGAATTATTAGGAATAACTTTGATAAAATAACATGAGTCATTTGTTCAGTAAGGAAAAAAAAAATTTATTCATTTGTAACCCATCTTCAAAAATCCGGCTATACAATTATTGAATTAGTGATAATAAACAAATGGCAAATACATAACATAGGATCTGCCTTCTTTTTCTATTTTTAGCTAATTGAAATTAATGTGAATCACGCCCTACTTTCTGAGTTCTTAATTATGTTAAGGTAATAGTTAATTCGTAGTTGATTCTTCATTAACTCTATCGATTCTTGTTGGCATAGATTCGACAAAATGCTTTAAATCCTCAGGTATAATAACTATGAGCCAGGCTTTATTACTGGATTCAATTAATTTATTTTGGGGGATTCTGTTTAAACTATAACTCCTCTATTAAATGGAGATCAGAACTATTTCCTAGTCAGGGCAATACATTAATTTTGTCTTTTTAAAACAATTTCTTATTTATTCTGGAAGTATGATATGGTGCACCCTTTGAAAATTTTTTTTTTTATTTGTTTGGAAACAATTCTTTCTACAACTTTCCTCCTCTCAACATGATACAGTCATTCATGCCTTCACCATACAGCTCAGAGGAGGCTTTATTGTTGCTGTAGTACATTTTGGCATCATATCTTCCATTATGTTCAAGATCGCACATATCTTTAATTATGTAATTATGTTAAAGATCGCACATATCTTTTAAGCCAATACTTCAAAAATGAAATTTTGTCTTATCTCTCCACAATGATTTGTGCCAGTCTTCCAATGCCCATCCATTCATTGCTTCTGCCTACAAAGACCTTTATTTCTCCAAAACTTATTCAAGTAGACTTTTTTTCTTAGATATTCTTCATATTAAAATATTAATAAGACTTTATCAAAAAAATGCTATGAAAAATGTAAATGTGTCCATAATTTTAGCAATTAGTTTGCACACAACAAAAACGCAAACCAACGTCTTACGCTAGCCAATTTGGACGAGAGAAGAAGTAACTTTCTCGATGTGATCCTACAGCAATTCATTGTTCTATTAATCTTCTCCATTTAGGCAGATATTCACTACGCATAATAAAGACTACCGTAACAATAATATTTTATACTACAATGTTCAGAGGTGGCGTCAAAGCTTAAAGCGAAGTGCTCAATGTAAAGGTGAAAAATATGATCTATATAATATATTTACTCCCATCTTCAACAAAATCATGGAGCAAACGGAGTATGATGATGCTATACCAGCATTGTTCATCGGATAAGAATTATATTTCTCTCATTCTCAGGAGCATTCACTATTCTCCTTATTAGGATACTAGATCGTCTGTCGAATAGTCCTCATAAATCGGTCAAATATTTGATTCGTTCCTGAAGAAAGAGTTCAAACATCATAAATGATCCCGTTTATATCCACAGTGTCGATGGTAAACCTTTTAGAGCGTAATTACTCAGTTAAAAACTATTAATCACATGTTTACTAATATGGGTGAATATTTATCCAAATGTTTTAATTACCTCAGTATTTTACTAAATGGTGTGAGGTTAGTTAAATTGTATATTTACTAATTAAAATGACTAAAGCTAAAGAAATAACAGAACTACAGAGTGCATATATTGATCTTCTCCATTTCTAAGGGTTATCACAAATCAAAATTTCTAAAGGGATAAAATGTGAAAGATATTCTGTTAAAACCACAATAAAACGATATCTAGAGAATAGGACCTTTGAATAAAGGAGGAGAATTAATAGAAAATGTCTTATCCGTCATTGAATAAACAGATCTAGCATTTGAGCTTGACTACAAAATCGCAGAAGTTACTCAGAAATTTAATGACACCTTAAATTCGAAAATATCACCAAGTATAGTTAAGAGGGGGTTAAAAGATCCAGAATTATAAGAATACAAGGCTAGAAATTAGCCATGAATATGTGAAATTGAAAGAAACAAACGACTTTAGTGGGCCAAAGATCACAAAAATGGACCACATTAACAATAGTCTAGATTTCCTGTAAGTTTTATAGGAAAGGGTAGTGTATTCTTTCATTACAGGTATTTATGCAATTATAATATTAAAATATATCTTTGATAAAAATTGAAGAAAATTTAACTTTTTGGTTACACTTTTGCATGCATTTTACCTTACCTGTCTGGCCCCAACTTTTCAGCATGAAGGTGCTTGTATCATGGTAAAAGGCTGCAAGTGATAAGTTTTCACTAAAACCAGCCAAGTTGTTTTAGGACCGGAAAGGATAGACCCCACAACTTTACTGCCATGTGTTCACAGTTATTAGAGAAATCTACCAATAAATTGCATCTCAAAACATCAAATAATTAAGTTTTGTCTCAGCAGGAGAATGATATATAAAACCCAATTAAATCCATTATAACTATTTTACTGAGTGCTTGGAGCACCATAAGGGGCGCGACGATTTGCCTTTCTGGCCGCCGTGCTGACGGGACTCAACGCCCCGTCCGGCCTCAGGTTAGCCTCTTCTTCTATTTGACAACCTGTGTTTTTACCTTACTTCCTCAATTTCTCTACAACCTCTTCCACAACTTCTCTGGTTGGCCTCTAATTTCACATGGTAGATGCCGACCAGCTTCCTCTCACCCAACTATCCCGGATCAGGGCCAAGAAAGGGAAAACGTTCCCTCACCCCTGAACTCCTGTCTGGGGTGGTGGGCTTTAAACAACCTGCTCTACCCCCACCCACAACTAACTCACATCTTTTTTCTTTCTCCTTTCAAGATCTATCAATTTTACGCCGTGCCTAAGGTGGCGCTTCCATGCCGATGGGCTGCCAGGTCACTAGGCGCGAGGAGTGGCTTTAAATGTCCGCAGCTGGTTCTGCCGACCCAATACTCACCCCTTGCAGAGCTGGCTACTGGGTGGGGGTGATGAGCGTTTTCGTCCCGTGACACTAATAGGGGCACCATACTCACGAATAAGTTTAATAACGGAAATGATACTCCCCCTGTATCTTCCCCTCGACCATGGACGAAGCCACTCCGGGTAGCTCCACTGAAAAAATGGAGGTCCCTCCAAAACTCTTTAACCACAGAGGAGACTTACACCTCTCCTAGGCCTACGGAAGTGAGGGACTCTTCCTCACCTTCTTCTCTGGATTTGCCATTATTTGGTAATTCCCTTTTCCTCTAGGTGCAGTCTCCCCGTTGCTCCTCAAAATTGACCGGTCCCGGTGGGAGCGGTTCGATAGAGCTAAACCTCCTAGAGCTACTCGACCTGCTTGAAGGGGATCAGTATGCATGTCCCTATCTCTTCCCCCACGGATGCCGGTTTGTCAACCCATGACGGAATAAAAGGTACCTTAAGGAGGTCCCTGATTTCTTAGGGTGTGATGGCCACATGGAGGCCCTTACTTCTGAGATGGACATGCTCTATAAGATGACCCCTGATTTCTTATGATGGGATGGCCACATGGGGGCCCTTTCCCCTAAGATGGACATGCTCCATAAGATGACCCCGTCACTGACAGTATGATCTTCCTTTGGGTGGAACTCGGGCTCGGTGCCATGCAGAGAACTCCCCCGGCTGGTGCTCTTGTCACAGCCAAGACCTTCCATTTCAGAGAAGGATGTTGCTGAAGCCCGTTCATTTACCCTAGTGGGCTTCTCTGCCGGAGGAGAGAAGCTGATTCATTCCCCGCCCTACTCTCCTAAAAAAAAGAAAAAAAAATAAAAAAGACGAAAACAACTCGGGACACCTCTCCATCCGCGGAATACACCGGGATTGTCGGGACCAAAAGTGCGCAGATCGGAGCCTCGACTACGTCAGGGTCCCTCATTCAGAGGTTACCTGACATTTTCGCGCCCACCTGTTTCAAACACTTCCTTGGAATTCTCTCCACTGATTATAGCATGTTGGTTAAGGGCAACATGATCCACCAGAGGTGAGCTTTAGCTAGCGTGATTGGTAGATAGCTGAAGGTGACCCGTTTCTCGGAGGGTAGCCTTCTGTCGAATGCGTCGAATCCTACTGAGGCGGCCATGATTAGTGTTCTTCTAAAACATTATATCACGTCGGTGAGTGTGACAGCGCACTCTACCATGAACTTCGTGAATGAAGTAGTTTATGTGAGGGAAGTCGTGGATTACTCCATAGATGAGATCACATTGAGCAGTGAGCGGTCCAGGTCGAACGTATGATTAGAATACAGGGAGAGGCCTTGAATCTCACCCCTAAACTCTGCGTCACGGTCGACTGTGATGGTGACAAGCTGTCTTAATTGGTGCGTCCAGGTCGGTATCGCTACTGCGTGAAGGCATTCGTGACCCTTTCACGGAGTTGCTACTACTCTCACCGTTTCGAGCATACTAATCGCTCATGTAGACAAGTATAGTCGGGTTTTCTCGAGGTCGATGTAAGTTGCTTGAAGACCGCAGACAATAAGACCAAATTGCTTCTTCGAAGTAGGGTGGTGCGTAATTCCGTGAGAAGGAAATACTGGCCGTTTAGGCCCAGGATTGTCTCTCATTTCGCGAGGATAAGGCCCTGGTGCTGTGCTGCCTGGCTCGCCTGTACGTCTTATGCCTCAATGGTAAATGTCAGAGAGAGAAGGTTTACCCTACCCCCTCCTAGAAGCCAACATCTATCTGTGGCGCCTGAGGATATACACCTGCACGGCCAGAAAGCCCCAAGGTAGCCGCGAGATTTTTGCGGGACCACGTAATCCATTTGGGTTCTATTCATCGCCGTTGCACCGCTTGGTCGACGCCAGACTCACGGCGCTAAGTCTAATGAGATCACTGTCCCCCCTTTATGGGCCAACTGCGATCCCCTTCTGCCGATGCAGTATAAATAGTTAGAGAAAGCTTTGATAAGGCAATACAATACAACCCCGTCGAGTCACATACAGTCTCGTACGCCCTGCCTAGCCTACCAACGGCGTCATCTCTACCCAGTCTTACTCGTATCTAAGGCCAGAGTTCCCGCCGACAGACGATATACACGGACAACCATCTATCACTCGGTTATCGAGTTCGTTCATCGACTGGAATACTCTTGCATTTAAATTTTGCAGTCTCCCGTTTACTCTCCGTATTCGAGCCTCCAGTCAATTTGCTTTACGGAATTCTCCCCGATAATTGCACTCTACATTTTCTCTAGAGGCAATCACCTTTCATCGTCCCTTGGACTCTCGTACCAGTCGAGTGTTTGTATCTCCCCATCCCCCAACTATTGGTATTCAGGGTCTCATTATATTTATTATCAGTTATTTACTTGTGCTAGTAATATTTTCTTTGTATAGAGGAAAGTTATAACTTTCTCTACCATGAGTTTCTCTAATCCCAGACGCTCTAAGAGTTGATTATTTCGGCCAACCGCACTCGACTCTGTTTATTTAACCCTCGCACTGGGATCTGTATCCAGATTCTCTGGCGTGCCTTCTTCACGGTCACCCTATGACATCTATATTATATTCTGTTGTCAGGTGTGGGGTCATCCGCAAAACTCTTATCTCAACGTCTACCTGTATATTAATGGTTCTGGTTTTAGAAACTGTATAAACGACTATACCCATTTCCCACTTGCCCATTCTGTGTGTATATTTTTTATTGAATTTTTGGACCGTGTGAATCTTTAACCCTTTCATGGTCTCATAAAACGTCCGTCGTATTGTAAAGGAGTTAATGTTATTTCTTTTTGTTTTGTATTTTGTTGTAGTTTTCTTCCTGCGTTTTGGGCAACACAGGCTTTAGCTAAAATTACGGAGTAATATTTCAAGTATAATTAATAATTCTTGCCCTGCGAAATAATTATCGCTTTGTTTGTTTTATTTTTTTAGTGAAGACTCGTAGGTCCGCTATTGCTTATCAACACTTCCTCTGTTTGTCAAATAATTCCTCCTTTTTTCCAGGGAGAGGGCTTTTCTTGAAAGTTGCTCAAACCCTATAAAATGTCCTCATTATTTAAAACGTTCAATTTGAAGGAGAGTTGCTTGAGCTGAGTGGTAAGGACCTCTTAGCTTGTATCCAACAGGAGAAACGGACCAAGAGATAAGAGACAAGACAAAATAAAGAGAAGAGTAGGACCGAGAAGATAAAAAGAAAATCCGCCTTAATGGACTTGAAATGAGTAGGACTAGGAACCTGACGCTGCTCATCAGCTCGAGCTTCGAAGCTTCCCCAAGCGCGTAAGTTAAGCTTACGGTTTTCAAAGAAGGCGGGGATTTCGGAACCTTTTAATCCACTTCTAGAAAACTTTCGAAATCAACCATTGTGACATCGAAGCAGACCGAGTGGCTTAATTGTTGCCCTTGCTAAATTCACAACTCTGAGATATATTCATATCACATCCCTCAGAGGAAACATGATCCCAGACTTTTAACGATCCAAATTCAGACATGCCTGCCTTCAGCCAGGCCAAACATACCGTCAGTTTGGGTACCCCCCCCAGCGTCACCTCAACTTTTGGCTGAATGCTTATAAAATCGCGTATGACTACGATCCCCTCGTTGACCTCTTCTTCAGAGACCAGTTGTTGGCTACACTTCAGGCTGAAGTCAGATCTTTCGTAAAAGACCGATGGTGCCTCACATTCAAGGAGTGCACAGAAGAGGTCGACATTTATTCAGCAAGCCATAACCTTTATCCCAAAGAAGGGAAGAAAACGACCACTCTTTCTCCACAACATAAGCCAAACAAAGTTAAATTCATCCTGCAAAATGGAAACAAGTTTGCCAATGTAACTTGACCGTCGAAGTCTAAACCACTCTTTTCATCTAAACAGCGGGATGTAAAACTGTGCTCTTCAGGCTTCCCTACGTCATTTTTTCCCAAGAGCCTATTCATTTGTTTTTACTGTGGTATGGAGGTTCACGTGAAAACGAACTGCCCTCAAAACTCTTAGTTCATAAATATCTCTTCTCACCAGGGACACCAGATCAGTGCCACGTCTGCACCTCCGTCAATAACATCGGAATCTTCTCCTTCCCTGAACACCACAAGTCCAGGCGGCCACCAGGTTGGGCCAACTCCGTGGCCCAACCCGTGGTTACCCGTTCACAAGTGGTTATATATTCGAAGAGGCTCTCTTCTATAGAAACCTCACGTTAATCAGAATTCAAGAAGGTCATGACCGAAAACTTCGAAAGTAACCAAAATAACTGTAAATCCTTCCTACCCTTGTGGGCTAAGGCCCAGTCAAAAGAGCAAGATGCCTGGTGGACAACTTAAGCAGCAATCCTCTGGATTTTTCTGCAGAGTGATTTCCTATTAATTGTAACGTTAAATGGATCACTTTTGTATAGATAGCTGAATAATTTTTCTAGTTTTGTGTAATGCTTTATAAGAATAAGTTCCATTATTATTTTTATTATTGTGGATATATTTTTAAGGAGTTACCCTGTTCGTATGTACCTTTTTTGTACTATGGTATCTTTCTTTCCTTTTTTTTAATATCCTTGTATGTAAGCCCCTGGTTAACGAAACCCTGTTGTCCCCGGCTATTGATAACTATTCTATCTGTCTTATTGTATTATTAATGTTAGTTATTATATTTTTCTTGCTGTGTTCGGTAATGGGAATACCGAGCATTTACCGAGTCCTCTTTATTTGACTTATTTTGGCGCAGAGTATCCGGTACCATCCCTTTTTTCTAATTGTGTCCCTATAGGAAATTTAGCCATGTAATTACCCTATATTAGTCTGAAGGTTTACACCTTCTCCCCCGTCCGAGAATCCAACGTCTACCTGTGGCGCCTGAGTAGATACACCTGCACAGCCAGGCAGACCCAAGGGAGCGGCGATGTTTTCGCGGGACCGCGTAATCCGTTTGGGTTCTATCCCTTCCTGTCGCACGTCTGATCGGCGCCAGGCAAAACGACGCCATGAAGGACCTTCAGGCAAAAAGCTGTGAGGTTGCCGTGACTACCCTCCCCCCCCCCCCCTGGTGCACCAAGTCTAATGAGATCCCTGTCCCCCTTTTGTAGCTCTTGGCGACCCGCTTCCTCCAAGGCAGTATAAATAGTTCGAGAAAAGCTTTGAGAAGGCAGTACAATACACCCTCGTCTTTGCTAGTAGTTACGTACATTATCGTAATTCCTACCTCGCTTCCCAAAGGCTTACAGCTACGAAGCCTACGCGTCACCTCTACCCGGCCTTGCTTGTATCTAAGGCCAGAGTAATCCCTGACAGACGATAGACATATGGAGGCTGCTATCAATCGGTTGTCGACTTCTTTCAACGACTGGAGTACCTCCTCGCTCATTTCTTAGCGAATTTAAGGAAGGAGGAACCTTGCGGTTTTATTTGCAGCGCCCCATTTACTCGACGTATTCAAACCTCCAATCAATTAGGGTTTAGCTGAGTCTCCCCAATTATAATTGTACTCTGCCATTTTCTCTGAAGCAATCAAAGTGCCTCCTCTCTCGGACTCTCTTACCCGTCAAGTCATTTAGATCAGCCCCCCTCCGTTTGGCAACATGGGTCTCTTTGAATTTATTGTGAGTTATTTACTTGAGCTATTAATCTTTTCTTTGTATATAGTAAAGTTATATATTTTTCGAGCATTAGTTTCTCTAATCCCAGAACCTTAAAATAATTAATTATTTAGGCTAACCGCACTTGACTTTGTTTATTTAACCCTCGCACTGGGAACTGTATCCCGATTCTTTGCCGTGCCCTCTTCACGGTCACCCTACGACATTAAGAAAGACACCCTATGCCCCTGGCCTATCCAGGCTATCGATCATGGGTCATTTTCATACAAATGTGGAACCCTTCTGAAAGTTATACCTACCCTGGTCACTCCACTGATAGAGTGAGTGGAATAAAGGGCTCACACCCAGCCCTGATTTAAACCAGGGTTCCCCTACACTTCCACAGCCGTAAGGCGAAACGGCCGAGCACCTCCACTGATTCGTTAGACTTACAAGAGGCAACACTCGTGAAGTTGGTCGTGAGGCCACCTTCCAGGGTTTCTACAGCTGCCCTTAACAATGAGGACAGCCCTAAAGGAGCTTCGGATCCTTCTTTCACCCGTAGTGGTAGGATGTGTTGCTCGGAAACGGTGGATCATCCAAAAGAAGAAACCCCGCCTCCGAAGCCGAACCGCATGACTAGGGTTTCGAGGCGGAGGGAGAAAAACGAGTACATGGTGATCTCAACCTTCCCCGATAAGTCCTCGAATGGGGCAGCTTCAGCGCATTGCCCGACCAACAGCGCCTGGAGTTTTGCCTCCGGAAGGTATAGACCATTCCTGTTAGTGTCTTCTCTTAGAAGATGGTCCCCGCATCTCCTCTGAGCTAGGGCTGGAGGGCTTATTGCTTACTTGGAATTGCCTTAAACTCCAGGTCAACTGGAAGGACTGCTGAGACTCGTCTGCTCCCGTTCTCCATTACCGATCATTCTGAAGAAGACCATGCTTAGTCCGCACCCACTAAACACCTTCCGGGGTAAAAGAGTTTTGCCACCTAACCACTACAGGATCAGGATCGGGCAGGACAATGCGCGATTTACACCTGCCATGATGTATCCATTCTTCTCTTTGCATCAGCTACCTCTTTTCAGGCAGTAGCTATGCAGTTTCACCTGGATAAGAGGTATAATGTTATTCCTGCGTACATTTCACCATTAGCCCGACTTGACGCGGGGCACTTTCACCTCGTCGTGGCACCGTTGCTGAGGCCCTTTCTCTTGCTCATACATCTGAACGGTACCCTTCTTTTCTGGAGAGACTAGTCGATTGATCCCAAGGGCTAAGTGCTCACCAATCTGATCGCCGAGCTGAAGATGGGTGTCTAAAATTTGGATTAGTTTACGCATCATTGTCGGAGAAACGCTTCATTTTCCGGCATCGATCTATCTTTGTGCTCTTCTAATACACTACCTGATTTTGGTAGGGGTGTAGTCGATAAAGTCCATAGTAGAGATCACTTTCCCATTCAAATATCATTTTCTTGGCTGCGTTCGCACGAGATCCCGCCCTGTTGGTGCATTGCGCGGGCTCGGTTATCTGCATTTCAAGAAATGATTGATTTCCGTATCTGAGTCGAAGAGTTTAGATCAGTAGATGAGGAGGTTGCGTTCATCTCCGGCAACCTCATCGGCACGAAACTACCTACTAATTCCTAGAACATCTGACTCTTTAGCCCGTTGACTCGTCCCATAGTGGTCAGCCGTGTGTGAGATGGCTATCAAACAGAAGCGTTATGCTTAATTGCGCTGTAAGCGCCGCTTGCACGACTTCAGGGTCGGTGACATTCGTCGAGTTGTGCTAGGTTACGAGAAGAACCCCCTATCAGAGGGGTGCAAATGAACGAGTTAAAAGTATTAAGGGCACGTTCTTACAGGATCCCACTCCCGTTCCCAGCGAGAATGGGGCTGCGATCTTGGATGCCACATCCGTAGCGGTATCCTTCGCGACTGCTTTCTCCCCCTTCTCTAGCCGGGAAGCTGCTCTGCCAGGATTCAATGCGTGTCGTGATGTCGCAGAAGGTCGCCGACCAGACTTTACCTCCAGAGGCAGAAGAACATTCGACAACAGGGTTACTCTGAGTGAGGTACTGCGCTCGCTTTTCACAAACCGGTGGGGAGATCACTCTACCCCGGCCGGTTTTCGCATAATCTCTTTTACCTACTGCGCATGCAAGTTAATAGAGAAATTGTTAAATGTTAGATCAGCTCTTTTATGAACAAAGGAGGCTATCTGTCTTTTGGGCAGTGCACCTTCTGCAAATTCAATTCTACGTAGGATGCTGTGTTCCGACTCGAAAATGACGTTTGCGAAGCATTCCTTCCTAAACAGCATTATGCTACGGTATTTTTCGATCTGTAAAGGTTCTATAATACCGAATGGCGATAACGTATCATAGAGCCTCTCCACGAGATAGAGTGAGAGGACGCCTCGTAATCTTCATATCTGAAATTTTGCGACATCGTAGATTCCTGGAATGGGTAGGGAGCCCTCTCAGGCCCAATGGAGCAGGAAGAGGGTGTCCCGCAGGGCCGTGTCCTCAGTGTCATACTATTTGCATCCTAGCATCAACGGCATCACCTGGGTGCCGCCAGAAGATATTCTCGCTACGCTCTGCGTGGACGACCTTTCTATCTCTTTTGGCGCGAACCAGATTCCAACTCTGGCGCATCGACTACAACAGGCATTTAACCACGTCTTTCGCTATGCTGAAGCGCAGGGAGTTCGTTTTCCTTGGCCAAAACTAAAGTGGCGCATTTCTGCCGCCATCCACGAACCCATCCTGACCCAGACTTGTTTCACAATGGGGTACGCCTGGAAGTGGTGCACTCCTCCCGTTTCCTTGGCCTTATATTTGACCGATGCCTGACCTAGGAGGCTCATATTTTCAACCTTAGGGTCTTTTATACCCGCGCCATAGATATTCTTCGTTCCGTAACGTTGAGCAGCTGGGGCGCTGATAGGGCTCCTTCCTTACTTATTTATCGTGATTTGTTCGTTCAAAGCTCCGAAACGGATATGAAATTTATGCATCTGCAGCCGAGCGTATATTGTGGAAGGCACACTCGATCCACCACACCGGCCTTCGCCTGGCCACCAATGCCATCCTCACCTACCCCATTGAGAGTCTACTTGTCGATGCTGTGGAGATGTAACTAGCTTTACGACGTGCACAGTGCATTATTTGCCTATACGCGTCTGTACCTCCCTCAATCGCCAAAAGCTCTCACTGCCTCCGCAGCTAATCTCAACGTTGCCAATCCTGTGGAGAGACATCAGCCATACCCTAAGCCCTTTGGGTTAAGGGCGAGGCAACTCCTTCGAAAGCTCGGTATGTCTCTCGGGCTGGTGTTCCACTGATTCTACCCAAAACGCCACCCTGGAGGATACAACCTTTGACTATTTGTCGCCAAGCTTCTGCTACCAAAGCTTTTACACCACCTGGAGTATAGCCTTCAGCCTTTTCGGAGCAGACCTGGTCTCACGCCGAACCGATGCTAGTCTATACGG
The DNA here is from genome assembly GCA_963969495.1 of Ceratothoa steindachneri. NCBI lineage: Eukaryota > Metazoa > Arthropoda > Malacostraca > Isopoda > Cymothoidae > Ceratothoa > Ceratothoa steindachneri. Next base: position 149,683,319 of record OZ018317.1, on the reverse strand, counting down.
ATGGGTCCAATTCCCAGGAGGGTGTCGGTTTCCACGCTGTATCCCCTTTGTTTGAAATCAGTCGTCTTCTGTCTTCAGTCTGCATATGTCTTAACGACCGAGCTGGTTGCAATACACTGATTGGTAAGGAAGATAACGCAACATGCCCGGGTAGGAGACCATATTGTAATTTATAGTGACTCACAAAGCCTCCTGAATTCTCTCGAGGCATTGGAATCTCCACATCCCCTAGTTTGCGATATCCGTGAGACCACGGTTTTAGCGAACCGGACGAAACTCGAAATTTTATTCTACTGGGTTCCTGGACATTTATTAATTGCACGGGATGAGCAAGCCAATGAGCGTGCTAAGGATAACGTGAAGACTGGGCTACCAGAGCAATGTTTGGCTCTTCTTCACACCAACTAGAGGCCAGGAATACGGAATGCCCTTAGAGTTACTTGACATTCCGCCGCAACTGTTCCCATGGACCTACGCCTCAATGCCGTGAGGGCTCAGGTTGCTTTCTGTCGCCTCTTAATTGGACACACTCGCCGGAAGAACCGCCATTTAATAGAGCGCTGGACTGCACTTAATTGCGACGACTGCGTGGTTCCCCAGACTGTTCGGCACATTCTTGTTGAATGTCCCAGTCTGGCTGGTCTTCGTGTATGTTATCTGTCCCGGTACCTGAAGGCCCGGACTTACTGTACTCGGGACTGGTTTGTGAACACCGAATTGCAGACTATACGAGATTTATAAGAGGCTGGCCTCCGCCAGTATATTTGACTGTTTGTTGTGGGCCGCATGCTCCTGCACCGGGGAGAGGTGGCCCTACCCTCGCCGCTAGCGCGCACTTCCTTCTTTTTGCCTTTTGGCTTTTTTTGTTATTTGTTTTTGTTTTAGTTTTTAATAAAATCTTGTTGTAGGCTGTAGTGAGTTCGGTGACTTTTGACCAGGTAGGAATTCGCTAGATGGGCTCTTAAAAAAAAGTGCTTGGTAAACCAATGAAAAGTACTTTGGTACAAATTAATGAAAACCGAAACAAAAAATTTCAAGCAGAGTGAGGAAAGATAGGGAAATAATTTTTGTGAACTTTGGTGTAACCCATTCTACGAACAATAAGGTCTGTAGGTAAGGCAGCCCTTGAGGGTGTTTCCTCAACTTTTAAAATATACAATACTGGATTTTATATCTTCTCCGCCGAGAGTTTTCAGCAGCAATTCGGAGAAAAAAATGAAATTCTATTTATTAAAATCAAGGTAAAATAGAACTAATGTGCAACACTATTTAACATCAAAAGAATAATCAAATTTAACAATGACTGAACTGACTGAGATCATGAAATTTATACAAAAGGCTTCGTGAGATTTCTCTTTTTAGAGAAATAGATGGTTGCCTAGTCATATATGTAACGGTCAGGAGACATTTTTTATTGGATTAAGGAATTCATACTATTAAACTTACCTAACCGCATGTATATATATATATATATATATATATATATATATATATATATATATATATATATATATATATAAATGTATATGGTTTTCTAAAAGAATCCGATATATTGAGTTTTGATAAATTTGTTTTCTTTATTATATTTTATTATATATTCTTCATTTAGTTCTTTGATTTCACTTTGAAATGAAATACTATGTAATCATGCAGAAATATAATCATATTTATAATCTTTCGCCGATAGATTATAATGGCAAATCATGTCTGTGACATGAATATATCCCATATCGTCCAGAGTCATTTCATTGATTACAATATTTGTTTGTCGTAGAATGGTCTCTTGACGATATACCATATATAACTACTCGTTGAGGGAACTATTCAATTCTATTTAGAGTGCGTCGTTATCAGGTTGACCGATATTATTTATCTTCAATAAGCTTAAAAAGTGGATCTGAGCTCGAGGATAATAATATGGCTATCATTAATAAAATAGAGTTTAATTAATAAAACTATACACAACACACAAAACGGAAAATATTGACATAAACAAAGAATGGAAAGGGTCGCGGGAAAGCTCGCTAATCCGAGGATTAAGATTCGAAAGAGATTTAAAAAGGTAAAACAAATAAAAATTAAAGGGATGGGATGGTTCGCTAAACCATTTAAAGCACAGGATAGGGTTGACAAAAAGGTTAAATACTTCAAGGTAATGTTCAGCTTACGTAGTTAAAAGTTGTTGTGCAGAGGAAGGCGACGCGAAGGAATCTTCGGTCCGCTGGCGAGTTCCAGCCAAAAGGAAAGGGAAGGGATTAAATGATTCTGACGTGACGTCTTGGGAATGAGAACCGTTTCTTGAGGAACGGTCTTGAAGATCAATGGCTGTTCTACGTTGTTCGATTCTGAACAACAAGGGGGGTGAAAACCGTCTCTTTTTTACGGCCTCAAAGAACAATGGCGTTTGTAACGTTTTTCTCTTTCTGAACAACAGGGAGGATGGAGGGTGAGAACCGTTTCTTGTCAACGGGCTCAAAGAACAATGGCGGTTCTAATGTTATTCTCTTTCTGAACAACAGGGGGGAGGGTGAGAACCGTCTCTTGTCAACAGGCTCAAAGAACAATGGCTGTTCTAACGTTGTTCTCTATCTGAACAACAAGGGAGGCATTGTGGACTTTGCGTCTTGAAGGCTCGAACCTTGCCACTCAAGGGATATTGCTTCTTCTGGAAAAAATAGTGGATCTCGAGGTAGAGGGCATTGGTGCACAAAGTGAGACTGGATCGGCGTAATGTTTCGCGAAGAAAATCTGGATCTGAATCAACTCTTATTGGTAAAATTTCAATATCAATAGTCGAGCCATTGCCTTGACGTAGGGGACAATGGAGTGGGGGCTTCGAGGGAATGTCCAGCCGCGCCTGAGAAGAATACTTTATCTGCCCATAAGCCTAACTCAATCTGGCGTTATCGGCACATGGGGCGAAACGGGGGGGGGTGAACCTCCTTGGTTAAATATTGACTCAGGTGGCGCGATAACGCGCCCGGCTTGAAGGCGAAGATGCCCATGGGTAGCAACGTGTTTCTAAATAACATGTGATAGCGGTTGAAATTAAGCGGCCTCAAACCGTTCTATCACACCCTTCCATTCCGCGGGGAGTTGTTACTTCGTAAAAAAGAGAGAGGGGACAACGCTAGAGCTCCGTTGGGAAACCTCGTTTTCTTGTACCGACCGTACCTTCATGCACCTAACTAGTATTACCTCAATACACATGATTATTTTGATCTTTTGATTATAGGAAAAACTAACCTTTACTACAACTTTAATCAATAAAAGGGGCATGTAGCAATGAAATGATATAAAATTAGTACATATGGGACAAAATAGTTTATACGTGATTTAATGGGTACAAATATATATACATACGAAAAAAATAGACATTAAGCTACAAAATTTAGACATATACATTAACTAATTATATTACAAAGAAGAATTTAATTTAAGTCGTACAAGACGGTATATACTTACATGGAGTTCCTTATCCTACGAATACAATTAATCTAAACTATTTGTAACGCATTCCTACTGAGTGCGTCAGCGACCTGGTTATCGGAACCTTATATATAATTTATCTTAAATTGATACTCTTTCAAGAGTAAACTCCAGCACATAATTCGGCAGTTGGAGTGTCGTACATTTCGAATATAGGCCAACGGGCGGTGTTCAGTTCTTATCTGAAATTTTTTTCCTATTAAGAATATTTAGAACCTGTCAATAACCCAGATAATTGCTAGAATTTCCTTCTCTATAGCGGCATATTTCTTTTCGCGTGGTTATAATTGGTGACTAGCTTATGCAACTGGATGCCCCGTTCCGTCATCCTCATATTGAAGGAGTACAACTCTAATGCCCTTGTTGCTTGCGTTGGTCTAAATCCCAAAGGATTTTTCCGGGTTGGGCAACTTCAAAATGGGTGCAGAAATGAGCTTACTCTTGAGCTGATTAAAATGAGAAACAGCGACATTGTTCCAACGTAGACGATCGGGGGAATTCTTTTTGGAAAGGAAGCTGAGGGGCACCGAAATTGCAGGGAAATTCGGGACAAATCGCCGATAGTAAGAAGCTGATCCTAGGAATGATCTTAATTGCTTCTTAGTATTCGGGAGAGCCATGCCAGCGATTGCGTAAATCTTGTCCTCTTGAGGACCTAACTGGCTTTGTCCTATTTTAAAACCCATGTATTTTATGGTTTCGTGAGCAAAATGGGATTTGCTGGGGCCAATGGTGAGGCCATTTTCGCGCAGTCGCTCGAAGAGAGCTAATAGGGTGGTTAAATGGTGACTCCATTCACGAGTAGCGACGTAGACATTATCGAAGTAAAAGGATACATTCAGAAGTCCATCTAACAACCTTCTCATGAGACGGTTATCGTTGCTACAAGCAGTCACGAGGACAAATGGAAGGCGCTTGAATTGCATTAAGCCTTTCTTCGTTGCAAAGGCGGTATATGCTTCAACATTGGGCCGGAGGGGAATTTGATAATACACCTTGAACAAATCGAGTTCTGAGATGAACTTGGCGTCTTTAAAAAGGTGGAGGTTTTGGTCTACCAATGATATGGGCTCGGCTTCGAACACAGTTACCGAATTTAACTTCCGGAAGTCGATGCACATCCGATAAGAGCCATCAGGTTTCTTGACCATGACGATTGGGGAACAAGAACTAGAGGTGGAAGGTTCTATTCTGTCTAAACTAATTAAATTATCAACTTCGGCGTTAAAAGCTTGGCGTAAATGAATTGGCATGAGATACGGTTTTAAACGGACGGGTTCTAAGGTTGTTAATTTAATGTCATGCTCGAAACTAGTAGCGCATCCAGGCTTCTCGGAAATAACGTCGTCGAACTGACATAATAGTCCTTGAAGCTGACTCTTTTGATGTGGTGTCAGCTGCGCCTTGATATCCAGGTCAGAGGGTTTAAAAGACTCGCCTGGTAGGGAAAGAAGAGGGTAATCGGCATCAGGTTGGATGCACACTGTCTGTATTACATTAAGGGACTCCACGGGGTAATCCTCTTCAAGCGCCGATTATCCGTCCAGTGCTACGAACGTATCTCCATGGGCGCGTTGGGGGTACTTTTTTTCTTTGGGTCCACAGTCTCTGTGTCCTTGTCTTGGGCCTTATCCCATAAGGGTCTTAGTACTTCACACTCCTTTTGTGCCGTCCTAAAGTCCTGGTTAAGGGTCTGCGAGAATTCGGAGGGTATCGGGGTTCTGAGGGGGACGGGCTCCTTGGCTTCTTTCTTAGCTCAGCCTCGAGGAAGGGTGGCCTGAGACACAGGGTCGGAACTTACTTGGGGGCTCTGTCCTATAAGTATGGAACAGAATTGTATGGGTGCTGAAATGACTTAAGCCCAGCCATCATAATATTGACACCGCAGGTAACATCTAACGACGGGGAATTGGTTCGCCCGCCCAAGGTAGTCATGTACCACCGCTAATTTTTTGTGGTAAGGGTCCACTGGGGGGAGGAGCTCGTCGGACACGATAAAACACGTGCACCTTGTGTCCCTGACGAGAGTCGATACTAGGCAGCCGTTCACGCTGCCCTCCTCAAATTTCAAAGTTCCCGGTGTACTTTCGTCAAAAATAAAATATACCTGGTGGCCTGACGAAGGGGAAGAAGTTTCTGCTTGGGTCTGCACCACCGGGGAAGATGGGGTGGCATTAATCTTGTGAACTTGGTGGGCTGGTCCGCTTTTAAGCATAGAACTTTGGGGGTCAATTCCAGCTCATGTGGTTTTCTACACCACAGGTGAAGCATATGATTGGTCGCTTCAGGAAGAGTGATGGAGGAGAAATCTTAACGGGAGGTTTGGTGTCCCGTTGTTGGTTTGGGGACAAGAAGTTTTGGGGTTTACGGGGCCCGGAAACTTCGTCAGATTTCCTGGAAAGGGGCGCGAATCCTTCTTTCTTTCCTGGTTAGGGGGTTGGTGAGAAGTTCGATGCGCCTTGGGGTGTAAACTATGGCTTGCGGCATAGACATCCACTTTTTTGGTACACTCTTCAAAGGTCTGGCACCGACGATCCTTGAAGAACGCGTGGATCTTCGTCGGGGGAGACGCCAAAAATTGATCCCGCAACACGAAGTCTGTCAAGGACTCGTGGTCAGGATCAACCTTTAAGGATTCTAACCAAAATTTCAAATTCCTCTTAAGAATGTATCCGAATTGACGGAACGTCTGTCCGGGTTTAATACACCTCCTCGAAATTCTTGGCGGTAGAGATTGGGAGTCATATTATGAGCGGCTAATAACTCATCTTTTAAGGTGCTGTAGTTAATTGTACATTCAGATTGTAAAGATATAAAAATTTCGCGCAATTTACAATTTAACAAGGGAAGTAATCTGGCTACACCTTCAGCCTCCAGATCCATGTTATTGATCTCGAGGATCTTTTCAAAGTGGGCTAAAAATGCTCCGAAATCCTCTCCATCCCTGAAATTGGGGAGCTTAAGTGGGAGATTGGGCGGGGCTACTGAACGTGAAGTGGCTGATTGTATTTTGGCTTCTACACGAGCCATTTCAATCTGATGGTGAAGCTTAGCTTGTCTTTTCCGTTCCTCTCTTTCTCTTTCTTTTTCTTCCCGTTGGATTTCTCTTACTCTTTCTTCTCGTTGGATTTCTCTTTCTCTTTCTTCTCGTTGGATTTCTCTTTCTCTTACTTCTCGTTGGATTTCTCTTCCTCTTTCTTTTTCTTCTCGTTCTTTTCTTTGTTCCTCTTGAACGTACTCAATGAATTTTCTTCCGGAAAGTCCCAAGGATTCTCCTTGCGCTTTAAGGATTTTGAACTGAGTCATATTTGCACTTGGGGGCGCAATAGTCAACCAATTAAATTCCTTGCAATAAGAATTATGCCTTTTAGAGAGTTAGCCTACCTAAATATGGACACTGACCTATTCGTAATTGGTCTCTCGATCTAGATAACCAATGACTAAAATTACACAAAAAAACGCAAACAAATTATTATAACAGTTCCTTGAGCTACTCCAGCTTCTTAAGTTTCAAAAAAAGGGATAGCAATCGTTAAAACAAAAGGGAACTACTATACTCTATTCATATAACGAATAACAGTATGCTTTTCTCGACTGAGACCAGTGTTTGCAAAGGTATAGCGTTAAACCTTACACACTTGAAACCAAATTTAAATAGTATATATATATATATATATATATATATATATGTCGTAGAATGAACTCTCGACGATATACTATATATAACTATTCGTTGAGGAAACTATTGAATTATATTTAGAGTCCGTGGATATCTGGTTGTCCGATATTATTTATTTTCAATATGCTTAAGAAGTGTAACTGAGCTCAAGGATAATAATATGGCTATCATTAATAAAATAGAGTTTTATTAATAAAACTATCAACAACACACAAAACGGAAAATATTGACATAAACAGAGAATGGAAAGGGTCGTGGAAAAGCTAGCTAATCCGAGGATTTATGATTTAGGAGAGATTTAAAAAGGTAAAACAAAAAAAAATTAAAGAGATGGGATGGTTCGCTAAACCATGTAAAGCACAGGATAGGGTTGACAAAAAGGTTAAGTACTCAAAGGTGATGTTCAGCTAACGTAATTAAAAGTTGTTGTGCAAATGAAGGTGACGTGAAGGAATCTTTGGTCCGCTGGCGAGTTCCAGCCGAAGGGGAGGGTGATTTAATGATTCCGACGTGACGTCTTGGGAATGAGAACCGTTTCTTGAGGAACGGGCTTGAAGAACAATGGCTGTTCTACGTTGTTCTCTTCTAAAACAACAGCGGGGGTAACAACCGTCTCTTATCTACAAGCTCAAAGAACAATGGCTGTTCTAACGTTGTTCTCTTTCTCAACAACATGGGGGAAGGGTGAGAACCGTTTCTTGTCAACGGGCTCAAAGAACAATGCCGGTTCTAATGTTATTCTCTTTCTGAACAACAGGGGGGAGGGTGAGAACCGTAATTTGTCAACGGGCTCAAAGAACAATGGCTGTTCTAACGTTGTTCTATATCTGAACAACAAGGGAGGCATTGTGGACTTGGCTTCTTGAAGGCTCGAACCTTGGCACTCAAGGGATATTGTCCTCTTCTGGACAAAATAGTGCATCTCGAGGTAGAGGGCTCTGGTGCACAAGGTGGAACTGGATCGGTGTAATATTTCGCGAAGAAAATCTGGATCTGAATCAACTCTTATTGGTAAAGTTTCCATATAAATAGTCGAGCCATCCCCTTGGCGTAGGGGACAATGGAGTGGGGGCTTCGAGGGAATGTCCAGCTACGCCTTAGAACAATGCCTTATCTGTCCATAAGCCTAACTCAATATGGCGTGATCGGCGCATGGGGCGAAACGAGGGGGGGGGGGATGAACCTCCCTGGTTAAATATTGACTCAGGTGGCGCGATAACGCACCCGGCCCTTAAGGCGAAGATGCGCGTGGTAGCAACGTGTTTCTAAATAACATGTGATAGCGGTTGAAATTAAGCGGCCTCAAACCGTTCTATCACAGTGTTATTTATGTAATTTATTTAATTTTGTATTTATTTCTATCTGTTACAACTCCATATTTTGTACATTCTCGTTCAACATACTACTCTCCATCATTCCCGCATGCAAATATATATATCCTTATAAATATATAAAATGAAAATATATATACTCTAGAGATTGTTATCCGCTTCCGTGCCAAATTCACCCTTATTTTCAATATCATACATTATTTATACTTTGTACACGAGAGACCTTGTTAAAAATAATTATTTATAACGAATCTTCCTGATAAACTTCTTTCAACAACCAGAATTCTAATAACGTTACCAGTTAGGAGGATTAGCCAACGATTTTTTTAAGAAATCAAATGAAACGTTGATTTGAATTTTTTTTTTTAGATTTCCATTCACAGATCACATTTCAGTTTGAAATCAAAATCTAGATATGTAAATGTCATTCGCCCTTTCATTCAAATGGGAGTTATTTTGTAAGGTAAATTAATGATGTCTCTACATCAGACATGACGCATGAAATGCTAAAATTAGATCCAAATTGTTGCCTTTTTTTCATACCTTTATTTCCTATAAAGTACGAAAATGTTCTCTTTCCAAGACATCCTAACAGAGATGATGCAGTATCTAAGAATATATATATATATATATATATATATATATATATATATATATATATATATATATATATATATGTATATATATATATATGTATAGGTTGCCTGCCTCTTCCATCAAGCAACATTCTGAATATCACCATTATCCTCTTAATTCTAATTCATTTACCATATTATCTTCAGCCTTTAACTTATATATATATATATATATATATATATATATATATATATATATATATATATATATATATATATATATATATATATATAAGTTAAAGACTCAATGATATATGATTGTGAAACCACTCACAAAATTGTTCAAACGATCCAACTCAAACCTTCTTCACTTACTTCCCTGTATGTTAGTCTGCCAAAAACCCACAAAAGAGGAATGTCCCTAAGACCTATTGTAATTTGAATTGACTGTCATGCATACAAACTCTTGAAGTGGTTAACCTTTTTTCTTGCTGACGCTGTTAGATTGACCTCTCCATCACACATAATCCATTTCTCTGATTTCATTGAAAAAATTAGGAAAATAAACATAAAAGGAAGCCGCTTTATAAGCTTTTAAGTAGACAGCCTGTTCACTAATGTCCCAGCCAAAGAAGCTCTTAATATTATATCTAAAGTATTAGATAATCAAAAATTAAAGCTCCCCCTAGGCAAAAATAAAATTATAAATCTTATTAAGCTTTGTGTTACTGACAATGTATCTATCCGTGATATGTGAATTTTACCTCAAAAATATGGCATTAGAGTGGATAATCCTTTATTCCCATATTGTGTAACCTTTTTTGGGAACATTTCTAAGTATCATTACTCCCTTCTGTGATTCTCCATCATAATTGTGTATGGTATATGTATGTAGATAATGTCATATCGATTTGGCCTATAAATAGTTTAAGCTTATTTTACAATTTCCTTAAAATTTTGAATGATCTCCATCCCACTATCAATTTTTAACGTATAGTGGGTAAAGGATAAACGTATATCCTTTCTTGATGTAAAAATTGTTAGTCATTGAAAAAATTAGCTTCACTGAGTACCGAATCCAATGCACTCTATCTATTATATCCATTTTCTTTCTAATCATGATATTATCAATAAGCAAACCGTTGCATGAGGTATGTTTGTGAGAGCACTTAGGATGTGTGATCCTAGCTCTCTAGAAGACGAGATTACATATATAACCTGCAGTTTCATTCGAATAAATTATCCCCTTTATGTGATAATTGAAAGTTTATCGAAAGCAAAATCTACTCATTACCTTCCCAACGCTAAAAACAAATTTAGTAATACGAAGTGTCTATCCTTCTCCTTTTCTCCCCTCCTTAAAGCAGTGAACAAAGTTATTTCTCCAGGCCTAACCACATTTGAAATACCCTTTTTTATCCTTAAATCTTTCCTCTTTGATCAAGTGCGTGAATCATCCAAATGAAGCAGTTGTATATTAAATCCAGTGTGGCCTTACAAACTATCCCTCATTCTACATAGGAAAGACCGCAAGAACCTTAACAAAACGAGTTTATGAATATAAAGTTGATGTCAGACAAGGCAGTACCACATCCAGTATTTTCAATCATATTAGCAATTTCAACTAACAAATTGACAATTCAAAGGCACAAATCATCAAATCAGAAAATTTTTCTTTCTATAAAAGAAAAATAGTAGAATCTATATTAATAGCAGAAATTCCCAATTTTAGTTTGTCAGATGGGAAATTGAATAAAGAATCAATTCTATAACCTCGTTGTAAACAGCTTAGTCGACGATCTTAGACTCACCCCCCTAATTAATGACCTTTTTCCCACGTTTTGTGTTTCTTTGGGTTTTTTTCTGATAGATACGCTATTTATAAACTGAAGAAGGTATGATAAACTGCGTACCAAAACTAGTCTCGTAAATTAAACTTTTGGTTCTAATACAGTGGTTTCACTATAATATATATATATATATATATATATATATATATATATAGATTATGGTGCTTCATAATATCAGATCATATAAGATATTTGTTCCGCATACATGCCTAAGTTCCTCTTACCAAAATATCACCCCTCTCCAAGTTCTACCCACCTCCGACAAAAATTATGGTCTGAAAAAGTATTTTTAGAAATCACTGCTGCTTTATTTTTTATACCAAAAGAATAATTGGCCAGAAAACACACATAAAGTAGGACAATGATAAATAAAGCAGTCACATAGTTACCTCATTAATTCTGACTTTTGAATCTTTAGAAATTCTTTCCTGTACTTAAAGACTGCCTTGAATAAGAACTGTTTGTCTTCTTCCTTGGTTGTTAATGTGGAATCTAACTTTTTGTTAAGAGCTATCTCCCGTTCAGCCGAATCATTAACCACAGCCAGGTCAGGGACCCTGGCTTGACCTTCAAGGTAATTTGAGTCACTTTCCCAAGACACAAGAGGATTTTGAGTGAAGGCATCATCAATGTTGAGAGTAATGAATAGATCCATCGTCCTCGAGGTTACAAAATCGGATAACGTTTTACCTCTAAATGAGCCGAGGATGTTTTTTCACTGATTTCACTGATTCTGGAGTCTTTTAAAGATTTCAATATTTGGCCCAGCGGTGGGGCCGATTGGATTTGGAAGGCTTTGGCTAGAAAAACTTTCATAAAAAGGATGCCTGCATGCTAGGTATAGAAATAGTTTATCAAGAGTGTCCTTAATCTTGGTGCAGGCACCTACATGAATGCCAGTTTTCAATCCTGTAGAGTCTAATGATAACCCCTTTATTGTATCTGACAGGTGGTGTTCTCGTACGCATTTAATGCATAAGCGTGTTATTTTCTCTCCTCTACCAGCTGGAATTTAGGGAATCCAAAGCAACTTCTCTTAACCCTTCCCGAAAACGAGAATGGCAATTCGATCATCAGATCTGTTACCTTTGATTGTAGGCAGCATTTTTCTCTCCCAATGCATCACTAATGGTTCACCAGAACAGAACTCCTTCTCTTGATACGCCAGTGCTTCTTGCTTCCGAATCGACTGGCAAGCACGGTACATTGTAAAAAAAGAGATGGAAATCTCATCCAAATATTTCCCTATGGATTGGGCAAATACACTGTAGGACGTAAGCAACAACCACATCTTGATTTAGGAAGTTCATTGACTGCTTCCTTTTAGGACATAAAATAAAGTTAGATGCATCCAAGGAAGGACCAAACTGCTCATCTAAGGATGAGGAGCTGTCTTCTAAAATTGCACTCTCTGTTAATGGCTTAACCTGATGAATCTCCCGGTTTTGTCTCTCAGCCTGCTTTTCCTCTCGATGCCTTTTCTTACTTTCTATTTTGACCATCTTCATATCTACTGATCCAATACTTCTCTGCGTTGAATCATCCTGTTGACTAATGTAGAAACTCTTGTCTTCCTTGTTTTTCATCATACAAAGTGCTTTAGAATAACCAATATCAAGGATTTCATTTCGAATTTTTCTATGAACATTTCTTCAGCAACACGACAACTCTCCTCTGATCGTTTCTTATTTTTGACTAGCGTGTCATAACGTTTGAGGAGATATTCTATTTTCCGAATGGCGTGGTCTCTTCCCATAGTAGGGATCCTATCATTTCTCTAAAATTGCATTATAGCATCCAAACAAAAATTCACTGACTTTCTACGTACTGGCTGTTCCTGCTTTTGATGAAAGAAGTAATTCTACATAACAATCAGCTTGGTTGGAAGACGGCTGGCTACACAGGATATCCTTATTTGGCTGGCCTATGAGCCAGACTTCGTTCTTACTTCGAGTTGCCATAAACAAGTGTTACAATTACCAAAAATAAAACAAACCATAGCACACCTGCAATTAGAAAATCGATTGATTAGTGAAGAAAACAAATATGGAATGGTGATTCGTGACTAAAGTCTGTTTCCTTTCATCTGGCATGAATATTCAAACATTTCTAAACCAAACTTTTTTATATAATTATAATCATTAAATATTCTCACTGGATATATAGAAACACAGCAGTACTTTATTTTACTTCATCCCTGGCTATAACCTGTATATAATAGTTGAATATATAAGTAAAAAGTTGGAAAACTTACCAGAAATAAAACAAACTATAGCACTAAAAGAGATAAAATTAGTAAAAAAATTTTACACAAACGTTACAGAATTTAAATTAAACATCGTGAAATCCATATATACTCGTATATATATATAAATGATTAACTTATACCGTATATGTAGTTGTTTTGAAACAAGACTCCTCCCTACTATCTTTGAGTTCCCTATTGTTTGGTACAGGTATATTGATGATGTTATTTGCCTGTGGCCTAATTCTGAACATGTCAATAGCTTTTTTACCAAACTTAATTCACTCGACCATTCCAGTAAATATACCCATGAGGTAGAAAATAATAGCACACTTCCCTTTCTCGATCTTATTACTCATATAAGAGCGACTAGTTTTAAATACCTTATCTATCGCAAACCTACTAATTGAAACTCTTCTTATATTAATTTTTACTCTTCGCCTGGTCCGAAGGTCAAAAGTTCCGCTTTTTCTCTATGTTTTTACGCGCTTGACGAGAAGTTAGTCCTGAATATATGGATTCTGAACTCTCCAATATCTTTGACTTTGCCATAAACTATGTTACCCTTATCCCTTTCTTCTAAACTGTCTTTTTTCTGCAAAAAGACGTTCTATAATACAGCTCCTGCTATCTCTTTTTATTTTTAAAACATTTTGGTTTAATTGACCTTCCCCATCTTTTAAAATCTTTAACATTTTAGTTGATTTTAAATAACAGTAAAACATAAAAAAACATTCTAGTTCCTGATAATTGTAATATTATATATATATATATATATATATATATATATATATATATATTGAAGATAATGATAAGCTACAATATTTGAATCAGGATTTTATTTATTACTATCGGACTAGTTTCGGCAACATTCCATTTTCAACTAATAATGAAGACGCTAAACAAGGAGCACAGTATATATAAGGTAAAACACATCCTAAACAAAATGAAACAGCAGGAAACAATCTGGAAAAAATATATACTCGAGTAAATTTGGCGTGAATGACAAGCTAAACAAAATGAAATGGGGCCGGAAACAATCTGGAGAGTGGTTGCTAATGCCCAAGACTCATTGCATCCGGCAGCTTATAGATACAATTGGCGACTCTATTCATTATATTTCGTTAAATTTGCATTTCCCTTAAGATAAGTTAAAATTATCAACTTTGTTATGATGATGGATTCCGCAATGTTCTTTTCAATCTAATTCTTTGCTTTATAAATGAAATTTGCATGATTAAAATTAATTCTATGGTCGTGCGTTTGCCTGTTCGTAAATAAAATCTTGATTCAATTATTGTGGTTTACCATTATCTTCCACTGATATACATCTCCTCAATGTGATATCCTCCATTATATATATATATATATATATATATATATATATATATATATATATATATATATATATATATATATATATGCAAGAAAGAAACCACACTATAATTTTTTGAAAGGCAAACTAATGAATACAGAAAGATCCCTAACCTGATGACACGAATTTACAAGTCGGCGGAAATGTAAATATGGAAGACGGTATGGAACTTTGGTATTTTGGATCATAGGCTTAACGAGTCTTCTGCTTATCAAGGGATTATTGTTGAATTGCCCATGGGAAGTATTAAAGTTTGAACACTCCTTTATAAGAGCTAATTCTATTAGACGCCTAAGTATATAGTCTGTAAATTATTTATATTATTTTTGCATAACCAATGTGTCAATTGAATGGTTTTGTTCGACATCAGTAGGAACAGGCTAGATGATAAAATCTCACTGCGCATGTCGCGACATCTCCATCCCTAATTGCAATCCATCTTGTAAATTTGTATGTCCTTAGGTTAAGCATCTCTCCCTATTCATTAGTTTCCTAGCGATTGAAGATGATGGATGTCTCTGTCGAACCTACTTTCGAAAATCAATCGATCCTAAAACTGTAGTTTCTTTCTTGCATAAATCCACCGAGCATATAAATGCTGCTCTACGTGGGAAGTTTTCCACCAAGAAATAGCCCGAGTAAAATAAACCATCGTCAACAACGGTTTCTCAAACAGCATGATTGACAAATAACTCCAATCAATTTTAAATAATCATTGCAAAGGTACTGAAAAAACTGAAAGTAATCAGGAAGAAGTCAGCAACATCAAAGTGTATTACAGAAATCAGATGTCCGCAGCCTATAACACAGAAATAAAACTTCAAGGAGAAAATTACCCGTAACATCAAGGTTAAAAATCTAATGGGTAAAATTCAACTCATAATATAATATAAAACAACAAAAGCCAGCAGTTTCCTGATGAAATCAACACAAGTCAACCAAAATAGTTTACGAGTTCATCTGCTCTAATCAAGACTGTAAGATTTATAACAACTCAAAATATATTGGTAGGAGAAATACTATACTTTCGAGACATTTACCAATGCACCTGCAAAGCGGAGGGCCTCAAATCATATGGAGAGTGTACATAACATTAATCTAACGAGAGATATGATAGTTGACATCAGCGTTATTAAAAGAAAAGAGGTTAATAAAGCTATCCTGAACATCTTAGAAGCAATATTAATTAACGAAGATAAGCCGCCGACCAGCTTCCTCTCACAAGTCAGTCCCTGATTGGAGTTTAGGGGGGAGGGGACACTGACACCTTACCCCTGATCTCCGGCTTGTGTTGGTGGGCTTTTAACAACCTGCTTCATCCCCATTCACACCTTGCTTACTTCACCTTTCTTTGTCCTATAGGGTTTTAGATAAATATTGCGTCATTACACTAGATACCTCAGGTCACAATATACATAAAAACCTATATTTCGTTATTCAAGGGAATGAAGCTGACTGCTAAAGTGAAGTCTAAATTTTGCAGACGAATTTTCTTAGGCCTAAACCTGGGTGACGTTGGGGGGATACGTGAATCAAAAACAAAGAGTTAAGAAAAATATATTTCGTTGAATAAACAGTTAACTTATTTAAAGGGGAATTTAAACAGTAGCAGTTTGATTGGATTGACTTTACGCCTGTGGTTTAAATTTGCATGAGTTACTCAGAATGGATTTACAATTGATAAATATTAAATAGATTTTTTTATTTGTAAATGTTGCTAAATCGTTAAATGCATAAATAGATTATATAGTATGATAAATAGATATTAAATAGTAATTGACTAATAGATAACTGGTAAATAGTTTGGGGTAATTTGTTAATTTGATTGGTAATTATTAATTGGCTAAATAGATTATAGGTAATTGAATGATAGATAGATTAATTGGGATTGATAAATAGATTATAAGGGAGTTAGGAGGGTCTGTAAACGAGAAAAGAATCACATAATAAATCGGGATACTTTTGGGAGATATTTAGCTAAAAAATTACAATTCAAATATTACAGACCTGATTCACCGATGAGGAAAGCATTGCGAATGGACCTCATTTTAAGACTATAGGGAGTTGCGCGTTGGTCGCTTGGTGTTCTCCAACTGCTAACGAGTGGGCCTGCAACAAAAAGTGAGGCGGCAGCAGTTTGGAAGAAGAATTGAGGGGTGTAGAGATGGTTAAAGGAGGGTTTGCGAGTAAAGAGGTTGGAGGAACGGTTGCAATTTGATTTAAAAGAGCCGAAGAAGGGTTCGGAAGTGGCGTTAGTTGGTTGGAAAGTGTTGAAGGAATAATTGGATGCGGAAGGTAGGCTGGGATGACCACTGGACCTATATGAATGAAAGAGGAAGGTAGTGAATGTTCCAGATGAACGACCTCTATGAAAGCGGGTGTAAGCCGATCGATGGAAACCGTATCCTGCTTGGGGTCAGTTGCAGTACAAAGAATTTTAGCTTCCTGTAGACGACGAGGAAGCGTCCGTCATACACAGGTTTCAAGAATGTGGGAGTGGAATCGCACCCTTTTGTGCTTAATAGATCTGTCCTTATAATGAAGCAGACAGAGACTTGGGACCTCCCGCACAATTTGTGGGTATGTGGAGCAGTTGCAGGGAGATGGACATATAGTAGAGAGCTGGTAGAAGGAAAGAATAAACCAGTAACAGTTAGTGCCGTGGTTCTGTCGATAAGCATGCGGTCATGATGGGAAAGGAAATCGAAGCCCAAAATTAAAATGTCGACGTCGGCTCTGATGAATGTACATGAAAAACGCGACGTAACCCAAGAGAAAGTTCGAGGATACGCCTCCCAAAAATCCTTATGTCCGATGAATTGGCAACTTTAAGGACAAGATCAGAAGAAGTGCAATCTTTCTCGACTGAAGAGGCTGGAATGACACTACATTGAGCGCCAGTGTCAACCAGGAAGGAGAAACCAGAGAGTCGGTCATGAATACTAAATGGAGGATCGACCTGATGAATAGATGAGATTGAAAAGGTGAAAGACCCACGTATCACTTGCGAATTCAGTTTAAAGTTTCCTGTGCTGAAGGTGAAAGTTGGGTAAGAGAATCAGTAGAATTATGTTGGTTTGAAGGTTGTGAACTTAGTCTAGGGTCAGTTTGAGATGAAGATTGAGCATTTCGATAGTACGAGTATGGGCTTGAGCATTTTTCTGCTCTTGCACCAAATTTGATGTGGTACCAGTAAAAGCCTGAAAGCTGAAAAATAACAGTATTAGCAGCACGACCAGAATGAGGCGTAAAGTTGTAGGCATGAGATGATGCACCCCAAAAACTGCAAAGCTGAACACAGCACACAGCGTTGTTCCCATAATTAGAGTGGTACCAGCAGCTACCCTGAGAGTTGTCAGGGTAGAAGGAATTAGGCCTAGGTTTGAAATGAAACTGCTGTGCCTCACATCTTGTACCTTCTTGTTAGAGAGGTCCGCGAAGGACTCCAGGCGTTTCATAGGGTCCAGGAGGTAGGATTAAGAGGAGTAAATTTCTATATTCAGTTGGAGGTTAGCAAAGAGTCCTGGAAGATGCAGAGGGGTACTCACACATTACAGCCATACAATATTTCAAAGGGGACGAAACCGAGGGTCTTTTGAGGGATCTCCCTGTACGCAAAAAGTGCTATAGGCAAGTAACTGTGCCATTCTGAGGACAAAGCTTTTTTAGAATGTTCTTCAGGGTGCAATTTATTTTTTCGCAAATACCATTTGCTACTGGGTGGAAAGGAGGGGTAAACAGGGACTTACCAATAAGAGTTTTCCGACATACTCCATAAGAAAATTATGCGGAAAGAAGCTGAGGAAAATGAGGGAAGATTTTTGGAAGTACTAAAGCCCAGTTAGTTTCCGAAATTTTTTGAAAATACCGGGAAGAATGGGGTGGAAAGGGCGTAGCACTGCTCCATGTGCCAGGTATAAGAGTCAATTTGAGGTAACCCCCGAGGAAATAGCAAAAGAAAAGGAATTTGGAAAGGGATGAAAAATGGATCTGAAATAATGGCAGAACAATTGAGGCAGTGGCGCTCAGTCGAGGATGTGCCGTTGTTGTCTTCAAATTAAGAGGAATTACGGGGAAGAAGAAGAAAAAAAAGAAGAAGAAAGTTTAGAAATTATGCTTAACGACAATCATATATATATATATATATATATATATATATATAAAGACAGACAGACAGAGAATTAGGGATGGGATTTCGTTGGTCATTTCCGAGGTGATTGTACCAAAGAAGGGCACCGACCAAACGGTCTTGGATTTAGATAAAGGAGGGTTAACATAGAAGTCAAAGCTCTTTCTTATGTGGCAGCTTCGCTTAAGAGTTCAAAACACTCTCAAGAGAAAACGCCATAGACAGGGAACTTTGGTTTCCGCAGAACCGTCCATCAAGCGCCTTACTAAGGAAGAATCTCTTTAGTAACCACACTAATAAACGAACAGAACAAAGGAGTAAATACAGAAGATGAGCAAACATACGAGAGCGATGGAATAACTCAAATAGAAGAACCAGCAGAAGCTGAGAAATTTTATAACTTTATTGGCCTAACGGATGATGGACGGGATTGATAGCGCCACCTACAAATGGAAATATTACTCAGAAGATTGACTTTGACATGCTCAAAACGGCATTAAACGAAGACATAAAAATATCTCAAACACGAATTAACCTATTAAGTAAAGAGAAATTTATAAACCTTAACGAGGGGAACGTAAAGAATAACGTGCTCCATCACTTGTCATTAGGTCTAAACCTGCTTGGAAACGATATTGAGAGATTTCAAATTTTGGAAAGCGGAGATCAGAGAGTTCTCCAATTTTTTTTTCCACTAGAATTTCATGTAATGTCGTGCAGCTCCTCCCGGTTTCAGTTGTACCAAGGGCATTATTGCCCCAGTTCCACCCTCCCCTCTTCCATATATAAATATTAAGTTGAATTAATAAATAAAATTGAATATTGAAATTTTCCTTTCTTGCTTAATATTCTTTGTGCAGTTCTTCAATTACTCCTTTTTCCCATTCTAAATCACATTTGCTTCAGTATATCATATTTAGACGAGCCTAAATTCGTGAAAAAATAAATATTATTTCAACCCTTTTGCCTTAAACCAATTTCCTTCTTAAAACTTTTCAAAATTTATTCATTTTCCAATGAACGAGAAGAGGCCTTAGGAGATAAACATTTAAGAAAATTGAAAAAACTCACTTCCTCTATAGATAGGGAAAAAAGGCCGTGTTATTTGACTTTTCCTTTTATTATTCAATATTTTAGGTACTTTACTTTTGTACTTTGTTTCCCAACTGTGATACTGAGTTTATATAAGTAATCGCGTGGTTGTGTTTTCTCGGTTTTCGAGAAGCTTTATTCCTGTCAACCGCATCATTTTCACGAGCTCCTGACCTCCTGAAAATTCCTCATAATTTTAACTGTATTTTTCATCGTCTCCTAATAAAAAATGGAAGGAACGAGAGAAAGGATGTAGGATGAGAACGAAGAAAATTATAGACTAATTGAGGAATTTAGACGTGAGGTTCTAAAAGGAAGCATTCCATTTTATAGATAGATGAGTCGTCGGGTTTCGAGAAGTCCAGCACTTACAACCATAGGAGAGGAATATTTTAAGTAAGAGAAAAAGAAAAGAATTACAGAAAAGAAGAGAATTAGGAAAATCTGCGCATCATTGCTTTGTTGTTTAAGGAAGGAAAAGAGAAATGATTGAGAAAAAGGACGAGAATATGAAAGAATATTAAGACTATAAAGGAATAGCTAAATAAAAGTAATAATAAGAGTATAATTTTGTCTCTTTAAACCTTTAAACTGGATCAGATTTATTTTCATATTAATATTTCCCTTTTTAAATCTTTACAAAATAAATTCTTAAAATTTGGGTAAATTAAATTAGGTCCTTAAATCATCCTCCATTTGTTTATAACAAAACAAAATATAAAAACATTTTCACCTTTCATTTTTCGACGAGTGAAAATGCCTTCACCCTTGTAGGATACCAACACTTGTTACACTATTCACCCATTGAGTGATGGGTGGTGTTACGAGGCCCCAGCTGCGAATGAAACCCTGAAGAGGGACATGTTCTCCCAACTCAAGTGCCCCAAGACAACCTGGTTCTCCTGACTCTCTCGGATCGTCTTTATCACCTCTTTTAAATCTCATACATTAATTACCGCGCCTGTAAAGACCCAATAAAGGAGGAAAGATGGCGTTACACGTTCTGAAATAAAGTGGGCTTGCCATCGATTCTCATTTCAATATTTGCTATCAATTTTAAGGAGATTGTCTGACATTAAAACTAAATGTGTTAAAATGCTTGATAGGACTACCCCCCAGCCCCCCGGCCCTCCTAAAAGCCGAAGCGCATTCCCTCCTTTTATTCTCTTCTCAACTATTTTGTTAAATCAGAGGAGGCAGCTGAAAGGTCTCAAAATAGTCGACTATTATGATAGTGAAGAGCCCACAATTATACCCTCTACCTTCTTGCCCCCAACCTCCAAAACCCCTCGTACCTTCAATGGGTAGTTAGACGAGAGAGGAGCCCAATCCTTTATTCCATTCATAATTTATCAATTTTTAGTCGCGTGCGATGCTACATCCGACTATGTGGGGCGGTCTGTCGGTACCAGGTTTCCTTTTTTTGTGTGTTGGTTATGACACTATTTGACAGCTAACGAAATTTAAAACCCTTATTTTCTTTTACATTCTCTTTCGAATCATCATATTGAAAACTTACACCAAGACTACCTACACCACGTACACCCGTACTACCTACACCCCTACATAGAATCCTACAACCTACACCACCACAACCTACACCACCATCATCTGCACATCCTACACCGCCACCACTTATACCACCACCTACAAAACCAGCACCTACACCACCACCACCTACACCACCACCACCTACACCATCCTTTACTAAATAACATAGAGCAACACCACCTAATCCAAAATCACCTACTACACCACCAACAACTACACTACCGCCATTCACACCACCATCACTACCTACACCACTACGAAGGCCTACACCACGAGAAACACCCCTATAATATACACCAACACCACCTACACCACCATTAACTACAACAACAACAATCAAAACACTACCACCTGCAACACCTACGTCTACGTTACCTTCATCACGACCACCTACACCATAACCACTTACATAACCACCACCTAAACCACATACACCTACAGCATTATTATCACCACTATCCCGACCGCCTACCACACCTCTAATTACAACATCGCTAACTGCAGCACCAACTACACTACGACTAGCTACAGCAACACCACCAGCATCACCAGTACCACACCCCGCACCAGAATCACGAACTCTACCAAAACCACCACCTACAACACCAACACCTCCAAAAACAACACCTAGAAAACCACCACTTTAACCACCTACATCTACAGAACTATCACCTACAAAACCAGTAACTACAGCACCACCACCTACACAACAACTACCTAACCCCACCACTACATAGAGCAGCAATAACTTAAACATCACTACCTGCACCATCTGCGCCTACATTAACTACACAAGACACACCTTCAATAGCATCACCTAAACCACCTCCACCATAGAATCCTACAAGAGCAACACGTAAACCACGACCTACACCAACGTCACCTAGACCAACACTACCTATCCAAATACCACGTACACTAACCCCACATACAATACCAACACCTCCACTGCCTACGCAGAAATAACCCAGAAGTCCACCAACTATAACAGAAACAACTACACCAGAACTACCTAACCAGCATCACCTACCACACTTTCACCTACATCATCAACTAAATTATCTACACCACCACAACCTGCACCACCTAGAACTCCATCACCTGTAGCGCCACCACTAACAGCATTTCCACCTAAACCACCAACACCTACAGCTCCACCAACTACAACACAACCTACACCACTACTTCTTACACTGCCACCACCTACGCAACCTACGACCACCTACAGAGATCACCACAACCTACATCACTACTATCTACAATACCCCAACTTATCACACCACCACCTACACCACCAACAACTACACCACATGCACCACTAGAACCTACACCACCTTAACCTAAACCCCTCCCCCTTAAACCACCTACACTTACAAAAATTTACATACAGCACCAGCTAAATCAACTACACCACTAACACCTAAACCCCCTACTTTTACATCATTGCAGCGCCACGACTTACAGCAACACCACATAAACTAACGAAACCTACAGCACTAACATCTACACAAAAACATACACCACCATCTACATCACCGCCACCTACACCACCCACCTACATCGAACGCAATCTACACAACCACCCTCTCAAGACCATATTTATACCACCACCAGCAACATCTACACCACATGCACCACCAAAACCTACACCAACATCACCTAAACCACCTACCCTTAAAGCACTGTCACCTACAGCACCACCTAAATCACCTACACTACCACCACCTGCATAGCTATCACTACATCACCTACAAAAACAACACATACACCACTACCACCTACATCATCCCAAGCTAAACTCTAATACCTAGTACATCAAGACCTACAAAACAAACCTTACACTACCTACACTAGCACAACTTAGAACCACAAACCCCTGCACCACAAATGCCTACATCACACACAATACCGCCACCTACACCAACATCACCCCAACTAGTAACACTTAGGACAGTATCAGCTACATGACCACTACCTACAGAACCACAACCTGCACCACGTAGAACTACATGACCTACACACACCGCACCTACCTACCACACTACCAACTGCACCACCTACACCACCACATAGACTAACTATAACACCACCCCTATTCCACACCAACCACCTCTACCACTACCAACTAAATCAACAACACCTACCCTAGCAGCACCACCAGCCGAACCAGCAGCCTCACGTACAAAAGCAACACCTTAAACACCAACACCGACCATATCTAACCTAGCAAACTACTACTACTTTAACCTTAAACTATATCACTATCACCTACACCACAAGTACCTACAACACTACCACTTCAACCACCTACATCAACACTACCTACAACACCTACAACTTCATCACCTGTTGCGCCAACACTTACAGCAATACCACCTAAACCCCCGACACCTACAGCTCCACAAACTACATCCCAACCTACATCACTACTTCTTACACTGCCACCACCTACGCCACCTAAAACAACCTACACAGACCACCACAACCTACATCACTACCATCTATAATACTCCAACTTACCATGCCACCACCTACACCACCAACACCTAGACCAAATGTACAACAAAAACCTACACCACCATCACATAAACCACCTAACTAAAACCACCTACAATTACATAACTTTTACATACAGCACCAGCTAAACCAACTACACCACTAACATTTTAACCCCCTACTTTTACATCATTGCAGCGCCAAGACTTACAGCAACACCACATAAACTTCTGACTCCTATAGCACTAACATCTATACAAAACATCCCCCACTATCTACATCAG
Organism: Ceratothoa steindachneri; assembly: GCA_963969495.1. Lineage (NCBI taxonomy): Eukaryota > Metazoa > Arthropoda > Malacostraca > Isopoda > Cymothoidae > Ceratothoa > Ceratothoa steindachneri. Next base: position 149,659,223 of record OZ018317.1, on the reverse strand, counting down.
CGCCACCTACACCACCCACCTAAATCTTCGCAATCTACACAACCACCCTCTCAATACCATACTTATACCACCACCACCAACATCTACACCACACGCACCACCAAAACCTACACCAACATCACCTAAACCACCTTCCCTTATAGCCGTGTCACCTACAGCACCACCTAAATCACATACACCACCATCACTTGCATAGCTATGACTACATCACCTACAACACCACCACCTACAACACTACCACCTACATCAACCCTACCTAAACCACTAATACCTAGTACATCAACACCTACAACACAAATCTTACAGCACCTACACTAGCACAACTTAGAACCACAAACCCCTGCACCACAACTGCCTACATCACACACAATGCCACCACCTACACCAACATCAACTCAACTAGTAACACTTACAGCAGTGTCAGCTACACAACTAGTACCTACAGTACCACAACCTTCACCAAGTAGAACTACCTCACCCACACCAATGCATATACCTACCACACTACCAACTGCTCCACCTACACCACCCCTATTCTCCACCAACCACCTCTACCACTACCAACTAAACCAACAGCACCTACCTTAGCAGCACCTCCAGCCGAATAGAAGCACCACGTACAAAAGCAACACCTTAAACACTAACACCAACTCTACCTAACCTAGCAAACTACTACTTTAACCTTACAACTATATCACTATCACCTACACCACCAGTACCTATAACACTCCTACTACAACCATCTACATCAACACTACCTACAACACCAAAACCGAGAAGGCCACCACCCGTACCATCTGCGCCTATATCACCTACACGCAATCACATAAAAAACCAGCACCTACACCATCACTACCACTTCATACCCCACCACTAACTACACTCCCTATAAAGGGCCACATTCTTCACCACCTATGCCTACAATACTAATATCTACACTATCACTACTTATAACACCTACACTATCACCATTTACACCAACACCACCTACAGCACCACTACCTATCCTACCACCACCTACAACACTAACACCTGCAACATATAACGCCTAGATCACCTGCACCACCAACACCTACCCAACCACCAACTTAACAAACTCCACCTACAGCACTATCACCACCACGAACAACTACAATTACACCATCACTACCTATAATATCAACACCTACATTAAACCCAACTACAACACAACTAACCATCCCACTACCAACTGATCACCCACGCCTACCTCACCTACACCATCACATACACCACCCCATATCCCACCTTAAACAGCACGACCTACACCACAACACCTTACACCAGCACATACACCAACCCCTATCCCACCTTCAACAACATGATCTACACCACATAAATCTACACCAGGAACACAAAATGCAGCAACACCACAGCCTAAAGCAACACAGCCACCTACACAATTAAAACCTACACCACTACCACAAACTACACCACCTACCACATTGTCAGCTCCACGCCTCCTATCTACACTACAACCACTAAACTACCACCACCTACCCCACCACAACCTACTCTAAGATCACCTACACATCACCAAATGGGAAACATACAACACCGCGCATGCATCACGTACACCACTACCAGCTAAACAACCACCACCTATACGACCTACCCCTACACCACTATTACCGACAGCACCACCTAAATCACCCTCAGAACCCGTACTTACACCACAACAACCTAAATAACCTACACGAAAACCACCTACACCTACAGCAGTATCACCTACATAACCACCAAATAGACCACCTATGGCTACATCACCAACAGCATCACCCACTACATCGCACAGACCAACCCTCTCCTTTCCCCTAACAAATACACATCACCACCTACACCTCTTACACCTACTAAACTACCTCCTACACCACCAATACCTACTATTCCACGACCTATACGACCACCACCAGCTACACCACCTAGTGCATCAACCCTTACAACCAATACACCAAAACCACCTACACGACCACCTAGCCTACAGCACAAACATCTATACCACCTATCACTACATCACCTACAGCACCACCACTGACAGCAACCCCACCTAAATCATCGACAGCTACACAACCTACACCACCTATAGTACCCCTACCACCTACTTCACCCCCACCTACACCACTAAAACTCACATCGCCACCACTACCTACACCACCACAATCTACATTAACCCTAATTACACCACAAACTTACAGAACCACCACCTACACCACAATCACATAAACCACCAACACCTACAATACCAGCACTTGCACTACCTGCAACAACACTACCCACAATCCCACTACCTGTAACCCCACTACGTACAACTCAAACACCTGCAATATACACATACTTCACCAAGACCCACAACACCAAAATGTACACCACCACACCTGAACCTCCTACATAACCTAGGCCTAAATAATGTACATCACCTCAAATACTTTCCCTTTCCGCACTATCACCTACAGCACACTACCTTGGCCACCACAGCCAACACAAACACTACCTACACCCCACCAACAGACACCACCACAACGTGCACCACCCACGCCTATATGACCTACACGACCACCACCATCCACACAATCGCCACCTACACCAATTAAGCCTTCAGCACTACAAGCTAGTTCAACACAACGTAAACCAGCACCAACTATACCACTTACATCTTCAGCATATGACCTACATTCCACCACCTACACCTCTATGCCTATAAAATCTAAATCACCAAACCTACACTGACTACAACACAACTTCCGACCCCACCACCACATACCCCACCATTACCTACACCACCAATACATACAACACAAGACATAGATCACCAACCACCTACTACACCACTACCTACTACACAACCGCCTACTACACTACCATTTACACAACGACCACAACCTAAATAACCACCAGCCAAACCATCTACATACACCTAGAGCATAACCCCATATACCACTACCTAATTCACCTACACCACCACCACATACAATTTAATCACATAAAAAACCACTCCATACTCCACCATCACCTACACTACCACCACCTACACCACAACCACTTATCCCAACACCACTTAACCCAACACCAACTACCACACCACTCTCTCTCATAACGAAAATAGAGGAAGAGATGACGCTCCCTTGTCGGGGGAAGAGAGCTTGTGTGGACCTTGGACTTTTCGAGCTATGTCGGCGGAGGTACCTCTTCTGGGTACCCCTGGTAGGGCTTCCCTTGTCGATTTGGTCGAAAACGAGGTTCCAGACTAAGTGCGTCATTCCTTCCTTTTTCTACTCTATCCCTCTCCTTTTTTACTTTTATCCTATCTCCCACTCATACAAAAAGAAAAAAAACAACAAAAAAAAGCCCACACCTATTGTGTCACTCTTTCCCTTTCTTCCTCTATCTATCTATAAGGACCTGGCAGCTACCTCATGCGTCAAAAGAGAGGCTTTGGAACCTCTATAAACAACGCCAATCGACGCTCACTGGTTGCGAAAGACTAGGACTAGAAGTGTCCTAGGCGTTGGGGCACGATGAATAAGATGAGGGTAGTGCCCCTTTAACCCCTTCCCTGGCGCGTAATTATTGACCGTTCCCAGTGCCCGTTGACGGGTGCTTATGGTAGCATTCGTCCGAGGTGATGGCCCTTTGTTCCTATGTTGGTTGCTAGGCCAATAAAAAGCCTTGGGTCGAGTTCCTTGGTGTGGCGGGATATCCATTGAACGCTACTCTGAGATCCTGGCCGCGGTGAAGGAAACTAGTAGGAGTTTAGTAAGGGGCGTGCTTCGTTGTTGTTCGACTGGTGACAAATCGAGGGCCGCTTTGGGGACCGTCAGCGCTGCTTGGTTGGGAGCCACGGCACGCCGAGGTTTGACGACTCGGTCGGACGAACAGCAGCACATGGAACGTGCCTTCTGAAAGATCCGAAACCTCTCCGATCGATAGGCGGGAGCGACTCACACGGGGAGAACTCACCAGCCCCCTTTTTTATCATTGATTGGTCACGAGTTTTTAGAGAGAGAGAAAGCGCTCAAAATGACTGGCAAGAAAAGGACCCGTTCGTCTCAAACACAACTGTGCAATATGAAAGTTAGAAAAGTGGTGCGTTGACTTTCCGGAGGGCTGCTACTCAAAATGTAGCCTGAAAGTATCTGCATTACTTGTATATTGACGCGAGAGGTGGAAAAATTGAAAGATCTCTACTTCAGCCTCAAAGGAGAGAGCTAAGGTCCTTAAGGAACAGTTGGAGAAGCTCGAAGCCCTTAATGTAGCTAGCTCAGGTTCGATGCCTAGAAGAGGCGCCGCGCACTGACGTGTCGGAATCCCCTGGTAACTAAGCGGACATTTTGGCCTCATCTGAGGCTAAGCTAGCTGAGGCGAGAGAAAAGGATAAAAAGAAGAAAAGAGAAACGAAGAAAAAAAAGAAAAAGAATAAAGTTGAAACAAAAGTAGACCTAAAAATAGAAGAAAAACAGATAAACAATAAGAAAAAGAAAGATAAAAAGGTGGAGTACAGAGGAAAAGGGGAGGCCTCTTCCACAAGGAAAGACCCCTTCTTCAGAGACCAAGTGTCCGAAGGTCACCCTCATTGGTGACTCGCAAACACGGGATCTGCAGCTGCTGCTAGCAGGCCGCCTTCGCACTAGCGTGAAGGTAAGCTGCCTGTCAGGACGGGGTAACCACAACACCAGAGTCAGTAAGAGAAAGCTAAGATTTCTGAGAATTCAGTTGTTGCTCTGATGGTAAGTGGCAACAACCTCTACCTTAGAGGGGGTAAGGTTGGCATCAGTGGTAAGACCATCCAAACGGTGATGGGAGCCGTGGACGACATAGGACTTAGAGCCCGCAAACGTGTGGTGGTTGGGATGCTTCCGAGAAGAGGTCTATCCCGAGCCCCTCACGAAAGAAACGCTGCAGTGAACAAAAGGTTGGCGGATCTCTGCACGGCAAAGGAGTCTTCTTCGTGGACCCCTATCGTATCTTTTTCGGTAGAGAAGACCTCTACCAAAGGGACGGGGTACATCTCTCCTTTAAAGGCAAGGCCTTTCTCGCCACCCTAATTAAAGATGTCGTGGAACGCATCCAAAGGAGCGTTCGAAACAGAGCGAAAGCGGACGTGCGCCAGCATGCCCGTGTCACTCCTGGAACGACCTTCTCGGAGGTCGTCAAAAAGGGTGTGACCACGAAAACAGAGAAGCCGGGAAACGGAAGAACGTAGGGAGTGCTACACTAGGGGACTCCCTCAAATTTCTTCTGTTCAATGCGAGGTCAATCAGGAATAAGTTTCTTGAGCTCCGTGGCCTCGTAGTAACAGAGGAACCTGAGATGGTGGCCATAACGGAGTCGTGGATAAAAACCTCAAGCCGAGATTTTCAAGGTGAATTCCCGATTCCCGGTTTCCAGCTCTTCCTGAAAGATAGGCCAGACAGAGAGGGTGGCGGTGTGATGTTGTATGTCAAGGATACTCTCAACTCGACTGATTGCAACATCGTATCCGACCATGATCTACTAGGTGTTGACCTAGAGATAGGTCCTGCCAAATACAGGACCCTGGTGCTTTATAGACCTCCTGCCCAACTCGTTAAAAAGGACAGAGATCTGTACCAGCTACTAGGAGAACTTGTCGAAGACAGAGTTTGTATCGTCATGGGTGATTTCAATACACAAGTTGACTGGGAAACCAGAGAACCCTGTGGCGAGAACGCACTACTCCTGGAGTTCGCGAACAACGAGTTCCTCACTCAATGGGTGAGAGAGCCAACGAGAGGAAACAATATCCTTGACTTGGTTTTCAGCTCTGAGGATGACATCGTTGAGGACCTCTGTGTTGGCGGAGAGCTCGGTGGCAGTGACCACCAACTAATTATATTTGTAGTCAAAGTTCCGAAGGCAGGGCCTGCAACTAGTAAATCGAAGAAACTCGATTTGAAAAGAGCAGACTTTGCAGGTCTTCGTGCTGGACTGACTGACGCGAGGCTGGAAGTGTGCGATATTGTTGAAGACTCGTGGAATAGTTTTAAAACAACATTCATGAGTCTTTAATCGGGTTTTATCCCTCTGAAATGTCCCCGTCGGTCTTTTGTTCAACCAAAGTGGTTTAATCGAGAAATTGGCCAACTGCTTAGGAAGAAGAGAACTGTGTACCGGCAATCGAAGATCTTGGTTGACTTTGACGATTTCCGGCGGATAGCCAGGAGAGTGAAGTCCAGCATAAGGGCAGCTAAGCGGTCTGAGGAACTCCGAGTGGCGAGACTCTGTAAAGAGAATCCCAAGGAGTTTTTTAGATATGTGAACAGCCGTAAACCAATCCGTCGAACGATTGGCCCTTTAAGGAATGAGGAGGGGACATTAAAACATTCAGATGCAGAAAATGCTAACCTCCTCAACGACTACTTCTCTTCAGTGTTTACTGAAGAGTGTTTTCCAATTCCCCAGCCGACGGATTCCTACTCGGGGAAAAAGCAGGAGGCAATGGACTTCACCGAAGGGAAAATAAAGAAAAAGATCGCTGACCTAAAGACGAATAAGTCACCTGTACCGGAGGGGTTTCTACCTAAAGTGTTGAAGGAAGTGTGCAATGAAGTATCACGACATCTGTGCGCTATCTTTAACATGTCAATCCGAACCAAATGCGTTCCAAGAGACTGGCGTGACGTGGAGGTGACTCCTATCTTCAAGAAAGGAGACCGTAACCAACCGTCGAACTACCGACCTAACAGCCTGACTTCGATAGTCGGTAAACTCATGGAAAGCATCATGGTGGACAAAGTGACGTCTTATTTAGAGTCAAACCTGCTACTGAGGAGTTCCCAGCACGGCTTCCGAAGGCAACGGTCATGCCTGCAAACCTTGTAGAATTCTTCCTCTTCGTTTTCAGTGAGCACGATCGGGACAAGGCGGTGGATGTGATCTATCTAGACCCTCAGAAAGCCTTTGATTAGGTACCACACCGCCGCCTTTTCTGAAAAGTGCGAGCGCTTGGCATAGAGGGAAAGGTAGCCAGCTAGATCGAGAACTGACTAAGTGGCAGACGGCAACGGGTGGTGGTGAATAGACAGTCTTCTGAGTGGGTTCCCGTTACTAGCGGGGTGGCTCAAGGTCTTGTCCTGGGACCACTACTATTCATCATCTACGTCAACGACATGGACAGTGACATGGTTGCCCAGATTTCCTAATTTGCCGACGATACCAATCTTGGTATGAACGTTGCAAAGGATGGAAATACTGCCCGCCTGCAGTAAGATCCTGGGAAGATTGGGGAGTGGTCGGACACGTGGCAAATGCCTTTTAACGTGAGGAAATGCAAAGTGATGCATATCGGCCACAGAAACCCTCAATCTTAGTATATCCTTAAGGGCACTTCTATGGTATCCACCGACACTGAGAAGGACTTGGGTGTAACAATCACTAGTGACCTCAAGTTCTCGAAACAGTGCATTGAGGCGGAGAAAAAGGCCCAAAGGATGCTAGGCAATATTAAGCAACAGTTTGGTTATCGAAACCAGGAGATTGTACTGTGCCTGTACAACTAACTTGTCCGCCCGCACCTGGAGTATGCAGTACAATTTTGGAGTCCTTCATTGCAAAAGGATATTGCAAGATTGGAATGCGTACAAGCTAGGGCAACCAAACTGATTCCCTCTATCCGACATAAAAGTTATGAGGATAGACTAAGGGAGTTAGATCTGTTCTCGCTGGAAACCCGTAGACTGCGTGGTCAGCTCATCGAAGTCTTCAAAATACTTCAAGGGTTCGACAATGTTGACTACCGGGATATTTTCACACTTAGTGAAAACAGAACGCGCAATCACGGCTTCAAACTTGAACTGAAGCATTACAACCGCAATCTGTGTGGAAACTTTTTCACCTACAGTATCTGCGGTAAGTGAAACGCCCTTCCAGTGGAAGTTGTCAAAGGATAAATCTGTTGACCAGTTCAAGTCAAGACTAGACAAAGTCTTGAAAAGTGGCCATTTAGGGACGCAAAACAATTGAGCAGCCATGTGCCCGCTCGATTGCTAGTCCAAAGGTACCCTCTTTGAATGGACCCTAAAGTCTCCTAGGGTACTTACTTTCCTTGTTACTCCTTGTTACCTAAACTACCACCACTCGCCTTCACCACCACGACTCGCACCACCCCCACTAACACCACCACATACACTACCACCATACCACCTACACTACTATCACCACTTACACTACCACCACCTACACCACCACCACCTACACTACCTACAAAACTATTACTTACAACCCCACTACCTACAACACCTATAACAAAAACACTTAAAATACTACCACCTTTACACACCACCTACACCACCACTACCTCCTACACTACCACCCCCCTACACAACCACACCTACTCTACCACCACCCCCTACACAACCACACCTACTCTACCACTACCTACAACATCATCACCTACACCACTACCACTTACACCACCCAAGATTCTCCCGGGAATTATTTGTTTTGGCAATAACATCATAACATTGTAATTCCATTGGTAATGACATTCTAAATATTCAGCCGATTTTAACGCTATTTGAAACCCATATGTTCTCTTATATTCTCTTTTGAATAATAAATTGTTATGGTCCTCCGAAGGTTAGTCCATAAATTATTGAAAGTTCTCAATGTCTTATGGTCATAAATCAGTATAAGTGAGAGCATGCTACTTTTGGTCAGCAGACATTGTTGTTCTTCTTTATTCTTTGCTCTTGTGATTTTTCGCACCTCATAATAACACACAACCCTTATTTACCCTATTTTAACCCTACACATGGGAGCTGAATCAGCACCACGTATATCCCACACCCAATAGCGAAGGCACCTCTCAAATTAAACATTTCAAAGGGGGGGGGGGATAAGGGATTTACAGTCTGAGTATATTTGAGTCTTTGATAAAGAAGTCCTAGCTGTCCTCCGTGCGAGACTCTGAGTTCAGACTTGAGAAAGCAAATGAAAATGGATAGATTTCAGAGGCCAAATTTGAACCTTCCTCACCGGGAGGTCGACATGGGTAAAACATGGGGAGGCGAGATGTCCTCTCGACCCCAGTAGTGCTCCATGAGCAATTTAGTGCTGTCTTTCTTTTCAAAAGGATTCAGGGCGAGTTCTTGCCGTGCCCAACCTCCCGTTCTCTCAGCTCTGAACCCGCGTCCTAGCCATTCCTTCGTGACCGCTTTATCCCCATTCTCTAGCCGGGATGCTGCTTCACCAGACTTGAATGCACGCTGTAGTGCCTCTTAAGGCCGCTGAATGGACTTGACATCCAGTGACGGAGAACCATCCGACGAAATGTTAAAGTTAGTGAGTTCCGTTCTGCTTTCGCTTCATGTAAGCACACCACCTTGAGCCCGACGATATCCCGCATGACATGCTTCACAATCTAAGTGAGCGATGTCTGGCTTTTTTTATATATTTTTGCAAAGGTTGGGTACAGAAGATCACCACTAAACTACTTAAGAATGGTTAACCTGCTCGCTTTTCAAAATCTGGGAGAGATCACTTTACCTCGGATGGTATTTTCCATAATTCTCTCGTTTCCTGCGTGCGGATGTTGGTAGAGAATTTAACAAATGATAGAGTAGCCTTTATCCTAGAGAGTGGAGGCCACATTTCTTCTGCACAGTGGGGATTCCGCAAATTATACTCCACGTTGGATAGTCTACTCCGGGTTGGAAATGCCTTCCGCGAGGTCTTGTTTCGCAGAGCATCCGACTACACTATTTTCTTCTCTGAGAAGGCCTATGATGACGCAACGGTATCAGAGACCATCCACACTATATGGGTAAAGGGTTGCCTCCCAATTTTCATATTTGAATTTTCGCAAGATCGTTGATCCAGCGTAGGTGTACGAGAAGACTTCTCCTGCCACAGACAGCAAAAAGAGGAATTGTCATCAATCTAACAATCCTTGTTCTGAGCATCAAAGGTATCACCTGGGTGCTGCTGAAAGATCTCGCTACGTACTCCGTATACAACATTTCGATTTATTTTACTGGGACCAAGATTCCAACACTAGAATGTCAACTCCTCCATCACACCATCATGGATGATACCACTATTTTAAATTTTTCACCAAACATCTCTTCCAAAAGCTTCCATAGCGACAAGATAATTGCAAATAACGTTTACAGGGCACATTTCGTGTTATGTTGGATCATACTCAATGTATGTTGATTAGGGGTCGGCTTTTACGCCCTCGTCCTTCTGCCTAAGGTCAGAGAATTTCTACCAGGGGCTGTATCAATTTTCACGGAGAGCTATTTGCAATACACGGCCCCAACATCTCCTGCGGGTTAGGCCTGGAAGGCATTTTCCTTCAATGGAATCGCCACGAACTCCGGGCCAACTGGGAGGAGCTACAGAGGATCGTCTCCTCTCTTTCCCCGTTAACTATTTTGCGGGAGACTATGTTAGGCGTGTACCCCATGCCCACTCTCCCGGGGTATAAGGGCTCTGTGACCCTACCAGCAAGAGACTGGGGCGGGATAGAAGGATGCGCTGACATGATAGCTCCGTTCTTCTCTTTTCTTTAGATACCTCCTTTCATGCAGTAGCTGTGCAGCTCCACCTGGATAGGTGGTATATGGGTATTTCTGCGTACATTACACCGTCAGCTGACTTCGACGCGAGGGACTTCCGCCGCGTCGTGGCACGGTTGCCACGGCCCTTTCTCTTGCTCTGGGATCTGAACCGTAGACACTCCCTCTGGGAAGACTGACCAATTAATCTCAGTGGTCAAGTCCTTGTCGACCTGATCGACGAGCTTGAGATAGGTGTCCTACATGTGCATGAGTTTACGCATTACTACCGGAGACCGCTTTATTTTACTGCCTTGATGTATCTTATGCCCTCCGGATGCACATCAGGATTTGGATTTGGGTGGTGGTCGATAATCTCCATTTTAGTGATTAAAATATTTTCTGGGCATTAGCCACCGGAAAGCCCTTCCCAAAGTCTGCCCCGATGGTGCTTGGTGTGGGCACTGGTGTCTGCATTTCAGGAAAGGACTGAATTCTTTATCTCAGTCGAGGAGTTTAGGTCGGTAGAAGAGGCCGTTGAGTTCTTCTCCGGCAACCTCATCGCCGCGAGTCTAACTAGTATTGTTAGAAGGTCTTGCCGTTTTGCACGCCGACCAATCCAGTGGTGGTCAGCCGAGTCTGAGACGGCCCTAAAACAGAAGCGCTATAATAACTTGTGCTATAAGTGCCACCCAACCATTTCACTGTCAGTGAATTCCGTCGGGATAGGGCTAGGTTCTAGTATATTTCGAAGCACGCCCGCCACTCTTGGCATGCATACGTGTCTTCACTTAATGGGAAGACCCTTCTAGCAGTGGTGTGTAAACGAGTCAAAAGGATTAGAAGCAAGTTTTCGCTGGACCCCCATCCCGTTCTACGGGAGAATGGGGCTGCAACCTCGGACCCTGCGTCCGTGGCGGAGTCCTTGGCAACTGCTTTCTCCGCATTTACTAGCCTAGAGGATGGTCTCCCAGCATTCGATGCATGTTTTGATGTCGCGGAAAGCAGCGGATTGGATTTTATCTCGTGAGGCGGAGAACCCGTCAACGACAGGTTTACTCTGAGCGAGTTGTGCTCCGCTCTTGCTTTGTGCGCGGAGACCGCCCCTGGTACGGACGATGCTTCCTACGCCATGCTTCGATACCTATATGAGCGAGGCATGGCCTTACTGGTAGATTTGTTTAATAGGATCTGGGTAGAGGTTAATCTCCCAGATTCCTGGCGAATCGCTACTGTGCTTGATTTTCGCAACCCGGGGAGAGATCACTCTACCCCGGCCGGTTTTGCCTAATCTCCTTGATCTCCTGAGTGTGCAGATTGATGTAAAAATAGGCAAATGTAAGATTATCCTTTTCTCTGGACAGCGGAGGCCACCTGTTTTCTGCACAAAGTGGCTTCTGCAACTTCCACTTCACGTTAGATGCTCTGCTCCGACAAGAGAAGGCCGTCTGCTAGGCCTTCCTTTCGTTGAAGTCACTTCCCCATGGTGTTTTTCGATCTGGAAAAGGCCTATGATACTGCATTGCGTATGGTATCATGAAAAAACTCCACACGATGGGGGGAGGGGACGCCTCCCAATCTTTATACCTGAATTTTTGCGAGATCATCGATTCCAGGTACGGGTGGGGTGGACCCCTCTTCAGCCCAATGGAGCAGGAAGCGTGTGTCCCACATCTAAAGTGTCGCCAGTGTCACTTTCCTTGCACTAACCATCAACAGCACCACATCGTTGCTGCCGGAAGATATTCTCACTACGCTCTACGTTGACGACCTTTCGATCTCTTTTGGCGCGGCCATGATGCCAACTCTGGAGCGTCGACTCTAACAGGCATTGAACCGCGTCCCTCCCTATGCCAAAGCGCCCAGGATTCGGTTTTCTTTGGCTAAGACTAAGGTGCTTCACTACGGCCGCCGTCCACGGCTCCACCCCAACCCTGATTTGTTTCTTAATGAGGTGCGCCTGGAAGTGGTTGAATCGCACTGTTTGCTTGATCTTGTATTTGACCGGCGCCTAACTCGGGAGGCTCATATTCGCAGCCTTAGGGTCTCTTGTACCACGCCATGGATATTCTTCGTTCCGTGCCTTCAACACTTGGAACGCTGATAGGGCTATTGAGTGTTCTTGGAACATTGAAATCTCCGCACCCTCTGGTTTGCGATATCCGCGACGCGACGGTCTTGGCGAATTGGGCGAATGTCGAGATTATCTTTTGCTGGTTTGTTGGACATTTAGGAATTTCGACGAATGAACAGAATAGTGAGGGCAGGAATACGACTACATGGCAGGAATACAGACAGCACTCCGGGCTGCTTGGCAAAGAAGATGGGAGAAGTTCAATGAAAACTTAAAGCTGCGTGTCATTACGCCGCGACTGTACCCATGGACATACCCCACAATCCAGAGACGGCTTCAGGTTGCTTTCTGTCGTCTTCAAATTGGATACACCTGTGGGAATCACCGCCATTTGTTCGAGCGATTAACTGCGCCCTACTGTGAAGACTGCGTTGTCCCCAAGACTGTTGGCACATTCATGTTAAATGTTGCAGTCTGGGCAATCTTCGCGCATGTTAACTGTCGTGGTACTGGGATAAACGGGGTTGCTACCGTCTGCCGCTTGTACTCGGGACGAGTTCGTTCACTTTGACTTGTGGACTTTATAACTCTTTTGAGGAGGCCTTCCTTCTCCCTTTTTACTTAACTAGGGTTTTGGGGTTTTTTTCTTTGTAGGTCGCACGTTCCTGCCCTCGGCAGAGGCGTGCCTGCCCCTGACGCCAGTGCTTGCTTCCTGCTTTTTTCCTTTTATTATTGTTATTGTTGTTTTCTTTTGTTTCTCACGTTGTTATTTTAAATTAGCCTAGTACTAGACAATCGTGAGTACGGCGACTTATCCCAAGTAGGCGTTCGCTAGAAGGGCTTCTAAAATTTTTAAAAAAATGTACTGCATGTCTGTTTGTTTAGAACCGGATGCTTCTATCGGGGATTGGGTAATACTAATGCGCAGTAATGCGCTCATATGGCCCGGCCACCTTATTTGTCCATATAAAATTGCTAGTTGTTTCAAAATGACAGAGAACAATAATTATTATATTATCTTTATGCAACGAAAAATATACAACGAAACCCTACTTCAGGGCTAAGAACGAGGAAATTAGATAGATCAAGCAAAATAAAAATCAGATTTCTTGTTTATTGTTTATATATACCCTGATTTTGAAAAATCGAAGAAAAACTATATTTAGCTGTAGGCCCATTTTTTTCAATTAATTCCAACCTAATTATTTGGTGATGAGGCTTCTTCTACCAGGATTCATCACTGAAGCATATCCTCTTAACTGCATATTTGCACTCTTTTCGATGGTACTAAATTTAATTTTGTGGCTTCCGTTTTGAGGCCTCCCCACAAAATAAGATTGTGTGTTGATTTTTCGAAGGCAGCCGGGTGTTTCTTTAATTTTCAGTCTACAAATACTGTTCTTTTCAATAGTAGTGATGTATCTAGGTTGGTTTAAGTTGGTTGTACTGCATTGCTGTTTATCGAGCACTGGTTTCTTTTACCTGGGCTTGGAAAATACTGATGCGCAGAAATTTGCTCACATGGCTCGCTTAGATTATTTGTCCATATAAAATTAGTATTTTTGCGATCTCGTTCTATTATCGAGTAGTTTTACTGTCGCATTAATATTTTTCTATCACGTATACCATAGGGTGGCTTTGTCCGCTATCGGCGTAGTGAAGGAGTACGCATCCGAGGCCTTCGTCGCTGGCATCTGTCCGGATGTGCAAGGGCTTACTGGGTTTTGTGAGCCTCAAAATGTGGACGAAAGGTAGTTTGTCTTTTAGTTGCTGGAACATTGATGTGGCCTTGGGGTCCAAGACTAGGGTATCCGGGGACCTTTTCTGCAACATTGAAAACAAGGGGTGGGGTCAGAAATGAATGCAAAATTGGGGATGAGAACGGTAAAATGGAGATTTATCTTTCATTTGATTTATCTTGTTTCAAATTTCTTTTGGTTTAGTTTCCGTATCTTTTTTATTAGTGTCCTTGTCCCATTGTAGATAGAGAGAGTAGGAAAAGGGGAAAATAAAAAATAATAGCGTAGGCGAGTTGCGAACAGCTTTCCGCGTCACTGGACCAGTGTTAGTTAGCGGCGAATCCACTCGGCTATCCTGAGTCTCAAAAAAGACTCATTCAAACGAAGCTTTTAGGCCGTTTGCTTGCACTTCTAGTACGCTATACAACCCCCTCCCCTCCTAGAATCGGAGCGTATTTTGAAGAGAGGAATAGACGCCCGTTTGGAAATGTTATCCAAGGGCTAACGCTCCCCTCCCTGGTATGGGCACCATTGTAGATAGAGGGGAGTAGGAAAAAGGGAAAAGAAAAAATAATAGCGTAGGCGAGTTGCGAACAGCCTCCCGCGTCGCTGGACCACTGTTAGCCAGCGGCGATCCACTCGGCAATCTTAAAGGCTCAAAAAAGACTTATTAAAACGAAGTTTTTAAGCCGCTCGCCTGAATTATCGTACGCTATAGTAGTCACGTATTGATTAATAAAGTAAAATAAACGATGGAGAAAGTCGTCCGTAATTCTTAGCATCATCCGGTTGTAATTGCTGCATGCAGTTACAAGCCCGACGGGGAGGCGCTTGAACTGCAGGATTCATTGGTAGGTGAGGAACGCCGTGCATTTTCATACACTTTCACGGAATGGAATCTGGTTATAGGCCAGGCAGAGAGCTAACTTTGAGATGTACTTGGCCTCCTCAAATAGATGAAGGTTTTCATCGATCGGGGGATGGGCGCTGCGTCGAACACCACGACAGAGTTTAACTTTCTGAAGTCTGCGTACATTTGGAAAGGGTGGCTGGGTTTTCGAACCATGAAAATAGTGGAACAGAAATCCGATTTCGAAGGCTCGATGATATCGAGTTTAAGCAAGTTATTCACCTCAGAATTGAATGTTTGTCTAAGGTGGATTGGAAGAAGATACGGCTTCGAACGGTCAGGTACTTCTATAGTATGAACGATGTCATCATTTCAAAAAGGACTTTACTGAACTCGTTCAGCAGCTGCTGCACCTAACTATTTTGGTGAGGGCTAACTCGAGGTAGAGATCTAGTGCCGGGGAGGATAATTCTGCGGCCTCAGGTAGAGATGGGAGAGGTCAGACGCCATCTTGTTCGATTCAAACCACCTGGACAACGTTAAGGTGGTCAGAGGGATACGACGCTTCCAGGGGAGGACTCTTCGTAAAGAGCCACAAAATTATTACCATTTGGATGGCGTTTGTATTTCTTCAACAAGTTTACGTGAATACTTTATCTCCAGAAAGAATCCGAAGGCCTTCCTTCTCCCTTTTTACTTAACTAGGGTTTTTTACGTTTTTTCTTTGTAGGTCGCACGTGCCTGCCCTTGACGCCGGTGCTTGCTTCCTGCTTTTTCCTTTTATTGTTGTTATTGTTGTTTTCTTTTGTTTCTCACGTTGTTATTTTAAATTAGCCTAGTACTAGACAATCGTGAGTACGGCGACTTATCCCAAGTAGGCGTTCGCTAGAAGGGCTTCTAAAATTTTAAAAAAATGTACTGCATGTCTGTTTGTTTAGAACCGGATGCTTCTATCGGGGATTGGGTAATACTAATGCGCAGTAATGTGCTCATATGGCCCGGCCACCTTATTTGTCCATATTAAATTGCTATTTGTTTCAAAATGACAGAGAACAATAATTATTATATTATCTTTATGCAACGAAAAATATACAACGAAACCCTACTTCTGGGCTAAGAAAGAGGAAATTAGATAGATCAAGCAAAATTAAAATCAGATTTCTTGTTTATTGTTTTTATATACCCTGATTTTGAAAAATCGAAGAAAAACTATATTTAGCTGTAGGCCCATTTTTTTCAATTAATTCCAACCTAATTATTTGGTGATGAGGCTTCTCCTACCAGGATTTATCACTGAAGCATATCCTCTTAACTGCATATTTGCACTCTTTTCGATGGTACTAAATTCAATTCTGTGGCTTTCGTTTTGAGGCCTTCCCACAAAATAAGATTGTGTGTTGATTTTTCAAAGGCAGCCGGGTGTTTCTTTAATTTTCAGTCTACAAATACTGTTCTTTTCAATAGTAGTGATGTATCTAGGTTGGTTTAAGTTGGTTGTACTGCATTGCTGTTTATCTAGCACTGGTTTCTTTTACCTGGGCTTGGAAAATACTGATGCGCAGAAATTTGCTCACATGGCTCGACCAGATTATTTGTCCATATAAAATTAGTATTTTTGCGATCTCGTTCTATTATCGAGTAGTTTTACTGTCGCATTAATATTTTTCTATCACGTATGCCATAGGGTGGCTTTGACCGCTATCGGCGTAGTGAAGGAGTACGCATCCGAGGCCTTCGTCGCTGGCATCTGTCCGGATGTGCAAGGGCTTACTGGGTTTTGTTAGCCTCAAAATGTGGACGAACGGTAGTTTGTCTTTTATTCGCTGGAACCTTGATGTGGCCTTGGGGTCCAAGCTTAGGGTATCCACGGACCTTTTCTGCAAAATTGAAAACAAGGAGTGGGGTCAGAAATGAATGCAAAATTGGGGATGAGAACGGTAAAGTGGAGATTTATCTTTCATTTGATTTATCTTGTTTCTAATTTCTTTTGGTTTAGTTTCCGTATCTTTTTTATGAGGGTCTTCGTCCCATTTTATATAGAGAGAGTAGGAAAAGGGGAAAATAAAAAATAATAGCGTAGGCGATTTGCGAACAGCTTTCCGCGTCGCTTGGCCAGCGTTATTTAGCGGCGAATCCACTCGGCTATCCTGAGGTCTCAAAAAAGACTCATTCAAACGAAGCTTTTAGGCCGTTTGCTTGCACTTCTAGTACGCTATACAACCCCCTCCCCTCCTAGAATCAGAGCGTATTTTGAAGAGAGGAATAGACGCCCGTTTGGAAATGTTAACCAAGGGCTAACGCTCCCCTCCCTGGTATGGGCACCATTGTAGATAGAGGGAAGTAGGAAAAGGGGAAAAGAAAAAATAATAGCGTAGGCGAGTTGCGAACAGCCTCCCGCGTTGCTGGACCACTGTTAGCCAGCGGCGATCCACTCGGCCATCTTAAAGGCTCAAAAAAGACTTATTAAAACGAAGTTTTTAAGCCGCTCGCCTGAATTATCGTACGCTATAGTAGTTACGTATTGATTAATAAAGTAAAATAAACGATGGAGAAAGTCTTCCGTAATTCTAAGCATCATCCGGTTGTAATTGCTGCATGCAGTTACAAGGCTGAAGGGGAGGCGCTTGAACTGCAGGATTCATTGGTAGGTGAGGAACGCCGTGCATTTTCATACACTTTCACGGAATGGAATCTGGTTATAGGCCAGGCAGAGAGCTAACTTTATGATGTACTTGGCCTCCTTGAATAGATGAAGGTTCTCGTCGATCGGGGGATGGGCGCTGCGTCGAAAACCACGACAGAGTTTAACTTTCTGAAGTCTACGTACATTCGAAAAGAGTGGCTTGGTTTTCTAACCATGACAATAGTGGAACAGAAATCCGATTTCGAAGGCTCGATGATATCGAGTTTAAGCAAGTTATTCACCTTAGAATTGAATGTTTGCCTAAGGTGGATTGGAACAGGATATGGCTTTGAACGTTCAGGTACTTCTATAGTATGAACGATGTCATCATCTCAGAAAGGACTTTACCGAACTCGTTCAGCAGCTGCTGCACCTAACTATTTTGGTGAGTGGCTAACCCGAGGTAGAGATCTAGTGCCGGGGAGGATAATTCTGCGGCCTCAGGTAGAGATGGGAGAGGTCAGACGCCATCTTGTTCGATTCAAACCACCTGGACAACGTTAAGGTGGTCAGAGGGATACGACGCTTCCAGGGGAGGACTCTTCGTCAAGAGCCACAAAATTCTTACCATTTGGATGGCGTTTGTATTTCTCCAACAAGTTTACGTGAATACTTTATCTCCAGAAAGAATCCGAATAAGGTAGTCCACGAAACCTTTGGCGTCAAGGAAGGGGCCAGGGCCCCTTCAACTGATTAAGAAGCTTGTTGCTCTCCTTGGGAAGTAGCAACAGCACCTCCTTATCAAGGTTAAACTTTTTTCCCTATGATTTTAGGTCAAAATACGCTTTATATTTCTCCAGGTTCACATCTGCCTTCTCGTAAGCAATGTCCGCAAAGGTCTCCAGGCGTTTCCAAGGGTCCAGGAGGTAGGATTAAGAGAAGTGAATTTCCTTCTTCAGTTTGTGCTTAGCAAAGAATTCTTTAAAGATGCAGAGGTGGCCTCCATATTACGGCCATATAATAATTCAAAGAGGGCGAAACCGCTGGTCCTGTGGAGGATCTTCCTGTACGCAAAAAGTGTTGCTGGGTGGAAAAGAGTGGTAAACAGAGGCTTGACCATTAGGAGTTTTCTGTCATACTTCATAACCTTGGAGTTAAACTGTCTGCCTGTGTCGGAAAACATCTCCCTAGGGATGCCTACGCTGCTAAAAATGGATATTAGGGCGTGAGCATAGGTGACACTATCAATCCTCTTAATGGGGACTGCTTTGGGGAAAAGGATGGCAAAATCTACGAGGGTGAGGACCTACATGTCTTCCTCACTGTACGAAGGGGGGGATGAATCCGGCCAATAAGGTCGATAGCCAATCGGAAAAGGGCTCAGTTATAATGGTGCTTTTCTAGAGGGAGGCTGGCTTGAAGCGCCCTTTGGCGGCTGTCCTTTGACAGACATCGCACAATTTGCAGTAATCTGCCAAAAGAAATACTTAAAAACCCTCTAGGAGGTTTTGTTATTACTCAAGTGTCCAGAAAAAAGGCTATCATGCACGATCCTAAGAACTTGGGGAACGTACGAACGGGAGACACATAAGGACTGGAAAACGGGGTCAGTTCCTTAAGAACAGGAGCAGTACAGATCATCCCTTATGACGTAGGATACCTTCTTTTCTCCACAAGTAGAACCTTGGGCCTTATTCCGTGCCTTCTCTCAAAGTGGTAAGAAAGTTGAGTACCCCTTCTTGCTGCGGGCAAAATCTTCACTCCGGAGAACGTCAAACTCCGGATTGAAGGGGTTTCGAGGGAAAGGGAGCCTGGGGTTCTTTTGCGGGCCGAGCCCAAATGATTATGGGCTGTACCATGGGATCTCGGGTGAGTGGGGGCTCTGACCAATGAGCACCATACATAACTTGATTAGAGCTGCTACCACTTCGACCCAAGTAGACATATATGAACACTCGATGTGGCATTTAACAATGGAGAAGCTAATCGCTTGGTCCAGGTAATCGTGGACCACTGTAAATTTTTGGTTCGGGACCAACCGGGAAGAGGAAATCCTGAATACGACAATTTCTAGTGGAACCAGTGTCCCGAACAAGGGTCACGCCTGTATTAATAATATAATTGCCCTTGATGAAGAGCCAGTAATGGAATCTTATCTATCTGAGCCTCTTAATTTAGTCCACACCATATGTGTCGAATCGGACAAAATCTTCCCTCTCCCTTGCCTTCCCGGTTCCCGTGTAAACTCCACCCCCGAACTCGATTTAAATCACAAGTTGGAACTGCCTCAGAAGACGCAATTGGCTCTTTTGTTATTTGAATTCCCTGATTTAATTTCTGAAAAACTTGGTTTCTCTTCGTATTTTTAGCATGATATAGTCTTAACCACCCAGGAGCCTATTTGATCCAAGCCCTAGCCCCTGCCCGTTTACTTGCGCCTTACTTTTAGCGCCAAAGTGGCAAACTTGCAAAAATTAGAGATAATTAACCTTCCACGTCGGATTATTGCTCCCCCATTGTTATGGCCAGAATGCCAAATCAGTCTATTCGCATGTGCGTAAACTTTTAAAAGCTGAACGACGTACGCATTTTTTAACGCTGAGCCTATCCCTTTAAAATACCAGAGCCTACATCTATTTAAAGAGGCCAAGTTTTTTTTAGAGATTGACTTGTGCAAGGCCTACTATCAAATCCTCTTAAGGATATTGCCCGTAAATAGACCGCATTTCCTACAGGAAAAGGCCTTATGAAGTTTAAGCACCTACTTTCTGGTTTAGTTACTACCTGTAGTAACTATAATCGAATGTTGGCAGGATACTGGATGGGCTGAGTAACATTTCCTTTTACTTTGATAATGTTTACGTGGCCACCCGCAAATGAGACCAGCATCTTATCTCCTTACACTCCCTACTCAATAGGCTTCGTGAACAAAGGCCTTACTATAGGCCCCCACAAGTGCCATTTTACCTACGGCACTAGTTAATACCTCGGTTTCCACATTGGTGAAAATCAAATGGCTCCTAAAAAAGAAAAGGTAAATGCTATCGCTGAATGCCCCTCTCGCGTACTAAAAATCAACTACGCTCTTTCCTCGGGTCGACATCCCTTTACCGACGCTTTATTCCAAATTTCGCCGCCTAAGTGTTCTACCTTAGCTCTCTACTAAAGAAACGTTACACGAACCTCCTCGTATGGAACCTCAAGGCGACCGCCCACTTCCATTATCTGAAGGAAAAACTGCCATCAGTTTCCATACTGCGACTCCCGAACACAAACAAACCTTTAGGAATATGAACGGATGCTTGTATTGAATGCATCTGTTTCGTCTTGCGCCAGTATTAAGAATATGGCAATAGTTACCCCACTGCGTAGGCTAGCCGGAAGCTTTCGTCAAGCAAAAGGAACTACGCGGTAATAGAACTTGAAGCTCTAGCGATAGTGTGGAGTGTGCAGAAATTCCAAACATATTTGTTATGTAAGAAGTTCGTGATCGGAACCGATAATCTCCCATTGGCTTATTTGAAAAATTGTAAAAGCCAGAACGGAACCCTCATGCGTTGGAGTTGGATTCTAATGGAATACCTTTTCCGAATAATGTACATAAAAGGGACAGAAAACTGTGTTGCAGACTGTCTAAGTAGGAATCCCGTCGAAAATCCTCCCCACACGAAGTAAATTGTGTTGAGCATTGTATTCTCGTGTATATAATTCGGGTCTGTGGACTCCGTCTTAACTGTGTATGTTTATGCTCCTTGGTTTCCCTGTAAAATATTGGTATTGTTTTTCTTGTGTACATATTTGTCCTTTGAGTTTTTTGGGGTTGTACTTTTCTTTTTTATATATGGTTTTACTAGATTTTTATGAATGAATCTTTTGGATTTTTCTTTGGTGACTCGCATTTTCCTGTAATTATTTATTTTGTGTGTTTTTTTTAGTGCGCTGGTTAACGACAATATCCTTATAAATATACCTTGCGTCTGGGATTAAACGAAAGTCATCTCATTTGGTGACAGCTGTGATCGACTTAAATTTAAATACCCACCCTTATTGTACACCGGTAGACTCAGTTCAATATTTTCCCCATGCAAATAATTATATATATATATATATATATATATATATATATATATATATATATATATATATATATATATCGAGGTATGCCTGTGTAAACTAGCTCGGTGCAGAGGGACATACACAAGCAAGAGCAGATAGCAGACCAGAGGCAGATGAGATATACTCTAGGGCCATTAATAGAGAGTGCAATTTACTATTGACCAGGAATAATAGGAATATGAGAACAAGACCCCAAAATATAATTTTATTATATAATAAATATGGCAATATATATATATATAAATATATATATATATATATATATATATATATATATATTTATATATATATATATATATATATATATATATGATGAAAATTAATGCAATATCGCAAGAAAAGATGAGGAATTAAACCACATTCTCCGAAGACAATTTAATTCAGAACAGTTTCGGTGTATCTCACACCCCTTTTCAAATGACACTGGGTAGAAAATATAAGAGAAATGCATATAAGCATAACACAAGTTCCCCTCTTTTTTCCCCCCAATCCCCTACTTGGGCTAATCTGGGCGGGGGGAAGGGGGGGTTAAGCCTAAACATATTGAAGGGCTGACATTTTACTTTTTTGTTTATTTGCTTTCTTATTAAAGTATTAAAAGAAAATTAACCCTCAGATAGATTTAAATTAGGAACTGACGATATCAAGCTCGATTCTACTTTTCTTCTCTTAACATAGTTAGCCGATTTAAATACCATTTTACTTCCATTGAAATTGAGCGTATCATTCTTGTCTCTAACATGGCAAAATATTCCACTGCTTTTGCTGTGTACTCTAATATCTCTTTTGTGTTCGTACAATCCCTTGTCTAGATTTCTCCCCGTTTCCCCTATATAAACTTTATGGCAATCGTTGCATGGTATTGCATATACTCCTATGTTATGATGTTCTTTGGGTTTCCTGGCCATCATCAATTGGCTTAAAGAATTATTATATTTAAAGGCTAGATTAATACCCGCTTTTCAAAATATGTCCTTTAAAGGACATATTGTCGTGGATGATGTTAATAACATTTCCATTAAATAAACCAAGTTCTCGCTCGATTTCTTCGACCTTCACCTGTTGATTTTCGAAGATCATCCTTTCCACACGGGCCACATTTTCCTCGTTGGTCACGTCTAACGGGCATCCTGGACGGGGGTCATCTTCAAGGGACTCACGACCATGGCGGAACTCCCTATTTCAGCGAGCAATGGTTGCATAGGAAGGGGCGGTTCGGTGTACACTAAAACGATGCGTTCATAGATCTCTCTTACATTCTTGCCTTTCTTGGTAAAAAATTTGATCACTGCGCGGTGCTCAACCTTCTCCATTGTTGAAAAAATTGTAACTGACGATCTGCGATCAGCTACTGCTTCTTAAATAGACGAGGCAGGAGCGTTTGGCTGCATGTCTTCACTTGTTATAACTTGTCCTAACACTCCCAGAAACGTCCATGCCCCTTCCTCTGTTTTGCCCTACCGATTTGCAAAACTCTGACCGCCCCTCGTATAACAAGGAATATTAAAAGCATTTCCATAGTCGTGGCACGCGACACTGATGACTTTCATCCGTTATTTGGCATATTTAGAGTTGAACTGGCCTACATACTGAAAATTCTGACTATGTTTAACTTGTACATATTGTTGCTCTCTGATAAGCACTCGGTTTTGCGCTGATTGCAACAGGATAGGAAACAAGACACTAATTTATCCGCTGCAATTTTCACCCCCGCTTCAGAACTGTTGAATTTTTAGGAGACTCCTTCCTAATCAACCGCTGTTGAGCTGATTAAAGTCGTGTTTGGGTTCAGAGCTAAGGTATCTGCCCCCAATGGCTGACCTTTCTCCTTCCTCTTTTGACCGTGATAAGAACCGAAAAGATAAGAGTTATTTACTTATTACACCCGTAATAAGTGCCCCTAAATTATAATGCACAATGTAAATATATTACGGAAAGAAATAAAATGATACAGACCCTTCACTGGAGAATATTAGACTTCTTATAAGCTAATTGAGCACATTTGAAGGTGATTTATTATTCAAAGTAAATATTTAATCATAAATCTACAATAAGATTCTTTCAAATGATGCATAATCTTTAGTAAAAAGACGCAGTTCTTAGGATAGTTTATATTAAGTGAACGAGATTTTTTTCGGAAGTATTCTTCCCTCATCATCGATCTTGAAATATTGAGCAGGATTCCATAGAATCCGTCCTTGAAGACTAAAACCTAAATAACTTAATTCTTTATATACATAAATGAAAGAAGGTAATTTTGCTAAGAAAAATTTGCTTTCGAACCAAATCGAAGGAGAGAAAATATATAGGCAATAATAATAAGAATTTGAAGATGAAGAAGAAAAATGAAAAGGAAATAGAAAGAAAAAGAATATATGAAATGAAGAATAGAGTTAATTTCGATGTGGCCCTAAATTCTAAATTTGGAGTAATTTGTCTTAGTATTACTTACTTCCAAACCTGAAGGCAAAACTAATTAGAGAAAAATTGAAATTCGGTGCGCATCTTCATTAATCCTATTTCCTATTTTGATATTCCTGCTCTTTCATATTTTTTCTTCATCTTTTCTCCTTTTCTGATTTTTCTTTTTCCTCTTCTATGGGTGGAAATAGTGCTGTACCTAGATACGCCTTTGTGGAACTGCAGAAAGACAAACAAACTGGTCGAGTCGGCGCATAAATTGTAAATGAAGTTTAACACACGTAAATGCAAAGTCAAGTGGACCTTAGGTTCTTTGCTGGTCTTAGTTTCCTAGTTCTTTATTTCTCCTCCTTCTTCTTCTTCCTCTGCTTTTTTCTCTTCTTCTTATCCACCTCTTTTATTTCGTATTATTTATTTTACTATTATTATTTTTTATATATTTTCTCTCATTTAATTTGCTTTGGAAGTTACTTTTATTAAATAACTTCAATTTTTGTTTTTAAGATCAATCTCCCTTCTTAGCTCCCATACTCTTTTTAAACCTTGCCTAAACTAAGTCATCTTATCATCACTTCATCATCATCATCATCATCACCACTAATTCTATAATATAAGAAGGGTATTTTTTTGAGTATTTGAATAATAATTTCATCTTAGTTTGGTTATGACTTATGTCTTTTATAATATCAAAAAACAAAATGGTGAAGTTCAGAAATAAATATAAGTATCGAAATTTTGTGAATTTTTTTAAACCCCAAGAATTACAAATAGTAAACTTCAGAAAATTTAATTTCTATATCTTCTTCTTCTATAACTATATTTTAGCAACATGATATTTTGAAATGGGGGAAAATTAGTTTGGAGTTCCTTTTGAAAATTATTATAATTGGCGAAGTTCACAAAATTTAGAAAAATTTAACCATGGCTGCCTTTTTTTTAGATTTGAAACTTTAATCTTAGTAGCAAAGCGCAAACTACCCCTAGTAAGGAGTAGTGGCGAAGCCATTACCTGGTATTATTATGAAAAATAACATCAGTATGTTCTAATTCAGGTTCTTCGAGAAAATGATTAACCTCTCTATTGTAAATTCCTCTTTATCTGCTTAACTTTACTAGTTTATGATTGGCTTAATAACATGATCCAGTTGAAGAAAAATGTAACGATGTGACCTGGATTTATTTTTCGCTGTAACCCTTTATTTTTCATGTAAGACTTGGACACCCATCGCTAGTCATGCTCGCGATTTTTTACCAATCTAAATTCAAGTTTAGAAAACATTTGTCTACTTCTCCCAATAAATCTTCTCCTGTTGTTGTTCCTTTCATAGGTCGCAAAACTGCCAATTCTTCTGTCAATTTAAAATCACTTGTAATTTTTATAATTAAAATCAAAAGATGCGCAGTATTTTGATGTCACAACTTTCATCAAGGGCCAAAGAAAACCAATCAAAATTAATTGCTTCCTTTTTTAGTTGTCCTTGAAAATTCTCTGCGTGTTTTGTGATTCGCCTCACAAAGCAGACATGAGACGCCTAATTTTTTAAACTTATCTTTTTGGGAGACAGATTAACACTAGACTGTCAATTAGGCATTGCTTAATAAATTCACCATCAGAAAATGGCTTGTTATGTATGGCAATGTTATAACTAATCATAAACTTACTTTGTTAAGTTGAATATCTGTTTTTAAAATACTTCTAAAATTTACCTTTTGCTTTTCTAAAGCATTTTACACTTCACTATATTTTCTTTTCTTCTGTTCATCTGACAATTTGTCATACATATTGGCATGTTTAGTTTCATAAGAGCGCTTCAAGTTGTACTATTTAGAAGCGGCAACAAATTCGGTAAATATGACCTACAGGAATTTATCATTTTCGAGCTTGGAAAAGTAATTATAATTCCACTCATTATTACATTTACAATATTTATCTAACTTTATTTTTTTCCTTTATTCATGATTGTTTTCACTTTAAAGGGGTTAATAAATAGTTATAAATGCGGAAAAGCGGCATTGAATTCAACAAGTTTTGAACAAACAAACTATCACCAATCGACTAATGAAAAATTGCCAAATCTATTTGCACCGGTGCGAAATCATTATGCAATGGTTAAAATTTTTATACCTATCGTATTTAATACAGCAAAAGTTTAGAGATATTTAGTTTATAGACAAAAAAGTAAGCAAGGATTACTGTTTTACAGAATACTTTGAAATGTACTTTAAAAAATTAAATATTTTAACATACCTGGTCGCATGCTATATATTGAGCATTGGGGGGCCAGTTTTGCCCCGGGGCCATACTTTGTGTCAGACGTGTTCTAAGCCTTAAAAGCTCACATCATTGCCTTATTTTCCAATATCTTAGCACCCCAATTGATCCCATATTTGGTTTAAGCTAGTAGCACCCCTAGTGATAAGATCTTTTGTTTAAGCCCTTAGCACCCCAAGCGATTACATCTTTTGTCTAAGGACTTAGCATCCTAATTAATTACATCTTTTGTCTACGCTCTTAGCACCCTAAGCAATCACATCTTTTTTCTAAGCTCTTACATAGCGCCCGCCAGTGATTACATCTTTTGTCTACACCCTTAGCTCCACAAACGATAAGATCTTTTGTCTAAGCCATTTGCAACCTAAGTGATCACATCTTTTTCTAAGCCCTCACATAACACTCCAAGCGATCACATCTTTTGCAAAATCACTCACAAGCAACCCAAACAATCGCATATTTTGTCTAACCCCTTAAGAACTCATGTGATTAAATCTTTTGTCTAGGCCCTTAACATCCCAAGCGATCACATCTTTAGTCTAAGCCCTTAGAACCACAAACGATCACATCTTTTGTCTCAGCCCTAAGAAGCCCGAAACGATCTCAATTTTGACTAAGCACCGCAAGTTATCGCATCTTTTAGCTGAGCACCGCTCTCACATTTTCCCTGAACCTATTAATCTTTTTTTAAACTCTTTCTGCTATTGTTGTTCCATCGAATTCAGTTACTTTATATGTTGAGGAATTCCTCTTCTAATTAGCTTAGCATTAATGCAATTTCAATATGATTACGACAGCACCAGGAAAATAGAACAGATCTAGTCAATGACCACTTGCATAACCTTCTTTAAGCAATTCATTAAAAATGTGAGCCTTTATAATTTCGATGTTTAACTTCTCTCTACGAAATATTGAGCCTCTCTTCTCACACCAGAGACCGTTTAACAAATTGTCCGATTTGTTTTCAAGACTATGATTCTCTTTACCTTCAGAATTCAAAATTTCATTTGTTTGCTGGTTAAAGTTAGATATAGGGCGAATACTCTCAATTTTGCAATTTCTTTAATAAATCAACAGTCATTAGCTCGTTTATCCATTAACTCTGTAGTTTATATGATATATTCGAAAGACAAGAAAGAGAAATATTTAAATAGCAAATAGAAGGAAAGCTCTGATCACCAACCTTGGTGTCCAAAGTCGTCTACGACGGATCAGGCATGGGATGTTCAACATTCTAAATAGCTGTGAAGGTAGAGGAGGTGCAACGGCTTAATGCTACCGGCTGTCTTTGCGCTCTCTGCCACTAGATCAAAAGCAACAAACTAGGCCTCCTCGGCCACCTGAGGACGCACAGGATCGATGGTCACACAGAGGAGGTCATCCTCGCTCTCGAGTGACAGCCGACGAAAGTTTTATCGAGGTAATTATAGGCAGGAAACATTTTGCATTCTAAAAGTGATATTTTATTCCTTTTTCGAGTGTAATCATATAAAAATGTTAATTTAGCCATAACAATTTTAAGAGGAGGATTTTTGGTGTGGGATTGAAAAATAATAGATTTTTAGTCGCGTGTGAGTCAGGTCGCGAGAAACTCTACATCTCATTATGTCGGTCGGTTGGTCCCCATTTTGCTTTTTTTTTTTTTCTATTCTGCCAATTCTAACGAAATTAAAACCCTTATGTTGTTTTACATTCTCATTCTACTGATATAATTGCCACAACCCTATCAAGGATATGCCGGGAATTAATATGTTTTGGCAATAACATCATAACTTTTCGGCCGATACTCTGCTAGACTAGACTAGGCTATAATTTACTATAATCTGCTAGGCAAGCATAGAATAGGCTATGCTATGCTAGGATATTATAGTATAGGCTATAATATGCTAAGCTAGAATAGGCTATGCTATGCTTGGCTATTATAGGATAGGCTATAATATGCTAAGCTAATATGCTAAGATATAATGTATAAGGGTAAGATATACTATGCTAATTTAGGCTATAATATGCTATGCTAGTATAGAAAAGTATGTTATGCTAGACAATAATAATCTATGCTGACAAGTGTATAATAGTATAGTATAGGCTATACATGTCTAGGATAATTAATGCAAGTCAAGGTTATGCTATGCTAGGCTAGGCTAAGCTATACTAGGCTAGGCAGTGCATGAAAGGCTATACTAGGCTAAGCAATGATATGGTATGCTAGGCTAGACTATGGTAAACTAAGCTATGCTATACTAGACTAGTGTTTTCTATACTAGACCAGGATAAGCGAAGTTTTTCTAGAGTAGACTAGGTTATGTTATGCATGCTATGCAAGCCTAGACTAAGATATAATAATCTAGTCTATGCTAGGCAATACTATGATATACTATACTATAATAACTATGGTACGGTATAGTAATCTAGGCTATGATATACTATACTAAGCTATGCTAGTCTATGCTAGAATATTCTAACTAGAATAGAATAGGATAGAATATACTAGGCTAGGCACCAGTTAACTAGGCAAAGCTAGGATATACTAGACTAATGTAAGCTAAGCTAGGCTAGACTATGTTTTAATATACAATTAGGATAGACTCAAGTATACTATACTAAGATAGGTTATTCTAATATATAATATGTTAGGTTATATATGCAAGGCTATACTAGGCTAGCCTAGGGTATACTATGCTAATCTAGACCTTTCTATGGTATGATATACTAGACTGGGCAATACAAGGTTATGCAATTATATGCAAGGCTATGTTGGACTAAACTACGCTATACTAAGCTAGATTATAGTGTGCCATGCTAAGCTAGCCTAGTCTAAGGTAGGCTATCCTAGACTATGGTTGGGTGTGCTATGCCAAAATATACCATGTTAGAATAAGATAGGATATAATATACTAAGCTAGGCTATACTATGCTAGACTAGTTTATACTATGCTAGGCTAGGTTATATTATGCTTATCCAATACTATGCTAAGCTAGATTAGGATATAGTAGGCTATACTATGCTAGGCTTTGCAAAGCTAGGCTAACCTAGGCTAAACAATGACAGGCTAGGCAATACTATGCCAAACTATTCTACACTATACTAGGTTAGGCTATACTATACTATCCTAGGCTAGGCTATAATATGCTATACTATGGTAGGCTTTACCTTCCTATATATGCTAGGCGGTACTAGGCTATGTTAGGCTAAGCTAATATAGGTCCATACTATCCATCCTCTGCTAGGCTAGGCTAGATTAGTCTAGGCTAAGTAATAATATGCCAGGCTGAGCTATACTATGTAAGGCGAGGCTATACTATGCTAGCTACGCTAAAGTATGGTATAGTAAGTTCTACTATTATACGAAATCATAGGCTAGACTTGGTTATACAGAACTAAGCTAGGCTAAGCTAGGCTAAGCTAGACTAGGTTATACGATACTAGGCTAGTCTATACTATGGCAGGCTATGCTATGACAGAATCTACTCTGTTATACAATGCCATACTATACTATCCTATGATATACTATGCTGTGCTGGCCTAGGCAGGATTTAATATGTTAGTCAATATAGGCTAGTCTATACGATGCTAGGCTTTATTATTCTACGTGAGGTAATACTATAGTAGACTATCCAAAAGTAAGCCAAGTTTTCCCCGGCTACTATTCGACACTATTCTAGGCTATGCTATAAAATGTTATACAATTCTAGACAATACTAGGCTATACTAGGATATGCTAGGCAGGGCTATAGTATGCTTGGAGAAACTATACTACATATATTATACTTTACTATACTATCTTTTGCTATGCTATGCTATACTATGATGTTATGTTATAATATACTATGCCATGTTATACTATGCTATAATATGATAAGTACCACTATGCAATAATATGCTATGTTATACTATGTTATAATGTGCAATGTTATACTATTCTTTACTATGTCATTAGGGTGTAACCAGTTTTCACCTTTCAAATTCCATAAATAGGGGTGACAAAGAGTTAAGGCCCACACTTTTAATATAAAAAAATATATATTTTAATATAACTTAGTTTGGCTTTTTAATAAGATTTTAGAAAGTTGTGACTTTTTAGTCGTGGGAGAATCTACAACTCGCTATGTCGATCAGTAGTCGGTCCACGTTTCGCTTTTTTTTCTAATAACATTGTAATAATTCAGCCAATTCTAACGAAATTTGAAACCCTTTTTATGCTGTTTTTCATTCTCTTACGAATGATACAATTGGCAAAGTCTTCCAATGTTAGCCCGGGAATTACATTGTTTTGGCAATAGCATCATAGCTATTAGGCAGATTCTAACGAAACTTAAAACAACACTTAAGGTGTTTACATTCTCTTTCGAATGATAGAATTGCCCAAGTTCTTCTAAAGGTACTCCGTGAATTATTCAAAGTTTTGAAAGTGGTAAAGACATAACCAGAATAAGTGAGGGCTGCGACTTTTTGCGCATGAGACCTTGTATTTCCTCTTAGTTCGGTGTCAGGGAGAGAGGGAGAGAGGAAGAAGACGCATGCGCTCGTCTCTTCCAAGGAGAGATAGATAGGGCACGCCTGGTTGACCCTTTTTAATTTACGGTAACGTCTCGCAAAGGCAAGAAGGTAGTGACGGGCTAATGAGCACAAAGGGTCCCGCCGGGAATTATCCTGAGACAGCAGGAATTGGGCAAAGTCCACCTCTTCCGGCGAAGCCTCTGTCGACTGAGACACTCCCGCTTCTGGCGCGGGGGAAAAAGCCTTCTGTCTCACACTTATAAAACGTCTGACGCCAGACCTTGACGGCAGTAAGTAACCACCTGTGTCCCGAGTATTCGCGAGTATCTCCCATCCTGTCGTCCCCGAAGAAAGAGAAAAGGAACGCCAAGTAAGAGAACGCGACGAATTCAAGATGTGCAGGGCTAAGAGCGAGACGGTTTTCATAAATTCTGCAAAGTTCAGACTAGACGCCCTGTAGTCAGTGACCATAAAACTACCAGTATTCAAAGAAGGAGAAGACTTCATGTCTTACCTCATCCACTTCGAGGGAATCTTCGAGGTGAATCATTGCAACATCAAGCCGGAGGGCGTAAAACAATTATTGCCCCTACTGAGTTCCCAACTCTGGGATATTTTCGTCACCTATCATTCAAAGGCAACGATTGATTACACTTCGTTAAAAGCCAACCTGCTGGCCGCCTATAATATGACCCCGGACTTCTACCGAGCTAACTTTAGGCATTCTCGCATTCAACCAAACCAGACCTTCTGTTAGTTTGACTAATCCCTGCAGCATCACTTTAATCTTTGTTTGATGCGTTCAAAGTACCTCATGAATACGAGGCTCTGGACGATTTCGTCCTTAAGGACCAATTCTTGCAAACCTTCCTTCGGAAATCAGGTCCTTCGTAAAGGATCGGAAGTGCCACACTCTCAAGGAATGCATCAAGGAGGCAAACGTCTACGTGGCTAGCCACAACTGCTATTTGAAACATGGGAGGAAATCAGAACCCCCATTTCCCCAGTCCAAAACAAGCAAGATCAAATTTGTTTCAAGCACTGGAAAAAGTTCGTCAAGGTGAGGCCTGATAAACCCCAACCCTGCTTCTCGTCGGAGCACCATGGGAACAACCCTTTGCTCTCCAAACCCGTCCTATATCATTCTCCAGAGGACCAGCGTTTGTTTTTACAGGGGAGTTGAAGGTCGCATAAGAACCGATTGCCCTCAGATCTCGTACTTTAGAAGCACTTATTCTTACTAGGTTCACCAAATCAGTGCCACTCTTGCGCCCCCACTGTCGGGAAATGAAGATCGCTCTGCTTCAAATCCGCAGAGTAATGCTGGCCACCAGGTAAACATTTTTCGATAAAAGTACCCCTGAGGAACTCCAAATCGAAATTAGAGCAGTGAATGGGTGCAGGATCTCCACCCTTGTCCGTGATACAGGGGGCCGTGTATTGTTGTTTCAGATGAACTACTCCCTCTCTGATTTCACATCATGATAAGTTTGCCGTTTGCCGTAGCGCATGATTACTTGTGGCTGGCCAATAAAATCTCCATTGTTAATTGTCATATTGATTGCGCATAATTTACTGGTTGGGCTGAAGTCGTTACAGCCCCTATCAAGTTTTGTGCGGTCCTAATGGGTCAGTCTCCCCTGGTATCTTCCACCCCGGTGCCTCTACCCGTTAGTACCCGTCCTTACGCGAAAAGGGGAACTTTAAGCCCCTACACCATTGGAACCATCGTGTGCCCCCGAAATCCAGAGTGCGATCAGCACTGAAAGTCAGAGGGAATGCGAGGCTCTTTGCCCCCTGTGGGCAAAGTCCTAGAACAAAACAGGCGAAACTATCAGAGGGAATAAGGATAATTCCATCCTCATTAAGAACGACCTTTTCTATCGCGTGTGCACTGAGGAAAACGACTTCCAGTCCCGCACACTATGTGTACCTCGCTACCAGGACTTCCTGCACTTCTCTGAAATTGCTCACGATAGTCTGTTTGCTGCTCACTTCTTCTACACGAACACCGCAAAAAGGATATTTATATATTTTATTGGCCTGGCGCGACCAACGAAATTCTGCGATATTGTCGTTCAATCGACATTTGGCAAAAGACTACAAAAAAAGGGCAAGTTAAACTTGGACCTTTACAGAAAGGACCCCTAATCTCTGAACCATTCTCTCGAGTAGCAATCGATTTAATCGCCCAATACACCCCCCGACGAGCGAACGCGATTTCTACATTCTAACTCTGGTCTTTTTGCCACCAGGTTCCCGGAGGAAGTGCACCCTCACGAAAATTGACAGTATCTCCTGCGCCGAAGCTCTTATTTCCCTCTTTTTCCTTGTGGGACTACGCAAGGAAATTCTATCCGATCTTCATCGCCAATTAACCTCTGAATTGATGGAGTACTTCGGTAAATTAGTAATGATTAAGTCCTTGTTTACCACCCCTTATCTCCTGGATGGGAATGAAATGTGTGAGAGGCTAAATGGTAGTCTCAAGGCGATGCTCAAAAAGCTGTGTGCCAATCGACCCATTGAATCGCACCCTTTTCTTCCGGTAGCTATCTTTGCCTACCGTGAAATCCACCATCGTACGTTAGAATTCGCCCCATTTGAGCTTTTATATGGAAAGAGCGTTACAGGCCCCCTGAGTATCGTAAAAGAACTCTACTCCAATCCGAAATTGGATCAAGTCTTGCGGACCTCGTACTCATAACTACTGAATTTGAAAAGGAGGCTGGAAAAGTGCGCCGAAATTGCGTATCAGAACGCCGACATCAATTTGGACAAGTATAAACATAATTTGATTGCAAGTCCATGGGAAGGAAATTTAACTCCGGAGAAGTTTTGCTTCTCCTCCCGACAGAAAAAAGAAATTGTTGATCCAATGGAACGGCCCCTACCAAGTAGTCGATAAACATGGCCCCGTCGATTACCTCATTCAAACCCCAATAGGAAGAAAAGCTTTGCATGTTAACATGCTCAAGCAGTACCACCGACGCCCGAGCATCAACCAGATAGTGGCAATTGAGGAAGTGTCCTTAATGGAATCTGGTTACCCCCTGGAAGCCTTTTGCGTAATTTAAGTCGCCGGCCTAGAGCAAGACATGGATTACCCGTTGAAAATCTTGCTCGAAACAAATAATTCCTCGTCTGCAGAAATTAAGATATGCAAACAGCTATCCTCTCTTCAAAGAAATCAATCGTAAGCGGTCCTGAGCCGCTTTAGTGACGTTATCACCAAGATTTCCGGTTGTGCCACCCATTTTGAGCAAAAAATTCAATTAAATGCCCAGGAACCCATCCGTTTCAAACCATATTCCCTCCCCATACGCCTCCGGGAAGCATTCAATGACGAGGTAGATAAACTTTTAACGTTGAAGATCATCGAACCTTCGGAGCCGAGCTATCGTTCCCCGGTTGTAATGAGGAAGAAGGCCCCCGAATGCCTTGATTGGACGCCGTGGTCTACTCAAAGGTTTAACCAACTCAAAGGAAAGTTGGCATCCGCTCCTATCCCTTTTCTTCCTGACCCTGACAAACCGTTTGGCATTCACACCGACGCAAATAAAGATTGGATAGGATGTACCTCTTCCACTATGGGGATAACAACGAAAGTTTCCACGTCGCTTTTGCCAAGCGAAACTTACTCGTGCGCAAAAGAAATTATGCGGTGATGAGAAAGAGGCGCTCGCTATAGTTTAGGGCATCCAAAATTTTAAATTGTGTTGGACCCTCTCTCAAACGAATTCTGAGCAATTCTTTTTTGAGGGGGTGTGTTAATTTTTTTTTTCTAAAGTAAATTTGTATATTTAACCTTGAAATACGGGAACGCCTAACTTTCTTTTTTACTTTTTTTTATTTGTTTGTATATTGTGAATTCCTTTTGTATCATTTTATTGTTAGCTGTGTATAACATTAAGATGACATTAGCCTTAGACAAGTGAGCCTCATTTAAGTATATCATTGACGAAACGTATCTTTTGGCAACCGTGCTGTCGTATTATAAAACCTAAATATATGTACGGCACAAAAGTGGAAAAAAACCCCACTAGTTCCACTACTTTCTATGTTTGTTCATTTGAAAATATGTTCCAAGCATTCACAACTTTAACCTCTATTGTCACCTGAATATAAGCTACAATCCGCTTGTCGTAGAAAAGGCCCCCGACGATATACTATATATCTTTTTTTTGTGGGGACTATTCCATATTCAACTGCGGGGTTTTGATCAGCTGGCCGAGTATGACACTACGTTGATAAATAGGCCTGGAGAAGGCTCATTTATCTTTAATATACTTAAGAAGTAAAACGGAGCCCAATAAAAAATATTATTGCAAGCAATAATAAAATAGAATTTTATTAATTAATCTAACAAAACAACACATGGAAAATATTTACATGACCGGGGATTAAAATCGGAGATACACATGAAATTAAAAAGGTCATAGGATAAATTTGACATAAGGGTGGATTAAGATTTGGAGGGATTTAAATGAAAAAACAAACAAAAAGGAAAAGGGTTGGCTAAATCCTTGTTAAAGCACGGAGTTACGTTGGCACAAAGTTAAATAGTTAAATGCAATTTGTAGCTTACGTATTTATAAGGTCGTCGTGCAGATGAAGGTGATTTAAAGGAATGGCTTCGGTCCGACTGGCGATTTCCTTCCCAGGAGGAGGGGTTTGTAGTGGGGTTGTCCTTAACGAGGGAGGAAGGACAGACTTTGAGGAGTGGGAGCAATGTGGGGCTCGGAAGTACGAGCGATCCTTGAGAAAGGATATCGGAGATGTTCTGGATGAACAATTGAGGTTATTGTTGTAACCAAGCGTTCTCTTGAAGAACGTTAAAAAGGGGGAAATTAAATTACCACTGACGTGATATCAGATTAGCGAGAACCATTTCTGGTCGAATGGGCTCAAAGAAAAATGACTCTTCTAAAGTTGATCTCTTCTGAACAATTAAAAAACAGGGGGGCCCTGTCAACTGGGCGTCTCGAGGGGCACGAACCTTGGCACTCAAGAATATTGTTCTCTTTTGAAAACATTCGTGGGACGCACCTCCATTCGATTAAGCGCTCGTCTGCGTCTTATTGTGACGACTGTGTTGTCCCCCAGACTGTTAGGTAAATTCATTTAGAATTTCCCAGTCTAAATGATCTTCGCTCATGTTACCTGTCTCGGTTCCGGAACGAGTGTGAAGGCTACAGTTTTTCCTTTGTATTCGAGACTTGTGCATGCACACAGATTTGCGGACTATACTACTTTTTGGAGAAGGCTGCCTTTCTCCACTTATTGACCTATTGTTCTAGGTCACATGTTCTTGGGCCGTGCAGAGGCTATCCTACCCCTGATGTCAGACCACGCTCCCTTCTTCTTGCCTTTTTGCTTTATCTTTATGTTATTGTACTTTAGCCTTTGTATCTTTTATCGTTGTTATTGGCTATATACATATTTTTATTTGTTTTTTAATCTAACCTATTAGTAGGCTGTGGTGAGTACTTCGACTCTTGCCCTAGTAAGGAGTCGCCAGATTGGCTCCTAATATTTAAAAAGAAATCATGACTGGAATCCTCCGAGCCATATTTTTTTTGCCTTAATCACCACTTAGGATAAAATCAGTATCTTCAAATTGCTCCTTTTTTTCGTATCTAAAGCAAAATTTTCGACCTCACTCGCGATTGAGGATCTCGCCTTGTGAAAGGTGATAGGTTTCCAGCCACCATTGTCACGTTGTGTCAGGACTCTTTCTAGAAGAAATATCCGATTTAAAAAAAAAAGATAAGTGTATTCTGTGGCGTCATGCCCCATCTTCTAGAAATCCCCAACAGTGGATGGGCACAGTGGCTATGAGTGAAGTCAGGCACATCTGGTCGATTGAGGATATCCATTTTTGTATATAAACTCGTATGAATTTGAATCGCTTTATCATTTAATTTTAGAAGAAAATATGACTTCCCAGTTCTAAATAAACTACAGTTCTATTACTTAGCAATAAAAGACTTTGTGTACTCACGAAATCTTTTATTCAATGATGGTTGTCTCATCTTTTTTTACTGCTGCTTCTCCTCATGAAGCTGTAGCTAATTAGCAAAATGATACAATTTCTCATGAGAGAAATAACTTGCTCTAAACCTAACCAAATCATTTATTTTCATTCATGAAGGAATGTAGTTCCTTAACTTGAGATAGAGATATCAAAGTTTGTTATTAAAGTAATTTTATTTAAGGAGAAAATCTTAATAACTTCCCTAATTCTTTAATATTTTTCACAATTCTGTAATTAATTTATCCTTAAATTTCATATTGTGGCATTATTATTTTCATATAACTTTTAACATAGATAACCGACATACCAATTTGTATTGACTATATTTTGTAGTGTTTAAAATGTTATTGTCGAAGTTTAGTGAGTGGGTAATCCCAGTCCCACTTCCTGGACATATATTTTATTACTGCACCGAGATGAAGCCGAGGTGAAGTGTATCCAATAAACCTACTGTAGCCATTTCCGGTGAATAAGAATAACCCCGGTGTGTACCTTTGATCAAAACTAAGATGATGATATCCTGAATGTGTCCCCACTCAGTAAAAGCCAATCATGGATGGATCGTGTAATATTGAGATTTAAGCCGAGTGGATTGCTTAATAATTGCCAAAGGATCGTCCAAAATAGTTAAATACACAAATAAAAAAATAAGCTTTAATGTACATGAATTTGAAATAACCAACAGCGTATATAAATATAAATAGAATTAATCTTGCACTGAATAAGTAAGTCTACAAAAATGTCGTGGAGATTACTTTAAAATTACTCACTAGGACGCTTGCGTATTTATGGCACCCGACAGAACGAATGGAATATTATTATTGAGTTAAGCACTGAATTAAGCACTTCTAATACTCGAGGTTATGGGCTCGGGATGGGAATTCTAGTTCACAAATAAACGGGTGAAGTTAGAGGAGGGAATAATTCAATTAAGGATACCTTTGAGTTCATAAGTATGTTTGAGAAGGACGGTGAAGGTCTTCCTCTGGTGACGATGATCGCCCTTAGTCCGGCCGTCCGAAGTTACCAAATGAGAGGGTAATCCTAGACCGGTGATATAATGATCCTATGCCCGATCACGAAGGTCAGCCAAACGGTGACTCAAATCGGACTTTTTACTCGAAGTACCTGTCCACTTTTTCGGAGCTTCTGTCAGATGATTTCTGCGTACACTTATGTACGCGGTATTTAGACTTCTGCATGTATATTATTTTCCTTTGAAATGAAACTTTAGATTCGAAGGATTTCCTTAAATCGTAACTTTAAACCTTAAAACCTGCCATATCGAAACACGAGAATGGCAAATGATGGAATAAAGGAGAAGATGTCAATCGAAGACCACTTAAATAATAGATACACAATGGTGGCTATTAGCACTCATCAAAACCTCTGCTTCCTAAACATTCTAAAAGAGCTTAATTAAACCTTGAGTTTCGAATCAATGATGCAAATGCATGGCATGAAGAGCCAGAATCCGGTTTTCATCCTGTGACTATCCTCACATAATATAGCTTAACTTCACTTAAATCACTTACACCGTTTCCACTTGGCTTGGCTAAAACACCTGATCAAAAACAATCAAATACAGTCTTATTCTGAATCCTGTTCTTTTTACTCATTTCAAGCTCGACTCTTTTCGAAATTTTGTTCAACTTGTAGACGTAATTAGACATAGATTAATCCCTTGGAACAACGAATTTGCGTTATACTAATAAATCCTAATTAGGATTCTTCTGATATTTGCTCATTTTTATGAATTACAGGCAAATAAAAGGATAAAAGGAGGGATCCTTAAAGCAGATAATGACCTCGGACTTAAAGGGGAAAATAATTTAGAATTATAATAATTATTTGGATCGTTTAATTAATTCATTTTATTATTATGGGCAGTCTTCTCCTAAAGTTAGGGCGGGGTTCAGCAACGCTACTAAAATTAACACCTAAATCCCCCAGTAGATCTTTGGCGTCACCTGTGAACAAA
Organism: Ceratothoa steindachneri; assembly: GCA_963969495.1. Taxonomy (NCBI): domain Eukaryota; kingdom Metazoa; phylum Arthropoda; class Malacostraca; order Isopoda; family Cymothoidae; genus Ceratothoa; species Ceratothoa steindachneri. The sequence continues at coordinate 149,620,080 of OZ018317.1, read as the reverse complement.
ATTTACTCAGCAGAAAATAGCATATAGATCAATTATTCCTTAAACTAAGATGAGAAACCAACGAGGGAATTTCCCAGAAAGGACAGATCCATAAAGTAGAGACGATAACATAAAAAAGTTGGGTGAATATTTAGCTGCTAATCCAACGGCGGCCGTTACGGTAGAGAAGAAACACAATCAACTAGATGTCAGCTGCAGCATGTACCGCATGCTACACAGTCCCCCAATTGCATGCACATAAAGGTAAGACTGGGAAGCCCTAGGGCAAATGTGGCCGGTCTCCGTAGAGAGGGACCCCTCTCTATCCCTGGTGAGAGATGCCCGTTACGCGGCTGTGGAGTGCGGTTCTGAAACCCGTTATGTGGGTTCTATGGAGTAAGAGTTATGTGTTGTGTGTGCGATAATAAGTAGATGGAATAAACGTCTGTGGTAACTTTGTCGAATAGCGTGTTTGGATGAAGCTAGCCGCACTCGCGTTAGATTCAGCTAACCCTAACATTCGACTAGCAACCTATATCCGACGATCTCGTTGAGATCGACCCCGACAACTAGGTGTTGGAAATTTGACCCCTCATCAGTTAAGGTCGAGAACCTGCTTAGGCAGGGCTGGCATATAGTCTGGACACAGGTAAATATCTACTAGGATTAGCAAATGGTTCAATAATTATTAATATTACAATTTTTTCCCATTTCTAGAACCAATTAGGGGCGTAGAAAATGGGTTTGAAAGAAAAAATAATGCACTATGGTGGCATTAATGAGCGCACGTGGGCGATTGTCGTGTTCCCCACCTCTGAGCGTGGGTAGGACTCACCCTTTTCGGGACGAGCGCCCCTCCCCTGGAGGAACCAGTTATATACCGCAGGTAACTGATGTCTTTAAGGCGAAAACTACTCCTAAATCTTTGACCTAGGGGTTCCCCCCTAGTATGACCCCCAAAGCTTCTAAGGATGGACAATTTTCCCTCCGTACAAGGTGAAAATCTTGTTAGATTAACCGAGTAAAACAGTGACATACAAGTATTTCCCACTTGACTGGAGGGTAAACACAGCTTTACAGATCATTGGGTCCTGTTCAACAAGAAGCTGTTTTGCGTAACCTTCATGTGAACAGACAGAATTTTCGGCACCTGTCGCACAATGTATTTGATCTACCAAACAGCACGGAGCGCAGATTATGGTGCAGTGTTGCTTTAACAAAGTGTAACTTTTGCGACTATTTCTATTTAGTGGGAATGTGGCGGGAGAGAATTACCTCACCATATTAACATGACCAATTTATGCTCCAAATCAACAAGTTAGATAAAAAATACTCAATCTACCTTTAGCAGGATGGTAAACTTCCCATTACGCCCTGGTGGTAGGATGGTGGGTAAACAATATTTTTCTCGTTAGATTGGGAAACATGGCTGGAAGAAATTGGATCCTTGGTCTGCAGGTCTTACTGTCCTCAACTTCCTCTTTTAATATCTGCTGAAGAGGAAGGTTTATTCATAGAAAATCAATGCCTTAAATCCTCTGAGAAACCTCAATACAGGGAGGCGATTGTGCTAAGATTGACGGAGATGATGTTTTTCTACATTGTGTAAACATCAATTTCACCAAAAGTGTCAAAATTTCTATTACTAAGAATTGAAAATATTATAAATATATTGTATTGAAAATATAAATACTATCCCACATTTCTGAACTTTACGCAAATTTGTAGAATCTTAATTTATTTATGGACTAATTTAAATACGAACTATATTTGTAATTACCTCGGTAACAACAGTCAATCTAATGTCTATAGTATTATTAAAAGGGTGACTTCAGACGGACATCCGCGTCTTGCAGTTCTGAGGAGCAGATACAATATCTGTGGCAAAATACATAAGGAATTTGATTTAAGTGGATTGATTCTATCAGTCATTTATGTACATTATATGTAAGTCTTTATTTACTTGATTTAGATATTATTGGATCAGGTGGTATCTCTGAGAAGTTTATTAATTGTTAATATCTGAGAAAGTAAATCAAACTTAATTAATCCAATGAGGAATAGAGAAACAAAAGTAAAGGAAAATAAATAGACAAATCAGCTTGTGTGCTTCTCTGTTACATGGAATATATTGAATACAGAGAAATCGACACCGAGATACTCGTATATTCCGAGCGGGCCACTAGATTCTTCTTATTAGGCGGATATTTTTAATAGAAAAAATTATTATAAAATACGATGGGTGGTCAATTAGTTTTGCGAATCGGTAGGTCAAAACAGAGGAATGGGGATGGCTGTTTGTGAGGGTGTTAGGACAAGTTATGACAAGTCATGTCCTGCAGCCGCACGCTCTTGCCTTGTCTATTGAAGAAGCAGTAGCTGATCCCAGATCGTCATTCACAAATCTTTCAACAATGGAGAAGGTTGAGCACCGCGCAGTGATCAAATTTTTGACCAAGGAAGGCAAGAATGCAAAAAAGATCCATGAACGCATGGTTGCAGTGTTCGACGACACCGCCCGTTCCTATGCAACCATTGCTCGCTGGAATAGGCAGTTCCGACATGGTTGTGGGGCCCTTGAAGATAACCTCCGTCTAAGACGCCCGTCAGACGTGACCAACGGGGACAATGTGGCCCGTATGGAGAGGATGGTCCTCGAAAATCGATGGGTGAAGGTCGAAGAAATTGAGCGAGAACTTGGTATATCACATGAAAGTGTTATCAACATCATCCACGACAATTTGTCCATGACTAAGGTCTCTGCCTATTGAGTCCCTAGAAACCTAATGAAACCTCACGCCCCATGATCAACTTCAACTTCGTCAAAGTTCGGAGGAGCTGCTCGTCCTGTACAAGCAAGAACCGGTGGTTTTCTAGTCACGCATAGTGACAGGTGATGAAACGTAGGTCCATCACTGGGATCCCGAGACCAAGCTCGAAAGCATGGCCTGGAAGCACAGGGGCTCTCCGACCCCCATCAAGTTCCGGAACCAAACCTCAGCCGGGAAGATCATGGCCACCATTTCTGGGATTCTGAGAGAGTGTTGATGGTGGACTATGCGCCTCACGCAAGGACCATCACAGGCCAATATTACGTCAAAGAACTGGCTTTGTTGAAGAAGTGCATCCGTCAGAAGCGTAGCGGCAAGTTGACACGCGGTGCCCTGCTCCTCCACGACAATGCTCCTGTCCACAAGGCCCGATTTGCACAAGCTGCCCTGCGCGAATGCGGATTCGACGAGCTCAGCCATCCCCACTAGAGTCCAGATCTGGCTCCTAGTGACTACTTTTTATTCCGCCAGCTCAAGGCTGCACTGCGTTGACGCCACTTTGGGGACGATGAAGATGTCCAGATCGCCGTCCAAAAGTGGATTGAACAGCAGTCTGGAGATTTCTAGTTGTCGGGAATTCGAAGCCTCACGGAAAAGTGGCGCAAGTGCATTAATAGCGACAGTAGTTATATTGAAAAATAATAAGACACTTTTTCTTATATCTCGTTTCCTTATATTCGAATTTCAAAACTTATTGACCTCCCCTCGTGCTTGTTTAAAAATACACTGAGCTGGTAATGAAATGAAAGGAAAAAAACAATAAAATTTTTAATGATAATTAGATAATTTTGGAAAATAATAATTTACTTATCAGTTTTTTCAGCATTTTGACTCTAAACCTGTCTTTTTACATACTTCTTCTATACATTTAGTATACTTTTAATTATTGTGTATACATTTTAAAGTTCTTCAAAGATATCTCGTTGCATCACTTGCCTAAAATACCTAGGCGTTCAGCCTTATATATCCAGCATTGGTTTTGTATAGCTGTATACTTGTATAACACCTCGTAGTGAAGTGAGAAAACGCTTATTTAACCCTAATACCTATCTTAGACAAGGTTTGTTATTGCATTCCTTCACACTATTGTATTTTTTGTGTCATTACCTCCTTCCTTTTCTCCTCTGAGTTTTTCCATGCATTTTCCTACTATATACATTCTTCCTGCACTTTGTCCTGCCAAGCTACAAGTCATTGATTTTGAAAGTGAGTGTTTACGCTTTATAAATGGCATCTAACCAAAACAGATATGATATTCCATCTCCCCTTCGATAGTTTCGTATCCATTCTTGTGTGTGTTGAGGGTTTACCTTTTTTCTCGCTCAGTAAATGGTTGATATACGTTATATAACGCTGGAAATGAGGAAGACTGTTATAAAAGATCGTAAAGAGAGAAGAGTTGAAGATGGAATCGTTCCTGGTGAGGGTGTTGTATCTCTAACATTTAAGAAAACACCAAAAAGTATAGATAGATAGCTTGAAATTAGATCTTCCGGCAAAGGTTTATGTAAACCAAAAAGCTTAGACGAAATTAAGGGGTGCCTTGACCACATATATAGTAGGAAAGGTCTTGGTCTACGAATACCTATGAATATGGTCGAAAATCGTACTAAAACTGTACAGGGTATTAGAAAAAAAATGCATAGTAATCCCTAGGGACATGTATGAGGGACAAACATCTGCATCATCTTTTAGGCAAAGCGCAACTCAAGCAAAACGAATTGAGTTGCATCCACGATGCTATGTAATCTATTGGATAGACAAAAGACCCGCAGTTGCAGGAAAATGGCTTCCCAGTGATTCCATCTGCGAGGAGTGTTGACGAATATGGAATTAGGTAAATCTCTTACAAGAGACCTCATGAAAATATAAATCTTATTATAGAGTCTCTTGTATTTGATAGTCAAGAGCGATAGAAGTTACTGCCTTGAATGCATGACAAAGTGAACGCTTGAAGAAAATATCTCGTAGATAAGAAAACAGACTAAGGAGGTTCCAGGTTCTATGAAAGTTAAAAAGGATCATTTATTTAGTCAAGTAACTATATTTGAACGCTCAGAATTTAAGAAAGTTTCAAAGAAACAATTTTATAAAAAATGTTTGCATTAGCACTAATATTCATAACAGTTACATCTTATACAAAAAAATGTAATGGAAGGTCAAACAACTCATCTGCATGTAGCAGAAATAGTATTTAATCTCTCACAATATGTTGGAGCAGCTTTTGCAAGAAATGACTTCGTTACATGCGTGAAAAAAGGATTCGTGTAAATCCTACGAAGCAAATAAACAGATTCACTCTAAGCGCTTTTATTTTTAATGAACACAAAGAAATATATATATCAGAGGCAAACACATGTCATTAACGTCACTCAGGCTCATTACAGATTTCGCATGAAACATTCTATAAAAAAAGTAAGAGATGTAATGCACACCGGAGATGTATATGTGCACTTATAATTTAACATTAAGACAGAAATATAGTTTTAAAATAAAAATTACTCACTTCATTTATCTAAGGACTCCAGTCGTCTTGGTTTGATAGCAAACGCATATAATATCCTCTCGTACAGCTGCTTTTTCTTGTCTAGTTCTTTCAAAATGCTTTTGTCGATGGAAATACGATCGGGTGAACACAGCCGTTCATGGGCCATTTTGCTTCTCAGATATAAGCGTATCTATCCAACATTGAGAAACCTCTCTCATTGGCGATTGTTGTTAAGATGATGGTCAGCACTAGCACAATAAGTGTAATGAATTCCGGGATAGCGAAAGTAAACTCCAATTTGTACAGTAATTCTAAAATCGAGTTGATTGACTCGCACTTTTTCAAATCACTCTCAATATACATATATTCCCGCAATATTTCTAGCCCCAAATGGTTTATTTTTTATATCTAGCACTATGTCTTTCTCCATTTCTAACTTAACCCCTTCCGCCCGAGGTGGCGTAGCAACGTTGCAAATGCGCATTACGAACTTTTTTTGTATTCTTTCAAATTAATTGTTATTAACAGAAATGGTTAAGCTATTAATGATTACTAAAGAAGAATAAAAGAATATATATATTTAACTCACGTTAATTGAACTTAGTGTCAGCAGAATAAATATATATATATATATATATATATATATATATATATATATATATATATATATATATATTGACGGACATTCTCCGATCTTAGTTTTGAGGTATCGTTAAGTAAGGTTAGTTTAGGTTATCTTATTATAATACAAATAGTATTAGTTTAATTATTAAACTTCGAAATTCTTCGCGAATTCTTCCTAAATATGTTTGTATTTTGGTATTTCCTACGCGATACGAATTTACACTAAGATGTAGACTACGCAAAGTTAAGGAATCCAGCTTCCTTGAGCCCAAGTTTGCAATGACCTTGAATCTTTTTTCTACAAAGAATTTTGGATCTTTTTTTCAGCAATTTACTTCTACAAAATATATGCATATTTGGAATCAGCGTAATTTAGTATGAAATGTAATAAAAGATCAGAAAGAGTACAAAAACTAACCTCAACCTACCCTAACCAAACCTAATAATAAAACTAATAATATCTTTAAATAATGAAATACATAATTGGAATCAGCGTAAGAATCTGCATTAGTATTGATTAAACGGCTACCGCTGAACCAAACCTGGATTACCCATGGCCACCGCTCTTCGAACTTCCCGCCAATGTAGCAACTGCAATGTAAGATTAACCATCAGACACATTCTAATAGACTGCCCACTCTAGAATACCCACGGAGCCGCCACCTAGAATCAAGACTAACTCACACATTATAAACAACCTAATTAAATACTTAAAAGAAAACAATATTTTTAACTAGATTATAAAAATGAAACCATTTAACTCATTTGGATCATCCTTATAAAATTATCTATTCGTCCAACCATGTATCCATTTTGGCTCCATTTGGAAGCACCAATCACCTCAATCACTACTCTCATCAATTCACTCGGGTGACCTTTACATAGTCATTTTAGCATCCATTACGATTCACCGTAGCAATTGTTTTTAAACTCGAAATTCACTTCATATAACTAATTTATTCTTCAAAACATCAAAAAGAAATACTACACAATAAATCAAGCCCGAATAGACTGGATAAAGGGTAAACTTGGGGTATAAGCCGCTCACACAATTACAAACACAGAAAGGGGTGTGAATGAATCTGTGAAGATCAGCGACTCTTGGCAAATTTAGAAATTTTTTTATTGAAAGGCGGAGGGTGAAGTTTCAGCTACCTTCATCCCTCTTCCTTACTCCAACTATCATGTGAAGGTTCTGGTGGCTCCTGCGAACTGACCCTTGACCGTAGATACGATCCCTCTATGATAACAAGTTGGTATTTCTTAGGAGTTAAGCAAAGGAATATACATCTTGTCATTTTGTGAAATTCTTTTAAATAATTTCCCTAAAATTCGAAAGAAAAATTCGGAAAGGGAGATTCTATAAATAAACAAGTGCCTTCCAGCTCCCTCTTTAACCTCCGTTCTAAGAAAACGGCCCACAAGGGGTCAAAAACTTATGGAACGAACGCATATAGTATCAGTCTCTCACTTTGTTATGTTTCTCAAGTCTCTGAAAAGCTTTGCCCAAATTTGTCCGTCACCTTGTTTTGATTCGACTCTGGATCGAAGCATATTTGCTTAAAGCCTGCAGCTTCCCTCTTGACTTTTATTTCACTAAATCACGCTGCTACACTTAACTTCTTTGGTAATTAATTTCAATTAGTAGGTTTAGTTTTTTTCCTAATTGGCTTAAGGTAAGAGGTATTTATTTCGCAATTAACACAACCCAAGTTATTTAATAAGAGATTAATAAATTACTTTTCTTTGTTTTAATTACTGCGTCTGTGAGGGTTTTATTGGGCTTTTTTTCCTCCATTGATGTTAATTACTGTGATCATTATTGGTTGAATCTCTTTTTGGTTTTATTTTAGAGTATTTCTTCCCTTTTTTCCCTTTCTTCATCTTATTTCCAGTCTTCATGCAATCCACTTTCTACATCAGCCTCGCTTCCTCTATTCACCTTATCATCCTAACATCTTATATTTTTTTTAAAATAATTAATCCATGCCTTACACGAAGTATTTGCTAATTGAACTTTTTCATGTTAACCAGATATTTTACATCTTAGGTTAACACGCAATTTGGCACTAAATTTTATGAAGAACATTAGATTTTCTATTAAGTTATAAAAACGGTTTGACCCTAATTTCAAAGAAATGTATATATGTAATTGTTAATTCAGGGCAAAATAAACCTCTAACGGGGATCGTATGTTAAAAAAAGTCAAACTTTTTGTTATAAAATCAGAGAAACTTTAAAAAATATTTCGATAAAATTTAAAATTATGTTGTTTTTTTTTAAATATACTTCACACAGCAGAAAATCTAAAGCGGAGGATTGTGTTATCACAAATTAGATTAGTTTCAATGAAGAGTTTTCGTGACCATCGCAACGGGTTTTATTAACTCATGGTAGCTGTCGTAGTATATATACCTTGTGGTCGTGATGTATTTCTTTGATGAAGTAGTCTTTGATCTAAGAGTGCGAATTTTGTCGTTTTAACGAAGAGCCGCTTTAACACGTAAGGATATAAGGAAACACAGGAATTCTCCCAAAATAAATATATAATTTAAATTTAACACTTAACTATGAAAAAGAAACAGTAATCACATTTATATCTTCGTCCTAAGCTAACCTAGACTATGCCAGTTGGCAACTACGCCTAACACAATATCTTCAATGAAAAAAGTAAACAAATAGGCTCCCGGTAAAGACACCAATTGCCGATTAGTATTTTTATCGTGACTCTTCTTGATTAGCGTTAAACATTAAATCAAATACTCGCTTTTACCAACAAATATGACCGGGTTCACGAAAAATTGTCTTTACTTCTATTAAATCGTGAAACGTACTAACCTCATACTATCGCAATATGAATATAAATGTTCTTGCTAACTCACATGACAGACGGGATAAGGGGTTGCCAGAGGTCGTTGGAGGGCTTGTGTCACACTTCGGGGATTTGGAGTGCCGATGATAGAATTTCGCCGAGATATGATGGATTGAGCAAGGTAGGGCACTGTTAACTTCTTATTGCAACCTTGCCTCTGATTAAGTTAAGAAGACGGAGAGAGTTATGGTGCTCTTCGCTCCAAGAGTCCTCTTGTGGATAATCTTTATAGCCTCTTGGTGTCTTACCTTTCGACGTAGAGTGCCGAACTAGATTTTGGGGTATTGGGTTGGATTTTTACTGTAATTGAAGAACTGAACCTCTTTGCGGCTGAGTTCTTCTCTGTTCACTCTTACGAAGCTTGAGATGTGAGAGTCACTCGAGTGTAAGTGGGTTTACTTTTCTCCAGTCAGAATTCTTCTAAGTCTGTAAAGGATTCTTCGGTATGGCACTGATACCACACTTGACGATTTGTGTTAATTTGGCCTGGGGAGGGGGGGGGGATCTTCTCAATCCGATCCTTTATCGTTTCTCACGGAACTCGTCTTGTCTGGCTGAAGGATAGATCTTTACGAACTGATTTTTCGTCTTTCTTATCGATTTCTAATCTTGATTGGCTGAAGGATCGATCTTCGCGAACTAATCCGACGTCCTTCGTACCAAATAATAATCTCTTCTCTTTCTTTTCGGGGCTTATTTATAGGCGGACCACTGCGCCATCTAAGGGGGAAGGGGCAAGGCCACCGAGGCAAGCGCAAATGGTGAGTTCTCATCTGGTGTGAGCGAGAAGTGCAGAGGTTGGTACTGATGTGCCCAACTTAACTTGTTAATTAGTGAGACCCTCAACCGCCACACTCCTTGGCGTGCCTTTTGACGGGCACCGCTTTTTGGTGACTTAACCACGGGTTTATAGATTTCGTAGGTAATTAGATCCTTAGAGGGGGCTTTAAGGGCCTTAGATGGTTGCCTTAACACAGATGGTCGCTACAACTACCTAAGCTGCGGGGAGATCAAACAGGGTAGGCAGTTACGGTTAATTGTCCGCTACCGCTCCTACGAGTCTCCTCATGGGGCTCGCTTCTCCGTCGTTCTCTAGAAAGGGGCGGGGTTAAGGTATATATCCACCTGGCCCTCCGGGAGGCTTTATGTAGCCATTTCTCAACAGTATGTAGCTTTAGGTTGATATCTCCTTCTGATAAATTTAAAGCTATATTAAAATGAATTTAAAGATACCGTCTATATAAGTATTAAAAAGGAGTTACTGATGAATTTTAAGTTAATTTGTCGGGAATTTAAAGGAACCTGAAAGACCTTAAGGTATCTTCTGCTCAATTAATGATACTTCTCATCAATTTCCCTATACCTTATAATCAAGTTAACAGTAACTTTTGATGAATCTAAAGGAACTTTAAGCGGAAATTAAAGGTACATTCTGATGAATTCAACTGTACTTTCTAATGAACTAAAAAGTAACTTCCAATGAATTTAATTGTAGCTCATGAAAAAATAAATGGAACCTGATGATGAATTTACAGAAGCCTTCTGATCAATTAAAGCAAATATATGATGAATTTTAAGACGCCTTCCGATGAATTTAAAGGCACTTTCTGGGCTAAGTGTTCTATGATTTTTTTTCTTGCTGTTTTTACTCTTTATTCTCTTCTTCAGAGCTTTCGCTTAGTGGCCGAGGCTTGGATTTCTTCGCCTGGGTGTCAAGTAAAATCCTAGCGAGGAATGAAACAAAAATAAATAAACAACATTTGTCGTTCCTAGGAAATTAATTGCCTAATGGTAGAAGATTAGTCTGGATCATGGGCAAGACAGTTCCATCTAATTCTGTTGTCACACACCGCTTTTTCTTCCATCTCAATTTCATCGCCCGCACATAACACATCACTTTACAGTCTTAGAAATTTCCGAAGAAATCTGCATATCCAACGGTCCCTGAGGTAGAGAGTGTGGGGATACCTTGGGGCAAGAGGGTATTGGTCACCTCATCTCCCTGAACTTCATTATCGGTCCGGGGAACCACATTCGCGATTCCATCCCCTCGCAGGAAAATGTCCTCCACTTTCCTTCTTCGCTCTCTTCGCTTCATTTTTTATATTATTATGAATTACACGAAAGAAATATTTTCCATTTACCTAAAATATTTTTATTCTATTCCTACTCCTTTACTCTATCCTTGCTCATTTATTTTATCCTTGCTCTTATGTTCTATTCTTGCTTTTTTACTCTATTCTTGCTTTTTTACTCTATTCTTTCCCTTTACTATTTCTTTGCTCTTTTACTCTATCCCTCTGCTTTTACTCTATCCATACTTTTTTCGATACCATGCTCTTCAATTCATCTTTATCCTTTTTTTGATCACTCCTCCTTCTTTTTTCAGGCAGGAAAACCTTTTTGGATTTTGCATTATTTATTTGTCATCTCGACAAAGCCATGGCGCACCCTGTAGTACATATCGGAAATTCATTCCCAATTTGCCACCCTTTTCCGCTCCCCTGTGCGAAATCCCGAAAAATAAGGCCGCACAACAACTCTTGTGGACTCCCCTGTCAATCAACCGTTTCATCATGACTTAAATTTAAAAGTTCTGCTCCCTCCCTTAACCATCCCACCCTACCCTTGCCTTGTTCGTTCGACTTCGACCCTATTAAGCGTTACTTCTTAGCTTATTGGAATGGCCGATTCCCCTTTTAATGAAGTTAGCCCACATCGGGTGTGATTATTCACCTGATGGAATCGTGATTCGTGTAGCCTCTCCTGCGATTGGCCTACATAGTAGATACCCGTGGTATGCAACCCAGGTTAATCAAAAGGTCCTAAACTGAGAAATAAAAAGGAGGATCTTAAGGGACTGCAGATCGTTGGTAAACCCATTATCAATTTCATTTATACCCGTGGTTCGGATCCCGCGTTAATCAATCGGTCCAAACCTGAGAAATAGAAGGCATCTTAAATGAAGGATGATCGGTGGGAAAACGCTACACATTTCTTTTTCCACTCCTATTACCATTTCCTCCTTCACCGTGAACGGAAACATTTAGGAGCCGCCTAAACTATGCAAAGAAAATATAAGCTCTAAAATAAATGACCGCCATCTTGATTCCTCTAGTAATGGTGGCCTAGAAAGGTGGATTTAAACTAGAAAATGCTAGAAATGACATGGTATTAAAGCTAGTTTTGTGTACACCTCAAAATTAAAAAACCTTTCTAAATTGTAGAAACTTATGAGCTAAACCTCGACGCAGTTTTATGTGCTAAAGATGTATGAGGTCACCGTATCTTTGTATGATTTCATTGAATGTGTTATGGCAGAAAAATACACAAAAAGTTAGAGGTCAGACTTTTATTACTAATAATTGAGTCGCACCCTAAAAGTATTTTGCTAGTGCTATTATGTAGTTAAGGAAACATTGTTATGGTAAATTGAGTTTTCTATTCTCTAATTAGTAATAAGCTATTGGGAAAATCAACTTTATTATTTATATTATCAGTTTAAATATTGTGACTTAGTTTGTCTCTTAGGATGGGAAGTCTTTACATTCTTATTAATTATCTCAGATCAGGAGATAGTTCTTTTGTTTTATCTCGAACCATTTTTTCCTAAACATTTCTGGAAGAATATTAAATGCAAATAAAATTCTATGGAAGTTAGTTATGCACATAAATTCAATATGTATACGTAGACATTTTATGTCAGTTTGTCTTCAACAGTTGTATCAGCTGGAGAGAATTTGTTAAAGTCAAGATCAGAGAAATCTGTTGAGGTTAAGAGGAGAGAAGTCTGTTGAAGTCTAAAGGAAATGTGCACGTTGATTTTTACAGAGCTGATTTGCGCCGAGCCTATTTTCTAACAAAAGGGCCTATGTCAATTTTTGTGTGATTTGTAAAGAGCAGGTTAGAGAAGCAAGGTTCAACTTCACCCGTTTCAAGTGTTTTATTTTATTTTCATTTTTATTTCACTCTATTTTATTTCATTTTATTCTTCCAAATATATTATTTAATTTTCTAGTCATTCAAAATAAGAGAATTTAATTGTCTTTATATATTTAATCTCTGCCTTGAAACAAGTTGACACCTTTAACTCACCTAATTTGTATTTATAAAAGCTCTTCTTAAGCTTCATTTTTACAAACTGCTCAATTATTAATTAATTTACACAGCAGCAAAATATTTCAGCGGCTAATTCCCGCGTCGTGTTATGAAACTAAGGGTGACATTTTAGATAAACTTCCTTTTATCAGCCAGAAATGTGTAAAGTAGCGACTATTTGGAGGATAAACTAAAGGACGTTACAAACGCTGAATTCAATATTTATTGATGAGATAAACAAAATTAATGTATTCTTCAAGCTCGGAAGAAGATAGCCTTTTCGGGCTATTACTTATTAAGCAAGGAGAAGGAAATATTCTCAGGAACTTAGGGAAAAATAATGTTATAGACGAAATATTAGACACATTGACTGGATTTCTCTGTTCGGTGACTCAATGTTACCTTACGTGGCAATTTTATCTTCTCGGTGAAGAGGACATAAAATAGACTGAAATCGGGTAGAATACAATGAAAGTTATTTTTCCATTATAAGATAAGAGCAATATTTCTTCCTTTTCGAGATATTAATACTGTTAATCTGGCTCTAGGTCATTAGGGTTGCAACTGAGTGAATAAAAATTTTTTACCTCTTTGCTAGGCTACGAAAAGAAAAATAGAAATGCGCAATTTCAAATAATTAATAACTTATACTATTGTGAACTTAAATAAAGGCCATTTTATATATTACTTAACTAAACATTTTACTCTTAGGGCTACTAACAAAACAGAAAGTACCACAAACTACAGTACTTTGGCTTTCTGCATCAGCAACAAACAGGGTAGAACAAAACTAGAGAAATAATAAAGAAGACTAAATTTTAAAAGAGGGGTCCTAATCTAAGACTATAAAAATGGGGGAACAACTCATCATATCATAGAGGGAACGTGAAAAGGATTTAATAAAACCTTAGATTCTTGAATTGTGCAGTGCTTCTACCTATCCAAAGTCTGCTTTAAAGCAGCTATGACATGATCTTCAACATTAATAAAAGCAACAGTAAATCAATACTAAAAACTCATAAATAAAAGATGAGTACATTCGACGGTTACATCACTCTTTGTCTGACGGAAATTGGCCCGTTCAGCAGAATGATCACTCTTAAACCCCAAAACTCCATAGAGCTAAACAAGAAGGGAAGACCCTACAAATAAAATTAACATTCGCTCTTTATGAGAGATGTTAAACTGAAGAGAGAATGAGGATCAATCCTAACCACTTCGGCTTAACACAAAAAATTCTATCATTGCATCAAAATGAAATTCGGTTTTTGACAAACCAAAGCTGTTATTATTTTTAGCTCCCAGGAAGCTGATGGCATCTCTGCTCTCTCCGACCGCGTGAGAGGCTAAGGGAGAAGGCTTTGTTCCTACAGGCTGTGATGTAGGCCCCGTCACGTTACCGAAATTAATTGGGGCTACGTTTTCTGTGAGACTCTCCTGAGGAACCAGTCGGTTGCATGTTGTGGGACTTTTATAGCACCCCTCCGTTTGCGAGCACCCCCATGCGAAAGCTAGAAAGTGGAAGTTCTATTGCAACTTAACCTCACGTGAAATATGTACATTTAAGACAGGATTCCACCCAGGTGGGGTTGTCTTCCCATATCCACTTGTGAATGTCTGACCAATCTTCAGCTTTTTCCCTTGCCATACAGCCATATATGCTGGCCCAATTGACACACCAAATGTACCCTGAAGGCAGCTAAGCTAGTGATCCATACGCAAGAAATCAATATAGATGATGGAATGCCCTATGAGAGCTCTCTGAAGAAGCCAGCCATTTAAATATGGAGAAATCGAAGAAAACATTTTATTATCATCTGAGAAAACATGATAAAACTATTTAATCCTCACTAAGAAAAACTTTCACCCTTAGACCCATATTAAATATTCACTGTACATCTTTTATTTCCTCTATTTTGGCCAACTTCACAAGGTATAGGAAGTACCCTACTTCCTCACATTTACATCTAATACTGATCGATAACGTGTGTAAGAGATTTAGATCAAAATTCTGTTTCCTTTCCATTTTATGTTTCCCTATCATTTTTGGCATGCTGAATACCAAAATTACCTTATATGTTTTTATACTAAGATGCTTATACAATAAACTTAAACAATATTTATTTTAACACAACTGCATTATATAAAATGTTGCAGTAAAAATATAATTTTTTAACTTGAAAACACGAATACTGCAACAAAATTTCAATTACTATAAGGGATCAATGAGAGAAAAATATCAGTAAACTCAGAAGTGAATAATGGACAGTGATTGTCTCTTATGGTCCGTACTGTCTTCTTGAACCAAGTTCCAATATTAGTCAACCAAAATCGGTTCATCGCACATTCACTGAAATCGTTTATCCACCAACTGCATGGATGTGCTGATGGAATCGTTCACCGTACTCTTCCGATAGAGCACCAAAGTTCGTTTGGAAGAATTCTCAATGAGAATGCATTTATTGCAGGTTCTCACATTTTGAATCTCATCCTGTTGTAACACTGATGCACTTCTTCGATAAGATCTTTGTAATTCTTAGCTTTATGTTGCCTTCAAAAACAGTGACAGCGTTCTCGAGTTCATTCTAAGTTTCTTTTCGTAACGGCCATCATTTCTTACCCTAAGAGTTCCAGATTCAAGTATCTGCTTCACTTGTGGTCCAACAAACACACCAGCAACACCTTATGCTTCAGAAAACCTCGGGAATTTTCTTTGTATTTTGTAAGACGTTTTACCATTACGATCTAGTGCAGCGACAAATATTTTAATAGGTCCGATTAAATGCAAATCGGTAGATGTAGGATTTTCTCCACTGTCATAACGGCATTGTGCTATACTTGTGGTTACTCGGCAGCAGGGATGATTTTTCTCGCTTAAGGGATGTTTATCTCTGCCATCTCACAACCACAAAAGGCAAGGGTGCTTAGAATATCTACCATGTATTCCGAGTCGAATTCCACCCTCTTTAAATTGCCTAATACATCCAACTTGTGTTCATCATATTTAATCTGTTTGAGCAAGACATTGACGTTTCTGTAATGTTCTTTCAATTATACGAAGTGACCATCAAATATAGATTGATGGTAGTTGCGGTTGTGAACAGCACTGCTTTCTGCCTTCTTGTAAAACTGTCAATAGAGAGATGCCAAGGATCTGGTTGGAGACTCAAACCGATCAATTAAAATAGATCTCTTACATCATTACAGAAGCACAGTGACTCTGGAAATGAATAGAATTAGGCAAAAGCTGTATGCCATGTATGGTATTTCGAAAATATTCCCTTTGTATACAGTAGACTCCCTTCCTTCATTCTGGATGCCAGAAGATCGGCACCTGATTTACTGCAATGAAAATCTCTTAAGAGCTCATCAAAATTTTGTTGCTTTGGAAAAAGTGGTTCTTCACGGAGGTATACTGATTCACCTTTTTCAGGATTCTCATCATGATCTGAAATTTTGATTTCAATTTCATCAGAAGATTTAAATTTGAACAAGTTGGAATCAATAATGTTTCTTGGTGTAGCACAAGTGAAAATGAAGTTGCAATTTTTTGAAAGTCCAGTTTTTTATTATCTCATGATCTTTTATATGTAGATACCACTACCATTCTGAAATAACAGTTGGTCAAAAGGAGGAGACCAATAGGAGAGCTAAGGGATCGGAAAACTAAGTCCACTTTACAGTGTTTTTTATTTTGGTGTCTTAAGGATTAAGGCTGATTGTGGTAAATAAATTCTCATTTAATATCTGTACAACTTTTAATTATTTAATAATATTAAAGCTAAGACAGAATAAAATACTTATAATCATATTTATGGGTTAATTTAAGCTCAAATTTAGTATTCCTATACATAGCCAATATCTAACTTTCTTTTTATTTTATTGTTCAAACCACTATAAGGATTTTAGACAGTCCCCTTGTTAGAATTATTATTTTTAAAGAAGAGAAAAGAACGTAACTAAAGTAGAATTGACTCAGACTCCAATTATGGAAGTTTTGATACCATTTATTAGGAGTCACTCTTGACTCCACGAACCCTCGATGGCATTAAATAACTCTTTTTGGAATCGGCAAAGAAATTGTTTATTTTGTACCATTATTAATACACAATAAAGTAAATGGATCAATATAATATATAGGACCTAGATCCAAAGTTAATTAAATAATATATTAATACATATCGATTGTGATAGAGTAATTAATAAGATGAATTTAGGCTAATTATTAGTAAGTGCAAATGTATGCCCCTTTTGGGGAAGTGGAACGCAAACGAATATTCCGCGGGAGAAAAATCGACAATGAGATAGTTATAAATAAACACTGACTGGGAGTATTCAGTTTAGATCAATTCGGTAATTTAGATTTGATGAATGATGGATCATAATCAAATACGTTTTGTTCTAAGTGTTGCGATTTTCCAGGATATTATTGCCGAAAGAAAGAGACAACGCGGCGATGACTAAAGCAAGGTAATTTAATCAATTCACCGGCAGGGAAAGTTACAAACGAGATGTTACTGTAAGAAAACAGAGAAAGGAAGAAGTTGTATTTAAATGGAGAACATTGATATGTGAGGATAAATTGGCCGAATAAAAAATGAGGGAAAAACAACCGCTAAGCTTTTATTGGTGTTTTCTACTGGGACTTTCAAGGTATATCCCTTCGCTTGTAAATTTTTCACCACCGTTTGACATGTGTGGATGACGCAGGGCTACAATTAGGCCGGTGCGAATGTCAGACTCTGAATCTGATGGTCGTGTATGGATCCTTTTTTTCTTACGTTAAGTTGAATATGGGCAAAATCACACAAGTGGAAAATATTCTCTGCTCTTATGAAATTCAAAGAATCTCGTACTAATGTTCTTATCCTTGTAAGCGAAATAAGGGCGCAGTAAAACAACTCGACAATAGTTAGTCAAACTTGTCTGCACGTGATCTTAATCCTCATTCAAAATGCACTTCGTCTCTTCGTCCACGCAATTCATAGAACGAGAGCGTTGCGCGATTCACCGTTGATGGAAACCTTCCCTTCTAGAACCTTCTTCCTAGAAAAGAGATAAACGTTTGTTCACGATTGTTAGCATACTTGGTCGATGAGGGAGGTTGTGTTTCTGTGAGACACGACCCTTACCAAATATATCAAATATGTACAAATATTATTAGAAATTTTTAGAAATAATAGGAGGTCCTAGGATGAAATTTCCTTTATAAAATTGAATGAAGATCAAGTATTTAATCAAAATATGAGCTATGTATTTGGATTAATAACCTTTTGGCCAAAGACCCTCTAATTCTAACATCATATTCAAGTAAAATTTTCTCGGTTGTAAGTTTAAGTCACAACCTCAGTAAAATGATAAATTTGATCTCGCGTATTATTAAACTTTAGTGTCGAATTTTGAGCTCAAAATTCACGAAATGATGGCAATTTATAGGAGAGATGTCAAGGGAATACAGAAGATGCTGCAAACCTCATATAACAATTTATGGGCTCAGACAGCCATTTAAGGGGTGTCAGGCTTGATGTTGTCTTGAAGCCTTCTTGGTTCTTTTCTATTGACCAATGACTGGTTGATGACCAATCTAGAATTCAATTAAGCACTACAAAATGGATGAGTCATTCATTATTCCACCACACTGTAGGAATAAACCTTTGGAGTGCCTCGATGGCTTTGATATATGATTTATTGTTCTTGTGGCATCATTTACTGGACCGCTTCGATGTTAATTCGGAAGATCCATGTGGCATCAACGGTCAGATATTTCCTACAAATGGGATTTAATCTTTATCTCGTATCATATCTTTTTGGCGATTGCAATAATAGTTTGGAATGTGAACTTTTTTATTGTTGTTTAACCCTTTACCATACTGCTTTCTATTATCCAACAGTATCAATTTTTAGAAGTCACACTTTTCTCCAAAAAGTAATTTCTTTTCTGTATCGTAAAGTCTATTTTATTTTGAGCCTACTGCATCTAGGTAAAAAACATTAGCGGACTTAGATTAGATTAGTTTAGATATTTTTTTATTTACACATTGTTCGAGATTCACACTAATTAAAGGAATTTAGCACTTGATTTATAAATGTTTGCAATATTGTTCTATAGAACACTAAATAAATGACCAAATAAAACAAGCAAAAATATTAACGAAAATAGATGATTAATTAGAGAAGCAACTGACAAAATACTGTTCATTAAGTTGAATTTCTGTTGACAAAATGAAATAATGGTAAGAGGGTCAAATATATCAAATCATTTAAACAAGATCATTTCTCGACTTGCATATATTTAAATATTCATTGCTTCACTGTGGGACAACACTGTTGACTCCTTCCATTAAGTCTTGTCTTCTGATCGCTATCATTAGTTGCTGTCTTCTGAACGTAGGATTCAAAGACAAAAAGCAAATTTTAATTTCATCTCCACTCTTCAAAGGTACAACGATTTGGGTTTAAGCCAAAGTTAGCAATTCACTTCCACAGCAAAGAAAAAGAACTTTGCGCTTTCTTTTGCTCTCCATCACCTAACATCCTTGTTTGATCACACAACCAATTTAGAGTGGATATTAGTTTCTGCCCACTTTACTCCTCATTCTCACTAGATATGAAGTTGTGAAGAAATATTTTACTTGAAATTGTCTTGTTACTATTTTGCTTAACTTGAATTTATAGTCGTTAATGATCTAAATTTTCTATCTCATCCCACCAAAGATTTTTGATTTTGCGCCTCGATAAATTTAACTTCTTACTTAACCATCCCTTCCCCTACTTTAAATGTCATTATCGGCTTTTCCATATTATTATAATATCTTTTGTTTCTGCGCTTCCTCAAATTCGAGGACATCTGCAAAGTGCGAGGCTCGATTTATTTAGCTTACTCTTTGTTAAGGAGAAACATTTAGGAAGGCAGATACATCCATACGCATATAAACCCTTGTTCATTCTGTACATGAACCATGAAAAGACCACAAATATTCTAGAATTTCCTTACTGTTCATACCACCTAAACCCCCTGCAATGGAGATCTAAGCCATTTTATCGGTGTTCGATCTCATGCTCACGAACCACCACCCAGCCAGTGATCCTCACAAATTCCAGCAATTAGGCTTATGGGAAGTCCCATTATTTTTTACTTCTCATTCAGTCAGCCGTTTCTTTCTTTTCTAAATTTATTTTGCCCGCCTTAGTAATTTGGCAAATATAATAACAACATGAGGATTAACCTGAGATTATTTTGACTCATTATTCCAGGTTTCCTATCTCTGAAGACAAGTTGGTATTTATATGTGATTAGCCTAGTGGCAGTCAGAGACCCATCCATACACGAAAATAGCTATAAATGTGAGGAAGCATAACTCCCTATCTGCATATCTATTAGATAAAATAATACTTTACAATTCCTTTAATGTTGCCACTGCTACACAGTATTAATCTATATGTATAAATTGTTCCTACTTTTTAAAGCGATTCGGTATTTAGTATAGAATCAATTAATAGCTATAGATATCAAATATCTCCTTCACATTTAAGAACATTAAATTCGTTGGGATGGATTTGGAAATTGAAGAGACTCGATATTTTCGTTAAATGAGTAGAGAATGAAAAAAGATACAAAAATGAAGAAAGAAAATAAGGATCGGAATATTAGTAAAGAATTACATATAAAGAAATATTCAAAGTGAAATAATTTAGACTCGATGATAAATTTATCTTTTGAAAAATCTCGAAATTTTGCACTAAATTTCTTCTAAAAAATGAAAGAAACGCAACTTTATAATTTTCGACTCGATTAACAGAAAAATTTAATTAGGAACTTGGATTCACCGATAAATCTGATCAGATCGTTAATTAACAGAAGAGTTGACTTGTATTTATGACTTCTCTTTGTCGGTACATATTTATTAGGTGGGTGGCTATTTAGGCTTCCGAATGGCTTTGGAGTTCCTTGCCTCTCCATTAAGAAGAAGAGGAGGAGGAGGAAGTTCTTTTTCTTCTTCTCTCCTTCAACTCATGTGGAGATCTCGGAATAATAAGTTCATGGCCAAATAAAATCAAATAAGAAAGACTTAAATTGATACCAGTTGCGCACCAAATGAGGTCAGTACATTTTAATGCACTTGAAACTAGGATACATTGATGACATGACACATCAAACACAAGCAGACCCATTATATTATACAAGACAAACGCCGGACATATGAAGTGGGTGTCATGTACTGGACAATTTTGTCCAACTACGGTTCAACCGCATGGAGAAGTCCCCCGAGTAAGCCCCCTCAGAAAACACACACCCCTATCATACACAATTTTCCATACTTAGCCATGGTTATCCCCTTTTCTCTTAAACGCCACTAACAAAACCATCTTATAACCTTACCATCACTCTCATACATTCTTTTCTCAAGGAACTTTCTATCTCTCATTCTCACTTGTCCAAACCACTTGAAAACACCCTTGTTGTCCATTTGAACCCATCTCAGCCAAATTCTTTACTCCTTCTTCCATACAATTTCTCCCAAACAACACTGTTGGCATCGTCCTCCTCCCATGGACCCTCCTATCACACTCCACACTCAAACCCTCTCCATTCACTCACGCTTCACTTGCCCTCGATTCTTTACTAGCACGTAAACCCTGGTAGTTGTAATCTGCTTCCATTGAAACACTATTAAATACAATAAGACTAGAAAGTTACAGCTTCTCACTTCTTCTTCTGCGCAACTCCACCCAATTCTTACAATTAAATCCCTCTTTTCTGCATTCACTTTTAGCCACCGCCTTTTAGACACCAAGTCAAAGGATTATGATAAACATCTACACAAACATCAGGTCTTTAGCATAGACCAATGTTGATAGAACCTATCTCTTAACATTTCTCTTCAATCTCACAACCCTTACTCTCATTTATTACATACTTCTCTCTGTACTTCATTCATAAAGAGAGTAAACACCATGGTCACATCACACAACCTTGTCTTACTCGTCCATACACACCAACTATCTTGTACCCTAAAGCACGGCTTACTTTCACCGTAAGCTTTTTTCAGTTCCCTGAAAGCAGCACACTTTAAACCTCTTATCCCTTGTTTATTTAGCTATCTATCCCTTGACAAGCTCTTAATCCACACACATCCTTTACGATCTACATAACTTCAGTTGTTTATCCCTTATCAGTCCCATAGTTTTCCTTCCTGTTCTCCAATCCGAATTTTTCCTTACACTTTAGTTTTGTTTATTCATAATATCGTGTTTTACATCGAAATATCTCTTCAGTTCCTCCAATAATGGAAATCATAAAGATATATAAATAACGCTAAAAGGAAAATAAATAAAGGAGAAAGGCAAAAAATATGAGAGTGGGGCCTGCATCCTATCTGAAGACATAAATATTTATTAAAATTAATAAGGTGTTAGCTCCCAAAGGCCGCATAGTCCACTCACAGGAAAACTAGAAGATTAGAATTAGAATAGCATCATCAATATCATCAATTCAGGCATTTGTTCCCATTGCTAAGAAAGGCCTCTTCTTACCTCTCAATTTTTGTCAGTATTGCGCAATTTCTTCCTAATTTTTTCATATTTTTGAGATCCTCTTTCGATCTTGTTTTTGTCTTCTTTTCGGTCGTCTTTTATCGATTGGAATCTACATAATCGGTAATTTTTTTGGTCCATATATCGTTTTTCAACCTTGCCACATGGACTGTCCTTCTCCTTTTGAGATTCTCTATAGCATCCAATATATCCAAATTTTGCGTTGTACAGGTATCCAAGTGGCTGCATTTAGTTAGCGCCAAATGATCCTCACCATTATTCTCACCTTGTCTCTTTGTGTTGTTCTAAAATTTACCTTGATTATTCAATGCTTGTTTGAGTGCTGGTGATTTTATTTGATTAAATGCTTACTTTTAGTCTGCAAATATCAATTATAAATGTACTCTGAAGGTTTCTCAATGAGCTGGGTTAGAGTAAGTATGTGGCCAATTGTTGAGAAGTTTTTATGGAGCCATCCAGTTTGGTCCATCGGTTTCTTATTAATTACTATTGCGAAGAGTTTATAGGTACAAGAGAGAAGTCTGATTGATCCATAGTATGAAGATTTGCTTGATTACCTTTTATGCGTATTTTGTGTACAATGATGACAACTCCAAAATATTTCAGCAAGTTTGTAATGATGTTGCCCTAACCTGTTGCTTTGTGGCTCATCATTTGATTGATTGCAATTTCAATTTCAGATTTGAGCACGGCCGGTTCATTATTGCATTTTGTTGCTAGGTTGTGAATCAGGATAGTGGTGTTGTTGAGTAGATCTGTGCATAGAACTCCTTAGGCTGTTCCTGAATAGTTGTATTATCTTCCTCTCTTATAGCTACTATTAGATATTTTCTCTTTTACAGTCTCGTTTTAGCCATTTTATACCCCTTAGCAATGTCAGTTTCACAATGCCATATTTCTAGCTAGAATCCATTTTTTTCTTAGCCTATTTAGTTTTTAATCTGCAAAAATGAACCAGATTGAACATTAATTGATGTTTAATATTTTGAATACTTGTAATACTTCACCATTTTAATAAAGTCTTTAGTAACTCCAATTTTGGCAACTCACTCACTCATAAAATGATGCTAGCATGATCCAGAAAACATTTATGGTGCCATACGCTAAACCGTTACAACTACTTCTACATATTTTTGCACACAAGGACACCATAGTTGCTCTAAATATTCTAAATATGGTCTTAGTTTGCACTTAAATAGTGGAAGAACGATCACTTCAGAGTTCTAGGAAAGATTTTTATCGATAGAACCTAATAAATTGTCTTTTTGCAGAACCTCCACAAATTGTTGTGAAAACTTTAAATCGTGTTTGATGGACACCGCTATAACATTTTAGATCCAAATTTACGCAATTATATTCCTACAAAGATAAAGTTAATTTATCGTTTATTGTAAGACATTATTAACTTGATTGTATTGAGACACATCTGCAATTTTATTGAACATTCCAGAATTTTCTTAAGTGTTTTTTGTATTTTATCTTGGGCAAAACTGTAACACAGTCCTCCCAATTTAATATCATCGGAAAATCTTGGGAAGTACTGGGCTGGCGGCGTAATAAATATATATGTAACTCAAATTGTGATATAAGCAATGTACTTGAATGTTCCAAAAACGCCTTTCGGACTGCATTAACGGAAGCCTTTTGAGGTATGAAACACTTGTAAATCATATATTCTTTATGAAAATGCAAGTTTGGATTCATAGCCCAGATTTATGCCTTGTAAATTTTATTTTGGTTTCAAGCGTGACCTGAATCTTAAACAGCATAATTAGATTGAAGTAATTCAGAAATCAGTAAATGAAGTACTTCAGAGCATTTCGCAAGGTATGTAAAATGAGTATCTTACTGACCTTCAGAAATGATGGAAAAGTTTATTGACTCATCTGGAGAATATTTTGCAGCAACAAAGTAAAATAAACCTCCATTTGGTATATATACTTTTATTTTTTCCCTTAGTCGCGCAACCTTTTGGACAAAAGTTACTGGATTATAAATAAAAGTGGCTTAAGTACAGATTTTTAAAAAACTTCACTTGATAGTACCTTCCATCTTGTAAGATAGTCTTATACCCATGTAAGCAAATTTCAACGGATACAATCAGTTTCGAGCTTTCTAATCAGTTGACAATGGAAAACTATATCAGGGGTTTTTGTCGTTCTAATTATAACAAATATTTCGGTGGATGGTATCATATCTTTGAAATATTTCAATAAAAGATCTCTCAAGTTAGTAAGGCATGATTTATTATTTATTCGAACTGTATTGAGTGTCCTTTAATACTCCATGGCTGTCGAGATGTAAAACTAGTTTTACTTTGAGGTTTATTTAACTCGTTTAATACTCAAGGATATTTGCTTAATTGCCCCCTAGTTCTTAAGGCAATAACTAGCGCCATTATGTAAAATGCGTGTTGTCAGCTAATTGGAGCATTTTCTCAAAGAACTCCTCTTATAGTGATCTATTAAATTTGATTGTTATACATCTAACATTTTTAATTCAGTAACGTCTCGAGAATATATCAAACCTAGCCCAGGTGCCTCAATAGATTAAAGTTTATTTATATCCTAAACTTCTTTTTGGCTGGTGTCCATTATATGATACAAAGTTTACGATGATCTGAATTACGCAAAAAAATTTCATTCATTAAATTTAATTTCGACCATCAAAGGTCCTCATTATATTCATTAAAGTTAATGTTAGGATATGTGAAATCGCTTCGAGAATTCAGGCCTTTGCTTTGATTTGGTCCTTGATAGATTAAAACATCCCGTTGTCATTTACGTCATTTTGTCATTGAGGCCTATAGCATAAAACAAAGTTAAACGATATATTGAGTGGGGGGATCTTAACGCATACTATTGTTCTTCAAAACTCTAAAACGTTAAATTTTGATAGATCTTGTATATCATTTAATGCCGAAATTCACTAAAATACTATTATTTGAAGTATCTGCATAGTATTGAGTTAAATTTTCACCCTTAGCAACAAAATCCAATTTGGAATCTAGCAATCTAATTTAGTGACTTAAATCAAAAGTAAAAAGGAAGAGGAGTGATTCAAACTAACGTCCTATCCATAATTAGTGCGTAATTTTTAGGAACAATCCTAACTCACAGCTGTAAAAAAATCATAATACAGATCGTGCTTTACCCACTCGTCTTTCACACTTGCCTCAGAGGATACAGGAAAGCTAAAAAATAGATTTGAGTGTGAATTATTCTAGCACAAATAAAATTGTTGTCGAAAACAGACCTTAAGAAATAGCATTGTATGGAAATTATTAAAATGTGATGTAAATGATTTCACAATTTACAGAAATAAAAATATTAATATAAAATATGATTATTTGGTTTCTAATTAACGTTTGCATGTTTTTATCCACAGAAAATCGGGAAAACATGTCTCATACACCAGAGAAGTTTCCCAATTGATGACTTTGTCTGTTTTGTCAGGCTCTGTTCAGAGAGAAATATGCAATCAAATCACTGATGCAATAAAGATCTGCTGACACATTCCAATTCAAGGTAGCAAGATTAGCTTGGAAAGAATGGTCAAAGTTTGAATGAATTCCAAAGATACTATTCTAGCGGAAAGAAAAGTACAGGCCAATTTTGATTTTTTAAGCTCACAGAGAATTTCAAATAATTCTATTAAGTCCCATGATCATAAAAAGTACGGATCTTCCATTATTTCGTAAACTGAATAACATAAAATTCTGAATAGGAGTGTATGAGAGATGGAAGCATCGTTTTCAGAAGTGCATGGGGTTAGAGGGAAGAATTTTTTTAATATTTTTATTTAATAAAGTCTTCTATGATTTTGTACTAATTTGTTCTACTTCTTAAATAAAAAGAATATTACATTTCAAAGTGTCTTATGAAGCATAGTTTTAGTGTCACCTATTTTTTACAATAAATTAGGTTTCCTTTGATTTCAAGAATTACAACATAAAATTCCTTAAAGTAACCTAAGGCTTAAGGAACCTTTCAATAAATATAATTAAATTAACATCTACCCGTTCTAAGTTATTCCACTATTGTCTATAATTAATTATTGTCATAGCCTTTACCAAAATAATATTTAAGTCTCTCTCAAAGGGATTAAAATTTCAGTTCAATTATATTTTCCTAGATTATCACTGTAAAATATAGCTGCAATATTTTCATTTAAACTATGCTCATGCATATTATTAATATATATTTATATGTTTATGTTCAGTATAAAAAGATACTTTCAAGAAGTAACTTGCAATATAGTTCTGAATAAAATTGATTAGTTATCTCGTTGTTTTTTTCAATAGGAATTTCAATACTTTAAGATAAATCTCCAGCATCCAAGTCCAGTTTTATAGGAAACAGAGTCTTAAAGACTCTGTTTGCTTTAAGATAAACCGGAAACATTTTAAATATCTCTTTCAGATTACCAGAGTTGAATTGATTTCTAATAATTATCGTTAATCGGCAACTTCTCATAAATATTTACACATTATTGATGAAAGTAAACCAACCTTGGCATCTTAACATAAATTTAAACAGAAATCTTCGTTAATAAGTGAAGATATGTGAGTTAGCCAGTTTGGGAGTTATGCTGACACATAAACTCTACAATAAATATTAACAAAAGTTTTTTTAAACTAGAACCGACTTAAAAAAAAACATGATATTACGAGCCTTCTTCAACTTTATCACTGAATTCAAAGGACGGTTTAAGCGAAACTTAATAGGCTGCATTAAATTGGAATGCCACAGAGCATAGGAAAGAAGGTTCCTAAATATGAGAGATTCCTGCCTGGAATACTGAAACCGCTGTTGCTATAGTTATCAGGCACCCGTCCCAGCAAAGATATTAGATGACTCAAAGGAATTTAGGGAAATTCTGTGAAGTTCAATCACAAAGTAATCGTATCTCAAGGAAATAGTATAGATACAAACATATAATATTTTCAGTTTAATTAAAGCAGAATAGAAACAGGTTGAGGGTATTTTTTTCTCAATAGAGCAGATATTCTAAACACATTTTGAAAGAAAAAAGTGTTCGATATCAAGGTATTTACCTTTACTATGATCATATATCTAATATCCTTAACCAATATTTAATATTTTAAATAGATCATTAAAAAACAAAATTATACTAGAATCATGTTCAAAGGGTTAAAATTGCTGGTTTTTTGATAGGAATCGAGGCTTACAGATCTTTACGTTAGAAACAGGATCTATGGTAATTCGGAGATACCAAAATAGTGGAAAGACAAGATTAAAAAATATTAAAAAAAAATGATTCAACGTCTAATGGTCCCAGAATTGTGGTTCAATTTCTACTTTAGCAATAATTTTCAGTCATTATCTTCTATTCCACCTTTCATATATTTTCGTGATCTCAATTGAGGCAGAGAATGAATAAAATGCCGCGGAAATAACAGAATATTTAGTCTTCTGTCATTTAGCGAGGTACAAAATAAATAAATGTGACGAAACTAAAATTAACAGAGTTAATTGCCCAAATTTAAAATAAATAGGTATTGTTTTATTCAGTTCGCACTTACTTGGACGAATCGATTAGAATTGGATTGTATGACATAAGATTGTCAATCGTAAAGATGAAGCAAACGAAAGAGTATTATTATAGTGAGAAAGAAAAAGTTAAATGAAAACTCAAATAACTTAATGATGGTTATGGATAGGATGATGGGGAGTAAATAATAAGCTAAAATCTTCCGTGGACAATTCACTAGGGAATAAGGGGGCTTTGCTCCTAAATAGTGAAGGAACGGCAAGAAAAAGAGGACTAAATACGCAACGGAATGTAGCAGCTAGACCAACTCAAACTCGAGAAGAAACAAAAAAAAGATGCAGAATAAATACTCAACGTACTGAAGCAGCTAGTCAATCTCGAACTCGAGAAGAAACAGAAAAAATATGCAGAATAAATACTCCTTGGACTGCAGCAGCTAGACAATCTCAAACTCGCTCTTACTGGTGAAACCCTAAACATTATAGTCAATAAGGAAGGTTTAGCATGGGATTAACAAATTTAACTTATTTATATATAAATCCAATCGCGTTCATGATATATATATATATATATATATATATATATATATATATATATATATATATGCTGAAATTGAGATATAACTGAACTTAAAATGTATATTTCCCTAGCTCTGTCATTTAATCAAAGATTCTTTCCCAGGGAGGATGACTGTCTGAAGTCAGAGTCAAGAAAGGGAAGTGAGAAAAATAAACAGATCGGCCGAGCCTCCTTCTTTCCCCACCTTGCGATTCATTCAGTTAACCAGAGTGATAGAGGGGCGGGCAATGGCACGCCACTCCCCTACCGTTCTCCTATCCCTTCGCACTCAGAGCATCACCAGTCTAAGATCGGGAGTAGTACGGAAAGTGGGAGTGAGAGACAGGGGATGAAGTAAAGTTCAGGATAGGAAAGCTACAAGTAAAGTAGATGTCAGAAAGGTGACCTTGGTGCTGAAAGGACCAACAGCTTAACGTGCGATCTAAAACACAGTGTGTGCAGCTCACACCTCTCCCTATTTACTATCGCTTCTAGGCCTGTCTTAAGTGAATTCTGTAAATGTTATGACTGTTTTAGATAAGAGAAAGTTAACAGTGAGAAATTTGCCAAGAGTTTTCCGGGAAAACCTGCTGATCTTTGTCCATTTTAATTTCTATAATTTTAAGTAGAAGGTTATTAAGCATTACTTTAGCGCATATCTTTATTAGTAATCAATTTATGTGGATTTTTGTTTATTGGTAAGTTAAGCGGTCGAAACATATTTTTTTAGCTTCTTTGTTACTACTGGATTTAAATATTTTTCTTTTAACTTTTCTTACTATTTTCTCATCTAGTTATCTCTATATAAATTTTTAACATTGTTTTGTATCTAAATTAGGTTAACATATTTGTAATGATGTTATTTATTTAGAAGCCCTAATTCGATACTAGTTCATGTAGTCAAGTTTGATCTTTGTTTCTATTCAGGTAGATTTTTGTAATCAAGTATGCGTTTATGAGTTGCATCCTTTCGTTATCCACATGTAGATTTCCTCTTTTTCTTCTTTTTAGTAATCTAGGTATGATTGCTAATTATAGAGAGTGAGAACTCTACCCTTCTCGTTGGGCTAACTGTTAGCTAATTCTATTGCTATTTTCAAAGAATCTCCTTGTTCTCTTTGCTTGTTTTTATTGAGCAGTTTTACTTTATATACTCCTCTATGTAAGTATCTTTGTCTTTTTTGTTTCGGCTCTTTCTATGTCATATTAATATATATATATATATATATATATATATATATATATATATATATATATTGCATTGCTTTGAATTATTTTAAGTTTGATCAGCTGGTGTACGTACATAGATATTGAATCACCGTTTGATAGTATCTTTCTCTTATTTTCACATATAAGTCTTCTTAGCTTAGAGGTTAGTTAAAGTCTCTTTCCTTTACATAGTAATGGCAACCTGCTCTAGTAATAATTAATCTCACCATCTTAAATTGGATATTATGCGTCTACCTTTCACCTTTGCATATCTGCCTGATAGAAGTTTTCTGTAAATCGTCTAACTGTTCTTTTACAAACCAACTAATTGTCTGACATCGGCAAATTGGAAGTTTAGGAGGCTCTCCTTGTTTGTTGAAGGTGTATCGTAGGTCTAGATTAAATATTGTTGGGCTTAAACACTCACCATGCAGGATTCCGTGCTCTATCTTGAACATTTATCCTTGGGTTACTGACCATCTCTCGGTAGTTTATCCAAAACATATTTTCATTATATTATTTAAATCTTGTTGTTTATTCTTAGTTTCATTATTTTTTTATTGCATACCCATCGGCCATACTTTGTCGAATACTTAGGAAATGTCTTGGCAGGTAATGTACTGGCCTACTTTCTCTTTTACTCTCGCTCTCTTTTCCATTAGTGCAATATCTACGTATCTCCTTCTTTATAAATCCAAATTGTTATCCTGTAGATGCTTAATCATCTAGTTATTAATTGCTTTTTCCTATAACTTCTCACTAATGTCGACTAGCAAAATGAGGTGGTAGTGTGCCCTCTGATCTGGAGGATTTTTTGCTTTAGGGAAAAAGATAATTTTGGCTACTTTTAATTCATCAAGAAAGTAGCCTGAATTAAGTCACGCCTTAAAAATATTTCTTATATCCCTCTAGGATTTTATAGGACAGTTCTCTATACTTGCTTATTATGTGGGCAGATCTTCCAGGAGCTTTTCTTGATTTTTTATTGTTTCCTTTATTTTCATTACAGTCATGGTGGCTTCCGTTTCCACGGTAGTTTTTCTTTCTTCTTCGACCTAATAAATGTTTAGTTTAAAATATTTTTTGGAAAATACGAAAAAAGTAGCAGAAATATCGTTTCCTGCAGTCCAAAAATCTTCGGAGCAAAATTATTCCTAACTTTGTTATCATAAAATTAGAATATACGGTGAACAGTTTATTTGAAAAAAAAGAAAACTATCCTCAAAAATATTACTATTTTTTCAGAAGCAATTAGTACAATAGAAGCTACCTAGGGCAGTTTCTCTTTTCTTTCTTTCGAAGTGTCAGAACGCCATTGGCTCTATTGGGCCTTTCCTTTCTTTTCACGAAGGGGGGAAAAGATGAGCGGACGCTCGCTCGGAGAAAGAAGAAATGACAGATTAAATGACTCATCCTAGCATAAGAAGAAAGAAGAGGTAAAAGAAGGAAAAGAGGGATAGGATAAAAGACCTGGCTTATAGGTCCTTGAATACCACTTCTCATTCACCTTAATCGCTGGTGTGGTTGAAAGGTATTAATAGTGCAATAAGATTCGAAACTGAGTTTGCAATGATAGAAAGGGTGAATGGTGGATGGACACGGCCAAGTTACTAACTTAATTTTTATATTCTAAATGTAGTAATTTAGGTTAGTATCTAGCTTAGTGTAGCTGGTTAGTTACAGTGATATGTTGGGGCAAGTTTCTAGAATCTTTCGGAGGATCAATTCAAAATGGTAAATTTAAATTATTCGGCGATGTTCTTGTATAAAGCAACCAGGCAATGGCTTCGCCGTACTAAGATTAAAATTTAAAATCTAAAAAAAAGAAGCCATAGTTAAATTTTTATAACTTCTCTGAACTTCGCCAATTATAATAATTTTAAAAAGCACTCTAAACTAAATTTCCCCCTTTCAAAATATCACGTTGCTAAAATATAGTTATCGAGGAATAGAAGAAGGTATATAAAAATTAATTTTCTGAACTTCAACATTTGTAATTCTTTGGGTTCTAAAAATTTCACAAAATTTCGATACTTATATTTATTTCTGAACTTCACAATTTTGTTTTTATATATTATAAAAGAATTATTAGAAATAACTTTGATAAAAAACATAAGTTATAAGGAAAATAATTTGAAATTTTTATTCAAATACTCACTATAATCCCTTTCTCAAATTATAGAATTAGTGATGATTATGATGATTACTTTTGAGGAAATCTAATTTATATAATCGTTCTGTACCTGGACACAGGACTTAATGTATCAGAATCAAGCAGGTACATAGAAATAATCCAATAATCCTATGAGTATGAGAATACAAAAATAGTAAGGGGAGAAAAATCACAAAATGAAAATAAGATTCCGAGCTTTTCCCCTTAGTTTTATTATGGAAAGAACTTAAGCTGTCTTTGAAAAAGACGAATTAAAAAAGGACCTAAAATATATTTTAACTCCTAATATCAATAATTTAAAACGAGATGAAATAGGAGATTTTATGAGACAATTGGTGTAAAACACAGTAGATCATAATGAGGGAGATTCTACCTTTATACCTTGTTAAAAAACGAGATGTTCACGATTTGATCGGTTGTAGCTCACGATTTTGAAAATTACAGAAAGTGTGGAGTCTGACGTCTTGTGATGGGCATATATGCATATATTATGAATGTTGATACAGAACACCATACAAAGTTTGGATAGATAATGGAAATTTTCAAGAAAATCAAACATAATTAATCTCCAGTGTTAGTAAGTCCGAATAAGCAGTGCCTACCCCTCATAGAGGCTTATATATCAATAGATTCAACTAAAATTTCGTTCTAATGATTACTTCATAGTTACAGGAATATCTTCTGCCTTAATTCATTGACCAGATATTAGTACACAATCCAGTATGCTGGATAGGACGAAACTCAAGAGTACAGTCTGCAAAGAACTAAAACAGGGTGAGTGTGCATTAATAAAGCTGACTAAAATGGTGGTGGCTTAAGCAGATTTGAATCTGCGTGATGAGAGTAACAGATTTAAAAAATGTTTAAGCTTAGATGCTGCCTTATACATAACTTAAGGGACCTGAACAAGCACGGATTAGCTGGTGACTGGAAATAGACTTTAACCACTCAAGATGTTACTTAGTAGGCGCATGAAAATTAGGCACTATCATAAACCGTTTTATTATTACCCTGCCCATTTGCCAATAAACTAAAAGAATCAAAAGTGTAGGGAAATGACGTGTATTTATGAGTGTCCAGGATTACATGTTTCTTTTATCTCGCATAAACTACCCCCCCCCCAAAAAAAAACAACACAATTATAATCTCCCATATACTTTGGGAATAATGCGAGGACCAATTTATTTAATTAAAATTGCTAAAATATTATATGGGATCCTATATTTTTATCTGGTACATATCCTGGAAAGTTTTCCGAAAACCAAAAGATAAAGCAATGGAATTGAATTTCCTTTTGTTGAATGTGATTGTAAATGAAATCAATTCAAGTTGCTATTTCCAATTGTCTCTTTGTTAAACTTTTGCTTGTGAGGATAAATGCTTCAGAAAACTTTTGAGTGCACCTACTAATTCTCGGTGCGTGAGGTTGGGTCAAGGAAGATGGGCATGTCTAAATTGACACGGACTTATAGCAAGAAAGAAACAATAAATTAACCTTAGCTGTATCCTTTTAAGGAATATTTCTCCTTTTGTATTCGTTTGTATTCCATGACGTTCCACCAATCTCGAGAGATTAAATTCACAAAAACCTGGCTTTAGAAAACCGGTATCCATCAGTGGGAATGATATTGTTCATGAGATAGGAAAATAGTGGATACCGAGAGACTTAGGAAAATGAGGAGGAATAGTCCATTTTATAAATTAAATGATTTTTATTATATCCGTCTTTGCGAGTTTTATTACACCCAACTGTTTTTTTTTATTTAATTGAATAGCTCTTTGAAAAATGCTATAGACACCATTTATTTTTCCCTGCTTCGTTGTCTCACAAGTTTTTAGATGCCTTGTTAAGCATAGACAAAAAAACTATACTTATTGCAAATGTTTAAGAGAATATCAATATAATCTTCTTCCTGCTTCTGTAGTATTCTTAGTACTCAATCAGAGTCAAGTGAATCGAGGGCCTTTGGTTGTCTCAGAATTATATATATAATAGCCAATTGTACTGAAGGTATTTCAGATGGCCTATAATTTTGGCTGGGTCGCTTGAACGACCACCCTATTAGTATTTTGTCAATAGTTATTTTGTACTTATAATTTTGGCATGTTGCTACGATAGGACTGTTTGTAATTTTATTCCTTTGACCTCGTCCTTTCGTTTTTTGGGTTGATGTTAGGTCCATATTTGTTGTCCTATTCCATTCTTGATATTTTGATAATTTTCAATATCATAGTGACCTTGTTTTCGAGCTTTAAAGAATTCCAGCGTGCTAAGTTTCTGGCCTGGTTGTCAATGATTGGGAAGCCCTTCCCAGGTTAAATTGCGCCAAAGTGCCACCAAGGACTACTTCTAAATTGTTTTTTGTTTTTATGTAGGAGAAGCGTATGCCAAAAGAGTGTGGTGACAAGGTTTGAATGAACTGACGGGGCTCGGACTGGGTTTAAGCAAAGGAAATGTTTTCTGAATTTATTCTTAATTCACTCGTTGCTCTTATTCTAGTCTCCTAATCTGTTCTTATTTTCTTCTTTTTTTATTTATATAAGATGTTTTAATAAAGAACCAGCTTTTCAGACTCCCTGTGAAGTTTTATCATCATTGACCAATTATTTATATTTATTCCTGTTCATTTGATATTTGATCTAAAAGAGCGCTGAACTTTACATTCTTCTTAAATTTTGGCCCAAAGCTCGAGGATATAGAAATAAAAACGAGAAGTTTTATGATCAAAATAGCGTCTTTGTTGTCGCATCTTTTTTTAAAGAACAATGCAATTTTAAAGTAGTTCATTTAATGATTTACATATATATGTATTTATTTTTTTGTTAGGCGACCAGAGTTTTAACATATATTTATTTAGTAGCGTTGAAGGTTTTATGATCTTTTATCATCATTTAAACTTTTTCATTTGCGGATTACACCATTGGATCCCTAATTTATTTCAACGTTTTTGCTATTGCATTTGGAAAAGTAAAAACCTGGTTTGAAGTTTTAAGCTTCTGTATGTTTGACTCTTTCATGTAATTCATTTATTTTAACCTTGATTCTGCTTCTTCTGTCATAAACACATGCACATGTTGAAAGCACTAAACACTCAAGTGTTCTTAATAAAATACTTCTAGGAATGTCAAAAATTGATTTCTCCTTGATTTCATTAAGGATGAGGCATCCTCCATTTTTCTTAATTACTCTTGGAGGTAGTGATGGGTAATGTAGATGGTGGACTTTTCTTTTAGAAAAAACACGTCATCTGTCATTATGTACTTTCATTATCCTCGTCAGCAATAGATTTATTTACTAATTTACTAGTGTGTAGTACTCTTATATTTTTATAAAATTTCTCATGAAGATGAATGGTTCCTTTGAGTTCTGTAGAAAACCTTTAACTAAGAATAATCTTTTAAATGCATGGCTTACTTGAAGGGAAGGCCGAATCAATACTTAAATTATTGATTCAAATAATCCTATTATTTTCTCTTATACGAGATCTATGCTTTATTATTTGCTGAATCCATTAATATGAATAATTTCCGATGCGTATTTTGGGCATGCTCCACTTTCCTTTTTTCTGCTTTCATTCATTAAGAATAGTGATTTTATATCATCACGGATGCACCATATTTAACATCATGTTTAGAAATAACACTACAACAACACGTGGTGAACATTTCTCAGAGTTAGTAGCAATCAAGCAAAATATCAGCAGCCACTACGGACAAATAATGACAGCAAAAGTATAAGTGGGTCATGCGGGAGCCGACACAAGACCTGCTCCAAACTGCTTCTCTGCTCTCACAATGACCATTTTCTTGAAAGAAGAGTCACCTGCATTTGGCACGAGATTGTCTAATAGATCATAAGCGATCTTTAAAATAGTGTAGGAAAACTAAGAAAATCTTCTTAAAGTTAGGTCTGGGCGAACGAAGACCATGGTAACTGTATGATGGTAGAACTCATGTTACCCAAGTGGATACGGCGTTGGCCGCTCAACGTCGAAGTACTGGGTTCGATCCCAAATTCCGGCATGAGCGGACACAAACGTCACTGCACGTAGAGATCTGGCTACCAATTGGTGGACGCGCTGTGCTCACCCTGTTTTCGGTTGGGTAGATTTTTCACCTCTTACCTCAAACATAGCTAATCACAACACTGCTTTCTTTTCTCTCATTCCTTCACAGCACAACACAAACACTCTCTGTTCCAAGGAATCTTGCCGATGGGTATCTATATCCGCATACTTCTGACGCGGAACAGGTCCCTCTCACCACCTGAGCGCTGTTTGGTGTCAAAACATAATACTTCCTCCCCAAAGCAGTAGCGGCCTCTGGGGCCCTCGGGGCGACCAGTAATTGTCCTACTAACCTTAATTTAGATTTCATTATCCAGTCGATGATCCTTCTGGATTCAAGGAAGGATTGGCGTTGACTAACTAACTGACTAATTCTATGATGGATGTAAGGGAATCGTCACTTCCCCCAACCCCCCCGCTCACTCATGGTGCAGTCACAAGGCGGTTTCCGCAAAGACATCCGCCTCAGGCATCGGTAGGTCCAGTGCGTAACCGCAGCGTCGCCTATTTCAGCGCCATAAAAGACCCTAAAGGTCAAAATGCAAGATCTCCCCCAGGAGAGTGAGATCCATTTTCACGTCAAATAAGAAATTGGAGACGTGTTTCTCCCAAGCTCGAAGGATAACGAGGAGCCGATGTAAGACTCTCCTGGAGACGTCCTCAAGACCCTCTCCCCCCCGTACAACTCCCCCAGTGGGGTGACAAGGTATAAATGAGGAACACTGAGGAAAATCGTGGTAGTATACGTTAGATTCCAGGTGATGAATTCCTTGATTAAAACCGAGCTACCTAGACTGGATTAGTAGTGTACTTGGCTCGCCAGACCAAGAAGTAGCCTGCAAGAGAGGCAGGGCTACCTACCTTCAGGGGCTAAAAAGAAGCTCATCCTCGAGCTAGTCCCTGGTTATCAAACCAAACGATAAGTTAACTTTGGTAAGTTCAACTTACTCTCGCCAGAGAGACTCCTCATATCCTAAAGCACCTTGAACACCAGGGTTATTCCTCGTCCTTGAGGAATTAAGAAAAGGAGGAGGAAAAGGCTCCGCCCTCGAGCCCGTTACTCGGTGGCCACACCAAACTCCTAAGATAACTTGGAAAGGAACCAAGTTCAAATTATTCTCGTCAGAGAAACCCACCTCCGTTATACTCGCCCTTGAAGAAGACTGAAACTAAGAAGAAGCTCATCCTCGAGCTAGTTCCTGGTTACTAAACCGAACTTAAAGTAACTTATTCTCGTCAGAGAAACCCCATCTCATCGATCCTCGACCTTGAAGAAGACCCTTCCCGAGTTCAGTCTTTGTCAATGAGGAATTAAGTAACGAAAGAGAGAAGCTCCCCCTTGAGCTCGTTACTCGGTGGTGACACCGCACTCCAAGTTAACTTGGATTTAAGAACCAAGTTCGACTTCCTCTCGCCAGAGAGACCACGACTACCTTGGTGTTGCATAAAGCACCTTAATTGTTCTCCTCCGTGAAGACTCCTCCCCCCCAGAATACCGTGTGGACCCCCAGCTTATTCCCTCCTCAAAACGACTGTGTGATCTCGCCCATCTACATCTGGCCAGACGGCACGCATCGTGAGTCATTAACATTCCTGAGGCCTTATAAACTCCAGATGAGTCCGTAAGCCTAATTCTTATATTATTGCTGTGTGTAAAGAAATTAACCAATTTTTGAGGGTCAAACTAATTTACTTAATTGTTGTTTTTGATAAGATTCAGAGTATTGCTGTAGTTAATATTTATATGTTGTGTATTCAAGCGTTTAAGTTAAAATATAAGTTTATTTGGGGATTATTGTTTGTTTCTCTTATATCCTTACGTGTTTCGGAACGGCTCTGTTCTTTAAGATATTCAGATATCAATATATTAGCCCTTTTTGCACTCTAGACCAAAAAGGCGGGGCATTCTACGACAATGGATAACATCGGAAATTATTGATCACAACACTTTTAGGCAATCTATCCTCACTGCTAAACAATTAATATTTCCACCCCTTTAAATTCCCTCCCAACTTGCAAACAACGCATTCAGGTTACAGGAAAGACTGGGTTATCTTCACGGGATCACTCGTCCTCTCGTGTGAAGGAGTACACTGTTAGAATTGAACAAGTAGGGAATCCATCTTCTGTCCATCATTTCTTGAATAATGGCTCCCAGTAAAACTGTAAAGAAATTTTTAGACATTCCTTAGGTGCGCTCCTCTTTTTCTCGTCAACTGACAACCAAATAAAAGATAATCTGTGGCAGATTATAATATCATTCAATTTATTTTGTAAACAAGAAAACATCACTGATTCCTTTATTCTTTCTTTCATTTCTTCCTAGTTAACGTAATAAACCGGACATTAGGTCTAATCAACTGACTTGTATATTTTTTCAATTCTAGCACGTTCATTTGTCTTATCACAAACTAATACAATTTTTTACAAATTGTGCATAAACTATTCTATTCCCTTCCAAAAGCTTGCACTAAAAGTTTTGAAAAGCGCACGA
The DNA here is from genome assembly GCA_963969495.1 of Ceratothoa steindachneri. Lineage (NCBI taxonomy): Eukaryota > Metazoa > Arthropoda > Malacostraca > Isopoda > Cymothoidae > Ceratothoa > Ceratothoa steindachneri. The sequence continues at coordinate 149,581,618 of OZ018317.1, read as the reverse complement.
TATAATCTTTTAAACTTCTAGAATTAAATTTGGGCTTTAAACTATTGGTATACGAGGCATATTAAAAATAATATTCCATCGAAAGGAATGGGGAAAATTTCAAAACTTTGTTTCGAGAAACCAAAGCTGCTTCTGGTTTTCTCAAGGAAATTTTTTCAAACTTTTGACATATAATGCTTGAAATATTTGGGCACTATAAGGATTTCTTCTTTCCGCACATCGTTTACCGACGCAATCAATGATTCAATTTCTTTTCATAAATTTTGACTTCTATACTTTCTGCCTGTCATAAAACTATCATATATATTTTTAATTTTGTCTCTTCTTAACCTAAGCACAAAAATCCTCCAGCCCAAATTGCTTTTAGAAATCGTTTCTTTTCTTCTGTGATGTCAGCCACTGCGGTCGTCATTTTCTCAAGCCTAACTTTTTTAGTTCATTTGTGTGGTTAGGAGAAAAATCAGTTTCTCCTCTGAAAACGCCACAAAGAAAATCACAGTTAACTTAAAGTGGTTTTATATTGAAAGAATTTATTTTTTTCGTGTTTACTTTGAAAGTCACGGTCAATCAATAAATTTTTAACCAATTTCTAGTCGTGTTATTAGTTATAATCAATATGGAGTGATGCCTTCATATTTTTGAAGTTCACACCGATTTTGAAGGAAGGAAACTAGAGCATTAGGTGTTGAAAATTTAAAAAAAAATTAAAACCGAAAGTGTGAGATTTTCAAATTTCAGATTAGATGTAAGAGAAAACGTATGTTATGTATTTTTTGCTAGAATTTGGCCATTTCTAAAGTAGATATAAATGCTATGAATTGCGTTTTAATAACTCTATCAGATGAGGAAATCGTAGAGTCTAGTGTAGAACAGAGCGCTGCAGTGTCAGCAAAGAACTGATGTCCGTGAAATCGAAGAATCAAATGATTGCTCTAAGAGGGTGAGAGCGGGAAATGGTAATTCGCGAGCCAGTTTGAGTCGATTCACTCAATTAGTTTGCCTTTTCCACTCATCAACAATAATATAACGCAAAGCCTTTCTTTCAATTAAATTGCTTCTCTACCCCCAAGAAAAATACACCTAAGGAGATTCAGATGGGAATTAAATAATATTTGGTAATTTTAAATAAGAGGAGCGGGCGCACGAGTTTGAGGCCACTAAATCGTGTGAGAAAAATAAGTTTGGAAAAGAGAACTCTGAAATAATCCTATTTTCTGAAAAATATTAACAAAATGGAGCATAGAAAAATTCCCTACAATAATACTAATCCTTTTAAAATAGTAGGAAGTGAAGGTGCAATGGAAACCAACCGCTCAAATTCCAATATAGTGCAATTGGTCTAAATTAGGAATTTGAATGGTTTCCTCCTCTAAAGGACATCAACCTGTGAGTTAAAGCCAATCTTTTGATTTTCCTCCACAACGATCTATTATAATTCAATCCTTTATATATATATATATATATATATATATATATATATATATATATATATATATATATATATATATCCCTAAATTTTATTTTATATTTTTTTAAAGTGGACAAGTAAACTGATATGAATTTCCAGTGCATTCTTTACACCCCCCTACCTATCTCCGCCTCCAATTCCCTCCTATCTCAACTTCTCTCACACTCCCATAACTCTCTCCCCCCAATTCTCTCTCTCTCTCTCGCATAACGAAAATAGAGGGAGAGGTGACGCCCCCTTGTCGCGGGAAGAGAGCTTGTGTGGATCTTGGACTTTTCGAGCTATGTCGGCGGGGGTACCTCTTCTGGGTACCCCTGGTAGGGCTTCCCTTGTCGATTTGGTCGGAAACGAAGTTCCAGACTAAGTGCGTCATTCCTTCCTTTTTGTACTCTATCCCTCTCCTTTTTTACTTTTATCCTATCTCCCACTCGTACAAAAAGAAAGAAAACAAAAAAAAGCCTACTCCTATCATGTCACTCTTTCCCTTTCTTCCTCTATATACATATAAGGCAGCTACCTCATGCGTCAGAATAGAGGCTTTAAAACCTCTGTAAACAACGCCAATCGATGCTCACTGGTTGCGAGAGACTAGGTCTAGAGGAGTCCTAGGCGTTGGGGCACGATGAATGGGATGAGGGTAGTGCCCCGTTAACCCCTTCCCTGGCGCGTAATTATTGACCATTCCCAGTGCCCGTTGACGGTGCTTATGGTAGCATTGTTCCGAAGTGACGGCCCTTTGTTCCCATGTTGGTTGCCAGGCCAATAAAAAGCTTTGGGTCGAGTTCTTTGGAGTGGTGGGATATCCTTTAAACGCTACGCCGAGATCCTGGCCGTTGTAAAGGGAACTAGTAGGAGTTTAGTAAGGGGCGTGCTTCGTTGTTGTTTACCTGGTGACAAATCGATGGATCCTTCGGTGACTATCAGTGCTGCTTGGTTAGGAGCAACGGCACGCCAAGGTTTGACGACTCGGTCGGACGAACAGCAGCACATGGAGCGTGCCTTCTGAAAGATCCTAAACCTCTCCGATCGATAGGCGGGAGCGACTTACGCAGGAAGAACTCACCACCCCCCTTTTTTATCATTGATTGGTCACGAGTTTTCAGAGAAAGAGAGAGAAAGCGCTCAAAATGACAGGCAAAAAAAGACCCGTTCGTCTCAAACACAACTGTGCAACATGCCAGTTAGAAAACTGGTGCGTTGACTTTCCGGAGGGCTGCTACTCAAAATGCAGCCTTGAAAGTATCTGCACCACTTGGATATTGATGCAAGAGGTGGAGAGAATAAAAGACCTCTATAGAGCCTCAGAAAGAAAGTTGGAGAAACTCGAGGCCCTTAACGCAGCTCAGGTTCGATGCCTAAAAGAGGCGCCGCCCACTGACGTGTCGGAATCCCCTGGTAACCAAGTGGACATTCCGGCATCATCTGAGGCTAAGCTAGCTGAGGCGAGAGAAAAAGAGGAAAAGAAGAAAGGAGAAACGAAGAAAAAAAAGAAAATGAATAAAGTTGAAGCAAAAGTAGACCTAAAAATAGAAGTAAAACAGATAAACAAGAAGAAAAAGAAAGATAAGAATGTGGAGAGTAAAGAGGAAAAATGGGAGGCCTCTTCCACAAGGGAAGACCCCGTCTTTAGAGACCAAGTGTCCGAAGGTCACTCTCATTGGTGACTCGCAAACACGGGATCTGAAGCCGCTGCTAGCGGCCCGCCTTTGCACTAGCGTGAAGGTAAGCTGCCTGTCAGGTCGGGGTAACAACAACATCAGAGTAGAGGCAGAGAAAGCTCAGATTTCTGAAAATTCAGTTGTTGCTCTGATGGTGAGCGGTAACGACCTCTACCTCAGAGGGGTAAGATGGCTTTAGTGATAATATTATTCAAACGGTGATGGGAACCGTGGATGACATAGGCCTAAAAACCCGCAAACGTGTGGTGGTTGGGATGCTTCCGAGTAGAGGTCCATCCCAAACCGCTCACGAAAGAAACGACGCAGTGAAAAGAAGGTTGGCGGATCTCTGCACGGCAAAAGGAGTCTTCTTCGTGGACCCCTATCGTACCTTTATCGGTAGAGACGATCTATACCAAAGGAACGGGGTACATCTCTCCTTCGAAGGGAAGGCCTTTCTCGCCAACCTATTTCAAGATGTCGTGGAACGCACCCAAAGGAGCATTCGAAACAGAGCGAAAGCGGACGTGCGCCAGCATGCCCGTGTCACTCCTGGAACGACCTTCTCGGAGGTCGTCAAAAAGGGTGTGACCACGAAAACAGAGAAGCCGGGAAACGGAAGAGCGTAGGGAGTCCTAAACTAGGGGACTACATCAAAGTTTTTCTGTTCAATGCGAGGTCAATCAAGAATAAGTTTCTTGAGCTCCGTGGCCTCGTACTAACAGAGAAACCTGAGATAGTGGCCATAACGGAGTCGTGGATACAAACCTTAAGACGAGATTTTGAAGGTGAATTCACGATTCCCGGTTACCAGCTCTTCCTGAAAGATAGGCCGGACAGAAAAGAGAGGGGGGGGGGGAAATGTTGTATGTCAAGGATACTCTCAACTCGACGGATTGCAATATCGTATCCAACCATGAACTACTAGGTGTTGACCTAGAGATAGGTCCTGCCAAATACAGGACCCTGGTGCTTTATAGACCTCCTGCCCAACTCGTTGAAAAGGACAGAGATCTGTACCAGCTACTAAGAGAACTTGTCGAAGACAAAGTGTGTATCGTCATGGGGGATTTTAACACACAAGTTGACTGGGAAACCAGAGAACCCTGTGGCGAGAACGCAGAACTCCTGGAATTCGCGAACAACGAGTTCCTTACTCAATGGGTAAGAGAGCCAACGAGAGGAGACAATATCCTCGACTTGGATTTTACCTCTAAGGATGACATCGTTGAGGATCTCTCTGTTGGTGAAGAGCTCGGAGGCAGCCACCACCGACTAATCAGATTTGTAGTCAAAATCCCGAAGGCAGGGCCTGCAAATAGTAAATCGAGGAAACTCGATTTTAAAAGAGCAGACTTTGCAGGTCTTCGTGCTGGACTAACGGATGCGAGGCTAGAAGTGTGCAAAGCTATTGAAGAGTCGTGGAATAGTTTCAAAACCACATTCATGAGTCTTCATTCACGTTTCATCCCTCTGAAATGTCCTCGTAGGTCTTCTGTTCAACTAAAGTGGTTTAATCAAGAAATCGGACAACTGCTTAGGAAGAAGAGAACTGTGTACCGGCAATCGAAGATCTCGGGTGACTTTGACGAATACCGGAGGCTAGCCAGGAGAGTGAAGTCCAGCATAAGGGCGGCTAAGCGGTCTGAGGAACTCCGAGTGGCGAGACTCTGTAAAGAAAATCCCAAGGAGTTTTTTGGATATGTGAACAGCAGTAAACCAATCTGTCGAACAAATGGCCCTTTGAAAAATGAGGAGGGGGCATTAAAGCACTTAGATGCAGAAAATGCTAACCTTCTCAACGAATACTTCTCTTCAGTGTTTACTGAAGAGTGTGGTCCCCTCCCCCAGCCAATGGATTCCTACTCTGGGGAAAAGCTGGAGGATATTGACTTTACCGAAGTGGAAATAAAAAAAAGATCAGTGACCTAATGACGAATAAGTCACCTGGCCCGGATGGGTTTCTACCTAAAGTGTTAAAAGAAGTGCGCGATCAAGTTTCACGACACCTGAGCGAAATCTTCAACATGTCAATCCAGACTAAATGCGTTCCTAGAGACTGGCGTGAAGCGGAGGTGACTCCTATCTTCAAGAAAGGAGACCCCAGCCAACCGTCAAACTACTGACCTATCAGTCCAACTTCGATAGTCGGTAAACTCATGGAAAGTATGATAATGGTTAAAATGACGTCGTATTTAGAGTCAAACCTGCTACTGAGGATTTCCCAGCAAAGCTTCAAGGGCAACGGTCATGCCTGACGAACCTTGTGGAATTCTTCCACTTCGTCTCCAGTGAGCACGATCGGTAAAAGGCGGTGGATGTGGTGTACTTAGACTTTCAGAAAGCCTTTGATAAGGTACCACACCGCCTCCTTCTCCGAAAAGTGCGAGCACTGGGCATAGACCGAAAAGTAGCCGGCTGGATCGAGAACTGGCTAAGTGGCAGACGTCAACGGGTGGTGGTGAATGGACAGGCTTCTAAGTAGGTGCCCGTTACTAGCGAGGTGCCTTAAGGTTCTGTCATGGGACTACGACTATTCATCATCTACGTCAACGACATGGACGGTGACATGGTTGCCAAGATTTCTAAATTTGCCGACGATACCAAGCTTGGTATGAACGTTGCAAAGGATGGAAATACTGCCCGCCTGTTTGAAGATCTTGGGAAGATTGGGGAGTGGTCGGACACGTGGCAAATGCCTTTCAACGTCAACAAATGCAAAGTGATTCATATCGGCCACAGAAATTCCCAATCTCAGTATATCCCTAAGGGCACTGCTCTTAAATCGAGTGACACTGAAAAGGACTTGGGTGTAACGATTACTAGCGCCCTCAAGTTCTCGAAACAGTGCATCAAAGCAGAGGAGAAAGCCCAAAGGATGTTAGGTTACATAAAGCGCCAGTTTGGATACCGTAACAAGGAGATAGTACTTTGTCTGTACAACTCCCTCGTTTGGGCCGCACCTGTAGTATGCCGTACAATTTTTGAGTCCTTCGTTTCGAAAGGACATCGCAAGGTTGGAACGCGTACAAGCTAGGGCAACCAAACTGATTCCCTCTATCCGACATAAAAGTTATGAGGATAGACTAAGGGAATTAGTTCTGTTCTCGCTGGAAACCCGTAGACTGCGTGGTCGGCTCATCAAAGTTTTCCAAATACTTCGAGGGTTCGACAATGTTGACTACCGTGATATTTTCACACTTAGTGAGAACAGAACGCACAATCACGGCTTCAAACTTGAACTGAAACGTTACAACAGCAATCTGTGTGGAAATTTTTTCACCTACAGTATCTGCGGTAAGTGAAACGCACTTCCATTGGAAGTTGTCAACAGTGAATCTGTTGACCAGTTCAAGTCAAGACTAGACAATTCTTGAAAAGCGGCCGTTCAGGGACACAAAACAATTGAGCAGCCATGTGCCTGTTCGATTTCTAGTCCAAAAGGACCCTCTTTGAATGGACCGTAAGGTCTCCTAGGGTACTTCCTTTCCTTGTTACTCCTTTTTACCCCTTCTCTATTTCACACCTCTCCTCCCCTATTCATCTGCTCCCGTTCTTCCCAACTCACTCGCCCTCACTCTTTCTCACCCCTCCATCTCCCTACCTTCCTCTCCCTTATCCATTTGCCCCATCCATCTTTCCCCATCTCCTTCTCCCTCATCCCTCTCATCTAACTCTATATCCCCTTACCGTGTCGCCCGTCTCCCCCTCTTACCTTCCCTCACTTCCCCCTACCTCTCCCCGTCCCCCTTCATCCCCCATCTCTATGCAACCTCTATCCCCCTCCCAGTTTCTCCCTCCCCTCTCTCGTTCACTCTTTACCCCCTCACCTCTCTCAATCCTCTATCTTCCCACTCGATCTCTCTGCATATATATATATATATATCTCTCCCCTCCATACCCCCTCATCTCCCCCTAACTCTCTCCCCTCTATACCCCCTTCTCTCCCCTTAACTCTCTCCCCTCTCTCTCCCGCAATCCCGCTCTCCTATCTCCACCTTACCTCCATACTCATTCCCCTTCTCCACAGTCTTCCCATGTATATCTACACCTCCATTTCTATCTAGCTATCACCTCTATTCCTCACACTCTTCTTTCCAATAGGTAGTGTTGGAGAAGGGAGAAGGGGAGGTGGTAGAGGGGAGAGACGGGAAAATTGAGGGAAGGGGCAAGGGGGGAATACTAGGGGTGTGGGAGAGAAAGGTCAAAGTGTATAATTTTTGACCGTGATTTTTAAATAATTTTAAATTTTATTTTAGCTTAGTTTGTGAATTAACTCTCCCTTCACCTTGTCCCTCCCCCCCTGTTGAGAATGGAGAGAGATAGGGAAAGATAGGGAGAAAGAATTACAAATGGTGAAGTTCAGAAAATATATATAAATTTAACCATGGCTGCTTTTTTTTAGACTAAATTATAATCTTAGTAGTGACGCCATTGCCGGGTAATTTTAAAAATGAAATCTAAACTAAATTTTATACCTTTCAAAATATCACGACGTTAAATATAGTTATAGAAGAAGATATATAAATATAAATTTTCTGAACTTCACGATTTGTAATTCTTTGGGTTTTAAAAAATTCACAAAATTTCGATACTTATATTTATTTCTGAACTTGACCATTTTGTTTTTTGATATTATAAAAGAATTATTAGAAATAACTTTAATAAAAAAACAAGTCATAACTAAACTAAGATGAAATTATTATTTAAATACTCAAAAAATCCCCTTCTTAAATTACAATAGAGCTAGTGATCAAGTGATGATGATGATGATGATTAGTGATGATTAGCGTCTTTGCCACTCCTCCTTATAGGAGGAGCTTGCACTTCGTTGGCAGATCTTCGGTCTATGGCCAACGGCCTATCAGGATACTTTTTTTTTCTCCATCTAAATTTGCTCTAATAATTTCCATGCCAAAAGTTTAATAAATCTTCTGAACTTCACAATTTGTAATTCTTTTAGTTTTAAAAAATTCACAAAATTTCGATGCTTATATTTATTTCTGAACTTCACCATTTTATTTTTTTTATATGATAAAGGAATTATTAGAAATAACTTTGATAAAAGCTTAAATATCCTTACGTGACAACCAAACTAAAAGAGAAAATCTTATTCAAACCTTCAAAAATTCTCGTTCTTAAAATATAGGCTTATGGAGGAAAATTTGTTTCTACGCTGCCCCAAATGCGAGGACATCGTTTAGTGTGAAGCTCGATTTAATTAGTTTGCCATGCGTTAAGGAGAAAATTGTTGCATACCTGAAAATTCCAAGGAAACTTTGAGCATTTTTCTAACTCCAAATAAGCGACCAACCGATTAAGGAAGTTGCCTTTCTTGAGCTGAATATTTACGAAGGCAGAAACGGGACAAACGTATTTATACCATTCTTCACTTTGTCCATGAACCAGTAAAAAGGCCACAAATATTCAGGAATTTCCTGACTGTTCATAGCACCTAAGCCCACCGCAATGAAAATCTAAGCCCTTATATCGGTGTTCGATCTCATGGTACGAACCACCACCCAGCCGGTGAACCTTACCGATTACAGCACTTAGCTTTATAGGAATCCACATTATTTTTACTTCTAAATCATTTATTTGTTTCTTTTCTAAATTTTCTCTGTCTACCTTCGTAGTTTTGCTCATGTTGTCGTGCCCAAGACAAATCCTTTTTCCCCAAATAAAAATCTCAAATAAAAATTATTCCAATATGTCCTTTTGCCGTTCGTGTTCATATAGAAGACAATCAAAACTCTTAATATGTAGTTGTAGGCAGATCTTTTCCTCAGCGAGAATAACCCCACACGACCTGTGGAAAACTTTGATTGGGATAGGTCTATGGAAGCACAACCCCGAATGAAAAAGCTGTTAGTGAAGTCCAACATTGGGCGGCTTTTGACAAACAAGATGTCCGGCAGACCTCTGCAACCTCTCACAGTCAACGGTCGTCCTGATTAACTCTTGCCACCATTAATTCTCTGTTAAGCTAAGCTGTGGGGATACGCCCAGTGGGGATAGACACAGCTCCACTCATCTTTCTACTTTTTCTTTTTCTCATCTCTCATCTCTCTCTTTCAATCATCTCTCTCACTCTCTCTTTCATTCAATCAGCCCCTTCACACACTGATCCCTTTATTAACCCTTTATCATCCTACCCATAAATTCATCTTCATTTTTATCGAGAGAGATTGAGTCCTCTTTGTATTCAAAGGACAGCCATAAGATAAAGACTCCTATATACCAAAATCTTAATATAATTACGACAAAAATCTAAAGTTATAAATCTAAAAGAGAGCGATGCGTGCCAATACCCGATGTGAGACTTTGTAGTCCAGACCTTTTAGAATTAGTGGAAGAAGCGCCGAAAATTGAATTAACGTTTGATGGCGAACACTCTTATAAAGAGCAGAATTTTAAAGAAAATTTCCGGCCTGCACAAATTTTATTTCCATAACACCTAATTTTCCACTCCGGTTAATCGGTTAATGTTGATAAAGGAAAACGACTTCCGTAAATTGAAGGAACACTTCACGGAAAGCGCGGCCGTGTATCTGAAATATTAAGAGGATGAACCTCAGATTATTTTGAGTGATTTTGGACAAGTACGGAGCTAGATAATGGCGCTTTGCCATTTCTGCTACAGGGATTAGCGTACTGTTGACTCTCTTGTCCACTAAACTCTCTCTTTTCATCTTGAAGCATTTCTTAGAGTTCTTGAACACTTTTCGGATTCGTCACTTTAGCCCTCGCTCCGAATGTCTCCCAAACATTCCCAAATGTAGTTAGGTACGGACTCTGTATAAGCCAGTTCATAACAGTGATTCTTCGTCGTCCCAGAAAGATCTTCACTGACTCAGGCAAAACGCAAGGTAAGCTTCGAAGGCTTGCCGATTGGGCAAATCATGTGGTCGAAGCAACTCATTGTACAGATATGCATTTAATGTGGTCCCTAAACGCATAAGGGGCCCAGCGCCTTCCACTAAAATCACGTCCAGACAATGACAATTTCTCCGTAAATGTACATACTCTTTTGGGGTGAATTAACAGGCAATCATTTGGACTGCTTTGCGACGGATTTCCTTCTGCCATCGGATACAAACAAAATTACTTTAGATTCGTCATAGAAGTGGATTGGCTGTATTGGTCATGCGTTCCTGTAACCTGCTCAGTGGCGAATTTAAGACTAACATTCTTGTTCTTCAGACTGATCAATGGCTTGACCACTGTGTGCAAGGGTGTAGATTTTATTCCTCTAGATGACATAACATAGTTGGCATCGAAAAATTGATGGCCTAAGGTACATTAGGCTCCTAGGAAACTACAGCAGCCATCTTGAAATGGTCCTTTTTCACAACATGTTTAGTCATAGTCTGACAAAATAATAGAAAGTTTAATTTTGGATTGCTTGACAGTCTCTCTAATGGGTCCAATTAAATAGCTATTTTGGTGGCGCTGCACTACGAACAACTCGCAGAGAATGGCAGATTTCTTAAGCGGTGTAACTGTACGATAGCTGGTAAGAGAATGCCTAACCTGCACCAGATTGTATTGAGGTTAGTTGCTATGCTAAGGAGACCTTAGCATTCGGGTCATTTCGGAAACATTACTTTTCGAGTAAATTGCTTATCTACTGATAACTTTCATTAAATTCTTAAATTTGCATAACCTTTATCTATATGGGGTTCGTACCTGTAGGTTATTGTACAGCATATGTTTAATTCAGGGATTTTCTATGTCTATAGAAATGGAAGATATACTGGAGAAATACAGGCTTTCTGTTCTTTTATATGGTACTATAGTTAATAAAATGCTCTCCACTTATAAAACCTTTTATTTGAGATAAACTAGCTTTTATGAGTAATTTAATATAAATGAAATCATGCTTAATCTTTGGATCATTTTATTTTGTTTTATCCAATAAAACTCATTTATTCTTGACTTTGAAATTATTTTATCGTAATTTTTAAAAACTAATTCAGTCTTTGTAAGAAACCATCAAATTTTTTATTCATAAAGAAAGTTATGAATTATAAATACAAAACATAAATTCTCTGTGCTAAAGTGATGAGTAGGTTTAAAACGAGTAAAGATTTACCATTTTAAAGGAATTATCAAGAAACAACAGGTGACCAACTTTAGTAGAAATATTTGCTTGAAAAAAGAATCAATTAGGATTTTTTTTTGTCTCTAGTGGTAATATACATCATAATTTTCTGTTTTGTGTTATTTTCTCTATATTACGCACTTGAATAAAATAGAAAATAAGTAATAAAAAATAAATATTACTCCTGGTAATTTAATGATTTAAAAAAAATATACTTCTTAAGTTTTTTTCTTAATTTTTACTAATCTTTGTTGTTCCTTAAATGGGAAAAATTTGGAAAAGACGAAACCAACTTTCACAAATAAGAAGGAAACTGACCAATCAACCATTAAAGCAATTTAAAACTTTCTTCCCGATAATATGACGTGACCTAGAAAAAGGCCAATTTTGTGGTGAAAACTTTGACTGTGGTAAATCAGCTATGGTCAAATCTGGTCCCACATGATTTCTTCTGAACTTTTTGTGGATTGGAGGGCAATGAGCATCTTAGTAGGCAAAAGATAACATAATAGATTGTAAGATGATTTTATTTTATTTTAATTTCCGAGCCAACTCTTTCTAGTAGATGACATAAAAGATCTGATATAATTAAAACCTTTCTTATTGCTCCATGTTGTCCTTTATATGTGAAATTGAGTCTTAATTTGAGGATTTTATTGATCTTTATTCATAGATTAAAGATAATAGTTCATTGAAAGAAATGACTATTAACTCAATTCATATATAAATTGATCAATTTTATTTCTCACCCATGTTCAATTTGCACTTATATAATAAGGAATACTCATATCGCTCAGATAATCAGTCCTTTCGTATAAATAAACCTGCCTAAATTGATTACGGCTTTTTTTTATTGTCATCTAAATCAGGGTTTCCAGACCTCTTTTAACCCATGCCCCACCTTGAATACGGATTTCTTTTGTGGCCCATGAAATTATTTTAGCCCCCAAAATACTTAACTTCTACATATGCATAATATATTGAATAAGCTTTTTTCATTCAATAAAGATACCAGTCATGTCTATTTGTTGCGCATATACAATACCACAAGCATCAAAAGCTTTGTAACTATTATATAGTCTTAATTTGAAGATTAACGATAATGGCTCCTTGAAAGAGATGACTATTAATTTGATTCATATATAAATTGATCAATTTTATTTCTGACCATGTTCAATTTTTCACTTATATAATAATACTACTAAGATTATTTCCTCAGCCAATCTGTCATTTTAGATAAATAAACCTGCGCAAATTGATTAAAAATGCTAAATAAACAGCCCAAAATATTACGGCTCTACCAAAAATGCTAAATTTATTGTCATCCAAATAAAGACCCCAAAGTTTCTTCAAAGTAATTTGTCTTTGAGCATTGATCATTGAGATCCAATAAATGATAATCTTCCTACTTTAAGAATAGATCTGAAAGTTGTTTCTTTTCCACTTTCATTTTTACTTTCATTCTCTGTCTGATTGGAAGAAAACTTAATTTTCTCGGGATTTACACATCGGAATACTTTTTCAGAGATTTAATTAGAAAAGCGTAAAAGTTGGGCTTTCAAGATTTACATAACAATAAAAGTCACCTGTCTTGGATATTATCATAAACTACATTAAGTCACTTTAAATAATAAAAAGATAATTGGGCCTGCTATAACAGTGACACTTGGGCATCAACCTAATAGATAATCAAAATTTTCTAACAATGGAGCATCATTTTAAAGGAAAAGAGGTAATGTATTATTATCCAAAATAATTATTTCAATGTAAAATTAAAAAACGAGTTGATTTAACCATAATTCTCCCTAACATACGAGATTTGAAAAACACAATTAATAAATTAATTATTTAATGTTCAGAGGGCTTTAAAAAAGCTGGTTTAAAAAGATTCATTCTAATTAATTTTTAACTAATTATGACACCAATGATTTTTATATTAATAAAAATGAAACAAAATAAAACCAAATTATCCTTCTTTGTAATAGGTTAAAAATTATCCCAATGTCGTAAACAATGAATATGATTTTGTTCGTTTTTCTATAATTTTCTTCAATATTTTTTTAAAGACGAATAAATTGTGAGAAACTAAATCTAATCTGTGATTTGTTGACATCTTAAATATCCGGAGCTTTTCTTCAGCAATTACGCTTTAAATGCCATCAAATGCTATAAATGTATATACAACTCAACCACACATTATACACTAGTCAACAATGATTTTACTACTAGGGGATTAGCTGATTACGAATGTGTAATCATAATTGTTCTAGCAGGTAAGGTTACTGAGTTACACACATACTCTTTAGTTACACATATGGGCAGTGTTACTTCGTCTACCGTAGTAAGAGGATGTGTTGTGTGTATTTGGTTCCTGGGTTACACTGCCGCTTTATCGCGTTCTGAAATTTAGCCATTATAGTTGTGGCGTTGAAACGGTATTTACATAGTTATTAATTGCATTTTTCTTTTTAGATTTATCTCTCAAATAATTTGTAAATGAAATAAGATTGTACAAAAGCTTATAACAGGATATATACAAACTAATTTGAAAACATGAATCGGCGAGGACTTATAAATCACCCATACAACTTTTGTTATAACTTTGGAAGATATACTACAAGGAACCAGCGAAATATTTTGAATAAAAGTGTAAAAACTGCCCACAATTATTATTTTGATTTAAGTTGGTGACCAAAACAAGCTTTGGGCACCTCACAAATCTTGTACTGTGTGTTATACTGGGCTCACCCAGTCGTTAAATGGCAAACGGAAGGGTATGCTCTTTGCTGTACCAATGCTGTGGCGTGAGCCAACAAATCATAAATTTCATTGCTACTTTTTATGACAGATATTGGGGGAATCTCAAGTATGAACGAGTCAAAAATTGTATATCCAGATTGTAAGTCAGCTATAAAACCATTTCCCCAAAATATGAAGATGCCAATCCCAGTTCCTCCATCAGCTAGTGCAGTTAAAGAAGATGATTTATTGCCTGTAGAGGAGGATAACAATGAAGATGAAAAGTATGAGGATGATTCTAAGAAAAATAAGATCCAGTTGATAAATCAAGGAAGATTGAATTATTTGGTGAAGGATTTGTCATTTTCAAAGGAGAAGGCAGAACTGTTGGGCTCCAGACTACAGTAATGGAATCCTTTATAGGACGGTGGAAAAATATCTACTTTCCGTAAACGCCATGAGGCCTTAGCTGCCTTCTATAAAAAAAGAAGATGGTGCTTGATTCTGTTCTGATTTTAATGGCCTCATGAATCAGCTAGGAAACGAGCATTTACCTGATTAATGTACAATATTCATCGATGCAATCACTGCTAGCCTCAAAGCTGTAGTGCTATCCAATGGTAACAAAACCTTCAATTCTTGTCGCACTTATTTTTGTGATGATAGAGATATATGACTCAATGAACTTTATTTTGAAAAGAATTTATTACTCGCATTATAAGTGGAATATCTGTGGTGATCTAAAGGTATTTCTTTACTTCTTAGACTGCAGCTAGGATATACAAAGAATATATGCTTCTTATGCCTATGGAACAGCCGTGACGACCGGAATCATTATATTTTCAAAAAGCGGCCCGAAAGAGAAGAACGCATAGTTGGCCGATACAATGTGCAGCACATGCCTTTGCTACATCCAGAGAAGATCTACCTTAAACCATACCATATCAAACTTGGCGTTATCACGAATTTTGTTAAAGCAATTGCCCATAACTTTGATGGATTTAAAGCTGCCATTTCGAATGGGCCGGAGCAGATATTGATACGTGAGAAGAAGTTCAGGAGTAAACTAACTCCACTTGAGTTGGCAGCCTGGGATTCATTTGTTTATGTAGTGCAGAACTTTCTTGGTTATCATAAGGCTGAAAACTATAAGAATTAGTGGACAACATGCTAAAGGCCTATCAAGAAATGGGGTGTCGGATGTTTCTTAAGATGCATTTTTTGCATTTGCATCTAGGATATTAGTGACGAGCATGGGGAAAACTTTTGCAATGATGGAAAGCAGGTAGCAAGGCCGCTTCAATAAAAACATGATGGGTGATTACTGTGGGTTCCTACAACGGGAGAATTCTATATCCACGTACAAGCGCAAGAGCAAGAGTCTAAAACATTTTTGAAGAAATTCATAGTTAGGTGAGTACTACCTCTTTTATATGTAGTACATATCTTGTCTGGGTCTGCAAAAGGTAGTACATAATGCCAAATAGGGTACTCTGATTCCAAACCTTTGCGCAGAAACGTCTTATTATTCTCAAACTCATAATAATTATATCATTATTTGATCCAAGGTGACAAAGCGAGCCATAACCCTAGTTGCATAACTCAGGAACCTTACGTGCTAGGACAATCTGAGCACAGATGTGGAATCAGCGGACCAAATTTTGTTAGCTACTACAACATTTACTCAAATAGCAGAGACGAAGTTCAAATTTGTTGACTAGTGTTATGTTTTGAGATTATTTTCTTTAAAAATCATTTCTGTCTGTGGCATTTTTTCCTTTTCTTTCATCTCACTGATTCATCTTCCTCTGTCTGGCGTACTCTTCCCCCTTTCCTATATGAACGAATAACTTGCCAGAGAGACAACATTGTCACCAGCTTCAATAATTAATCTTTAGTAATAAACTAAATCAACAAATTACAAGCCAAAATTAAATGAATTCCCTTGCACTATTCTCGCCATTAATTTACAATCACAAACATGACGGAATTACTTTAAATGAATAAATTTTAATGGTAGTGCAAAACCAGTTAATTTACTAATTCTTTTAAACGCATATTTAATATGATCTGCTACTCTACACTTAATTAGATTCACATAAAATTCCAGTTTTTAAAAAATATAATTCTACATATAATGTACAATTTACTTAATATTTACTTTAAATAGACTTTACTAGATTTTTTTAATTGTTATTTCTAATGAAGAGCCTTAGTTTTTCCCTTCATTTATTATGTTTAATATAGAATATAAACTAAACTTGAATCAATAAAACTTGTCATATATTTGAATTAAGATCAAAATGCTAAAATATAACTAAGAAAACCTTGACCTAAAACATTTCAAACGGAAACGTATGTAATAGTTTGATTTAAATTGATCTTAAGTCCTTATATAAATGGATCTTATTTCTTATATAAACAGATATTGTTCTCTATATAAATAAATCTTGTTCCTTATATGAATGGATCTGCTTCCTCATATCAAAGAATCTTGGCCTTTATATAAAGAAATCTTTTTCTTTATATGAATGCATCTTGGACATTATATAAAGATTCTTTGTCCATATATATGGAGAGGGATCTTGGTCTTGCCAGATTGGCGTAATTGTGCAGACCTTTGCTGTCTTTGATCCTTGTATTTTTCCAATGTCCCTTTCTCTTGCCTCTAAAAAACTTCTGTTTCTTGTCTCATTGCTCAATTACGTCAAATTTCTCTTGTATATATATTATATATGAGTAAACGGAATATTTATGGATAGTGTTACCTTCGCGACTTACTTTTACAGAAATTCTTAGCCACTCCAATGATAGTGGCTCACATAATTCCTACCTCACTTACCTCAATGTCTTGTACTATGACTGCTTTTATTTTTTCGGGCAAGAATAGGCGTAGACAAATTCTTGTGATACCTAAACCAATGCATTCCATTTAAAATTTAAAATAGACTCCTAACCTAACCACCAAATTCCATTTCTATATGTTTCTTTTACACTAGGGACCACTGGTGGCGGTAAGTAAAATGATGAGGGGCCTGCCTCAAAAATATTTGCATCCAAACTATAAGACCTCAAAGGGGCATAAGGTGGATGAAGTTACCAAAAACTAAACGGCCATGAAAGCGGATAAAGGCTGCAACAAGTCTTTCAGCTCCAGTTGTATTGGCTTCCTTACAATTGGAATCAGCTGCCTGATATTTAAGAACCTTTTCCTTAGTGGAGTTTAATAATAAGGATACAATACTGTAAACTACCACACGCCCAGGCGTATTAGTTCTTCATCAGAACGAAAACGACCGTCTTAGATATCAAGGGTTACACACGAGCAATTGTGGTATCAGCACATTGTTTCCAGTCTCGCGGCTACCAGCATCCTGAAAGGTCATCTAGAACTATACGATCCTTTCCCTTTCCCGATCATTTGCTCTATCAGGATTTCTTGCATCAATATCTGAAATAAGGTTAACGGTTAGCTTTCTTCACATATGATGGTGTTACTTCATATTAAAAATTAAACCCTGACACAAATGATGATAAATCGGTAATTTCCTTTCATATTATACAACTAAATGAACTTTTGGTAATAGAGGTACATGATGAAATATCTTTAGGTTGCAAGTTAAATTTCTCTCCAAACAATATTTTGACAATACCCAAATGGAAAATACAAATACATTACGGAGAGTTTTTCGATATTTGACCTTTTTTCCGATAATAAATTGGTAAGTATATTTTTGTGTCTAATAAGCGAAACTTTAGAAATTGAGATGAACTGCTCTTTTGAAGTAACAAAATAAAGGAGAGCGGAAACCTTGGCGAAGGTAACCTTTGCAAAGAACTGCTATTTTTGGTATTCACGTTCAATGTGTCAATGATTTAAGACTTTAATTAAAACTTGTAGTAGAGGGATTCAGGCACCGTTTATAAAGCATCAGGTTCGAGCCTAAGCTTCATTAGGTAGTAGGAACTTTAAGAGTTTCCATCTCATGTTTCCGATTAGATTGGAAGATAAGCCGTTATATTAGGTCTTTTTCATTCATTTATAAATATAGTTGTCAATAAGAGGGAGGTTATTAATATGCATAGGTGCCCATAGAAAGGTGTATTGATGTCGTTCCAAATATAGTAGCATCCTAAAAACATATATACATCTATATGGGAAGAAATCGGTAAGCAGTATTTTCATTTATTTTAAATTTGGAAGAAATAATTTTAAATTAAATTACTTTGGAAGATAAAGATAAAGACTTGAAAATCGAAGGAACTTAACAATTATTAAGAACTTTAAGTGATTGATTTTAAAATTCTATCAGAGATTAGACGAGGCAGAAATTTTTCCAAGATTTATTAAAGTCTTTAACGATATTTTTGGCTTCAAGGGAAGTATTTTTGGAAAAAGATAACTCATTATATTTCTTCAAAAAGGTTTATTTATTAGCCAAGATAAAGGAAAAAATAGTAAATCAATAAATCATTTCTGACCTGGTTAAAGATGAATAAATGGCAAGAGATTTAAATTCCAATATATGTACAAACATTTAAGTTGGAAAAATCATCTTTACTGTACGATCTATGTTTCAAGGCCAGACTTCATCATCAGGATTACATAAAAATAGTTTGCAAAATAGTCTCTAATTCTACATATCTGTAAGGGAACTGCGGGTTAGTGTTTTTTTTTCAATTTTAATGCACAATGGACTGCGCTTTGCAAAATAAATTTTTATTGAGAAAAGTTTCCAGTTTATAAAAGTAAAGTGATTCTATAAGTCTGAGGGCAATTTGTCACAGGTTGAAGATAAAATCCAAAAATGAGCCCAATCTTACAACGATATTTACAATAGTTCCAGTGGTCTGGGATGGCAGAGTGCCCTGGAAATCTTAATGCTTGGCCAGATATTATCCTGGCCACACAACTCTCCCATTCAAGAACCCTCAAAATCTTGTATTATAAAACTGCTGTAGGATTTGGCTATCTTCAACACATGACATTTTTTACCTCAAATTTTAAAATCACTTATCATTTATAAATTAAGAATTATCTCATTGATTATTCATCTTTCATCCCCCTACCAATTATGCATTCACATTTAAAAAAAGATGCATTTTCAGCTAAAATGTTATATTTTGCAAGGTTTTTTAATGCAACGCAGTTATATTTCCGTCTTAAATTACTCTGCTGGACATTAAAACTCAATTGTAGATGAAAGATGAATATTTACACATCAGACTTCTTCTTAACATTCTTGTTTACTGTAAAATCAGAGTAACACGAAACTTTCATATTGAAAAAATACTTTGAAGAATCTACCGCGAAGATGTCCTATGAATGTGCAGGAAGTGCATCGATTCATCCAAGAGACTTGCAAATTGCACGGTCAATATTTTCGTCTTAAACCGCTGTAAATTTTTCAGTGCTCTATACAAAATTGTTAAGATTTAAGTTATGGCAACCAAAATGACTAAATCTGTAAATAAATTCAAAGTAGAGTGTATTAAATAACTTTTCATAGTGTGTGGCTGATAATGATTTACATTTTAAAAGTGGTCTCTACGTTAGAATTCCTCCGTTTAGTGTTGCGCTTTGTTTGCGACAAGGTTGCCCGCCATGAGTCCGCTATAGTGAAGTGTATAAATAATCGGAAGCTAAATAACCTCTCAGTTCCTAATAGTCTTAATGCTCATATTTCTGAAAAATATTATTTTTATAATATTTTTTAATTGTTCTCCCTCTCCGATAGATCACTTTTTTTTACTAGTTTTTCGTCTCGACTTTGCTTTACCTGTAGAAAAACAACATTTTTCTGTATATGCTATCAGGCTAGAAATTGGCCATTAATCTCAACAACCGTTCTCTTGATAATTCCACCTTTATTAAAAATTGCAAATTACAAACAGATTTTTTATTTCTTCCATCAATATAATATTTTCATTCTTATATTCAAACAGCTCTATTCTATAATTAAAGACATTATACTCAAATAAATCTGTGATTAATTGTAGGCCAGTGAGAGGAAATGGTGTAGTTATCCTCAATAAAATAAATTATATCAGCAAAATAGAATCCATATTGTCAGATACTAGTAAATTTGTAAAGTTATGCATTCTTCTTAGAAAGGTATGATCAAATTAAACACAAAAGCCGCTTTCTTTCAAGACTTAATGTCTTGTGTTTTGACTCTTATGACTACCTTTATGCTTGTCATCCTTTCCCTGGTATGTTATATGATATACCCTAAATTTGTAAATCGAATGTTCTGCTCTGTCTTCTCTTCTCCGCTAGCAATTCCTCTTCCTACTAACTTTTAGTCCTTATATTATTTTTTTTACATAAAATCAGTTCACTTTGAGTAACTCAAAGGACTATCAGGTTATTTCCTTATAGCCAGCTTTGATGCAACCAGCCTGTTCATTAATATTCCGCTAAATGAAAGGATTTTAATAGACATTCATAAGTTGTTGTCAGCTTAAGCTGAATTCTCAGAATTCACTCGTAAACTAATTTCAATCCCTGCTTGAATTGTCCTTCTCGAACTCATATATCCTTTTAAACTATAAAATATAATTTCAGAAAGAGGGTATAAGGATAGGAATAGCACTCAGACCTACCCTGGGGAATATATTTGTGTGTGACCAAAAATCAGTTTGGCTTCAAAATTGCCGCCCAGGGTTTTCCTAGTTTATTACGGACCCTTTTGTGACGATTGATCCCTTTTAATTCTCCATCCTGCTCATGTCTCTAAATTATATCAATATCTTAATAGCCAGCAACTAAATATTCAATTCACAAACGAGCATTAAGAAAGCTCTTTCCGCCCCACTTTAGATGTAGTCACCCCTTACCAAAGTGAATTTTTTGCCTATATTTACTGCCAATCCAGCTAATGTTTTTGCTAGAAAAAAGAGCAAAATAAATTTATTTCCTATACAAATCGGCTAATATAATTAATTAGTAAGGAAAATTCTTTTTATATTTCTATCCTTATATATACTGACAAATCTTTTGATGATAGTTTACTACATAAAAGTTCACCAACTGCCTACCCTGAGTAAATATTGATGGCACGTGCCATATATATATATATATATATATATATATATATATATATATATCATTGCAGTTTTTTCGGAAGCGACCGCTACTCTTGTGTTAATATTTTTCTTTTTAATCTTGGCGATTTGTCTTATGCATGCCTTTTCTTCATTGTTCAACCCATGATGACACCTACCGAAGTTCATCAGAGAATGATATTTAGTTATTGCAAAAAGGTGGGAGTAAAGTAATGCACCTTATTCATTTCGTTTATTCGAAAAATGTGTTAACAAAATGACAAACAGAACATAGACACGTGTAGGCACACAAGCAGGCGGGGGAGGTGCAGGTAGTGACTGTTCGAGGAAGTGTAAGTGGGTGGAAGGAGAATGGAGAAGGGGTAAGCTGCTTGCCAGAAGTGATTATCAGCGAGAGGCAGCTGTCCTCAATGTACCTGGTTCCTCGATTTACTCTTACAGTTGGCAGGATTACATAAGAGATAGATGGAAAATATTTATCTAGAGTTGGTTGGTTTTCTTGAATATATATTTCTTCAAGGAGGAGTAATTGGTGTCTGTTGGGATCATGATCTAAAATTTTAGTATTTTCTTCAATCATGTTCCTGTTAAGGCGAGCTCCATGTATTTATTGTGTATGATTTTAGGTGCACCCTTGTTGAGGTGGTACGTTTTTTTCCTGAGAGTGTGGCTTCGGTCATTCCGATATATGAGTTAGGTAAGAGCTCAATCTCCTAAATTATATGTGTGTACTCATATATCAGATGAGTCCTTTGTTTAGGTTTAGGAGGAGGTTTTGGGTAATTTTTCATGAAAAGAGTTGATGCCCGACTACTTTAAAAGGCGATGGAGCATCAGCTAACATCCTTGCTAGCTACGACAAAAGTATTATTCCCCGTCTGAAAGATTACTCATATAGCTTCCTTAATTCATAACCATGTACGACATTTTAACTTTTCTTACCATGTACGACAATTCCAAACATATAAAACTCGTACGATTTCCCCCAAAACTTACCCTACATATCGTCCGATAATAATAATCCTATACGTTGTACGATATATATTTTAACCAATCCAAATCCTTGTCTGGCTTATTTTAAACCGACCAATCAGCATTAACCTACCCCGCAACCGATGTTCGCTGACAAATATAGTCAACTCGTGTTCTTGTTATCGTCAGACAAAGGTCAGTAAATTAACGTTACCATTATTCAACTCAATCGAATATCTTAACTATTAAAAATGTAATTCCCTCTTTTCTCTCCTTTCTGTGCCCAAAACTATTCTCAAGTTCATCTATCCATACATTACATATATCATATATCCCGTAAATTATATCGACTAATTCTTATATTAAAGATATCCAAAGTATCATTCCATAATTTGTAATTTAAATTTATATAAATATTTATTCGAATATATAATTAGCCTAAACCTACATTTATATTCGATAAAATTCATTATTCTTATTCTTTGTATTTCCTATTTTCTCCTTGCTCTTTGTTTGACTTCTATATCTTTCTCGTTAGTTTTAAATAAATATAGTATTATACCACTCTTAGTTTCCCCTGAAATTGCCAGTTTCCTATTCTCATTTTTACTCTATTGGAATCTAATACGTGACTCCTCTATTCTCATTCCTCATTCGTATAAAGCATTGGTTGGTAAAGATCTAGGCTTAACATTAGACGTAAAGCGGCCTATGTTTTTTCCTGCCTCTTTAAAGACTTCCGCTGTGAGAATTAGGGTGGTAGTGATTTTCTATTCATGTTCTATCTTGTGTATGTCGTCAAGAAGCATTTCTATTTGAAGTCGTTTTTTTAGCTTTCTCGGCTTACTAATATACTGCCAATTAAATACAACGCTTAGAAGTTCTTCTTGTTCTTGAGTTTAAGTGTTATCTGCTCGGTTGATGTATTCCTCAGCGATTTCTGGAACCTTAAGGGAGCTTCCATTTATATCTGCAAGTTTCTTGAGGTTCCTGGTACGTGAGGTATCTTCATGCTGCTGTAGGATTCGTGAGAGTTTTTTATCGATGTTCTCTTTTAAATCAGGGGGAGGTAGTTGTCGTTCAAATTTTTTAGGTGCGAGCATAGTTGTCTTTGTAAGTCGGCAAATGTAGTCTTTTTCAGTTGAAGTTAGCGAAATAGGAGGTTTCGTCGGTATCTTAACGTCTGATCCAAGTTTTCTGCAGCCCTGTCGTGAGCAATATATTTTCATTATGGCAGGTTTTATTGAAAGCGGCTGCTAGTCTCGTGTTAATAATCTTCTTTTCCAGATTTCTGTGTGTGAGGTTTGCGGGGTAACATCTTTTCTTGCCTTCTCCCATCATGGCACTTGCTTTTAGAGGATTTTGTGGGTTAGTTTAACTCGCAATTTCTGTATTTTAGATGGCCAATGTCCTTGTACTATTTTTTGTTTTTTTTTATATTTCTGTATATACACGTAATATTCTCGCACTATCTGAAGTTGCATAATCGATTGTCGTATTGGTGTCCTTGGCACAGCTTCCTCCTATGCTTTGACGATCCGACTAACTAATCGATCAAGATATTTGGGTGCGTGGTGAAGTAGTTACTCTCCATTTCGTCATTCCATACAATAGGATAAAGAAAACAGGAAAAATAAGGGAGGATGAAAGTATAATGTCTAATAGAGTCAAAGGCCGATAAAACAGGCCAGGTCATTGGTAAATTGGGAGTAGAAAGGAGCTTCAGTAAAATGAGGAAATACATCCTCAGACGTTTAAAGTTTACAAAGATTTCTTTCTAGCTCTTTAGCCGTGGAGGGCATATTGGTGTGGAAATATCTTCACTCTTATCTTTGAAACATGAGAGCTAGCTAGAGATATATACGAGTATTACCATTTTTACTTATTTGTGGTATGTAGGTAAACTTTATGCCTTCCCTCAATGTTATGAATATCTGTTATGGACCAATATGGCTTTCGTACATTTCTTGGCACAGCTTTCACTGTCATTGTTACGGTGCCCCTCTACTTGCGTCTGATCATCTGAATTGATATTCGCGAGATTCTCCTTCGCTTGAATATTTCTCCATATTTGTTCTTGACGTCTTAAAATACTGCATTTAAGAGAATGTGTTCTTTCTGTTTGTACTTTTGTTTACTATGAGGAACTGAGGCAAATATGTAGATACACATTCGTACGGTGAAAGACGCCTCATGTATACCAAATATGCCTCATTTATATAAATTTTTATTTCTTAACCTATTCTAGTGTGTTTCTGAGAATCACTGAGTTTGTTAAAAATCCCCGGGACGATATATTGAACTAGATATTTAATCTTAATATGAGTTTGCATTAATTTAACTGGCGTATGAATACACAGTTTTGCATTTATGTATATAATTATATACATAAATACAAAACTAGAATAATTAAAATGATTATATTATCATTCTAATTTCAATTACATATATATATATATATATATATATATATATATATATATGTAAAAAGGGTAAATAGATATAATAACTGGTTAATCAAGCTTTCATATGTCTTATAATTGATAAAATATATTAATAACTGTTTAATAATAATAAATGTATGTGTTGAGTAATTGCGACATAGAGCTTCCCGAATGGCCAGGTGTCATATACATTAAAGTCTCCCCTCCTTGTGGAGAAAGCCGGAGAAGCGAGCCCCATGAGGAGACTCGTGGGAACGGCAACCAGCGAATAACAGTCTAACGGACTAGCCTGTTTGATCTCCCTGCCAAATAGGTATTTGGAGCGACCATCTGTGTTAAGGTAACTACCAAAGGCCCTTATACGACGCTCAAAAGATCCAATTACTTACAAGATCCGTTGGCCCATGGTTATATCACCGAAAAACGGTGGCAGTCAAAAGGCACGCCAAGGAGGGTGGTGGTTGGTGGTCTCTCTAATTAACAAGCCGACTTGGGCACCTCAGTGCCAACCTCCTCACTTCTTGCTCTCCCAGATGCGACTTCACCACTCGCTCTTCCCTCTGCGGCCTTGCCCCCTCCCCTTCAGATGGGGCGGTGGTCCGCCTATTAATAAGCCCCTGAAGGAAAGAGAAAGGATTATTATTCTGTGAGAACTTCATAGGATCCGTTCGTGAAGATCGATCCTTCAGCCAGTCAAGATTATTCGGTGAAAACGACATAGGATCAGTTCCTTAAGATTTATCCTTCCGCCAATCAAGATTATTCGGTGAGAATGACATAGGATCAGTTCGTGAAGATTGCTCCTTCAGCCAGTCAAGATTCTTCGAAGAGAGACGATAAAAGATCAGATTGAGAAGATTGATCATTCTACCCAGTGCCGAATTGAGAAAAAATTGTCAAGTTTTGTATCGGTGCCCTACCGAAGAATCCTTTACAGACTGAGGAGAAGTCTGACTGAAGAAATGAAAACCCACTCACACTCGAGTGACTAAAACAGCTCAAGATCCGTAAGAGGGAGAGGGGAAGAACCAAGCCCCAGCGTGGTTCCATTTGTTAATTACTGTAGAAATCTCATCGTATACCGAAAAAGTAGTTGGGCACCCAGCGTTGAAGAATAAAGCACAGAGAGGCTTCAAGATTATCCACAAGAGGACTGTCTGAGCGTGGAGCACCGTAACTCTCTCCCTCGTCTTAACGTACTAGGAGGCAAAATTGCAATAAGAAATTGACATTGCCTCCCCGCTCTTCCTCCATCCCATCTCGACGAAATTCTACCATCGGCCACTTCAACGCTCTGAAGCACGAGAAAAGCCCTCCAGCGACATCCGGCCACCCCTGATCCCTTCTGTAATTTAAGTTAGAAAGAACATTTATATTCAAATGGCGTTATTAGGAGTTTATTACGTTTCACGATTTAACGGAAGTAGAAACAATTGTGTGTGAACCCGCTCATATTTACTAGTAGAAGAGAATAACTTAATTTAATGTTTAACGCTAATCTTAAAAAGGTCACAATAAAAATACTAGTCGTCAATTGGTGTGTTTACGTGTAGCCTATTTTTTTATTTTAGGCGTGAAGAGATATTGAAATAGGCCTAGTTGCCAACCTGTTTAGCCTTTGTTAAATTTAAAATATATGTTTATTTTGGGATAATTCCTGTGAGTTTCTCTATATCCTTACGTGTTGAAGCGGCTCTTACTTAAAACAACCAAAATAGCATTCTTTGATAAAAGTATACTTCAAAAAAACAAGTATATCTCGACAAAAAGGTATTCTTCGACAGTATGCAAACGACTAAAATGTGACAAGAGTGCTAGGTGTATTGAAATTTCTGATCCAAGCTGTATACATATTTTGCTTTTAGAAAGTGAATTATGTATAACTATCTTTTCTTGTATGATCTTTCATCCCACAAGACCCTTAATGGACAAATGAGAGTCCCTCTAAGCCAAACTGCAAATCTTCCTAGTTTTTGTTAAATGTACTAGTCTGCAGTATTTTGTGCATTTTTTTCTGCTGGGTGCTGAACATTTTATGATAAATTCTCAAGTTAGATGAGATGGGTCATACTTAATACAGTGGAATCATTTGGGGCAGCCATCTCATGTAAAAATGAGCCAGCAGAGTAAAATTAGTATTTTGGCCCAATCGTGGAAACTTTCTGAAAGTTGCTAAGTCATAAATGGACGCTTTTGCTAAAACCTATAAATATGAAAGAAAGATATTTACGTTTAGACAAATAAAAAGTTTTACAAAGAAATAAAGTTTACATTTATTTCCAAATATAATCCATATTTTTATTTAAATTAGTTAGCTTTAGTCATTTTTTTAATTCATTCCCACTGAATCCGATATTGGATTATGAAACAATCGTTTAGAATCTTCAGTTTTTCTTCTATTTTCTAGCAATATCATTTGATGCTACAGTTTTATTCTATAATCCATTTTTGTATAGGTTTTTTTAAGGTGAATAACGTGATATATAATTAGGCTAATTAAGATTGACTAAGAAAAAAACTCCTATATGAGAAAGTGATATAATAAAGTCTCCAAACTTAAATGTGACAAAAGCGTCATTATTTGCTAGGATTATTAGTTTTATTTTGATTTATAGGGATTTAAAAGGGGATGTTATTAGCCATCACCAAAATTCATTCGGTCTATTCTCCCGATTACATGGAAGCCTTTTGACTGTTTTGATCTATTTTTGAATAGAAAAGATAATAAAAAAATGATATCTGCCTTTTGAGGCCGACAAACCTATAAAGCTATAATTCCTCTTCTTTCATAGAAGAGATTTGCCCTTTGGATTCAAAAGATCAAAGGCAAAAGATATGTTTTAAGAAGACCATATCGAGAACGAGTAAATGATTTAGATGGCGCGCCAATTATTTGGGGGGTTTGAAAACGATTAATGGGATATGTAGTGAGACTTGACCTTTTTCCTGGTGTTTGCCCTTTAATAAGGAAGAAAATGAGAAAAATGTCTCGCTTGGGAGAGAGAGGAAAAAGAAATATGTGAAGGTCGATATGGATGTATCTTAACTGGTTAACTTACCTGGCTAGCTATCGATTTTCACTCAGTAGTCAGACAGTTAAATTAGTGCATCGAAAAGTATAGGGGGCAGCCCTGAACTACTGGTATGCCAGTTATGAAACTGAGCCTACCATTACTGGGTTATATACCATTGTAGTACCATTTTTTAAGAAACGGTTTATATTAGACTAGTTAGTTTTCGTATTCAAAAAGTTAAGGACCCAGGGTGAATGTGTAGTTGATTTTTGAAATTATTGAGTTTTTAATGCTAATCTTTTATCAGGTAGATTATTTCAAATGTTACAAATCCTTAATGTAAGGAATCTTCTTCTGGCTTCAGTATGGCTGTGATGATGAAGAACCTTAAATCTATGACCTCTGTTTCCTTGACGATATTATAATATAAAGATAGCTTCAGGACTAATGCCGCAGTTGTTGTGGAAAATGTTCCAACATTTATCCTAGCATCCTTCAATTACCTTCGTCCGAGACCTTTGGATTTTTCTAGTAGCTCAAGGTCTTTAGTAAATCCATTATTTGGATGACAGGAGGAGTACTCTAAGATAGGTCTAACACCTTTCAACCTTCATCTTTTTCTCTTCATTTATTTCTCGCTGCATTTATCAGTTTGCAGGATTTTAAGGATAAAATTGATCAGAGAAAGAATTGTATACAACTCTAGTTATATATAAGATGCTTTTTCTTTAAAATATATTCACATAAGAATTTTCCGGCCAAATATTTATAAGATATATAAAGCTGTAGCAATGAAAGAAAAGTTGCTTTCACTCTTATTTAAATTTTAAAATGTTATACGTATTTTAAATGTTATATTTTTAGGATTAGAAAAGTTCGAAATTTAATGTCGCCATATTTGTTAGAATGATTTTGAAAATGAGATTCTTAGAGGAAGTAATGAGCCGGTGGGGAACGCTGGCCCCGGGCATTTTCCAACACCACTTTCACCCCATGCAAGGCATGCTTAGGCAACTAAGATTCAGTCTCCTTTGTAAGGGCTGAGAGAGAGAGCGAAACAAACCTTCCACCTCTTTCGCACATAATATTCTCGTATCTCCATTCTTCTTGCGCTGAATCAGGCTCGTCTGGAAGGGAAATTCTTTTCCAAATATGGCACAAGCCAGAATTTTTCCCATTTGGAGAAGAGTAAAACCAAGAGATCGAGAAACACCTTAGATCAGTTTACTCGAGAAAAGTTCATGAACGCGTCGAGGTGATTAGACATTTCCCCTTCCTGACTCTGCGATTCTTTCCACATCTGTGGTTGGTAACCAGAATAAACGTCTTTTCGCTAATTGCGCCACTGTTCTCGACAGATCGTCGCCGCACGACTCCTTTTCCTTCATTACTTAGCAAGTTTTACACTCGAGTTTACCTAACTAAGCCGAATTTCCACTTAATTCAATTCACGGTTCACAAATGTTAACATACGATGAAATGAATAATTATCAATTCAGTTATAATTAGTGTTTCCAATGTGCCTAGAAGGAAGCTAATAAAATAAGTGGGTACAAACGATTTAATCCTCAGTAACAATTTGAATTGAAGTAAATAATCTTTTATCTTAATAAAATATTTTGCATACTTTTTAATAGAGTTAAATTAATAATTTCTGCAATAAAGCACAAAATATATTCGCTTTCAATGCAACTTTCTAGAGTAGGGAGTATACTTCAATCGTCTTAAAAAATCATTCCATTCAATAAATGCCCTTATTGGTTTCTAGGTTGAATCAAAGCCAAAGTAGATACGGTTTACTGTCATACAGATTAGTGACAGCAGTGCCAATGATTCCTAAATTTTATTCTCAAGATTTACGAAGAAACCTAATAAAAGTGAAATGTTTTGAAGTGCATAACCGAGTCGCCAAGTAAGGCTATATATCTAAAGTATATAATCTAGAATACATAATTTGTTCATAATATTCATCTAAGTGTATCGTCCACATAATATTTAATGTTCTAAAACTTAACTTGAGTGCTTTCCTTGTGTTTGATATTTCTAAGAAAGATAATTTCTAAGAGTTGTTAATATATATTAAGAAACTTTTAATATATTTGTTAATATATTCAAACTAATTTAGTCAGAGAAAATTAAGGCAAACCGTTTTCATTAATAATTGATCAGTCAACTAAGATTTTTAGGGTGTTTGTTTAGCTCCTCCGGTTAAAATTCCAAAGGGAGAATTAAGGAACATTTATTTTTAAGAGTGATGGAGGAAGTACAGT
Organism: Ceratothoa steindachneri; assembly: GCA_963969495.1. Taxonomy (NCBI): domain Eukaryota; kingdom Metazoa; phylum Arthropoda; class Malacostraca; order Isopoda; family Cymothoidae; genus Ceratothoa; species Ceratothoa steindachneri. The sequence continues at coordinate 149,551,881 of OZ018317.1, read as the reverse complement.
ATAACTGGATTATAAGAGATTTACGCACTTTTGGTCGTAACTTGAGTAAGTAGTGATAAATATACTATGGCATGTAAAATGTAGCTTAAAGGAACGTAGAATATTGCCTGATTATATTTGGGGGACACATATCCTTGGTATATTAAGAAAGATGCAAGTTTGACCCTGGATTAAACTAACCGTAGGATAAAATATTCCAATGGTTCAGGTGTGATTTGAATCACGGATCAAAACTACTTGGTCAATACTCCTTAAATAGAAGATGGAATTGACAATTCTAATAATTTAAGAAATGTATAGAGGGAATTATTATTAACATTATCATGAACCTATTTCCCAACACACCCGAGAAACATTTGCTCCCTCCCCCCCAAGATCTTTATTAACCTTACAAACACCAATCATCTTTTTCTCGCCATCGTCCGTCATAGCGATGAGGGTAATGTGCTGTAGAGCCACCTCCAGTCATGGGCACAACGCTCCAAGCACGTTCTCTCTTACATTCCCTAAATGCATACCTATAACAGGCAATATTATCCACTCTCTCTTCGCCATTCCTTCCTCGCTCAACCATAATTGAGTATTCTTTAACGCGGGCTTACCTACACATTGCACACCCCAACATTCACTTGTTTGTTTTCTGTTCACTGTTTTATTTCCATCCATACTTGCCCATAACACCTGAGAATTTTCTCACTCAAAATATTTTTTTCCCTCCTATTTCATGCAATCAACAACTTTTTCCTTGTTGCACCTTACACTATCAACCCTCTCAAATCCTTCCATGCCTTAACTTACTCCCATATACCATAGAGAACAACTACCATCTCTTTGTTTTAAATTAATTTACTACCTCTTTCATCTTTTGTTCAACTCTTGGATTACCCGTTGAGGCGGATTAAACGGCATGAGAGGACAGGAGGTGCGACAGCTCCACTTATTAACGCAATTGTGTATTGCACTGGTAGGGTAAGAACGTTCAGGTGTGCGGTTTCCCGACAAGCAACTCTTATCCCAGCTTAATAACCCCATAGAACACCAGGAGAAAGAGTGTTTGTGTTATGTGTACTGGTGTCTTTTGCATTTTACCTTCCTCGAAACAACCATTATTCTGTACATCAACATTTCAGGAAGGTTAGACCATTTTAAGGGACTTTATTTAACATTACAAATTTATAATGTTTTAAAATTGTCACTCGACACCATCTCGATCCCCTTGGGATTAATTCTTATATTTATCTGTCTTCATGTTAAAATTTGGCTTCAGAGATCAATGTCTTAAGATCTTGCTTATCACTGGAACGCCAAGAATATTTTTATACACAAATGGCCAAATAGTAGTTTTCTACAGATAATTATCAAGTGGAAACTTGGTGGTAACCACATTAATATTTGGGCCAATACAATCAAATAACTTTGATTGATTTTATCCAATGAAAAAAATATTGCATGTATATTGATAGTAAATAATACACTAAGTTAATAAAATTCATAAAATAAACATTAAAATAGTTGTGAATTGTTTTATCAAATCAAAATATTATTTTATTGCATTATATTCGTAGAAAAAAAATAATAATAAAAATATTAAATTTGTTAAAAGCATTTTATATCGGGTCCTATAAGTATCGAGCTAGCTTTCATAGTTATGTATTAGCTAGTAATTATTTGTTTCTTCATCTGCAAATTGGTCAAAAATATCTCTAACATGCATGAATTTATCGTGTTTTATTCCGAACGGGAGTTTTTAGGACGCATCTAAGAAACCTGATTTTTATCTACCTCTTAACATTTCTTCACCCAAAATGGTGGGCCATATGATTTGTTCCAAAGAAATTCTGTACACTATTTCTTACCATAAATGCCACTCGTATATTGTATTGCAATGAAGGCTTCCAATTTTTCAAGAGATAAAGGCCAATCTGGATTACACCTATTTCTTCTGAGAGTCTGCAATGTGGAATTCTTCTAAGGATTCTCTCTTCCATAAAGAGTTTACATATATGCGGTGTACGTCGTTTATGAAATTTGTTTTTTCATGGCGTTTGTTACACAGGAAGATGCTATAAATATTGCTGAGTGTTTTTTCATCCAAGTCTTACCCTAATGAATGGCTCCAAAATAAATTTATCGCGTTATAACTTCGTTATTGTTATCTACCATGTCCGTCATATGATGGGTACCTTCGTGAACCGTTTAGCCAGAGGTAGATTCACTTTCACTTATTTTAGGTAAATCTGTATCACAGCTTTTTTCGCTTTCACTGCGCCCCTTATCTCAGGATTGCAATAAATCTTACAATCTATCTTCGTTAATAATGAGTATATCTTTAGCGTCCATATCATGATAGTTTACGGTGAATGACCACAGAATGTAACAATGATCACCCTTTTCGTGTGTTTATATGACACTAAATCATGAGTTAACTCTCCAAAATATCGTTGTTTGATTCCTTTATTTTTCCCTCATGCCCCACAAATAACGCCCGCAACTTACAAATCTCTTTGATCTACTTTTTTACCATAGATGACGGAATGAATATAGAAATGTCGACTGTTTACGAAACCACATATGAGGTGTAATTTACGACACTGTTTAACGTTTAAGGGAAACTTCTTTTTTTAGTAAGATACAATAATTTTTTTTAGTGAAAGCGACCTGTGCTTATTTATGTATAAGGAAAATTAGTAATTTTCATATAATCTTAACGAGCGCTAATTTGAAATAGAGAGCAACAATAGTGAATTAAACTAAATGAGGTATGATTTCGACACTTCGGCCGCCCTAGTTTTAAATACAGATTTATAAAGTGGATCTAGCTCTTTAATAATTTAACAGAAAAGAACTGCACCATAACAGCAAAAAGTAACGAAGCCTTTCAACTCTCTCTGCTTCACACGAGTGTCAACTTTTGCTTCTGACCAGGGTCAGATTCAGGAGGGTTAGTCAAATTCCCGGTGTTTAAGCTTTATGGATTTTCTCCTCTTTGGACCCCTTGAGCTATATTTGTTTAACATTTTTAACTTCACCAATTTATTCACTTAATTCCTTCAAATCTATCTGTTCCAGATATTCTCGTTAATTTTCGCCATATTCCTCCCAATAGTTAACTTTACTTTCTAGAGCAAGAATATCACAAAATATGGCGTTAGGAAAATTCCGAATGGCTCAAAGAAATTGCAAAAAATGTTCTTCAAATAAAATCTGATGTCGACTACATACTATTGACTAGTATGTAGCCATTTAAAAGAAACTCGGGAAAAATATTAGTTCTGATTAAGAAATGCCAATTTTAAAGTTTTTCGTTGTAAAATATGAGAGGTCGACAGTATTTTTAAAATATTTATTAGACAAGAAAACTTATGCATTCCATAAAAAAGTAATTACAACTGCACGAAACAGATGCTTCCTTTGGAACATGAATACTGTAAAGTTTTGTATAAGCAAAATAAAACGCAATTATGACTTGCTAAACAAATAATGACAATGTACTCGGCCAAAATTACCTTGATTTTTGATGTCGAGTAAAAATTGAAGTTAAAAAAATAGCAAATAGACTACTACGTAATTAATATTTTCGAAATGTTGAAGAAAAACATTCAAACAGTTCTACTTATGTTCAAATAAAAGAAAACTTATAAGATATTATATAGAGTACTATAGATGATTAAGCAAAGTTGATCAGCGCCACAAGAGGTAGTGCACAAAATATAAATCGAAAATTTTCTTGAACTTTTAGGTCCGAAGACATAAATCCCAATCTTGTTTCTCCTAAGTTAAGTGATCTCAAAAAAGAAATATAATTGCTAATCTCAAGTGGTCACAAGTGACACTAAAATAATATATATAAAATCAAAATTCCAAAATCTAAAGGAATTAATACTAGGCATAATAATGGTTTGAAAACGCGATTTTATGTCCTTTTGACAATATTTTTAACTAATCTTTAAAATATGGTACTATTTGGGAATACATTAGGTTCGTAACAGTTAAGACAATTTTTTAAAACTTAAAAACATTAGTTTAACCTTCGTTTGTGGGTAAGCATTTGAGGTCACTGTAAAAAACTAAATCAAGCATAATTTGTATAAATATAATTTAATTAAAGATACCCAACACTATTTTAGATGTTATTGATATTCAACAAGTTTGTTAGATTTGTCAGGATATGAAGAAAATATATAAATGTCATAAAGCCGTTGACATTATTTACTTTCATTGTGAAAAGATGTTTGATATGTTTCTTTTGGTCAAACATTTGGACAAGCCTAGATAGAGCAAACGGGATAAGAAGTAGCTGGTAGCGTTGAATCTTTAACTGGCCTATAAAACCTGCCACAAGGTCCTGTGTTGTGTTCACTATTAATTTTCACCTTTAAATTGTCCTAAATTAAAAAATATTAAGAAAGATTCCCAAGTTGTGAAAGAGAAAGAAATAGATCAGGAAGCAAAACACGAGGTAGTGCACAATTACCTAACCCAACTATTTAATTTAATGTTATATAACCCGTGAATTTTATTTTAAATAAGTTTCAAATAGTGCATAGTGGCAAATTATCCTTACACATGTAGTGAGTACACTACTGCAGTCTCTTGTTAGATATAAAATCGCAGATCATCAGCAATAATATAACCTAATAAGTGGCGCATAACAAGGTTTTTGACAAGTGTGATTATGCTTCAGAAACAAGCTAAATTATTTTTAAAAAATAAAAACTTTTGGCAAAGATTAAACGGCAGTTGTAGCTTACTCTATAGTCGACTATAAAATGGCTTTAGACACCGTTTCACATAAACGAGATTTTAAGAAGGTAAGAGCACACGAAACAGGAAGAACGATTTAAAATGCACTGAAGCCTGGCTGTGAATCATATGGAGATCGTTGATGTAAATAGTCGCTCATAGGCTTTGGTTACCATGGTTACCAGATGTTAATTATAAAAGAATGTAAGATAGTGCATATAAGTCAGCCCGCTAGGAGCGCAGCGATGTGTCTTGCTGGACACCATGGTGACGGAACTCAGCGCCCCTGCTAGCCCCAGCTTAGCCGCTTTTTCTTTCAGACAGCCTGTGTTTTTCCCCTACTTCCTCACTTCCCCTACAACCTCTCCCACAACTTTCTCTAGTCGGCCTCTATTTTCACAGGGTAGATGCTAACCTTCTTCTCAGCTAACTGTTTTGGATCAGAGCTGAGGGGAAAGGGGACAATGTTCTCTAACCACTGAGCTCTGGTTTGGGATGGTGTGGTTTTAATAACCTGCTTTATCTCTAACCATACCTTCTTCACATCTCCTTTCCTTCTCAATCACAATCTATCTTTCTTACGCCATGCCCAAGGTTGAGCCGCCATGCCGAAGGGCTGCCAGGCGTAAGGGGTGGCCTTAAATGGCGGCACCTGGCTGTGCCAGCACCGTACGCAGCCCTCGCAGAGCGGGCTACTGCGAAGGGGGATTAGGGTTTGCTTCACACATAAAGAATACGGTACCCATGGCCGATGATGAAATTTAAAAAAAAACTCTTCCTATTTTTCCCTCACAATCAACGGAGCCACCTTCGGGAAGCTCCACGGAAAAAATGGAGGTTCTCCCCTTGTGCTTTCCCAGAGGGACCTCCAAAATTTTCTGACCGAAGAGAAGACTTACCCCACTCTTTGTCTCCGGGTGTAGGAAACTCCCCCTCACTCTTTTGTCTGGAGGTGCCCTAGGGTACTTTCCTCTTTCCAGCAGCGATCCCCCTCTTACTTTCCAAGGCGACTGACGAGAAAGCTAGCAGGCGGCCCATGACTGACCACTTCCCATTGAAGCGGCTGTTTAGGGCAAATCTCCTTAGAGGGGAAAGGGGGACACGGAAGACAGTGCCTATAAGTCGCTTCTCTCAAAAGACCCGCTGGCTAAAATAAAAAACCTAGCGACGGTCAAGGAACGTGTCTTTCCCTAACCCGATTAGAGAGACCACTCCTTATGGGACCTGTGATGTCTCGGTGGGGGGCACATGAAGCTTTTCCCTTTGAGATAGACATGGTCCTTGATGCAAGCCAGCCTCAACGGTAGGGCCTGCCATGAGAGCGAATCCAGGCTCAGCGCTAAGCACAGAAAGCGAGGCCGGCCCTAGGCAATGTCTTTCTCAAACGGTTCGGTTGTCCAAGGCAGTACAAGGAGATGAGGGAACTAATCCTCCGGCCGGTGCCCCTGCGATCGCCAGGGCCTTCTCCATCTCGGAGATAGACTTTGCTGAGGCCAGTCCATCTGGCCTGGGGGATCCTGCCGGCAGAGGTGAGAAGCGGGTTCATTTACCGCCCTCCTCTCCTAAGAAGAAAAGACAAAAAAGCCTCGGGGCTTCACTCCATCTTTGGGGGCTGCAGGGACGGATGGGCCTGCTGCTTCGGTAAGTGACCAACCAAGATCGTCACGTCTGACGCCACTGCCTCCCCCGGGTGCGGAGTCCCCGAAAAAGATCAAAAGTCCACTGCACAGAGCAGAGCCTCGATTATGTCGGTGCCCATCATTCCGAGACTACTCGGCGTTTTCGAGCCCGCTAGCTCGAACGCTTCCTTGTTATTCGCTCTACTGATGGCAGCATGTTGGCTAAGGGCAACAGGATCCATCAGAGCAGAGCTTTCGCTAGTGTGATTGGTAGAGAGCCGAAAGTGACCAGTTTCTCAGACGGGATCCTTTTGGCAAATAGGTCGAACCCCTCCGAGGCGGACATGATTATTTCCCTTCGGATACTTGATACCACGCCAGTGAATATTACGCCGCACTCTACCATGAATTCCGTGAAAGGAGTAGTTTGTGCAAGGGAACTCGTGGACTACTACATGGAGGACATTACCTTAAAGCTGGCCGACCATAGAGCGGTCAATGTCAAACGTGTAATGAGAAAACAGGGAGGGGCCTCGAGACCCACCCCTACACTCTTCGTCACGTTCGACTGTGACAAGCTCCCTCAGTCTGTGCGTGTAGGTTAGTATCGCTACCACGTGAAGGTATTCGTGCCCCTGCCGCAAATCTGATATTACTGCCACCGCTTCGGCAATACTAATCGCTCCTGTCGACGTGCAAATTCTGGGTTCCCCTAAATCTGTGTAAGTTGCTCCAAGGCCACACACGATAAGTCCAAATCGTGTGTGGCCAAGTGTGTCAATTGCGCAAAGCCGCACCCCGCTTCTTCGAAGCAATGTGGTGCCTATGTCTTTGAGAAGAAAATCCTTATCATTCAGGCTTAGAATCCTCTTTCATTTCGCGAGGCTAAGGACTTGTTTTTGGCGCGCAAGGCGCGGCCCGGTGTGTCCAATTCCTCAATGTTGTAAAGGACACTCTCAGCTCCTGGCCTCTCCAGGCCTACAAATACGGTGGATTCTGCGCACTTTCGGAACCATTCAGCGTGTTTTACCTACCTCGGGGGCTCTCCTGGTTAAGCTGGTGGCACATATGATCCAAACCTAGCCCAGGCTAAAACCAAGGCTCCCCCACGTTCCCCACTGTGACCGTTTCCCGTAGGGCAAAAAGGCCACGCACCTCCACCGAGTCGTTAGACTCACAGGAGAAAACACCTGTGAAACTAGTCGCCAGGCCATCTTCCGCTGTTCCTAAAGCTGCCCCCCCCCCCCTAAAGGTGGACAGCAATAAAGGAGCTCGGCCTCCTTTGCATATACCCAGTGGTGGGCTGGGTAGCTACGATGCCGCCCCACTCGCCTAATGCTTTGAGGTGGAGGGAGGAAAAGACTAGCATGGCTAGCCTAACCTTCCGCAATAAGTCCTCAAAGGCGACCGCGCCTTCAGCGCATTGTCCGGCCAACAACGCCATGAGTTCTGCCTCCGGGAAGCGTACGGCCATTCCTGTGAGGGGTCTTCTTTTCGAAGAGAGCCCCTGCATCTCCTCCGAGCTAGGCCTGGAAGTCATATTCCTCCAATGTAATTGCCGCGGACCCCGGGACAACTGGGAGGAGTTGCCGAGGCTGGAATCCTCCCGTTCCACGTTAGCTATCTTTTTGCAGGAGACCATGCTGGGAGCATGACCCCTACCCACCCTACCGGGGTATAAGGGCTTTGCGACCCCATCACCACGTGATGGAGGCCTGGGTGGAGATGGTCTGCATTTTAGGAAATGACTAAATTCTTTATCTCAGTCGAGGAGTTTACGTCGGTAGATGAGGCCGTTGAGTTCTTCTCCGGCAACCTCATTGTCGCGGGCCTAACTACTATTTCTAGAAGGTCTGGCCGTTTTGCACGCCGACCACTTATGTGGTAGGCAAACGAGTCTGAGACGGCCCTCAAGCAGAAGCGCTATGCCTACATGCGCTATAAGCGCCACGTGAACGATTTCACTGTCGGGCTAGTGCTAGCGCTAGGTTCTAGTATATTTCGAAGAACACCCGCCGCTAATCTTGGCTGGCATACGTGTCTTTACTTAACACGAAGACATCTCTAGCAGAGTTTTGGAAGAGAGTCAAAATGATTCGGCGCGAGTTCTCGCTGGACTCCCCTCCCGTTCTCCAGGAGAATTGGACCGCAATCTTGGTCTACGCGACCCATGTGGAATCCTTCGTGACCGCTTTCTCCGCATTCTCTAGCCAGGATGCTGCTCCGCCAGCATTAAATGCACGTCGTGATGCCGTAGAACGCCGCGGTCTGGCTCTAACCCCTAGAGGCAGAGTTTCTTCAACGACAGATTTACTCTGAATGAGTTCCGTTCCGCTCTTGCTTCGTGCGCGGACACCACCCATGGGCCGGACGATGTCCGTACCCCATGCTTCAACACCTGAGGGAGCGAGGCATGTCCTTTCTGTTAGATTTGATCGAGAGGATCTGGGTGGAGGGTTTCCTCCCTGATTTCTGGCGAATTGCTACTGTGCTAGCCTTTCGCAAACCGGGGAGAGATCACCCTACTCCGGCCGGTTTCTGCCCAATCTTTCTAACCTCTTGCCCATGCAAGTTGTAATGAGAGATTGGTGAATTTTTAGATTATCCTTTTTCTGGACAGTGGAGGCCATCTGTCTTCTGGTGAGTTTGGCTTCCGCAAGTTTCATTGCAGGTCATTGCTCTGCTCTGACTGGAAAATGCCGTTTGCGAGGCAATCATTCGTAGACAGCACTACGCCACCGTATTTTTCGATCTGGAGAAAGCCTATGATATCACTTGGCAATACGGTATCATGGAGACTCTCCACACGATCGGGGCAAGGGGACATCTCCCAGTTTTATATCTGAATTTTTACGAGATCGTCGATTCCACGTACAGGTGGTGGGGGCGCTCTCCGGCCCAATGGAGCAGGGAAGAAGTGTCCCTCAGGGAAGTTTTCTCAGTGTGACACTATTTGCCCTGAACATCAATGGCTTCCCTTCGGTGCTAACGAAATATGTTCTCGCTCTGCTCCACGTGGACGACCTTTCGATCTCTTTTGGCGTGGTCCAGATGCCAACTCTGAAGCATCGACTCAAAATGCATTGAAGGTGGTGTCATGCTATGCGGAAGCGCACAGGTTTCGGTTTCCCTTGGCCAAGAGTAAGGTTATGTACTTGTGCCGCCATCCCCTGCTCCACCCTGACCCAGACTTGTTTCTGATTGGGCTATGCCCAGAAGTGGTTAAATCTCCCCGTTTCTTTGATCTTGTAATTGACCGACGCCTCACCTTAGGGACTATTGTACCCGAGCCATGGATATTATTCGTTCCGTAATGTTCAGCACTTTGCGCGCTAATAATGCTACTGCCTTACATTTTTATCGATCATTTTTTCGTTCAAAGCTTGTCTACGGATAAGAGTTTTCGGCATCCGCAGCTGAGCAGGTATTTTCGAAGTTGGACTCGATCCACAACACCGACCTCCGCATGGCGACGTGTGCGTTCCGTACTTCTCCCCTTAAGAGCCTATTTATCGATGCTGAGGAGATGCCACTTGCTTTACGCCGTACACGATGCATTATCCGCCTGTATGCGCGAGCCTAGCGCCTCTCTCAGTAAACAACAGCTCTCACTGCATCCGTAACTGATTTCGACGGTGCTTATTCCGCTGAGATACGCCACTTATTCCCTATGCCTTTTGCGTTAAGGGCTAGGAAATTCCTTCAAGACCTAGGTATAGCTCTCGGACCGGTGACGCCCCTGATTCTGACCAGGACGCCACCATGGAGAGTACCACCTTTGGCTATTTGTCGCTACGCATTTGCCCTCAAAGTTTCTACAGCGCCGGGATTATTGTGTTTGACCTTTTGGGAGCACATCCCATGTAAGCTGGAACCGTGTTAGTGTATACGGATGGCTCCAAGTCTCAAGAGGGGGTCGGCTTCTGAGGCGTGTCCCCTCTGTTCGAAGTCATCGGGGCAATACCAGGCGCTGTGTTTGCCTTCACGTCCGAGGTGGTGGGAATACACCACTTGGTACTGGAGATTAGGCGACGTGCCCGTTTCGGAGACCGAATTGTGATGTATCGCGAGTCACAAAGTGCCCTTAGTGCTCTCGAAGCATTAGAATATCCGCATCCCGTGCTTTGCGATATCATTAACGCCACGGTTTTGAAAAGCCGGGCAGATGTGGAAAGTATCTTCAGCTGGGTTCCTGGACATGTAGGAATTCCGGAGAATGAGCGCGCCGATGAGGGCGCCAAGGAGTCCACGAAGATTTGGCGACCGGACCATCGTTTCGCTCTTCTTGCCAAAGAAGATGGGAGACGGTCCAAAGTAAATTGAAGTTGCGTGCTATTCCGCTGCGAGTGTTCTCATGGACCTACCCCCAATGCCGCAAAGGCTTCAGGTTGCTTTCTGTCATCTCCGATTTAGGCACAATCTCGCGACGGACCGCCATTTGATGGAGCGCTCGCCCGTTCCCAACTGTGAAGACTGCGTTGTCCCCAAGACTTTTCGGCACATTCTTGTTAAATGTCCCAATCTGGGTGATCTTTGCGCACGTTATCTGTTGTGGTGCTTGGATGGGCGGGGTCGCTACCGCCTGTTCCTTTAACTCGGGACGAGTTCCTGCACATTTACTGATGGACGTACTGACTTTTGGAGAGAGGCCTGACTTCTCCTGTTTAATTAACCATTTTCGCTTTTTGTTGTTATTTTCTCTGTAGGTCACACGTCCCTGCGCCGGGGTGAGGTCCACCTGCTCAAGCCTGCTTCCTGACTTTTTGTCTATTTCTTTTTTATTGTTGTTGTATTTTTATTGTTGTTATTCTAAAGTAGCCTAGTACTATGCTGTCGTGGAGAATACGGTGATTTATGCCTAAGTAGGCAGTCGCCAGATGGGCTGCTAAAAGAATAATTAATACCTATAGGTCATGAAAAATAAATTACAATATGTGCCTTTGAATTTTATAACAGAAAATATGGACAAGATTTAGATGCTTATTCTCAAGTAGTTGGAAGATATCTTTTTTTATTGTTTTTTAGTTATATATTTTTTTAAACGTCTGATTACTATTTTAAAATTTATTTTATATATATATATATATCTATATATATATATATATATATATATATATATATATATATATAAATATGAATGCAATGTCCCGCAGGAAAAAATTAAATGGTGTTTCCAAGTACTTTCGAACTTTATTAAGTTCCTTATCTAGGATAACTACAAGAAATAATATAATATTAGAGGGTTTTATACGAAAGAAAAGTATGAAAGAGCGCCTCAAATACAAGAAATCACCGATGAGGAAGACGTACGGGGAAAGATAAAGATTCACATTAAGAATTACAAGAAGCAGGTAGTAAGGTCAAACTGAGAAGACGGAAAGGGTAACAGATTAAAAGAAATGGAGATAGCCTCACGAGAGAGATTATAAGACACGAGGAGCGAAAAGTGGGGAAAAATACAATGTACATAACAGAGCAGTGACAGTAAAAAATAAAATTGGGCCACATAACTAAAGATTGAATATAAAAAACTAAAAACAAAAGTCAGAACTAATTTCTTTAAGTATTAGTCTTTTAATTATAGCATCTATTTTATATGAGCCAGGAAAAAGTTTAAAATTATCACATTGGCTTATAAAAGCACATTCAATGATATTCCTTTTTAAAGGGTCATTTATCGTTCCAATGACCCTATAAAAACGAATATCATTGCATATGCTCTTATAAGCCAATGTGATAATTTTAACCTTTTCCCTGGTTTATATACAATAGATGATATAATTTTAAGACTATACTTAAAGAATTGAAGTCCTTTTGCTACTCCCCACGGACAACAATAAACCTTTGAACCAATGGAAGGGTCACTTCCCAGTGATCGAGAGACGCGGCCCCGTCAACGACTTGATCCAATGTACCATAGACGCGCTTGTGCCATTCAACTTGTGTCCTTTGTAAAGAATCCGCCTTCGGAGGCCCGCTACCCAATCCACCCCTTGGTTATCGTACAAGTCACCTGCGTGGAACACGAAGCGGAATATCCTCTTCACAGTATGCCAGATACCCACAATTTCCCATCGACCAACTTGACCATGAACTCTCAGCTTCCGATCCCCTAGAAGACCGATTTACAGGTGCTACTCACCAATTTCCCGACGTAATCTCGGATACCCCTGGTTGTGCTACCCAGTTCGAGCACCATATTCGGCTCACCACCAAGGAACCTGTCTTTTCAAAGCCGTACCACCTCCCCGTTCATTTAAGAGAAGCGTTCAATGAGTAGGTAGACAAGCTATTGATTATGGGTATTATAGAGCCCTCAGAGTCGGAGTATTGTTCCTCGGTCGTTATGGTGAAGAAGGCATACAATTCTTACCGGATGTACATCGACTTCCTGAGTTAAACACCGTCATCGTGTTCGAAGCCGAACCGATTCTCCTCATCGATCAGAATTTGCACATGTTTGAGAATGCCAAATTTATTGCAGAATTAGATCTATGTAAAGCCTATTGCCAGTTTCCATTAAGGAAAGAGGTAAAGAGGTACACGGTATTCCACACTTACTATGGCTTGATGCAATTCCGGCGACTCCCTTTCTTGTGGTGTGAGCATGTAGCAATTATAACCGAATGACGAGGCGTATATTAGATGGGTTGACCCACGTCACTTTCTAATTCGATAACATTTACGTGGCGACCCAGGAATTTAAGCACCATCTAGCTGCCCTTCCTAAACTCATGTGCTGACTCCGGGAATACTACCTCACAATTGGGCCCAACAAGTGCTACTTTGCTTCTGCCACTATTGACTATTTGGTTATCCACATAGGAAACGATTCCTTGGCTTCCCAGGCTAACAAAATCAAGGCAATTGTACAAATGCTACTGCTTGCAAGAAAGAAGCAGTTGGGATCCGTCTCATTCGATCAACATTTTCTTATGAACTTCCTCTCAATCGCCGCGCCCTTGTGTGATCTTCTCAAGAAAAATGTCCCCGAGTGCCTCCTCTGGACATCCCATTCGATCGTTAGCTTTGACCAGCTTAAAGGGAAGTTAGTTACAGCAACGATCAGCCACTTCCTTGACCTCTCTAAACCTTTTTGCATACGGACTGACACTAGTAACGATGGCATAGGTTGTGTTCCCGTCTAGTATAGTGACCATGGCGAAAGTTTCCCGTAAACATCTTCCCCGCGAGAAAAACTATGCGTAATCGAGTGGAAGGCAATTGCCATCGTGTAGAGCATCCACAAGTTTAAAGTGTTTCTCTTAGGTAAAGAACTTTAAGAAAAATAATGGTCACCTCATGAGGTGGAGTATCTCTCTCCAAGAATACCAATTTAAAATGGTATATATAAAGGGTTCAGAAACGTGCCTGGCGGACAGCTTATGCAGAAATCCTTTGGATTTGTCTCAGAGTAATTTCCCATAAATTGTAACATTAAATGGACAACTTTTGTATATATTTCAAAATATTTTTGTAGTTTTGCCTTAGAAGAATATGTGCCATTATTTTTTTATTCCTCTGTATATTTTGGGGGGATGAGTTACCCTGTTCGTATGAACCTTTCTGGGGATTGTTGGATCTATCTTTTCTTTATTTTAAGATCCATGTATGTAAGACCCTGGTTAACGAGACTATATTGACCCCGGCTATTGAAAACTATTCTGTCTGTCCTATTGTATTATTTATGTTATCAATGTAATTCTTGATGTGTTAGGTAATGGGAATACCGAGCTGTTCCCAAATCTCCGGTATTTGACTTATTTTTATGAAAAGTCCCTTGTACTATCCCTTTTGTAATTGTACCCCTATGGGAAACTTAGCCTTGTAATTACCCTGTATTAGTCTGATGTAACTTTTTCGGAAGTTCCATCTTGGGAGGGCAGGTGATGAGATGTCAGAGAGAGAAGGTTTATCCCCTCCTTAGAACTCAACGTCTCCCTGTGACGCGTGTAAAGATACATCTCCATGACAAGACAGCCTCAAGGGAGACGCGAGGTTTTCGTGAGACTGCATAATTCGTTTGTATTCTATTTCTCGCCGTCGCACCCTCTGATCGGCGCAAGACCTCCGGCGCCAAGTATCATTCCGCAAAGCTGTAAGGCCGCCGAGTATATCCCCCATCCCAAGTCTACTGAGATCCCTGTCTCCCTTTTGGGGGTTCCCGGTGACCCTCTTCCGCCAAGGCAGTATAAATTATTCGAGAAAAGCTTTAAGAAAGTAGCACCATACAGCTCCGTCTTGGTTAGCAGCCTAGTACATTCTCTTACACCCAGCTTCGCCTCCAACGGCTTCCAGCTTCTAACGCGACGCGTCACCTCTACCTGACCTTTCTCGTATCTGAAGTCAGAGTTCTCGCCGACCGAGGATAGACACGGTCAGGAATCTATCATCCTGTTATTGACTTCGTTCAATGACTGGACTACTTCCCGCTCATTTCTCAGCGAGGTTTAAGGAGAAAGAATCTTGCAAGTTTAACTTTACATCACCCCGTTTACTCGCTGTATTCAAGCCTCTAGTTAATTATGCTTTAGGGGAGTCTACCCGATCTTTGCACTCTCCCATCTTTTATGGAAGCAACCTTATTTTCAATTATTTACTTGTGCTATTAATATTTTCTTTGTATATAGTAAAGTTATATATTTTTCTACCATGAGTTTCTCTAATCCATGAACCTCTAAAAATTGATTATTTAGGCCAACCGCACTTGACTTTGTTTACGTAACCTGCGTACAGGGATCTGCATCCCAATTTTCAGGCCTGCCCTCTTCATGGTCACCATAAGACAGACTGATCGTATAAAGGTATGAAGAGAATAAATGGCATTTAAAATCAGTTGATAAAGTTCCTGTATCTCAATTATATCTAGGATAATATTAAACTTAGTTTGCCTTTCATGAGTCTCTAATTTTACTTGTTAGAATCTAGATAAAATAAAAATTTACAAATGAATTTTAATTTTGAGAGGGAAGATTGTTAATATGTGTTTGCTGGAGGTGTTGGTGTATGGCCAGGGAGTGTGTGTTCGGTCTGCGTGTGTGTTTTCGGACCGTGTTTCCGTGTGTTCTGGGAGTGAGTGTGTCTATACGGTAGGCATGTTTGCAGGTAGAATAAGGTGTTGTGTGATCTCCATGGCGCTGCAAATGGCAGCGAAGGCTCTCAAGAGGGCGGGCAAACATGGCGTTTTTAGGTGGCTGTACTCTTTACTGCGTATTTCTGAAATAGCCATTGCTCACTGTTCTGTGAGGTAAGGGAATTTCTGATTTACTGCAGCATGGTTTCCACCGCAATTGATGCATAAGAGAGTTGTGCACGCGCTGGCATTGTGAAAGCAGCGTTTCACACTGTATCTTAAAGAGATATGCCTTGTGTGTTGCCTGTTATAGAAGCGGAGACACTGTTGGTGTCGTATGTTAAGTGGTTGTTCAATTGTGTGAACGTATGTGAGTTTGTCCAGGACTGTGATATTCCAGTTGTTTAATTTGTCTTCGTGTGTTTTTTCTTATAAAGTTATGACCACCCTTTGCTTGGAGCGGTTGTAGTAGAGTTCTTTGTTAGTGGTGGTGCTGCACTCAAATCGTCTTTAAATTCACGTGGACTAGGGTTCCCTTCCCCTTGATAAATGCCTCATGAACATGACTTAGAACAAATGAAATGTGGTGATGTGAATATGGACTTTCCATTGCCACCCCTTCCATTAGTTTGTGAGTATATCTCAGTTACATCCGACATAGCAAGGAGACGGTAGTGTCTATACCTCTCTTGGATACTGGACGGTAGCGCAGGGTAGTGTGCTAATCCATCCCGCGTTCGTAGCTGAGACCGATCTAAGCAAAACAGCATAGTTGGGACGGAACTTATCTTTGTGAGTATCTTTCAAAGAGAGAGCGAAGGCGTGCGCTCGTCATTTTCAAAGAGAGAGAGAAGTGACACACCTGGTCGACCCTTTTTAATCCACGTTAACGAGGCGCAAAATCGCGAAGGCCATGATGGGCTGGAGGCACGACGTTGCGGAAGCCTGAGATGTGCTCAATAGCAGGAAGGTTCCCGCCGGGGATTATCCCTCGACGGCGGGAATAGGGCAAATTCCACCTCACCCGGTGAAGCATCTGACCATTGAAAAGCGCCTCCGTCTCGCCTCTATAAAACGTCCGACACAGGAGATGGACAGCAGTAAGTAATCGCCTGTGTTTCGAGTATCTGACAGTATCCGCCCTCTTCACGTTCCCATCAGACTGCTGACCCCTCTGAATTCTATTTTATGCAGTCAAGGAT
This sequence comes from Ceratothoa steindachneri, assembly GCA_963969495.1. Classification (NCBI taxonomy): domain Eukaryota; kingdom Metazoa; phylum Arthropoda; class Malacostraca; order Isopoda; family Cymothoidae; genus Ceratothoa; species Ceratothoa steindachneri. The sequence continues at coordinate 149,535,244 of OZ018317.1, read as the reverse complement.
AACAAATGAAATACGGAAGTATATAATGTTATAGGCACGCGCACAAAGCTGTAAGTTTGCTTAGAAATTTAATTAATTCTATTGCAGTCAATGATAGAAGTAAAGGAACGGCATAATAAAGTTGTGCCACGCACACACGCACGCAAACATAATTTTGTTCACATTTAAATGCTGCAGTTCCTACGTCCAAACGCTCTAAGTTTCTTCTTAATTTATTCAAAGTACCTATATGTTTATTTATAATATGTTAACAGACTTCCCTTTCTCGCAGGAAACTCCTGTGGTTCTGGAAACACATTATATCCTTGAATATGACTCAAAGATGAGCATTTTGAAGTCTTAGGAAATTCCATAATTGGTTCACAGTAAAGCATAGCATATTAAAATATATTTGTATATATATATATATATATATATATATATATATTTGTTTATAATTGTAAGGCATAGATATTAATTATGTATTAAAAACTCCGTTTTCTTGGGCTGTAGTACTGTAGGGGTGAACCAAGTAAAACATTGGAATGAAAGATTTAAACGGTTCGCATAACAAATTCGGGAAACGTTTATTAGTTTTCCGCTTGACTACACCTCCTTTGGAAAATACAATGTACACGAGAAATAATCATTCGGAAAATGGATTTCAGCCGTAGTTACATGCAAACGATTTCAGCGTTATTAACCTTCTAAATCTATAGTAACGCTGATTGGTTAATTTTCTAACGCTAAGGTCTGTAGCTTTGTAGTATTATGAGTAGATGAAAAGACTATTTATATAGGATTGACGATTGCTCTGTGAATTTTGGAGTTAGTGGTGTTCCGAGTCATCATGTCTGGTCGTGGAAAAGAAGGAAAGGTTTAGGGAAAGATCAGCTAAGAAGCCCTCACCAGACAATCTCATATTCGAGCGTCGGGATTCGAAACAAGAACATCCTCTAGAAGAAGACGGTTCATAAGTGCACTAAAAGAAGTAAAAAAGCCCGAAGGGGGACATGGGGCCTCCTAACCGGGACTACAAGACGGTGCCCCTCCGCACTATCGGTGGAGCGACCAAAGCACCAATTCCAACAGTCATGCAAACCAACTTCAGCATGCTCAATACCACCAACGGCTACGCAGCAGTGTGCTGGAAAGACGAAGATATCGAGAGACTGGTATCGGAAGAAGCCAATACGGCCCTACGTGCTATTGGCCTCGAAGCTGTTATTGCCAAGGAAATCCTCGCACGCTGAACTATCATACTTAGGAGACTCGACCCGTTGTTCACGGACAACTCTTGTGAGCACATCAAGGTCGAGCTAACTAAACAACAGAATTGGGCAAAAATCGACAAAGTCTAAAAATTCGGCAAAAACATAGTCAAAGTAATCTTTACAAACATCGAGATGGCTCAGAGGGCCATGAAGGATGGACTCCTAGGATTCTTCCCTGGTATCGCCCCAGAACAAGTTGAAGTGGAGAAGTTTATCCAACTCGAGTTCTGCCAACGCTGCCTGGCCGAGGAACAACATCCGACTAAAGAATGTTAGCGGCTGACGTCACTTGCTCGATCTGCTCCAAACTCGGTTACGAATGGAAAAAGTGCAATTCCGAGAAACGAAGATACGCTAACTGCGAAGGGGAAGGAAGCCATGCGATCAGGTGAATCAGGTAAAGGAGGAAAAGGCAAATACCTACGTCAAAGCAGGGACATCAACCAAGACCAGCAGCACAGAATACTCTGCCCCAAAACTAGTAATGCCAGGTGAGTCTAAGGAGATTATGACAATGATCGTCTTTGCTCACTTGACGAATCTAGATAACCCTGGTTCATTTGCAAAGGAGTTAAATCGCCTTCTGCAAAAGAACGGTTTCCAGAAAAAGCTATGGTTCCCGCCTAACATCGCATCGCAGGAAATGTTAAGGATACAATTCATCGACGTTCCCCAGCAAAAATCACTGGAAAAGAAGAAGTTGTGAATCGGCACCTTAAAACATCAGAGGAAGAACTGACAACGGAAGAAGACTTGGAAAAAGACGGAAACACGAAAAAGTTCACAAAGAAGAAAAATCAAATAAGGAAAAAGAAAAAAGAAGTGGTACAAGAGGAAAATAAAAAAGAGAAAACAAGCCAATTTCAAGAAAAGAAAGCTCAGACGAAGATGAAATCCTAAAGTATCCAGGATTTCCACTTACGGAGAAAAGCGATATCCTTCTGCGGGGCTGTTTCTTCGACGCCATGGACGTGGACCTTAAAGTCCATGGTCCCCCTCAATGCCGACCCCCAAAGGGACACAATGAAAAACTGCTCGACGGAATCAACAAAGGCAAATACAAATAGACAACGAAGGACAATGGTTCCCGAAGGAAATAGGTGGACTATTAATGGAGAGCGCGATATACATCCCAGACTCGTGCTTACACAACATCGATTCAGCTCTCTTTAAGGTAATGAAGAATGGCCACAAGACTTCGGAGTATTACTTAACCTCCAAAATAGCAACTAGTGTTAGCAAGAAGTGAACAAATCAAAGTGATTAAAACAAGTTGTCAAAAGTGAGAACAATTGAACAAATTAAAGCGTTTAAAATAAGCAATCTAAAGTGTAAAAGGGGAATAAATCGAGTGAATAACAATTAAAATGGTCTAATAGTGTAAAACATAGAAAAATAAACTAACGATTAAGCTAAACTAGAATAATAATATAAGTACAACTATTTAACAGATTAGATAATAATTTAACTCGTGTGTAAATAGTAATATCATAAAGGGCTACCAAAATAAATTTTTAAACGAAACAAGAGAAAATAGTACAACCAGAACAATTAATTTATCTAAATAAGATTAAAATATCAACTTGATTAAAAATAAGTGCTAAAATAAATAAAATCAAACATAAAATGATTATATTATATATTTACTTCAAACATTTTTTTAGAAATTTGACTTAAAAAATTATGTCTGCAAATTATACTAAGTTTATATAACAAAAATCACAAGCATTTCATGTATTCTTTTAAAACAATATGTAGTGCTAATAAGTTGACCTCCTCGTTGATTCCAGGAGAATCTGTTTTCCTACTGATACTTACAGTTTACTCTTACTCTTCTCCGCTGAATTTTCCAAAAATATAACTTCACCACTACACCTATCTATTGTTTCATTTTACATGTATGTATTTAAATTTTTTTTTATTTTAATATTTGTAAAATGGAAAAACTTATTGTATATTTATTGCTTTAATAAATCATCATAAACATCATATTTATATAGGAGTACTTTTGTGGAAAATATCAGTACAGAAAGAGTTATCATTATTATTCAAGAAGAAAAGTTGTCATTACAGTTCGCCATTTTGAGGCTTATTCCAGTTATGTACAAAGGAATAAAGAATCCAGCAATATATATTTTCCTTTATCCTAAGGAAACTCGCCGATCATTTAACCCAGCCTAGCAAACAACGATGGGAGAATTCGTTACCAACCAGATCCTATAAATTTATTAAAAATATCAGATTTAAAATAGAATTTTGTCATATATTTGCTATGTTGAGGTAGTAAATATTTATTAAGGAGTGAGGTAATATTGAGATCTAATTTCAGTAGATAAAAAAGTTCAGTTAAATTCTGAAAAGTTATTAACAATTATTCTTTTATGCATCTTTCCCCATTAATTTATATTCTTATTTCTACTTGGTTGTCTATGTTTTTAGAAATTGCTTTGTAATCACTTAATTGCTTATTAAATTCTAGCGTGATCAAATTTCTACAATAGTTTTTTATCTCAGAACAAGTTTTATTCCTGGTATAAACCTATTTATTTATTCTATTTTTCTTTCTATACATTTATATTTTTGTGCTCTTGACTTTCTTACATGGTTAATGCTATAATTATTTATATGTTAAAAGTTCGATAAAGATTTTTAGAAAACTTTCTATATTTTATAAACGATCATATATTTTTGACCAATTTATAAGTTTAAGTAGTTAATTGAGTCAGTTTAGGCACTTTGGTAACTTATGTTTTAACATTGAAAATATCCATCGATAAGACAATGAAAAGATTTCTTAGAGCAAGTCCTCGGGAACTGAATGTACCCTAATTTTTTAATGGCACCAGGAGAATATGAGAGACAAGTATGAAAATTTTAAAGGTTGTAATATTTTATTTGTCTTTGCTACAGTATTATAGTTAATATGAAAGTATTTTAATAGAACGTGAAAGCTTTTTATTGTGTACAATTTAGTCTAAAATCAATTTAGAAAGGTTTTCCTGAGTTATGAAGCATCTAACTATGAAATTGCATGTGAACGTCATCAACGCACGAGATGAATGCAATGATAATTTTTAGAGAGCAGTGTGTGCAACGAAAGTTTCTTTTAAACTGGAATGTAAACACCTGCTATTCATTAATTTTCTCGAAAATATGACTCGTTAACGGAGAGTCGCCTGAAATGCAAAGGCTTCCTTATAAACTTTACTTTATACAGATGTTCTTTGATCATCAGCACTTGACGAAAGTGAATGGCCTATGTTCCCGATGTAACGCTGAAGAATAATAACACAACTTACCAAAATGAAACTTTTTCTCTCCGATCTTAATTTATATTAGTAAGTCGCAACATTGTCAAGAGTCTCAGTCACAGACACGTGCATAAGTTTCTGCACCAATATGAGTGGTATGATAAGTATGTGATTAAATTTTGGTATGTGCATGCGTTTTTACAGCTTAAATTTGCCCATCTTAAAAGCTATAGAGTTTTTCCATTCTTTTCTTAAAATAAACAAAACTATTAATATTTTATATAAAAGTAGAAGTAAAATATATATTGATGGAGTGAGTAGAGTTTTGAAAATGTTTGGAACCACTAAATCAAGCCGTGTGAATAGATTGTAAACATACACCTAATGAGGCCTGACTCCATATTTTCCTTTAGTTCATTTTATTCGAAATGCGTCCATTTTACAGATAAAATGCAATATTTTCGAGTGAAAAAGCTCTTTCATTCCTAATTAATGTTTTGAATGAGTTGAAGTACAATTTTTAATAAGATCCTATTCATAGTTGTTTGGAACGAACTTTAAGGGGATGGTTTATAAAAGAAAAGGGGGGTTTTAATATCAACTTTTCTTAATGGTTTTCAAATGGTAGGCAACTCCAAGACATCTAGGTCACAATCACTGAAGTGCTTTTAAAGGTGCGACTTTGCTCCTATTAATGTAGTGGGTAAATGTAAAGGTTGGTGTAAATTCATTTGTGAGGATCGTGGCAATGAACCACATTCCTTACATATTTATTAATTTAATCAAACTAATAAATTATTATTTATTCATCAGTTTTCCGTATTTCTTCATTTTTATTCGTATCCCTATTTAGTTTTAATCCTCATGGCAGCAAACTTAAATGAATATTTTTATATTTTTTTATTTCTTTGCTTAATTTATGCCGAATTACTTATTATTAACATTTAGAATTTACTGTTCACAACCGCCGTATTCTCCTGTGAAAGGCCTGGGGCAGGATGGATTCTAGATCCCATGTCTTCCTCCAACACTGACGAGATCTTCCAGTCTGGCTACGAGATTATACATATCACTAACTCACCTTAGCCACAGCAACTGACTGACTTGTTAGAGCGCATCATTATGTTAACCTGATTTACGTTCTACATCTTTCTCGATATCACGACTGCATTCGCTACTGTCGCTCTTTCACCTCTTCTTCACATTTGTCGTGAATAACTCGGTATAGGTAAACCTAGCTTGGACGGGTTCCATCCAATAGGCCTGGTTCTGGGTCCACTGCTTTTAGGATACAACATATTGCTCCTGGTATTCTAATTTGTTCCCTTTTCTTATTATTCAGTAGCATCTTCTACTGAGATCCTAAGAAATGTTCTGTTGCGCGTTTTACCCTCTTGGGTTAGGCTTCTGTATACTCTATTGCTTCTTTTTTTTTCCTAGGGGACTTTCGTGGCCCATTTTCCCATACTGTCAGCTTCACTTTTGATCCTCATTCATCTCCCAAAGCCTATGTTGCTAATCTATGTAATCCCTCTCCTATTTCTTATCCGTTTATTATGATTTATCCACTTCATCTTTGGTCAAAGCAATTTACAAATTTCTTTCATTAATCTATTAACACGCTTTCCTCCACAGAGGGCCCTGATGTAAGCGATACCGGCAAACCTTTGTATATAGCACAGCATCCCTAACTTTTCACAAAGTCTTTTTTGATTATGCTTTGTTATCTTCCCCTTATAAATCTATAACTCTTTCACTCCTAGACATTGCGGAACTTTGCAACAAAGATTTGATTTTGAAGGGAAAAATTTATAACATATTTCGTGTAATACTGTATAAAAAACTGGGAATGATGGCAACAAAAAATTCTTTTAATCATCATAACATATTAACGGTAAGCCAACCTTCCTAACATTCAAACTAAGGTTATTGCTAAATTAAACTGGAGTTGTGTCCTATCTACTTCCATCATTTTGATTTTAGAAGGAAAGTTTCGTCATAAAGTGGGTGACTATAATCCAAGCACTGCTATAATATTTGAAGTTTGAAGATATAGTTCATATACTAGATTGGGAAAATCTCTTTAAAATGATCTCTTCTTACTTCTTTAATATGACGTGAATTTACAAATATTGGTGAAATATAGATGGGGAGAAGTTGTGAAAATATACCCGATAATTAAAATTACTACTGCTACTAATGGGAATTTTTTCATGCCAAAGGGCTCCGTTTGCCATCTATATAGGAACAGCCTTGTATAGTGTCTAGTGAGGTTAGATCAGCCCTTTCACACTTTCAAAGCATAAGCAAGAAGGGTGGGGGTGATCTACCATGCATTATGGACGACTATTAGGTTTTAGCAATATATATGACCAACACAAGCAGGATGCTCATGGGTGGAAATAAGTTAAGTGAGGAAGGGCCGAAAGAGTTGGCGTTGGCTTATGTTTGAGTTTGAGGTGTCATAGATTTGCACAATATGTTTTTCCAATCTATTAATTGAATTATCGAACTAAAATGATTAAATTGTCAGTACATTTTTAAAACTATAAAAAGCTTTTTCCAAAAGATTGGCATTTCTCTTCGAATTTCAAATATATGAATGCTTTTATTCCAAATATGTATGGTCTTGTAAGAGAAATTTAATTGCTTTTCTGCTACTTATTATTATTTCAGGAAGGTCATTATAGTGTAGGTTGAGAAAGTAGCGAATTTCTTCTATTATTTTTCCTCTGATTTTCAGTTGTTGATTTTTTAAATTTTTTAGCGGAAACTTCTATCCTAATGAACTTCCGGTCCCAATAGATACATTATACTACTTTATTTAGTGATGCATAAATCATTGTAAAGTTCTTAAAATAGCAGATATTTTGTCGAGCTATTTTATTCTCAGGTCAATCAAATCTTAATAGGAAATTCTGTGAGAGGAGCATCCTTCTTGTCGTGTACACCACTGTATGCCATACACTATGTACTCATATATTATGTGGAGGTGACTTAATCACCTACTTCAAGGCAAACCGTTCAAGGACTGTTCGCAGGGATTAACGACCGACTAGAAGGTCACACTTGAGGCATTGGACGTCAAATCCATAATAATCAGACAGAGTGCATAAATGGTTGGCGAGATTTACTTGAATAGGTCGAGAGTATCGTTCAAGGTTAGTTAAAGATGAAACAGAAAAAAAAATTATAAAAATCAAAATAAGAATAATAATAGGCAAAAGGGAATTATTTGAATTAAAATTGCCTATTGATAATTATTATGAGGAGGTATTCTCAAATAGAATTAATTAATTGATGTTATTAGGCTCAGGTCAAAAAGGGGAAACTTGACAATACTAATAATACTAATCCGAACCAACTTTCCAAGGAAGATAGTCAAACTTCAAAGATGACGTTCGACGGGGAATGTTAGAATTCTCGTAATTCCACTAAAAGAGGAATCTTCTTTTCTTCAATGGTAATCGATGGAGATTTTCTTCGGTTCGATTAAACGATGGGAGACTGTTGCGAAAATTCAAAGGTTTGCCTCTTACAGAAGCTACTAACTAACTACGGTAGAATCACGGCTACGAAAGTCTGCTGTCTGATTAACGCTCACGGGACGAGACGATAAGGACGGCCTTGAGGTGCGTGCTGGACTCTTCGAACTACAGAATAACCTGAATATTTTTTATGCCCAATTCTGAAGGGGAAGGGGGAATTTGGAGAAAGGAGTCACAAGCTCCAGACATCTTAATACGGAGGCGGATTCGATTCATCATTTAGCAGCGAGGTGCGTGAAATAGCGGCTCTTTCACACCTCGTCACCGGGGGAGGGGGGGCTTGAGGCTACTTCGCAGGTTTGGGAAATATTTTCCCAATGTGCTCAGGAGTTCTTTTACACTTCCTGCTATTTTTAATTTAACCCCTTAACTCGCTCTGTTGAATATGGTGTCCTTAATGTCTAGACAGATTAAAAATGCATATCTTCAGTAAAAATATTCCAGCATATTTCATTTAATTATAATATTTATAATTACCATATTCATTGTGATTTCCATCATTTGCGATGCAAAGTTCAATGTGCCCTGCAAGATTCACAGGAACCAGACGCAATAATCCCAAATTTCTGCCTATTAATTTAGGATGCGTTCCTCAGGTGTCTTTGATATTTCCTTCAATTAGTACACTCCCTTTAGCATGCTCCAGAAAAAGAAGTCAAGGAGGTAAGGTTTGGTGAACGTGAAAACCATTGTTGTACTTCCTGTATCCAGACTTTAGAGACACCCTGTATAATACTCGTAGATAATTTGGTGGATTATTTTTTAATAATATTAATGCCCTTGTTCGTACAAATATATTCACCCTTGCAAGTCAGAGAAAAGTGATTCTCCATTTCTTAAGTAGATGTATAAATACAGAAAGACTCCTTCAAACTTAAGAATTTTGTTATCCTATGTTCATTTTTAGTCTTTTGTCAATCATAAAATCAACCATTCTATATTTTTAAATGAATTCTTAAATCAACGATTTTCCAAATCTTAAGTAGTGGCCCTAACTACATTAATCTTATTCTTGATATTATAATTTTGTAACTTGGCCAAAAAATAATTCTCTAGAAAACACATTCTACTCTCTATCATTTAGAAGAACCTGCTCGTTTCATCATTGAATGTAAGCACAATTTGTGCTTAGAGTGTTATATTTTCAATTTTTAATCTAAGGTGTTATTTGAGAAAAGATCTTACAGACTCTATTTTGAGTAATATTATTCGCTCCCAGTTGAATAAGATATATTCTACTTTAAATCAAAATCTCCAAATGAACTAAAGTTCTGTTTAACCTGGAAACATGAAAGGAGTTCACAATTTGTGAGACGAAGAAACACTCACGTCCTCCAACATCTCTGGTCATCCTTACCCGAGGCTTCTTTCAAACGTAAGTCTTATCAATCGGGCAATTCTTTTGTCTTACACAATTGAAAACACTCAAAAACATAGACAAATTACTCAACAAAGCAGACACACACTTAATACATTAGTCATACAGCCGGTAAATCCTGCCATGTACGCCATTAATCTCCCACCTACACGCAAAAATTATAATTGCTAGTTCAATTCCTAGTATGCTGTTATATAATCAAACTCCTCATTCCTCAATTACTTAACTGGCATCAAGTTCTGCCACAATATAAAACTACCATTTTGGAGAGATATACCTTGCCTTTGTGCAAAAGATTGAACTCGTATCTTGGTCATACATGCTCTGTTATCCTTATTAACTCAAGCTTCTGCGCAAGTTTCTGGATACTCATGGAGGCAATATGAATGAACAAGTTCACAGCGAAGCCTTACCTACTTTTCATACTTTCCTCCCACATTCAAGAATCCTTGGAGATCTTTGCTACTGAAACCATACTGGATCAATAACCCTCAGCCTTCGCTCGTGCTTGTGAATGATCTAATTGCAATCGGATGACCAGCCACACAAGAGAACCCCAGTAAAAAAATATGTAAGGGGGCTCTACTCCGGATTCTACTCTATCAGCTATGAGTTATCCCCCATTTCACAAGCGCTTAACAATGTTAAGAACCACCGTTTCACTCAAAACCACGTTTTCCTTCTCATTCACTCTGCCATCCTAACCCTCTTTAAGGTTACCTATGGGAAAATTCCAGGGACCACGATGTTGAATAAGTTACTATTACCCCCCCCTCTCCCATTCCACCCATCTTTTCAAGCGCAGGTGATTCCTGTTGAATACCAAATCAGTTATCTCATTCAGACCAGCATCCCTTATCAATAAGCCAAAGGAGACCAGGATTCAACTTCTGAGGTCCACTGCTTGCCAAATTGCATATGACATGAGGCAATTGTCAAAACAAAATTCCTCGTCTGTAACATGAAAACGGTGATCTTAGGTGATGACATTCTTTCTCATTTTATCTTAATTAATGGTGGATTTAAAAAGAGAAAAGCTAATTGCAAAGGAAACCAAATTAACAGTGAATCCTTTGGTGCAATGTACCTAAATGGCCGCACTCATATTTTATTATGACTCACCTAGCTACCAAATCGAGATTTCCACAATCCTACCATTTATAAAGTTTCAACCAATATTCTCACTTTCACTAGTCGCGCTCAACGTCTCTCGGGTAAATTTCCAACGTTTCCAGAAACATTATTGTCAGAAGGAAAGAAAAGAAGACCAAGAAAATATCCTTATGCCAGCCCTATAATATTCGTTAAGAAATGCAAGTCTTTTCGCTTATTCGAATTTCGATTACCAGTCGATAAATTATATTGGAGTCAATGATAAATATCCTCTCTCTTTTGTAACTGATTTCACATGAAAAAATATAAATAGTGGCGACCACCACGGTCTGTTCCCTCACTCAATTATTTAAATGTATCTTAATGCTAGAAAACATAAGTAACAGATCTCAAGTTTTCAAACTTACATTAAGGATGTCTAAACGTCTCTTGAGTTAGTCTGTGCTTACTTAGATGGCTTATGAAAGATTTAAGTTGCAGAGATTGCATATTAATCGTGCAAAATGCACCTTTGTTGTACAGTCAATTATATTGTGGGGCCACATGTTAATTCTAGCCATATTACAAGAAATAGATACCAAAATAAATCTATAACGTAATTTGCCGGGAAGAAATTAGTACATGATCCCCAAGGAATCCTTGGTTTGGTGATTTTTCTAAAAAATGTGGCTAACCTCCTAATTACTTTCATGAAATACCGTCGCAATTATCCAATAGCATGAGACAAGGAGCCCCAAAAAGCCTCCATTAAATTTGAAATGTGTGTAAAATTGGCATCTCTTCTCCTACATCTGAATAAATATTGCCCCTTCTGTTTGTTCACGGATGTGCCGAACATAGAGGCAAATGCATTCATTCTAAACCAATCAAATAGGCAATAGGAGACACGCAGGCATTTATACAAAGCTTTCAAAGTCCATATGCCCAAGTTATTCAATTTTCATGATGGAATTGTTGAAATTATTTATTATCATAAAAACATTTAGATATATGATCGAGTAAACGTGATTTCGCATTTTCACCGATTGCAAAGTAATCCTCAGTGATGCCGGCATTCACTTAACTACGCACTCAACGAAAGAAATTATCTGCACCTAAATCATAGGACAATTCACAACTAATAATATGAAAATTTCTGGTAGAGTATTCAAGCGATATTTTGTGCATAGCTGACGTCACGATGGCATATGTACCGCTCTTCTTTGGCATAGCGTTGGTAGCTTCCTCATTTCAAAGCAACATAACAATCTCACCACGCAATTCAATCAATACCACAATACTTTTATCCCACTGTGGACATTGGAGCATTAGCAATTGCACAGTCAGTAGATTTGGTGAGAATATCACTGTTTATCGATCCACGAAACTCTCTGATATTTGACAAAATCATTCTACCACCATTTAACTCTGCGAGTAATTCCATACCTGAAGGTTTCATTTGAACTTAACTCACTCCTATTTCCTTTCTGTTTGTATTTGGTCATACCGTAATCCCACAAATTAAGGGGTTTAACGTATTATATAAGAATCTTGGATAGGAGGCGTGAAAAATACTTTCGATAATTAGTTAATAAATTCATGGGTTGCCGATTTATAAAGTGGAAAGACATGCAAAAACAGCATTTACAACTCTCAGCAAAATGCATTCGACATACTTAGGCAGTATGCCGCAAATTGCGATAACTAAAAATAGCTCCAGATAGGAATAGCTCGCTACCCAATGTTCCTGAATCCTTCCGGTTAAAAGATATCATGGTGAAGTACATAGCAGAATCTTCCTTTAACAACTACTTTCCCTGAAACAGGGCACCATTCCGCATTATCACGAATAATGTCCTGAAATTTGGATTGAGAATATTTATCCATCTTTTAAAGCTCACAGCCACGGAATAGATATTTTCAAGTGTGTCCAATCAAACAGGAAATGCAATATTGGAATAACTATATCAAAATTTATTTTTGGCTCGGTTTACAATTTCTCGCCATTTTTTTTATATAACTTACATGCCAACTCCTTTTTTTAAGTCACTTCATATTAAGTATCATTTATTTTTATTATTTCAATATGAAGTGCAGGCCAAAACATCCAATCAACATTAGAATTGGACTTATTTTTTATACACATTCAATATTTAAAATTAATCTAGTACATTACCTTATACTAGTATCTGATCATATGTCCTTTGTTCATGATGATTTTTTTGAGGCGTACTGGCATCGATTTAATCAAATTTTGGCATATTTCTTGTGATATCTCATTGCACCAGACCTTTTTGATGGCTTCTGTAAGGTTGCAGATCGAGCCAGTATTGTGAAATTTGACCTTATTTTATAAAATTAGCAATAGAGTCTCTATCATATTGAGATCTGGAATAGTACCCTGCCAATCTAGAACACTAATTTTATTATCGTTGAGCCATTTATTAACGATTTTTCCCTTGTGACAAGGTGCCCTATCGTAAATGAAAGGCGTATTCTCATGCAACGCCAGTATCGGCTGGAAGTTTTTCTTTGAGCATGGCTAAATATCGTTCACTATTCATAATTGTGTTCTTAGGATCATGAGAAAAATAAAGTCCCACTACCATAATAGCTAAAGCAACACTAAAACATCACACTTGGAGGGTGTTTCATTGTCTCGATAGTGTATTTATGATCCATCCTATCTGAGCTTTGTAGTCGGCGCACCATTCTTGGGCAGCTTCCGAATGTTAACAACGAGGATTCATCACTAAAGAGAACTGTTTTCCAATCATCAACAGTCCGATTGATGTGCATTTTACAAAACTCATTCTTTTCTTGCACATTTCGGCAGCATCCCGAAATAGCAACCCTTTTTTCATTTTGCAGTCGATGTCAAATTGTGCGCTCAGCTACATCTTTAGATCCATTCTATTTAAGCCACACGGGCAACGTACCATACTTGAACAGCAGTTGAATGTTAAAGAAGAGGATTGTTCACTACAGGGAACTGTTTTCCAATCATCAACAGTACAGTTGATATGCATTTCACAAAACTGAACTCATTTCCTGCGCATCTCGGCAGTCAGGAAGAGTTTCTTGGCAGCATGCCGAAAACAACCCCATTTTTTCTGGCAGTCGATGTCGAATTATGCCCTCATCTAAGAAAACTATGCTCATACTTAATTTCTTTTGCTAATATTGTTGGTTCATTAACATAATACGTTTTATTAATTTATCAGTACATAAATTTGTCTTCCTAGGTCCCTCACTACAACATTTTCGGACTGGAGTAACAGAAAGATCATCACTTATATGGCGGCAAACCCATAAATGCACCGTACTTTGAGATATATATATAAATGTTTAGCAATTGGTCTTTGTGATTTTCCAGCTTTATGTAATGCAGCAATAGCAACAATTTTGTCAATTGATAGCTATTCCCTCGTAGTTATTATAGGCTTTTTTGAAAAAAATACCGCAGCTTTAGTAAAAAGAGTTGTTATTATGTGAACATACAGTATGCGCTGGAATTTGATGACACGTCTACTCACAACCGCTGCTAGCAGCCAACTGACGCAACACAGAAGCCAAATGACAGTTCTATAAAACACAGTTTACTCTAAATCTATATCTACATTAGACCATGTTTTACAGCTTTCTGAAATATGCATTACTCTATATTTATTTAACATGAAGGTATCCTGGTCGGGATACTTATTATGTAATGTTTGAGCCCGAAAGCGACGACATGATTTTCTACCAATAGGAACTCCTTTCGCCATCATACTAATACCAATCAGAGGCCTCTAAGCCTCTTTTCAGCACCTCAGTTAATGATACATATGGCAATGTGAAGCAGACAGCCAAAGGGTGTGGATGTGCTTCATATTACTATAACGTTCGGCTCTCCCTCATCTAAGCCAATGGAGGTAATTTCTTCAATATATCATACTACTTGATTGAATAGTTCCAGTTCATCATGTCAAAAGTGCCATTAATTTGTAAGAAGTGTAAAACAATGTACAACTTCAGTGAAAAGAATGTGCCAGTGAGGGATGTGCGCCTGATCATCCCCACGCTACGCAGGCAAGCCCGAGCTCTTTCGCCAGGTTTATCCAGAGGTATCTTTATCCTTTGTGGATACCCTTTATTTTTTCTGGTTAATATTGATGGTGGCTGATAGTTACTATGATAAATAAAGTGACTGGTAAATTTAAACTAATTTATAAAAGTTAAGATTCATTAATAATGCTTATTTTGGCTAGATTATTGAGACGATGCTGATGACAATGACACTTTTTTATGAATATTACAAAGTGATAGTGCCTATACATACTTCTTACGCATTAATATTGATATATTTTTTAATAAAGAACAAAAATAAACTATATTTTCTTCTGTTATTGTAGGTATTAAAGACGATTTGTGATAAGGTGACTAATGGCGAAGATGATGATAGTGACGTCAGCTATTTATTGGGGGTTTTTATTTAAGAACCTTCAACATTGTGTAATCTGGGGCTAATTTTCTGTTCTGCTTTGTGGTATTCCAATTATTGACTAGACTGAGGTGTTTTATTGTTTTTTTTTATGTTAAGTATAAATGATTGTGACTAAGGGTGGTGAATATAATGTCTGCATGGATCAAAAAAGTATTCTTATAACTCTTACTTTTTTCAGCTGCGATCTACATTATATTCAGGGAATACCAAGGAAACAGAAGGCTTGCATCGCCAGCTGCAATGATAGTGACATCGAGGTTGATCTAGAGATGGATGATGAAAACATCAATTCTGAGTACCTTTTACATGTTCATGATGAGGATTGTCGAGGGACGAAGGCGTGTGACCCAAAAGCCTTAAAAAGCTCCACACGTCTGTAAGCCAGGCCGCTATTGACGGCACTGGGCTCGGGTATAATTGAATTGGGGTATGGAAAATACCTTCCAATTAGAGTGCAATATTATTAAGGTTGGCTCTTTGACTGGGAATACGTTTTCCCGGTTAGTCTTAATGGTTATTCGAAAGATAAACACCTCTATAAAAATTTACTTTAATACAAGTAATAAGAAGCACACGGGCATAGATAAATGTGGAAATCTAAATAATAATTAGTCCAACCAAAGAATATTATGACGGGCAAAAATTAAAGAAACTAGATCCAGGAAAAATATATAATTGATCCAATAAGTTGCATTGGAGTTAAACAAAATGTAAGAATTCTTCTTAGGACTGGGGAGGGAGAGGTGGGACTTACGAGGTACGGATTCATGGTTACCTCTGGAGGATGAACTGTGGAGCTGGAAGACCAGTTACCAGGTCTTCGTCGATGTGGTTCCGATGCGAAGGCGTCCAGAGATACTCCAAAG
Source organism: Ceratothoa steindachneri (assembly GCA_963969495.1). Taxonomy (NCBI): domain Eukaryota; kingdom Metazoa; phylum Arthropoda; class Malacostraca; order Isopoda; family Cymothoidae; genus Ceratothoa; species Ceratothoa steindachneri. The sequence goes on along the minus strand of OZ018317.1, from coordinate 149,519,370 downwards.
ATGGTTGAGATTACCTCGGCTCCAGGGAGAAGTATTCACAAATCGAGATTCGTCTGTGGGATGGAAGGAAGTCTCAACCAATCTAGTAAGACGAAAGAAACTCAGGACATTCTTCCGGGACGGAAACGGGGTTTCTTTCATTTTCCTCTGATCAGTGCGGATTATGCGAAGACGATCTTCTGAAAAGATCATAAGGGCGAGGGGACCACTTCACGGGCAACAGATACTCGGAGATGGATGGCAAGAAGCTCGGACTCTCTCTATATGCTGAGGCTTTGTAGACATCACCTTAAATAGGCGCCACACCCATGGTCGTCAGAAGGCTGTGCGCAGCAAGGCGTCCCAAGAGATATCGGATGTGCCTTAAACAAACATGGACCTTGATAATTTCGGAGCATCGAAAAGGCGAATGGCAAATAAGCGAGATTGCCTTCTAACCCATAAAGAGTAGGGGGAGATGAACACGGCTGCTGAGCCTGAGATTGTATCGGCGTTGTCAAACCTGGAGGAAGAAGGTAATAAAGCACTCCAAATTAAATACAGCTGCGCTGATCCGTCTTGACTAGTGAAATTCTGTGTGATAACGACTTATTTCGTTTTATGCTCCAACAAAGACACTGACGATTCAGTGCACCACTCAGAATCAAAGAGTAATAAAGCTATTTAAATTTACATTTGTTTAAGTTTTTTAAAGTTCAGACATTCGAAGGAAGTTTATCATAATGGCGTTCTATAAAGGTGTGTGTAGGAGAATAGAAGATTCAGAATACTTGAAAACAAAATGAAAAAAAGTTACTCCAGCTACGTCCCCAAAAAGTAAACTTGAATACAATAGAATTTATAATGCACTAAATTGTAACATACTACTTAACTTTATCTTTTTAATTGAATAAAATTGATATAATTTATTGAGCGAGAATTATTAATTGAAATAATAATAAGGTAAATGTTCTCGCTCCCATGTTCATACTGACCCGCGTAGTTACAGATGCCATTTCTGAACTAACTTAATTATTGCAAATTACCCACATGTAAATATAGTTAGCTAAAAATATGATGCTAAGTAATCCAAATAGCTAAATATCAATAGCCGTTAATCCAAGCCTGCTCATCAATTAAACTGAATTATTATTAAATTTAAAGTTGGCATTTGTTAATTCTCGGGTAGTTAAACTATTTTTCTTACCATTTTAAACACTTACGTCCCCATTCTATATACGCTTTTATTCACCATCATTTAGTATATTTTCATATCTTTGCAGATTATGTGAACATGACGCTAAGGTACGATTCGGATAATAATGATGATAATGATAAAGAAGAGGAGGAAGAGGAAATAGAGGTTAGGAAATCACCAGCTAAACAGAAGAGGAGGTACTGGATAAAGGAAGACATCACCAACACCACACTGACAAAAGTACGACCACAAGCAACCACAAGTTATATTGGATCCCTACCAGTACATCAAAAGAATATTCATTATGGATCTGAGAGACCACATCAAGTACCCAACCAACTAGTACGTCAGATAATCTAATGTGAACACAAGTTTGCACACCGAAATGCAAGAAGTGATGTTATTTATAGGGATTCTACTGTACATAGAAGTTAACTGACAACCTGCTGTTAAAAGACATTGAGCAGTGGAGAGTCAGGTGCCTCATTTGGCTTATAACATATCATCCAAACGTTTTCGTTTGTTTGGAAGCAACATATACTTCAATTGCCATAGGCAAGCTGCATGTTCGGTTGACAGGTTTTATAAGATTCGACCTATTATTAACTGCAACATATGAGCAGCCTATGGATGTGGTACCGGTGGATACAAGGGTACCGGGACGGAAACTTAAAACAGTAAATACAAAACAAACCTGTCAAGTATGCTCCGAACTATTTTGCAGAGCCAACAGTGACGACAATATCATGTATCAAGGAGAATCAACTTTTCAAGCCCATATGACTAAGTTTACTCCAGAAAAAATGATCCAGGAGAACTGAACATGAATAAAACTGAACAGATTGCCATAGGTTTGTTAAATACACTGAAGCATCTTGACAAAAGTACAATATATGCAGACAACTATTTTTAAAGTATTTGTCTTGCTGAATAACTCTGGGTCAAATACAACTGGCGGTATTTGGGAACAGCACGAGAGAAACGCTTCGGGTCTCCATCCTCGAATACGGCAAAAGACATGACAAAGTAAAAAGTCCATTAAGGACCTCTGGACTAGTCCTCTACTCACGGTATACTGGCTGTCAAGTGGATGGACAACAAATCTGTTACAATCCTCTCCACGGATGTTGAGATTCAGCCCATTTCTACTGTCATGCGATGGGACGAGAACGCCAAGGTCAAGTGTCAACCGTAGTTCGACACAGTGTAGCTTCTTCGATGAGCAACTTGACCACATTCACCATTGTGCAGCATACCTGCAAACACTGCTTTACAAAAGGAAACATTCATTGTTCTAAATGAATGTATGTTATATGCATGTTGCCTTGTGTCTTGCTGACAAAAAAACTACTTCTTGCTATTGCATGATCATTCTAAAGTGTGATACTAGAGTACTGTTTTCATTAATCCTTGAAATACCACGCCTTGGAAACGCGAAGCTACTTCATTGCACAAAGAAGTTAATTGAAAACGTCATTTGAAATTGACTTCTTTAAAAAATATATATAATATGTACATATATATCTTACCTGTCTTCCGAAAATTGCATCACAAGATGAGCTTAAAATGGTTATTTAAATGCTTTTATTTGAGTTCGGATGTAGCATTTAGCACCGAAGCATTGTTTACCTTTTGTCTCCCTCAATCTACCCACCAAGCGGACGACCCTGACAATCTTGCTGACTGAACGCAAACAATTTCTTTTGAAGGTACAAAGGTACAAACAACACAAAAGTCTTTTGTAACTAAAGAAATTGTTTAAAATTTTCACTGAGTATTGAATTAAAATATAAGTCTTTACATTAATAAAATGGAAAATAATAACAACTGAATTATACTTTTTATTTTTTTATAATTAAGAGATATAATTTAGTATGTTTTTTGTACAGATATCTCTAAAAATATATATACACTGCTTATACATGCTTTTTTATCACATCTCTTGGGTTGCATGGTATTAAGAAAAACAGAGATCCAAACACAGTGACACTTGACAATGCTTGCACCCTAATGTTGTGCGTTTTCTAATATTTATTTTAGCACAAATATAACATGCTTTTCTGCAAAATTATTTCCTCCTAGTCTATCAAAGTATTTTACCTAAGGTCGAGTAGACAGTTGATGTGAAACACTAGTCACTGAGTAATGTCTGTCAGTCAAGCAATTGTTTTATTACTTTCCCTTGAAAATTCTGTATAAGAAATCCTTTATGTCTACAATCTAAGTTCATAAGATTCATGTTATATGCCTTGTGGTTGGAAACATCAGCAAGAGTACCCGGTATAAAAGCTTTTTGTTCTATTTTATTGATTTTCTAACAGATTTGATAGAACTGAGCATCATATCAGTATTGTCAATATGGCACATCTTTATATTGTAATCCAGTATTGCACCAGGTTTCTTTATTGGGAGGAAGAGAGAGAAAGAGAGAGAGAGAGAGAGAGAGAGAGAGAGAGAGAGAGAGAGATAGACAGAGAGAGAGAGAATAAAGTTCGTCTTAGAACTTAGAAGTAACACTTAAAAACTGAAAGAGGATATCAGTAAACACATTCGAAAAGGTAAAAAAGAAATTATATTATTGATCATCGTGATCCCTAGCGAGTCAAAAGAGGCTGTGTGATCTATATGAAACCTAAACATATAACTGTTTCACCTAAAGAAATAAGCATCATGCTCTGTCGTGGAATTTCCAGACGATATATTTATATATACGTGGGTGCTTTTGGTGGAAGGCACAAGCAGATTGAAGAGCGAGAGTGAACGGGGAGAAATGGTTTATTCTTACTTTGTGGGGTCTTTTTAAACAATTATTTCATAGTGCAAGTTGGCCAAAAGAAAAGGGGTTGCTGGTACGCGTTGGGGTTGCAAATGAAAGAAGATGACGAAAATAATACTTTACTAACAAAAAAGAGAGAATATATATATACATGAAAATTAGATTTGAATGGAATGATCCCCCAGATGGGGTTAAAGATCTACAAGCGATCAGGTAGGTTGATTAAGGGATTAAAAAGGTTAGATACAGTTAGTTATTTAAAGGGGGGTTTTAACTGGGGCGTGCACACAACCAATGCAGCAAATAAAATATACCAGATTTAAGATCAATCTGCAGGCGGCAACGGTTACGATTATCTTATAAGCTCGTTGTCAAAAGGGGTCCATTGGGGTACGTGAAAATGACGGTAGAAGTTGTCTACCTCAACTTCAGTTCGAGGGCGCACGTGTCGTCATCGGAGTTGGGGAATCCTTGTTAGTCGTTTCCAAACGACTAGGGCAGGGTTTACTGAAGTCGAAGCTTGCCGAATGACTAGGGCAAAGTCCACGGATTGATTAAGCCTTCACTTGAATCGAAATCGCCGCTGGAGGGCGAAAGAAATGGGAGTGCGTCCTTTAGCTCATTCGTTAGAGTAGGTGGAAGTTTGACAGTGCTACTGTCGAAACTCGGTCGACGCGTTTTTTTGGTGCCTAGAAAGGAGGCACGTGCGATCGTGATGAAAAGTCAGCGACTCTTTCGGGGTAAAGGGAAATCTTGATAATGCTCGTTGAAATGTCTAACGGATTCCAATCTTTGTGCAGAGGAACCGGGATGCTCGCGGCGCGGTGGCTGCGAGAGGGAAGTGGGAGATGACAATGGTCCCTAGGCAAATATAGCTGGGGCGAGTGATAAGAGCGTCCGCCGCCTCCTTGCCTAGATTTCCATGCTTTTACAAGCAGCTCCCTTAGGTGATCTCCGGACTCACGTGAGTACAGCAGGGCCCGTGGCCGCCATTTGACCTCATTCTGCTACATGCTCAATTAGAAAGAAAAACCCAACGGGTGCATAGAGATTTATTCCTGATACATAGAAAGCTCAAATAATTGGTAATGGAGTTTTATGTCATACCTGTAAGAGTAGATTACTTAAATCTAAGAGACTAAGAAGTACAACCTGAAAATTGTCCAATTCCACGCACTTATATCTGCTAGCACTCCAGCAGAATTAGGTGGATTATCTGATAAAATCAGCACAAACATAAACAAGTAAAAACCCATTTCACCATCGTTATTCGACACTTTAATGCAAATTGCTTGCAGAGTAATGAATAATGCACGGGAAGTTTTCACTAGGGAAAGGAAATATAAGTGAACAAGTCCTGGTTGACTCTCCACTGTCACACAGTTTCATACTAAGAGGAGTCTAATTAAGGCGAGAAGCAGGGGTAGGGTGCGCAACTCTCTCAAAACAACTTCGATTCATAATAATATAAGCTCTTCTCCGTGATGTCGAGCATCTTCTTCGAGGAAAAGGTGTCACATCTGTGATTCCCCAGCTGGTGTCAAACATGACTAGACCCCACCCCTTTGGCTTCTGGAGGGAGTATTGCAGTTCATACAATTAAAATGGTAAACAATAGAGGGACAAAGGTCTAATTTAAGAACCTCTATGTTTAAAAAGGAGAATTTAAGATGACTCTGGTTGAGTGATGGGGAGGAGGTGGGGGTGAAAGCCAAATTTAAGGCTTCAACAGACAAAGAAGTAACGGGGCTTGTTTTTTAACTCGTAGTAATAGCAATTCATGATTTCTTCTGGTTACTCGATAAAAGGATGGTCCAAGGGGCTATTCCAAGACTTGCATATCATATGGTATCTTTAGAGAGCATTTTTATCGATAACTAAACAAAACGTCTTATATGGCGTTAAAAAGTACACTCATTAATTGCGTTATCAAGCTAAATTAAAGAAAAATATATAATAGAAAACTAATACCTTTCTTTTTCAAACTTTTTCATGTCACCAATTTTAAACATAATAAGACTGTTAACCAGTTAAATCTAATGTCTTGGAAAGTGGACAAAAATATGCCTAACCCAGTAAATGTAGGGTTTAGAGCAACGAGTGTTTTATCGGAGTTTATCTACTCTTTTCGGCACCTGTCTGACGCTTGGTGACAGGGCAGCGGTCAGTTGGTGCTTTCTTGTTGGCTTTGTAATAAGGTTAATATAATATAATTGGTTACGTAAAAAGAAATGTGTTGTATATTGCATGTTTCATAAATCGGCACCAATTTTCCTGCTCTGAACGAAAGCTGGTTAATTTGGAATGTCGATGTTTACTTACTAAGCTGTCGTAGGTTAACAACACTAGACACCTTACACAAGCTTAAGATAGATGTCGTATAATAGGTTCAAATTCACTTTTCTGCTTTACAAGTGCGTGGAAAGTTTACAATATAAGCAGAGTACAAATTAACTGAAATTAGGCTGGCCAATAGTCGACTATCTTGGAGTTCCGGGATAACATAAAAACGGGTACAAAAATAACTTTACTAATATGCAAATGAATATTATGTTACAAGATTAAAAGGAGTTTTATAATGAAATATACACATACTAGATTTACGCGGGTTTTCAGCAGGTAAGGGAAGAGACGTCGTGAGGACGGTCACCGAACAAAAAAACGTTCAATATTGACCCAGGGACGCTCAAACGACCTTGAGTGTGAGGCTTACACGAAGGGGGGGGGGGAGTGAAAGAACTTGCACATAAAAGTTGCGCGTTGCTCTTACCTTGAAGATTTAGTTTGAGAGAGTAATCCTTGCCTTGGCGCAAAGTTCAAAAAATAGTCTCTGGATAATGATTATTACGAGGGGAAACTTAAATCTTGCTTTGGAGTAACACAAATCGAGATTGAGAGCGCTGCGTTTGAGGAGCGGGAAAATAAGGTCAAGGTAGACTTACGTGAATTAAAGAAAATACCGAGTGCTTGAGGAATTCTGGAAAAATTATGCAGAGTCAAACGGGACGCGAATAGCCGATACCGACGGAGGCATACAGAGGATACTGACGGGGCATAGAGGACGGCGAATACTCCGCGGATACTCGGTGGATACTGACGGGGCATGAAGGATGGCGGATACTGACTTCCCACTCTGGCGCCGGACGATTTATAGGGAGCGAATGGAGTTTCCTCCCCTCCTTTCGAAAGGAAGGGTTTTAGGGTGAGACGCATCGAGAGAGGAGTATAGAGTCGGCCCTTCAGTGCGAGGGGGAAAAGGTTCTTAAGCCGGCGAGGCGAACTTTATCCGACTTCAAATGTGACCTTCTGGGCTCTCCCGTCATTAATGGGGTTTGAAGGATAAACTGCGGTTGCTGGAGCTAGGATTAGACACAATTTTCCAGATGTAAACTCCATTAATGTTGCCTAAGCTACACATGAAAACCCCTTTTTATGGTAATTCGATAGATAAGGATAAAAAAGATGGGGCACCGTGTGATGGTACCAACATTGATCATCATTCCCGCCCACCACTTTGAGATAATTAACGACGGCATTAAGCGGAGCTTTGGAGTGATTGTGAATTTGGAGAACTCTTGGCTGACTGAGTCGTGAAATTATGAGAATCTCCTGACATAGGAAGTTCTTGATTCTTCCTAGAAGAAAACCACACCCACAAGTAGGCCAATGGCAATAGTATTGCGGTTCTCATTTTTTAAATATCAGTCTAGTTAAGAAAGAACGGGCATTTTCTTTTATAAATGTGCATCTTTTACATAGTATTTTACATCTATTATTCTAATAAAATCAGGAATTTATAAATAATAATATTAGAAACAATTATAATGAAACAATAACATTCGATAATAAACTAATTTTAACATAATGATTATATTGAAGTATTAAAAGCAAGTGATACTAAATTTTGATAAAACACATAATAGTGATAGTAAATTAAAAACACTGCAGCTATTAATATCATCTAAGTCCACTTGTGTCTTCCAATAACCAACTCCAATAAAACATTTCATTAAAAAAATATATTAATTACGATAAATATAGTGTATCGAGAATGATAAGAACTCCTATAGCATTTTAATACGTTTTTATGTGTAAAACAGAAAGCTTTTTTTTACCTTTATTTCATCCTCGGATAAGAAAATATGCTTTTAAAAGGAATAGATTAATGAAGTGTGAATTCAGCAGAAAAGGGAAATCTCGCTGATGTATCCCGTTTACCTTTTAACCTATTCCTTCCCTCCTGTGGAGTCGAAAATCCTTGGCGAGTGAATAATCTCTTTCTCTTCCTTTGAATCGAAGACATCAACCGGGTAAAATCTTTTGGGAGTACGTTAGATTATTCTAAAATCCTATAATATTTCTATGATGTCAACCTCTCCCATTCGATGAATCAACTTTTGGCTCCATTTATTTGCGGTCTCAAATGAATATTCTGGAAACTCAAGCGAGATTCGATAAATTGATACAAGGTATTCCCAAAAATTCTTTGTTAAATTAGCTTTTGGTAAAAGATATAAGAGAAGCTATGCTATGATCAACTCCTAAAGCAACAGGAAGGCAAGGCAGCAAAGCTTTCTCCATACTTGAGATCAATTTTAAAGTGAAGTAGCAACGAAGACACATGTCTAGCATTTTTTAAAGTGCCACTCTGTCGAGCGAATACAAGTTGTGGTGTCTATTCTTCATCTTGACATTTTGTCCTACGTCTGTGGCCAAGAAGCCATGAGGCCGGGCACAAGTTCGGGCGACGCAGAGCAAAGTCGTGTGAACCGTGAGAGAATGGGGCCACTTCCGCTGATAAGGTAGAAGCAAGAATTCCAAGGGCGCAAGCGCAAGGACATACTGCTCACCTCTCCGGGCGATATCAAGAAACCCTGCTGGAGTTCATTCCTATTCCCCGGTGGAGTGTTTGATTATGGAGATGTCTCTACTTGGCCTGAGGCAGTATCGCTTCCGGCCGGCCCATATATAATGCTAGATACAGCCGGGAAAAAGTAGTATAGGCAAGCCTTTCTGCATGAGACACGTCGTTTTCTCGATTTAGCTCCGTTCCCCCTTCTCGAGCCCGAATACAAGAATTCTCATTGAAGAAATTTAGCCCTAGTCAATTGGCTATCTTTGGATTCGGTTTTAACCTCGTATGGCGCAAATACTTCCTCGAATTCATTCCTTGAAGTTAAACTCCATCGATTACTATTTACTCTTTCAACCACCTATCACCGCGTCATCTCATCAAGCCTAAACCCTCAAGCTAGGCTTATCTAATTGCTCCCTGTAATTCTTTAATCTGGTCCCTGTAAACATAAAGTATCCGTTTGCAATCTTTTCCATATGTATATATCGTATATCTATTGTAATTATTAAAGTTATTTTGGGTTTCCTCCGTTTCATAGCCGGAGAGTCCTGCAGCCTTTTCTTTATTATACTTACGGTCAATTGCACTTGATTCTGTAGATAAAGCATTTTACGCACTCGATTGGGAAACCCCATTGCCCTATCTTCCCCCTCTTCTGCCGCTGCTGGGAGACGAGCGAAGGTCACTCAATTGACTTTGAGCGCCCCCTCCGTCTAAAGATAATATATATATATATATATATATATATATATATATATATATATATATATATATATATATATATACTGGTCATTCTACGACATAGATGGTCAAAAAGAGGATACTACCAGAGGTGCATAGGCATACGAAAACTAATCCCATTTTACAACTGGTTTCTTATCGTGGTCTTTCAAGGATTTAGTTTTATTGTAGTAACTAAATTCTCATTTTGTGTCCCTAAAGCTTTTACTTATTTAATAATACTCAACCTAATAGATAATAACAAACTTATAATCATATTTATGCGTTAATTTAGTTTCAGCTTTAGTATTCCTGTAGAGAACCAATATCTTATCTTGTTCGTATTTTAAAGTTCTCACCATTGTAATGTTTTCAGACATTATACATACTATCTTAAAAGCAGAATAAAGAACGTAACTAAAGTGAAAACGATCGAAATTGGTTTTTTTACTGGCCTTATTAATACACAATAAAATAAATGAATTTACATATTAATATATATGGATTGTGATAGAGAAATTAATTTGATCAATTTACACTAATTTTATGGAGTGCATCATATGCCCCTTTCAAGGAAGTGGAACGCTAAACGAAAATTCCATGGGAACAAATTAGACACGGAAATATTTATTAATGCAATGGACACTGCTGAGGAGTATTCATTTCAGAGCTGCTCCGAAATTTAGATCTGATGTGAGGTGGGTAATCACGCGCTTTAGGTTTTACTTGTGGAGACTTTCCGGGACGTAATGGTCGAATAAAAGGAGAGAACACTTCGAAGACGAAAGCAGGGCAATTTGATCGACTTGCCGGCAGCGAGAGTAACAGACGAAATGATAATGGAAGAAGACATGGACACGAGGAAGTCAGATTAAGGGGGAAGTACAGACGTGCAAGGATAAATTAGCTGCATGAAAAAATCAGGGAAAAACAACCGCTAGTTTTCATGTTTTCTAATGCGGCTCTCGAGGTAAATCCCTTCGCTTGTTAAAAATGTTCTTTAGGGTCGTCTTTTTTTTCACCACAGTTGGACATGTGTTAATAAAGCAGAGCTACAAGTAGAGCGATGTGAATGGTTTACTCTCCATCTAATTGTTGTGTAGGGATCCTTTTTATTTCTTTAGCTTAGTAAAATAGTGGTGAAGTTCACGAGTGGAAAATATTCCCTGTTCTGATGAAACTCCCAAAATCTCGTGCTGCCATGCATATCCTTTTAAGCAAAACCGGAGCTTTGTAAAACAACGAGACAGCTGATGTAAATCCTCAATCAAAATGCGCTGCGTATTTTTGTTTGGGCAATTTATAAGCCGAAATCGAGGAGCGATTCTGAGTTGCTGGGAACTTCCCATTTTTTGACGCTTGTTCGTATACGCGTCTAATTCGTCGTTGAGAGAGGCTTAGTTTGCTGTGAGACATGCGCCTTAGAAAAGGATATAATTTCAAATTATGCTTCTGCCCACAAAAGTAGCCCTAAACATACTTACCGAGAAATACATTCCAATTTTCTTAAATATGTATATACGAATATAATTAGAAATTTTTATAAGTATTATGTTAACCAATAAAAAAAGGCGTTTTTTAAATATCTAGCGCATTATTAAAAGTTTAGTTGCGAATTTTAGCTCAAAATTTCCGAAAAAATGGCAATCTTTTTTCCGTGGGACGAAGGCGTCTGACCAAAAAGACTCTAAAGGTACACACTACTGTACCCAAGACAGACATAATCGGAGCTGCGCTCCGGGACAATTTAAGTGGGAAAAAGATAAGGACCTTCTACTTAAAGTGCCATTTTATAGGTTCGTTCTTTAAAGGGAATACGTTTGCTGAGTTTGTCTCAAGGGATTATTTGAAACATAAACACTTCTACAAAAATAAACTTTAATACAAATAATAAGAACAAGGGCAACGATAAATATCGAAATCTAAATAATAATCAGTACGACAAAAGAATATTATGACAGGCAAAAGTTAAGGAAACTAAGTTCAGGAAAATATATAAGTGATCCAATAAGATGGATTGAATGAATGATTTAGCAAGTCTATTGGCGTTACACTAGATGGGGAATTCTTCTTAGGACTGGAAATGAAGAGGTGGGATTCACGAGGAAAGGACTCCCGGTTACTTCGAGAGGATGAACTGGAGATGTGAAAGAAAAATTGCAAGGTCTTCGTCGATGGGGTCTCGATGCGAATGCGTCCAGAGATACTCCGAATGGGGTAGAGATTACCTCGGCTCCAGGGAGAAGTAATCACGAAATCGAGATTCATCTACGGAGGGCAGGAAGTCTCAACCAAGGTAGTGAGACGAGAGAAACCCAGGACAATCTCCCGAGGTATAAACGGGTTTCCGTAATCTTGCTCTGATCAGAGCGGATTACACGGAGATGATCTGCCGAAAAGATCAGAAGGGCGATGGGATCACTTCATGAGAGACATATAATAATGTCTGGATGACAAGAATCTCTGGTTCTCTCTATTCCCTGAGGATTAGCAGATATCACCTTAAATAAGAGCCACATGCATGGTTGAGAGAGGGCTACGCGAACGATGGCCTCCCAAGGGGATACCGGAGGTAGCTTAAGAAAACATGGACCTTGATACTTTCGGGTATCGACGAGACAAAGAGAATTAAGCGAGATTCCCAAAGGATATCGGACTCGGCATAATCAAACATTTGTCATCAAATGTCAGATTTGTCTTAAAAATGAATTTCGATTTTATCTCACATCGTATGTTTTGGGGTAGGGGTTGTAACACTTGTTTAGAATATGAAATGTTTTTATTGTTGTTCAACCCTTTAGCACACTTTTTCCTGTTACCCAGCACTATCAATTTGTAAAGGTTCCACTTTTCTTAAAAAATGAATCTCTGTTCTGTATCGCAAACTATTTTATTTTGTGCCTACTGCATCTTGCTAAAACCTTTTGCGGGAGTTAGATTGGATTAGTTTATATATATATTTCGTTTACAAATGAATAAAATTTTACAGTAATTAAAGGAATTTAACACTGTGTTTATAAATGTTTGCGTTATTTTTCTATAAGCTAATAAATAAGTTATTTAAGAAAGGAAAGTTTAAAATATTAACTAATATGGATCATTAATTAGAGAACCAACTGACAAAATGCTGTTCATTAAGTTGAATTCTGTTGACAAAATGAATTTTGGTACGAGAGTCAAATATGCGCAAGCATTTCAGTAAGATCATTTCTCGTCTTAAATATATTTAGAAATTCATTGCTTTTCTTTAGTGTCCAAACCGTTGACTGCTTACCGTCAATAAATCTTCTTCTGATTGCTTACACAGGCCTGCGTTTGGAAAGAAAAATTATGCTCCTCAGGATTTCTTTTTGGTTTCTTAATGAATCAAACCTCCTGAGCTCAAAAATAAATAAATTTTTTTTTCAATCAGGTCAGATTTTTTCAGTACAGCATACACCACTTCCACTGAGATTACCTCATTTTTCCTGAAATTTGTTTTTAAAAACTTTCTCTATCTAATAATGCATTATTATCGTTATATCATAGAAACAAGAATAAATGTATGTAGACTATATTCCTTTTAATAAAACAAAAAATAAAGAATGCGAGATAGTAAAGCAAATAATTATAATTTCCAAGAAAAGACACCCCTGATGATTAACGTTTGTGCATCTCATAGGTGCATCACGCTTCAAACACCAAAACTAGTCAGCAAGCATGTTTACATCCCATTTACCTGGTACCTGTATTCCATTATTTTAATGTCCTGGTGGAATCTTTGCCGCTATTCCTCACCGTAATTCCCGCAGTTTCCGGGAAAATAATCCAGATGAAACTGTAAAAAAGTGTATCTTTGTAGACATTCGAGCTACCAAATGTTTGAGACATGTTAGGAGCTGATTGAATAGGGCAACATATTCTGAGCTTTTTTATTGCCTGAAAAATTGTTAAATAGAGCTTAGAGAGCTTTCCAGGTATCTTTTTCTATGTCCGCCATTGATGCCTCAAACTGCTGATCTCTCATCAAGTTCCTGATCTGAGGTCCATCAAAAATTCCCGCCTGGAGCTTAACGTCACTGATTTGTAGAATTTTTTTAAGAAAAAATTTAAAAGCTTGGCCTTTTTTATTAAGAGTTTTGACATGATCTTTTATTATGACAAGCTTTATATTTAGTGGGCGAAGCAGTATTTTGTGAGGAGGCACTAAAAGCTCAGCTATCCTATTGTTTGATACAATTCTAAATGCTTTTCGTGGAGGCCATACCTTCTTCTCATAGTGCAAACTATCTGGGCGAATGTCCCATAAACATAGGAAAAAGGAATACTTCGTGTAGCCTGTTTGCACTTCAAGTAGAAGAGACTATCTGAAACGAAATTTAGCAGAGGCCATACCTTCTTCTCATAGTGCAAACTATCTGGGCGAATGTCCCATAAACATAGGAAAAAGGAATACTTCGTGTAGCCTGTTTGAACTTCAAGTAGAAGAGACTATCTGAAACGAAATTTAGCAGAGGATCTAATTCCAAACTGTAATATTTCTAAAAACAAATTCAAAGTAATATTTCTTAAAACAATAAAAATAAGAATTGTGGGTAGAGTAATTTATTGCATCCAGAAATTTTTCTATATTTTTATAACTTTTGGTTAGTTAGATTGAATGGTATATAGCAACGAATGCTATCTTGTTACCAATATTCAGTAACACAGCTTTTTATCTTCTACTCGAGGAATCTATGAAAAGTCTCCATTCTAATGGGTTGTAGGGAATCCCAAGGGCCTCAAAAAGTACTTTAATATTGTCGCAATATACGAAAGAGCTAGAATAAGGCTGTAAAAAATAGCTTCGAAACTCTTGTTCTCTATTTATGTACCAAAAATATGTTGCTTCTTTAGCGAGCCTAGAAGGTGTTTATTCTTCTTTGAAAGCCCCAGATCCCCTGGTCAGGTCATTTAACTGAACTTGAGTGAATAGTCTTTCGACCATATCATGTATGGAGAACCAATAAGACTCAGTTGTGTCATAATTCTGATCAACTTCTATATTTATTCCATGTTTATTCTTCTTATTTATACCTGTGGAAAATATAAATGCATATTACATAAAGGAATGTATTTGGAGTTGCAGATAATACATAAATGTTTAGTAAAAGATATTGTTCATGCTGAAGTGAACTATGTTAGTTTCTAATTTTATGCCAAGTCTCTGCATAATAATGTCATTTTCAGGAGCCATTATAATAAAAAAAGCTTGAATACTTGATACAATGCTCACCTTTTTAAGTTTTGTCATGCAAATATAGCAGTCCGTTTTGTGTTCCTTGCCCTCTCTCCACACCATGGGAACACCAAATGAGAGAAACTTCTGTTCGCTCTGACTCCAGTGTCTTAAACTTATGTAGCTTCCTTTGCAGCAGATATGTCGTCCTAGACTTTTATCGTGATCTCCTAGCCTTAGTTCAAAATATGCATGACACAAAGATTTAATCACAGGAGAGATTGTAAATTGCTGCTCGGAAAATTCACTTTGTCGCTACCCTAGCAAAAATTTTTCGCAGCTATTCTATCATTTTTCGTTAATTTTTAATTCAACCACTCTTATTATTATTATTATTATTTTTACCATAATGCTAACCAATTTGCAACCTTCAAAAATATAAACTTATTAACATAATTACTTAAAATGTGCACAAAATTTATTGCGAATACAGTAGTGCAGAAACTATTGAAATTATGATGTAATGTTGGACATGTATAAACTATAAAATTATTATCACCCCCTGTATCACAAAAACTAGACCTGATAGAGAAAGATGAATGCCATATTCTGATTTATGAGGTCAATTTTATTGAGAAATAATAAAGAAAACCTAAGGTACATTTTTGACCCAGAGCACTGTTAGTTATCATTAGTTGCTGTCTTCTGATTGAAATTGTTAAGGACGAAGATCAAATTTTGATTTAATTTCGACTCTTTATTGGTACAACGATTTTGATTTGATTCAAAGCTAGCAACTCACTTCCTCAGAACACTAAAAACACTTAAAATCCTTGTTTATTCATAATGGGGAATATAGACTGGTTATTTGTCACTGACAACTTTAGCCCAGATTCTCATTAAGAAACTAATCTAGCCTAATAACTTTCGGGTCAGTCTGGATATGAAGTGATTTGGAATGCTTTTTCTAGAAATAATATTATTATTTTTTTGGTTACATTGAACGTATATTTGTCACTCGTAAATAACTGGTCTAAATTTTCCGTCGTGTCCAACCAAAAATTTTTGTTATTGCACCTCCACACATTTAACTTCTTTCTTATCCATTCACCTTCCACCACTTTCCTTACAAACTACGTTGCCAAAAAGCTTTATCTAAAATATCATTATCGGCTGTTCCTATTATTATAATATAATTTTTTCAAGCGCTGCCCTCAATTGGAGGACATTCATAATTTTTACTCAGTAAAACACTTTGAAACATTTGAACATTTACCTTATTCGAAATAAGCGACCAACAAACAGATCAGAAATCTTGCCTTACTTGAGGTCAAACTTTACGATGGTAGAAACGGAGCACAAGCTACCACACCATCCCTCACTTTTCACATGAACCCGTGAAAATACGAAAAATCTTGTAGAATTGCCTAATTGTTCAGATCACCTAAACACACTGCAATAGAGATCTAATCCCTTCTATCGGTGTTCGATCTCATCCTCACGAGCCACCACCCAGCCAATGATCCTTACCAATTCCAGCACTTAGGCATATATGAATACTCATGATTTCCAAGGTGTTCGGACACCTTGGTAATTTTCCCCATGTTGTCGCACCCAAGAAAAACACCTTTTTCACAAGACAAAAACCTCTTATATAAAAAAATGTATTCCAATAATGAAAAAGGACACCGCCATCGTGTGACTATAAGAGGCAATGAAAGCATTAATAGCTATGGCTCTCTAGCAAGATTTCAATATAAACAGGACACAAATTCAATGTTATTTAATCTAAAATTGAGAGATGTGTGCTAATATATGATGTGAGACTGTGTACTAAAAACCTTTTAATATGAGTGGAACAAACGCCAAAAATTGATTAACCGTTCGCTGGCAAACACCCTTATGAGGAACAGCTGAGGGATGACATGTAAGACTCCTTGGAAGCCTGCGCAAACGGAAGTAATGTAGAGAATGCTTACGTTGGAAGTTTCTAAACTAATAATATTTCCTTCACAAGGTACTAGGAGCTAGTGGCGCCTTACCGACAACTTATGCGGATCTTGAAGAAAAAAAGTAAGAATTTAGCCTTTTCAGATATCGGACGGTGAATTAGAGTGAGGAACAATTTTTTGGATAAGGCAAATTATATTAATAATTCCTAAAAATCATTTTCAAGGAGGAAGGAGAGCAGTTCATTGTTGTTTAGAATAAATTCTACGAAGGCAAAAATCTGTTTGTACGAGATGGCGAGCACCTTAACTCCACTAATGAATATAGAGTTGGACGTGTGCTAAACAAGGTCTGCTGACCAAAAATTCGCGTGCTCTTACTTATTCTGATTTATAACCTTAAGACCTTCAAAACTTTTAATAATTCCCGGAATAACCTAGGGAGGAGCTTGACAATTATATCATTCGACAGAGAATGTAAAACAACGTAAGGGTATCACATTACGTTAGAATTGGTAGCATAGAATGATGTTATTAACAAAAGAAAATATTCCCAGGCTAACCTCGGGAGATCTTTGGCGATTATAGTATTCGAAAGAGAATGTAAAACAATTAAGGGTTTCAAATTTGATTAGAATCATCCGAATAGTTATGATGTAATTGCCAAAACAAAACAATTCCTGGGCAAAACCTGGAAGGACTTTGGCAATTATATCATTCGAAAGAGAATGTAAAACAACAAAAAGTTGAAAATATTGTTAGAAATGGTTGAATAGTTAGAGTGTTATTACAAAAAAAATCAAATCAAAACGGTGACAGACTAGAGTCGGACGCAACTAAACAATTTTTAGTCCCGTGCGACATATATCTCACAATGTCGGACAGTCGGTCGGTACCAGTTTTGTTATGTTTTTGAGGGGGGGTAATAGCATTGCAACTATTCAGCTTATTCTATTGAAATTTGAAACCTTTATGTTATTTTACATGCTCTTTCGAATCATATTAGTGCCTTTTGTCCTCCCAAGGTTAGCCAGATAATTATTTTGCTTTAGAAATAACATTGTAACCTTTCGTCCAATTTTAACGAAATCTGAAAAATTATGTTGTTTTACATTCTCTTTTGAATGATTCAATAATTGATAAGGTTTTCCTAAGGTTAGCCAGGGAATTGTTTAGAAATTATCTCGTAACTACTCGGCCAATTCCAACGAAATTCGCTACCCTTATGTAGTTTTAAATTCTTCGTTGAATAATATAATTACCAAGGTCCTCTCAAGGTTACTCGTCTGGGAATTATTGAAAGTTTTGTAGGTCGTAGGTTCATAAGATCATAAATCAGACTAAGAGAGAGCACGTGACTTTGGTCAGCAGAATTTGTTTTTTCAGACATCTCCAATTCCGAGTTCAGTCCTGGCGTAGTAAAGATGATCGTACAACAAAAATCTAGATTGATATCTTACCTTTAAGTGTGCAATACAAATGTTAGAAGTATAAAGGACAAACTCAATGAGTTTTAACTTTTGGTCCAAGTAGACAAATTTGATATAATGGCAGTATTGTACATACATCTTGACTGTCTTCAGAAACCGCGACTTTGTCGGCGAATTCAAAATTAGCAAATAAATTTTTTTTTATACAGAAGGAGAAGAGAGAAGAAGCGGTAGAGTTCTGCTATACTTCAATTATACCTAGATCGTATTGAGGTATTAGAAGACAATGGAAGCAACGCCAACATTGTCTGTGCTAAACTAACCTCCTGCATAATTAATTTTAACATTACTATTTCCAATAGGAGTCATTCACATAGAGAAATCGGATAAACAAATGTTTGCTTAACTTCATAACTTAACGGCTTGTCACCAAATATAAGGTCATAGTCAGTGAAATAAATTAAAAAAATTTAAACTTTGCGGATCGAGACTGTCAACCTTTCTGAATGAAAGCATTCTCACGCAAATTGTTGTTTAACCTACTCGAGGAAGTAATATACTAGAAATTCTACTCATTAACAATGAAAAACTTGGTAGAACCTTGTAAAGATTCATTATAGTTCTAAACAATTCACTATAGTTAGTAAAGCATTTACAGATCCAAACTGCATGATGGTGTCGAATTTTAGGAGAGCAAATTTTGATTAATTTAAACGAATACTATCAAATATCATCCCTACAAAACAGCCGACCGCGTCTGTTAAGCTTTCGGTTTTCAAGGAAGGCGAGGATTTTGTAACCTTTAAATCTAAATCGAGAAAATTCAGGAAATCAACTATTGGAAATCATAGGATGAGGGAGTGGCTCAATTGTTGCCCCTTGCTAAATTCCCAACTCTGAGATATATTCATATCACTTGCCTCGGAGGCAAAAATTGAGTATTCGAACTTAAAATCGAAGTAACTAACGGCATATAACATTAACCCAGACTTTTACCGATACAAATTCAGGCATAACCGCTTTCAGTCAAGCCAAACGAACCGTCAGTTTGGGTACACTGTGCAGCGTCACCTCAACTTTTGGCTCGATGCTTCCAAAAGCACACATGACTAAGATAGCCTCGTTGAATTCTTCCTGAGAGACCAGTTGTTGGCTACACTTCCGGCTGAAGTCTGATCTTTCCTAAAAAACCGGTGGTGACTCACATTTAAGGCGTGCACAGAAGAAGCCGACATTTATTCAGAAAGCCATAACCTTTATCTAAAATAAGGGAAGAAAACGGCCATCCTTTCCCTCAAACCTAAGCCAAACAAACGTAAATTCATCTTGCAGATGGAAACAAGTTTGCCAAGGTAACTGGGCCGTCGAAATCAAAACCACTCTTCAGGCCATCCTACGTGATCTTTCTCGAGGAAACCCATCATTTGTTTTTGCTGTGGTGTGGAGGGTCACGTGTAAACGAACTGCCCTCAGAAGGCTCAGTCAGGAATAACTGTTCTCACCAGATACACCAGATCCCTGCCACGTCTGTGCCTACGTCAACACCATCGGAATCTTCTTCTCTCCGAGCACCTCAAGTCCCGGCGAGCACCAGGTAAACTTGTGCGTACTTCAATGGCTGGGCAGAAGTAGTAGCAGCCCCTATTAAATTCTGCTCCGTCTTCAATGGTCAGTACCTATGGGTCTCCCCCAACTCCTTGGCCCACCCATGGTTACCCGTTTGCAAGTGGTAAAAGATTCGCAGATGTCCTGCCCCCAGGAATCCTCACGTTTTTCATAATTCATGAACTAAGACCTTGCAAGGAAGCAAAATAACTGCGATTCTCTCTGACCCCTGTGAGCTAAGGCCCAGTGAAAAGAGCAAAAAGTTACCAGAAGAAAATAGGGGATCTCCTAATAAGTTACGCAGGGCTTACTTTAACCTTGCTTGCTCATAAAACATTAAACCCCAGACGCGAACATTGTGTCCCGCGTTCTCATGTTGGTCACATATAACCACTGCCACGGACAGCGTATTCTCAGGCCATTTTAGCCACATGAAGACTAATCAGAAGACTTTTAAATATTTTTATTGGCCAGACACCCATGAAGAAATCCTTCGCTACTGCAGGTTTTGCGCCATCTGCCAAAAGACTGCCGTCAAAGGACGAGTTAAGTCTGCATCATTGCAGGTCAGAGAGGACCCTTAACCTCAGAGCCGTTTTTCCGTGTCGTAATTGATCTCATCTGTCCGATTCACCCCCCATTGAGTGAAGGTCACAGTCACGTGCTAACTTTAGTGGATTTTTCCACCCAGTTCCGCGAGGCCGTGGCATTGAAGAATATAGACAGTATCTCCTGCGTGGAAGCAGTAATCTCCATCTTCTCCCTCGTTTGATTACACAATGAAATTCTGTCTGATCGTGGACACTAATTCACGTCGCAACTTATGGAGTACTTCGGCAAGGTACTGAAGATAAACCCATTTTTACTATCTCCATTTCACCCAGGTTTGTAAGGGGATGTGTGAGAGGCTCAATGGATGCCTCAAATCCATCTTTAAGAAACTGTGGGCCGAACATTCCCGAGAATGGCACCGTTTCTTGCTGGTAGCCCTTTTTTATACCTGGAAATCTCTCATCGCACCTTAATTATTGCCCCATTTGAGCTTCTGTATGGACGTAATGATAGAGCGCACCTCAGCATTTTGAAGGAGCTTTTCTGCAATTTGAAATTAGCCCAGGAGTTTCAATCTCCTACGCTTACCTCCTAGACCTGAGGCATAGGTTAGGAAAGTGCGCAGAGATGGCGCATCAGAAGGCCAAGATAAACTTGAGCAAGTATAAAACCTACTTGTAAGTCCAAAGAATGCAAATTTTAGCCCGGTCAAGAAGTCCTTTTGCTACTCACCACGCACATGAATAAACTTTTGAACCAATGGAAGGGTCCCTTCCCAGTGCTAGAGAGACGCGGCTACGTCGATTACTTGATCCAAACCACGTCTGGCACTAAGCTGTTTCACGTGAACATGCTTAAAATCTACCATCGACGCGCTTGTGCCATTCAACTTGTGGCCCTTGCAAATAATTCGCCTTGGAGGCCCGCTACCCGCTCCACCCCTTGGTCATCGTACAAGTCGCCTGCGTGGAACAATAAGCGGAATATCCTCTTTCCGTCATGCCAGATACCCTTAATTTCCCATCCACTGAGTTGAGTATAAACTCTCAGCTTCCGATTTCCCACAAGACCAATTTACAAACACTCCCCTCCCAAATTCATCGACGTAATCTTCGATACCCCTAGTTGTGCTACCCAGTTCGAGCAGAATATTCGGCTCACCACCCAGGAACCTGTCCGTTCGAAGCCATACTCCCTCCCCATTCATTTAAGTAAAGCGTTCAATGAGTAGGTAGACAAGTTATTGAAGATGTGATTATAGAGCCCTCGGAGTTGGTGTATTGTTCCCTGGTCGTCTTTGTTAAAAAGGCAGACAATTCTTACAGGATGTACATCGAATTCCGGAAAATAAACAGCGTCACCGTGTTCGAAGCCAACCGATTTCCCTCATCGATCAAAATTTGCACATTTTTGAGAAGGCCAAATTCATTACCGAATTAGATCGATGTATGTAAGGCCTATTACCAGATTCCATTAAGGAAAAAGGTACACGGCCTTCCAAACTGACTAGGGCTTGATTAATTTCTGGTGACTCCCTTTTGGTTTGATGGCAGCATGTAGCAATAATAGCCGAATGATGAGGCGTATATTGGATGGGTTAATGTACGTCACCTTCTACTTCGACAACATTTACGTGGCGACCCAGGAATGGGAGCACCATCTAGCTGCCCTTCTTACCCTCCTGTGCCGAATCTAGGAATACCACCTCACGATTGGGCCCAACAAGTGCCACTTCGCCTCTGTCACTATTGACTATTTGGATTCCCACATAGGCAACGATTCCTTGGCTCTCTAGGCTGGCAAAATCAAGGCAATTGGACAAATGCTACTGCCTGCAACGAAGAAGCAGTTTTAGTCATTCATGGGGTCCGCCTTCTTCTACTGACGTTTTTTTATGAACTTTGCCTCAATCGCCGCATCCCTGTCTGATCTTCTCAAGGATAATGCCCTCGAGTGCGTTGTCTGGACATCCCGTTCGATCACTAGTTTTGATCAGCTTAAAAGGAAGTATGCTTCAGCAACGATCATCTGCCTACCCAACCCCATAAGCCTTTTTGCATACGGACTGAAGCAAGTAACGATGGCATAGGTTGGTTTTCGTCCAGTATAATCAACAAAGTGAAAGTTTCTCCATCGCGTTTGCGAGCCGTAAGCCTCTTCTCCTCGAGAAAGACTATGGGTTAATTGAGCGGGAGGCTCTTGCCATCATGGGGAGCTCCACTAGTTAAAAAGGTTTCTCTTAGGTAAAGAATTCAATATAGAGACTGCCTATAAATCCCTCTCTTATCTACAGAATTTTATGAACAATATTGGTCGCCTCATGAGGTGCAGTCTCTCTCTCCAAGAAACCCAATTTAAAATTGTGTATATATAGAGGGTTCTGAAAATTTCCTGGCGGACAGCTTAAGCTCTTCGCTGTATATATTCCTGAATATTTTTTTGTAGTTTTGCCTTAAAAGAATATGTGCCATTAATTTTTTTATTACTGTGTATATTTTTTTGATGAATTACCCTGTTCGTATGTACCTTTTTGGAGATTTTGGAATCTTTCTTGTTTTTAATATCCTTGTATGTAAGCCCCTGGTTAACGAGATTATATTGACCCCAAATATTATTAACTATTCTATCTGTCCTATTGTATTATTATTTGTTTTTTTTCTCGATGTGTTTGGTAATGGGAATACCAAGCATTTCTCGAGTGCCCTATACTTGACTTATTTAAGTGCAGAGCACCCGGTACTATCCCTGTTGTAACTGTGTCCCTATGGGAAACTTAGCTTTGTAATTACCCTGTATTTCTCTGATGTCACTTTTTTCGGAAGCTCCATCTTGGGAGGAAAGGTGATGAGATCGCAGAGAGGAAAAGTGTACCTCTACCCCTAGAACTCAACGTATACCTGTGGTGCTTGAGAAGATACACCTCCACGGCCACACAACACCAAGGAAGCCGCGAGGGTTTTGTGGGACAGCGTGATTCGTTTGGGTTCTATTTCTCGCCGTAACACCGTCTAATTGGCCCCAGCCCTACGGCGCTAAGTACACTTCCGCAAAGCTGTGAGGCTGCCTAGACTATTCTCCCTCCCAAGTCTAATGAGATCCCTTTCCTCTTTTGTGGGCATCCGGTGACCCGCTTTCGCCTAAGCAGTATAAATAGTTCGGGAAAAGCTTTGAGAAATAAATACCATACAGCCCTGTCTTGGTTAGCAGCTAGGTAGTCTCTCACACCCTGCTTCGCTTCTAAAGGCTTCCAGCTTCGAACGCAACGCGTCATCTCTAGCTGGCCTTGCTCGTATCTGAGGTAAGAGTTCTCCCCAACAGACGATAGACACGGACAGGTATCTATCACTCTGTTATAGACTTCGTTCAACGCCTGGAGTACTCCCTCGCTTATTTCTCAGCGAGGTTAAAGAAGAAGTAATTTTGCAAGCTCAACTTTTCAGCGCACGTTTACCCGCAGTATTCAACCCTCCAGTCAATTATGCTTTAAGTGAGTCTGGCAAAACACAATTTTGAGAAAGTAGCCCCCTTCCTGCTCCTGGTTTGTGGCTACCACACGTGAGTTTTCGATGACAAAAGTTTTTGAAGATGTTGTCATTGAAAATATTATATCATGTTGTGAAGTGTCAACATCCTTTCTTGCTGCATTCTTTGCTGTTAAGCATATTCGGCACTGCTTCTCTTTTTATCTATATTTTGTACCATCTGCTGCCTCTCCATTGTTCTGACATATCTCTTGTGTTCTGTCAGATCCAACCCTATTATTAGGTGTGTTGTTTTTCTTCTAACTTTCTCTTTCCTTCATTTTATGTAGGCTAGATCGTTCTCTCTGTTGGAGGAAGAGTTAATGTGGGCTTAAATCGCAGAGCTCTCATTGCTTTCCACCTAACAACTAATAATCTGACATTGCAATTCAAAATATCAAATAAATTGTCTCACTTGCCAATGGACCTCTCTTTAGCTTCAAGTTTCCTTCTCCTTAGAGGAAACTTTCCTGGTTGATTCCAGACCTTCTTGATCTTTAAAATGATGGTCACCTTTTTATTGATAACAAGTGGCTTGAAAAGACCATTAGCATTGCTCTAATGAAAGATCATGCAAGTGTAGATGGCCTTAATGACCTTTTCCGCTAGGTAGTTGTTCTAGTCATCTATCTTCAATTTGCTGCCGAAAATTGATGCCATTCCTTAAGATATGCCTCACAGATGTCATTTCCGACACCAAGAACCTACAAAATTACTCAAATGAGAACTTGTTTCTTATTCTAAATTGAGCCATTTTCTTAGTAAGCTCACACTGAAAATAAAACAATAATAAAACAGGTATTACGAAAAGGTGCCTAAATATTTGCTTTTCATTTACTTACAAGTATGTTGTTT
This sequence comes from Ceratothoa steindachneri, assembly GCA_963969495.1. Lineage (NCBI taxonomy): Eukaryota > Metazoa > Arthropoda > Malacostraca > Isopoda > Cymothoidae > Ceratothoa > Ceratothoa steindachneri. The sequence goes on along the minus strand of OZ018317.1, from coordinate 149,494,733 downwards.
CACATATAACACGAGCTAGCAACATATTATTTAGAAAGGTATACAAAATCTCTGCCTCTACAAGTAGTAGTTCGTGTTTAAAAGTTACTTAAGCTGTATGAAACTAAGAACTGCGTTCTCTACTTGGATCCTTTAATGTTCTTTACCTTTACGCATTTTGTGTATAAATAGTGGCACATAATAAACTGTATGATAATAACAATTGAGTGAAATGAGATCAAAATTGCTTTGAATCTTTCTCCTATTTATGCATTTTATGAATTAGTCAAAACAATTCTCTGCGAAATGCTGAGCAAAGCTGATGAAAAAATATGAAGACATTCTGGAGTAACTACAATAGCAAAATGATCGACAGTTTAATAATAAACTGCAAATTGATGTAGGTTGGGAGTATCAAAATTCAACTTTATCTTCAGATTTGTTTTTCCAACCCCATAATCCCATGTTTGAACCCTCTTCTTAAATTGATCTCGTATTACACACACTTATACTGAGGGTGACATGACATTACTGATTTTAATGTGACTAATGGCCCTCTCACTTAAAAGCCACGGGAATCAAGGCCAAATCCTCACTTCGCCTTCCACCGCCAGTCGCACAAAATAATCCGTTTCTCGCTTTGCTTACATTTTCTTCCCATCTTCGTGATAACAAGAGCGGAGGAAGTTTTTGCATTTCCAAATTGTGATATTTCCTGTGTCAAGAAATCCTAATTTTTTTTTAAAAAGAGTTATTTTTATGGCTGAAAGAAATATGACACTAAAGGAAATCAGCGCTATTGCGCTGAGGAAGAGCCATGTGTGTCCCGCTTAATCAAATACAGCCGGATCAGGCGATTCTGCGCAAGACTGCATCCTTCTCGATGGTTTGGAGCGAATGGGCTGAAAGAGGTATTACGACGGGTTTCCTGTCAAGGTGGTCCTTGGTGGGGCATCCTCTCACAGGGGTTTATTGGAATAAAGCTCTTTGGTGTGATGAGACCAGTTTGAGTTATTTGAATTCTTTTTCATTCTAAATTTTTTCTAAAGCAGAACTATGTGTACGAACCTAAGAGCAACGGTGAAACATGACATTGCAATTAGAACAATATGGTGGTCTTTTTCCCTTGACACAGGACAGCAAAACTTCTTATTAATAAAGCATGGAGGGATAGAGCTGCATATCGTGTTTTATTAGGCAAAACCCTCATACTGTAAGCCAAGGCTCTCAATATGAAGTGCAACTACGTATTTCAGGGAGGCAATGGACGTGAACAAGCAGCCAGGGACAGATAAAATGTCCGGAAAGAAATAAAAAGACATTAAAACCGCCTACGCAATCTCTTGAAATTAATTCCATTGAAACAAGCTGGTAGGAATTGAAGGTCTCTGTTGAGTCTTCTCATTCCATAAATACAAGTTTGTTTAGGGTATTGAATACTTTGAGATTATTCCAATATCTCTCTGTGTCTTCTTAATCTATTCGTTTATGCTTCGTTGGCTGTCATTATTCTATACATATATGGCTTCCAACCACGTAAAGAGCAACTTTGAAGTTTTCGCTTCCAATAAAACTTTGTAACTAATACATAAACAGTTTTCCAATAGTATCTATTATACATTTAGACATAACCTTATAGACCCACGCAACATTGTTATTTCTACTTTATGTACCTATTTATATAATATATAAAAAATAGTAACCAAGACACCCTATTCCTCCCAGAGCTTGGGATGATTTTCCAGAATTGCGAGAGCGGAAAACTGGAAACAGAATTAATGAGAAATATTTAAGACAACTTTGCTTCGTTGATGATTTAAGAGTATATTTCTCCTTTCTTCAAGTCAGACTCAATGGTAGATAGATAAACTTAAATCTTCTCTTGTGGATTTCTCATTTTGTCTCTCACGTTGCGGGGCTTACCGTTTTAAGTAGAGTAGCTAAGTAAGACCTAATCCTACATTCTTCAGGCAATTAGTTCTTTTACTTATCTAAATATTCCTCTTATCAGATATCCAAAAACAAGAGAACGAATAACTTAATGCTTTTCGTGTTCTTGGAGTAGACTAATCACATAACACCCAACTATAAATTACTGTATCTCTCTAGTGGCTTAAAACTTGAAAATCAATTACGAGAATTGTCAAAAATTCCATCCAAGTCATTATTCCAAAGCCTACAAACGTTTAGTTTAGGAAAAATATTTCAGGATGCATGACAAATAAGATAGGAAATGGTTCTTGGGATTTAAAATTTCTTGCCAATACTACAAGGCCTATACCCAATACCTTATTGGTATCAAGTCATTTTTGTCACCTCTGAATCGTTGAGACTCGCGACACTTAGTGCTATCTGATGGACCACTCTCCTCAATCCTCCTGCAAGGAGCATTTCTTTCCTCAGGCTATGTGTGACGTTGTTTTGAATTTCTTAGTCAGATAGAGCTTAAAGTACACTACCTGTTTTGATATCTGGACAAATTGAATAACTAGCTTTTTTCCCTGGTTCTCTGGGTTGAGGCTTGTGTGCCAAAAGCACTACAATTCGTCCCTTCAACTTGTATAGAACTTTGAGGATCGAGTCTTTCTCCGTTGAAACCAGTTCTCTCGTGCCAATCTCCTGCTTCGAAAACTACACTGTTTGCCTATTAAATTTTGAATTCCCCTTAAAGCTCTCCTTCGCACATTTAAACATTATAAACACCGCATCTCACCTTTACCTGTCCTTCATACTGGCTGTACCTAGACAACAATGAGCCCTTCGTTCGATAAGTGCCCTAGTCCTTTAGGTTCTCACACTTGTCTCTAATGCATGGGAAATCTTGTCTCACGTGTAGTTGCCTCTAAGCAATAGAATGGTCTGCCTCCTAACATTCGCTCCTCTTCCACTTCTGGCTCTTTCAAGCTGGGTCTGAAGACCCACATTTTTTGTCAGGCGTTTTCTAGTCAATGGACGGATGGCCCACAAAGGCCTCAGGATCTTGCATGGCGCCATATAAAACATCTATTTTATTATTATTATTGGTGAAGATGGGATATTAAAATTGAAAAAAACAACATTGGGAGCTATGATCAAGTGACATTTATAAAAGAGTAGCTATCAGTAAATACACTTTTTTTTGCCCTAACTAATTCCACACGCAACCTTTGGAAATACCCATATAACTGCCTTTAATAAATTTACCATATGGTCCAATGGACCATATAAGCTGGATTAAAACGCATCCCCTGCGGACTCAAGCTTCTTTATTACAAGTTTCATCAGTTCTCGCCAGAAGGGCTCGCACAAGAGATCCCGTGTCTACTATCGATTAAGAACCCTCAAAAATTAGTTTGGTGACCTCGTCAACGTTTTGTATGATCTCTTCTTGGAGTTCACTGATAAGGGAATTTCATATCACTGAACATTCCAATCTTATCATTACCGCTTGTTGAAGCATTCTGGCAAAGCTAACATTACCACCACATCAAGCCCTTTTATCCAACAGTGCTAATAAAGAAGACAGAAAATTCTTCATTGGTCTCCATAATTCGTACTTCTAAAAGATAGGAGTATATTCCCGTTGCTCCTAAAGTCTCTTATTATGAATCTTTTTCTTGAGATTCGCTCCGTGTTTTCTCGAAGAAATATTTGCCTTTCTCTCAATCTAGGTTGCACAATTTCGAAGCAAATTATATTAATCACTGAACATCCTTGCACTCGCGTGATGACTAGTAAGTATGAAAGAATGTTATCTTTGCTGAGCGTATACTTCACGCAATCAAAGTAACTTTAGCTTCACCTGTTTAGCGATATGATACAACGTCTCATGGAAGATGTATTAAGATTAAACCTAAACTATATCTTTAATAGACCACAGGGTTGTTTTTTTCTATATTTGACTATCCTACGTGGATTAAAAGCAGCTATTTCAGCTCATTATTCCTAAATCTATTGAGACAATTTTCCAACCCGTGTACTCCTGGTCTCCAAAGTTGGCATCAGCACAAATAACAGGAAAGTGAAGGTCCTCTCAGCAAACAAAAGATAAAGCTACATGAGGAAACATGTGAAGAAGTATCAGTTACTAGGTTTAAAACAAAAAGAAACAGAAAAATGAGATTTAAAATGAAATCAAACTATTCATGGAAAACACAAATAACAAACTTAGAATTTTAACTCCAAATGTTCATTCAGTGCCCACCAAGTCAACGGTATAAAGAAAAATATTCACGCAACTTGACCCATAAAACAAAGTAATTACAGAGCATGAAGTAAACGCTAACACACACAGAATAAATTTACCCAACTACAGAGTAATAAGAAAGAACCACACATAAGAGTAATTCGATATTGCAACACTGGGAGTAGGCCTAATAATAGCAGCCGCATACCAACCACATCGATGTTCATATATCCTTCAAGGATTAAGTTTTTTGCCCTCTTTGGCTACCAAAGAGTCTCAATACAAGGAAGAGACCTCAACACAATCTACAAAGAAGCCTGCTATAGAAGATCAAATGCTAGAGGTAGGAACATACAAACTTTCCATGATCACAACAGGTGCCATAGTTTCTGGTCCAAATTCCTAACACCGATCAACAATCCGAACTGGGCGAATCCACATTAAACGAAATAGATGAAGATCTAGAAAGAATAGCAAACAGACCTAGTTACCACCGATGACAGAAGAAGTTTCCCTAAAACAATTTATACAACCTCTCTAAACAAGAAGGTCCAACACAATAATGGAGATTCCCCAGAAATATAGAAGTATTTACAACATACTTGAATAAAGGAGGAAATTCACGCCCAATTCTACTAAAGCAAGTGGAAGTATCGGATAATATAAGTAAGAATCTAGAAAAAGGAACAAACACTAGTAAAACTTTGAAGAAAAGTGTGGAACATAAAAGGGAATACAATTAAAATAAAAAATAAAGATAAAGAAGATTTTCAGTATGTACATCGAGAACACAGTGTATCTCGATGCGCAATCTGAAGAATTTTAGAGCAAAGTTTTCAGCATAAAACAAGAACAAATCGAAAATTTGACCATGATTTCGAGGATAAATGGGTTAAACGAGATCATAGAACACATGCACTCACCCATTACGTGGCAGATGACAAGGAGATGATAGGACATGGTTGGCCTATCTCAGCGGAAGAAATGGTAGGGTGAAACCTCTTGAAAAGAAAGCAACTGGATCATTTGATATTACCAAGACCAACATAACCCATTATCTTGGGTCTTTCAAACTTTATATTTCCCTATCTGAAGAATGTATATTTTCCTAATGGGATGAACCTTGCTAAGATATTATTCATTCCCAAAAGAAACAAGTTCCTAGAGAAGCTGATTAACTATCGTAGGATCTCTCCTAGAATTCGTCGGTTATCTTTTCGATAGCTTCCTCTCCCACAGACAGAAACCACCTGAGGATATTAAGGCATAAAACCATCAGCAGCACTGATTAAGAAAAAGTCGAGGAACAGAGACAGCACTCGCCCCAGTAACAGAGAATCTTATACCGTGTAGTACTAACGGTATGTATGCAGATATAATAGTAAAAGATGTGTAAAAGGCCTTAAGCAAGGTCTTCAAATGGAGTAATTTCTGAAAAGAATCCTGTGCGATTTCTAATGGTGCGGCGGTTAAAATTTTGATCGAGAGGTGAATAGGACCAGCATTTCAAGTTTAAGATGCCTGTCCACAGAGTATCTGCTTAAGCCCACACTCTTCTTCTTGATTTATACGATTGAATTGCCAGGCTAGGTCCAATATAATTAAAGACCACCTCTGTAATAGTGAGTTTAGCACGTAAAACGACGAAAGATCAATGATTCCAAATCCAAGTGGAAGATTAGAACATATATGGCGAAATTCAAGATCAATCGTTTGATGAGTCAGAAGTTAGCTGACGAATCTGTCCACAAGTAGCGATACAGATATACAAAAAAGGCAGGGTTCGAGGAATACACATAACCATAACTAGATACAAACAAAATAAAAAACATAATAAAACTGACGAGGAAGGCGTCACGTGAGGTACCTTGATTCCGCGACCTGGCACAACAAAACGTCATTTTGGACATTTGGATTTTTCAAGTAAAGTACTTATCTGCTGATAACTTTCGTATAATTTATCCAAATTCGTATAACTTTAATCTATACTTAGTTTATACTTGTATTTATCATACACCTATTTTTAATCTTTCGATTTTCTCGGCCAAAAGTGTTGGAATATAAATCAAGACGTTCTGATCTATTTCGACGGTAGTGACTTTTGAAAACAACTTGAAAAAGTGAGAGAATTTAACTAAAATCTATTTAAAGAATCCTTCTCTAATTTATAAGTGCCATGTATAGGATACAAATCTTTAAAGCAATAGGAAGCTAAGAAAAATATTAAATGTTCGGTAATTAAGTCACGTTCTTCCAGCGCAGAAATATGCATTGACCCTTGATTTGGGCAAATAACACAGAGTGTATCTAAAAATGAGTAATATTTATCTGCTCTTGGTTATAAAGAATATGATATAGAATGTGTCTTTTGTGATGCTGGGAAAGTTATGATTAATCGACGATCTGATCGCATGGTCTTGTTGAGTGTGGTTAAACTATTTGTAGTTTTGTTAAGAAAACGTATGGAAGGTTGGTAGAAGTGAGAGTAAAATGTAAACGTCTATAGAAACATCAATAAAATTAAGAATATATAAGAATGAATGAGAAAGGAGGGGAAGAATGAAGTATGAACATGGGAATAGAGCAGATACGTAAAAAAGTATAACGAAGTATTAAATGGCAGTAAGGCATGTTATGGTTGCGCTAGAACTGGAAAGAGAAACTAAATTCCGAATGGTAGATTTAAAATCGGACATTCAGTTATACAAAACTAGGCGTGATGAAGATGGCTAAAGGTGTTGATGATCATGTGAGGAAATTGTGAATAAATGTATGCAGAAAGTTGAAAATTGTAGTGATTGAAGCGACTAAGATTTAAGATGCAGAAAATTGAGTAGCATCTTTTAACTCGTATTAAATCTTTTCTTATTGTAAAATATATATCTCACCAAGCTAAGGTACGTTTTGGCATTTCGCTCGGGTTGGTTCTTGTTCCTTTATTCTTTCCTTTCTATCTTCTTCTCATTATCTTTCTTATGATTTGTATTGATCTATAAGTTAATTTATATTTCCAGGACAGGCAAACATCTCTCTTTTCCACAGCTTCCTTTGCTAACAGCCTTAGAAATATATTCTACGTTCTTGGGAAACTTTCTGAAACTCACCAAAGACAAAACAGAGATATTACTAGTACGCACACTTCTAGAAATATAGTGCCTTCTATTTTAAACTTGGTATCTCTTATGCCCCATTATCCGATGCAGTAAGATATCTGGGCATCACCCGCAGATAGTCAGCTATTGCTCAAAACTCCTGTTGAACACGACTGTCAAACTTCTATTTTTTCCCTAATCTCCTGCAAATCCAATCTCACTTTCACCAGAGCTGCGTTGAGATTGCCATTCATTCATATATTACTTCTGTTCCTAGAGACTTGACCTATTGACCCGTTTGACTTATAGCTTCGGCTGTTTGATCTCTCTAACTGATTCCAATCTTTGAAACACTTGTTTTTCTCCACTTAAAACATTTATCTCCTGCAAATCCTATCCTTCCCTAACTTCTTCGGTTGCCTATTCAATATAGAACCCCTTTCGAGGCCCCACTTCTCATACAAAATAAATTAAATGTGGAGTTATCTCCAAAGATAAAAAAATAATATATTGAAAAACATTAGCATCTAGATCTTTATTTCAAAACGAATGTTGGCATTGGAAGTTTCTCTTCAGCATTTAAAATATGGTCTTAGAATTTCGATATTCAGTTAAGCCAATAAATATCCTGCATACAATAATTTTTGCTAATAAGATTCTGATGCAGTAACAATAGCATTGAACATTCAATTAACAGAAGTTTGCATAATAAAATATAAATAGGCTTTTTTATAAAAGGCTAAATTTAATTTTTTTTTATTGATTAATTTATTAATTCAATTTTACCTTTATTTATTATACCAAAAACGAAGTTTATCAACATTTGCCTGAACTGTAAAATAAATAGCTTTACAAGGTAAATATACATATGTACGTTTTAATTTTCTACTGATTTTTCACTAGTCTCTGCCAAGGCTTTAATACTGTATTCGAATGGATCTCAACATAGGCCCGACGGCTCTCTGGTTATGTGAAAATATTAGGAAGCATCGAAAAATAATTACGCGCACAGTACATAGCATACTAACAGCTGCCTTAAGATAATTATTTTTTTCATTATTCTCTAGCAAATAAATGAAAGAGGGGCACATATGAGCCTAAAACTATTTTAAAACATTTGTTTATTATTTCTCTTTATTTTCCATTCCACAACTTTATCTTTCACTGAAATTAGGCGAAGAGTCTGCCAATGGTGCAGAAAATCCCCTAAATGTAATGATACTGATGGACACACACTTCAAATCATCTTTTCTCCTCATTGCAGCATATTTGCTACGTTCCCACCATACTTTTCCATCAAGTGTACATTTAATTACCACCCTCTTCCTTATGATAGTCATGAAGAAGATTTAACGACCCTCTAAAAAATGATCGTCGTTCCCGTTAATTACACGTTTACGTTTGGCATAAAAATTACGTATCTTTGAACTTGAGGCATTCTAAGACTTTTCTGCCTTAGCAGAATTAAAAAAACAGTTTATTAAGTTTAAGGTTTTAGGAAAGATAAGCGTATTTTATATTTTTCTAAATGAAATTTTTATTTCAATATTATTTAAATAAATTTGCATAGATATTCATAATAGCACGGAGGAATATTACTAGATGTACTCAAATATCGTTAGATAAGGTTTGGGAAACAACTGACTGTGGCAACGTAACACCAAATAAAACAGTGCTAAGAACATTATATCGACAAGGTGCCAACAACGTCAGCAAAACTTTGATAGAATTTGGAATTGCTCTCAAAAAACACTTCTTTCATGCTTAATGAAATATTCTCAAATTCAAATCACACTTTGGGCGAGAATTGAAATTCAAAGAATATTAATTCTTAAAAAGAAAATGTAAAGTACTTTTCCAACAAGAGAGATGTGCCAAGCCCTAGAGAAAAAAAGGTGTTAATTACATATATTCCAATTGATAAAAGAGGGTATTCGCTCTGTTGATAAGAAGTGAAGGCAAGAGAAAAGAAAGAGAAATAAATAAAGGCAAATGAAAAGAAAGAAAGAACTGAATGCAAGAGAAAGGAGAGAAAGAAATTAAAATAAAAGAATAGAGAATGGAGAAAATGAAGGCGAAAGAACTGAGAGGAAGAAATTAAGGCAAATGGTTAGAGAGAATAAGAAACGAAGGAGTAAGTACAGCGATAAGAAAAAATGAAGGAAAGAGGACTCAGAGAGAAAGAAATGATGACAAAAAAAACAGAGAGAGAAAGAAATTCAGTTAATATAAAAATAGGAACAAATTAAGGCAAGAAAGAAGAGAGAGAGAAATAAAGGCAAGAGAGTAAAGAGAATAGAAATCAAGTTAAGTGAACTGTGAGCGTAATAAATAAAAGCAAGAAAAAAGAGAGAAGTAGAACTGAAGGCAGGGTAACAGTGAGAAGAATATTGAAGGCAAAAAAAGAGAGGAAGAAATGAAGGCAAGATAACGCAGAGGAAAGAAGAAATGAAAGAGAACAGATAAAAGAAGAAATTAAAGCGAGATAAGATAGAGAGGAAGAAATGAAGGCAAGAGAACAGAGAGGAAAGAATGAATGCAAGTGAACTGAGAGAGGAAGAAATGAAGGCAAGAGAACAGAGAGGAAAGAATGAATGCAAGTGAACTGAAAGAGGAAGAAACGAATGAAAGAAAACTGGTATAAGAATAAATAAAAGCATGATAAGAGAGAGAGGAGGAAATGAAGTCAAGAAAAGAGACAAAGGAAGAAATGTATGCAAGAGAATAAAGAGGAGGAAATACAGGCAAGAAAACAAAGAGAGGAAGAAATGAAGGCATCAAACAGTTAGCTGAAGAAATGAATACATAAGAACTGAGAAAAGAGTAAGTGACAACAATGGAACAGATAAATGGGACTAAATCAATGTAAGAGAGCAGAAAGAGGAAGAAATAAAGCCAATATAGCAGAGAAAAAGAAATGAAGACAGGAGAATAGAGAGAGAAGAAGAATTGGAGAAAGAGAGGAGGAAATGTAGGCAAGCGATCAGTGGGATGAAGAAATGAAGGCAGTAAAATGGAGAGAGGAGAAAATGTGTGCAAGAGAACCGATAGAGGATGAAATAAACCTAAGAGAACAGATATGAGAGGAAATGAAGTCAAGGGAACAGAGAAAAGCAAAAATCAAGTTAAGAGAACACAGAGAGGAATTTATAAAGGTAAAATGACAGTGATGAAGAAATGAATGGACGATAACAGAGAAGATGAAAACACATTATATAAGAGAATGAAGAATTAATAAAGCGAAATAATAGAGACTAAGTAATAAAGGCAATAGAATATAGAGAAAAAGAAATCAAGGTAAGCGAACAGAAAGAGGAAGAAATCAAAGCAAGACAATCGAAAGTTCAAAGAAACAAGGCCAGAGAACAGAGAGACAGGAAGAAATGAAGGCAAGAGAAGAGAGAGAATGAAATGAGAGGTGGAAAGGAAGCATGAGAGATATTGACCCAACCATTCTATAAGCATAACTGCCGACAGATTTGTAGGCGCCTGATCGTGGTCCAACTACACCTGGCCACAACGTCTCAAAAATGCTCTCTTGGGCTCATCTGGAGCGAACGTGGTGTCAATACCATCAGTAGCATCACTCCAGACTGCTCTTCGAGTTGAATTCTTGGCAAATTTGGGCGAGAATCATCTGCTGTGACCTGCTGGAATATTCCATTATTTTATTATACAGGGAGTCCATGAATGAACGCGAATAGTCAATGAATTGTTTATTAGGAGCATCGAAACTAACCCTTTCCTCTTGAACACATCAAACGACAGAATGAAGCTACCACCTTCCTGCGCATTGCCTTGTTGACAACTTTAGTTTCAGTCTTCAGAGAGTCTCTTAGAAACCACAACTCCACCTTCAGCCAAGCAACTGGAACTCTAAATCATTGAACCACACTACATGCCGCAGTCCACCATTATCGAATTTGCAACATTATGAGCCCTTGTACAGTGTTGTGTTGGGTGTCGTGATGATAACTGATGCACTTTAATCTCATATCTCATGGAATGTAAAGAAAGCTAAACTGACCTGATATTTCTGCATAAAATACCATCGGAATTTAATGTAGTGCGATTTGTGTCATTATGGTTAATCTGTTTTCAGGGACTATTATAACCAGAAGGCGCGGTTCAATATCATTAAAAATCCGCAGTAGTCAGACAAGGACATGCCAAAGCTGGGCAGTAATGCTTATATGACGCAATTTGGATATGCCCGTGACATTGTATTTCGAGGTATCTACATATAGTATGTGCAACTTTAAGAGATGGAATGTGAGGGAAACTTGAGTGTCTGAATCATTACTTGTATTAGGTAGTGTAAACATAAAAAACCAAGAGAAAGAAATCAGAATTTATTTTTAGTTAGGTTAAAGTCATCCTCACACGACTGGATTTGACACGAAAAGCAACTAATTTTTTTAACCTAACAAAATCTGTACCACATTAAACCACAATACTAAATTTACTCTAAATGGGCAGAAACATTGACAAAGTAATGTATAAATGAGGCTTAATAAAGTAAGATCGAGATATAATAGAATGTAGACCGAGGAGACATTTAACAGTTGATTAATTGAAAAAAGGACTCCTTTTTAATTTATTTTAGAGACTGAATCTCAAATCTCCCTCATACTTTACTCTTTCGTGACGTCAAGCTTCATCGACCCATCGAGCAGCCGATTAAGATGCACAAATTAGAGAGAAACCTTATAATGCCAACTGCACGCAGTCATTAGCCGCAATCTTCTTCCAGGTTTAATTAAGGGGTGCAACTAAATCTTTGAAATGAGCGAGAATCTTCTCACTCAACAATTAACATCAATCATTCTTCGCACTAATTAGCGGGAAGTTAATTGAAAAGATCCGATCATGTTTTGAACATTTTATTAGCTTTCACAAGGGGTAAACATAACGACCAAAAGATGGCTTTTAGGGCAATGAAAATAGACGCCGTTGACAGATTTTAAGTCAAACTGTGACAAAAAGCTGTAAAAAAATATCTGCGAGAATACAAATTGTTCTCTAAAACTAAGTTGCGCTATATTTTGAAATGGCTAACATGAACAAACAAACAATAAACTTTACCATAGAAATAAAATTCGTTGTTTGATCCTTTTCCCCTTTAGAAATTATAAACTAATCTAGCATTTGCACTTCCTTATGGATTAAGGGGAGAAACCCGCAAACAATCTTGCTATTCAATTTGCCTGGAAACTAGTGTAGAACCTTCAAATTTCTATTTCCTCGGTTTGTCGAAAAGTAATAAAAATATAAAGATTTTTATACAAACAAGAGTTGTTTTGGTGAAAAGCATATATGGCCCAATTTGCAGTAGAAGTTTCAAGATTCTTTTAACCTGCAAATGAGATGGAAGTGAAAGCAAAATATGAGTGTAAAACAAGAGCCGTTCCGTCATTCAACAGGGTATTTACTTAGCATTACGTGTTTTTCGATTCCCTACCGGTTCTGTATTGGTAGAAAGAGTGTGTAAGATAAGGGTAGTTTAATTATGTTAAACTAAATAGTCCCTTCAACAGCCTATATACTATTAAACTACTAATTGTGCATCTCTCTCGCAATTGCATTCGCTTCAACCTATTAGCCTTAATGCGGTAAAGTATAGAGTAATCGATACAATATCAATTTGTTGTAGAATTCAGCACAAATCTTTTCCTACCAAGATAGGATAAAATAAAAGAGAATTAGATATGAGCAATTATAAATTTTAAACCACACTACACGCCTGTGTTGAGGCTAAAATTAATCGGTATACCTCGTCTTCATTTTGTAGTGAGATTTGACCATTTATTGCATTCTCATACGCAATTTCATAAGTTAAGTATGAAAGGGAAGTCTAATATTTAGTCGCTCTTCGTTATTTACTTAATTCCTGATCCCCGAATGGAAAATCATATCCAAATAAAGATGAAAATAATAATCACTGGAAAGCCATTGGACACCAATACTGGTCTTCGTTGGGGAGTAAGGTATAGACGGAGCGTTATTTCTGTACTTTATGATACACCAGTGACCAGAAAAATGTTTGACGTCAAGATAATGTGGATATTTTAAATCCTTCAGTAGGTTACAGCACGAAAAATTGAGATATCCACGGGAAGAAAGAAGGCAGGAAGAGAGAGCGGTGTTGTGATTGATTTTGTGCATGTTGACATATGTAGCCAGAACAGTCTGCTCATTTGTTGGCTTTTAGTATAGGAATATGGAATAATAGGAGTTAACTGCACTCACAACCATACATCTTTCTTTTTATGCCAGTCTTAATTCAGGCAGAACCGATTTCATGCTTCATTAAACTACACCTAAATATAATGCTTTGCATATTTAACATCTTTAAATCTTGCTCCCATATATACCACTTAAATATGTAACCTGTAATATTTATTGCTACCCACATTAGTTTTTTCTAGCACTTTAAAAAATATCCGCTTTAAGTAGATGTCTATAAAACCAGAATTTAATGCATGTGATCTGAAATCAGTTTAGTATTTAGTTTTACACCTGAATTGAAATTCAATATGTTAAAGTGATCACATATAAGTAGTATATACCCATTTATCATTGACTTGCATACGCTTTAGGCGGACATGTTTTCTCCCTGTCAATAACCCCACAGTTTCTATAACAAGCACAAACTAGACCTTTGTACACGATATGGTTAGATACCTTCAGGAAGAGGAGTAGTTCCGGTTTGGTTGAGGCTGTTCAGTGAGACAAGTTTTCAAGCTAAATCTACCTTTACTAGCCAAGAGAACCTGTAGCTTTTCGTTTTGTATGGAAATTATCCATTCCCTCGGAAACAGTTCCCAATTTAAGGAAAGGCTGCCAATTACACCCCGTTATTGTCGAATTAGTTTACGTACCCTTTGCTACACACCAAATGAGGAAATGGCAAATGTGCATCAATTAATGTCATAACCTGTTCGAGATCCATCGAATAGTGAGCACCAAGGAAAAAGTCATGGGCCTGATCGACTCTCTACCTCCCTCAGCTAGAGTCATCGTGTGTGACCTTATTTTATATCCATCAGCGATGGTGAGGAACGAAGAACTCAAGTGGGTTCGAAAAGTGCGAACCACTATCCCCCACCACCAACGTCTATGGCACCTTTTGACGCAAGAAAAACTCGTCACCAAGAGACGCGCAACGATTTTGCGCAATGAAATCACTTAATGACTCTCTAAATGTTTCAATCAATCAAGAATTTGTTCGAAGGCTGTTTATACAATTCTTCCAGACTTATACTCATCAGATTGGTCTACCTTATCATCTAGCACTGATCTGGACCGTGGTAGCTCCATTTCACTCATTCGAGTCATAATTTAATGCAATTTTCGAGAAAGCAGGAGATTCTCATAATTTCACGTCTCAGTCAGCCAAGAGCTCTACAAATTCACAATCACTTTACAGCTCCGCTTAATGCCGTCGTTAATTATCTCAAACTGGTGGGCGGTACTAATGATCAATGTTGGTACCATCACACGGTGCCCCATCTTTTTTATCCTTATCTATCGAATTACCATAGAAAGGGGATTTCATGTGTAGCTTAAGCAACATTAATGAAGTTTACATCTGGAAAATTGTATCTAATCCCGGCTCCAGCAACCGCAGTTTATCCTTCAAACCCCACTGATGGCGGAAGGATCTCCTCCTATATAGTTTCCACATATTTCTATTTTCTCTAGTTCACTACTTTACAAATCTCTCCTTACTGACTTTCGGCGAGAGTTCCCCCCCTTTTGCATTGCGCATGTGTTTACTCAATATATAATTACCACTTTTCAACCAGTTCATTTAAGTTTTCAAATAATCCCCCACACAAAACCAACTGTTCTAAAACCAAAGTTTGAGGAGATGCTGTGTTGTGGCAGCTTTCAGCCATTCAGGATTACCAGGAGGCCACCATGCACAAGCCCCAGAATCCTCGTGAAAATGATGCTTTGTTTTGACTTTTAAAGCTTGAAAGCTCAGACTGTCAGTGCTCGTGATCTACTGCTCAATATTCTGGACGCATAATGATATTCTCCAAAGTCGATCAAATAAAAGACACCAAGAAATTGCGTTTAAATAGATTCCATTTGGAAAACTGCAACGATTACACTTTTTAGCCGATGAGTATAGCTCATTTTCCCCGCTTAATTCAAGAAGACAGGCATAATATTCGAGTGTTTTATTCACCCTGTTTAATGAGGTACATTGATGTAGCGATCTTTGCGGGAAAGTGTTTGCCCTGTTCGGCATGATTTTTCACACTAAGGTGTTTACACCTCCTAAAACGCTTTTGAATCTCATTTCATTTAGATAGTAAACAATTGAGGTTAAACCGTAGTTTGCACGCAACTGCATTGTATAAGAAACGCCTTGAAGTACAATTGTACACCATGGAGCATCTCAAGAACTGCGCCTAAGCTCCTGAAAGGTTCTAAAATAGATAGCTGTGTATAGTAGGCACTCTACCTCATTCGAATTGTCAACCCTTTTGGTTGACATTGTTTAACCGCTTACCTCGCTTACCAAATACATTCCCATAGTAGCCATAGACCCTCGATTATTTTTGGATTTTTTCATTAATTCTTGCAGAGCAAAATTTGGTGTGCCTTGAAACACCAAGGCCGTCGTTTAGATTTGTTATTATGGCAGTAGTCCATTAGGCAAAGTAAGACAACCTGATGGCATCACGAAAGAAAAGGGTTAATAGAACAATGCTATCGTCATATGAAGACTTTTTAGCCCCTATTTAGAATCCCCTCCTTTTAATATTCCTTGGTCTCAAGAATACAAGGAATAAGGACCTTGGCTCGTGCCTAGATAATCTTGACTATAGAACTAGGGTAAGAATGATATACATTTCATTATTAACAACTCACTTAACATTTATACGTGTAAATTCATCAAAATATTGAAACTCACCTTAGGGTAGATCCTGCCAACTCCGGTTGCCCACAAGGATAAAAGCCTAAGCTATACCCCCAGAGAAGTCTAAACATCTAGTTCATCTTCGTTCGTGGAGATGGTGTTAATCAGCCTTAACAACAGAATAACTCATACCATTTTAAAAAAATGTCTTATCCCAAATTCTACGTCATTATTATGAATGGCTAAGAGGCTAGTAACGGCCTCCCAAAAACATTGAGATCGATATAAGTGAAAGGCAGTGATACCTAGAAGCACATTCTTAGCATCTCCTCTACCGAGGTTTAGTCGTTGATACTCAAGTACCATGGTAAATTATTCTGAAGCTGCATCAGGTGTTAAAAAGAAATTCTGGTCAATTTTTATAGTAATTCATCTTCTATTCAGCAGATTCATATTAAATAACAATATTATGCTAGCCAATGAAATAAGTTTCCTATTATGCTTATTACTCGATAATAACTCGTAGCTAGAGATAATTATCAATGCTACACTTAAAATTGACACCTGATGATTCAAAATTATCAAACTCATTAATTCAATTTTGTGTAACCTATGAATAATTGACTCTTATAATTTCCTGTCCGCTTTAATAAGTGACATAAGTTTATAATTTTCATCCATCCTCACAGAGACTCCTGAATATACCCTGTATTATTTACCAAGTCGAAAGGGGCTCAACAGAGTAAGGAAAGAATGGCCTCGAAATATGTGCCAGAATGACCGATAAAAGGAAGAGCATGAGCCACCACAACTTTTTCATTCTTTTAGTGAGTATTTTATAACGATGTTCACTATTTTGTTTACAATTTACAACAGAACATAGTCGAGCAGAATATGACCAACCCAGAAGTAAACAAACGCAATAAAATCTAGGTTAGTCACTTGAATGTGTTTGTGATCTGCTACCAAAGGAGCAGCTTTGTTTAATGGAACATTCGAAAGCTTCACAACGTTATATAAAAAAATCATTGACAGCTCTTATTTAACCCTTGGCTTCTATCGATTCAATTTTCTTATCCTAATGGTGATGTTTAATGGAGATAAATTTCCCTAACACGTATGCACAAAATGGGCCATATTTACTAAACCGAGAGTGTCGAAACATTTACTCTTATTTACCTATCAGGAATCGAACCTAAGGGGTAAAATAT
The DNA here is from genome assembly GCA_963969495.1 of Ceratothoa steindachneri. Classification (NCBI taxonomy): domain Eukaryota; kingdom Metazoa; phylum Arthropoda; class Malacostraca; order Isopoda; family Cymothoidae; genus Ceratothoa; species Ceratothoa steindachneri. Next base: position 149,477,411 of record OZ018317.1, on the reverse strand, counting down.
TCAGGACATACAAATAGTTTACTGTTGTTACTTTTTCGCTAATCGTCCTCAATAGGTTAGCAAAATAGAAAAACAGTATTAATGAATAAATGAACAATGAATACTAATCGATTGCGCGTTCCTATAAACATTTAATTCATAAAATACGGTGATATAATATATATACAGTTGTGAATTTTGCGAATTATTTTATATTAGTTCGATTCTTAGGTCAATCCATTGTTGCATCGAGCAGCATCGGAGAAGATCGAACCGCACGGGGCTGTTTCTATACAAACCAGGCCCCTCACCCATACGAGATCACAGCAAAGTCTTAAATTAATCTGGATAAATAAAAAATACTTAGTCATAGCCCCTATCCCAACGAACTACGAATATTAGAATCACTTTACATCCTAAAACTCAAACTTAATTTAAATATAAATGAAACTGTTTCCAATCATTATATTGAATCGTCAATTATTGATTTTTTTATTTTCATATTAACGGGCTAAACCTTAATTTTACTATTCAATTTTATTATTTTATAAAAAATAGAAATTTGAACCCTCTATTTTCTTAGTTCCTTGGTGCCGATGATGAGGCTTGACCTCGAAACGTTCAAACTCAGACAAATAAAGATGCTTTCATCAATAGCGTGCTTGGTTTTCACCTTCATATATATATATATATATATATATATATATATATATATATATATATTGGATTCCATGACGCAGAAAAAAAACTGGGTGAAGGAAGTTCTTTATTAACGTTTCGCATTATAGCTTCATCAGATTATAAGTACAGAAGAAGGATATCATGACCTATATATACAGATATCCAGATGTTATCTTGGGTCGCAGATTCAAAGCGTTGGTAGGCACTATAGGGGCGATTGGTTGTAGGTATCAGTTTTTGCTCTTAATGCCCCCTTAACTACGATCCTCACTACACCCTTGGCCAACCAGGAGACTCCATCTCAGTGATTGGTTGACCTGTTGAAAATAATATAAGCTGCTTCAATCAATCTTTTCTCTCTCCCTTCTTTAAACTCTAATCCCACGCCAGTTTGGCAAATGATCATACTCATCGGCGTGCACTGTCATTGAGATTCATGTTCTATGTACTCTAATATCTCTCTTAATCTCACTAATCCTTGTTATAATGTCTAGTCCTGGCTCTCCATAATAATTATGATCGCACCTACTACAATGTAATTTGGTAAATAATAACTTTATAATTTTTATCTGCCGAATTCATATATTGTATCATCTATCGATTTCTAGTCACCTCCAAGCCATCAATTATTTTACCTGATCTTCCAATTGATCTCTCTAATTTAACTTTCATGGTGGAGTGCGATTTCAACTCGTACCTAACATTTCCTAATCTCTTAATAGTGGGTTCATAGCTTTCGCCTAAATTTTTAAGCGTCCTGTACCTACTTCTCTTAGCTATTTTCACTCCTTTAGCAAGTAATTTTATTAAAAGTCCCTATGAATTCTTCAGTTTTAAGAAAGCTTTCTAAATATATTTTAATTCAATAGTCAAAATGCTTTCAAGACAAATGCGAATATCCCTTAAATAAAACCTACTGACTACGCCTTACTTTGCTATTTTACTATGTTCTAATATACATAAAGTGAATACAATCATATTTGTTTCTGAGGTTCTTGTAGACAGAACATTTAGCTCTCTCATCACCCCTGTGAACCGGTTGAACCAGTAAATTAAATTTTCTCTTCTCTTCTTCCTTTAGGTAAATTAGATGTTCTCATCCACCTCGTTGAGCAGTCTCATTTAATTATTTACATCAGTATTCGATGGAATTAAGTTGAAAGCACAAAGCATTATTTATATATATATATATATATATATATATATATATATATATATATATACATATATCATTCAGTTTCTTATGCTAGACAAATCTATATTTATGCTGCTTTTAAGATTAGTTAACACCGCATTATTTTTTGGCTCTAGATTTTGTTTTTTGACAACCTTTAAGTTAGAACAATTGAGTTGATTGTTTAGAGCAGGACGAGAATAGTATTGCTATTTTTAAGAGATAATAGTGTGTTTCCTTACAACAATTTGTTTCGAAAACCAAAAAGAATTTACCAAAAAGAACCAAATGTTTTAACGCCAAGATTTGAGGCCCTGCGATACTGAATCTGATTTGTAAGATCAAAAACATAATTCTCTACGTTTCGCTATATTCAGATAATTTCACTACACTTTCCATTTAACTTTAAGATTTGATTGTTAAGTTGAAAGAGATGTTTAAGAATAAGAAGGCTTGGTTAGATTAAAGAAAGTTTGTTAGGTTAATTAGGCTAGGTTAGATCAACCTCAGTAACGCTTCATTTGTGACGGAATTCAATGTCAGATTCATATATTGCATGAAAAAGTACACAAAAAAAGCTCATGTTTTATGTGAAAGCGATAAGGATTCTAATCTGCCCTCTTACCAGAGAAATTACCTAAGGAATTTGAAACATTGTCCGAGTTTCCCTCCCTCTCATTTGTTTTGTTTCCAACGATGCTGGTTAATTTCCTTTACCTTGAAGCTTACCCAAATAAAAACTAAGTTGGGTAACGCTGAATTTTTTTTAGTTTTCGTAGATCCTCTTAAAAACATAAAGTATAAAATTCTACTGAATGATGAATAAAGAAAAACCGATATTGATAATAACATAATTAAAGCGAAGAATATTTGCCTTAAATCACTGTAAATACAAGGTCCCAAAGCAAATTTATATTTACCTTTGGAAGGCAATATCTTAGAATAGCCTCAGAAACCCAAAGTTTAGATAGAAGAGAAGGAAAATTAGCAGATGATCCCTCCCATAAAAGCCCCAGAGCGTGCATTTCCACTTATATCTTGGGATGTTGTTCAAAGGAATCTTTATAAAGTATAAATATAGATTTGCAAATCATTTTGTCATCTGGATAAATGCAAGCTTCGATTCAAACTTTCTTTGCCTCTCGAAAATACGATTAAAAGAAGTTTTAGTTTGATTTACTCTTTGCATATGAAAATTTGTTAAACCGTGATGGCAAAACTTTACAAAGTATATTCCTAATTTCTAATCAGAAAAATCTACTGAAATATTCGTGCGAAACAATTCGATCAAAGTACTCTGTCTATGAAAATGCAGTAGTTGTACCTGCAGTTTAGTGATTGATACCTTAATAGATAAAAATAAGACCATTTTATATTATAGTTTTTTTCGGAATAATTAAATAACCCCAAAGTAAATTATTTAATAAAAAAAGCATGGTATTCCTTTATTTAAACTCCTGTATATCTGCTATTTTCGCTTCATTTCACATCAAAACTCTATATTATGTTACATTTGACTGCTTCTTTTATCCAATCAGTCGATAAAGACCTCTACTCTGAACGAGTTGGATGTGGGTTATCGAAATGTGTATCCTTCAATAAACTCAGTTTACGGTGGTCTTTTTCTTATTCTTTGAAGTTTACGAACTGAAATTTATTATCACACTCAGACAGTTCTATGATTTAATTAAATCCCTAATTAAGCACAAATATAATATTCTTAAATAAAAAATAAAGTCAATAAAAGTGCTACCAACTAGAGCTGGTAAACACATTATTCAATACAACTAATATTTATCAATAGTGCATATACTATTCAAAAATGTGACTCATGATATCGGATACAAATTGCCTAATTTAGCAATTATTTTTTGGCATTATAAAATAGTAGCAAAGCCTAAGCAATTAAGTTCTCTTTAATTCCAGCTTTGAAATATAACTATTTACAAAAAGCAAAGATTTATTATTTTATAATCATTTAGAAAGTTAAAATTGGGAGTTTTGAATTTCTAAGTAAAAATTTATATAAGCTGCATAAATATTACTAGCAAGTTAGGTACTAATAATGCGATATATCATTCATATATATATATATATATATATATATATATATATATATATATAAATATAAATATATTTATATATATATATATATATATATATATATATATATATATATATATATATATATATATATATACATGGAACAAAATCTAAGACAAATTGGTACGGTTAAAGTAGTGGCATTATTAGACAACTCATCTACTCAAGTAGATCATTTTGGGAACTGAAACCTTTCCTTTTTTCTCTAAAATTCCGATTTATTACCTTCAAAACTTTCAATAATTCGCAGTCTAACCTTAGAAGGATCTTGGAAATTATATCATTTGAAAGAGAATGTAAATCTTATATATGTGTTTCAATTATTTTTAGAGTCAGCCGAAGAGGTACGATGTTATTGCTAATTAATCCCCCAGCTAAACTTGGGAGAACTTTGTCAATTATTTTATTTGAAAGAAAATCTAAAACAACCTAAGTATTTCAAAGTTCGTAAGAATCGGCCCAATAGTTATGATGTTATTGCCAAAACAATATAGTTACCGGGCTATCCTTGGGAGCACATTGTCAATTATATTATACGAAAGAGAATGTTAAACAACATAAGGGTTTCGAATTTCGTTAGAATTGGTCTAAATATTATGATGTAATTGTGAAAAAAGAATTCCAGGGCTAAACTTGGGAGGACCTTGGGAATTATATTATTCAAACGAGAATGTAAAACAACATTATAGTTTGGAATTTCGTTAGAATTGGCCCAATAGTTGACATGATATTGCCAAAGCAAATTAATTCTTAGGCTCGCCTTGGGAGCACCTTCTTCCGGAAGGGAGGAGACGTGAAAGAATATAACCTTGAGGTCCAGCTCGGGCCCTCAAAAATACACGTGGCTATACACTTTGAAACAAGGAGCGTGAGGAGCAAGGTTCAACAAGGCAGAAATCGGGTCAGAGCAGCTGTGTTTACTAGAGGAGACTTACCACCCGTGCTTGAGGTGATTTGATCTCTTAACTCCCTAACCTTGAAGAGAGAAAAAACTCTGGAGAATATTCTATACGCCTCCTTATCTAGAATTCCTCAGCTGGAAGCCGGCTATTCCCCGAGCTCCATGTTTGTTTCAGGAGAGCGCGCCGTGGCTAAGGCTAATTCTTTGCCTCATCAACGCCTATTTAACCGAAAGTTGGCTGGATCGAGTTAGTACCCGATTTCCCTACACAAGAAGACACGTCACGGTTCTCGATTCAGTTTCCCCTTGGTTTATTAGAGCACCGAAGGCTTGAACTCTCCCCCGTTGAAAACTGCACCAAACGATTGGCAAGCTCCCTGCAATGGCCGTTCTTTCTTGGATTCCCGCAAGTACTCCCTCAACAAGAACCCAGAGGTAAAACCTATACTTTTGCAATTCTCGCCTTCCGACTTGCCTTTATCCTTCGTCGCTTCAAACTTCAGCATTGCAAGCCGCCGTCGCCAGCGCAACTTATTATAATCCGATTTTTCCATATTAATTATCTTTGTTTTTATTTCAAGTACTTGGCCCCTTTAAAGACTCCGTTCTGAGTCAGATCATTAACTCGATATAAACCCTTCGACCGACACCGCGTGTCATTTTTCATCTAACCAAATATTTTCATTAAACCCTTTTTTTGCAAATATTTAATATTTCCTTTTTATGTTATTAAATATTATTTTTCTCTTCCTCTTTAAATAACCTGAATTGTACTCAGCGGTAGCTCATTATTTAAGGCCAATCTGCACAAGCTTACTTTGATATTTAAAGCCCACGTACTGGGGGACGGTTTCTTCCCCTTCTCATTAACTCCTCCCGCCAACTGGTCTGCCAAGCCATTCAGTATATATATATATATATATATATATATATATATATATATATATATATATAAATATATATATATATATATATATATATATATATATATATATATATATATGTATATTTATATATATATATACCACGACACATATATACCTACTTTACTATCATATATAGCACTTCAAACCCAAATTCAAAACGTCCTATTCAAAAGCTAACTCCTTCTCGCACCATGATATCTAAGGATCCAAATGAGCTCTAGATACCGGAACTAGAGGGTTATTAGACCACCCGCTATGAGGATACGATCCAACTTGACATGAATACAAAAATATATCAGTCACATCATTTAGGTTTTACTATAACCACGTATTTAGACTAACTTTAAACCTTTCTCAATAAAGGAACACAAATTAAGGACAGACAAAATCTATGGATGGATATTTTTTATCTCAGCTGGAAAGGCGTTGATAGCATATGCAGGCAAAAGAGTAAAGTTCTTGTATCGAATGTGTATTTTGGCCATGACAAAATATGTGATTCTTTGATTTAATAAGAAAAGGAGCAGATGCTATCAAGAGAAGTGATATATAATCTTGTGGAAATTAGAAGATGTAGGACAGACAGGCACGAAATAAGAAACTAGTATCTTGGGCCGAAAAGAGGTATGAATTACTTAATTAGTTCGTACAAAAGATAGTCTCAAAAGTTCCGGTACCTCATTATTTAAGGCCAATCTCTTTGTATAAATGTATGATAGAATTTTCCCTAAAAATATTGGGAACTTCTTCCTTTATTCTCGATTATTAAAGTGAAAAATAATGTGATTACTTCAATCCTTCATTTTGGCAAATAAGATCAAACTTTCTTTCTGGATCCTGGTCAGGGACAAGATAGCCGCGTTCCTATTGACATCCGGCTGAGTGTTCTGTGCCCTTCACTAACATGAGTCGGCGAAGGAAGGGAGAAACCTCTATTCACACTCATTTGTATATGGAGATTGTCGTAGTTTCCTTGCCAAATTGAGCCAATTACTTTATTTCTCTCCAGTGAGTTTTATTTTGAATATTTGAGGCTTCTTATTCCATCCATTTGATTTAAAAAAAAAAAATAGCAGGAGAAAACGAAATCCAAGATGATGAAATCGCTTGGGAAGTATCTGTCTGATTTCAGGCTTTATTGCCCTGATGTGATTTCGAAAATGAGCGCTGCTTTTTATGGGCTCACTGGGAAGAGCTCACGACTTTTAATACTTAGTGACATATATGAGTTGAGATGAGAGAGATAAGGATTGATAGGAATAGAGAAATAGGCAAGAAGGTAGACGGATAGGCACAGAGAAACAAAAGTAAAAGCTTGGGTAGTCTGACCAAGAAACAGGTCAGGGAGAGAAAGGTATTCAAATAAATAGTTGGATGTTTATTGGGTTGAATATTCGATAAAAGAGAGAAAATAGAGGAGAATAAGACTCATAACGAAAAAAATAAAAATAATATAAAGGAAATTCCGCTCCCTTCTTACATTCTAATGCGAATTTTTCGGTAAAAATAATATACAAGCTTATATAAAATCCTTTTTTGGATACTCACCTCTCTAATATGTACATACGCCTTATCAACACCAGTTCTTTTACCTATGTACTTGATAGGGTTTATTTTTAACCATTTACTGTTTGATGATCCAACCTCTACTTATTTGCGTGGGTGGAGAGCCTCCTTGGAGGCTGATGTGAGGGCTGGCACTTGCCAGGAAGCGATGGTTGTAGCCGAGTAAGAGAGTTGTGTGAATGACAATGATTCTTCTTTTTTCTGTATTTTATGAAAGTGATGAATTGTGTGGTAGGTTTGTAATTTTGAATTATGTTGAGTTTGGGCACTTCGCCTCTTTTGTTAAGGTTGATTTTTCTTTTGTTTAGTGTTTTAATCTGAATCGAGTTATGATTTTAATTTAGGTCACTTCGCCTCATTTTATTAAGGTCATTTTCCTTCCTATACTACTAAGTATATATCCGCAGTACGTTTTCTCTCGCGCAGGTTCTACCGCTTGGTAACAGAGCTGTTCTAAAAATTGCGTGTCTTCTGTTTACACGTATGTTCAAATCGATTTTTATTGTTGGAAGTATTTTCTGATCGATTTTGTTCCAAGTCTTTTTCACTAGCCTTCGGATCTCCATATTCATCGGTTTTAGTCCAATTCTTTGATTTAGAACCGAATTCCGAATACGGTCGATACTTTGCGTGCCAGTTATCAGCAGTGTGGCTTTATTCTGCACCCTTTCATCATTCTGAGAGAGGTAGAGCTGGCCACCTAAGTGATCACAGCCGGGTGCACTACGACTCAGCGTACGAAGGCCATGTACAGCTCTTTCTTGTTTGGCACGCAGAGGCTTCGGAAACGGTAAAGTTCCTTCAGCCCTTTTTGGCTAGGGAGACTAGTATTTACGTGAGCCTTGTAACCTGATTTGTAGAGTCGTAAGCCGGCGACATTTTCCTCGTTAGTGTACGGATAGAGTTCGTTGTCGACGATGAAGTCGTCAACTTTTCGGTGGTTCATTGAAATTATGGTGGACTTCTGGCGGTTGGTTTTAATCTTCTACTTTTTTTCGTAGGGATTAATGTTGTCAATCTTGGCAGTTGTTGCCCTTGCCTGTCTTCAGCATTCCTGAATGGACTCAGGACGATTTGAGTGAAGTCATATGCATATTGCAGATACATCAAATCGTCCCTTACTGGAGCAGATAGGCCAATTGTGTACACGAGTCGTAAGCCGGCGACATTTTCCTCGTTAGTGTACGGATAGAGTTCGTTGTCGACGATGAAGTCGTCAACTTTTCGGTGGTTCATTGGAATTATGGTGGACTTCTGGCGGTTGGTTTTAATCTTCTACTTTTTTTCGTAGGGATTAATGTTGTCAATCTTGGCAGTTGTTGCCCTTGCCTGGCTTCAGCATTCCTGAATGGACTCAGGACGATTTGAGTGAAGTCATATGCGTATTGCAGATACATCAAATTGTCCCTTACTGGAGCAGATAGGCCAATTGTGTACACGAGGTAGAGCAAAGGACTCAGAGAGCTGCCTTGTGGAACTCCCGCCTCGAGTTTGATCTCGGTTACTTTGGAGACCTCGATCGTGATTTGGGCTCTCCTATCCGTAGCATAGTTACAAAGGACCCTTTCTAGGATTGGGTTTAGCTGGAGGTTGAGGATCTTGAATTGTATTTCTCTCAGCCATACCTTATCGAAGGCCTTCTATACATCCTGCAGCACCACGTCTACGTACCTTTTCTCAGCTTCACTGCAACCGAGTTTTTCCGTTAGGAGGGCGAGGGTGGTTTCCGTTTCTCGTCCCTTGTGGAACCGGTGCTACTGAGGGTTGTGAGCTTCTAGCTCGGCTAGTTGTTCTTGAAGCCTGTTAGCCAGGAGTTTTTCGTAGACTATCGCAAAGATTTCCAGCAGGGCAATTGGCCTGTAATTCACCAGTTGATCAGGGGGTTTACATCAATTGGGTATGAAGATTATTTTAGCAATCTTTAAACCTTTATGGAAGTAACCCGTATTCAGGAAGCATTGTAAATGTTTGCAATTCCCTGAATGATCTACTGTGGGGCATTTGCCAAGTATTTTCTGGTGATGCCCGTCCAGCCTGGTGCCTTTTGTTCGAAGGCTCTTACAGTGGCTATGACCTCCTCTGATGTTATGCCTTCGTAGACTTGTTGTGGGTGCGTGCGGTGCATAACCTGATTCAGTTCTTCGATCAGTTGCACTTCGAATTCTTGGTTGAACTCGTCGTTTTCTTCAGGGGTTAATCCTGAAGACGTTTTTCCAAAGATTTCTGAGCCTGTTTTCCAGAACCACCAAGTCCTTTATATAATCTCCGTTCCCTTTTATTCAAGCATTTGGTCTTGCTGTTAGTCCCTTTAAGTTCTTGATTTGACGCCAGAACTTAGCCGGGTTGAGTTTGCTTTTGACTTTGGCTATCAGGTTGTTCCAAATTTCCTCCTGTTGGAGGTTGATAGCCTCTTTTAGCTCTGTGCTTAGATATTGAAGGGGCGAACTTCTTTTCTGGTTCAGGACCTTCCCGTCTTATCTCTTCGTACACTTCCCTGTAAACGTGAGCGATCTTTTTCATCTTCTCTGTCCATCTGGATTTGAGGGGTTTTATACCCAGTTTTGGGAAGCTCTTGCAGTCCGCTTCTAGTATGGATGTAGTTATCCTCTCCGGCTCCCCGTCTATCTCCTCCAATGACGCCTCGCTTAGGTCAGCTGGCGAGGATTGACTGAGTCGTCTCTTGTAACGATCCAAGTTGGCTAAGGCGTAGTTGTTTCTGAGAGGGACTGGAAGCTGGATCGGAGCAAGAGATACTGTAGTGAGTATCGCTATGTGGTCACTTGGGACTGTTGGGCCTGGCTCACTATGGTAGTTGAATTGGAAGCCTTGACTTGTTAAGATTATGTTTGGTTTGGTTGCTGATCTGGAAGTGAAATAGTTCGGAAAATCCGGCCCTATTCTCTGGATGTTTTTTTCTTCTCATAATCAGTTTTATGTTACGGCCTCTCTCGTTGGTACTACCATACCCCGCCGCACGGAATCTGGCATTGAGTTCTCCCCCTAAGATTGCCATTCTGCGGTGCCCAAACAGTGTGTAGAAGTTATCTAACGGGAGATAAACTCGATGAAAGGGTTGATAGGCTGCAGCTATCACAAGGTCTCCTACCAGTGTGCTGGAGCTATATCGCCATAAATGATTCATCATGTTATGGTAATTGTTTGAACGAGATGTTCCCCTTGACAGCTATTGCAACAACATCGAACCTTTCTTGGGAATGATTTTTGATGACTACTCTATAGCTCGGTATTTTAATTTGACCAGCTGTAGTGTCGATATCATGCTCAGTTATAAGAATGATGTTGGGGTCAAGAACTCAGGATATGTTTCCATATGCGCGAGCTTTCCCTCCCATCCACCTACGTTGAGTGTCACAATCTTCATTCTATTGCTTACTCTCTCCCAGTTGTTTCTTTGGAGTTTTAGGGTCATGTTTTTCTTCCTCCCACTTCTTTTTTTCCTGAACTCAGCGTTTGGAATTTGCTCACTGGTGCTGTGATGTAGGTTCACATTCTGCCTGAGCAGAGCTTCTTCCACCGATTCGAGGTCAACTTCGTAGTCGTATTTCCATTTGAATATTTTGGTTTTGATTCCATGGAAAATATGCTGGGGGGTTGGGAAGATTAATATAAATAAATTAAAAAGGAAATAAAAGAGGAGTGATAATTAATTATAATGATGTTGTTAAAAAGGTAGCAGCCGAAATTCACCCCCAAATTGTAATATGATAGGGTTGGTTGAGAAGTTTAAAAATAAGCAATTCGGAATAGAAATAATGATCTCAGAGTTTATTTACTTAATATATGAATATTTTTAAAATCACGACTATTTAATTTACCCTGAAAATCGCAATATTCAAAAGTCAGATTTCCTCATTAGAGCTTCCAATGCCAAAGGGTGTCTTAACTTAAATGGTGGAGTGACATTTTTACGCAACTCATTTACAGAGTGATGTCTTAATTGTTGCCAATTTAAAGCCAAACTCGCTAAATTTGGCGCGTTTTAGCATTGCTTAGCGCTATTTTCGCATTTTATTTTGGCGTGGTTTTTTAGTTTCAGATTAGACTTACTTGATAATCCAGTTTCCATCGAGCTAAAATCTGCTTCAAGACTGCCAAAGTTTGTATTTTCGTACAAAATTGCTATTATTCACCTCCTACCTGTTGTACGCTTTTTCAGGGCCCTGGCTTAAATTTTATTACGACGCCTGATATTATTGATACGTTTCAAAACGTTTTGGAATTGACTGGGAACGCCATCAATGAGAATGTAAAACACTACTCCCTTAAAACACTGCATTTAAAACTGTTTCTTATGAATTTATCTCATAGAAATATTAAAACGATAAATATATAATAAAATTCAAGAAATGCACACTCAAGAAATAATAATAAAGTGATTTACTTTAGTTACATTAGGTATTACTCTCAAGCTAGAAAAAAATTATTTTATTCTTCTTGGATTTAATTGGATTGCAGGAATACAATGCTGAAGTAATTTGCAGTGCAATTAAAGAAAGCTTAAAATAACATTCCCTTGATTTAAAGAACTTGGTTAGACTTAGTACAGACAAGGCCACAGTGATGTCGGGAATTAACAATGGCCTCTATGCACTCTTAAAAATAGAAGTTCCTCATTTGACTCTGATCAAATGCGTTTGTCATTCTCTTCAACTAGCAGTGTCTCATGCTGCAGCGGAATGCTTACCTAGACATTTAGACTTCATGATTATGGAAACTTATACCTTTTTTTCGAATTCCTTCATCCGTCAAACAAAATATAAGATGCTATTCGCCTTAATAAACTACGTTAATTTACCGTTAAAACTTGTCTCGCCTAGTCCGACCAGATAGCTCTCAATAGAAGTTGCTGTTTCAAGAATTTTGGAACAGTGGGTTGAATTTCGTGGCCAGTTCAATATAGCATGGAATGATAAAAGATGCTTTATAGCTGAAACTCTATATTCTTTGTTCAATGACAAGTAAAACTTGGTTTTTCTTTTCTTTCTGAAACAAATACTTTGTCAAGTTCAAAGGGTTAATAAAATCTTTGAGGTGCAAATACAAGATCCGACAAAATTATTGAGTGATCTCCAATTTCTGATCAATTCTACTACTTCAATGATTTTAATACCAGGAAAGAAACTTCAGCAAGATGAGTGTCTTCCAGATTTTATAGACCCGGAACCCTATCCTGTTATCAGTTTGAAAATGAAATCTCGCATTGCAACTTTCCTCAACAAGCGGAAAACGAAATACGTGAAAGATGTTCCTTAAAGCCATCAAACCTCTAATTGTAGACCTTGTGAAACATTTTTAGGAAAATGATGAGACCATAATTAAAATAGATTTTCAATGGAACCAGCTACGGAATGTATCCTGGGTTGAAGTTTCGAACACCATTTCATTCTGGATAGAAGTTTCTTTGTATAGGGATTCTGTGGTGGAAAATCCGGTAAAAGAACTCTCAGATTTAGCATTAAGACTACTTATTTTACCTTATTCCAATGCCAAGGTGGCAACACTCTTTAGTGTCTTAAACATTGTTCATTCAAAATTGCGCAACCGCATGAATTTAAAAACTATTGAGAGAAATTTTATTCGAAAAATATGGTCTAAAGCAAAGTGAAAAATGCTGCATCAATTATACATTGCGAAAAATTGGAACGATGAATGCACATGACGCTCTGACCTCAGAAGAAAGAGTTGACGAAGCATCTGCAGATTTGGAAGAGAGCAGTGATTTATAAATCTTAGATTTGGAGTACATTAAAGGTAAATTGCTTTAGGATTCATTTCTTTAAAATTGATTCTAGGTTTTAACGTATTGCATAACTTTCCAATTTTAGCGCGCTTTAACACAAGTTTGGCGCTTTTTGGCCCGTTTACTTTTGAATCGATTGGCATCATTGGATGTCTTAGCCACAATGGTTAGTTTTCTTCATTAAAGGACTGCAATCCCAGGGCGTTGTCTTAACCAAAATAGACAAAGGCTCAATTGACGAATAGTTTTTTCCTCCTCGTAGCTCCCTTGTTTCAATTGTTGACAATTGTTGCAAAAGAGGGGAAACAAAATCTCTGTCCAGTTCTTTGTAGTGAACAAGCTGGAGTTGTGAATGCGTAAAAGGGACTTGATAGAATTGCTTAGGGATAGAAACATGAATTGTTATGGCGGAAAGGTTACTCGCAAATCTCCATCAAATGCTGAAACTTCACATCAGCCTCATAGCACCTGTTATTTCACCTAAATTTCTAAGCGTGGAAATCTTCCTTACGGGAGTCACTTGGATTGATTACGATTTCAAACCAACGAGGGCGTCTCTCGAAGCAAGGTTTTGGGGGAGGGGGGTGGGAAATGCAAAAATAAATTAGGCAAGAGGGACGAAGTTAAAATGTGTGGAAGAAATTCTCAAACCTCCCCTAGGCTTTGAGATTAGGAGGTCACGAATCTACTGGTGATGAGCCCGAGAGGAAAGCAATCATCCAGATGTCAGCTACCACATTGTTTCCATAACCATCGACAACCGTTGACTGGGATAATAATGGAAAAAACTGGTTAGGTGTTAATGAAATCGAAAAAAAAGGAAGTAAGAGTCATGCATGTTAAATACCCTTCCTCCTCTCTAGATCCATGACTAAGGGAGACCAAGCCTCTTAGACCCTTAATGGGTAGAGTGGACGAAAACTGGTCGGCGCCTTACCTTCAAATTTAGTGGTTCGCCAGGAAAAATAGCTGAGAAAGGTAGGTTTAATCCCCTTTCGGAGTACCTTAGCTACTGGGAACGGGAGTGCATAACACTACTACGTGTGCTCTGTTTAACTGTCTACAAGGGTCAAGCTCTTGTATTTACAGTGAAATAACTTGCCCGTTTATAATCATTAATAAGAGAAAATTTATATTTAATATTAAAACCAAAGCCATTTCTTCAGATTTTAGTCGGATATTAAAAAGAACCAAGACCAAAATTGCGCGGCAATATGAAACGTGATTCCTTGGGAACGGTGTTAATTAAGAGAGAAGATGTTTATTTTATCATAAAATTGCTCTATACACAACGGGAGAAGAAGTAATTAAAGACATTATCTAAAAAACAGCACCAAAGAAATTCAATTTCGCTTAGAAGTAAATAATTGCAAGGAAATTTGAGATCAGACTCAACAAAGTTTTGCCATTATGAAGTTCGTTGGTAGGGTACAAAAAGTCCTGAAATAGAGTCTCAGTTTTAGGAAGTAGATCTACCCCCTCCTCCTAAAATAAGTAGTAAAATTCGTTTAATTTTCAATATACATTATTATGTTTTATTCTATTTATAAAATGAATTTATGGTCTATGAGTTGAGGGTGAAAATTTGCTAAAAAAATGGTTCTCTAAGAAAAGTAGTAATGACAATCTAACGAGGTGATGAATTATTGACCATAAAAAATGGTAGTCAACCACTTTATTACTTAGCAAAAATTTACCCTTTTAACTTAACCTGATTAATCCCACTTTAAAATAATTCAAAAAGTGAATAGAGAATATTTCGCGGTGGACAAGCCTTTGGAAGGGCAAATCCTTTGGAAAGCAAAACCAAATCCCTAAAACTAAATTTTCTAAAAAGAAAAGTACTAAACACCTCTCCATGGCATTTGCAGACTATGACAAACAAGGACTCTTTAAGAAGTCTACATAACTAAGAAATTAAAAAGTACTACCATGACAAAATCTCGTACATATATAGTCATAAAATGGCATTACTTAGGTTACACTTCCAGTAATTGTACAGAAATAATTGTCTTCAGTTTTTTATCGGTTAAATCCATTTATCATAGTCACCGACAGGTATAAAATGATTGATCTTTGTGTGACAGCAAGAGAGGTGGCTGGTAGAGCTAAATAGAAAAATTCCCTCCGGAGTTGTTAGAGGACCTGTTGAAACCTAACCATCTCTGGAGATGACGAAGACGCCTCACAGGGTGTTGAAACAGTATTGGTTGGTACTTATTGCTACACTACCCACCTGAAACGATATTATGAATAACAATGCTAGGGAAATGAATGAAATAGGGAGATAAGAACTTAACAATGGTTGTGATATGCAGTATAAAATATAATAATACTCAAGTGGAAATGGACAGCCTATATTGGAAGGTGAAACAAAAGAAAATGTACAAAACAAATCTGAAATGGAACACACAAATATATGAAGAGAAACACAAGACGACCACGAGGAAGGTGGCAAGAAATGTTTTGTTCATTCATGGAAGTAGTGAATGTGATAGTCTCGAACCTTGAACCGTAAACATTGGAAATATATCAAATGTTCAACTAAGACAATGAGTTTATTCTTCTAATGTTTCAACCTTGAAATAGAAGTTATTCCTCAAAGGTCTTAACTTAGAGAAATCTTCGTGAAGAGAATACAACTGAGGAGCTGTCTGTTGATAAGCAAACCGATTCGCGACCGCCAAAGTTGGCACTCTCCAAGCAAAATGAAAACTAGGTACAGAAACTAGGAACCTTGGTACAGGAAATAATGGAAAACGTAACCGGAAATGCAACAAATCGAAATTCACAAAAGGAAACATGAAAAAATCCTAATAAATAAATAAAATTTAATAAATGATAAATTAAAATTAGTTCTAAGATGTAAACCAGATAAAGGAGGCAAGAAAGCTTTTAAGAAAACGGCAACTCGGAAAGCAACAAAAAGATAATGGAAGGAGACTCTAAGCTTTATCTCAGGAGTGCCTTTAATTTCCTCAGCTTCATGTTTTCTGAACTTTAACATTGTTTATAAAATACCTTCCCACTTTTGGCCTATTGTGCATATTATAATTTCATATTTAATTCTTTTTATATGTATATAAATATTAGAGGTATCAGTCGAAGGGATGAAGAAATTGCTGGAGCTAATAGCAACGAGAGTGAAACTAAAAAGACCTAGGATAACACGGAACAAGAACTGACTCGAATAATTTAAGAATGATAAGAGAGAAGAAAATATAAATCTAAACCAGAACGAATTACATCACCAACGGAAGCAACTCCTGAATTTGTAATTCCCTTGCCTAGTGGAGTGAAATTACAAATTACATCGAGATCAGATAAAAGAGTAACACCGCTAACTCTTTCCACCAGAGTTTTGACCTAAAAATGGGTACGGCAAGGATGGAAATTAGAAGGAAGAAAAAAGAAAAAAGGAAACGATAAAAATGGAAAATAAAGAATAATTAACATAAAGTTAAAATAGACTTGTTTTACAGAAAATTTCTTTCAGACATATGTAGAGGCACAAGGTATGCGCATAATAATGAAGTTGAAATGCTAAGATTATTGATTACTAATGCAGGTTACTAAAAACGCGTAGCGGAAAGATCATACACAGGGAAATGCAAACTAAAAGTGACAAAAGAGCTAAGAAATATCAATGTGAAAAATGAGAGAAAGATCCTCCAAGCTGTCTCTGAATCAATCTGGTATCCTGTGCCCAACAATAGCTATACACTATGTAAAAGTAATCCAATCAAAATATACAGGCTCCAATATAAACAAATGTATATATTTAGATGCACAAGAAGCGCCGAACATAAAGCCAAAGACACCTGGATAAGGAAGTTTAATAGAAACTTGAATAATATGATAGCAAAGAACGTCAATACAATAGAGCAGGAAGAAGAACAAGCAGAAAAAGTATAAGATGATGAAAATTTACCATTAATAAGGAGGATTTTTAACAAATCAAGACAGACCCGGTCTCGACAATTTTCGGAAATCAGAAAATAATAACCGAACTTAAAATTTCTAACTTTAACTAAAATGATGCCTGTCAAAGTGATTAATATCATTAGGAATATGGCAAAAAAATTTTAGATAACTCACAATGTTATAGCGAAGAAAAAATATAGTAAAGGAAAAATAGAAACTTAGGGTTTAAGAGAAAGAGTCTAAAATCCAGTAACAAATGAACTAAAAACAAAAAAAAAACAATCTGAATAAATGCATCACTAATACATAATTGCGTGATACTACCATTCTATTTAAAAATATTTTAAACTACAATTCTTTATAATGGATATAGATACTCCCGATATCGAGACAAAATGGCAACCTTTTCCAACTCTTTTCTTTGTCCTTCACTTTCCTTTTCAACTCATTTCATTTCCTTTCGTTTAGAATTATCTCTCCTTTGGTTAAAGTTCTTAAGATACATACTTTATAATCCCGCCCTTTTGAAAACAACCGCAAATAACCCAGACTAAAGATATACCATTCGGAAAGCAATTTTGTTTACTAGAAATAAAATCTACCTGGTAAAAAATTCACATAGTTAAGAAGGAAAATAAGGCAATGCCAATCTATAATCTGCAATGTCACCTAAAAAAAAGAAGTTGGAATTCATTGTTGTCGGAAAAACTTCATGATGTTGTCGATGCGGTCTTGGGCATTGACCTGATTAATAAAATGGGCGGAATTATACTGGTGTGTGATAAGATGACTTTTAAGAAGAGGAATAACACTGATTTAGAGCGAAGTTAGCATTAGTGAAAGGGAAAACAAGTGTTTGCTGTTATATCGACAGAAATAGCCATCGAGAATGTATATTTTGTTGGTCGGTTTGATGATTTCTCTTGGTTTGACGGTGGCATTGGAACGATGATCATCCACCTATTCTGTATACCACGATAGACTATTAAATGAATACTTAATGACCGGTAAAAGACAGGCTTGATCTAAAAGTTAAAAGCTGGATAGGCTAGAAATGGTTGAAGCGATGTATCGGATGTGAAAAAGGTGATGTATTGCCTCTAATAGCGATAATCCAACGCAATAAGTCCAAAGTGGGGCCAGTTCTTGGCTTAGGAATCAAACCAATACGTTGAATATCATTATGTTGCAGATGTAGCTGTGCGTGATGAAGCATTGCGAAGGTGACGACGTTTGTCTGTACTCCTAAGACTCGTTGGTCTTAAGGATGCGTATTTCCAAATTCACTTGGACGAGAGTTTATGGCAGTTACAAAGAGAAAGATATAAAGGGAAATTGTATTGTCTCAATCACCTGGATTTTGGTTAAGATTGTGCCTCCTAGAGTATGACAAAGATTCTAAGAGGTTTGGCTGCTGACAACAAAGTTCAGGAAGGCAATGACAGTTAGTTTCATAGGTGATATCATTGTTAATGAAAAAAGGAAATCAGCAAATATGCCGTAGCTGACATAACGAGGTTATAGCTTGGAGGCCAAGGCACCGACCTGATAGTTTGGATAGAAAACGTATGTTCGTACTGTTGCTTACTCGTGGTCAGGATGGCAGTTGAATTTTCCTGAGTGGAAATGAAATTCTGCAGCTTGGAGTGGGCGGGAATTTTACACCATGGAAATTATTTTGTACCTGCAGGCAATTGATTGGGGATTATCAAGGTTGCGGTTGGCTTCATGCTACTTGTAGCCTTATGATGAGAGAGAATTAAAGAACGTTTTAGAATGATACTGTTGTTGGACGTGCACGTAAACTAATTAAGGAACTGGCGAGTGGAGTGAGAGATAATGATCTTGTTCGAGTTCATTTTCATCTGCAGCATATATACTACGCAGCAAAGTGTTATCTGACATTGGTTGATTGTGGACCTAGAATATTTGATATATGGCGGAAGCTGATATAGGAAAATGCTGCTGATGTCTGCAAGAATTTGGGACAGTTATTCCACGAGACAAGACCTCCTGATGAGGTGCTTGTGGATAATAGCACCACATTACGGTTGAGTCATTTGGTCTCCTAATCTAAGGAGTTGAATGTTATTCGACAGGTCCGAGCTGCATACAGATCGTCAGATAATGCATATATGAGCGTAATCATAGGAACAACAATTGTCTGGCAGAGAGAGGAAGCAGTAGCCTTATGAGGATGATTTTGGTACAATTTTTCTACAATGAGGTGTTAGAAAATAGTAGGGCTCTTTCTAGTTTGCTGGACAATAACTCATTGTCTTGGAATAGCCAGACTCTTACTCTTTCTCTCAATATAATGGATTGAATGGGTAAGCCAGATTCTAAATAAATCTTCAGCGGCAACGGTTAAAATTTCTTACATGGTCGTTGTAGGAAAGGAGTTGAATGTTATTCGACAGGTCCGAGCTGCATACAGATCGTTAGATAATGCATATTTGAGCGTAATCATAGGAACAACAATTGTCTGGCAGTGAGAAGTAGCGGTAGCCTTTTGAGGATGATTTTGGTACAATTTTTCTACAATGAGGTGTTAGAAAATAGTAGGGCTCTTTCTAGTTTGCTGGACAATAACTCATTGTCTTGGAATAGCCAGACTCTTACTCTATCTCTCAATATAATGGATTGAATGGGTAAGCCAGATTCTAAATAAATCTTCAGGCGGCAACGGTTAAAATTTCTTACATTGTCGTTGTAGGGAAGGGGCCAGTTGGGATACGATGACTGCAGAGGGGGAAGTCGGGTTTTCTCTCGCTTCAGATGAAGAAGCACTCGTAGATTGCCTTCGGAGATTAGAATCCACGTCAGATACTCGCCAATTGACTATGGCAGAGTTCACGGATGTCGATTTAGCCTTCGTTCTCGATGTCTCCTATCGCGAAGGAGGCAAGCGTCCTTTAGCCGGTTCTCGGTGTTAGGCAGGAAGTCTATTAGTGCTCTTTACTAAACTAAGTCGAAGGATTATATAGACGCCCGGTGAGGTTGCCTTTGGTGTCTTCGCGGTCGCCCTCCCCACACACGTGCTTTTTTGGAGTTAAGTCGGTGACTCCTTCGGGAAGGGGTTGAATTGTGATAACGTAGGCTTTGAATGTTGGACGAGCTTTGATCTTATAATGGAAGGCAGGAATGTTGGCTTAAAGGTGGCAATGAAGAAGATGAAATCGGTTCCTAAGCAAATACAGGAGGGGTGTTTTAACGGCGTAGGCTCCACCCTCACTCTTGCTCACCCGTGATTTCAAAGTTCCTTGCGCTGATCTCAAGGACACTTGGGTACAGAAGGGCACGTGGTTGCCCTTCGACGTTATTCTGCTACACCCATTAAAACTTCTCTTTCAGCAGAAAATTTAAGTTCCCCTGTAGATTCAAACTTTGATGTGCGCGAAAATCTCTGGGTGCAAACTTACGAATAGGCGGTGTACTGAGTGATTGTTATAGGGTAAGGTCACAGGTGTTAATTCTGTTAATAACTTTAAAATAAATGGAATGCAAAAACATGTCTTGAACGTTAAACATATGTTTATGATGACTATTGATGATGAATCGTCCCTTTCTAGTAGTGAGTCTGCTGCTGAAGAGTCTAATAAGGTGGATGCAGCTATGACATTTCCGGTTCGCCATGCCTGACAAAGGCGGCCTCCAGCATGGATGCCGGATTATGTTTGTTGATAATGATATCATATGGTTGTGCCGTGTGGTGCAAATGATGAGAAGCTTTTGTTTTGAGATAGGTAGAGTTTCAGATATTTTACGGGATGACAGTCGTTAAGAGAGCGTCGTGAAAAGGGATTGTGGGAGGTTTTGGTTGGTAGTGTAGATTATCGCACGAATATTATATCGTTGTATTTTTAGTTATTCTATTTTGTTGTTGAGTTGTGGTCATTGTACCGTATTGCTCAGTAGGGTTCTGTCCTTTGTGCATATGTGATTTTATTTGTTGATACTTTAGTTGTTTCTTCATGTTACTCAGTTTAGTTGTGATATTTTTTTTGTCAGAACGCCGTTTAAATGGCCATTGACAAAGTGAGTTCGCTGTGTATTTTTTCAATTTTTGTTTTTATCTTATGAGACCACAAAAAGGTTAAAAAAAATCAACAAAATATATAGAACTGCTAATATACAAAACTCAGCTCTCTCCACTTTAGCAACGTAAGAAGTAGATATTATATAAATCTGAAAAGTCTGCATCAAAAAGAGGGCATGTTACCGCTTAATATTAACATCAGGAAAGGAATGGATTGAATATGAAGAAAGATAGTCTCTCTTCTCCCAATATTTTCAGATATCACCACCATCAGCGTATTTACCCCTTAACGTTTGGATCCCTGATAAAATACGTCAGCTGAAAGTTGAAAAAAACTAGTTCGTTTACTTAAAGGAAAAGATTTAAAATATATGTACCAAAAAAACAGAGGACTTCAAATAAAGAATTAAAACCAATAAATTAACGAAACTCAATAAGGACAAATACTCCAATTAGAACAGCATCAATGAATACCGCCCTTAATACGACTTCCTGATAAAAGGCCCGAATAAGCCAACTGCAAATAACCTAATCTATCCAAGGTATTGTTGAAGTAAAATAGTTGCAAAGAATTCAAAGATTGAACTGCCAAATACTACATTCAAAGTGAATAATGATATAAAGGTAAGTTATAAGTGAAAAGTGCATAAAGAAAGTGAGGTGAAAAACTGAAAGAGTGATAAAATATGTAAATGTTAAAATAAAATTGGTGATATAAAAAAAAACGCAGCTTTGGTCACCAGCCATATTTAAAAGCCAGAGTAGAATGCATATATCTAAAATATGAACGAACTCCATAAACACCCATAAAAATAGATACAATACACCCCCAAAATAACAAAAAATCAAAACAAACTCAGTGTCAGAAATCAAATATAGAGAGAAAATTGCGCATTGCCGCGCCTTTAATCAACAGAGAGACAACAGAAACCTTGTCGACCCATTTTATCTTCGCTAATGGAAGTACTAAATCATGAGACGCCGTGGTTACCTGAAGACCCGCCATCGCAGAAAGCCGCCACATGTTTGAGAGCCCAAAAAGTCCCTTCTGGAATGGGAGAAAGTGTTGCCTCGCTGACTTAGGAACCTTCTTGCGATCGTGCTAATAGGGCGAAACTACTCTCGCCTGCCGATACTTTGGATCCTGGAACTCTTCCCTTCAGATGGAGAGCGCAAACCCCATTCGACCCCAGCATAAATCCTCCGTAGCCAGAGTTGGAAGGAAGTATCCGCCGCCTGCCTACCCCGTCATTATCCTCTGCCCGTACCCCCGTCAGTACCCGTTGGACTCTGCACAATTCTCGCAGGACGTCTTAAGCTCCGGGTATTCTTAATTACTTTTCGTGAGTCTACCTCGTATTCGTTCTATCCACTTCGTAAACGTAACGCGCCCAGTCTCGACTCGTGTTCTAACTCGAAAACAAGATCTAAGTTCATACCGGAATAGTCATTGTCATGAAAATATTATTTGAACTTTGCACCAAGGCAAGGTTTATTCCCTTGGACCAAATCTCCGAGCTAACACCAACGCGCATCTCTCCTGTGCAAGTGCTATCTCTATTACCTCAAGGTGTAAGCCTCTTTCGTCGGATTTGTATATGCTCAAGGTCATTCGAGCGACCCTCAGTCAATATTGTTCGATTATTTGTACGGCGACCGTCCCCGCCGATTCTCTCCCACCCCCTTTTAGCCGCTGAGACTTGTGTACGTCTATTTTGTATATAGTTTGTTTTAAAACCCTTTTTAACCTTGTAAAAAAATATTAATTTGCTTATTAATAAAGTTATTTTTGTAGTCGTTTTTTTAGTTTCCCGGAACCTCCAAGATATTCGACCATTTGGCCAAACCACATTCAGTTAATTTGCGCTCTGCTTGTATTATAAATCAAACACGCACATAAGCTCGGTTAAGAAACGGAGAAAGCGTTAATTTGATCCTATTCTACGACATATAGTAATATCTATATTTTAAACTGGCGTCAGGTTTATTGGGGTTAATCTTGGTCAATTAATTGATTGAAATTTGATCAATCTATTTGTTAACCTGAGTTAAATTGTTAATTGTTGGTTAATCTTGGTTCCAGTTCTGGAGTTTAAAAGGTAAGAAATAACTATTGCATACCTATTTCCAAAGTGTATTTGTTCCCGTTCTCATTTATTTTTGTGGTGAATTGATTGTTGGGTGACCATGTCTAACTCTTAATTTTATTGCCCCATAGAATTGAATTATTGTCCTTCAATGCCCCATCTCGTGCCGTAAATTGTAGGTATAGTAAAAATCGTATTATTCTTTGTATTGCTATTCTAAGAGTGCTGTAACTTTCGTCTCAATCACAGTGAAACTAGAACGCAAAAGCTCTCTCGCTAGTGTTTCGCCGGCCTTTTGTTGTTCGTGCTCCCCTTTGTTTAGAAAAACTATTCATACTTCCACTCGTGCTTAATGGAATCCAGAATTCCGTTATATTCATTTTCGTGTGTTAATTTAATTTATGTTGTTCTGCCTATCGCGTAAAAAGAGCAGCATGTTGCTGTTTAAAACTTTGAAGTCCCAAAGTGAGTCATTAGGACTCACATCCTCTCTACATCCTCTCTTTTCAACACCCCCTGCGTCCGTGTAAACGTCCATCGTTGGCCCCGTATACGCTCAAGGTCATTCTAGCGCCCCTTGGTCATTATTGTTCGTTTGTTGTACGGCGACCGTTCTCGCCTAGTCACTCTCTCTCTCTTGTAGGCGCTGAGATTCGTTTGTGTCTAATGTATATATAGCTTGTTTTAAAACCCCCCTTTAACTTTGTAAAAGAATATTAATTTGTATATTAGTAAAGTTACTTTTGTACCCGTTTTTCTATTGTCCTGGAGCCTCCAAGATACTCGAATATTTGGCCAACTCACATTCGTTTAATTTGCACTCTGCTTGTATCATAAATCTCTCACGCACATAGCCGTCATCAACCTCGGCTAAGAAACGTTGAAAGGGTTAACTTGATCCTATTCTATTACACTCAGACATCCTAAATGCACTCTTAACACAACGAAAGCTACAATAAACAAATGCCTGAATGTAAAAGAAGAAAAACATACAGAGAGTAAGCGACTCTCTGACTCTGTATGAATTTTAGTGATGGAAGTGTAGAAGAGCTAAAAAAGAGGGAAGGAACTTATTCACGGAAATTTGCTCGGTTCTAGGTCAACGATATAATATAGCTATATAAAATGGAGTTCCATTATATGCATCCCTCCACAAAGAGAAAAAGGTTAGCTGAGATTAATGTCTAATCTTTTACTATCATCTCTAAAGAAAAAACATTTACTCCTCCTATTACTACTCTACTCCACTGGCTCCTGCATGCTCCCCCTCCACCTGAGTCAATTTGTACACATGGTGAAAGGGAGGAAGTTTGATGAAGGGACTTCCCTACTCTCTCCTCATCAAGGAGATGCTGTTGGCCTATCGCGGGCAGAGGATCTTTCTCCACTAATATAAAAGGTTAATTCCTCATTGAACATGGTTCTTAATATACAATATAATTCAGCACCACTGCAATAACCATAACTACCTCCGATAAAACTAACGGAGCACGAAGCAGACGACGAAGAGAGAGAGGTTGCTTCCAGGCCACCCACTGATATCAACCTCAAATTATTCACGACCTAAGATAAAACTTGGGTTAACTGTCTAGATATGATTAGAGGCAATAGCAGGGAAATATCAAAGGAGAGTTTTATTTGATTGAGGCCATAGGCAATGTATGGAACGCAATAGTCAGAGGAAACATGACACGGACATGTGACACATCGAAAGTTATCACAAGAGTCGTCTTTAAGAAGATACTGAAGAGCCAGGTCAACGACCGAAGGAAACTCACTAAAAGCGAAAGATGTGATCTTTAAAAATATTCGTAAACAAAAAATCCGCGACCAAAAAAACTATTTAAGTAGCAAGTATTACAAATGCTGAGTAATATTAGTTAGATACTACTTTTTTCGAATATATTTAGTCATTTGACTTATTATGTTTGGTCACTGAATCGTAAGGTGCTCAAATGGTAAGAGTAACATGAGTAGTTTTAGCTAATGCAAAAATGATTAAATACAGGGTGAAGCGTGGGAACTTCCTTTTTTGAAAATGAAATGAAAATATTACACGTTTCAAAACTCTAATTATATTTTTCCACTGTCCCACATTAGAGGACATGGTCAGCCTCCATTGTCAATACCCTGATTCAGCCAAATTGGGTAGGTTCGGTCCACTTTTTCAAGCATGTTGTCCGGTATATAGGCAATTTATAGGGTCTGTGGATGATCATTATAAGTTAGGAATTTGAGACAACCCCACAGATAATAATAAAAAGGGGCTAATTCAGGCGAGCGTGCATTCCACTTTACGTCCCCTCTTAGGGAGATCAGTCGCCCGGGAAAGGCTTCTCGCAAAAAAATCCATTGAAATCTTGTCGGTGTTGGCTGTAGCCTCATCTTGCTGAAACCTCACATTACCCAGGTCCATTTCTTTGAGAGCAGGCAAAAGAGCCCCCTGGATTATCGTCAAATAAGCTCTTAATTCAGAATTAAAGCACAACCATTTTTTTGAAAAAAGTACGGGCCAATGATCCCTACTCTTGAAATTGCACCATGTAAGGGGCGCGGCGATTTGCCTTCCTGGCCGCCGTGCTGACAGAACTCAGTATCATGTCCGACTCCAGCTTAGCCTCTTTTCCTTCCTTCAGAACACTTGTGTTTCTTCCCTGTTTCCTCACTTTTCATAAATCCTCTCCCACAACTTTCTCTGGTTAGCCTCTAATTTCACAGGGTAGATGCTGACCTTCTTCTTACCAAACTATCCAGGATCGGAGCTGAGGGGGGAGGGGGTAATGTTCCCTCAACCCTGAGCTCCGGTTTCGGATGGTGGATTTTTAACAACCTGCTTCATCCCCACCCATACTATCCTCACTTCACCTTTCCTTCTCTCTTCACACTATATCAATTTTACGCTGTGCCTAAGGTGGAGCCGCCATGCCGAAGGGTTGCCAGGTCACTAGGCGGGAAGGGTGCCCTTGTATGGCGGCACCAGGTTCTGCCAGCTACGTACGCATCCCTTGCAGGGCGGACTACTGCGAGCCTGTACATTCAGTGAGAAAATCAGTCACCATGCCCAATGATGCAAATTTAAAAAAAACTTCCCCTTTCCCCCTCATAATCAACAAAGCAGCTCTACAGAAAAAATAAAGGCCCTTCCCCTGTGCTCTCTCGGGGGACTCTCCAAATATGTCTAAATGAAGAAGAGGCTTACTCCTCTCCTTGTCCTACAGGTGTAAGGGACTCCCCTTCACCCCCTTGTCTGGAGGTGCCTTCGGGCACCTCCCACTTTCCAGCGGCAGTCCCTCCTTTATTTCCAAGGAAACTGCCAAAGAAGCCAGCAGGCAGCCCATAGCCCACCGCTCCCCATTGAAGGGGTTCGATAGGGCAAACAACCTTAAGGGGGAGAGGGAAACCAGGCCCCTTCGGTCGCTTCCCTCAAAAGACCTGATGGCTAAAATACTAAATCTGGCCGGAGTCAAGGACTGCGCATCCCAACAAAAGACTAATGACACTGCTGCCAATAAGACGTGTGATGTCTTGAGGGGGATGGCCAAATGGAGGCTCCACCAGAGTTAGACATGGTCCTTGAGACAACCCAGTCTCAGACGGTAGGGCCCTCCATGCGAGCGAATTCGCGCTCGGCGCCAAGCACTGAACTCGACTCCGCTCATATGCAAGTTCCTCCTCAAAGAGCCAGGGCTTCCAAGGCAGTACAAGGAGGGCACAGCTCTCCTTCTCCTACTGGTGCTCCTAAGACTGCCCGGACCTTCTCCATCTCAGAGTAGGACCTTGCTGAGGCCGGTCAATCCGGCCTAGGGGCTCCTGCCGGCGGAGGGGAGAAGGCAGTTTATTCCCCGCCATTCTCTCCTAAAAAGAAAAAAACAAGCCAAGATCGGCACATCCGGCCCATCTGCCACCCTGGGTGCGGATCCCCTGACTATGAACAAAAGTGGTAGAACGCATAGCAGAGCCTCGTTAACATAAGGGCCCTTCCATTTAGAGACTACTAGGCGTTTTCGAGCCCGCTGGCTTCAAACGCTTCCTCGTTATTCGCTCTAATGATGTCACCATTTCAGCTAAGTACATCAGGGTCCATCAGAGGAGAGCTTTAGATAGTGTGATTGGTAGAGAACCGAAAGTGACCCTTTTCTCGGACGGGAGCCTTCTAGTAAATGGTGCGGGTCCCTCCGAGACGGCCAACATAAGTTCTCTTCGGACACTTGATGGCACCCCGGTGAGTGATACGCCGCATTCTACCATGAACTTTCTGAAAGAATGTGTTTATGCGAGAGAACTCCTGTACTACTCCATAGAAGATATAACTCTAGAGCTGGCCGACCACGGAAGGTGAAGGTCGAGCATGTGATGAGAAAACAGAGAGTGGCCTCGAGACCCACGCCTAAACTCTTCGTCAGGTTCGACAACCTCCCTGAGTCGGTGCGTGCCGGTTGGTAGCGCTACTCCATAAAGGCATTCGTGCCACTGCCGTGGAGGTGCCATTACTGTTTTCGCTTCGGCCATACAAATCGCTCATGTAAACGTGCAAAGGCGGGGTCACCCGGATTATGTGTAAATTGCTCCAAGGCCGCACACGATAAGTCCAAATCGTGCGTGGCCAAATGTGTTAATTGCGGGGAGCCACATCCCGCTTCTTCGAAGAAATGTGGTGCATATCTCCTTGAGCAAAAACTCCTGGCCGTTCAGGCTCAGGGTTGTCTCTCATTCCGCAAGGTTAAGGACTCGGTCCTGCCGCACCCGGCTATGCCTGGGACGTTTTACGCATCAATGCTTAGAAAGACACCCTCTGCTCCTGGCCCATCCAGGCCAACGAGCACGGTTGTTTCCGCGCCTATTTGGAGCCCTTCTGCGGGTTTTACTCAACCCGGGCGCTGCCCTAATAAACCTGGCGGCACAAGGGGTTCACATCCAGCCCCCGCTAAAACCAGGGCTCTCCTCCCCTTCCAACAGCGTGACCGTTTCCCGTAAGGCGAAACGGCCACCCGCCTCCACCGAGTCGTTAGACTAACAGGAGGCAACACTCCTAAAGTTAGTCGCCAGGCCATCTTCCGGGGTTCTTAAAGCGGGCCCCTGAAAGGAGGACAGTAACAAAGGAGATTCGGTTCCTTTACCCACCCCTAGTGGTGGGCCGCAACACCCCCCTGAGTTTTTGAGGTAGAGGGAGGAAAAGACATTTTTTCGGGACCCCAACCTCCCACAATAAGTTTACGACGGCGACAACGCCTTCAGCGCATTGTCCGGCCAACAGCGCCCGGGCTTTTGCCTCCGGGAAGCGTACAGTCATTTCCGTGAGGGTCTTCTCTTCGAAGAGAGCCCCAGCGTCTCTTTCGAGCTAGGCCTGGAGGGCATATTCCTTCAATGGAATTGCCGTGGACTCCAGGCCAACTGGGAGGATCTGCAGAGGCTCGTCTCGTCCCGTTCCCCGTTAGCTACCTTTTTGTAAAAGACCATGCTGGGCGCATGCCCACTGCCCACCCTCCCGGGGTATAAGGGCTTTGTGACCACACCACCACGAGATGAGGGCCAGGCGGAAGGATTTGTAATTTACACCCGACATGATGTCCCTGCTCTTCTCTTCGCTTTAGATACCTCCTTTCAGGCAGTAGCTATGCAGCTGCACCTTGATCGGAGGTATACTGTTATTTCCGCGTACATTCCACCGTCAGCTGACCTCTCCGCGGTGGCCTTCCGCCACGTCGTGAAACGGTTGCCGAGGCCCTAAATCTTGCTCGGAGATCTAAATAGTAGACACCCCCTCTGGAGAGACTACTCTATCTATCCACGGGGTCAGTCCTTGCTGACCTGATCGACGAGCTTGAAATGGGTGTCGTAAATGTAGATCTGTTTACGCATCACTGCCAAAGAAATGGTTCATTTTCCTGCCTCGATCTATCTTTGTGCTTTCCAGATGAACAGCCCATTTTTAATTAGAGAGTGGTCGATGTTCTCCAAGGTAGTGATCACTTTCCCATTCAAATATCACTTTTTGGGCTGCTGCTGCCCGAGAGTCTGCCCCGGTGGTGCTTGGCTCGGGCGCGGTGGTCTGCATTTCAGGAAATGACTGAACTCTGTATATCAGTCGGGTATTTTAGTTCAATAGTTGACGCCATTAAGTTCTTCTCCGGCACCCTCATCGCCGTGGGCCTGGCTACTATTCCTAGAAGGTCTGGCCATTTTGCACGCCAACCCTTCCTGTTGTGGTCAGCTGAATGTGAGACGGCCCTCAAGCAGAAGCGCTATGCCTACATGCGCGATAAGCACCACTCGAAGGATTTCACTGTCAGTGAATTTGGTTGTGCTTGGGCTAGGTTCCGGTATATTTTGAAGCACACCCACCGCTCTTCTTGGGGGGCATACATATCTTCACTTAACGGAAAGAACCCTCTAGCAGAGGTGTAGAAACAAGTCAAAAAGATTCGGGGCAAGTTCTCCAGGATCCCCCTCCCGTTTTCCAGGAGAATGGGACCGCAATCTCGGACCCTGCGTCCATGGTGGAATCCTTCGCGACGGCTTTCTCCCCATTCTCTAGCCGGGATGATGCTCCACCAGCATTCAACGCACGTCGTGATGTCGCGAAAGGCTACCGAGTGGACTTTATCTCCAGAGGCGGAGAATCCTTCAACAACAGGTTTACTCCGAGTGAGTTGTGTTCCGCTCTTGCTTCGTGCGCAAAACCCGCCCATTGTGCGGGCGATGTCCCGTACGACATGCTTCGAAAACTGTATGAGCGAGGGATGGCCTTTCTGGTAGATTCGTTTAACAGAACCTGGATGGAAGGCCTCCTACCGGATTCCTTGCGAATCAATACTGTGCTCGCCTTTCCAAACCGGGGAGAGATCAATCTAATCCGGCCAGGTTTCCGCGCAATCTCTCTAAACTCTTGAGTGTTCAAGTTGATGAAGAAATTGGTAAATGTTAGATTAGCTTTTTTTCTAGGCAGCGGACGCCTTTTGTTCTCTGCACAGTGTGGCTTCCACGTGGGATGGTCTGCTCTGACTTGAAATGCTGTCTGCGAGGTCTTTCTTCGTAGACAGCACTACGCCATGAGTTTTTTGATGTGAAGAAGTCCTATGATACCGCAAGGCGATACGGTGTCATGAAAACACTCCACACGATAGGGTCGATAAGACGCCTCCCGGCCCAATGGAGCAGGAAAAGAGTGTCCGGCAGGGCAATGTTCTCAGTGTCACACTCTTTGCCCTGAGCATCAAACGCATCACTCACTGCTGCAAGAAGATGTTCTCGGAACGCTCTATGTGAACAACCTTTCGATCTCTTTTGGCGCGGCCCAGATGCCAACCCTAGAGCGTTAACTCCAACAGGCATTGAACGGCGTCTCTCGCTATGCCAAAGCTCACAGGTTTAGGTTTTGCCTGGCCAAGAGTAAGGTAGTCCACTTCTGCCACCATCCACGGCTCCACCCTGAACCAGAATTGTTTCTTAATGGGTTACGCCTTGGAGTTGTTAAATGGAACCGTTTGATTGGTCTTGTATTTGACCGACACCTCACCTGGGACGCCTATATTCGTAGCTTTATGGTCTGTTGTACCCACGTTATGGATATTCTCCGTTTCATGACGTTTAGCGCTTGGGGCACTGATAGGGCTACTGCCTTCCTTTTTTATCTCCTGCTTTGTTCGTTCGAAGTAGGACTACGGATGCGAGTTTTATGCATCCGCAGCCAAGCGTGTATTGCGGAAAATGGACTTAATCCACCACACCGGCCTTTGCCTGGCAACCCGCGCCTTCCGCACTTCCCCCATTGAGAGCCTAATAGTCGATGCTAGAAGGATGCCACTCGCTCTACGCCGTGTACACTACATTATTTGCTTGTACGCATAAGCCCGGCGCCTCCCTCACTCGCCAATAGCTCTTACTGCATCAGTAGCTGATTTCGACGGTGCCTATTGCTCCGAGAGACGCCAGTCATACATTAAGACCATTGGGTTTAGGGCCAAGAAAGTCCTTCGAGAGCTAAGTATAGCTCTCGGGCCGGTGGCGCCCCTGGTTCTGCCCTGGACGCCACCCTGGATGTTAGCACATTTAGCTATTTTTTGTCAGGCTTCTGCTCCCTAAGCTTGTACAGCCCTGGGAGTATTGCGTTCAACCTTTTTGGAGCACATCTCGTGTCAAGCTGAAACCGTGCCAGTGTATACCGATAGCTACAAGTCCCAAGAGGGGACTTGGCTTCCGAGTCGTGTCCCTTCCCCCTCTTTTCGAAGTCAGCGGGGCTCGGCCCTGCGCTACGTCTGTCTTTGCGGCCGAGCTTGTGGCAATATACCACTCAGTACGAGAGATTACGTGATGTGCCCGGTTTGGAGACCGGATTGTGATTTTTAGCGACTCACAAAGCGCCCTGATTGCTCTCGGAACATTGGAATCTTTGCCTCCCCTGGTTCGCGATATCCGTGACGCCACGGTTTTGGCAAGCCGGGCGGATGTCGAGATTAAGATAATCTCCTGCTGATTTCTGGACATTTAAGACTTGCGGATAATAAGCGCCCCGATGAGGGCGTCAAAGAATCCTCGAGGACTCTGCGACCGGACCAACGTTTTGCTTTTCCTCACACCGACTACATGTCAGTAATACGGGCATCTCTTCTCGCTGCCTAGCAAAGAAGATGGTAGATGATCGAAGGGAACTGAAAGTTGTGTCCCATTACGCCATGACTGTTCCCATTGACTTACCCCCCAATGCTGCGAAGGCTTTAAGGCTGCTTTCTCTCGTCTCCGAATTGGACACCTCGCGAGACGCACAGCCATTTGATGAAGAGATTATCAGCGCCCTACTGTAAAGACTGCTTTGTTCCCCAGACTTTTCGGCACATTCTTTTTAAATGTCTCCGCGCTAGTTACCTGTCGCGGTACCGGAATGGGCGTGGTCGCTACCGCCTCTCCATTATACTCGGGATGAGTTTGTGCACATTGACTGGTGGACATATTATCATTTGGATGGAGGCCGGCCTTCTCCCTTTTATTTATCTAGGTTTTTGGGGGTTTTTTTGTTGTTGTTTTCTTTGTATTTCGGACGCTCAAACGCCGGGAGAAGGCAGACCCTCTCCCTGATGGCGGGAGCTTGCTTCCTAATTGTTGCCATTTTCCCTTTTCGATTGTTATTGTTTTTTTTCATATTCTTATTTTAAATTTGCCTAGTGCTAGGCTATCGTAATTGCGGCGAATTATGCCCTAGTGGGTAGTCGCCAGATATGCTCCTAAAATTGAAAAAAGGAAAATTTTGAAATCGCTCTCTATACCATTACACGATACGGATGAAGTTACCTCGCATGGAGTTCCCTGGGATTTGATTCACTCTAGTACCGCATATTCTTTTTTTTAACAATAAGGTCAAAATCTTCCTTGTCAGAGAACACAAGTGCTTCATTGGATAAACTGTCAACAAACTGCTCAAATGATGTTTGTTGGGTTACATAACCATTTTACATCAGATGTTGGACCAAAATTATTTTTTGTATTAGTGAAGATTGAGTTCATCGTGAAGAATTCAACGAAGAGAACGTCCAGACATGCCAATGGCAACGGCATATTATTTATGAGCAAAACGCTTTGGAAACCGCAGCATAGATTGACGAACTCATTCAACATTTTCAGATCTTGTAACGGTCGTCGTAGGTCCTTTTTTTTCTTTTGGACACATAAACCCGTTTCCCTGAAGGCATCCATCATGAATAAAATCAATTTACGATCAGGAACATCGCCCCGCGTTGCATCGCGGCGACAGAGTGACCTAGGCGACGAAAAGGAATGACGAGAGGAATGGGCTAACGATTGAGCCGTAAGAAACTGTTTAGAACACAGCAGCTGGCCAAGAGATTTCACCCCAGATGTTAAAAAAGAGTCTTCTTCAAAACTATCGCAGTTCTTGATAATTTTCACCGTGTACTAAATGAAAGGTGGATAGAACAAATAAATTTAAAACTAAATGAAATATTCCCTATTTAAATACCCAGCCCCACTCACTGCAATAGTAAGATAATCAAATAAAAAGCATAGTACTATACTGCAATATAACGATCAAGCCTTAGAAGAAAAAAATATTTCACATTCTCAAGGCAACAAGAGAGATAAAGCGAAAATAAGAGGGAATTCATATCCATAGGATAAAGTACTGAAGACAGAGAAGCTCAATGGGCACAACTTGATTAATCATTACTGTATCGGTGCTAGACTAAATCCCGAAAGTCGAAATCCCGAATGCGGAAATCCTGAAGGCCAAAATCCTGAAAATCCAATATCCCGAAAGCTGAAGTCCCGGAGGCCAAACTCCCGAAACTCCAATATCCCGAAATTCCAAAATCACGAAAGTTGAATTCCCGAAATTCCCAAACCCTGAAAAGTCAAAATAACCTCGTTTTATCTTTATGCGGTGCCAGAGGTCGCTCGCAAAGATATCAGATTAGAATGAACCAACTCGTAAAATACAAGCCGAGTAAACATTAGGTCGAACCTTTGATTATAATGACATTCTATGAGGCACCCTTCAAGAAGATGGAGGAAATTTAGAAATTGTTCTTTTTTAAAAAGGACGTGATAAAATAAACGCACGCGGTTATTTATTGGTGAAAGATAAATCTGTGAACTTCTGTTACTATTGCTGCTGCAAAAGTGGAAAATCACTTACTTTTAATGGAAGGGCACTAACGCTTTTTTCAAATAGAAATGATTTGCTGGAAATAAATTTTGACCATAACTATGCCTCCAATGAATGTGCGTCACAGATTTCGAAAAATGTTGGCGAACTCAAGGCGCGGGAAAGTACTTCAAGAAATTCTCCTTGTCAACTCATCGAATCCTAAACGACGTCAACTCCTCAAGAAATCTTCCCGTATTTGCCTTCAAATCACAAACTGCGAAAGAAGATTATGAGACTTCGTAACGCTCAACGAAAAAATGAACCAAGGACGCTAGGTGATATAGAAGTTCCTCCAGGATCGCGAAAGACAATATATGGTGAATTATTTTTGGTTAGGGATTTCACCTTTGAAGAGCAAAGATTTCTTCCATTCACTACCTAAAGCTAACATGCAAAAGCTATCATTCACTTCATTTTGGATAATGGATGGCACATTCAAAACAATTCCCACAATATTTTATCAGCTTTATACAATACACTGCGCCAGTTTACTCTAATAAAAATAAAACTTATCCATAAGTTTATGTTCTCATGACGGGAAAATCACAAACGCTATACAAACGCTTATTTGAATATTTGGTAGACTTTGCGCAAGAAAATGGAATCGAACTAAATCCTCAAGCTATAATAACATATTTGGAATTGGCTGCGATAAATTTTGCGAAAAGTCAATTTCCCGATGTTACCCAGAAAGTATGTTTTTATAGCTACGAGAAAAAATTCAAGCTACTGGATTGGATTCCCAAAGAAATACGGCATGACAAAGTTTTAGTTTGAAAATTCGTCAAAGAATTAAAGCCACATCTACCTGAAGAAGCAGCTAAACTTGTTGATTCGTTCGAAAGTACTTATGTACATGGTAGGATCAAAAGACGACTAGCAATAGTTATCCATTTGATCCGAGCTATTATTTCCACCAAAATTGTGGTCAGTATACGAATCCTTCCAAAATTAAGTCCCTCGAACTCAAAACCTCATAGAGGCGCGGCATCGAAGAGGAGAAAATTTAGTTGGAAGTACACACATTGGCATTTATCGAATGATAGAATAATTTTAAAAAGAAAAATGTCAGGTAGAAAATACATTTGAACGTCATCTTTGAGGCGAACCACCCCTCAAAAGAAAGAAAACTAGTGTGGAACGTGACGCAAGACTTGAAGCTGTTATTAGAAACCATGAAACTTGACCAATTTTTTAATATCTTCGGGCAATTGAACATAATCTCACTCTCTAATCACCTTTTACGATCTCAGAATTTCAATTTATTAGCATTTTTTAATTATAAAGAAATAAAGGCAATTTCTTTACTTCTTTTAATTTCACACCTCAGCTTTTGTAATGGAGGTATAAATGTTCTATCTAAAGGTATATATAACCAACGGTACGCCTAGTTGCTTATTTTGGCCTTCAAGATTTTGGCTTTGGGGATAATGACACAAACCCAAACTGTATGCCTGTCTTAAACTTTATAAATTGTAAAATTTCGTCTCGTTTGAAAGACGTACTTCTACTACTTTTTAATAGACAGTATAAAACATAGAGCATCAAATTACCCTCTAAATAATGGTCTAAGTAGTACATATTTTCCTTTTAAATCTGTGGACTTTCGAGTTCAATTAAGGGTTAATGGTGCTAATTATTTGTCAGGATTCCTTAATGTTATTCCTTGCATTATCATTATCATATTTGCCTTAACACAATCCTATAAATAAAGTACTAGTGCCCATTAACGGTGTAATAAAATTGATACGATCCATAGAATCTACTCCTATTTGGAGAATAGGTAGGAAAGATAATGCTGTGTCGAGAGAAGAGTTTTAGGGGCAACTGATCTCCAGGACCCCTACGTCTATTGGTGCTTAATTGACTTCCTTAAGAGGCTCTCAAAGTCCCTTTGTGGGTTCTTCAATGCCATGGTGTTAATCGCCTTTCAGGCAACACAGTCGAGATATTAGGATTATTCTCCATTCTGACATTATTAGTTGCCTTCAAGAAAGGCGCTGGAAGATTCTTACTAGCATCTCAAACATCACACTATTAGCTCATTTTATGAAACCAAACCATAGATGGTATGAGTATTCTCCACCTCTACCCTATTAGTTTTTCTTACGACAAACGCCTGAAGACGGTATGGGCCTTATTAAAGGCACAAATACAGGTCCCCGGCGGGCTGAGTTATGGAGTTTCTACATCTTCCATATAGAAGGTGTCCCAGAAAAGAGTTAACCATACTTTAAATATGTAAGCCCTCAAAAACTCTTAGGGATTTTTTGGTCAGGAAAAAGGTGTTTTATTTAGCAACTATTTATCTGTTGATTCTAGAAATTTCATTAAATTCTCTTCTAGGATTTTAATACAATAATGGGTTTAGGGGACGCTATCAAAAATATGTTTGCGCAAGGAAGTGAAATAATCAAACGAAGCCTAGGAATACTAAGCCACTGAGAACTTTCAAGAGAAGCGTAGTAAGCTCAGGTAGCCTCTGCCACTGTGCGATTCTTCAAGCAAAGCCTAGGCCCTTTTACGGTGGTTTTTCAGCCACGCTGTGGCATTGTCTCGTCATTATTGCTTATGAAGCAAATCAAAGCGATTCTGTGTAAAAGTTTACTTCCATAGAACCTTTTTAATCATGCAGTTAACAAAAGATCAACGCGTATTTGTAGTCACAAACTTTATTAAGACTGGCAATGTTAAAAAAGTACAAGATTCATTTGAACAACGTTTTCTAGGTAGGCACCCACCAAGCAAACCCACAATTTTAAAAAAATGTTCGCAAATACCAACATGAAGGAACATGCTTAAATCTAAATAAAGGTCGTTTGGGTCGTATGAGAACCATAAAAACAACAGAAAATATCGAAAATTTTCAGATGACACTTCTTCAAAATCCATATTTATCACTCAGAAAGAATAGGTTACAATTGTCAAATTCATCATTTCCCCCATTGTTAAACATGAATTAAAATGGCATCTCTATAAGATGCATGCAAGACACTAGCTTCTTGAAAATGATTTTTCTCGTCGTAGACCATTTGTCGAATGGCCTCTCCATAAACTTTCTCGTTTCTTGGAAAACATTGTGATTAATGACGAGGCAGCCTTTTTCATGATTGGAAATTTAAATGTCCATAACATCTTGCAATATGCGAATATGCGCTGTTGACTCACCCCCCCCCCCTCACCCGCATTCAAATTTAGTGAATCAGGAAGGCGCATCAGCTCATAGACAGCTTGCTGTAAGAACAAAACTAAAAGAAACGTTTGACAAGTGCATTTTCGCGATAAACCATGCAATTAAATGGCCCCCAAGATCCCCTGAATTAACACCGTGCGATTATTTCTCATGGCGATATCAAGAGAAAAAAGTGTATTCTACTCCACCACAAAGCATCAACCAGTTAAGAGATAGTATCACACGTGAAATCAATAGACTTAAGGAAAATCACAAGTTAAATAAAAGTTGTTGTATCATTTCGATTAAAGGCACAACTGTGCTTGGAAATAAATAGAGGACATAAGGAAGGAAAGGGTACTTAGAAAATTAAAAATTGAATTTGTATTTTGGTAAATTCAGGACGGCGCACCAGCTCATAGACAGCTTGCTTTAAGAACAAAACTAAAAGAAACGTTTGACAAGTGCATTTTTGCGATAAACCATGCAATTAAATGGCCCCCAAG
This sequence comes from Ceratothoa steindachneri, assembly GCA_963969495.1. Classification (NCBI taxonomy): domain Eukaryota; kingdom Metazoa; phylum Arthropoda; class Malacostraca; order Isopoda; family Cymothoidae; genus Ceratothoa; species Ceratothoa steindachneri. The sequence goes on along the minus strand of OZ018317.1, from coordinate 149,439,935 downwards.
ATCCCCTGAATTAACACCGTGCGATTATTTCTCATGGCGATATCAAGAGAAAAAAGTGTATTCTACTCCACCACAAAGCATCAACCAGTTAAGAGATAGTATCACACGTGAAATCAATAGACTTAAGGAAAATCACAAGTTAATTAAATGTTGTTGCATCATTTCGATTAAAGGCACAACTGTGCTTGGAAATAAATAGAGGACATATGGAAGGAAAGGGTACTTCAAAAATTAAAAATTGAATTTGTATTACCCATATGAATAGGTGTTTTTGTTTAAAATGGATTTAAATATATTTGTTGATTTTAAACTTCGAAGTTTCACTATTTTACTTCCTTGCGCAAACATAATTTTAATAGCCTCCATTAAATCCATTAGTGTATCAACATCGTAAAAGTGAATTTAATAAAATTTTGAAAATCGATAGATAAATAGTTGATAAATTTGTTTTGTTTTACCTAACTCAAAAATCTCGAATAAACTTTGAGTTATACTAATTCAAAGTACGGTTAACTTTTTTCTGAGAGACCTTGTATAGTTGTAGTTTTTCTTCTTACATTTTCCTTTGAATTGTTTTGCGATGTTTTGAAATTGTAAACCTGTATTTTAGAATTTCAAAACAGGCGAAAAGAACCCATAAAAACCCAAGCAATAGCAAAATATTCATTGAAAATATGTTGAAGAAATATCTTACTTGCTCGAACATCTTGTTGCCCCTGAAAAACTTCTGCTAATTAGACATTGAAGAGATGAAGTGTTCGTGTACATCAATTTTAATAAAATTGATCTCTTAAGTCCGAATCTTGCATAGGTTTTTCTCTATAAGGGGCAATTTTTTCGATAGAGGGGGTGATAATAATTTTATAGTTTATACATATCCGATATTACATCAAAATTTCAATAGTTTTTGCACTACTCTATAAACAGTGAATTTTCTGTACATTTTAAGTAAGTATGTTAATAGATTCATATTTTTGCAGGTTAAAAATTGCTTAGCATTATAATAATGATAATAGTTGTTTAGTTAAAAATCAACAGGAAATGTAAGAATAGCTCCGACAGATTTTGCTATGTTTGTGGCAAAGTGATTTTGCCGAGCAGCAATGTACAATCTCTCATGTATCTAAATCTCTGTACCATTGATATTTTGGACTAAGGCTATGAGATCAAAATTAATGTTTTGCCCCACATATCTGCTTCAAGGGATGCTATATAAGTTTAAGACGCTGGAGTCAGGGCGAACAGAAGTCTCTCTGTTTTGGTGTTTCCATGGTGTGGAGAGAGGGCAAGGACCACATTACGGACTGCTATTTTTGCATGACAAATTTTAAAGGTGAGCTTTATATTAAGTATTTAAGCTTTCAGTATTATACTGGCTCTTGAAAACGTCATTAATATGCATAGACTTAGCATAAAATTAAAAACTAACATAGTTCACTTCAGCATGAACATAACTTTTACTAAACATTTATGTACTATCTGCAACTCAAAATCAATTCCTTTTTTTTAATTTGCAATTATATTTTCCCCAGCTATAAATAAGAAGAATAAACCTAGTGTGGCATATTCGGATGTTCTTTCTGCCTTTAAGCCCCTGCGCCATGGTCTAGGATTCCTATACCTTCTCCCCCTGATCATATAGAGGTCCATGAAGAGATTAATAAGGAAGTTGATCAAGATTATTGACACATCTCAGTCTTATCAGGTTTTCACACATGATATGGTCGCAAGACTATTCACTCAAGTTCAGTTAAATGACCTTTCCAGGGATCTGGGGCTTTTAAAGAAGAATGCATAACCTCTTGGCTCTCGACTTCGTGAAAGTAATCTTCTCGCTAAAGAAACAACATATTTTGGCACAGAAAAAGAGAACAAGAGTTTTGAAGCTATTTTTTACAGCCTTCTTCCAGCTCATTAGTATACTGCGCCAATATTAAAGAACTTGTTGAGGCCCTTGGAATTCCCAACAACCCATTAGATACAGACATTTTATAGATTCCTCCAGTAGAAGTTTAAAAGCTGGGTTACTAAATATTGGTAACAAGATAGCTTGTTACCAATCCCATCCACCTTACAGAAAGTTATGAAAATATGAAAAAAATGCTGGATGCAATAAATTACACGTGGCATTTCTAAGCTCTTTGATATTGACATTTTCATTTTTACTGGTTAATACTTGTATACACCTTTTGTTCAACATACATTTACAAGAATGGAAATGTGGAAATCATGAGACATTTTTAGTTATATTTTTTTTGAAGTATGTCCCTATAGGTTAATGCATCTTTTGGAATTAATAGGGAACTTATCCTAAGTTGAGAATCTATAGAATATAACTTAATAAACTCAAAATAAGATGTACATATATCTAATTAGTTATAATACAGGATTTTTCAGTGAATATCCATATTATTATTGTTTAAAGAAATATTACTTTGAATTTGTTTTTAAAAATATTACACTTTGAATTTGCATACCCCTGGTAAATTTATTTTCAGGTATTGTCTCTAATACATGGGATGCAAACAGGCTACACGAAGCTTCCCTGTTTCCTATGATTATGGGACAGTCGTGCAGATAGTATTCTCTATGTGAAGAAGGTTTAGCCTCCACGATAAGCATTTAGAATTGGATCAAACTATGTGATAGCTGAGCCTTTAGTGCGCCCTCACAAAATACTGCTTCCTCCACTGCTTATAATTTTGTCAAAACCCTTAATAAATAAGGCCAAGCTTTTAAATTTCTTCTTCAAACATTTTGAAAAATCAGTGACGCTAAGCTCCAGGCGGGAATTTTGATGGAACTCAGATAAAGAACTTGATGAGAGATCAGCATTCTGAAGCATCAATGACGGACATATAAAAAGATGACTGGAAAGCTCTTAAAGCTCTAGTTAACAATTTTCCAGGAAATAAAAAAAGCCCAGAATATGGTGCCCTGGTCAATCTGCTCTTAAAATGTCTCAAACATTTTGGAGCTCGAATTTCTATAAAGATACACTTTTTACAGTCCCATCTGGATTATTTTCCCGACAACTTGCGGGAATTACAGTAAAGAACAGGGGTAAAGATTCCACCAGGACATAAAAACAATAAAATCTAGGTACCAGGGTTAATGGGACGTAAACATTCTTGCTGAATGCTGTTGGTGTTTGAAGCGTGATGCACCAGATGAGAGGCACAAACGAAAATCGTCAAGGGCGTCTTTTCTTGGAACTTAGAATTATTTTCTTTATTATGTTGCATTTTTTCGATCTTTTTTTTATTAAAAGGATTATAGTTTACATACGTTCATTCCTGTTTCTATGATACAACAATAATAATGCATTATTTTATAGAGAAAAGTTTATAAATTTTTTTTCAGGAAAAATGAGTTAATCTCATTGCAAATGGTGTATGCTGTACTATGAACATCTCACCTGATTGAACAAAAATACATTCATTTTGGAGCTCATGAGGTTTGATTCATTAAGAAACCAGAAAGAATTCCTGAAGAACATAAATCTTTTTCAAATGCAGTCCTGTGTTATAGAAGAACAGGAAGTAGAATTTCAATATTTGTAGATGTCAATAAGACAGCCATCTTGGCAACATGGCACGAAAGTAGTTTCTGACCCTTAGACCTAACTCGGATAAGGGCTACCGGTAATATTGGTGGAATTTAGGGTCTCAATCAGGTAACAAGGAATAGCCTCAGATATAAAGGAAATTAGAGTACAAAGCCTCATTCAAATCTAATTTGTTTTCCTATATATCTCTCACTAACAACCATTTCTTATTAATAAATGCCATTAGATAGCCTAACAAGTCGTAAATATAAACCTTAAATATTAATGCCTCTTCTTTTTCTCAGGCTGCAAATGGTATTATTCAATTGATAAAGACTACATTATCATTACTAGTAACCTAACCTGAACCAAAATATTTCTTTTAGTTTTTTTTTTTTTCTAAATTACCTTCTTCTCCGAAACAGGAGTAACAAAGGGGAAATTTGGTTAAAATTCTCTCAAGTTGAAACTGACTTCTTATAAGATTTCTCTTGAGTATTTATAGAAAGAAAATTAATTCCATTCAAAAGTTATTTGCATAAAGTCCTTTAAAACATATATCTGGCTTTTATCTCCCTTTATCTAATTTAACTCAATAACCAACGCATTCCCTAGGGGTTGGTTGCTTGAGAAGCCAAAGAAATCGACTCTATACCTAAAAGTAACCATGAGGCTATATGGATTTGCAGGAGCTTTTAGCCATAGAAACTCGGCCGAGACTTTGTCTTTCTCTCCCAACATAGATTGAAAGTATGCTTCTTCACTATAATGTACGCAAAGTGGTACTGCCTCAATTTAATGTGAATATGGAATTTTTTTATTAATATTAGTCCACGATTTAAACACTTTTAAACATATGCGACCAGGTAAACAATCGAATTCAAGGCACAGGGAAGCTGCTTGGAATTCATTCCGTTCTCAGTGCTATGCTAAATAAGGTCCAGTGCGTCATCAAATGACATCATTGCCCGCAACATCTCTGTAATTCTAGTCTTTTCACCTTCTATTGCGTTATGAGCGACCCCAGACGTTGGTGCTTAAATCTAGTTTTGGCTCCCTATTAAAGCCTAAGTTATTTCCTCGTATTGTTCCGTGGCTGGAGGGGGAATTATTAAATCGTGTAAGATAGCAGATTTTTCCTTAATTATTGTACCTCTATTAATCTCAAACAAGGCTTCACACAGTTTGATTCATAACTTTAAGTCGCTTTCCTGGCATTAGGGCAAGGATCTTCGATAGGCTCTATCGCACTTAAAGTCAACCTTATTTCCATACAAATTCCAGAGAAAGAGTTTAGTTTTTAAAACTCATTTCTGGAAACTGTATGCAAAGCTCCCTTTTACAGCAGGAGTTTACGATTCGCAGATAGACATTAGGTTTGTAAGCGAAGGTCTTTCTCGCTCTAGCAATGGGGTTTTGGTCTTTAAGAATGAAAATAATTCCATTACATATCCCTAATAATTTAAACTTGATTATTAGTTGGGTGCAAGTCTAGTCGCGGGCAACTCTATATCATATTATCTTGGCCAGTCGGTACTCGTTTTGCTTTTCTTTATTCTTTTAGTAATAACATTGTAACTCTTCGGCCGAATCTAACGAAATTTGAAACCCTAATGTTGTTTTACATTTTCTTTCGAATGATATAATTGTCAAAGGCCTCCTAAGGTTAACCAGGAAATTATTTGCGAATACCTTTATAACTATTCGGCCGATTCTAACTAAATTTAAAACCTTCATGATGTTTTACATTCTCTTTCGAAATATATACATAACTGCTAAGGTACTCCCAAGGTTATTCAGGTAATTATTGAAAGTTTTGAAGGTCATAAGGTCATAAATCAGAATAATTGAGAGCACGCAACTTTTGGTCGGGATACCTTGTTTTTTTAAATCCATATATATTTTTTAGGAATCAATTCAATAAAAAACCTTTATCTGAATTCTTTCATATATGGTAAAACCAATCCTGACTTCTTTTAACTCATCCTATTTTTTCTTTTATATACTGAAAAATACCGGGAAAATACTCGCTATCCATTAATTTTAATTCATTATATTTTTTCTCACTCTTCAATTAAGTGAGCCAAAGAATTAGGTGAGAAAAAATGGTAACTCTTAGAAATAATTTTGATAGAAACTTCAAATATACGAAAAAACAGCAGTAAAGGTTGTATTTCCAAATCTAAATCAACTCATAAATAATTTTAAGAAAAGCCTTCACATCCCAAATCCCAGCACTGGGTTCTAATTATTCGAACTATAAATAAACATTTAGAAATAAGTTGGATGAAAACACTAATCAACGAAAAACCATCTTTTTTCTCCTAATAATTTACTCTTGGTCTGTTTATTGAGATCCAGCCTTATTTATTTGGTCAAAAGGCAAAAAACATACCAACATCGGAGCACTTTTGAAATACAGAAAAAGGAATCATCAGAGATCATTCTTTTCCCATCTAAATATTGATTCAATCTTTTCATTTTACTTTAATTTTTTATGGTAGCTTTTTCGTCCTGATAAGGATTAAAATGGAAAATCTATTTTAGAGAAAAGTTCGATAAAAGATTCGAATATACGTAAAGGAAATAATCAGCCATATATCAATTTTAATGAAGACCTCTGGATACTATCTGACAAGAAAGATTAACATAAGGACAAAGGCGAAAGTGTATAAGATAGGGATTAGACCAGCGCTGTTATACGGAGCGGAAACGCAGGCAATAAAGAAAGGAAGCTGAAAGTCACAAAGATGAAAGTGTTGAGGTGGACTCGTGTAGTCACAAAGATGGATAAGATGAGGAATGAACGAATAAAAAGAACCATAATAGTGACATAAATTTCCAAGAAAATACAGCGAAAAAGACTACAGTTGTATGGTCATGTGATGAGACAAGAGAAGGACTATGTACGAAGGAGGAGGATGCAGATGGACGAGAAGGGAGATCGTAACCCTGAAATGCCGAAAAGACGTTGGATGAAAAATATTACGGAAGACCTGGAAAGAAAGGGATTCACAAGAGAAGACACGCAGTAAAGAAGCGAGTGGCGACAAAGGTCATCAAAAACGCAGACCCCACCTAAGAGTAGGTAAAGGTGAAGAGAAGAAAGAAATCTTAATTTTAATGAATTTTCTGAACTTCACCATTTGTAATTAAATTTCTTTTTTTAAAAAAATAAAAAATTCAATAATCATATGTATTATTTCCCAACTTCACCATTTGCTCTTGTTAAATTTGTACATACAAACTAAGAGAAAAAAATTATTATTAATCAACCTATCTCCAAATTCCTGTTCTTAAAATGTGGTGTTAGGAATTTAGATATTTATTTTGAGCTACCTCTCGGAAGTTTGGGTTTACTTTTCATTCGATCACTTAAGCATTCTCTCCTTTTTCTTCTTTCGAAATTATTTCTCATGACTTTTCTTGCATTTCTATCATCTTTTATTTTGCCTGACGGCTCACTATTCAGAAAAAATAGCAACCATGATCTCATCAGTGAATAAGAGTCAAAAAGTGAATCAGAAAATGGTTTTTCCTTTCGCTTTAAGATATGATCCATATTCAATAACGGTTTAAACATGTTAAAGTAATGGCCCTGTTTTCTTTTATAGACAATTAAGATTCGTCCCTAGTGCCAAATTATGACCTGTCTGCAGCTTGTCTATGGATCTGTTACCAAATTATGAACTGATAAATTTCAAACCAAAAATCATCGTTCTAGCCTTCAAATCTATCTGCTTTTATCATTGGAAATTTTCTCTTACCTTTGTTTTTTATTACTCACTTACATTGAGATGTAAAGTGAACCATCCCTACCGGCAGGGTATCCGAATGGTTTATTTTCTCTTTTTCACTGTTCCCTGTTTTAGGTTTAGTATTATTGGTTATCTAGTGATTTAGTGATTGCTAGTCTCCGATATAGACGTGTATTTATGGACTAATTGAAGGAAAGGCAGAATTTTTCAAAAACAAATTGATGGATGCGAACGCTCTCTCTAAAACTTTTCAAACTCGTTTAATCTAAGATATGTGATTTGCAGACCCCGATGCTTAATCACAATATAAAGATAAAATCTTTCGACGCTAAAGCTCGCTATTTTACTTTAGGAAAATTTCGCACATTAGTTCTTCAGTGCATCTACTGAAAAATTTCTTATTCATGAGTTTTATTTTTATGAAATTCCAGGAGATCTGCGTAATTGGGTCAGAAGGAGCGAATTGGGATTCTTTTTAATTTTCATCACTACTTCTTTTAATAGGTTTGTTTCTTCTTAGTCTTATTTTATTCCATTATATTTTTTTACATCCAATGCTATAGTATGCTATTTTCTAACCAAATTAGCTACACTCTCTAAACTTTTTACTTGAAATTTTAATCATATCGGGCAACATTCTTGCTAGGAATTAGAATTTTTGGCTTTTATTCAGTTGCAAAAAGTATTTTGAAGTGAAAAATAATGCAGTAATTGTTCCTATTTTTGTAAAAATTTTACATTCAAGGAACACAGCACTTATTCAGGTATAAGTTTATGAGTTAAGTAAAACATGGACGCATTGCCTCCGCAGCGACAAGAATATTCTAGTTATTCGTTGACGTAATTATTTCCCTCATTTTGCCATCTCAAAGTGATGAAATAATAAACAAGTCTGTCAACTCAGGGGAAATCATCGGTGCGGAAATGGCCATGCGTCCAATCATTAATTACCAAAAAGTTTCTAGTAGAATTAATTTACAAAAGAATAATATATTCAACACATTTACTCCCTCCCATCCTAAAACATTGATTTGTCCGAATGTGGTGAAAGGTAGTCAAACTAATTTTATTAGTCGCAGGTTGTAAAGCAAGAAACAATATGGGATTTTTGGAATTGAATGTCAGATGAGAAAATGTGAAATTTTCTATTATTTTACGATCACATTGATATTAATCTTACCAAGATAACTCTACATTTATTAATTTTAAGAATCAAAATATATTTTACAAAGAAAGCGTTAGAATAAAATATTTTCTGCTAAAGCGGAGAGATTGTCAGCTTTTATTTTCACCATTCCCATCCCTTCTCTTTCTTTATTTCTGCTTTCTTTTTGCTTCACTGCCTGACAAGTATATATGTCCATTCCAACATACATGACTATCATTTTTAAATATTTTTAAAAATAATTTTTACCAAAAGAGAAATTTGATCATCTTAATTTATCATTAGTTGATGAGTTCACGCGTATATAATTGGATGAAGGAGCGACAATTTTAAAATGAGCTTATAATAGAGTCTATAAAATATATATTTAAACTTTAGATATTATGAAACAGTATAGAGCATGATAAGCTTTGTCGTGGAATGGCCAGACTCTCTCTCTTTTCTCTCTCTCTCTCTCTCTCTCTCTCTCTCTATATATATATATATATATATATATATATATATATTTTATATATATATATATATATATATATCTATATATTTATGCCTTTTGGGGGTATGGTCGAAGTCGGTTTGAGAGTCGACCAAGCCGGTTCGTGAACGAAAAATAGTTAAGAATTCAGTGGGAATGGTTTACTTTACAATTGCGGGGTCTTTACAAAACAAAGAATTTAGAGTGCAAGTTGGCCATAGATTAACAGGTAGCTTGTACTCATTCAGAGTTGCAAGAAAAAAGAGGATATCAAAAAGATACCTTTACTAACAAATAAATAGAATTGAAATATGTACAGATATAGAGTTTAAAGGGAATGATCGTACATGTGAAATTAAATGTCGCCACGGGACAGATCACAGGAGGGATACATATGGGATTAGTGGTCGAGTTCAGGTCAGAGATTAAAAAGGGAATTTTAATCCGAGGCTCACACAAAAGATGCGACGGTTTGGGTAAATCAGATTATTAAATAATTTGTGGGCGTCAACGATTGCAACCGTTTACGTGTTGGTTGAAAGGAAGGGCCAGCCGGGATACGATGAATGCGATGGGAAAGCTAGGTTAACTCACGGGGCAGATGAGGGATCACACGTAGTATGGCATTTGGAGATGAAGTTCCTTGTCAGATACTCGCTTATTCACTATAGCAAAGTTCACGGATATCGATTTAGCCTTCGTCCTCGAATCGAAGTCGCCGATGTCTCTGATCGCGACGGGTGAGCGTGTCCTTTGCTCGTACGAGTCGTTAAGCAAAACAGTGTTGAGGAGGGCTGCTGTGTCCGGTGCTACCGTACTACAGTGCCGCAGTGCTCTCTGCTGAACAGAGTCGGAGGAATATATAGACTCTCTGCTAAACAGAGTCGGGGGATTATATAGACGCTCGGCTGATTGCGGGGTTTGGTTGCGCGAGAGTCTCTAAGACTCGCGTGATCTTGGTTGAAAGCAGCGACACCTCGGGGGAACAGAGATAAAGTTGCTTAGAATGTTCGAAGAGCTTTGATCTATGCCAGAGGGCAGGAGGCTGGCTGTAAGGGCATGCGAGACGAGGAAAATGTGCCCCTAAATAAATGCAGCTGGGCTGTCATAAAACGGCGGGGACCGCATCCTCGCAGTAGATCAGCCTCGCTCCCTACGCTCTATGTAGCGATCTCAAGACCACGTGGGTACCGAAGCGCACGAGGTCGCACTTCGACCTTATTCTTCTACAAGCTACTTTATGACTAAATTTCACCTTTAAAATAAAAAACTTAAAGTTAGGTAAGGCATAATTCTAATTTAATTCAGAAATTGTTAGAGTTTGCCTGTTTAGAGAGGTTGGTTTTGCAGAGGTAACAAATTACATCGTTTTAAGTTTCAGGAAATTCAAACGGAAGCCAGTTACCTTCATACACTTCTTGAGTTAGATTTTATTTCTCGTATAGTGTAAATTATAAAGTGGCATGTTACTAGGTGGACTTATATATATCACTCACTGATTAATATATTTCTAAAGTGAAGCCGACTACATATGTATGAGTAAAAGGAAATTTCACAAACGACATGTTACAAAGTACAGTGATGTGTATCTTGCACGCATTGATATCTATCCAAAAGGAACCTAACTAAGTATTCCTCAATTGAAATTATAAACGCATCATGTCACAACTAATGTGTTTGCATCTCCTAAATATTGATATCTTTCTGAAAGGAACCTAAGTACTAAATGTACATATTAAATAATGGAAATGATTAATAAACATGTAACAAAGTAGAGTCATATCTATCTACTAAAGGAAGCTTACTATGTTTAAGTCAAAGTGAAATTTGTGAATCAATTGTTACTTAAGTTCACGTTCCGTATTAAACTGGTGGATCTTTATAGATGTGATGAAATACGATCAGTCGGCACTTCGCCCTCTTCGAATTAATGCTGATGACAAGACGATGCACTCCTCGCCGCTCACCACCTCGCCGAACGCATCTCATCCAAAATAATTATCCGATGAAACATGGAGCTGGGTTAGGGACATTAAAGAGGACAGGTAGTAGATAGTTTCGGCATTTAAAGTCCTATATGTACATAAAGCAAACATACCTTCAAGCTCATTTTTATAAAATGAAGGACCAGTGTGGATCTCATTTAAAACATCAAGTATTTGAATTGCTAGAGAAGACGATCTAAAAATGCATACTCACTATATTACATACATAAACTCACATTTCTTTCTACTGTTATAATACTTTAATACTTAGTAAATAACTCTTATTGGTACTGGAGCTTTGTTTTCCAAGTATTAATTTAAAATTCAGGTCAGGTAAGTAAATTAAACAACATTAGTTAAACCAACAACCATGCAATTAGAAAATTTCCAAATCTCCACTAAATACATAATATCTAGTAAAAATCTTTGTCTCAAATTTATGCAAGAAATCATTTTCTCAACCGTCATTAGGGAAGTGCTTACTGGGCAAAAACATAGACATTCTTCCAAATTAAAAAATATACATAAATATATATATATGATTCCATGCAAACATATATAAAAAGAGTAATTGTTTATATTGCTGGCAATTTAATTATTTGAACTTCGTATTAATGTTGGAGGGAGAGCGAGATTCTGTGTTTGTGCTTAATTAACAATTACATTCTAACTTTTTATTCGAATTAATTTTATTTTATATTTCCTTTCATTTATATGTATCTGTCGTAGGTTGAGATTAGATCTAAATATTTTCCGAATTCCTCAGCCCGAGAGAGAGATAGGTCTATGAACGGTTTACTAATCTATGAGCGTGGGTGAAATTATAAATACAGATGAGAGTGCAATTAAGCATCAGAGTGCAGTTTAGGTAGCCAACTCTTAGCTATCTTGGAAGGTTCTGGGGTAATAGAAACGGAGTACAAAAATATACTTGACTACTATGCAAATCATATATTTCAAAAATTAAAGGGGATTTCAAATAATGTATGTAAACATAGAAGATGTACATGAGGCACGGCATTTAAAGAGTGATTTGGGCGATGTCAACCGCCATACACATAAATGGAGAATTGACAGATGGGACGTTCAAAGGCCCTTGAACGTACGCGAAGCTAAATGGCGAAGGCTTAAATGGGAGAGAGCTTGCAAAGGACAGTTACGCGTTGCGTTACGTCTTCTTAGGGACGGCAAGAGTCTAAAATAATACTTTCTTGACGAACAACTATTAAACGAGATGAATTTACATCTGCCCTTTAGATTTAGAACAGCGAATTGAGAATTTGACGTTTCGCGTTCAGGTAACGGGTATCAAGTAGTTCTAGGAAAATACAATGAGCTTGGTGGGGTCTGCGAGGGTTCGCGCAGAACTACATGGAAGGAAAGATGGTGCATAGTCGCGGATACTCGCCGACACAGGTGGTTACTGGCGTCTAAGTCTGGCGTCGTACATTTTATAGGTGTGAGACGGGGGGGCTTAACCCCGCGCCTGAATGGGGAGGTCTCCAGTCTACAGGCTCCTCGCTGTCAAGGTGAACTATGCTCGACTCACTTCATTGCGTAATAATCCACGTCGGGAGCTTTCGTGCTCTTAAGAACATCTCAGCCTTCCGCGAACTCGCCCCTTCTCGATTTTGCGCCTCCGTTAGCGTGGATTCAAAGGATCGCCCAGGCGTGTCTTCTCTCTCTGTCTCTCTTTCTCTCTCGCTCCTTGAAAGAGGATACCGCGCGCGTCTTTTCTCGCGCTCTCTCTTTAGGGGAGTAAGTTACACCAGAGAATAATTAATAGCGCATTGTACCTGATATTCGCGTGACAATAGTGGTTAAAGTTGAGGATATCTGGAACAAATTTTAAACCCCACAAAATACAAAATACTGGAACAAGTGTTGTTTTTGTATCCTACATATATACAGATTATATAATACTAGGGCATGGGGGCCAAAAGATACTTTTTGTCAAAAAAACACTTAAATGGGGCGCACTTGCCAAAGGGTAATGTTATCCTAAGGTTATACAATGCTAACAATAAAAAGATATAAAAGGAATTCGCAATATGCAAACAAAGCAAAAATAAAAAAGAAAAGAAAGATACGTGTTCCCGTATTATACTGTCCAATAGAAAAATTTACTTTAGCAACCCCCCAAAAGTTGCTCAGGATTAGATTGAAAGAGGGTCCATCTGGTTTCTACTTAAACTCTCGGCCATGCAATTATTGGCGCCTTTTATATACAAAATGCAAAATTGTAATTCCTGACTTTGTCTAAGTCAGATAGGGGTTTATGGTCTGATTCCACTAAAAATTCCTTTCCTAATAAATACGTTTCAAATCTTTAGATCCCCAGACTATATCGAGTGCCTCCCTCTCAACCACCGCATAATTTTTTTCACCTGCGAGTAATTTTTGGCTGGCAAAAGGGAGGGGAGAGATTTCGCTTTTATTCACATACTGGAGGAGGACACCTCCTATCCTATCATTACTGGCGTCGGTGCAAATGCTAAACAGTTTTTCCATGTTAGGGAGACGAAGGATAGGACCGGATGCTAACTTTTCTTTGAGTAAAAGCTATTTCTTGACAAGGGCGTCCAGTTGAGGCGTTCTGGGTTCTTGTCTCTTAATAGCTTTCACAGGAGTGGGGTGGATATAGACGGGAAATTTAATATGAAGCGACGATGAAACGATGCTGAGCCGGTCAAGCATTTCAGCAGCTTTTTGTTACGGGCAGGGGTATATCCAAGATGGCCCGGATCTTCTCTTCCTGGGTTCTGGTCTTTTAATAGCTTTCACAGGAGTGAGGCAGATATAGACGCGAAATTTAATATGAAGCGACGATAAAAAGACGCTAAGCCCGTCAAGCATTTCAAGCCTTTTGTTACGGGCAGGGGTATATCCATGATGGCCCGGATCTTCTCTTTCTGGGAAGCCAACCGGTCATTTTCGATATGGAAACCGGGGTAATCGATAGTGCCAAAACGAAGTGGCAACAACCTTGGGTGGCCAAATAGATATTATCAAAATAGAAGGTGACATTGGTTAGGCCTTCTAGGATCCTCCTCCTCATCAGATTATAGGTGCTGCAGGCCGTTACCATAACAAAGGGGAGCCGACGAAACTGCATCAGCCACTTCTCAGTGGAGAAAACGTTAAATTTCTTCACTTTCATCCTTAGGGGAATTTTGATAATAGGCCTTGCATAAGACTAATTTGGAGATGAATTTGGTCTTCTCAAAAAGGTGTAGGTTCTGATCTAGGGTGGGGATTCGTTCTGCATCGTATAGGGTAACCGAATTTATCTTCTTAAGATCGATGCACATGTGATAAGAACCATCGTCATTTCTTAAACAAGACAACCGGGGAAGAATAGCTCGACTCCCAAGGTTCGATTATCTACAACCTTAAATGTTTATTCACATCGACGTTAAACGCTTCGCGGAGGTTATGGTTTGGAACGGATGGGTTACTGGTAGTTGATTTAATTTTGCGCTCAAAATGGGTGGCACAACCTGAGATCCCTGCGATGACGTCACCAAAGTGACTCAGAAGCGCTTGCCATTGATTCCTTTGAAGAGAAGAGGACTGGTGGCATATCTTAATTTCCGCAGACGGGGAATTATTAGTGTTGTGCAAGAAATGCAACGGGTGCTCCATTGTTTGCTCCACAAAGGCAATTTGCAATAAGCACAAGGTGTCCAGGGGGTAACCAGATTCAATTTGGGACTCTTCGTCAATTGCCACAATCTGGTTGATGCTCGCGCGTCGGTGGTACTGTTTGAGCATTTTAACCCGGAAAAGCCTTCTTCCTGAGGGATTTAATTGAGGTAATCGACAGGGACATGTTTCTCAATTATTTGGTAGGGGCCCTTCTATTGGCTCAATAATATGTTGTTGTCCGTGGGAAGAAGTAGAAAAACTTCTTCTTAGCGGTTAAATTTCCTTTCCTTGGACTTGCAATTAAAGTATGTTTTATATTTGTCAAAATTAATTTGGTAGTTCTGCTACGCAAATTCGGAGCACTTTTCCAGCCTCTGTCTCAAATCCAGTAGGTACGAGTAAGAAGTCTAAAAGTTTTGATCCAATATCTGATTGGAGCAGTTTCTTTAGGATACTCAGGGGTCCTCTAACTTTCCTTTATATCAAAGCTCAAATGGGGCGAATCCCACGCACGAGGGATGATTTCATGGTAGTCAAAGAGATCTACGGAAGAAAACGGTACCATTCAATGGGTTTATCGGTACACAACATTTGACAATGGCTTTGAAATGACCATTTAGCCTCTTGCACATTCTATTCCCAACCGAGTGAAAAGGGGTGGTAAAGAAGGCCGTAATCATCAGTAATTTACCAACGTACTGAATCAATTCGGAGGTGAATTGGTGACCACGATCTGATAGAATTTCCTAGGGTAGGCCAACGCGGGAAAAGATGGAAATCAGAGCTTAGGGGCCCAGGAGATACTGGCAATTTTCTTGAGGTTTTACAGACTCGGTGAATCTGGTTGGAAAATTGACCAGAGATAACGTACCTATGGCCTTCGCTCAACGGGGGGTGCATTCGCCTGATTAAATCGATAGCTACTCAGGATAAGGTTTCAGAGATTAGCGGTTCTTTCTGTAAAATCGCAGGTTTAACTTGCCCTTTTATGTCTTTTGGCAAATCTAGCACGAACAAGAATATTAATGAATCTCGTAGCTCGCGCCAAACCAATAAAATATTTGAATTTTCTTTTAGGCGCTCGTCGTGTGGCTGAAGTGGCCAGAAAACAGAAAGGGAGGGACAGAGGAGCGGGGTCTATATAATGTGCGGGACTCGGTATTGTTTTCCTCGGTGCATACGCGATAGAGGAGGCCATCTTTGGTGAGGAAGGAAATCACCTTATTCCCTCTGATAGTTTCGCGCCTTTTGTTCTGAGATTTGCATTCACTCTGACCTTCAGCAAGGTCACTGTTCATCGCACTCCGTAATTTAGGGGCACACGGGGGTTCTAAAGGTGTAAGGGCTTGAAGTGCCTTATTCGCGCGGGAAAGAAGAGGAACTAGTTGAGCCACGGGCCAGAAGATACTCGGGGGCACTGAACAATTAAGACCTTAAAAAACTTGATGGTGCCTGCAACAACTTCAGCTTAGATAGTAAAATATGCGCACTCAATATACCAATTAACACTGCGGAATTTAGTGGCGGGCCCCAAGTAATCTTACACTAAGGCAAACTTATCTTGATCTGAAGCAACAGGGTGGAGTAGTTTATCTGAAATAACAATACATATGCACCCTGTATCACTGACGAGGGTAAGGATCCGTCAACAATTCGCTGCTCTAGTTTCGAAATCTAAGGCTCTAGGGGCACCTTTAAAAAACAAATATTTAACTGGTTGCCAGCGGTACTCGACGGGTTTAAAGAAGAGGGAGCTTCATTTTGTGAAGGTGGAATAGTAGAAGTGGCACTGATTTAGGGTACCTGGTGAGATGAAGTGCTTGTAAATTGTGAGTTCTTAGGGCAATTGATCTTAACGCGACCCTAAACTCCACAGGAATAACAAACGATGATCTACCCCGCGAATGACGAAGCAGGGGGTTTGAAGCAAAGGCCTTGACATCACGCTGGTCTGACGAAATCAACCACAGCATCATATTCAAGTTGCACATTGTATGTGTCAATTCAATAATTTAAAGTAACGCTTCTGGAAGTAGCCATTCTAACAGAAGGGCTGTTTTGGTTAAATGCGCAATGCCTAAATTTAGCGTAGTAGAAATCTAGGTTCATATTATAGGCGGCGAGCAGCTCGGATTTTAACGATGAGTAATCAATCGTTGCCTCTGATGTAAGGGATATAAAAATTTCCCTGAGTTGGGAACTCAGCATGGGCAATAATTGTTTTACGCTGTTCGTCTCGATGTTCGAATGATTCATTTCCAAGATCTTCTCGAAATAGGTGCGATTATGCCCGAAGTCTTCTCCTTCCTGCAATACTCGGAGTTTTATGGTCACTGTCTGCGCTATATCTATTCTTCAGGTGCGGAACTTATGGAGAGCGCCTCGTTACTTACCTTGCTCATCTCCAATTCGTGGTAGCCAATCCTCTTTGTTATTTTGCGTTACTTTTCTCTCCCTAGGGGTTTCTTTCTTTTCTCTATTACTCCTGAATGTAGGCTATTATGTCTTTTCCGTTGAATACGAAGGACTGGCCTTGGGACTTAAAAAATTTCCAACGAAGAAATGTTACCGGTTTTACGCGAAAGAAGCGAAAACAAGAAAAAGGATAACGCACGGCAATGAATGTGGCGGTATTACTATTAACGCACGGACGATGGTACGACCGGTTATGCTTGACCCAACGAAATTAGGAAAAACAAAGGGGAAAAACACTCGCGAAAACTAATGCAAATACTTCGCACCATGCAGATTCTATCCGTATGATCACTCGAGAAAATAAATTTAGGAAAGAGATTTTACCTAAATCCCTAACTGTGATTGAGACGAGAGTTACAGCACGCCTAGTGAAAACACTACATACAACAATGCAATTTCTACTATACCGTTAACATATTGCAGTCCTTTTGAGGCCTTGAAGTAAAACAATTCAATTCGCGGAGGATTAGAATAATGGTAATACACGGTTACGCAAAATAAATTCACACACACACAAGAAAATAATAGGAACGGGAAAATATAATTGGGCAAGGAGTTATGCAATCGTAATTCTTACCCTTTTGACCTCCAGAACCGGAACCAAGATTAGCCAACAATTTAACCAAGTTTAACCCCAATAAACGTGACACCAGTTTGATAAAGTATGTATATATATATATATATATATATATATATATATATATATATATATATATATATATATATATGTGATAGAACGGTTTGAGGCCGCTTAATTTCAACCGTTATCCCATGCTATTCAAAAACACGAGGCTACCCACGTCAATGTTTAAACAAGGAGGTTTATCTTCCCCCGTTTGCCCCATGTGCAGACCTCGCCAGATTGAGTTAAGCTTATGGGCAGATAAGGTATTGTTCTCAGGCACGGCTGTGCATTCATTCGAAGATCCCCCTCCATTGGCCACTGCTCCAAGGAAATGTTTCGCCTATTTATTTGGAAACCTTACCACTAAGAGCAGATTCGAGATCCAGATTTTCTTTGAGAGACATCTCTACGATCCACTCTCACCTTGTGCGCCAAGGGCCCTCGACCTTGAGATCCACCATCACTTGTCCAGAAGAGGATAATATCCCTTGAGTGCCAAGGTTTAAGCCTTCAAGACGCCAAGCAAACAAGGCTTCCCCTGTTGTTCAGAAAGAGAACAACGTTAGAACAGTCATTGTGCTTTTGAGCTTGTTGATAAGAAACGGTTCTCACCCTTTATTCTTGTTGTTCAGAACGAGAACAACATTAGAACAGCTATTGTTCTCGAGCCCGTAGAAAAGAGACGGTTCTCGCCCCCCCTTCTGTGGTTCAGAAGAGAACACTGTAGAACAGCCATTGTTCTTCGAGGCCGTTTGTCAAGAAATGGTTCTCATTCCCAAGACGCTACGTCACGATCATTTAATTCCCTCCCCCCCCCACTTCGGCTGGAACTCGCCAGTGGACCAAAGATTACTTCACGTCGCCTTGCTCTGCACAACAAGTGTAATTACGTAAGCTGAACGTTACCTTTAAGTATTTAACCCTTTTGTCGACCCTATCATGTGCTTTAAATGGTTTAGCAAACCATCCCATTCATTTAATTTATATTTGTTTTACCTCTTTAAATCTCTCTTAATCCTCGGTTTAGCTAGATTTTCCACACCCCTTTCCATTCTCTGTTTATGTCAAGGAACTGTTTTAATAATTTGTTTGTGTTTTTTTAGGGGGGGATATTAGTCAGTGGTTATTTAGATCGAGAAACCAAGTACGAATAGGTCAGTGCCCATATTTAGGTAGGCTAATTCTCTAGAATGCAAAATTCTTGTTTCAAGCAATTTTAGTTGGTTGACTATTGCGCCCCCAAGTGCAAAGATGACTCAGTTGGAAATGTTTAAAGCGCAAGGAGAATCCTTGGGACTTTCCGGAAAAGAACTAATTGAGTACGTTCAAGAGGAGCAAAGAAAAGAACGAGAAGAAAAAGAAAGAGAAAGAAAAATCCAACGAGAAGAAAAAGAAAGAAAAAGAGAGGAACGGGAAAGACTACCTGAGCTTCACCATCAGATTGAATTAGCTCGTGTTGAAGCAGAAAGATAGTGAGCCAGTTCACGTTCAGAAGCCTCCCCTCAATCTCCCACTAAACCTCCCCAATTTCAGGGACGGAGAGGATTTCGGAGCATTTTTAGCCCACTTCGAAAAGATCCTCAAAATCAATAACATTTATCTGGAGGCTGAAGGTTTAGTCAGATTACTTCCCCTGTTAAATTGGAAATTGCGCAAAATCTTTATATCTTTACCATCTGAGTGTACAATTACCTACAGCACCTTAAATGCTCAGTTATTGGCCGCTCATAATATGACTCCCGATTTCTACCACCAAGAATTTTGAGGAGGGCGTATTAAACCCGGACAGACGTTCTGCAAATTCGGATACATTCTTCAGAGTAATTTTAAATTTGGGTAAGAATCCTCAAAGGTTGATCCTAACTACGAGTCCTTAACAGACTTCGGGTTGCGGGATCAATTTTTAGCGTCTCTCCCAACGGAGATCCGCGCGTTCGTCAACGATCGTCAGTGCCAGACCTTTACAGAATGTACCGAAGAAGCGGATGTTTATGCCACAAGCCATAATTTATACCCAAAGGAGAATCGAACTTTTCACCAATCCCCCTACAAGGAAAGAAGGAAGAATTCGCGCTCCTTCACAGAAAAGCTGACGAAGTTTCCGTGCCGCGTAAAAACTTAAAACTTCTTTCCCCAAAACCAACAACGGGACTCCAAACCTCCCGTTAAGATTTCTCCTCCATCTCTCTTCCCGAAGCGACCAATCATATGCTTCACCTGTGGTGTCGAAAACCACACGAGCTGGAATTGCCCCCGAATTCTAGGCTTAAGAGCGAACCAGCATACAAATTCACCAGATTAATGCCACCCCGGCACCCCGGTGGTGCAGAACCAAGCAGCAACTTCTCCCCCACTAGGTAAATTTTATTTTTGATAAAAGTTCATCGGGAACTTTGAAATTTGAGGAGGGCAGCGTGAACGGCTGCCGAGTATCGAAGTTCGTCAGGGACACAGGATGTACGTGTTTCATCGTGTCCGACGAGCTCCTCTCCCCAGTATACCTTACCTACGAAAAATTTGCGGTGGTACATGATTACCTTGGGCGGGCGAACCAATTCTTCGTCGTTAGATGTTACCTGCAGTGTCAATATTATGATTGCTGAGGTGAAGTCATTTCAGCACCCATACAATTCTGTTCCGTACTTATAGGACAGAGCCCCTAAGTAAGTTCCGACCCTGTGTCTCAGGCGGACGTTCCTCGAGGCCGAGCTAAGAAAAAAGCCCAGGAGCCCGTCCCCATGCCCATCAGAGTACGATACCGTCCGATTTCTCGGAGACCCTTAACCAGGACTTTGGCCGGCACAAAATAA
Source organism: Ceratothoa steindachneri (assembly GCA_963969495.1). Lineage (NCBI taxonomy): Eukaryota > Metazoa > Arthropoda > Malacostraca > Isopoda > Cymothoidae > Ceratothoa > Ceratothoa steindachneri. Next base: position 149,419,450 of record OZ018317.1, on the reverse strand, counting down.
GTGTGAATTACTAACACCCTTAGGTGATAAGGCCCAAGACAAGGACACGGAGACTACCCGTGGACCCAAAGAAAAAAAGTACCCCCAACGCGCCCATGGGGATACGTTCGTAGCACTGGACGAAACATCAGGGCTCGAAGAAGATTACCCCGCGGAGTCCCTTAATGTAATACAGACAGTGTGCTTTAAACCTGATGCCGATTACCCTCTTCCTTTCCTACTAGGCGAGTCTCCTGAACCCTCTGATCTGGATACTGACGCGCAGCTGACACCACATCAAAAGAGTCAGATACAAGAACTATTTGAATGGAGTCACTATTTAACAACCCTATTAGCTCTCTTCGAGCGACTGCGCGAAAATGGCCTCACCATTGGCCCCAGCAAATGCCATTTTGCCCGCAAAACCATAAAATACTTGGGTTTCAAAATAGGACAAAGCCAGTTAGGTCCCCAAGAGGACAAGATTAATGCAATCGCCGACATGCCCCTCCCGATTACAAAGAAGCAATTAAGATCGTTCCTAGGATCAGCTTCTTACTATCGGCGATTTGTTCCGAATTTCGCTGCAATTTCGGCGCCCCTCAGCTGCCTTTTAAAAAAGAATTCCCCCGATCGTTTACGTTGGAATGATGTCGCGGTTTCTCATTTTAATCAGCTCAAGAGTAAGCTTATTTCTGCCCCCATTTTAAAGTTGCCACCCGGAAAAATCCTTTGGGATTAAGACCGACGCGAGCAACGAGGGCATTGGAGGTGTACTCCTTCAATACGAGGATGACGGAACGAGAAATCCAGTTGCATATACTAGTCGCCAATTATTATTATGCGAAAAGAGATATGCCACTATAGAGAAGGAAGCACTATCAATTATCTGGGTTATAGACAAATTCAAAATGTACTTGATAGGAAAAGAATTTCAGATAGCAACCGACCACCGTCCGTTAGCATATATTCGGAATATACTACACTCCAACGGCTGAATTATGTGCTGGAGTTTACTCTTGCAAGAGTATCAATTTAAAATAAATTATATAAAAGGTCCTGATAACCAGGTCGCTTACGCACTCAGTAGCAATGCGTTACCGAATAGCGTAGAGTAATTGTATTTGTAGGATTATGATCTCCATGTATGTATATACCGTCTTGTACGACTTAAATTAGATTCTCTTGTAATATAATTAGTTAATGTATATGTCTGAATTTTGTAACGCTGAATGTTTTTTTTTGTATTTATATAAATTTGTACCCATTAAATTACGTAAAAATTATTTTGTCCTATATGTACTAATTTTATATCATTTTATTGTTCCATGCCCCTTTTTTTTTATTAAGTTTGTATTGAAGGTTATTTTACCCTATAATCAAAAGATCAAAATAATCATATGTATTCAGGTAATACTAGCTAGGTGCATGAAGGTACGGTTGGTACAAGAAGACGGGTTCCCAACAACGGAGCTCTATCGTTGTTCCTTCTCTCTTTTTTTTCGAAGTGACAACTTTCCCCGGAATGGAGGGGTGTGATAGAACGGTTTGAGGCCGCTTAATTTTAACCGTTATCACATGTTGTTTAAAAACACGAGTCTACCCACGTGCATCTTAACCTTAAAGCCGGGCGCATTTAGAGCTTCCACCTGAGTCAATGTTTAAACGAGGAGGTTTATCTTTCCCCTTCGCCCCATGTGCCAACCTCGCCAGATTGAGTTAGGCTTATGGGCAGATAAGGTATTGTTCTCAGGCGCAGCCGTGCATTTCCTCGAAGCCCCCACTCCATTGTCCCGTACGCCGAGGAAATGTCTCGCCTATTTATATGGAAACCTTACCACTTAGATCAGATTCGAGATCCAGAATTTCTTCGCGAGACATCTATACGATTTACTCTCACGTTGTGCGCTAAGGGCTCTCGACCTCAAGATCCACCATCACTTGTTCAGAAGAGGATAATATCCCTTGAGTGCCAAGGTTCGAGCCTTCATGACGCCAAGTCCACAAGGCTTTCCCTGCTGTTCAGAAAGAGAACAACGTTAGAACAGTCATTGTTCTTTTGAGCCCATTGACAAGAAACGGTTTTCACCCCCCCCCCCCCGTCCTGTTGTTTAGAAGAGAACAACGTAGAACAGCCATTGTTCTTCAAGCCTGTTCGCCAAGAAATGGTTCTCACCATTCCCCCATGTTGTTCAGAAAGAGACCAACATTAGAACAGCCATTGTTGTTTTCGAGCCCGTAGACAAGAGACGGTTCTTTCCCCCCCCCCCTGTTCTTCAGACGAGAACAACGACGTAGAACAGTCATTGTTCTTAAAGGGCCGTTCGTCAAGAAACGGTTGTTATTTCCAAGACGCCACGTTAGGATCATTTAATTCACCCTCCTTCGGCTGGAACTCGCCAGCGGACCAAAGTTTCCCTTACGTCGCCTTGCTCTGCACAACAAGTGTAATTACGTAAGCTGAACGTTACCTTTGAGTATTTAACCCTTTTGTCAACCCTATTCTGTGCCTTAAATGGTTTAGCGAACCATCCCATTTATTTAATTTATATTTGTTTTACCTTTTTAAATCTCTGTTAATCCTCGGATTAGCTAGATTTTCCACGACCCTTTCCATTCTCTGTTTATGTCAATATTTTCCGTTTTGTGTGTTGTTGATAGTTTTTATTAATAAAACTCTATTTTATTAATGATAGCCATATTATTATCCTTAAGCTCAGTTCCACTTCTTAAGCATATCTAAGATAAATAATATCGGTCAACCCAGAAAACCACGCACTCTAAAGATAATTAAATAAGTTCTCTCAACGAATAGTCATATATGGGATATCGTTGAGAGTCCATTCCTCGACAATATATATATATATATATATATATATATATATATATATTTTTTTATATATATATATATATATATATATATTCTATTTGAGATTAGATCTCAACCTTTTTCAAATTCCTCACACCGAGAGAGAGAAGCCTATGAACCGATTAGTCCGCTATGACTGTAGGTGAAATTTTAAATTCAGATCAGAGAGCAATTAAGGCTCAGAGTGCCAATGCTTAGCTATCTTGTAAGGATTTGGGGTAATAGAAACGCGGTAAAAAACATAGTTTACTGCAAATTATATATTTAAAAAATTAAAAAGGGTTTTAAGTAAGGTATATAGGAATATATTTCGTGTATATAGGAGATATACACGAGTCTCAGGTTTAAAAAGCCATTTGGGTAGTGTGTCTGCCATACACGCAAATGGACAATAGACAGATGGGACGCTCAAAGGACCTTGAGCGCACGTGAATCCAAAGGACAGAGCCTTAAAATATGCGGGGGGGGGGAGCTTGCACAAGAGAGTTGTGCGTTTCGGTTGCCGCGAAGATTTAGTCAGAGGGAATAATCTTGCCTTTTTAGGGACGGCAAAGATTCCAACATATGAACTATTAGAGGAGGTCAACTTAAATCTGGCCTACAGATTTAGAACACCGAATCGAGAATTTGATGCGTCGAGTTCGGGTAACCGGTATCAATGAATACGTAGTTGACTCATTCAAGTTTCTAGTTTTAGGAGAATACACAGAACTTGACGGGTTCTGCAAAAGTTTGCAAAGGACGACGGGGGCAGGAAGATGGTGGATATTTGCGGATACTCACAGTCACAGGCCGAGACTGGCGTGAATTCTGGTGTCGGACTTTTCATAAGGATGAGAAGGAGGGGCTTCTCCCCGAGCGTGTTTCTATGCATTTTTCGATTTTGCTTAATAAACGGAACATAAAAATACTGAGTTAAATTCAAAGTAATTATTACACGGATATTTTACACTTAATTTGCTCTAACAAAATTAATATTCTTATAACTGTACACTGGATTGTCCACCGTTTTCACTTTAAACCTAAATAAACACTGAATTTAAACTGTAAATCTAATTTTTCCATTATTGTTTTTCTCTTCTTCTCGTGCTGGGCTTGCGATGATGAGTGCTGTGTTCTTAGGTCGAGACTGGAGAAAGTTTTGCGGAGTTGGGCTTCAACCCACCTCCACTGGCAGCGTTTTATTTTAGCTCATTCAGGCTGTTTAAAGTAGTCTGGTACGCTGAAATGGGCTCCTCGATGCTGATTAAATTCGAACAACTTTTTTGGGTGTCAAGACACCAGAAATCCACGATTTTTCAACCATACTGTTTTGGCTGTCTCGTTGAAGATGACAGGCGATAAAGATGGAATTCACTAGGTCTTGGTTAATAAAGCGAGCAGAGTTTTACTCTCTTGACGAATTCATCTTCTTCTTCGCCATGCTTCGGACGATCACTGGTTATGGATGTATCTACCTCCTTGAGAGAGGAGAATCCCGTAACTGGTGACAGGTCGTTTTCTTCTGGAGCTCAAGGATTTTAGGATGGTGGCGAACTAAGAGTTTCCTCTTATAGTGGTAAAATCTCCATTTCGTTTCTTCGGAATGGAGGACCATCGTTCGGATGCAATTTTTATCTTTATACTTAATTTACAGATTCATCCTTGAGAGTCTTTCAGCTCCCTTTTTACATATAAGGACCGCATAACGCCACATTTTAACACACACAAATAAAATTATTTTTTTACACCTCCCTTAAATTGAAGTTTTGTCAAATCAGTTTTACACACTATTTTGGTGGGATCAAATAATTTATATTTGTTTTTCTTTGTATTTTTATCTCAATAATCTTCTTTAACAATATCTCTATTAAGCACCATATATGATAGTCACTCTCTTTGTCCTGAAATTAAATGAAGCAGAAACATCTTTGATAATTTAGAGAAGAAAAACGAACATGAATAAAGAGTAGCTATATTTCCTTAATTACAAAATGATTATTATTAGAAGTAATAAAAAAGATATAAAAGTGGGAGATACTCTGATTCTCAAATCGAGAAGATATATCAGGTTGCAGATCCTGAAAGTATGGTATAAATCTTGAAGAAACGAATAACCTAAAATTTAGTGTTTAGAAAGGTTAAACGCCGCCTTCACCATGCAACAATAAATTTAGATAAACCAAATATTTGGGCATAATAAGGAAGTTTAGTTAGAAAACATTCTTATTAAAGAAAATCATTAGGTTCCCCAAAATCAGAAAGAAAAAGTGTTGATTAAACATGAGCAAGATATGAAGAAATTTACTTCTAATTTAAACTCTAAGCTCAATTAAAACCGAAACCCACAACAGAAAACAGAAGAGAGCATTATCCGAAGGCTTAAAGGACAACGCCTTTAAATCCTCAAAAATTATATCATTAATTGCATTGATGATCGGCTTTGCAATTTAAGAGAGTGTCGTAGAATAGCTCATAGTCTGGTTCAATAATTATTCTAGTCCTTGATCTGGACATACCGCTTTTGTTTTAGTCGGTGGTATTGACCCTATGACTCATTTATACAATCATATATATATATATATATATATATATATATATATATATATATATATATATATATATAGATAGGTAGGCTTTAATTCCTGATGAACGTGCGAAAGCTGATTAGAGGCGTGTTGTGCCGTAGCCATGATTCTCACTATAAAAGTCCCACTCGTTACTGGGGGGAGGTTTGGGAATGTTAAATTCTAAGAGTGCATAATACAGGTTGAATGAATTAGCAGAAAAGATGCTTGATTAAAGTCTTGCCAAGGGGACGTCAAAGGGGAAGAGCCACAAATAAACACACGTACTCAAAGTAAACTTTACCTAACACAAATATAATAATTAGCAATAGTTAACAGGCAAAATTAAGGATTAAATATTAAACACTGACGTTAAACGTTTACATTTATAATGACTCAATGAGAGTATCAATCACAGGTAATTAATTAGGTAATTTAGGAATAGGGGGGACACTGGGTTTACAGATTACCATTAATTGATGGATTGGAGAGACGACTACTCAGGTCCAGACAAAGTGGTAAGGGTGGCGTTAACACGAGTTCTCGGGGAGAAGGGGGATAATACAACGGATTCGGGGCTGCTAGCGGCAGTTCCGGTTAGTTCACTCCTAACTGCATGTGACACTAACAAATAGTAACTTCCAGTAACTATTTGGATGTTCCTTTTCTTACTCAAGTTACGCTGAGCAACAGAGAGTACTCTTCTAGTCACAGACTCTCCGGGGCGGGATTTACTTACAGGAAAACATTGAGACAGCGACCAAGGTTGACTCGACGACGCGTTGGTAGTCGATACGTTACGGAAACGACTCTTGTTCAAGGTGAGGATTACGCGAGTAGATTTTGGACTCTGCTGTGAAGAGGAAAACGACGATGTTGCTTATACCGCGGATTGTGGGAAATCGAGAGAGAGATTCCATTTACGACAATTCGCTTATCGCAGCGCCTTCTGGACAATCTCCATGCTATCATAAAGAAGGCAAATAAGATTTAAGCTTCTTTCTGAGATAGGCGTTCTTTCGTCCGACTTCCTGTCACCAGTTGGGGGAAAGGGGGGGGGAGACGAAGGTCATTCAAACGACCAATTTCTTTCGTTCCGACGATTGTCTGTCGGCATGTGAGTATGTACGTTTCATACCCTCACACGCCTACCTATTTCAAGGAACATTATTTTCCCATGAAATAAGGAACAATGTGAAAATTAACTTCACCGGGGGAATTTGTCATTATCTTCCTCGACTCAAACAATTGAGTCGGTAATTTTATCGAAACCGTTAGGAATTTACCTTAGTATCTAATGGCTACAAAAAACTACTTCTACGTCAGTTTCTCTAATTTACATATACAAATCAAAACAAAACACATACAGAATAGAGGCAAGAAATAATTATTTCTACAAAGAGATACATACACAAAAAAAGTAATTGACTATTAATCGCTATCTGAAATTGGGTTTCTCGAAAGGCTGTCTGTGAATACATTGTCAGAACCTTTTAGATACCTGATTTGATAACGGTACTCCGCTAGCAATAATGACCAGCGCATTAACCTGCTGTTTCGGTTTTTACAAGTTTTTAAGTAGGCTAACGGTAAAGGATCAGTCTCTATGAGGAATGGAAGACCTACCAGATACATCCTAAATTTTGTAATCCCCAAAACAATCGCTAGAGTTTCTAAATCTTCCGTAGCAAATGCCCTTTCATGAGCCGTCAGTCGGCGACTCTTATAGCTTATAGAAGCGGGTTCTTGGTCCTCTTCGTATTGGAGTAATACGCAGCCAATACTCGGTTGGGAGTCATCTGTCCTTACGCCAAATTTCTCTTGTGGGTTCGGCAATTTTAAGATTGGGGCGGAGACTAGCTTCTCTTTGAGTTTTTGTAAGTGCGCTTCGGCGTCGGGGTTCCACTGGAAGGGGTCCTGGAAGTTTCTTGTTTGGCAGATCGTTTAAGGGAGCTGTTACAAAAGCGAACTGGGGTACGAAGCGGCGGTAAAATGAGGCAGCACCAAGGAATGACCGTAATTGCTTCTTGGTGCGCGGTAGGGGCATATTTACAATAGCCTTTACCTTCTCTTTCTGTCGGGCCAGATGACTTTCGCCTATTTCAAATCCAAGGTATTCTATGGATTTAGAAGAAAAATGGCATTTTGAGGGTTTAATAGTTAAGCCATAATGCTTTAAGCGTTCTAAAAGCCGGCGGAGAGACAAGATATGGTCGTTCCATGAACGTGTAGCCACATACACGTTATCAAAAAAAAGAAAAGTTTTTTAAATTGTCTATTACACGGCGCATTATGCGGTTGTAGCTACTGCAGGCAGTGACTAGGCCAAAAGGAACACGAGTGAATTCCATTAAACCTTTGTCTGTAGGAAAGGCTGTTAGTTTCCTCGCTGATGCCTTTAGGGGGTTCTGATAATAGGCCTTACATAGGTGTATCTCAGTGATTTAGGTGGCTCCTTCGAAGAGATCTGAATTTTGGTGGATTATGGGGAGAGGCTCGGCGTCGAACACAGTGATTGTGTTAAACTTCTGAAAATAAAAGCACATCCTAAAGGACCGGTCTGGTTTGCGGACCATGACTATTGGGGAACAGTAGTCGGACGTAGATGGCTCGATATCACTAATTGCAAAAGATTGTCGACTTCCTCATTGAAAGCGTCTCTTAGGTGCACGGGTACGGGTTTGGGCTTACATCGCACAGGTTCGAGCGTAGTGAGGGCGATATCATGTTCGAACTGAGTCAAGCATCCTGGGGACTTGGAAGTGGCGTCACTAAATTCTTCCGAAAGCGCCATTATTTGGTTCCTTTGGGCAGGGGTGAGGTCGGAGTTTACATCCAACTCGGGAAAAGGTTCTTTCATGGGAAGCAGCTGGGACAGGAGGACGGGGATAAGACAATCTTCGCTTGACTTTGGGCAAATTGAATTAACAATATTCAGGGGGTTGTTTGGGTGGACGGCGTCAATTACCCTTTCTTCGTCGAAGGTGACTATATTGTTTTTTTACAGGCCTGTCTACGATACTTTTTTAGCATGTTAATGTGATGTAACTTATCACCTGCGGGTGTCTGTATAACGTAATCGACCGGTCCGTGGGTTTTCTGAACGGGGTAGGGGCCTTTACATTGGGAGAGAAGTTTATAGGAATCCGAGGGGAGTAAGAGTAGAACTTAATCTCCGGGCTTCAGCTTTCTGTGTTTGGCCTTTAGATCAAAGTATGTCCGATACTTTTCCATATTAATTTCGGAATTTCTGACTGCTATGTCAGAACACCTTTTTAAACCTTTCCCCTAGTTCGAGGACGAGGGAATATGTGTTCCTTAATTCTGGACACAAACGGGAAGATGTCCAAAACTCCTTTAAAATAATGAGGGGCCCGTTCACTTTTCTCCTGTACAGGAGCTCAAATGGGGAAAATCCGATGGTTCTATGGGGAATTTCGCGGCATGCGAATAACGCAACTGGCAAATTTTTGGTGTTATTCTTGAAGTTGTTCCATGAAAAGCTTCTTGAGGACGCTTTCCAATGTCGCATTGAACTTTTCGCACATGCCGTTCGCGCTCGGATGGAAGGGGGTCGTAAAGATAGGTTTGATTTCGAGCAGGGTGTTCACGTGTTCCATGAGCTCAAAGGTAAACTAGCGGCCTCTATCTGACAAGATTTCTTTCAGCAATCCTTCTCTAGAAAAAATAGAAATAAGGGCTTTAGAGCAAGAGATACTATCGATCCTTTTTAGAGCGAAAGCGTCTGGGAATCGGGTAGCGCAGTCTATCAATGTTAGTACATGCTTATGACCTTCGGTGGAAGGGCGGTGAATTGGTCCGATGAGGTCGATGGCGACTCTCGAAAAGGGCTCCGAAATGACTGAGGTTCGAGGCAGGGAAGCTGGGGCTATTCGACCTTTTGCAGTGGTTTTCTGGCACAAGTCGCACGTTTTGCAGAATTCTTCAATATCTTTGGCTGCACCGGGACAAAAAAAGTATTTAAATACTCACTGAGAAGTCTTGTTATGACTGAAATGACCAGCCATGGGACTTTCATGTGCTACTCGCAGGATTTGCTCTACATGTGTTCGCGGAATACACATGACCTTGGAAGGTGGGTCCGAATCATCTCGCGAGGTGCGAAATAGAAGGGAGTCGTTAATGATGTACCTTTTTGGTCGGTTCCCTCGAACGATCACCTCCTGGTTCTCTTAGGCCTTTTCCCAAAGGGATTGAAGTAAAGGGCAGCTCTGATGAGCTCTGAGGAATTGTGCATTACTCGTTTGGACCTCTGAAGGAGCCTCTGGGGTGAAAAAGCCTGTTAGGGGCGAGGCCTCGCGGCTCGCTTGCGCTCGAGTGACGACAGCTTGAGTCACTTCACTCGGGGAGAGTAGTGCGCTCTGGCCGATGAGTACCGAGCAAAATTTGATGGATGCTGCCACTACGTCAGCCAAACCAGTGAAATATTTACACTGTACATGGCAGCGGATTACCGGGAATCTATTTTCTCAACCCATCAAGTCGTGTACAATTGCATACTTCTTATGTTGGGGGTCGCCAGGGGGGATCAATTTGTCCGACACCACAATGCATGTGCACCTTGTGTCTCTGACGAAGTTAGACACTTTACAGCCATTGAACGAGCCTGTTTCGAAATTCAGTCCTCCGGGGGTACTCTGGTTGAACAGAAAGTTCACTTGAAATTCCTGTGGGCATGGAGACGAGGGGGATGACGTAAGTGCAGCCGGCTGTTCCGGGGGAAGAGTAGCAGTTGCTTGGTGTACTTGCTTGCTCTGGGTGGGACGTAGGCTGAAATTCTGTACCCATTAGGACTTATAATGGCCGGGGGAACCGCAGGAGTAGCATATAACCTGCTTATTCTGGTGCTGGTTATTGTAGGGGGTATTGAAGCCTGGGGGTTTTCTGACTTCGTGGGCTACAAAAGGCTTATTCTTTGGCCTGAACGGGGCTGTGGTCTTTATCAATGGAGGGAGTTTCCTTTGTTGGGACTTCCATTGACTATATTTATTCTTCGGGGACGGGGGATTATCCTTCAGGGTATCCTGAGGGTATAGGCGATGATTTGTCGGATGAAGATCAGCTTCCCGAATGCATTCTTGAAAGGTAGATGCTCGGCAGTCTTGCACGAATGCTCGGATCTCCTGGGGGAGGGTGGACAATAGCTGGTGTTTTAACATAGAGTCAATCAGGGCCTCCTACTCCGATTCGACTTTGGAGGATTCTAACCCTTACTGCAGGTTTCGCTTCAGAATATATCCAAAATGTCGGTAAGTTTGACCGGGCTGGATTTTAGCCGATCTAAACTTAGCGCGGTAAAACTGAGGGTTCGAGTTGAAGGCGAAAAGCAAGTCGGCCTTCAAGGTGCTATAGTCTATTGTAGCTTCATGTGGTAACGTGATGAAAATTTCTCTTAAGCATGGACTAAGCAATGGGAGCAATCTACTCACACCTTCAGATTCTAGGGCCAATCCGTTTACCTTGAAGATCTTTTCGAAATGTTTCAAGTATGAGCACCAATCTTCTTCGTCTTTATATTAGGGAAGTTTCATAGCGGGGGCCTGGGGTTGATGATCACGGGATTTAACAGAACTGACTTCAACTTGGTCTCTGCTTAGTTCCCTTTCATGTTTCCGAATCCTTTCTCGTTCTTCAAATTCTAACGCTTCTTTTCTTACTTCCATTTCTAACACTTCTTTTCTTCTCCTTTCTTCCAACTCTAACTCTTCTTTTCTTCTCCTTTCTTCCAATTCTAACTCTTCTTTTCTTCTCCTTTCTTCACCTTTTAACTCTTTTTTCTTCTCCTTTCTTCCAATTCTTCTTTTCTTTCTTCCATTTCACGTGCTCATTCCTCTCGCTGTTCGCTTTGGAGGAAATCTTTTAGTTCTCGTCCCGTGAGACCGAGAGCTTGTCCTTGCTTGACGAAAACTTCGAATGATTGTGAAGCCATTGCTGCCCTTGAAGAGGCAACTGGTGACTCACGAAAGGAATGACGCATCTGGAAAGAGAATTAGAAGCTGCGATTGTTCCTAACCGATACAATCTAATAATTAACCCCAAAAATAATAAATATTTTCCTAGCTTTGTTTTTGCTATCTGAAAAGGGTTATTAATGGTTATTATTAATATTCCTTCGGGGAATAGACTCTAATTATTAAAATTTACGTTAGTTTATTTGGGCTTCCTTGGACGTTGGCAAGTTTAAGGCTATATGAGTTTGCTTCCTCAAAAATTTAAACCCTTAACCCTGACACCACTTTTATATATGTCGTAGAATTGCCCATAGTCTGGTCCAATAATTATTCTAGTCCTTGATCTGGACACACCGCTTTTGTTTAAGTCGATGCTATTGACCCTATGACTCAATCCTACGATCATATATATATATATATATATATATATATATATATATATATATATATATATATATATATATATATATATATATATATATATATATATATATATATATATATAGGCTTTAATTTCTACTGAACGTGCGAAAGCTGGTTAGAGGCGTGTTGTGCCGTAGCCAGGATTCTCACTATAAAAGTCCCACTTGTTAACGGGGGAAGGTTTGTGATTGTTTAATTCTAAGAGTGCATAATACAGGTTGAATGAATTAGCAGAAGGGATGCTTAATTAAAGTCTTGCCAAGGGTACGTCAAAAAGGAGGAGCCACAAATAAACACACGTACTCAAAATAAACTTTACTTTACACAAATATAATAATTAGCAATAGTTAACAGGCAAAATTAAGGATTAAATATTAAACACTGACGTTAAACGTCTCCATTTATAATGACTCAATGGGAGTATCAATCACAGGTAATTAATTAGGTAATTTAAGAATAGGGGTGACACTGGGTTTACAGATTACCATTAATTGATGGATTGGAGAGACGACTACTCAGGTCCAGACGGGGTGGTTTGGGTGGCGTTAACACGAGTTCTCGGGGAGAGGGGGGATAATACGAACGGGTTCAGGGCTGCTTGCTCCAGTTCCGGTTAGTTCACTCCTAACTGCATGTGACACTAACAAATAGTAACTTCCAGTAACTATTTGGATGTTCCTTTTCTTACTCAAGTTACGTTGAGCAACAGAGCGTACTCTTCTTGTCACAGACTCTGCGGGGCGAGATTTACTTCCAGGAACACTTTGAGACAGCGACCAAGGTTGACTCGACGACTTTTTGGTAATCGATACGTTGCGGAAACGACTCTCGTTCAAGGTGAGGATTACGCGAGTAGATTTGGGACACTGATTTGGAGAGGTAAACGACGATGTTATTCATACCGCGGATTGGGGAGAAATCGAGAAAGAGATTCCATTTACGACAATTCGCTTATCGCAACGCTTTCTGGACAATCTCCATGCTATCATAAAGAAGGCAAACAAGATTTAAGCTTCTTTCTGAGATAGGCGTTCTTTCGTCTACTCAAACGACCAATTTCTTTCGTTCCGACGATTGTCTGGCGGCATGTGAGTGTGTACGTTCCATACCCTCACACGCCTACCTATTTGGAGGAACATTATTCTGCCATAAAATAAGGAATAATGTGAAAATTAACTTCACCGGTGGAATTTGTCATTATCTTCCTCGACTCGAACAATTGAGTCGGTAATTTTATCAAAACCGTTAGGAATTTACCTTAGTATCTAATGGCTACAAAAAACTACTGCTACGTCAGTTTATCTAATTTACATATACAAATCAAAACAAAACACATACAGAATATAGGCAAGAAGTAATTATTTATACAAAGAGATACACACACCCCAAAAAATAATTGACTATTAATCGCTATCTGAAATTGGGTTTCTCGAAAGACTGCCTGCGAGTACATTGTCAGACCCTTTTAGATACCTGATTTCATAACGATACTCCGCTAGCAATAATGACCAGCGCATTAGTCTGCCGTTTCGGTTTTTACAAGTTTTTAAGTAGGCTAACGGTAAAGGATCAGTCTCTATGAGGAATGGACGACCTACCACATACATCCTAAATTTTGTAATCCCCGCAAAATTTGCTAGAGCTTCTAATTCTACCGAAGCGGCATGTGAGTATGTACGTTCCATACCCACAGAGGGACAGAAAAAGTTTTAGCAGATCACAAGGAAGAATATTAGGCAAGACCCTTAAATATGGCACTAGGTCAGTATATTAGATGTCACTGACTAACTTCTTTGCATAGCCTTCTTCGAAGCATTATCTCTGTGCAAGCCCATTTTTTGCCCTCTGGAAAAAAAAAATATTTATTTTCCTCGCCTAAGCATCCTTCTCTAAAATTGATCACCATAGTCATATATTCGCTTTCACCCTTCCTCGTTTCGGACGTCTTATTGTTTGATTTTTTCAAATTCTCTCTCTCTCACTAAAGAGCTCCCTCGAAGTCAGTTCTAAACGAAAATTATCGTAGAGCCGTCTGCATTCTTTGTCTTCTCTTGCGCTTCATGAAACTTTTTGTTATTATTTCTTTTTTTTGGATGCCAAACTTTCCATAGCAGTCTCAACTTGTTTGATCTTCTTTGCATCTCTTAACCTACTAAAATAGCGTGACCTTTAACAAACAATTTTAGTCTTCTACATTTCACAAATTGCCGCATAGCTGATCTTCTTACTGTCGCTCAGTATGATACACAAACCCACACACTCTCTCTCTATTTCTCCTTAACTCTCTCTCTCTCTCAGTCTCACTTTCACCGTCTAAATCTCTCAGTCCCTTGTGCATACTAAATGAAAACTTTACGAATATTTTTACCGTCCAGTATACCAATAGCTTAGGTACAATAAAATTATTAAAAAGTATGTTAAAGACACTACTCTTACAAATAATGGCTATGTCGAACACACTACTCTTACAAATAATGGCTAGGTCGAACACACTACTCTTACAAATAATGGCTTAACTCTTAACCAAATTAGTTTCTATATTAAGAAATTGAAAATATCCAAAGCCCAGCTTCCTAATAAAATTTAACTTATCGACCTAAATGAAATTTTAAAAAGAACTATCAAAGCCTTTTTATACTAGTTTTAAATGTCTATTCGAGAATCAATATTTGCTAAGGAATTCAAAGTGGCAAAATTAAACTTAACTTTGTAAAAGGCCATTAAGATGGTTCCTTGAAATTTTCGGCTCATCTTCCTTACATTGGTTGTTAGTGAATCTTCCAGAAAATCTGGACTGCAATAACACTATAAATAAATCAGAGCACTACTTTAAACTCGTGAGCTTAAGTTTAACTAATTGTTGGATTGTATACACAAAATCATCACAAAGTTTGATGAATCTAAATCTCTAGACGTAGTTTATATCGAATATAAAAAAGATTATTGTTCCCTTTGCACTTATAATACTTTGATAAAACTAATATTGCAAGAATAAAGGGTATCATACTAAAATAAATCTTGGCGCGATTTTATTGGGTAAAATTTTAAAATTAGTTAATAAAACGAAAATAGATTATATGGAGAATGTTCTGAGAGACTGGGGTAACTTACCAACAGATATGGAGAGAGCAATCAAATGATTAGAAAGATGGCTGATTGAATTCACGTGGACAAGAGTAAATTGATGCACATTTTAATCACAATCACCATGGGAAAAGGATTTAGTTCTCTGAATTACGAATGATTTAATATTTTGCAACATCTCAAGCTTTGTATACTAAAACCTTATTTACTTTTTGAGAAGCTACAGAGAATTGTTTCGAACATATTTAACTCCAGGTGATTGAAAGAGATATTAATCATCCTTTATATAAAGCACTTGTAAGGCCTCGTATGCAGTATGCGGTGTAATTCTGTACTTCCTAATTGCAAAATGCTAGTTTAATATTCAAATGCTTCCAACGTCCAGCGAGAAAAATAATTACTGAAATAAAATATTTTGTACGAATAAAGACTGCAGAATCTCAATTTAATTTTCCTATAAAATTGCATTTGCGCTTCCAACATATTTAACTCACTAAATCAAATAGGTTTCGTAATATAAATTTTGACCAAATATTTGAAACAGATGCTAAAAAATAACTTGAACCTAGTAAATAGGGTTTAATACGCTGATGGCACATAATTTATTTTCTTATAAAACAATTCAGACTTAAAATATATGGCCTAAGAATCTCATTAAAATGCTTATAGTTAATAGTTTAAAAGATAACCTATAAATGCTATTTTAAAATATAAACTTGCAGAAATAATAATTGTCAAAAAAACTCTTTTACCTATACCCCATCTTTACTCTTTCCTTCTACGATTTCCCTTCAAGGTCAATCTCAGGGTCTTTGCAGATAAATATCATTAATTTATTATTTCAAAGACATTTGGCATTAGTATCAATGAAGATCCACATACACTAGTTATTCTGGGACAAGGTTTATTTCCTGTTCGTTGATAGTTATGCAACCCAATGTTATCATATAGTTTTTGTCCTAGGTATTTAGTCTCTTCCTTCCTTAAGCGTATTTTATTCAACACAATCCCAATCTCTCAACTCATTCATTTCTGTCATAGCTTTTAATTCATAGACATTTATATTTTGTTGAAAATATATTTTCAAAACCTGAGAGAATTTCCATGTTTTGTTTAATCAATATCTCTTTCTCTAATTATTATTACTCATTTTCTTATGCCTAATTTGTCCTTCGATGATATTATAATGCTCTAATGCCCACTTAGGGTCGAGTGATAAGTTTTCTTGATTCAAAGCCACGTGTGGTATCAAACGGGCTTCGGTGTACCTCTCAAGTATTGGTGACGTGTGAGTCTGATATTTTGCCTAAGCAATCTATTTTATTCATCATTGCTACCAAAACTCCTGATTTCCATCACTTATTCCATCTCCGTTTGTGCTAATTAGCCTTAAAGAGCGTCCAAAACAAGCTAAAGCTGACCCTATACTTGAGAGCATATAGAGAATACCTTATAAGTATGTCGTGTCTTTTAATGATTTTAGTGTGCAATCATCGCAGTTATACATGAAAGGGATTTATTCATTGTCTAAAAGAGTGTACAGAATAAGAAGGATCATATTTGCTAGTTATTTCTTTACTCCCAAGAGAATTGAAGTAAACCGACTAATGAGCTGTAACAACTTGACTCGTCCTGGACAAAAATAAGTGGATGAATCTAAGGAAGAGATGGAAAAAAGGCGAACAGGAGGAAGCCATAAATTAAGCTATGAGAATACTTTAGCAAACAAAATCATGGGATCATCTTACAGCATTTTAATCATAATATAGCAAAATTTAAGTCTTTGGAGGTTTCGGACAGTAACACTAGGGCTGGCACAATGGGTCAGGATTTTTTAATTAGGAAAAAATAAACATATTAATATGGGTGTAATGCTAGTATAGATTACTATTCCAGGAAAAGTTACTTTGACAATATTCCTGTCCTGTCTAAACTGAATTTCCTCCCTTTCAAAATATCACGTTGCTAAAATAGTGTTATTGCACATATATAGAAATAAATTTTCTGAACTTCACTATTTGTAATTCTTTGGGCTTTAAAAAATTCACAAATTTTCGATACTTATATTTATTTCTGAATTTCACCATTTTGATTTTGATATTATAAAAGAATTATTATAAAAAAACAAGTCATAACTAACCTAATATGAAATTATTATTCAAATACTCAAAAGTATCCCATTCTTAAATTATAGAGTTAGTGATAAAAATAAATATAAGAAAAAGAGTTGATAACCTTGCGGTGAACTCAAAATTAAAAGCCTGACGTAATTCTGTGAATAAAAAAAACGAAAAACGTGAATACTCGATTTTTCTCAAGTCCGAGGGTAAATTTGTTAGAAGAAACAAAAAGATTAAGGTCATTGTAAGAATAGGTGAAGGTAATTTATGTCGTCGTCGAAAGTCTGCGTACGACGCGCTATAACATCCTATAAAATGATAAAAATTCTTGTATGTAGATCAGTTCGAGAATATAACAAAGAATAGGGAGGATCGGGGAGCAGCAGAAAGCCCCATAAGTGTTGAAGCTTGTCCAGCCAACGTGTGAAAACGCCATGGTCCCTCACTAACTCCTAACCCACTGCCTTGTGGATCTCCGTGACTGGACAAAGATTACAGGAGCCAACCCCTAATGCAAAACCTGCTATGCGACCAGCACTAGGCGAGAGTTCTTTGACCAACGAGTTGGCAGTCTTCTGCAACACTCTACAAGAGATGGTTGTCTTGGACCACCTTGCCACCAGACCAACTATGGAGTACCAATATAGTGGACTGAGGTATGCACCCCCCTCCCCCTCCCCCTCCCACTCTAGGCATCTTTTGGGCAAAATTCTCTCTATGTCCAATATCGCAGGATACCTTTTTGAGGTTTGTGATATGTTTTTTTTAAGTATGCTTTTGTCTAAGAATGCTATTTTTCGTTGTTTTTAGGGAAGAGCCGCCTTAACATGTAAGGATATAAAGATACGCACAGGAATTATTTTAAAATATACATATATTTTAAATTCAACAATTAACTATGACACAAAAACAGTAAACACATTTATATCCTCCTTCTACGCTAACCGAGACCAAATCAGTTGGAAAGTGGGCCTATTACAATATCCTCAAAGACAAAAATAAACAAATAGGCTACACGTAAACACAACATTTGCCGATTAGTTATTTTATCGCGCCCCTTTTAGATTATCGTTAAAAATCAGATTAAATTACTCTCTTCTACTAGTAAATATGACAGGGGTTCACGCACAATTGTTTTTACTTCCGTTAAATCGTGAAACATAATAAACTCATACTATCGCATTTTGAATATAAATCTTCTTTCTAACTTACATGACCGAAGAGATCAAGGGTTGCCTGATGCCGCTGCAGGGCTTTTCTCACGCTTCGGAGGGTTGCCGTGGCCAATGGTAGAATTTCTTTGATATGGGATGGAGGAAGAGAGGTTGGGTGTTTTGAACTTCATATTCCAACTTTGCCTCCGGTTACGTTAAGAAGAGGGAGAGAGTTACGGTGCTCTTCGCTCAAAATGTCCTCTTCTGGATAATCTTGAAGTCTCTTTGTGTCTTATTCTTTACCGCTGGGTGCCCAACTAGTTTTTTTATATACGAGGGGATTTCTACCGTAATTAACAAATGGAAACTCGTTGGGGCTTGGTTCTTTTCCTCTTACTCTTACGGAGCTTGAGCTGTGAGAGTCACTCGAGTGTCAGTGGGGTTTCTTTTCTCCGGGCAGACTTCTTCGTAGTCTGTAAAGGATTTTCGGTATGGCACCGATACAAAACTTGACGATTTATGTTATTTCGACACTGAGGGGAAGGATCGATCTTCTCAATCTGATCCTTTATTGTCTCTCCTCGAATAATCTTGACTGGCTGAAGGATCGATCTTCGCAAACTGAACCTATATCGTTCTCACCAAATAATCTTGACTGGCTAAAGGATTGAACTTCACGAACTGATCCTAGGCCGTTCTCACCGAATAATCTTGACTGGCGGAAGGATCGATCTTGAAGAACTGATCCTATGTCGTTCTCACCGAAAAATAATCCTGACTGGCAAAAGGATTGAACTTCACGAACTGATCCTAGGTCGTTCTCAACGAATAATCTTGACTGGCTTAGGATCGATCTTCACGGACTGATCCTATGTCGTTCTCACCGAATAATAATCATTTCTCTTTCCTTCAGGGGCTTATTTATAGGCGGGCCACCGCCAAATCTAAAGAGAAAGGGGCGAGGCCGCAGAGGGAAGCGCGAGTAGTAAGGTCACACCTGGGAGAGTGAGAAGTAAAGAGGTTAGCAATTAATTACCCAAGTCGGCTTGTTAATTAGAGAGAACACCAACCGCCACCCTCCTTGGCGTGCCTTTTGACTGGCACCGCCTTTTGGTGATATAACCACGGGACTACGGATCACGTAGGTAATTGGATCTTTTGAGCGTCGTTTAAGTGCCTTTGGTGGTTTCCTTAATACAGATGGTCACTATCCCTACCTATGCAGCGGGGAGATCAAACAGGGTAGGCAGTTACTGTTATTCGCCGGCTACCGTTGCCACGAGTCTCCTCATGGGGCTCGCTTCTCCGTTTTCTCTACAAGGGGGGGAGGAAACTTTAATGTATATGTCCACCTAGCCCTCCGGGAGGCTTTATGTGGCAATTCCTCTACACCCAACTTATTCATTTTAAGGGCATGAAGTGACGTCATCACCGAAATCGACGGAAAACTAAGCACTACTACTATACTAAAAAATCCATCATTAATTTCTAGCCCTAAAAACAAGAAAAAATCCTTGAAATTGTTCTGAAATTCGGAAAAAAATAATCTCTAATATTATTATTTCATTTTGCTTTACTCGTTTTAGGAGTTAATAGTTATTTTAAAAAGAACTTCGATAACACCTTCAAATATACGTAAAAAACAAAATAAAACAGCCATAACTTAATTTTAATAAATTTCCTTAACTTCATTATTTGCAAGTCATTTTGTATTAGAATTTTCCAAA
This sequence comes from Ceratothoa steindachneri, assembly GCA_963969495.1. Taxonomy (NCBI): domain Eukaryota; kingdom Metazoa; phylum Arthropoda; class Malacostraca; order Isopoda; family Cymothoidae; genus Ceratothoa; species Ceratothoa steindachneri. Next base: position 149,399,576 of record OZ018317.1, on the reverse strand, counting down.
ACAATTAAGGATCATATTTATTCATTTTAAGCTTCAACATACAAACTATAAGAAAAAAATATTTATTACTCTTTAGCCCATCTAGAGAATCCCGTTCTTAAAATATATTGTTAGGGAGAAGCTTATATTCGCCTAATGTCAAGATTGGCGGATTTAACCTTTGCAATAAAGTCCACGTCACTTGAAATGTGTGTCCCAGAAAGGCTGTAGAACTGATTGAACGTAAGGGAAATTAGCCCTTATGGGTATTAGGGATACCAAACATATATGGGAGAATGGGGTCAATAACTAAAAATAATTTTTTAGATCAGGGTAATCTTTAAAGTTGTTTTTTAAAAATACTTATTAATTTTTTTTAATTTGAACGTGTAACCCACTCATTAAATGCCTATATTCATTTTAAAATGACGATAGTGATCCAATAAAAAAATCAGTCATTTCCATGTTCCTCCGTTTGGACAGTGTTTGTGATCTTAAATTCATTGATAGTACAAACACATAACATTAATAAGATTTTTATAGACTCTCTTATCCAGAATTTTTATTGAAGAATCACATTTGTAAGGCAGAAAAACATTTTATCTCAATATACAACATAAGAGCATTAATCTATCTAGCCTCAATCGAAATTAAACTAAGCCCAAGTGCATTATTTCCCCTTACAAACCTTTCCTTAAACGAATCAAGAGTAAAATAAAAAAAATCTAATACCAAACATAGAATTTAGCTTTCCAAACTCCGTCAAAATGAACTAATCCATAACAAGCACCCGCCTCCGATAATAAATTAGGCGTTGAAAAAATTCGATGTAGAAATTGACATAAAAAGGAGAGTGTGAAAAATTGCCGTAGCATGTCTCAGCTATTTAGGAACAAAATATTATGTGCACCCGGGCGACATGTCCAGCGAGGTCATTCTACATATATCTGCAGCCAACCACTGTATTGATTGTCTATTGGGACAAAACGGAATTTGGTATATATATATATATATATATATATATATATATATATATATATATATATATATATATATATATATATATATATATATATACATATATATATATATATATAAACAACTCACAAAGTTGCCCATGAGGTTCGCAATAAATGCAATGTCTCGCAGAGAAAATGAAAAGGTGCTTCCAAGTATTTTTTAACTTTATTCAGTTCATTCTCAATGATAACTCCTTGATAATGAACTGAATAAAGTTCAAAAAGTACTTGGAATCCCCTTTTTATTTTTTCTGCAGGACAGTTCATTTATATATATATATATATATATATATATATATATATATATATATATATATATATATTAAATGACTAGTTTGAGTGAATGGTTTTTGAATCTGCACAACACTAATCAATTCTCTCTTGAACTTTAATATTTTGAAAGGGAATTTCAAATCTGCTCTCGTGGTTATGTCTTTCTCCCTCTCTCTCTTAATTACATTTTTCTTTCTTGCTTTCACTTTCAGCGCTCTGAATGCAAACAGTTCAGCTGTATACACTGCACCTGCTCGAACTTCTTGTTGTTCCCACACTACTATTGCCTTGATTATTCTTCTCGCACACTAATTTAAAACTCTTCACTACACAGTGTGAAAAACACTCAAAAGTCTCGCTCTTCATGATTTACCCCATTTGAATTCAAATGTTCCTCTCCCTCATCATTCACCTAGGCCTCTCAGGACTTCGTTCTCAGACTTGGACAGGAGCTTGACTCCCTCCGTAATGAGGAAAGGTTCATTGCAGTTTTGGACTAGAGAAGGAACCCCGACTCTGCATTACCAATGGAACTAAGTTTGAGTGTTAATGAACACTTGACCCTTGAACCAGGACCAGGAGTTTAGATCATGCATGTTAGGAGAGGGATCAGAAGAATTCCTTACCAGGAAAGACAAGAAGTACCCCTTGAAAAGGGGATACATTCTGCTGCACACATTAGTACTGGCTCAAATTGCTTACTGAATTTTAGCTGTAATAATAAAAAAAAAGTTAATTAAATTATTTTACTCAACTCATTAAGATTCTTCACATTTAATTCAATAAGTGGATATTTAATATTTTCTCTCAAACCCTCTGGGGTACTTTTCCCCGGAAAGGGTGGCCGGTGAGGACGAGTTCCTGGTTAGCTTGAACTAAATAAATTTCACCTGGGTATCTTTCCTTCTACATATTTCTATTCTACTCTTTTTACGTCACTTAATTCACTAGCATCTTCTCATCTCATTTTTGGTCGTCATTTAATTTTGTAGGCTAACTGCAGGACAGATTGCGTGAATTAATTACAAGATCGCGAATGAGCTGAAGGTAGAAGACCCCACCAGTTAGCCCTAGGTGGGATCAACCCCATTATGGTGACTCCTGGGCACTTCACGCCATTCGTGGCTTATGATTCTTTCCCTCATGGGATAGGCGAATTATTATCATTCACACAACTCTTTCCGGCCCACCTCGGTCGCTCCACTGTAAGTGCCAGCCTTCACATCGCCCTTAAAATAAGGTCTCCATCCATGCGAGGTGCAAAGCCCCTGACTTGAGGCACCTAAGCAGAGTTCTGGATCTTGTTAATAGAGACAAAGAGTGACCCCGTTTTCTTATATAACTGGTTCACCACCAGTATCTATTTCCTGTCTCTCCAAACATCATTCTTTTGCTCATCTAGCCTCATTCAAGACTTACTGGCAAGAGGATGTCATAAGTAGCGTGTACCACCTCGCTGCGGCTGCAATCTAGAATATTACGTGCCCCCTTTGCCCCAAAATTCGTGATTTGTCAACATAAGCTGATTCACGCGGGATGATCTGCGTTATATACCTATTTCTACACCTTTCCACTTTCTTTTTGCGTGAAACGTCCTCGTTGTTATTCCGCTTCAAATTCTAGGAAAAAACGCTCCTTCGCTTCTTCTGGAATTCATTTTTCCTTATCCATAGGATATTTTCCTCAATGGATCATCACTTTACACTTGGCAACGTTGAATTGCATCTACCTCTCTTCGACCAATTTAATACTCCATCCAAGTCTTTGAGCAAGTCTTCGCACTCACTACCATATTTTTCCCTACGACCACGAAATTTGGTACTACGGTAAAATATTAACTTTACTGTGAAAACTCGCCAAAGATCTTGGATAGTTTATTAAAATAGTCGAAGAGAGGCATTTGCAAGTCCACGTTGACAAGTGTAAGGTAATGCACATTGAGAGTGATAATCCCAGAAGTCTTTATAATATGGGTTGTTATATTTTTAACAAAGTCGACGCGGAAAGGGATTTACGCGTCTTAATCTTGAAGGATCTAAAATTTCCAAACAATCCACATTAAAATTATTAAAAGCCAAATGAATATATAATACATAGCCTCAGATTCTGTATTTAAATCGAAATATGGAAAGCGCTTGCAAGACCGAATTTTGAGTATATGGTACAATTCTGGTCTCCATACATGCAAAAGAAAATTCTACTATCAGAAGGTGTCCAACATCGAGCGAAGAAATTAATTAATGAATTTAGAAATAGATGGATCAGTATTTACGCCGCAAACTTATTTAAAGATGTAAAATAATAAAAGGTTTATTAATATTAATTATGACAAAATTTTAGATAGATAACCGAGCGGCAAATAGAAATAACGGTTTAACCCTTTGACTAACAAGAGTTGTTTTTTTTAAAGAGTATATTCGAGTATGTAATACCGGTACCGTATAGCTAGGCCTATATAATAATAAAATATAATAATGTTATAGTACAAAATAAGATAAAATAATATGTGACGGTTTATCAAATAGAATGGAATAATATATTACTATGTATAAAAATAGAATTATAGATTAAATATATAAAAAATATACATTATAAAATATAAACTGAAATGCATTTGGACGTATTGTCCCGCTGGTAGTCAAAAGGTTAAACTAATAAACAAAGGATTTAACGCTGTAATGGCACCGCATTAGATGTATTTAAGTATAGAATTAATAAATAGAATTAGTTTCCAAAATGACCTCGCCTAAATAAGCATTATGAGACTATTTCTTCACTAAATCATTTCTGTTTTGAGCGACCTTCAACTCTGACATCTGTCCTTTCTCCTCTTTTTGAACTAGCCTTGATTGGTTTATAGTACTTTGCTCCTCAGCAATTCGGTAACTTAGTCTACCTGTTTTTATTTTTTTACTAGTTTTCATATTGATGTGCACATTATATGATTTATAGCCAAGTATTGAGAGATTTTTTTTAAATTTCAAACTTTTGCACCCATTTTATTGTTTTAATGAGTTTTGCTTCATGAACTTTTATTGATGTTATGCGGAATTATCGAGAGGAATGAACGCGTGTTTCGCCTTTAATTCACTTTATCACAAGAAAGATTGCTCCGTAAGGCTTGAAAACCTGGAAGCCTGGATGCAAAGACCAAAAGACGGTCTGCAACGAGCTTAAGGTATTTTCACAGTGGCAGGTAGAAAAAGGATTCCTGCTCCTGATTTGTTGTGTCACCAACTCTGTGTCAACTAATTCTTTCACTTGTATTGACCCTGAATTGACTATAAGATTTACTATGATACATTGACCTTGAACCTTCGTTTATTTTACCTTGGTAAAGCATTTTGAATTTATATTCACAGACCAAGTATGCTAGTTTCTTATTTCAATTTTCCTCTTTACTGGGGCCAAATTATGTTCCGACTCTTATACCTAAATACAAGATCTGCAAATTAAATATCTTTTTCCAGGAAATTTTAAGGCTAGTATGAAAAATATATTTAACACTATTAAAGTATCGTTGCACCCTAAAGGGGCATTTATTAAATTTAATAAATTTTCTTCTTAAGATTAAATTTCTATCACGAACGAAAAAATACCATTTATTACCTTCTTTGAGGTAGATTTCCTAATAAAATAAGCCATCGCACTAAGATATCAAAAACCAACATTGATTTTCCGTTTCCTTTGCATATCATGACCATCTTATATATCTTTCACAGCCTTCTTCCATTTATATTGCAATTATTCCTAATATGAAGCAAAATAGAAGGAAAATTTACAATTTTGCTATATAAATTAGAGGCAATACAATAGGTTACCCAGTGTACTATTTACTTTTCAACCAAAGCAGCAAGAAATCAAGTTTTCTTTAGTTCTCTCGATAGCCAAAATAAATCTAGATCGCTTCATATGTAGTCCGTAAGGTTTAATAACTGTCCCATTTTTAAGAGAATGTAATCTCACTATCATTGGCTAGAAATTTTATTTGTGACGAGGAGTTGGGTAATTAGAAATTAATTTATTTTTGAGGAAATTCATTTTGGAAATAGAAAAAGAACTAAATATTTATAATAGTGAGAACAAAGAAAGAAGTTTAGTTTTGCTTCATATGTTTGAAAGATTATACATTCATGTTTTAATGGTTGATTAAAATCCTATGATATATGTGAATGCGCCAAATAGAAAAATAAATAGATTAATTGAATGGTGCAAAGTTAAGAATAGAAATGTATTAAAATGTTATTTAAATCGTACTTCTCTTGATAATGCTGATGTGGTCAACGCTTGGGGAAGTTTGTCGAACAATATTACTTATTTTTACTCTTTCAATTGTTTTAAGGAACTACGGATGTAATTTTTATGTATTAACCTTAATATAAAATTTATATTAGGTTTGAAACAAAGTTCCCACACAATTAATTTTTAAGTTATTAATTTATAGATCTATATTCATAAATATATTTAAAAGTATATTTATTCATAGATTAATACAGGGTGTATGACTAGTTAATTTGTAGTCGCCTAGTCTTTCCTAGGCTCCTTTGGAAGTCTACAGTAACCTAGAGCCTAGGCAAGCAAGGTCACTCTCCACTTTAAAGCGAAGCCTAGGAAAGACTAGGCCACTGCAGAGTAAATAGTCGGACAATTTTATAATATCTAAAGTTTCAAATATTACATATCAAGTGACTTTTTCTCCTAAACAGCAACCTACTCTTATACTCTATGATTAAAACTACGGCCTCAACATTGTATCAACCAACCATGTTTGCTTTAAGAACTTTCAAAGTGGTCAATTCGATTTCTAAGTTAAACCAAGAAGCAGTTAACCCTCAATTATTGAAAATGATCGTTTGTCCCAAAGCTGATCCATATCTGATATGACGACGCGAGCTGACTAAAATGTTTAGCATCAGCCTTACAGACACGTTGTATCATTTAAGGGGAATGGACAATGGCAACAAACTGAATGCATGGATTCCACTTAAACTGACAGACCTTCACCATTAGTATCTCATAGACACCTGCATGTCATTACTGTACTAGAAACGTCGTTTTGATGGGCTGAACAAAGTACTTACTGCAGATGAGAAATGGTCTCTACACTCGAACATGGCAAGCGGAAGAAGCTGAACAGACAAAGGCACACTTATACAACTTTAGCCAAAGGTCGACCATCCTAGAATGGAGCTTATGGTTTGTGTCTGGTGAGATGTGAATTGAGTAATTTAATGGGGAAAATGTCGTAAAGAAATCATTCTTTCGACGCTCAATTATACAGTGAACAACTGCAACACAAGGCAGATTCACTTGCGCAGAAACGACCAGAATTGACTGATGGCATGTTTCTTTATGCTAACACCCGGCAAAACTTTGCAAATCATACCCGTTGAAAACTTCTAGATCTTGGGTGGGAAGTTATTTCTCACCCAACGGATAGCTTTCTAATCTTTTGTAGCATGCAGAGTTGTTACAAATATGTTAATACTGATATTGAACGTGGAGCGTTCTTGGCGGTATATTAACTACCACCGGCCCCCAAAGATTTTAATCGTGAATGACAGCTTTATTTGGCGTAGGCACCATTGAAATCGGGGGAGGGGGAAACAAGAGCCGTTTTGTGAGTGTTATAAACGCTGGACTTGCCAGTAAAATCATATTTCGCACTGTACTTGGGTAACGTAAGGTGGATAAATCAGTTTTGTTAAGGTGGTTCTCACTGAGGGCCGTGCGAAGGCATTGCCGCCAACTGAATACCGGTGTGGTGGATTTAATCAACAATCTGCCTACTGGCTTGAAAGGGTAAGAGTAGAACTTCAGTTCTTTCTCACCACAACAACTAAGAAAAGGTGGCTAAAATTCAAGAAGGGTATCAAAATTAGTCCTTAAGTTCTGGATGCTACAGAATGTAAAAAGTCCAGGGAGCAGAAACAACATCCCATAGGTCAGCCTATTATTTTACACCGCGCTACAAGAGAGAAAAAACTCTACAGACATCGTAAAAGTGATACCGTTTATGGTGACAGTGAACAGTAAAAGGAACAACCTTCATTTGCCATATATTTTAAGAAAAAAGGCAAAAATGCCATGAAGCCCTTCTCTCTAAATAAATGGAGCGTTACTCGTACATGAGACAGTATCTCACCGCTGTATAACAGGCCATGTCCATTTAGTAGAATGCAATGGTGAAATACTGACTGTGAAAGACTGCCTCTTAGACTGCCTTCTCTGCTTGGAACAGAGCATTTGATATAGAGATAACTTACAGAAGCTGCCCCTCGCATGAGACAGGTGGAAACGCTCTCCATAAAATAAGCTAACCTAAATTCTACTAGAATCTCTATTTACTTTAACATGTGTAAGACAATCGAATTTGGCTGGCTACCAGCCTAGATTGAATATGCGAAGAATGAGAAAATCATGCATAGTAGCCATTCGCTAACATTCTGAAAAAAAATCAGACGAGATTTGGTTGAAAAATCTAGCAAACTTTCAAATCTTGCTCAATTATATACTCATATCTAGGCATTGCGTACGAGATATCGTGCGGAACCAGGACATTATTTGTTCACCCAAAACATATGAGTGAACGGATAAACACTGCTGTAGTTGAAGTGTTGTCAACAGCATTCAGCAAACAAAGATCATGCTTGCGATGCAAGTAGAGCAGCATTCTGTCTAGAAAATGTAAGGAAAGTTGGTGCGAAGCATTTAGGATAGTGTTTCCTACTTCCTGGAGAATGTGTAGAGCGTCTTCGTTGAAACAATCCAGAAATATTGTGTATCGCTTCCAAACCTACACCATAGAGGTCTGCCATTAAGAGTGTCGTAGAATGGACTCTCAATGATATACCATATATAACTATTTGTTGAGGGAACTTACTTAATTATCTTTAGAGTGCGTAGATGTCTAGGCTGGCCGATATTATGTATCTTCGATATACTTAAAAAGTGGAACTGAGCTTAAGGATAATAATATTGCTATCATTAATAAAATAGAGTTTTATTAATAATAACTATCAACAACACACAAAACGGAAAATATTGGCATAAACAGAGAATGGAAAGGGTCGTGGGGAATCGAGCTAATCCGAGGATTAAAAGATTTAAAAAGGTAAAACAAATATAAAGTTAAAGGGAGGGAATGGTTCGCTAAACCATTTAAAGCACAGGATAGAGTTGGCAAAAGGATTAAATACTCAAAGGTAACGTTCGGCTTACGTAATTATACTTTTTGTGCCGAGGAAGGCTACGTGAAGGAATTTTTCGGTCCGCTGGCGAGTTCCAGCCGAAGGAGAGGGAATAAATGATCCTGACGTGGCGTCTTGGGAATGAGAACCGTTTCTTGATGAACGGCTTAAAGAACAATGGCTGTTCTACGTTGTTCTCTTCTGAACAACAGGGGGGGGGGGGGTAAGAACCGTTTCCTGTTAACGGGCTCGAACGAACAATGGCTGTTCTAGGGTTGTTCTCTTTCTGAACAACAGAAGAAAGGGTGAGAACCGTTTTTTTGGCGAACGGGCTCAAACGAACAATGGCTGTTCTACGTTGTTCTCGTCTGAACAACAGGGGAGGGGTAAGAACCGTTTCTTGTCAACGGGCTCACAAGAACAATGGCTGTCTAATGTTGTTCTCTTTGTGAACAACAGGGTAAGCCTTGTGGACTTGGCGTCACGAAAGGCTTCAACCTTGGCACTCAAGGGATATTGTCCTCCTTCTGGACAAGTGATGGTGAATCTCAAGGTCGAGGTCCCTTGGCGCACAAGGTGAAAGTGGGTCGTAGTGATGTCATAAAAAAGGACCAGATGTTCGAGAAAGAAAAGTCTAGTTAGAAGCGAGGATGGTGTCAAAGTAATTTGTGGCTTCATCAACCAAATAAAATTCATCAAATGAGAAAGAGAAATATGTCTTTTTGTTCGATGTAGCTACTTCGCTGGATCAACCACCGACCAGGTATATTCTCAAACTGCAGTGGCGCAGCAAAATTCTTTTGTGTAAGAAAAGGTTAGCAACCTTGTAGGCTATCGACCACTTCACATCTAAGTTCTAAGTGTGTATCCCGATCTGCCATGGAGACTATTCTACTCAGATGAAGAGTTCATCTTTTCGATTAAAAATAAAGGTGTCGGCAACTGTATTCACGACTGAACTCTACCTTATTGAATCAGGCTAAGAGTGAAATATATAAAGAAAAGCAAAGAAATACTTCCTATCTAGGTGAAGATGGATTGGCTTACAACAAAAACGGTATAGAGATCCAAAGAAAGAAAGAATGGAGACATTACAGTTGGTATAAATTGCGCATCAGGATGCAAGAAAGATCCTCTGTGGGGATATACATATACCCCAATAACGTATGTAAGGGATTCACTCAACATTATACTCCAGCTCTTCTCAATTATCCCACAGTTGACACTAATTCCATTGTAGGAAATCGGCTTACAGTTCTACTAAAATGAACTGTGGAGGCTTTCTCCCAAGATAAGTGGACTTCAATGGGATGGATGTAAAATGCGCATAGAGATACCTCTGTGCTGGGAGATATAAAATATTAATCACTATCTCCATGTGATGGCAGGACTTGCATCCAAAACTCTTGAACGGTGACGATAAGCTGGTTGCTCTTAACTTTGAAAAACAAATTTTAAAATATTCTATCTCATGTATATCTCAAATTAATGAATATAAATACCATAATCCTGATTTTTTAAATTAAGGAAATGACAGTCAACAATGTAAGTTCGAAATTACTTACATGATTATTATTAGTTGCAGGAAGAGTCGTACATTCCTCGTACCAGAAATTATAAATGTTCATAGAGGAAGAAAGGCTCGCGGAATGGGCGAGCATAGCTACATTAAAACATATACACTCGTAAGCAAAACTATGTAAACATTTTTTCGATTGTTTCTTAAAGTAGTCATTAAAATGGATTTTGGAAGCTAGTGTTTATTCGGGATTCAACCTAAGAATTAAAATAATACAATAAAATAATAGTTAAATATATTGCTAGTTTATAATAAACTTGAGATAAATAAAGAAAACCTAAATCAAGTTAATATTCAAACAGAAATGGTATATAAATACATAATAAATAAATGATAAATACATAACATGGTATTTGCTCCCTTTTTTCCATTTTTAGCCGAGTTCTTAAATATGATAAGGTAATAGTTAATCCGTAGTTGATTCTTTGATAACTTCATCGGTTCTTGTTGGCATAGATTCTACAAAATGCTTTAAATCCTCAGGTTTAATAACTCTAAGCCAGGCTTTAATGATAGAGTTTTTTAATTTAATTTTTTCTCCTGTTAGAACTTGCAACCAGTTTCTTTATTTGTAACCACAACTCTCCTATAAAATGGGAATCTGAACTATTGCTTACTCACGGGAATACATTAATTTTGTCTCTTTCAAACAATTACTTACATGGTTTTGAAATGTGGCATCGTACACCATTTTGCTGAAATATTTTTTTTATATAGATTTTGGGTAACATTTTTTGGCTCGAAGGATTTTGCTTCTTTTCCAAAATGCTTTGGTATATTTCGCATTCATAATTCTTTCTACCACTATCCTCCTCCCAACATGATACCTTTATGCCTCCACCATAAAGTTCACAGGTGGCTTCATTCTTGCTGTAGTACATTTTTGCAACATATCTTTATTTGGTTGACATCGAACATATATTTTAATCCATCACTTCCAAAAATTGAAATTACATCTCCCTCACTCCACAATGCTTTGTGCCAGTATTACAATGCTTATCCATTCATTGCTTCTGCTCACTAAAGCCCTTTATTTCTTCGAACTTTACTCACATACACTTTTTTGTATATATTCTTTCTATTAAAATATTAATAACACCTTATCAAAAAAAATGGCTGGAAAAATGTAAAGGTGTCAATAATTTTGCCAACTAAAAATCAAACCAACGTCTTACGCTCGCCAACTTGGACCAGAGAAGAAGTACCTTCCTCGATGTGATCCTATAGCAATTAATTGTTCTATTACTCTTTTTTCATTTGGGCAGATATTCACCACGCATAATGAAGGAATCGGCACCACTAATCTTTAATACCACAATGTCAGAGGTTGCATCAAAGCTTAAAGCGAAGTCCTCTATTTTTAGGTGATAATTATGATCTATATAACATTTGCACTCTCGTCACTAACAGAATCGTGGAGCAAATGGTGTATGATGATGGTATACCAGCATTTCCCTTCGGATAAGAATAAGATTTTGCTTATCCTCAGAAGCACTCCCTATTCTCCCACTGACCATACAAGATCATCCGTCTAATATAAATAAACTCGCTCAAAAATTTAATTCGTTCCTAAAGAAAGAGGAGAAACATCATAAATGATCTCGTTTATATCCACAGTGTCGATGGTAAACCTAATAGAGCGTAAAAACTAAGTTTGGAGATATTAATTACATAGTTTACAAATATGTTAGAATATTTATTTAAATTACTAAATTTTGTTTAATTAATAAAATTGTATGTTTCCTAATTAATAAGACCAAAATTAAAGAAATAACAGAAGCACAGAGTGCATATAACCATCTTCTCCATTGCTAAGAGTTGTCACAAAACGAAATATCTGAAGGAATAAAATATGAAAAATATGGATTTAAAACCACAATAAAACGATATCTAGAGAAAGAAGCTTTGAATTAAGAACGACAATTGGTAGGAAATGTTTTATCTCTCAAAGAGAAAACAGAGCTAGCATTTGAGCTTGAGTACAGAATCGCATAAAAATATCTAAGGTTGCTCAGGAGTTCAATGAAACTTCAAATTCGTAAATATCACAAAGTATATTAACAAGATGAAGAATTATAATGAGCCAAGGCTAGAAATAAGTCCGAAATATCTGAAATCAAAAGAAACAAACGTCTTCATTGGGCCAAAGATCGCAAAGATTCGACACATTAACAATAGTTTAAATTTCTCTTGTCAGATGAGAATAATTATATGTTATTTAGGGAAGGATAATATAATCTGGTTTCACATGTATTTATTCAATTATATTTAAATATATCTTGGATCAAAATTGTAGTAAATTGAACCTCTTTTGATACAATTTTGCATGCACTTTACCTAACTTGTCTAGCGCCAACTGTGAAGTATGGAAGTGCTTCTATCATGGTTAAAGCCTGCAAGTGAAAGGTTTTCATTAAAACCACCTAAGTTGTTTTTAGGACAGGAGAGAATTAACACCACAACTTCACCACCATATGTTTACAAGTATTAAAGCCATTCATTCAGAATTAACATCCACAACATTAAGAAATGTAGGTATATCTCAGCAGAACAATGCCACATGCAATAGTCTCAACCAGAACAAGTATTGGTTTGGATAAATAGGGATCACTGATATGGAGTTGCAACCTAATCAAACCAGACTAACATTCATTATAACTCTTATGGGTAGTGTTTAAAAAAGTCGTAGAATGAATCTTAGTACAAATAAAAGAAAATCAAATTAAAAATTAAAACCTGAGTGGGTAAAGATAGTGTCAAAATTTTGGTGAAATTTGGTGTGAAAAATGCCATGAAGAATTATGACTGTAATTAAGGCAGCACTTTGACCATCGTTCCATTGGTTTAAACGCAAGTTAAATTAGTAGCAATTTGCAACAGTTTGTAACATGATAATAATATTTAAATTTAACAATAACTGAACTGAATAAGGTCATAAAGCTTATATAAAAGGACTCTCGTAATTTCTCCTTTTAGGGAAATGGAGGGTTGCCTAATCGTATATGTAACGCTCCTGAAGAGTGTTGAAGAACTCCAGGAGACATTTTAGAGCTGTTTAAGGAATTCTTATTATTACCCTTACCGAACCAGAACCATATATATATATATATATATATATATATATAAATATATATATATATATATCATATATATATAATATATATATATATATATATATATATATATATATATATATATATATATCTGTATATGAGAAACTCACAAAGAAGCGCGTGAGTAGAGAATTAATTTTAAAAAAATCCCACAGGAAAATGAAAGGTGGATTCAAAGTACTTTGGAACTTGTTTAGTTCATAATCAAGGAATAACGAGAATTGTTTACAAAGGTGGTGTATATATATATATATATATATATATATATATATATATATATATATATATATATATATGTGTGTGAAACAGAAGAGCAATGCCACGCCCATGTACATCGAAAGGACCCGAAATAGAAAAATAATATCAAAGATGGACGTAAAGTATAAAACCAATAGATAAGGTCTACTTCCATAAAATTCCAACCTGTGCGCAAATAATGTAGATATTTATATGACTAAACTAAGTACATACATACCCGATTGTGAATATATAAAAATATACAAGGGAGACAATTATTAAAGGGCTAAGATTTAAAATAGACAATTTCGTTATAAATAAGCCTTATAATTACATGGTCTAGTTTAAAAATATTAGGGGATATAGGAAAATTAGGCGAGGAATTAATGAATGCAGATTCAACAATATTTCTTCGAATAAAGTCATTAGATTTGTAAATGAATTTCGCTGAATATGCAATTGATTGGGTGATTGTTTTCCGATAAATGGACAAAGAAAGCGATTGTGCATTCTCCTTTACTAATATTGTATTTATGTTGCATCAAGCGTACACTTAATGATTTACCGGTGTGCCGAAAGTATTGCTTAGGGAAAACTGAACAATAAACAGAATAATCCCTCCCGCTACTATTGTTATTATTATGAATCAACATTTTCTACATGGTAGACTGATAATTGAATATAATAGAATATTTAACTTATTCCAAAGGCGGGAAAGTAAGGAAAAGGACTCAGAAAACGGTAACACAAGGCAGTTCTTAAAATTGCATGCGGAAGGGATTTCCGTTCTATAAAAGGATTTGTTTGCCAAATCTAGGCATCCTGCAAGAAATTTATGAGGGTAGCAAAGATGGGTCCCAATTTCAAAGATCTTATAAATCTCATGATCCAAGAATTTAGGGATATTGACCCGCAACTCCCGGAGAAACATTGAAATAAATACAGACCGTTTGACTTGATCATTATTACCTGAGTAAAAATGAATATAAGAACAGGCGTTAGTAGGTTTAAGATAGACGGAAAATTTAAATCCAGATGGAGTCCTAAGGATAAGTAGATCTTAGAACGGGAGGAGACCATTTTGTTCGAGTTCAAGAGTAAATTTATTAGAAGGAATCAGAGAATTAAGTTCCGTAAGAAAACTATTAACATCCTTAGAAGAAGGCCACAAAGAAATAATATCATCTATATATCGGAACCAAACAAGGGGAAAATCGATAATGGTGAGGAGGAATTTAGTTTTAAAAAATTTTTATATATATGTTAGAAAGAACAGGGGATAAGCAATTTCCAATAGGTAAACCAAATTTTTAAAGGTAATATTTACCATTAAAAGAAAACTTACAGTTTTTAGTACACATTGAGATGAGTTCAATGAAAATATTAATTGGCAATGAAATATCAAAGTTACGCAATTTACACTAAGGAAGGGGAAAAGGTCATTTACAGGTACTTTAGTAAAAAGAGAACAAACATTGAAACTAATAACGGAGAAGTTATTAGAGTAAGGGATGGGGTTGAGTTTTTCAATAAGGTCGTAAGTGTTCTTAATATAAAAATTAGAAATGGCACCAACAAGGGAAGTGAGGTATGAAGTAAACCATTTAAATAAGGAATATGAAACTGAGCCAACAGAACTAATAAAAGGGCGCATAGGGTTATTAGGCTTATGAGTCTTTTCAAGACCATATAAATATGGCAGAGAGGCATTACTAGATTTAAATTTAGCCCATAAATCGGGAAAATGTTTAAGATGGGAAGGCACTTTTTAGGGAAAATCACTATTAACCTGAATCGTAGGATCTTTATCTAGGGATAAATAGGTAGAATGGTCCTTTAATAATAGATCCATTTTAGGAATATAAGACACTTTATCCATAATAATAACAGCACCAAATTCATCAGCTTTGGTTATATGTAATGAAGCATTATTTCTAATGGCAGCTAAAGCACGTCGAAAACGCAAAGGGTAATTATAGTGGTTTGGAATAGCTAAACAATGGTAAACGCATTCTTAAGCAATAGAAAAATGTTCCCTAGGAATGTTACTAGATTTTTCTAAATTAGTCAAATCCTTACTAATTGTAACACTGGAAGGTATGGACTCTATGGTGGAGTTCAGGCCCAATCCGAGGGCAGAAGTTGTGGTGACATTAAACTCTTGAGAGGAGAGCTTCACAACCGTTTCAGGTCGGCTGTTCTTAGTTTAATATATATATATATATATATATATATGAAGATTAATTCAATATCGCAAAAAAAGATGAGGAATTAAACCACATTCTCACACCCTGGATAGACAATATAAGAAAAGTGCATACAAGCATAACACAAGGTCAGGTCGCAAGAGATCCCCTCTTTTTTTTCTTTTTTTGCCCAATCCCCTACTTGTGGCTAATCTGGGGAGGGAGTTAGGCCTAAACATATTAAGGGGCTGACATTTTACTATTTTGTTTATTTGCTCTCTTATTACAGGATTAAAAGAAAATTGATCCTCAGATAGATTTAAATTAGGAACTGACGATATCAAGCTCGATTCTACTATTCTTCTCTTAACATAGTTAGCCGATTTAAATACCATTTTACTTTCATTGAAATCGATCGTATGATTCAAGTCTCTTACATGGCAAAATATTCCACTGCTTTCGCTGCCCACTCTAATATCTTTTTGGGTTCATACAATCTCTTGACGTGATTTCTCCCCGTTTTCTCTATATCAACTTTATGGCAATCGTTACATGGTATTGCATATACTCCTATGTTATGATGTTCTTTGGGTTTCCTGGCAATCATCCACAGTTTTAAGGAATTATTATATTTACACGCTAGATTAATACCCGCTTTTCCAAATATGTCCTTTAAACTATTTAATTTATTATTAAATGGCAATGTTATACATTTGTTGGAGTCATTAAAGCGGGAAGGCTTATTACCATAGAATGTTTTCCTAGCTGCAAAATGGGCAGACGATATGGACCAATCGGGGTAATACAAATTAGAAAAAATGGTCCTGATAATGACAATTTCTTCATCTAAATAGGAATGATGACATATTTTGTATGCACTAAGGAAAAGGTTAAAAATTACCGATTTTTTAACAGTATTATCGTGAAACGAAAAATAATGTATATAGGCATTCGAGTAGGTTGGTTTCCTATAAACGTCAAGTTTTAATTCATGGTGATCTTTATTAATGAGGACATCTAAAAAGGGTAATCTATTATCATATTCCCATTCATATTTAAATTTGATGGAGACATGCAAATTATTTAAATTATTAAAAAAGGTATCAAAATCCTTGCCATTAGGCCATACAGAAAATACATCGTCAATGTACCTTAACCATATAAAGTTAGGGGGAGAATTTGTGGGTAGGAGTTCAGTCTCAAAATATTCCATGAAGAGACATACCAATATCGGAGATAAACTACTTCCCATGCTAATGCCAAATATTTGTCTATAAAACTCGTTATTTACTCAAAACACATTGTCAGGAAGACATAATTCAACTAAATCGATAAATTTATTCGTAAAAATGGGAAGAAGGCCCATGGTTTGGTCAACATAGTTCGGTCAATTTTCTTTTAATCCTGTAATAAGAAAGCAAATAAACAAAAAAGTAAAATGTTAGCCCTTTAATATGTTTAGGCCTAACCCTCCTCCCCCCTAGATTAGGCACAAGTAGGGGATTGGGGGGGGAAAAAGGGGAGCTTTCACGACCTGACCTTGTGTTATGCTTGTATGCACTTTTCTTATATTTTCTATCCAGTGTCAGTTGAAAAAGAGTGAGTGATACACCGAAACTGTCCTGAATTAAATTGTCTTCGGAGAATGTGGTGTAATTCCTCATATATATATATATATATATATATATATATATATATATATATATATATATATATAGTACAAAAGAAAAAGAAATTTAATGCAAATGAGCAATGAGACAAGAAACAGGAGTTTTTGAAAGGTAAGAGAAATGGAGATTGCAAGAATACTAGGATCAAAGAGAGCAAAGAGAGAAAAGGGCATCACAAAGGTTTTGTAAAAGGAACCGATATGATGAGTGTTGGTAAATTTGTTTTCTTTATTTTAATTTATTATTCATTCTTTATTTTGTTATTTGTTTTCTTTTTGTACTAGTATACTATGTAATCATGCTGAAATATAATCATATTTATAATCTTCCCTGCCCTACCAAAGAAATGAAAAAATGCATGTTATTAATATATTTATGCTTCTTTTACACATTAAAAGTAGGAGCGATCACTCCAAAGTACTAACGGTGGATATAAACATATGAACCCCGGCCTGGTTGAAACGTTGAAACAATTTGGAGCCGCCTAAATTTACGTGAAAATCTTATCTGTGACATCAGTCTAATCTATAGATTCGAGGACGATTCCATTGATTACAATAATATTTATCGAATTTATATAATTAATTCAATATCCCATCTATTTATATTTGTTACAACCCCTTATTTTGTACATTCTCTTTAAGCATATTACTTTCGATCATTCCAGTATGCACATATTCATATCCCTATAATTATATAAAATGAAAATATTTCTGCTCTAGAGCTTGTTATCCGATTCCATGCAAAATTCACCTTCATTTCCAATACCATACATTATTTATATTTCATTTACGAGAGACTTCTTTAAAAATTATTATTTATCTTGAATATTCCTGATCAACTTTGTTTCAAAATAAGAAAAGAGAATACATTACCGGTTAGTAGAATCAGACAACGATATTATTAGGAAATCAAATAAAATGTTCGATTGGTTTTCCTATTTAGATTTCCATTCACAGATCCCATTTCAGTTTGAAATCAAAATCTATATACATATGTAAATGTTTGCCGCTCTTTCAATCAAATGCAAGTTATATAATAATCTAAAAATAATGATGTCTCTATTTCAGACAAATCGCATCAATAGCTTAAATTAGATTCAAATTGTCTTATTTTTTCACCTTTATTACCTGTGAGGGCAGAAATTTTCTCTTTCCAATACATTCATACAAAGATGAGAGAGTATCTATCAATATATATATATATATATAAATATATATATATATATATATATATATATATATATATATATATATATATATATATATATATATATATATATTATATATATATATATATATATATATATATATATATATATATATATATATATATATATATATATATATATATATATATATATATATATTTATATATATATATATATATACATATATATATATATATATATATATATATATATATATATATATATATATATATATATATATATATATATATATATATATATATATATATATATATATATATATATATATATAGGGTCTTTCAACAAGGACGCTCGAGTTTGCACAGGCGATAGTGGCCATGTTCTTAAAGTGACATCTTGCAACCTCACTGTGAACTGTTCAGTAGTACTTGGCAAATCAAAATGGAAGGTTTTAGCATTAAATATTGTGTGAAAATTGTCAAATTTTGACATCAAAATCAGTGCTCCGTTCGACAAACGTTCTGCTCATTACGTGATTTATATCATCTTCAGGGACGAGCACCATTTTGGGATGAATGGATTTGTGAACAAGCAAAATTGTCGGATTAGGAACGAAAACAATCCACATGAGATACACCAGCACCAATTGCATCCCAACAAAGTCACGGTTTTGTGCGGATTTTCGTCTAACGGCGACACCTTATGTCCTCCACTGGATTATATGGATACTGACCACATGTGGTTCCAACAGGACAGCGCTACGTGCCACACTGCGCAAGTCATGATAGACATTTTGCACCAATGATTTCAGGGCAGGGTCATCTTGCGCGACGGCGACGTCAACTGGCCATCGAGATCATGCGATTTAACGCTACTAGACTACTTTCTTTGGCGCTACCTTATATCGCAGGTGTATGCGAATAATTCGCAAACAGTTGATGTCCTAAATGTCAACATAACGAACACTATGCAGCAAATTAAGCCAGATTTAGGCGACAAGGTCATCGAAAATTCTGCCTTCCGAATACGTTCCACCAAGCGAAGCCGTGGCGGTCATTTGAACGACGTCATATTCCACACTTAATGCCATAAAATGTACTTTCGAATTTAAAAGAAATTGAGTGCATATATTATACACAACTTGTTTTATATACATTTAAAAATCGAGGGACCATATTGAAAGATCATATATAAATATATATATATATATATATATATATATATATAATATATATATATATATATATATATATATATATATATATATATATATATATATATATATATATATATATATATGTATAACTGAATCACGAGAATAAGGAACGTGAGGAATTTATGAATAACGTTACAGCGACGAGGAAAATGAAACAACGGAGAACTGCGAGGCCTTTCGACTAATGGTCCTTTACTGAGCAGACTCTGCTCAGTAAAGGACCATTAGTCGAAAGGCCTCGCAGTTCTCCGTTGTTTCATTTTCCTCGTCGCTGTAACGTTATTCATATATATATATATATATATATATATATATATATATATATATATATATATATATATATATATATATATATATATATATATATATATTTATATATATATATAAAAATTCGGATCCAAATTCTACATTAGCTGAAGAGTGACGACTGTATACTCCATTTAGCAATTAGCTTGTTAAAACAATTCTTCAATTATTTTAAAATTTCGCCTAAAACAAATAATACTCAATTTTAATAATTTGATTTTAAAAATTAAATAGGGTCTTTTTTATGTTTGATAAATATTTTTTTCATCTCAGGCACATCGCAGGAGAGCTCTGACCCTGCCATCATGGGTTTCTAGGCTGGTTGACACAATTTGCTGTATGATCTTTAGGGAGATTGTAGTACAGGAGATTTAAGATACGGTTTCACCAATTATTCTAAAAGTAGTAAAACCTGGAAAGAATCTAAAGTTCTCGGGATGAATGAAAGCCTAAGAGGCGGATTTCAACAAGATCTTCTGAATTAACTCACAGGAACAAAATCATTTGCTCTGTTTTGTTCACTTAAATACTCTACTACATACAGAAACTATTGAATGCTATTGGGATCAGCAAAAAAGTTTTATAGAAAAATCATGGATGTTGGTTTAGATGACATTAACAATACTTTTCTTCTAATTTGGTGATAAGATTTTTCCACAATATTTTTTTAATTAAACTTAAGATAACAAAATAAATATTATATTAACCTTCAATTTAATCTAATACAGATTTTACAATACATGTGATTGTACATTAGACGGAAGTTGTTGTCTGAATTGCATCAACATTAGTGAATATTTGGTGTCTGTATTCGTCATTTGATCATAGGAGAAGAAATCATATATGTACAAAGCTATTTATTACCGATGGATCGCTCCTTTGGAGCTTCCTGAGTGTAAGAAGAAACTAAGACAAAAAATTAACATGATCGCCTTCTTATATACGCATGAGAATGAACTTCACTCTGACCAGATTTTGCGCTCGTCGCTGATTCGTCGGTTTTCTGAAGAGTCCGTCAGGGCCAATGTTGGTGCGGTCCATTGCTGCGAAGTTGTTCTTCTGTTTCTTTTCACGGTAAAAAGGACAAGAATAGGGTAAAACAACTTGCTCGGCCTCGCTCCGACTTATGTTGAAGAAGCAGGAGTTGATGCTCAAGCATATTGATGTGGCTATGAATACAGCTTCCAATGCCTCCTTCCTCCTTTTTTTAGATGCATACGCGACTGCTCTTTCATCCCTCCAGCTGATGCGTTCGTCAGTATCACGCAGGTGAGCGGTGAGACCGTTGCTGAGCCTACTTGCTCGAATACCATGCTTGTGCAGTCCCTGCATGGCACCCTGTATACCAGGTGCCCTGCAGCAACTGCTCCCAGGCTTACTTTGACAAGACACACAGGAGCGTGGACACCAGAGTGAGGTAGAACAAGTATGAGAACCCGCCGTTAGGTGAAGTTCTGCAACTAAAATACAATTGGCCGGCTTCATTGATCACTACACAACCAGCAGAAATCGAGGCCCGATCCAAAACATAAATCACACTGCGAAGACACAAAGGGACCCTGGCTTAGGCAAACCAGTCGCGCGATGCAAGGAGAAGAATGGATTTAGAAACTCAAACAACCAGTATGAGCTGCGTAATAATTCCCCAAGAAAGAAAAACAGTAGAAAGAGAGGAATTAGGTGATGAGTTCACTTGTCACCAAACGCAAAAAGAGAACAAAAAAGAAAAGGAATTTAACCTGAGATTTTACAGACGAAAGATAGGCTTTTCACCAAAGGCAACACCAAAGAAATAATACAAGGAATTAAGAAGGGACTTTACAATTATGAATTCGAAGGATCTTACACGGAAAGCCAAGTTAGTAAAATCATCATGAGTGAAATTATTAAAATCCCCAAGGAACTTTGCTTTACGATAAAGAAAGAGGAGTTTAAAAAGAAAAGATGTTGGAGAACCAAGTAACCATGTGACAGGGAAATAAAAATGACAGAGAAAAAATCTTCTTAAGATCAATAAGCGCGTACAAAATGGATAAAATGAGAAAAGTTAAATTAGTCAGCCATAATGTAGCAGGTCGGGATGCAAAAAAGGCATTCATTGTGTAATACATAGTTAAAGTTAGATCACAAGGTTATCCTTTTGAATGAGATCAACATCAAGCGGGAAGTCAGCCATAGGAAAATATACAATTATACAGGATTGCCCCAGACCACTGCATATATTAATATCGACGGTGTAGCCATAGCGATAAGAAACGACATAGGAATGTCCAAACTGCAAGAATTTGACGAAGCTTACCTTGCAGTCAAGAATGAAACTGCCGCAGGGAGCATTATCGTAATGAGTGGTAACCAGACCCCGAGCAGGTATTTCGTGCCGATCCATAACTGTATGCAAATCTTCGGCTAGAATGACCAAGTATTATTCATGGGCGATCTGATTGCTCTCACCAGAGCTTCTAGATACAACAGAAACTACAGCAATGTGGGCAAGACCTTGGACACCCTATTTGAAAGAGGTATAACGGAGAGAATTGGTTTGTACTTTCAGACTTATTTCGGGTTAAGAAGGGAAATGAAACCGGACATTGTACGAGCATCCTCTAAATTTTGATATAGTTATTTAATCGAAAGAGGCTCACCATCCACCAGTGACCATGAAATGGTGATGAGGACGATATCAGCAGACCCGCTACAGGTAAAATGGTCCTCAGGAAAGACGTCAGAAACGCCAACTGATGCAGGTACGTCGAGGATTTGGCAAGATTCCCGCAACCAAACCTTAGCGAGGCAATATTGGTGAAAACAGATGCAGCCACAACTAACCTCATGGAGGCTTTACTCGAAGCAGATCTGAAACCTGTTCATATAATATCGTTCAGAACATTGCCGAACCCTGCACATACGTTACAAATTGCTGAGCTAGAAAATAGATATAGCACCTAAGTCAATCAATGTAACATTTTGGTCTCCAAAAAGGCGATAGGGAGCGCCTCCTTAATATAAAAGAACGAACAAATACCATGATAGAGCAAACTTTTGGACAGTAATTAAACTGGTCAATCAGGGTGTGACTAGTTACTCGAGTAAGTTTTGTAATCTTTTCCACCCACAATTAAATGCTCTACATAAAAATAAGCTCAAGAATTGAGTAGACAATCAATTTGCAGTTCAATTTTCCTACTATATTAGTGGGGAAAAATAGAGTCTAATATGATCTGGAGGTCCACCTTTAACCATTAGAAGAGCCACGTGGCCTTAACCCTGGAAAAAAGAGCGTAAGAAGCAAAGAAGTAATCGTGGCCTATTTCTTGCACCTGGGGCGATTTAAGATCGCCTACCCTATTCCAGACACGAGAGCACCCGAAGAGCTATTTGACCTGCTCCTTATCTCGGATTCCCTCCCTCCCCTCCCCACAGTCGAAGCCGGCAACTTCAGATCCCAGGAGAGCATGCCGTGGTCCGAGGCAATTTCGACGACCGCCGACGACCTATATAACCGGAGATTTCGTGTTGGATAGGCAGTACAGCACACCCGCGCTCTCAGACACATTACCTTCTCGAGTCGGATCCTCCGTAGATTATTCGTGTACCAACGGCTAGAATCTCTCTGCCGGGGACATCGAACCAAGCAATTGGCAGCTCCTTACAAGGTCCGTTCTTCCGAGAATTCGCGCCAGTACTCCCTCATCCTCGTCTCCCTGAGTTACCTCCTCTTCAACGCTTACCCCTTGCAAGACCTCAACGCTGAGAACCTCGTTATAATGTCTTATCCACGAACCAATTGTATTAATTACAGTCAGGTAATTAACGGATTTAATGCCTTTGATTTGCTCATCTTCTGACACAGAATGTGTCTGTTTTTTATTTGATTACGTATCTCACTTAACCCTCTTTTGTATATATTTAATATTTCTTTTTTTTGTTATTACACTTCATTCTTGTAGCATCTTTTAAATAAACCCGATCGACTGTCGACCATAACTACCCCCTAAGCCAATCTGCGCTCAATTATTTTTGATAATTATTACTCACACACTCGGGGGACGAATTTCGCCCCCATTCTTCCCTCCCAACTGGTCGACCAAGCCATCAGCGTGTCATTTTCCCTTATATATATATATATATATTGAAAATCACATCACACGTGATTTATAGATGTATTTAAAGTCCCAAGGAAGTAAAAATTGGTAATACAAACCGGAAAAACACTTAGAAGAATATCACATGAACCAGTTAATGTTTAAGAAGGAAAATGAGAGATGTAGAGAACGGAAAGATAGGACAAACTATTTTAACCGTTATATGAAAATGAATAAAGAAGTTCGATTTGAACCTGTGTTATTAAGCGCTCATCGCTTATATGTCCAAGACGCTGATGGTAGCTGTGGCGATTTTTTCAGAAATTTTGCAAGATATTCGAATCGTATTTACTTTCCAATAAAGTAATATTTGGTGTAGATTGAAACGACTATAGCGACGTCATTCTCAGGATTTTAGAGCCTTCTAATCAATACAATGATATTGGAAGAGTGTTATTTAGCTCCTAAAACTACATATGGAATACCCGCTTTTGGTGCAATTCTGATGAAATTAAATTACCGATACTTTGTTACTTTTTCTAAGTTCTAAGAAAAAATACATAGGCCGCCATCTTGGCAACCAGTAGCCACAATATTATTTGGAATCGCATCAAATTATATAATCTATCATTTTGAAACGAATTTTTATCTGAATTAAAATATGATATAGACATTTTATATTAATAATTTTGAATAAAATATAATTGATATTAATAGTATGCGGGGGAGATGCGGGAGATAATTCAAAGTCAAGGAGTAACCTTGATAATGAACTGAACAAGTTCGAAAATACTTGGAATCTGCCTTTCATTATCCTGTAGGATTTTTGGCATCTATTGCTCTACTCACGCACTACTTTGTGAGTTTCTCATATATATATATATATATATATATATATATATATATATATATATATATAATAGTCAATTTCCTAATAACTCAAAGTGTTTGCACAGGAAAGTTAATTCCAAGGCTGATGGAAAAACATTCTTCTTTATTGCCCAAACGTGGCTACGATGGCAGCTTTAGTATTAAAATATTGCCGTTTGAAAAAATTAACAACTCGTTTGCTGAATTATAAAATCCTAAGTAATAAAACAAGAATAAACTTAAGCATGAACATAAACCTTTCGGTAATAAATACATATATATGAACAGAGTAAATTGATATAAACATACTTATTGAAATACCTTTATTTTTGAATTTAAAAAATTAAATATATTTTGAATAATTAAAGTATATTATTAATACCTATGTCTTCATCCTTTTAGCGATGTTTAGAGCTGCAACTCCCAAATGCATAATATCAAGTATTACTGAAAATAAGCAGGTCTTATTTCAGGCCATCTTTTTGGAATGAGATTTAACAATTCTCAATGAGTCCTTTTAGGGGGATTTTTCTTTTAAAGTGTTGTCTAGTCATTTAAAAAACATGTCTTTTTAGGTTCATGTTAGTGGACTGACCCACCATTAGGACCCCTGAGGTCCTTGGCTCCTCCCCTTCATTTCTCCTTTTAGCAGTAGGACAGAGAGCTCATTCTTCTACGAAGGAACAACCTTTTAAGAAAAAAATATTAATTGAAGTCTCTCTTTAATACTTGGAATGTATTTTTCAGAGTTGATATTGCCAGCACATTCCATCAACCCTGAAATTCCCTCTTTCATTATTGCTCCCATAACAAAGCTGGAAAGGCATCATGTTTCTTTGTGGGTTGTGATCTGTTTCTATTAAACTCTTAATAGGGCTAAACCCCCAACCCATACCCCTCCACTATGTGAAATTTGAAAATAATTCCTTGATTAGTCATAACAATTAAAACTGCTAAACTATGAAATGTTTGTCGCTCATTTCTTCCGCCAATTCATGCCTCCTCTTATTTCTGGACATTTTGTTAAAAGTCTCTCCTGGATCCAGGTCCCTTATAATTCATGGTCAACAATGTTTGAAAAGTTGTAGGCTTCTTAAATAATATTAGTTAATTCTTATGTATATTCCTGCTATAAATTTTAAGATAGGCGGCATGTAATATTTAGGAATTTTATTATAACGTAGATTATGTCTCCTTATGTTTGAAAATCTAATCCATATCCAGTCTCTGATTTTTTGCTTGACACTTATAGTGAGCTGAAGAATCATTGTCGAGGGTTATTAAGGGGAAAATCCCAGTCCCACTTCCTAGGCATATATTACAATCCTACACCAAGGTGAACTGGAGGTGAAGTGTAGCCAATACACCTACCGTAGCCACTTCCGCTGAATAAGAATAACCCCGGTGCGTCCCTTTTGATTAAAATTAAGATAATGATTCCCTGAGTTTGTTCTCAATCAGTAAAAGCCAGTCATGGGTGGACTTATGTAATTTTGAGAATTAAACCAAGTTGATTGCATACTTATTGCCAAAAGATCGTCCAAAATAGTTAAACACACAGATACAAATATAATCATTAATATACATGCATTAGAAATATTAAATAGGATATATATATATATATATATATATATAAATACAATTAGTCTTTGCACTGAACAAGTAAGTCTATATATAATGTCGTGGGGAATACACTTAAATTCTAGGTACTAGGATGAGTGCCTCTTAATTGCACCCGGCAGAAGGAAATGAATAATATTATGAAATTAAGCACTGAATAACCACTTTGAATAATCGAGGTTATGAGCTCTGGATGGAAATTCTAGTTAACAGTTAAACTGGTGAAGTTAGGGGAGAGGAAATTCACTTTAACGATACCTTGGAGTTCCTAAGTATTTGGAGGGCTGACGATGAATGTTTCTTCTTCTGACAATGTTCACACGTAGCCCGGTGGTCTTAAGTTGACGAATGTGGGGAGAATTCTAGACCGGCGTCCTGATGTAATGATCCTAGGCCGGCTTGCGAAGGCGAGTCAAACTGTGGCTTGAATCGGAATTCTTCTCCTCGAAGTGTCCAGTCCGATCATTGGCTCCTGTAGTGGGTTGCCAAAATGATTACTTAGTTGCCTCTAGGGTAATCCGCAGAGGGAGGTCCTGTGTAATCTCTCAATCTGAAGGGGGGTTCTGCGAGAAGTTTGGCCCCTACAACTTCAGCGACGGCAACAAGATCTTCTGCCTAACTCTGGGGAGAATTTTCCCTTTTATTTCCCTCAAGAGCTAAAATCGAGAGAGACCACTTGATTCTCATAAAATTCGTACCGTCGCGCTAAAGACCTTTTGTTTGCTGCCAGGACAAGCGAAATATTTACGCCTCGCCGTCATCCGAGCTTTCCTCGTGTCAAGCTGTACGTTTATGATGGCGAGAAAATGGGTGAAGGAGATTCGATGCTAAAGGCGAATTTGGAATATGGGACAGACACGCAGCTGTCTCAGTGTATTTATGTATACACGAATGTATGGGGTATTTAGACTTTTACAATCATCTCTTGCCAATTTTCAACAATACTCTTCAAGCATTGTTGTGCTGAATTTACCCTAGTACCACTTTTCCATGGTTAAATATCTTAGGAAAAGCTTTGACCATGTTCGTCACTAAATGTGACGAACAATACTCTGCAAGCATTGTTGTGCTGAATTTACCCTAGTACCGCTTTTCCATGGTTAAATATCTTGGTGACCGCTTTGACCATGTTCGTAACTAACTGAAAAAAGTTTAAATGTGAGTCGAAAAAGTTAATTTTAAGTGACATGTTCCATTCTCTGTTCTTGTAAGCCATGATGAGGTTTTCCACCAATTATTCATAGTTTTCTCCCTTTCTGTTTCCAAGAAAGCACTTTGATATTAACTTGAATGCTTCCTAAGCAGTTTTCTTCTCCCAATGAAGAGCCGATTCAAAGTCACTATCTTTATGAAGCTCTCAAACCTGTGGACCAAGGAAAACTCCCTCTTTTATGTTAGCGTCGCTCAGTGAAGGGAATTTTGATGTTAAGTACTTAAATACCTGACTAGATTTGTCCAGAGCTTTTAGATAGCTTTTTATGAACCCGAGTTTTATGTGAATTAATGTTAGCAAAATTTTGTCCGGTTCATTGAGAGGTGGATATTGAACATTTTTCCTGCAACTAATGATTTTAGAGGTGGCCAGTCTCTCCTGATATAGTAAGAACCTCTTGCACTGCTGTTCCATTCACAAAAAAAAGCAAAAGAACTTGGTCTATCCACTCTGCAAGCCTATCACAAGAGCAACAACCTTTAAGTGGCCACAAAGCTGCCATTGATGTTCATAATATTTTATGCATTGCAACATATGCTTTATATTGTTTCATATGTGGTGCATAGCACACAGGAACTGATAGCTCACTATTGCTGTTGTTCAGCAAGACAACTTCAGACACGTTTTTGATGAATCAATGAACAGCCTCCAGTGTCTGAGTTCGCATTTGATGCCAAGGGCTCCATCTGACCTTTAATAATGTTGCAGGTTACTAAATCACTTTACATTAAGAAGAAATCGTTGAACCACCCCTGAAGGTCACCAAATTTTGAAATTTTCACAGCAACTGCTAGGAGATTTCACTGTTGAAGACAAAACTTTAGAAGCTCTGCCTTATTTTTGTCTAATTGCGCTTCATTTAATCAGATGGGGCCTAGAAGAGTGTGCTTCATCAAATTTGAGCTTCTTTCTAATCCAACACTGTCATCCTTCTCGGCTTCCTCCTCACCACTTTCCTCATCTGACTCGAAGGATATCAAAGTTCGTGCATCAGCAACAGGTAGACCTCTCCATGTGGAACTAGGCAAAAAGTTGATGGAATGTTTAGATATTCAATAGACTCCGTTTTCTTCTTTGGCAAGTCCTTTTATAGTGGAGGTTCCATGCAGAAATAACAAATATTTGTATGGTCTGTTGGCTCCAGCCACGTCATTTGCACAGCCAAAGGCATTCCATTCCTCTTTCTGTTTAACCATTGGCAAAAGTTTGTAGCACAAGTGTTGCAGCATATGTGAAGAGCCCAGTTCTTATCCTAGTTACCAATCTTTCATTTAAAATATAGGTGATATGCCTTTCTAACCATAACAGTTATAAGGCGCTTCTGTGAGGCAAAGGTCACCCGACCACACATGTAGCAGAAGTTGTCTTCCTTATTCTCACAAGTAGGAGGCATCTGAAAAAAGATAACAAAAAACAATTAGAAGACAAGCAGAAAATTTATTCATAAATTTATCATTATAATACAGAAAATTTATTCAGAAATTTATCATTATAATACAGAAAATTTACTCATAAATTTATCATTATAATACAGCTTAGAAAAAGTATTTATATCATTCAGTAGGAAAATAAATTTATTATAAGTTTTAAAGTGTTTGACTAAGAAAAACATTTACCTTTCACCTCAAAATGTAAATGTGCATAGCATAACCATCTTCTATGACTGCTTGAACAAAACTGAAGGAAGTGAGACTGTAAGTGGGGTAACAAACATAATGCCGCAAGCCTGTTGGAACCTGTTGTGACACGTGGGTGTACCTTAAAAAGTACAGCAAACCAACTATTTTAAACAAGGTTTTCATTACCACTGACTTAAATTTAGTTAGTAATTGCTTATCTGGTTTCGGAAGCATTTGTTTGTTAATCAGTATAACTAAAAGAATGCAGGTTATTTGCTGATGTTCTTGTGTAAGATTTAGACAGTTTCTGCCACTTCAGAAAGTTTAACCGAGCTTTCTTTTTAATGGAACTTTGGACAGCATTAAAACTTCTATCAGTAGGCCCACAAAGAACAGATCATTAAAACAATTATGTTATAACCTCTTTCCTCGAATTATTTATAATTTAATTAATGGAAGAAAGTGGTATTCGAAGATTCCTAAGAATTTGTCCTTGCGACAATCTACTCTTTATTTGACCATCAATTCTTCTTCTTTAAGAATCTAGAGTTTCCTTCGAATTTTGCTTCTTAATTGGTATGTTTAAAAATCCAAATAATATATTTTCAAAAGAGCATGACAAACACTAGTCATCATAATGGAGAATATTTAGAATAAAATCATTACATCATAAAATTATGTTTCTATTTCTTAGATCTCACTTTATATACGAGTATAAACAATTAAACATACGAGTACATTCACAATGTGTGTTTACATATAAAAGTTCATTCAGTATGCCTAAATATTTATAAGCAATATGCATATATATTACACATGCATAATGTTAAGATTCTATTGTGATATGTACAAAAATACTTTCAAGGCTAAAGGTATCACTGGTTGAGGATAAAATAGAAAAATAATAACTTATAGTGCAAGTGATTGAGGCCAAAGACATATCTCGTTGAAGATAAAAAAGATATTAAGCAGAAATGCTATTGAATGATAGACTGTTAATTCCATCTTAAATATTCTCTTGTATAACTGATCTCCACAAAGTTCATCTCCTACACTCTTTTGTTTAATAAGACTGTGATAAATCTTATATCTTCTTATTACCACATTACTATATGAGTATTGGCTAACATTCTGAAATTCAATCATGCCAATACTGGAGTGATGCGAGATAGAATAATTTGAGTGTAACTCAGTGTAAAATTATTTTTTTATTTTTATATACTGGTGACTTCCACGTTCTCATTTCTGAATCCGTTAAAAATCTGAGCATAAGATTCGATATTCAATTTCTTTCTTACATTTCGCTTCAAATTATACGAAATATCTTTTTCGCTTCGATATCTAGTTTCTTAAGAACTACATTTGTGATAAATAAATGTATACCTATTCCCAGCAGGTCAAGACCAATTTAGCAATGATAACTGTGTTTTTCAGCAAAATAGCACACCATGTTACAAAGTAAAAGCCCCTCAAAAAATCTTGGCTGAAAAAAACAACGAACTTTTGGGACCATTGCTGAGTAATTTGCAAGATATAAGCCAATAGAGAATTAGTGAACGATTAGCAAACAGGCGGAGGATAAAGAGAAGCCATCCAATTGTGACCAGTTAAGAGTTTTATCGATCTAAAAATGAAGCAATACTAGTTAAGATTTCTTAAAAGGTTTGGCCTTCAGAATTTAAAAACGAAAGAGAGCAGACATAGAGGATAATGGACATCATTGTAAATTTGTGTCTGCAAGCATCAATTGACTAAATTTATTGATAAATGGCTTTACGCTGTATATCTATTTATATTTCACCTTCATATTAAAATAGAAAATATTAAAATAAAATGCACCGTTTGATTAGTTTTGTTAATTTTCTTATATGAAAAAATATAGGCGTTAGTCCCAAAAGTTTTAGCAATGACTGTGGATATACTCACAGAATATCTTTCCCTGATTTGTTGATACACATCTTGCGCGGTCTAGAAATAGTAAGGTTAAGCTTCCATGCAACATATGGGATTCCTATTTTCAAACAAATTTGGCTGAGGATGATAATTATCTCTATAAACTGTGACACTTCTAAAACCTAATAATACTCTTTTTTGTTGCCCCTGCCCCTTCCTCAACGCCCTCCTACATGGGTTTAACAAGAAAGAAATTAAGTATTCTACAGGAGATACGTAGAAGAGACGCTAGCGTTTTTTTACTCCGAAAATTTTTCCCCAAACTTCATAGAAATCATTAATCAACTTACTCCCAAATATAAGATTCACCCAAGAAAAATAAGACAATTATTCCATCTCGAATCAAGACATACCAATAATTCGCATATTTGACAGTTTCTCCACATCCATTTGCATGTATACCTACATATGCAGGCTCAATTATTGTTTTCCCGAACATTTAACTCACCTCATACCCAAGCCTTCACAACAAAGGAACCTTCCTCTCTAATTACTTCGCCCAGAACGGATACTCGGTAAACAAATTAGACAGAATTCTTGGTAGATTTATCATTGCAAAGTTGAATATAAAGTTTCCTCTTGCAAGGCAGTCAAAGAGGCGATATTCATACTCCTGTCCTCTATAGAACCTCTCAAGTCCATTCTCTGGTTTAAACTCTTACTTACTCATAAAACTCTTTCCCCTCTGCTACATTTCAACCCGTTATTCAAAACCCACATAAACCTTGACGCCTCTTTATTCAGCAAAGATAAACTAACAGCGTTTCTTCGATCTTATATCTATCATTTATGATTTAATTTGCTCTCGAAGTAAATCTGAGGTTTACCTGTATCATTTATGATTGACGTAGGAGATTTTACTTGCTCTCATTAGCGCACACTTCAGGATTAGCCATAGAACGGAGGCCCCCATAACTAACCCTGAAAATTCCACTTTTGGATTGCATTAACAACCCCAAACCCGACCGATACACAGGCATTCGAGGAACTTTTATATAAAGAGAGCTAACACAGAAATTCAATTATGAACAATGGAATCTTTCTACATTAAATTTACAAACCCGCCTTAAACTACGATACAAGCTCCTTCCCTTAATTAGTACACATATAGACAACTACCCCTCGACCATTTCAAACTTCTCCTTACACAAACAACAAATAACCCTCAAATCTACTCATTTTCCATCTTTATACCCCGCGTGAAAACACTCACTACGTTAGATTCCGAATATATAGTAAGGATTACGATGATATTCCCATTCTTTCACAGTTAATACGCCCCAATTTCGTCATTTTGCGTTTCGCCTTTGGCTATATCTCTATGTAATTTATAAATTTTAATGATTAACCGTTAAATGTTTTGCTCAACTCCATTCTTTTTTAAATTTCCTCTTTTTAATGCCCACTAGATTCAATCTGTCTTCAGAGAAGTATCAGGATAATTACTATGTAGAGAGAAACTTCAAATTCTTATGCACCATTTCGTTTATTTAGGGTCTTTCAGAAGTGGTTACAACGCTAAACGTGAGTACCAAGTAAAGGAACTTTCTTTGAGTGGCTAAGTTAAGGTAACCTAATGTGCATAAGGGACAGACACCGAAAATACACACTGAAGCTAGATAAAGTTTGCAGCTTAAGTTTTTAGTGAATGTTTGGAATCAAGACAATGCTCTTTCTCACATTTTGGGAGATTCTGCTGATATTAATTAATATATTTAGGCTAATTGCAGATGAAATTGCGCCAAAGAAATTCATGGTCAGGCATCAAATGCTGACATCAGTATCTTTATCTTAAAATGCACTTGTACTTTTTGATGCAGCCATCCTGGATGATCTTAAATGAATAAGGATAATTGCTGTCCAGAGACGTTTTTACTTGCCGCTGGTCTTGATCCAACTCCAGTCTGTTGTGTAATGGGAATTTTACTCAGGAACCAGAGCCTGAGCCAAGACATGTCCGACCTGGTATATTCCTCGTCCAACGTGCTACTTCAGGGCTGTACTTTTTGATGTTGTTTACTGGACATTGCTCTTATTTGCAAATAGTTTGAGGAGCGCCCTGTCGATATTGATCGGGGTGCTTGTTCTGTCCTTTAACATGGTGTTCATGGTATCTTCATCAATATAATCAGGTGCAGTGGGATAGATCAGTGAGTCTCTGGGTCAGCGGAGCATGAACTGTCTATAATATTAATATCCAATGATCAGGAGACCGTGTCGCTGTCTGTCAAAGCATGAAACATCGGTAGTGCCTGTGATTTCGGAGGGCCCAAAGTCCGCGCTATCTCATGAACTGCAAAGAACCCTAAAGCCTTGCCTGTGCCGGAGAACACCCAAACTTCGGCTTCTTTCTCCTGAGTAAGTGCCAGAACCACGATAGCACAACAACGTCAGTGTCAACTGTGTGGATGAGGATCTTCTAGTAGTCATTGTGAGCAGCGTGGGTGGCATGCAAGAAGTGGTGGCCCTCTTAAATCATCATCTCCTTCAGTGATGACTTTCTTCTTGTCTCTAAGCTATAATGATTCGTGGACCATACTAGAGAGGAAGCTGAACAACCCTGTCTTTTTTGCCTTGACTCTGAGGAAGCTGGCCCAGTTCTAGAGGATCGTTTTACTACACACCACCCTTCTTCTCACTCCTTTTCCGTGCTTGGCTCTCGCTGTATCCTACAACGAGTATGTAATGTAGCGGCCCTATACCAGGTCTACTTCCCAGAGAATGCAGGGTATTGCAGGGTATTGTCAATTTCAGCAGTCAGGAAGATTGAATCTCATCTAGGGAGGACAGACTACTTGCTCATGGTGGTAGAGGCGGCAGGCAAAAAACCTCAGCTATTTGAAGAAGGAGAGTATGCGGTCATAGGAGATATAAAATCCCATGCGTGCCAGCCTTTCGACGAGTTCCCTCTTGCGGGAGTGTACAATGTGCATGTAGCATGAAGCCAATGTAGGCCAGAACAGCCGTATCCTGCGTGATGGCATCCCTAACTGGGAGAGGTATACTGCCTGTGGCCGGCCCTTCGTTAATGCAGGATGTTGAAATTGAAGAGCTGGGCTATGGTCAGTGCCGTTGGTGTTGTGCTTTTACTTTGGTGCTTGATACCATCCAAATTCTTACTAACTACGGCAACCAGCATAGTTAGAACAAAGTCCTATTGGAATCATACAGCTAACCCTGAGATAGAACGAGTTGAATCTGTGTTAAATTCAACTCCTATCCCATATTAGTTAAAACCTCGAGGAGGCCCACGTGCATCTTCGATTCGAGGCTTGGAGTCTTATCAACAGCTACCGGACGCCAATGTTTAAACAAGGAGGTTATCGTCCCCCCCGTTCGCCCCAATACGCCGACCTCGCCAGATCGAGTTAGGCTTATGGGCAGATAAGGCATTGTTCCCCGGCTCGGCTGTGCGTTCCCTCGAAGCTTCCACCCCATTCTCCCCCACGCCAAGGAGATGTCCTGGCTATTTATATGGAAACTTTACCACTAAGATGAGATTGCAGATCCAGATTTTCGTCGCGAAACATCACCACGACCCTCTCTCCCTTTGTGCGCCAAGGGACCTCGACCTCGAGATTCACCATCACTTGTCCAGAAGGAGGACAATATTCCTTGAGTGCCAAAGGTTCGAGCCTTTAGTGACGCCAAGTCCCCAAGGCATCCCCCCCCTGTTGTTCAAGGAGAACAGCATTAGAACAGCCATTGTTCGTTTTGAGCCCTTCGCCAAGAAACGGTTCTCATCCCCCCCCTGTTGTTCAAGGAGAACAGCATTAGAACAGCCATTGTTCGTTTTGAGCCCTTCGCCAAGAAACGGTTCTCATTCCCCCCCCTGTTGTTCAAGGAGAACAGCATTAGAACAGCCATTGTTCGTTTTGAGCCCTTCGCCAAGAAACGGTTCTCATCCCCCCCCTGTTGTTCAAGGAGAACAACATTAGAACAGCCATTGTTCGTTTTGAGCACTTCGCCAAGAAACGGTTCTCACTCCCCCTGTTGTTCAAAGGAGAACAACATTAGAACAGCCATTGTTCTTGAGCCCGTAGACAAGAGACGGTTCTCATCCCCCCCTTTGTTCAGAAGAGAACAACCTAGAACAGCCATTGTTCGTCAAGCCGTTCGTCGAGTAACGGTTCTCCTTTCCAAGACGCCACGTCAGGATCCTTTTATCCCTCCCCTTTTGCTGGAACTCGCCAGCGGACCGAATATTCCTTTAAGTACCTTCCACTGCACCCTAATGAAGTTACGTAAGCCAAGCGTCACCTTTTGAGTATTGATCCCTTATTTGTCAATTCTATCCTGTGCTTTAAATGGTTTATCGAACCATCCCATCTCTTTAACTCCATATTTGTTTTACCTTTTTAGATCCCTTAAATCCTTGGATTAGCCCGAGTCTCCACGACCCTTTTCATTCTGTTTGTCAATATTTCTCGTTTTCGTGTTTGCTGATAGTTATTATTAATAAAACTCTATTTTATTAATGATAGCAATATTATTATCCTTGAGCTCAGTTCCACTTCTTAAGCATTTTGAAGATACATAATATCGGCCGCCAGACAGTAAAAACGCACTCTAGAGATAATTAAGGAAGTTCCCTCAACGATTAGTGATATATGGTATATCGTCGGGAGTCATTCTACGACATATATATATATACTATTTAAATTTGGTATCAGTTGTGTAAGGTTTAACGCTATATCTTTGCAAACACTGGTCTCAGTCGAGTAAAGCATAGTGTTATTCGTTATAATAATAGAATATAGTAGTTCCCTTTTGTTTTAACGATTGCTATCCCCCCCTTTTTTTTTTTAAACTTAAGAAGCTGGAGTAGCTCAAGGAACGGTTATAATAATTTGTTTGTGGTTTTTTTTGTGATTTTAGTCAGTGGTTATTTAGATTGAGAAACCAAGTACGAATAGTTCAGTGCCCATATTTAGGTAGGCTAATTCTATAGAGGCATAATTCTTGTTGCGAGGAATTTTAGTTGGTTGACTAGTGCGCCCCCAAGTGCAAAGATGACTCAGTTTGAAATCTTTAAAGCGCAAGGAGAGTCCTGTGGACTCTCCGGAAAAGAACTAATTAAGTACATTCAAGAAGAACGTGAAAGAGAAAGAGAGGAACGGATAAGATAAGCTGACCATCAGATTGAATTAGCTCGGATTGAAGCAGAATTTCAAAGAAAAATGGAAGTAATAGAAAGGGAAAGAGTAATCCGTCGAGAAGAAAAATACAACGAGAAGAACAAGAAAAAAAAATCCAACGAGAAGAAAGAAGGACGGACTCGCGCTCCTTCCCAGGAAAGCTGACAAAGTTTCCGAGCCCCGTAAAACCCCAAAACTTCTTTCACCAAAACCAACAACGGGACTCCAAACCTCCCGTTAAGACTTCTCCTCCATCTCTCTTCCCGAAGCGACCAACCATATGCTTCACCTGTGGTGTAGAAAACCACATGAGCTGGAATTGCCCCCAAAATTCTAGGCTTAAAAGCGGACCAGCCCACCAAGTTCACCAGATTAATGCGACCCCGGCTCCCCCGGTGGTGCAGACCCAAGCAGAAACTTCCCCCCCTCCGTCAGGACACCAGGTAAATTTTGTTTTTGGTAAAAGTTCATCGGGAACTTTGAAATATGAGGAGGGCAGCGTGGACAGCTGCCGAGTTTTGACTCACGTCAGGGACACAGGATGTACGTGCTTCATCGTGTCCGACGAACTCCTCCCAGTGGCCTCTAACCACGAAAAATTTGCGGTGGTACATGACCAACTTGGGCGGGCGAACCGATTCCCCGTCGCTAGATGTTACCTGTAGTGTCAATATTATAATGGCTGGGCTGAAGTCATTGTAGCACCAATAAAATTCTGTTCCGTACTTATATGACAGAGCCCCCAAGTAAGTTTCGACCCTGTGTTTCAGGCCGCCCTTCCTCAAGGCCGAGATAAGAAAGAAGCCCAGGAGCCCGTCCCCCTCAGAACCCCGTTACCGTCCGAATTCTCGGAGATCCTTAACCAGGACTTTAGGACGGCACAAAAGGAGTGTGAAGCACTAACACCCTTAGGTGATAAGGCCCCAGACAAGGACACGGAGACTGTCCCTGGACCCCAAGAAATAAAGAACCCCCAACGCGCCCATGGAGATACCTTCGTAGAACTGGACGAAGCATCGGCGCTTGAAGAGGACTGCCCCGCGGAGTCCCTTAAGGTAATCCAGACAGTGTGCATCCAACCTGATGCCGAGTACCCTCCTCCTTTTCTACTAGGCGAGTCTTTGGAACCCTCTGACCTGGATAGTGACGGGCAGCTGACACCACGTCAGAAGAGTCAGCTCCAAGAACTAATTAAATGGAATCACCATTTATCCACCCTATTAGCTCTTTTCGAGCAACTGCGTGAAAATGGCCTCACCATTGGCCCCAGCAAATGCCAGTTTGCCTACGAAACCATCAAATATTTGGGTTTCAAAATAGGACAAAGCAAGTCAGGTCCCCACGAGAACAAGATTAAGGCAATCGCCGACATGCCCCTCCCGATTACAAAGAAGCCATTAAGATCGATCCTAGGATCAGCTTCTCCCTATCAGCGATTTGTTCCGAATTTCGCTGCAAATTCGGCCCCCCTATGCCCCCTTCAGGAAAAGAATTTCTCCGATCGTTTACGTTGGAATGATGTCGCTGTTTCCCATTTTAATCAGCTCAAAAGTAAGTTCATTTCTGCCCCCATTTTTAAGTTGCCCAACCCGGAAAAATCCTTTGGGGTTAAGACCGACGTGATCAACGAGGGCATTGGAGGTGTACTCCTTCAATACGTGGATGACAGAACGAGTCATCCAGTTGCATATGCTAGTCGTCAATTATTACCACGCGGAAAGAGATATGCCACTAGAGAAAAGATAGCTCTATCAATTATCTGGGTCATAGACAAATTCAAGCTGTACTTGATATGTAAAGATTTTCAAATAGGAACCGACCACCGTCCGTTAGCCTATATTAGGAATTTGAGACACTCAAACGGCCGCATCATGCGCTGGAGTTTACTCTTGCAAGAGTATCAATTTAAAATAAATTATATCAAAGGTTCCGATAACCAGGTCGCTGACGCACTCAGTAGGAATGCGTTACCGAATAGCGTAGAATAATTGTATTCATAGGATTAGTATCTCCATGTAGGTATATAACGTCTTGTACGACTTAATTTGAGATTCTTTTGTAATATAGTTAATTAATGTATATGTCTGAATTTTGTAACGCTCAATGTCT
The DNA here is from genome assembly GCA_963969495.1 of Ceratothoa steindachneri. Lineage (NCBI taxonomy): Eukaryota > Metazoa > Arthropoda > Malacostraca > Isopoda > Cymothoidae > Ceratothoa > Ceratothoa steindachneri. The sequence continues at coordinate 149,361,033 of OZ018317.1, read as the reverse complement.
ATTTTTTTTATGTATATATATTTGTTCTTATTAATTTACGTATAAATTATTTTGTCCCGTATGTACTAAGTTTATAAAATTTCATTGTTCCATGCCCTTTTTTTATATTAAGTTGTATTAAAAGTTATTTTCCCCTGTAATCTAAAGATCAAAATAATCATGTAATGAGGTAATACTAGTTAGGTGCAGGAAGATACGGTTGGTACAAGAAAACGAGTTCCCTACAACGGAGCTCTATCGTTGTCCCTTCTCTCTTTTTTTTTCGAAGTGACAACTTCCCCTGAAATGGAGTGGTGTGATAGAACGAGTTGAATCTGTGTTAAATTCAACTCCTATCCCATATTAGTTAAAACCTCGAGGAGGCCCACGTGCATCTTCGATTCGAGGCTTGGAGTCTTATCAACAGCTACCGGACGCCAATGTTTAAACAAGGAGGTTATCGTCCCCCCCGTTCGCCCCCATACGCCGACTTCGCCAGATCGAGTTAGGCTTATGTGCAGATAAGGCCTTGTTCCCCGGCTCAGCTGTGCGTTCCCTCGAAGCTTCCACCCCATTCTCCCCCACGCCAAGGAGATGTCCTGGCTATTTATATGGAAACTTTACCACTAAGATGAGATTGCAGATCCAGATTTTAATCGCGAAACATCACCACGACCCTCTCTCCCTTTGTGCGCCAAGGGACCTCGACTTTGAGATTCACCATCACTTGTCCAGAAGGAGGACAATATTCCTTGAGTGCCAAAGGTTCGAGCCTTTAGTGACGCCAAGTCCCCAAGGCATCCCCCCCCCCTGTTGTTCAAGGAGAACAGCATTAGAACAGCCATTGTTCGTTTTGAGCCCTTCGCCAAGAAACGGTTCTCATCCCCCCCTGTTGTTCAAGGAGAACAGCATTAGAACAGCCATTGTTCGTTTTGAGCCCTTCACCAAGAAACGGTTCTCAACCCCCCTGTTGTTCAAAGGAGAACAACATTAGAACAGCCATTGTTCTTGAGCCCGTAGACAAGAGAGGGTTCTCATCCCCCCCTTTGTTCAGAAGAGAACAACCTAGAACAGCCGTTGTTCGTCAAGCCGTTCGTCGAGTAACGGTTTTCCTTTCCAAGACGCCACGTCAGGATCCTTTTATCCCTCCCCTTCGGCTGGAACTCGCCAGTGGACCGAATATTCCTTCAAGTACCTTTCACTGCACCCTAATGAAGTTACGTAAGCCAAGCGTCACCTTTTGAGTGTTGATCCCTTATTTGTCAATTCTATCCTGTGCTTTAAATGGTTTATCGAACCATCCCATCTCTTTAACTCCATATTTGTTTTACCTTTTTAGATCCCTTAAATCCTTGGATTAGCCCGAGTCTCCACAACCCTTTCCATTCTGTTTGTCAATATTTTCCGTTTTTGTGTTTGCTGATAGTTATTATTAATAAAACTCTATTTTATTAATGATAGCAATATTATTATCCTTGAGCTCAGTTCCACTTCTTAAGCATTTTGAAGATACATAATATCGGCCGCCAGACAGTAAAAACGCCTCTAGAGATAATTAAGGAAGTTCCCTCAACGATTAGTGATATATGGTATATCGTCGGGAGTCATTCTACGACAAACCCATTGAACTCATTAGCCTTTCCTATGATTTAGCGGTGTGCAAAGTGGAGGGGTTTAATGTCTCTGTCCAGTTTACAGGCCTTTGCTAGGGAGTCGCTGAGGTCTTCATTGCATGCAAGCAGGTTATTGCGTCCCTCCTGCTGCGCCCACTTATTAGAAGGTAAGCAATCAGGCTCTTCCCCTCATTAATCCGACCTTTTTCTTCTCAATTTGTTTTCCTAACGAGAGAGTTCAGATCCATTTGAGGAATTTATCTGCCTCTGTTCATTGACATGGGGAAATTACTTCTACCCGAGTTCATTTTGCTCGCCTAAATATTCCCTGAGGAAATATCCTTCCTCCTTATATCTTCGACAAAGGCCTGTTGTCTTAGTGGCTCTCTCTCCAAGTATTTTTAGTCTATTATTCATTTTTGTTCCTTCTTACCTAGTTGGCATCTTGAATACAACAATCTCATTTGTTGTGATGTTGTCTCCTTTCAATCCCACTGTTGTTCGCCCAATTTTCAAGAAAGCTTACTTGAATACAAATCACCTGGCAAGCTAACGCCCAATCTCTGAAAACCAAGTTCCTTTTAATGTTATGGGATAGTGGGGCCATTCTCAGTCCTAGATCACATGTCCTAATTGATCAATGATGAATCTTCTAGTCTGGTTATCGCTGTTTATATAAATAAATAAACTTCAATACTCCTGAGCTCTCACTTTTGTCGGGCCACTGATGATGGGCAATTTCCCATTGCTTTAATTCTTGATCTTATATCACCATTTAATATTATCGATTAAATTGCTCATCTTAATTGCTTTCTAAGGAGCCAGAGGAAATATTTTTAGCTCGAATCTCTCAAATCATACTCAGTTTATATATATCAGAACTGATATATCCTAGGCGGCAGAGGTGTGCCTTGATGTATATTTCATCCTCAGCTTCTCTTTCATATATATGGTCTTCTAATTGGTATTCTTTTGCTTTATGTATGGTATCATTTCTTTTTTGATGACACGTAAATCGACCTGTCCTTTTCTGAAATGACGTTTGCAGAGAGAGAATATTCGAAACCTTTTACACTAAAACGACGATCTCATTATAAAATTGCCATCGGATAAATAGTTATAACTCAATCATGACTAGTGGCTACTGGTTATTCCTTCGGATGTGGTTTATTTTGGAATCATCGCAGCTTTTCTTGACGTTGTTGGCTACCAGCTCGCTTTTAGCGTTAAGGTGAACATTTGAGAAAGACTTTTGATAATAAATTATCTCTCAAAGCAAAGATATAAAATTATATTACTGTTTTCTCCGTATATTGAGATGTATTTGTTTCAATTTTAATAATAATATTTTCTAAATTGTTTTTCATACTTTCCTTATCAGACCTATTTCAACTACTGTCATTTCATTCTTACTGCATAAAAAGCTTCCATTCTTTGACCCATTAAAAGTATTATACCCATTGTGTGACCGTGTTTCTCCACAAGAATGATTTCTCTCCTGCAGCTCTCCTAAACCTTGAAATGCTCTAGTTCCCAATTTAATCCATTCTCAGGGAAACTCTTCTCCGAGGAGAAGAAAATAACTACATACTTATCTTAAACACTACAGCAATCCTACACATATCCTTCGCATTGGGGCCATTTAGACACCTGACATTCCTACCTTCTGGATCGATTCTCTTATTTTTGTTCCTTGTAAGCGTCTATATTGCATGGACGACCTGGTTTTATATATTTACTCTTAGAATTTGGAAAGATCTACCTAATTGTAACTGCTCCTCTCCACCCTACCTCCATTTTTGTCCCTTTAATAATGCCTTAAAGACGCCTACCTTAGTTAAAAGACAGGCATTAGGAGTGCCAGACAAATCTCCCTCCTATTAATATCATAATTAACTTCACCAAATCCCATGTATATAGTTTCATTTGCTTTTCGGGATTTTTCCTCCATTTCTTTCTACTTCCTTCGCCTCTTCTCATTTACATATCAACAATGAAAGATATAAACTATGATCAAGTACCCCACCTACCTAGATACTACACTGTATTATAAAAAGATTGTCATTATTAAAATTGAAAACTGATACGATCTGTTTTCTTTACTCAGCTTCAGCATCAATATTTTCTATACAAGATTTGGAACTTATTTTAGTAAGAAAAGGCAAAGAAATATAAAATATTTCACGTCTTCTCCGTATTCCTTGCTTCGAATATATTTTTGATAATTGGATTTGAAGTAAAATACTATTTATTAATTGCTTCTAAATCCTCTCGGTAATATTTTCGCAACACGATGCATCCACTTCAATCGGTTCTGTATCCAATACTGTAAATTCCAATTAACCTTTCAACTTAATCGTTTGCGTCCAATTACACAATTTTTCATTGCATTTGCAAAGTGAAGTAAAAAGGGAAATTTTATTTTCCTCTTAACTACTATATTTACCAACAAATTTCTTACCTCAGAAAGGAGAGGGGAAAGGATAGGGAGAAAAGACTAGAAGAATCTTTGGCACGTTTGTTTGCAACTGATATAAGTAATCTGATCAAATCATTAAATCGTAAAAATTACTTTTAATTAATTGAGATAAATCACTGGTTTGACCAATTAATGCCTCTTCTTTGAGTATTAAAGTGAGGAGGAAGTGAAAAATTGAAAACGTAAATTAAGAAAAAGTTGAGGACGTGTTAAGTAAATTAATAACGATTGCAAATTCTGCAATAAAAAACTTGATTGAAACTCATTCTTGAGAAGATGAAGTAGGATGTAAAGAGGCTTGAGTAAAAAAGATTCCACATACAAAAGTAAAGATTTTATAAAAAGATTCAACATTCAAAAGTAAAGATTGTATAAAAAAGATTCAACATTCAAAAGTAAAGATGGTATAAAAAGATTCAACATTCAAAAGTAAAGATTGTATAAAAAAGATTCAACATTCAAAAGTAAAGATTGTATAAAAAGATTCAACTTTCAAAAGTAAAGATTGTATAAGAAAGATTTAACATTTAAAAGTAAGGATTGTATAAAAAGATACAACATTTAAAAGTAAAGATTGTATAAATAAAATGCAATATTTAAAAGTAAAGATTGTATAAAAAAGATACAACATTCAAAAATAAATAAGATACAACATTTAAAAGTAAAGATTTAGCACCCGCTCAGTGTTAGTATTTCGATATTCCTCTCAATCAGGCATTTCGTGAGAACAATGTAATGAAGGTTTAAAATCGTTACCAAATATAAAATCCAAGCACGGTTAAAAAATTAGTAAAGAGAATTTGTTTCCTTAAAATTCCTTTCATGAGTTTGAACTTTGTAATCAATAATTCACTTTATTTGCATTAAATGATTTAATATCTCTATTTTTGACTTGTTAATTTAAACTAAATCTCAAGAAGTGAGGCAACCTTTTCATTTAATTAGGGCTTTTTTCCATTGAACTTATAGAGGGAGGTCAATAATCCCTAATCATTTGGTAACTAATCACTCATTTTGTTCTAATCACATGATGACTAATTACCCAAATAATAATCAAATGGTCACTAATAACATGTTCACTAATCATTTGTTATTAACCATTTCGACACAAATCATATGGTCACTAACCACATGGTTAGCAATCATCTGGTGGTCATAAATCATTCCAACGCGTTCGATCAGACAGACCAATAAAATTATTGTTTTTTTTTTAGCTTTGGCAACGTAATTCTCCAAAATGAGCGACAAATAAGTACTAGTTAGCCTAGTTAAGTTATTAACTAAGATTAGGCAACCCAAGCCGGAAATAAACAAGCCAATTTTTGTTAAACAGACCCTATCCAGGCGGGCCTAGTCCTCATCTGTCGCTCATTTGTCGTTAGCACGAAATTCGTCGCAAACTAATTTTCAATTTAGCATCAGGTACATAAACCTTGTTAGTGTAAAAAGGAGGAAGCCACTTTCGAACAGTAGGCTCTACCTTTCCATCACTCTTCCGTCCTCATGATAATATAACTTTTTCCTGTTTACAAAGCACCTATTATTGGCCTCCATTTTCTCACTATCTCTAACCTACATGGCCACAATACTCCTACGGCCCCTGAAACTCCTCTTCTTAATCTACTGCCCCTTACTGTAATCATTTTTTTTATTCTCCGCAAAGTTGTACTTCTCCTGAAACATTAAAGGTTATGGTCCTTATGACATCTATCCAAAGACACTGAGAGAATATGTCTTTAAAAATGGAACTCTACTTGTTCGTTTAATCTATTTCGGCTTAAAATATAAATTTTGTCTCTTTCTTTGGAAATACGAGTATGCTAATTATATTCTAATTATTGTCCTATTGTTTTAACATCTACTATTTCTCATTATTTTAATCCTTCCTCAACTGACATATAATTAATTGCCCAGAAAGTCTCCCTTTTGATCACCAGTATGGCTGATTAACATTCTTGAAGTAAGTTAGGGAGTCTTATGCAGTTGCCCTTGTCTTTTATAAGGTTTTGACAGGGTGCGGCATCATGTTTTCATCGCACGTTCGGATTCTCTCCTTTATTATGCTCTTTGGTTTTTAGCTTCTTCTTCATTCATCTAATTCTGAGGTTTCTAATGGATCATCCCAAATCCCTGTTCTGCCCCTTTAAAGTTTCCTTCTTTTCATCAACGATTTCAACAAATCTACAAGTAACCCGACGCATTCATACGCTAAAGGACTCACCATTACATTCTCCACATCTTTTAATTCTACTCCCTATGTTCTCACTCCTGCTTCTCGTCTGTTTCTTGTTAACTCAATAAACTCGAGCTTAGACAGGATTTCCTTTTTGTATCTCAGCCCCAATTTTAGCCATCTCCCAATCAACAACTCGTCAGAATAGACATTCTACAATACCCTCATTAGACTTAGAAATTTACTTGGAGTCACAGTAACCTAAACTCTTTGGGAAACATCACGTAAAAATCTGTGCTATTTTTACGGCTATAGAGCCTGGTGACGAGATTAGATGTCGAAACTTCTTCTCTTCTTTACAGTATCTTCGTTTATACATGAGACCGTTGCTTCCATATAGGAATTACTGTTCCAATTTTGGAAGTCATTTGAGCAATTTATCCTTACCTAACAAAAGTGAAGTAAAGGCCATCTTATGAACTAGCCCAGAATAACCTTGAACTTTGCCCACCCTGCCTTTCATCGTAATGTTGGTTTACTTTCTTTCTTCTACAGTTTGGTCAATGCTCTAGTAAGCTCGTTGCTTGCAAGACCACGCCACTAGCTCCAAAACACATTACTCGGCAAGCTGCTGATTTGTTTTCCTAATGTATGGCCATTGACTACTCAAGGGTAAACCATTTTGATGCCGGCTTCTTTCTATGTAGGTCAAATCTTTGGAACTCTTTCTCACGTCTTTCCCAATAATTATGATCTTTCACTTTTCTTAAAACTTCTTTTATTTCATCAAACTTTCATAAACACTTCTCTCTCTTTTTTTTCATTTTCTAACAATATTGTTCTTTAAATTTGAGCCCTGTCTAGGTGTGGACCATGTCTGGTACTTTTAACATAAAAAAAAACATTTAATTGCCCCAGTATCTCCTTTTAGGTTAAAATAATCGCTTGCATTATTCATAATAAATAATAAAGAATGAGGATTAAATAAAGAGCTATATTTTAGCAAGGAATAAAATAGTATTCCATCAAAGATAATTTAGGCTGAAAGGTATATTTATAAAAACATACTGATGCTAATACAAGAAGGTGAAAAGAAATTTACTTCAGAGATTTGATGTTCATAAGGTAATTGGCATCGTTAAGATAAATGATATTGTTTAAGAGGAACAGAATACAAGTATGTGGAGAAGGAGAGTCATTTATGAGCATTTATATAGAAAACAAGGACTGCTGATCGAAAAGTCGCGTTCCCTCATTTATTGTGATTTATGTCCTTACGACTTCCCAAACATTCAATAATTCCCGGAGTAACCTTTTGAGGACCTTGGCATTTAATCATTCGAAAGAGGATGTAAAACACCTTAAGAGTTTCATACTTCGTTAGAATCGGCCAAATAGTTATGTTTTATTGCCAAAAACCCCTAATTTCCTGGCTATCTTGGAAGGACTTTAGCAATTATATTATTTGAAAGGGAATGTAAAAACAACATAAGGGTTTTAAATTTCATTAGAATCAGCCAAATAGTTATGATGTTATTGCCAAAACAATATAATTCCCGGGCTAACATTGATAGCATTTTGGTAATTGTATCATTCGAAAGAGAATGTAAAACACCATAAGGGTTTAAAATTTCGTTAGAATTGGCAGAATTGATACAAGTTGTGACTAAAAAGTCATAACTTTCCAAAAGCTTTTTAAAAATCAAAACTAAATTATATTAAAATATATTATTTTTTAATTAAAATGTAGTGCTTAAACCTTTTGTTACACCCCATTTAAGGGATTGGAAAGGTGAAAAAAGGGTTACACCCTAATTGCATAATCTAGAATAGTATAGCATAGCACATTATAGCATAATATAGCATAGTATATTATAGCATGCCATAGCTTAACATCTTACAGTATAGTATAGCATAGCATAGAAAAACATAGTATAGTACATATAATATAGTATAGTATATGTAGTATATTATCTCCTAGCATAGTATAGCCTAGCATAGCTTATCCTAGTATAGATCCTAGTATAGCCTACTATTGTCTAGAATAGTATAACATTTTATAGCATAGCTTAGTATAGTCTAAAATAGTAGCCTGGCAAAATGTAGCTTACCGTAGGATAGCCTACCATACCTCACCTAGCTTAATAACGCCAACATAGTATAGACTAGCCTAGATTGAATAACATACTAAATCCTGTCTAGCCTAGCCTAGCATATTATATCATATCATAGTATTGTATAACATAGTATAACAAGCATATTATGTGATATCATACATAGCGAGCCTAGTATCGGATATCCGAATTTATCTTAGCCTAGCTTAGTATAACCAAGTATAGTTTAGGAGTCCCTATAATAGTAGAACTTACGATACCATACCCTAGCATAGCTAGCATAGTATAGCCTAGCCTTTCCGTGGTATAGCTTAGCCAGCATAGTTTAACTTAGCCTAGCGTAGCAGAGAATGTATAATATGGCCTATCCTAGCCTAGAAGCCATTGCAAGGCCCAGCCTAACATAGCCTAGTAGAGCTTAGCATATAAGGGAGAGTAAAGTTTACCATAGTATATAATAGCATAGCTTATCATAGTTTATCCTAGCCTTGAATAGTATACTATATCATAGCTTAAACTAGTATCGTTTAGAATAGTTTAACATAGTATAGCCTATTCTAACCTCGTATATTCAAAGCTAGTCTAGCTTTGGAAAGCCTAGAATAGTATAGCCTATCAACCATAGATACCAGGCTATCTTACCATTATCTAGCTTAGCATAGTATAGTAGAAGCAGAGTATGACCTATCCTAGCATAATATAAACTAGTCTAGCATAGTAGAGCCTAGCTTAGCATAGTATATCCTATCCTATTCTAGCATTGTATATCATAGCATAGCACACCCAACCAAAGTCTAGTATGGTATACTATAATCTAGTCTAGTCTAGCGTAGTATAGTTCAGCATAGCCTTGCATACATTGAATAACATACTTTTGTATAGCCCAGCCTATATCATAGCATAGAATGGCTTAGAATAGGATAGTATACCTTATCATAGCCTAGTATGGACTTGTATATATAGCCTAGCATAGTATACATACATAGCCTAAACCTAGCTCAACTCAGTCTAGCTTAGTATAGTATAACAAGGAGTAACAAGGAGTAACAAGGAAAGGAAGTACCCTAGGAGACCTTACGGTCCATTCAAAGAGGGTACCTTTGGACTAGCCATCGAGCGGGCACATGGCTGCTCAATTGTTTTGCGTCCCTAAACGGCCACTTTTCAAGACTTTGTCTAGACTTGACTTGAACTGGTAAACAGATTCACTGTTGACAACTTCCACTGGAAGTGCGTTCCACTTACCGCAGATACTGTAGGTGAAAAAATTTCCACAAAGATTGCGGTTGTAACGATTCAGTTCAAGTTTGAAGCCGTGATTGCACGTTCTGTTCTCACTAAGTGTGAAAATATCCCGGTAGTCAACACTGTCGACCCCTCGAAGTATTTTGAAAACTTCGATAAGCTGACCACGCAGTCTACGGGTTTCCAGCGAGAACAGATATAATTCCCTTAGTTTATCCTCATAACTTTTATGTCCGATAGAGGGAATCAGCTTGGTTACCCTGGCTTGTACGCGTTCCAATCTCGCGTTGTCTTTAGGAAATGAAGGACTCCAAAATTGTACGGCACACTCCAGGTGCAGTCGGACAAGTGAGTTGTACAAACACTGTACAATCTCCTTGTTCCGATATCCAAACTTGCGCTTTATATAACCTAGCATCCTTTGGGCCTTTGAGGTCACGAGTGATTGTTGCACCCGAGTCCTTCTCAGTGTCACTTGATTCAAGAGTAGTGCCCATAAGGATATACTGAGATTAGGGGCTTCTGTGGTCGATATTCATCACTTTGCATTTTCCCACGTTAAAACGCATTTGCCACGTGTCCAACCACCCCCTCAATCTTTCTAAGATCTTCCTGCAGGCTAGCAGTATTTCCACCCTTTGCAACTTTCATATCAAGTTTGGTTTCGTCGGCAAATTTAAAAATCACGGCAACCATGTCACCGTCCATGTCGTTGACGTAGATGATGAATTGTAGTGGTCCCAGGACAGAACTTTGAGGCACCGCGCTAGTAACAGGCACCCACTCAGAAGCCTGTCCATTCACCACCACCCGTTGCCGTCTAAACTTAGACAGTTCTCGATCCAGCCTGCTACTTTTCCGTCTATGCCCAGTGCTCGCACTTTCCGGAGAAGGCGGCGGTGTGGTATCTTATCAAAGGCTTTTTGAAAGTCTAAGTAGACCACATCCACTGCCTTGTCCCGATCGTGCTCACTGAACACGAAGTGGAAGAATTCCACAAGGTTCGTCAGGCATGACCGTTGCCTTCGGAAGCCGTGCTGGGAACTCCTTAGTAGCAGGTTTGACTCTAAATGTGACGTCATTTTGTCCACCATCATGCTTACCATGAGTTTACCGAATATCGAAGTCAGACTGATAGGTCGGTAGTTTGACGGTTTGCTTCGGTCTCCTTTCTTGAAGATAGGAGTCACCTCCGCTTCACGCTAGTCTCTAGGGACGCATTCGGTCAGGATTGACATGTTGAAGATTGTGCTCAGGTGTCGTGACACTTAATCGCGCACTTCTTTTAACACTTTAAGTAGAAACCCATCCAGGCCAGATGACTTATTCTTCATTAGGTCACTGATCTTCTTTTTTATTTTCCCTTCGGTGAAGTCCATATCCTCCAGCTTTTCCCTTGAGTAGGAATCCATTGGCTGGAAGATGAGACCACACTTTTCAGTAAACACTGATGAGAAGTAGTTGTTGAGGAGGTTAGCATTTTCTGCATCTAAATGCTTTAATGCCCCCTCCTCATTTCTCAACGGGCCAATCGTTCGACGGATTGGTTTACGGCTGTTCACATATCCAAAAAACTCCTTGGGATTCTCTTTACAGAGTCTCGCCACTCGGAGTTTCTCAGACCACTTAGCCGCCCTTGTGCTGGACTTCACTCTACTGGCTAGCCTCCGGTATTCGTCAAAGTCACCCGAGATCTACGATTGCCAGTACACAGTTCTTTTCTTCCTAAGCAGTTGGCCGATTTCTCGATTAAACCACTTTGGTTGAACAGAAGACCGACGGGGACATTTCAGAGGAATGAAACGCGATTGAATACTCATGAATGTGGTTTTGAAACTGTTCCACGAGGCTTCAACAACATCGGACCCTTCTGGCCTCGCGTCAGTCAGTGTAGCACAAAGACCTGCAAAGTCTGCTCCGTTTAAATCGAGTTTCCTTGATTTACAAGATGCAGGCCCTGCCTTCGGGACTTTGACTACAAATCTAATTAGTCGGGGGTCACTGCCACCGAGCTCTTCGCCAACAGAGAGATCCTCAACGATGTCATCCTCAGAGGTGAAAACCAAGTCGAGGATATTGTTTCCTCTCGTTGGCTCTCTCACCCATTGAGTGAGGAACTCGTTGTTCGCGAACTCCAGGAGTAGTGCGATCTCGCCACAGGGTTCTCTGGTTTCCCAGTCAACTTGTGTGTTGAAGTGCCCCATGACGGTTTACACTTTTCTTCGACAAGTTCTCCTAGTAGCTGGTACAGATCTCTGTCCTTTTCAACGAGTTGGGCAGCTTATCGCAGTGTATCCTAGCCTTGCCTAGCTTATCGAATTATAGCCTAGCCAGGCCAAGTATAATTTAGCCTAGCCTGCACAGCAGAGTATAACCTAACCTACCTTAGCACAGCCTAGAATTGTATATTAAACTTAGTTTAGTCTAGCCTAGCTTACACTAGTCTAGTATAGCCTAATGTAGTATTGCCTAGCTTAGCCTAATTTAATGGAGCCTAGCCTAGTATAGTCTATCCTATCCTAGCCTTCTTAGTATATTCTAGCTTAGTATAGTATATCATGGCCTACCTTACTCTACCCTACGATAGACTCGTAAGTATATTATAGTATATAATAGTATTTCCTAAGCTAGACTTTTATATCTTAGCCTAGGCTTGCATAGCATGTATAACATAGTCTAGCCTACCTTAGCAAAACTTCGCTCATCCTAACCTGGTATAGCAAAGCCTAGGCTAGTGTAGCATAGCTAAGTTTATCATAGCCTAACCTAGCATACCATAGCGTATCCTAGTCTAGTGTAGACTTTCATGCCATACCTAGCCTAGTATAGCTTAGCTTAGCCTAGAATAGTAAAACCTAGCCTATTTTTAACTATCTTAGACAAGTATAGCCTGCATATACTATCCTATCATACCCTAGTCAAGCATAGTTTAGTATTCTCTAACCTAAAATACTATATGTATCCTAGCATAGCATATTATAGCCTAAATTAGCATAGTATATCTTATTCTTGTACATTATATCTTAGCCTAGCTTAGCAAAGTATAACCTTGCCTATAATAGCCTAGCATAGTATATCCTATTCAAGGTTTGCTTAGCAGAGTAAAGCATATTATAGCCTAGTCTAGTCTAGCAAAGTATGGGCCCTAAAGTTATGATATAATTGCCAAAACAAAATAATTACCGGGATATCCTTGGAAGGACTTTTGCAAATATATCATTCAAAAGAGAATCTAAAACAACATAATTTTTTTTAACTTTTCTTAGAACTGGCAGAATAGTTATGATGTTATTGCCAAAACAAAATAATCTCCCATATATCGTTGTGATATAAATTTTCCACGCGAGAAAGCATTCATTATCAATTAATTTATTTAGTAATATTGCTAAACTCCAGTGAACTCCAATTCCACCAACTCATTTTCTCAAACTCTCTGCTTACATCTATTTCTCATTTTTAAAATAAATAATATATAACTTTTGAGGTTTTGATTTAATCTAATGCTTCTCTCACCCTGAAATTTCATTTGATTCTACGCCATAAAGTTCTTAATAATCTTATGTATTATTACGAGGCAAAACATTATTTTATTGCAAACACTTACAGTAAAATATCTATTCTCCATTACAAGCACATATGAAGGAAAATAACATATTATTATTAACTAATGGAAATGAACAAGGAACCGGTTTTGTTTCGATATGTTTTAAGAGATATATTTTTAGGGCTAATTCGGGAATTAATTTATTATTTTCTGAGTTTGACAAATGTTCTGAAAAATAATTGGGTGTTTTCTTAATTCTTTCTTTCTAACTGTAGGACTTAAGTAATTTTATGTTGTCATAGAGTGAAATATTTTATTGAATAATTCAATTAAAGATGGGGTAAAATCTAGCGCCACCTTCTCCTACAATGAGATCCTAAGCCAAAAATCTTCTGGGACATGAATGACAGAAAGATGATGAAAAGATCATAAAAGTGATGAACCTCTAGATGTAAATATAAGTGAAAGGCATTTGCCTGGTAAGATAAAAAAGGTGAGTACTTAGAGACTATGGAAACACCTTTTTTGTCCAAAAAATAAGAATAAATGTGGATATGAAGCCACTTCCACACAAAATGGAAAAATACAAAACTTATCAAGCAATCTACTATGGTAATTTCTTTTATTATTTTGTTGTTTTAATTTCCAAACTTTAAGTATTATCAAGTTAAAGAAAAATTATTTATTTCTTTTTACATCATTCTTAATATTTCATTCATTTTAAAGCGCTGATACAATTCGTTCAATCGATGAAATTCTCCGCTCCTCAACTTGAAATTTTCAGAGCGAGAAATGTTCGAATTCGAACAGAATTTCTTAGAGTTTTGTTGGAACTCTTTCAAGAACGAACGAACAAACACATCAAATAAGGATTGGGACTTTTGAGATAGTTATGAAACTTTATAACATTCAATTTGGAAGGAAAACAAATTGAAGGTCATCAAATTTAATTAAACTTACTATCAGTTTAACCAAATTACTGATAGTGTTTGAAAGGCGACTTTGTCCAAGTTATAATTTTTTGAAATATTTGAAAAAACATTAAATGACATTTTAGCTTATATAACCTCATAAGAACCTCATGAGAACCTTACCTCTGAAAGTAGGCGTCAGATTTAGCTTTGGCACTCATATTGCACCTGGCCTTTAGAGAATTGCCTTCCCTCCAAGCCCCAATGCTAGCGAGGAAGGTGTAGGCCGGGGTTCGGGGTGTCAGGTAGAGTTGTGCCTATATATCTTCCACACATTTTCACTTCCCCAACTTCATTACTTTCTTTACAGATCTCTCGTTATAAACTTTGTGCGGGAGATTTTGCATCGGTCTTCGCTTTAAGTTAAAAGAAGCGGTTTTGGTAACTGTTACTACTGCATTCATACAAAAACTGGTATTACTTCTGGGAGCCTCGCTTTCATCTATTCTGACATCGCACCATACCTAGTATTAGGGATCTTTTCCCCTACCTGTTGCCATATGAATCAGGTGAGTGGCTTTAGAACCGATACAAACAATCCAGGCTGCAACAGAGAGAGAAAGATTTGGGGGTAATGGGGGTGAGGTTGTGATTAGTACAATAATAGGGACGGTTTCTAATTAGTAGTTTCATGGATAAAGTGTTATGAAAAAACCATACTTACCATGTAACTCTTCTTCTGTGCCTTCGGCTATACTGCTTATGGCGGACTGGCTTCGCCGCTTGTTGTCTACTTGGCCAAAAATGTCTTAAGACTACTTCGAGAAGTCTGGAGCCTTGCATACGGGTCATTCAGATGGTTCTAAAGGGCAGATATTTAGATCAGTGTCATAGTATCGAGAGGAGGAGGTGTAAGGCTAATGGTGAAGTTTCTGTGCGGGTCCACCTCTTTGGTTGCTCAGTTAACACTTGCGCTATCGAGTTTTACTTACCACTGTACATCGTCTACATGGTGTAGCTGACGCAACCATCATATTTATTGGACCATGGGAAGAGATACCACAAAGGTCCAGACAATCTTTGGCCAGATCTTTGGGAGTGTTTGGATGAGGGACCAAATTATATTTTTATATGGTCTAGAGCAAGCATGGGCAACCATTGGCACGCCAACGACTTCTTACCGGCATGCGAAACCAAACGCTTACCTTAATAAAACTAAATAAATTTATCTCCAACTTCTTTCATATGGCAAGCGAATACAATATAACCTATTATAAATTATCTGCCATCAGTAATGCAGCAGCAGAAGTCTTAATGATGGCAAATAAATAAAAGCTCCACATTTTTTCTTTCTCTATTCTTGATTTGTTAAGTTCTACTTAAAATGGTAAAGATTCAATTCTGTTTAATATATGTATTTTTGTAGGCGACATAACTTTTTTTCTGTGATTTTTATGCAACATAAGAGATTAAGAACGAATAAAACAACATCTTTAATTTTATATCATTTTATTGTGTTTTAGTCAAATATTGGCACGGGCTAAAATTTTGTATCAAAGATTTGGACAATTTTGGCACACCCACTTAAAAAAGTTACCCACCCCAGGTCTAGAGCTATCTTAAGTATCAAGTATTCTTAAATATTTATTTCAATATTAATCAATCTTACCCTACCTTAACACGTAGGGTGTTGCTATTACCACCATTTTATTAATCTTTTGCTTCTTTTTACTATTAAAAATGGGCCCTTGTGGAACAAAACTTTTCAGAATACTTCGTATGTCGTCTGAAATGAAATTAGAAATTAAAAAATGAAGAAATTTACTGTTCATGTGACCCTTTCTGATGTCGTCTGCAGGAAATGATTCAAACAAATATGAATATTTCATAACCACAAAATATTTTTCATAAATTATCGAAGCCAAATCTTTTTCATTGAGTATTGAAAATGAATACTGACTATATAATAAAGCTTAAAAAACCTGAGAAATTTATTCATCAAAGATGTTTTGCTAGCATTAAGAACTAACAACATGTAAACGCAAATAAGAAAAAGGAAAAATATATGAGAGCTTAATAGATTTAAATTACCTAAACGGCAATATACGTAGCAATATGGTGGCAAACACAATTGCTCGCTGTCTACACAATGTAAGTGGAATAAGTAATGGCTCTCATAATCTGTTCTAAGCGAAGGCTATTTACAGACCGTTCTAAGTGTTCCAAAAGAAATGTTTATTTTAACTGCAGCTTTGCCCTAGCTGTACCCAAGAGGTGTCCATTCGGTTGGAGGGCACCCGTACACTAGTCTGTTTAAACGTAATATAATCAGCTGTCGTACTCGGTAAATCTTTGATAAACTACTATCCCACTACATCAAGCATGGTCAATAGACGCTTTAGTTCCAAACAAAGTAAGATCCTGGATTCAAAATAAATATTCACATAACAAAATACAACAATTCTTTGTCGTAAAATATTTCCATGAAAGTTGACTGAATCGTTTCCTCAGTAAGGCAAACTCTTTTCTCCTAGAATGACTTTGTCTCTAAAAGGTTGCCACATAATTGATATGTACCCCGTGATATGGCATTAGATGCTACTATGTATGAAAAAATAAGAAAATAATCTTACTAAAGTCACGACTAATTCTATGAGTTATATTTATAAATGAAGATATTAATTACTTAACACATTATCCAGAGAGTGTTGTTCTATAATCACCGGAACTTAAAATTTCAATTAGATAATGCATTACAATCAATTTCTTTTCATAAAACATGTTTAGTACATATGAATCTACTCTTCTAAATAACGACTACAAAGGAAACTACTTTTTCTCATAGATAAATTCTAAATTAATTTACCCAACAGTTGGCGGCGAATAATGTTCCTGTGATCATTCAATAAAGTTACTTTTTATAGATATTCTACAGATTAACCAATAAATAGCAATTAAAGGCGCTTTGTTATAATTACTTTTTATACTCCAGGAACCTATATTTATGCTGTTATAGAGTAAAATAGTTTTGCATACATTTTTTCAAATATAACCTGCTTTTAGGGCGGTTTATATTAGTTTGTGAGGGGTGATATGTTAAGTCAGGTTTGGGGTAAGATTAAGTAAGTACGATTAAGGGTTAATTTTTTATAGATTAGGTTAAGTGTTGTGGATTCCATTGGTTTGGTTTTATAGGGTTAGATGATGTTTGGAGGTTGTCTTTTCGGTGGTTTTCAAAAACCCCCAAAAAATAGGTAAAAAAGATAAAGAATCTTAATCGAGCTCAATTTTCTGCCCTGCCAATTTTCGGCAGGAAAAAGGGGCTCAGTGTCGGTCAAACTATTCAAAAAGATTGAGCTTCTTTTTGTCAAAATTAGGAAACACATAGAATAACAACTACCAAAACTTTTCAGAAACTAGGTATAAGCAAAAAAGAAATAATTACGAACTCACAAAACATAGCTTAACCTAAGCTAATTCTTGCCTAAAAAAACAAGTAAAAGAAAACACGATCCTAAAGGCGCCCATTATTTTACCACGTTTTTTTTTTGCATCTTAAAAGAGAAGAAAGAGTGAGTAAGAGATTGAAAAAAAGAGCATTCGAGTATTTAAATAAAATATTAATATTTATGACAAAACGCTTTCGTTGGCAATAGATAATGTGTTAAATTACCCATAAACTTTGGAGGGATTTTTTCAGAAGTTATTCTCTATTATATCAACATTTTACTGTCTTTTCTAAAAACGACCTTAATTTTAATAATTACTATTACTTCTTTTGTTAATAGTCAAATATTGGGTAATTGAAATAAGACAGGTGCACTCGTTTTAGGCTAAGAAATCCTTTAATTTCGTTCCGTCTCGTTGTGTTAGTGTCCGGAGAGTAATATTTTGATGGCCGAGAGGGTTGATCACCCATTATAAAGCCACCAAAAGGCAATATTTCAACCAAATTCTGCAACGCAATAATTCTTCCACGACGCCATCATTAAATGCCCTGAGACGGCATAGTAACGCTCACGCGATTGTTTTTGATGTTACTATTAGTTAATTTTTATTTTTTAAGCCACGTTGTGGATGATTATAGAGGTAGAAGGTTGATTAAACATGTTTAGTAAGACGATCTGTTGGCGATTTTCAGGCGTTAATCTGTGGATTTAGCAAAACTATCATGTTTATATAACATAATACCCTTAACACCCTACATTGGGGCTAGGAAAATATTAATTGCAAGTTTTAATCATAGGGAAATTAGAGCTTCAAACTCCCAAAATATTGCAACTCCACTAAAGTTCTAGTCGAGACTTCTACCTGTTCACAGATGTCAGTATAGGTCAGTTCGTTGTAAGCAAACAAAGACACAACCCCCTAAATAGTTTCGGGGAAGAGGTATGTGTAGAAGTCTAAATACCGCCTACATAGGTGTACGCAGAAACACTCCGACACAAAGCTGCGCGCCCTCTCGTAACCCTTAAATGCACCTCTCGCCTAGAATTCTCCGTCGCCCTTTTTCGCACAGCCGTAAACTCCGAGATGACTCGAAGGCTTCAAAGAAATATCGTCAGCCCAAACAGGAAAAAAGGTCTTTCGCGCGACGATACGGATTTTACGATAATTGGATTCGTTCTCTCGATTTTTGCTCGTGGGAGGAATGAAAGGAAGACTTCTCCCTGGAATCAGGCAGGAGCCCTTGGACCTACGTAGAGTTTGTGTGAAACTTGATCCACATAAGAAACCGTTCGCCCGCTGCAAGGACGGAACTTCTCGGGGAATTGGTTGTTGCCGTCACGGTACTTGTAGGTGCCAAACTTCTCGCAGCCCCCCCCCCCCTCACCTTCCAGGAGCCGAATAATCGGAGAGCTACTTCGAGGAAAAAGTCCGATTGAGTCACTGCTTGGTTCACCTTCGTGTTCCGGCAAAGGATCAGTATATCACCCGTCTAGGATTACTCTCTCATTCGGTAACCTTGGACCGCCGGACTAGGTGGGATCATCGTCACCAGAAGAAGATCTTCACCGCCCCCCGTTCAAAAATACTTATGAACTCAAAGGTATCGTTAGTTGAATTATCCCCTCCTCTA
This sequence comes from Ceratothoa steindachneri, assembly GCA_963969495.1. Lineage (NCBI taxonomy): Eukaryota > Metazoa > Arthropoda > Malacostraca > Isopoda > Cymothoidae > Ceratothoa > Ceratothoa steindachneri. Next base: position 149,341,895 of record OZ018317.1, on the reverse strand, counting down.
ACTTCACCAGCTTATTTGTGTACTAGAATTCTCATCCTGAGCCCATACCCTCGAAAATTAGAAGTGCTTAATAATATTCAGTGTTTAACTCAATAATAATATTTCCTTGGTCCTGTTTGATGTCATTAAGACACAAATAACCCAGTAAGTAATCTGCAAGTAATCCTCACGACAATTTTGTAGGCTTATTTATTCAGTGCAAGATTAATCCTATTTATATTTATATACGCTGTGTTTATTTCAAATCATGTACATTAAAGATTATTTTTGTATATGTGTGTTTAACTACTTTGGACGATCCCTTGGCAATAATTAAGCAATCTACTCGGCTTAAAACTCATTATTCCACCGACCCGCCCATGGTTGGCTTATACTGAGTGGAGAACACACTCAGAGGATCATCATCTTAGTTTTGATCATAAGATACGCACTGGGGTTATTTTTATTCACTGTAAGTGGCTAGGGTATTAGATACGCTTCACCTCCGCTTCACCTCAGTGCGGTAATGAAATATATGTCCAGGAGGTGGGACTGGGATTACCCACTCACTAAACCTCGACAGTATGCGTTCGAAAAAAGTCCCCCTAAAATCCGTTTTTTAAACTTGTGAATACATTTAGACATTTTCTTTTATTACTTCGGGAAATAATGTTTCTGTCACAACGAAAACGAAATAGTCATTAAATGTAACTTCACTCATGCACTTGGGAACTCCACCTGTTTATGTCTCAGTTTATGTTAAAAGAGCAATTCATAAACTTCGACTTATCCCTACACAAATGGACTAGTTTGCAAGCGTTGAAACAATGACATGTAAATGTGGTTTCTATATTGAAAATGGCATTGTTTCGGGATGAAAAAGGCGAAACATCTTAAATAAATCATGCTACCAATGCGAGTAAGTGCCCCCCCCCCCCGGGAAATCTTATTATTCTTCCGTATGCCATTTTGAATTCACGTTAGTATGCTAAGTCAGTTTAATGATATTTACATAAAAATTCACTCACATTAACCATAAAAACCAACTCTTTTGATTGGCAACCTTCAAACGAGCGAGCGTAACTAAGTCCTTCTCATAGCATTTAAAGATGGCGTCGTGGAAGAATCCTGGCGTTGCAGAATCGGGTGGAAATATTGAACCATTGTCACTTTATAAGTGGAAAAAAAAACTCCTCCATGAATATATTACTCCTAGGACACTATTGCGAAAAAAACCCAAAGAATTATGACATGATTTAGTAGCTCAAAACGCGTGCGCCCGTCTTATTTAAATTTCCAAAATATTGTAGAATCATTTGACATGGTAGAGGTACTTACAAGAGCAAAAACCTCCGCTACATTATTTGCGAAATTATTTTAAAAGTTTCTGATTAGAGATGCATTCTTATTTTCTGATTAACATTTACTTAATAAAATTACATCTGATCAAGACCTTCGGTGGAATAAAAGAACTATTTTAATAACATTATAAAAAAGGCAAGAAAACCTAGTATTGGTTATGCAACAACGTACAGTCTCCAGGCTAGTCATATTTATAACCTCACACTGGACACTATTATAATCTTTTCTCTTCACCTTAGCCAAGATCGATGTCACAAATATGTTTCATGTAACTTTGTATATCATCCGGCGAGGAAATGCATGTGGCTCCTATCACTATCGTCTACAGGCTATGTATGATATGACTCAATATTGTGATTTCATGAACAAAATATTTGCTAGAAAATGTCAAACAAATATCTTTTGACCTAGTATCTGAATTGACTTATACTGCTTCATATAAATAAGAAACTATTGGTTTTCCTTACCGGCATTGGAAAATGAATTGTAGGACTCAAATTCTTGGCTACTAAAGACAATTTTAAAGTCTTTGCTTCCTTTATTTTATGAAGCGAATCAAATAGGATCTATGTCGATTCTTAATATGTAGTAAAAACCTATGCATTAATTTACTCTACCACAAGGGGCCAATTTGTTAATAAAGTAATATAAACCTTGCATCATCATCCTCATCATCATCATCATCATCCCTAACTCTATAATTTGAGAAGGGGATTTCTTTGAGTATTTGAATAATAATTTTATCTTAGTTTGGTTATGACTCATGTTTTTTTATCAAAGTTATTTCTAATAATTCTTTTAAAATATAAAAAATAATGATGAAGTTCAGAAATAAATATAAGTATTAAAAATTTGTGAATTTTAGCACCGTCATATTTTGAAAGGGAGAAAATTTAATTTTACAAGGAGTAACAAGGTAAGGAAGTACCCTAGGAGACCTTACGGTCCATTCAAAGAGGGTAACTTTGGACTAGCAATTGAGCAGGCACATGGCTGCTCAATTGTTTTGCGTCCCTAAACGGCCACTTTTCAAGACTTTGTCTAGTCTTGACTTGAACTGGTCAACAGATTCACTGTTGACAACTTCCACTGGAAGTGCGTTCCACTTACCGCAGATACTGTAAGTGAAAAACTTTCCACAAAGATTGCGGTTGTAACGCTTCAGTTTAAGTTTGAAGCCATGATTGCGCGTTCTGTTCTCACTAAGTGTGAAAATATCCCGGTAGTCAACATTGTCGAACCCTCGAAGTATTTTAAAACTTCGATGAGCTGACCACGCAGTCTACGGGTTTCCAGCGAGAACAGAACTAATTCCCCTAGTCTATCCTCATAACTTTTATGTCGGATTGAAGGAATCAGCTTGGTTGCCCTTGCTTGTACGCGTTCCAACCTTGCGATTTTCTTTCAAAAACGAAGGACTCAAAAATTTTACGGCATTCTCCAGGTGCGGCCGAACGAGGAAGTTGTACAGACAAAGTACTATCTCCTTGTCATGGTATTCAAACTGGCGCTTTATGTAGCCTAACATCCTTTGGGCTTTCTTCTCTGCCTCGATGCACTGTTTCGAGAACTTGAGGTCGCTTGTGATAGTTACACCCTAGTCCTTTTCAGTGTCACTCGATTCAAGAGCAGTGCCATTAAGGATATACTGAGATTGGGGGTTTCTGTGGCCGATATGCATCACTTTGCATTTGTTCACGTCAAAAGGCATTTGCCACGTGTCCGACCACTCCCTAATCTTCCCAAGATCTTCCTGCAGGCGGGCAGTATTTGCGTCCTTTGCAACGTTCATACAAACCTTGGTATTGTCGGAAAATTTGGAAATCTTGTCATCCACTTCACCGTCCATATCGTTGACGTAGATGATAACCAGTCAAGGAAGGAACTCGTTGGTTATCTAAAATGGCCGGCAGTTTCTTCTGGCCGGATACCATCAGATATCAGGCCGGGAGGGAAAGGTTTGATAACCGGCCCGCCCAGAAGGGGAAGGTTTGATAACTGGCCTGCCCGGAAGGGAGGTGGGGGAAACGTGGGTGCATTATGCTATTCTCCTACAGATTTATATATATATATATATATATATATATATATATATATATAGAGAGAGAGAAAGAGAGAGAGAGAGAGAGAGAGAGAGTGAGAGAGAGAGAATAAGTAGAGCTCATATTATTTCCAAGATTTCTTATATTGAATTTGATTTTCTATCCTTCTCTAGCTAATAAGTGCAAACTTTTTATTGATTATTATACTACATTCAGTTCTTATCTTTTGCGCGATTTATATCAGTGAATTATAGCACTTTAAGAATAAATTTCAAGAGGGAAGTAGGAAGTAGGGTTGAAGCCGTATTATGGATGCCTCGATAAAGTATTTGGGTTTAGAAGGCTGGACAAGAAGACCTAGGATAAGAATTGATATGTATGCCCTAAAGTTTATGGTTCGGGCGAAATTGCCTAATCTATGAGATAAGAGAGCGAGATGGGAGGTTTTTTGACGCTCTGTAGTGGGTGGAAAAATGTTGGAATGTTTTGAATGCTTTAGCGAATTAATAAGGAAGACGTTAAAGATAGAGATTCTGAGGAGAACGGTTTGATAGAGATTACCATCCAAAAATATCAGAACGCCTGTTTTTGTATGAAAACACTTTGCATTACTTTTGCCAATATCTGTGCAATACACTGATCCATACTGTATATAAGACGTTGTGACCGGTTATGACATCGGATTGTGATCTATAGAGATTTACAATGGGCCCCTGAGTGCTCTCGTAGCATTTGAATCTCCGCAATCCCTGGTTCAGGGTACCTGTGACCCTGCGGTTTCAGTAGGACGGACAGATGACGAAATTATCTTCTGATGGGGTCCTGGAAATTAGGTGATAGCTTAATGAGAACCGCCGATGAGGGCAACGAAGAGTGCACGGACTGGGCGACCAAAGATTCGTTTTGCTATTCACAATGTTTACATGGTAGAAATCAAGTCAGGTCTCCGGGATGTCTGGCAAAGAAGAAGACCGAAGGGAACGTAAAGTTTCGTTTCGTTGCACCACGACTGTTGCCATGGAGGCACCATCCACTTCTTTGGCAGCGTCAGTTCGCTTTCTGTCGTTTTCGTATTGGACACACTCGCAAGACGCACCGCCATTGGATGGAGCGTTCCCGCGCACCTCGCATCGTCCACCAGATTGCTCAGCACATTCTTGATGTGCATAGTAGTCTGGGAGGGATTCGGGCACACGGACCTAAGGACACATTGTTCTTCGAGATGATGTTGGCTTCCATCTTATTCGACTATGTTTATTGTTGTGCGCATAATTATCTGCCTCCTTTATCTTATTCCTGTGTTTAGTTTGCTTTTTGTAATTTATTTGTTATGCTTTGTTTAGTAGGTGCAATGTTTTTTTTATGTTTTTTCAATGTAGCCTAGTAATAGGCTTAAATCAATTAAGGCGACTTCAGCCCCTGGTAGCAGTCAACTAATGGGTGCCTTTATTTTAAAAGAAATTCCTTTTAACTCTCATTCTGAATTCTCCGCGTTTTTCTATGCCAATGGAGTACATATCATTTATGGAATACCCTTTGCCTTTATTCGTCCACACAGAATAATCTCCCCCTTCCCAGACGGGAGTACATTTTTCTCCCTTCTATGTTTCCTGAGGAATTAATTTCCTTCCTTGACACATCGAAAAATAACTTCTATCATCTCTATTCTTTCTTTGGACGTCTTTACCGACAGTTCTTCCCTCTTATTATCCCCTACTCTATTGATATTTTAATAACTCAGTCACATCTGAATAGGAGCGTTGATGTAAAAAAAAAAAAACCTATTCATCCTATCTTAAGGTAACCGAACCAAATCCACAGCAACCATCAGCACTAAATCCCAATCTCTCAACCCTTTACCTCTCAAATTTCCATAAAATGCTGGACTTGCCGCGATACGAGATCTCATATCCTCCTCGAACTAAGTGAAAAATTTTACGGCTTGTTTTAATCTTCGCCAAAGCAATGGATTAACTCTCAGCCATGTCGTTTACCGCTTTCAGCGTGCGGCTGACGCTAGGTCAATCTTACTTTGGGGTACTTCTTGGCCCCTAGGCAGCATTTAACACTGTTAAACTCACTAATCATACTGTTCTTCTTCCTTTCTTCCTTGAATTCCTGGTGTTTATTGAAACTGCCTTAAATGGTTCGGCTCGTATCACTCCATTGGTACTGGAAATAATATATCTTGGGCGGCAGAGGTGCGTTTTGGTATGCAAAAATTCTCGGTTAATGGTCTAATTCTGTTTCGCTACATTTTCACCATTACCAATATCGACAATTGCCATACACTATTCGACTTCCCAGTTAACAATAGCTCATAACTGAGAAATACAAGGATTATAATTGAGTGAAGATCATTGATAAAAACACTACTAAATTTATATTTTTAGGATCTATTATGATTATTTCTTCTTGGTCTCGCATTTCATTTCTCTGCTAATGAAAAGCAGGTTCTCTCCTTCCACATCCTCGTTTCCTCAGACTTTAAAAAACCTAATCTCCGCTTATAAAATCATCCCGGAATGATTCTCGGATACGTTTCTGAAAAACAATCATAAAAAACAGAGGTACTCCAGTGGATGTGGTACGCTGCAAAACCATTTTTCCCAAACCTATTCCTTGGGTATCACGTTTGGTAGCAATTTTTCGAAAACCGTTGTTCGAAACACAAATTTTCCTTAGCAATTGTTCGAATCAACTGTTAACTACATGAGTAATGTATCGTGTCGTAGAATGACCCTTGGTTTTGATCCCTCTACTCTTTGACACCCTTTTAGTAGCGGTATGCTTTAAGGGGCGTGAGTTACTTCTATGACGAAGTAGGCTTTGTTCTAAGAGTGCTATTTTAGTGGTTTAGTCCTTAAGGAAGAGCTATTTTTAAACACATAAGGATAAGAGGAAACACCAGAATCTACCAAAATAAACATGTATTTTAAATTAAATATTACAAACCAACAGTAAAACACATTTCTATATTTGGCCTCAAAGATTTTTCAATGACTAAACATAAACAAGTAGGCTTCCAATAAACATACCAATTGCCAATTAGTATTTTTATCACGACCCTATTTGTTTAGCATAAAACATTAAATTAACGTACTGTCATCTACAAACACATATGACCTAGGTTCAAGAATAATGGTTTCTACTCTCCTTTAAAACGTGGGACGTACTAAACTTCTACTATCGCAATAGAGATATAAATGTTATTGTTAACTTACAGGTAGGTATTAGGGATTGTCGGATGTCGCTGGAGGACTTATCTCTCGCTTTGAAGTGGTGTGGCCGCTGGTTGAAATTTCGTCGCCTGTTAAGGGGGCTGATTCTTCAACGTAATTAAAGAACGGGAGCTCGTTGGGGCAGGGTTCTTCTCCTCTCACTCTTACGGTGCTTGAGATGTGAGAATCACTCGAGCGTGAGCGGCTTTGCTTTTCTTCAGTCGGACTTCTTTGCAGACGGAAAAGGCTTCTTCGGTATGGCACCGATATAAAACTTGACTATTTAGGTTAATACGGCCCTGAAAGGGGGGGGATCGATTTTCTCAATCTGATCCTATCGTTTCTCACGGAAATAGTCTTGTATGGCTGAAGGATCGATTTTTACGAACTAATCTTTCTTCTGGCAAATCGACTTCTAATAATCTTCTTGTCTGGCCGATGGATCGATCTTCACGACCTTATCCTCTTCTCTTTCTTTGCGGGGCTTATTTATAGGCGGATTGCCGCCCCATTTAAAGGGGAAAGTGACCAGGCCACAGATGCAAAAGGGGGAGGGGGGAACGAATGGTGAGTTAGCATCTCGGGAGAGCGAGAATTCCTGAGGTGGCACTGGGGTGCCCAAGTCAGCTCGCAAATTATAGGCTCCCAACCGCACCGCTACTTGGCGTGCCTTCTGACTCGAACCGCTTTTTTTTTCCATAACCACGGGTTTCTGGGTCTCCTAGGTAATTCGATCGTTAGAGCGTCGTTTAAGGACCTTAGGTGGTCGCCTTCAAACATATGTTAGCTCCAACTGCCCACAGCGGCGGGGAGATCACACATGGTAAGCATTTTCGCCGGCTACCTTTCCCACGCTTCTCCTCATGAAGGGGGGGGGGGATTGAATGTACCTATACTCCTCCAGGATGCTTAATGTAGCCATTTCTCCCCATATCGTGTTATTCAGAAATTAAATAATGATTCTAAAAATCAAAAAATTATAATAAAATTCTAAGTTTTTTAATGAAATTAAATTGTTTAAAAGGAACTAAATATACTTGTACATATGTAATCATGGAAAAAAAACCTAACTTAATTCATTAATTTGGGGGTACGCAAAAGCTGTAAATTAGGTAGATATAAGAAATATTTGAGTTTAATTTTCTGATTTTTAATCATTGTTCATTTTAGGTATAATTGAAAATTACTCATTTAAACAATTGTTGACATGAACAATTGTTTTTCCGAACAATTTTATTTTCGGATAATTGTATAGCAAAACACGGTTTTCGAATATTTTTTTCGAAAATATTTTTTACTATGCGCATTCATCAATACTCTAAAAAACTCTCAGCGCATCGCCTTTGATTGCTGGCTATTTTCCGTCAAACTTGGCACTATGCTTTCTCTACCATCACAGGCCGCAGCGTGTCTCACGTAAACCACATCTGTTCGGAGGTTGTCTTTTATACCCTTAACCTTCGATGTTCCATATACTTTACCCTGTTTTGTAGTTGGATCACATCCTTTCAACTTTGGACCTGCCAAACTGATTTAAACCGCTGAATTCTGGTTCTTGTCCACGAGTGAAGTTTCTCTACTGCAACTCCCGTGCTTACAAAAAAAACATCTGATGCCCCTTCCATGCAGAACCACCTCTAAAGACTTCTTTTTACATATAACACCTTTTTAATCACTTTATTTTAATCATTAAAATATTATCAATTTAGAAGGCGGATTTTAACTTGGCTCCTAGAGCGTTAAATATTTTAAAGATATTTTAATTCCCTCTTTTGGACAAAGGCTTAAACGCAAGCGAAGCCACATTGTCTATGAATAGTCACTGGATTCCAGATTAATTACTATTCAGTGAGCCCCGCTTCAATTCCTGTAGATTACCACTGACCAATGATCACTTACCATTGGTTAATCACTAGTAAAACCAATAACAAACACAAATATTAACCCTTGTGTAAGAAAGTATTTAAACTAATGCTTATATTGATGCTTTGGCCTAATTTCATAGACCTACAAGTATTTTAGAAACAAGAAAAGATAAAAGGATAAATATATTTGCCATGGATCTAAAAAGCTAATATTTATCCCCAAATATTGGATTATTATTTTACCATTTTATCAAATCACCAAAATACTTATAGAAAAATTTAATTATATTTATTATTAGGCCTATACTGGCTTTTAGCTTCTAACCAATTAATAAAATTTCCTAAGATTTTCCGGTGAAAAACAGTCACTCGTTGCTTATATATACTATGGCACATCAGGTAACAAATAAACATATGTTTTCAACTTAAATACTTTAGAGTTTTCTTAAGAAAAGCTCATAAAATAATTTTTACAGGGGTAAGAAGCAAATACCTGCTTTGATCAAATCGGCCGTTTATTCTAAAACCAAACAGCCCCGTCATTCAACGTGTATTCAATCTCAAAATTTATGTCTCCACTTTAATGTTTGACTAGCGAAAGCTTTTATGCTTGGTGACAGCCGGTTATACAATATCTGCAAGCCACCTGTACATATGGTAAATGCTCATTCGATTCAACGGAATACAAAATGCCTTTAAGCGGATTTGTAACCTCTGGTAAGTGAAATTTCTTTCCAGCATGTCATCTATTATTTCTCATCTGAATTTCAGACTAGGAAACAGAAATGTCGATATATTATATACTACTGAGATGGCAGTGTAATTAGGTCAGAAGTATTAAATAATAAGGCTAAATAAAAAAATGATAGCCATTTCATATAAATATATGTTTTTAAAAAATGAAAAATTAGAATATAGCAAATTTAATATAAATAAACTGGTCTTTACAGTGGTGCTAGCAAAATAAATGTTTTTAACTCTATGTCAGATGAGACTATAATATCGAAAGACATACATGTACCGTCATACAATTTTATTGCAAAAGGAGAAAGTGTCATCCTTTTACAATACACTAGTTATTATAGGAAGATGGTCGACAAAGGAATAGTTTTAAGTGTAAGGAATTCATTACTCGAAACAAGATTTAATAGAGTGACATAATAATTTGTTGGAACTGGAGCTCTGAGATAGGAAAGATTTAGATAAAACGAAACTTTTTTTAACTTATGAGCAATGTAGGATAGGATCTTCTAGGAGTTGCTGATGGAGGTTTAAGCAATGAGTAGACAAAACACCTTCTATCGTATACCAAGGTCAAACCGTTTTACTTAGCTTCTCCGTTCTTTCCTTATATTACGTTGCTTTATAGCTTGTAAAAGAAATATGTATGGTAATAGGGAGTCTATAGTTGTTAAGGCGTTTAAGCCCGATAAGGACCGCAAGTGTGTAAGTATATATATATATATATATATATATATATTAGAATATAGCATATAGAATATATATATATATATATATATATATATATATATATATATATATATATATATATATATATATATATATATATATATATATATATATATATATATATATATATATGATATTAAAAATCGGACGTTGTGCTAACTAAGCTCTTCATCCATCCCTCAGAAGGAGCTCTTCCCACTGTAACGAGAGGATAACGCAAAAGCCAGGTTAGAGAGGCGGGCTGATGCGTTATCCTCTCGTTACAGTGAGAAGAGCTCCTTCGGAGGGATTAATGAAGAGCTTTTTTTTAGCTACAACGTTCGATTTTTTTATATCATAATTAGGATTGCGCAATCGCAAATAATTCTCGATATATATATATATATATATATATATATATATATATATATATATATATATATATATATATATATATATATATATATATATATATATATATATATACATATATATATATATATATATATATATATATATATATATATATATATATATATATATATATATATATATATATATATATATATATATATATATATATATATATATATATATATATATATATATATTATATACATATATATCTATATATTATATACATACATATATGAATATATATATATATATATATATATATATATATATATATATATATATATATATATTTATATTTATTTTATTTTTTCTTCTTTTATTTTGAGTTTCTCATCGTTATTTTCTGTCCATATTCTCATTAGTCTGTCATTATTGTTGTTTTTCCATTTCGGTTGACAATTATCAGTAATTTTATTGATTTGTTTACATTGTTTTATTTATAGATATGGTTTATGTTTATTGTTGCATTCTTTCTACTTCCGTCAAATCTTTGTCTTTATTTGATCTAACGCATTTCATTGTCTTTGGCGCGTTCTTGGATTATTTTATTTATTGGTTCGAGTCCGGTTCTTTGATGCAGTTCCTCTGATGTAATTCGGTCCTGCCTTCTCTTATTTTCTATAAATCTCGTTGCCCAGGGTTTTACTTTTTGCCCTTTTTTTTATTTGTGGTTTACTGAATGAATCTGTAAGGACGATAGGGTACACCATTTTCGATGGGAAAAGGGCTATGTGCAGTTTTCTTTTGTTATTATTTAAGAGGTTACGGAATCTTTGTAGCGTCGTTATGGTCGCTTTTTTTTCTGTCACTTTTTTATAGGTGAGAGGCATGTCTATTTGTCGTTAGTTTGAGTCCGAGGACTTTCCCTTGCGTGTTATAACGATATTCCTCTCCGTGGACTCTAAGTGTGGCTGTTTTTGCTGGTTTATTGGTATTAGGGTGAATTTCTTTATGTTTGTTTTTATTTTATTCTTTCTCTTGAAGTCATTTAAGTTCTTAATTTATCTCGCTCTCTTCTGCGCGATGTCTTTTGGATTGTTCCTATCACTGGAGATGATTTGTGTAATGTTATCCGCCAATTAAATATAAATTTCCCTCTCATCCTTTGGTTGGGTTCGATCCCGGGTATATATAGTGTATAGAGTTGTGGAGAGACACCCTCCTTGAGGGACACCCGCTTGTAGAGTGAATGCCTCACCCATTTGGCCGTTAATTTGAAAAATAGCTTTTCTTCCTTCCAAGTAGTGGCATAATATTTTGTTTAAGTTGGGTTCCATGTTGAAACTAATGATTTTAGCTTGTAGACCGAGAATTGACACCTTATCGAAAGCTTTGGCAACGTCGCGGAGTATGACGCCCACTCTGTTGCCTCGCGCTCTTTCAGTGGCTATTTTTTCTGCAATAATTGCCAGCGCTGTTTTCGCCCCTCGCTTGCTTCTGAACCCGTGCTGTTGTGGATTATAGAGCTTATTAGTATCGAAGTATCTTTTTAACCTTTCATTTAGGATCTTTTCGAGGAGTTTTCCGAGGAACTCGAGTTGCGAAATTGGGCAGTAGCTTTCGATTTGGTATTGCGGTTTACACGATTCGGGTAGGAAGATTATCTTTGCCGTTTTGAAGGCCTGAGGATAGTATCCATTATTTAATCAGGCATTGAAAATCTTCAAAAGTCATTCATGCACGATGTTTGGTGTATTAATCAGGTGCGTCTTGGTTATTTCACTTATTCCTTGTGCTTTCTGCTTAAATGACCTATTCTTCCATTGTGAATGTCATTTCCTCTTCTGAGCGGATGGGTCTCTCCTCGTCAACTAGTGCGTTTGGCGTAATATTATCTTCCTGTGTTTTAATGTTTGATCGAATTCTTTTTCATATTCTCTATCGAAGTAATGGTTTGCTACTGGTAAAATTGAAAAAAATTGTCTCGAGTGTCTCGAAAGTGTTCTTGTTGTTCGTCGTTTCGTTGCATTTTCTGGTTCTGTACTTTACTTTTTATTATTTACTTTAGTTGAGTTCCTCGTAGTCTTCTGTATTGTGTCCAAAACTTCCTCGGATCTGTTTCAATGTCCATTTTGTCGATAATGTTATTTCAAGGTTGAATTGATATTTCTTTTATTCGTACTCCCACTTGTCTTCCAATTGTTTTTAGTCTTCTGTACCTTTGCATTGTGTTATCCAGCTCCATTATCTCATTTGCCGTTCTTTCGAATTTTACCATCTTTTTTTTTATTTCGTTTTCCAATCGCAATGCAGACAGGGTTCTTTGCTCTATGGTTAATATGTAGATTGCATCAGCTTCTGTTATTTTTTCGATTATCCTTTGTATGTCTACTTCAATTTCTTTTGTTACTTGGTTGTTTAGGGTTTCAATTTCTTTGGTACATAGATGTCCTTTATATTTGGCCCAGTCGGTTCTGCTAAGTGATTTCTTTACGGGATCGTAATTTGGATGGGGGAGGTGGATATAGTTGTGATCATGGTTAAGTGGTGGGAAGGGGTTGCAGGTCCGGGTTCAGTATGAGGATTGAGGTTAAAGTAAAGGTTGGTGAGAACTATCTGGCGTGGTTGAAGATCTATAAGTTAGAAACGTTCTAAAATCTCATCGTTCTCTTTGGACCATGTTTCTTTGTAGCAGTAGCTGTAGAGTTTTGCCTGTGCCGTTCGTTGTGATTGTGTATCCTGCTGCTCTGCAGCATCTGGCGTTGAGATTTCCGGGTAATATGATTGATTCTGGTCGGCGAAAGAGCTTAGTGAATTTGGGGAAGGGTAAGTACGAGCGATTCGTGGATAAGTAATCCCCTGCTACTACAAAATCGTCTGTAGTCATTTTGATCTGTGCTGTAAGGTAGGATTACTCTAGGTCATTTACTTCAGTGTAGTGAATCCCGTTTTTTACTACGATTAATACACCATCATATCTGGTCTAGTAATAATTATTAGCTATGATCTTGTAAATTGGTATTTTTATTTTTTCGATTTCAGTGTTAATTTCATGCTCGGTTAATATTACCATGTCTGGGTCTTCCTCTCTTATAATATTTGAATATATGTTTATTTTATCCATCCAACTGTTCACGTTGAATGTAAATATTTTTAGTTTACGATGGTACGTGAAGGTGATGAATTTAGTTCCTGCTTTAATTGTCTTCGTTCTTGCTGGGAGCAGGTGCGGCCAAATCATTTTTGTTTAAATTGGTTGTTTGTTTTATTTTACACGATTCAGGGACGATTAGAATCATCCCCTGCTTGAGGGCCTTATCGAAGACGGTTTGTTCTAAGTCTGCGTCGTATTCCCATTTGTGTTTCCCTTTTACTAGTCTTTCTAAATTTTCTTTTTGCTTGCATGTTTTGGGTAGTGGGTTCGTGTGGGAGCTGTATATTTCAATATTTAGTTCTTGGGTATTTATTTGTTATTTTGTTTTGTCTTTCTTTTTAGTTTTTTTTTTGGGGGGCGGGGCAATTTGTTCTGAACAAGCTTTCCCATTGAATTGGCATTCCTTTGTCGTATGTTGGCCCAAGGTGTAACATCGGAATTACGCCTGAACAGATACAAAGGTCTCCTTTGTGATCCTGCGCAGGGATATTTTTGTGTAAAAGGCGAGCAGGCCGTGACTTGTGGCCTTTTTTACAATTTCCGTAGGCCGAAATATGACTGAAGACGTGCGTGTGTTGTTCGCCGTTTTGTTTTTTGAACTTCACAAACTCTTCGATTCTGGCCCAAGTTTGTTCTTTTCTAGTTCTTATTTTATTTCCGTGTTTAAGTGGGCTCTGACCCATGGGTCGACAGGTCAGCAGATTATTGTTGCTTTCTTCGTGACATTTGGGGGTGTTCGGTGAGTGAGACCGATTTTGGCAAGTTTTTTAGCTAAGTCTTTGCTTACGAGAAGGTCTAAAACTTTCTCAGTGTCGCAGAGTGCAACATATCTGTTGCATTGGTCTTTTAAGCTGAGTAAAATTGATCATACTTCAGCGTAAATGTTTGCAGGGTTTTTTCTCTCGTAGGTATCTCTTGCCCGGGATGATACGAAGAGGCACCTTTTTTGCACCCTCATGATCGTCCATTATGGCGGGTGGGGAGCCTTCCTCTTGGTAGTCCGTTCCTTGTCTTCGTACCTATTCTTGCCTTGGTATAATAATTTTAATTTATTTTTGTATGAGTGTGAAAGAATGAGAGATGTCTCCTCCACCCCAAAAAACTTTGGCACAGCTGGTGTAAGTGTCTGGATGAAAATGATGGATGAATGGGATAATGAACCCAGGGAGGCCCTCCAGAAAGATGAATCATGGCGGACTTGATGATGAGTGGTGATCGAATCAACTATCATCGCTCTGGGGTGCCGCCTTTCCTAGGGTATGGTTATCGAGGCAGATTCTTCCGGCTTACATAGAGATGGCTGTCTGATCCTCTATTTTCCTCGCTAGGCCGCTAGGGATAGAGATAACTCTTCCCCAGCGGTTGCAGCATCGAATCTTTTCTTGGGTACCTATAAGGAAGGTTCCACGTTGGGCTAGTCCACAAACTTGATTTCTCAACCGCCTCAAATTCTGCCTTTTCACATAACAGGCATAGTTCGAACTGTGTCCTGAGTGCCAGTACACGCGGCTACGCCTCAGAAGAATGGAATGGCGGGGGTGATGCGACTAGGCCGAGTGCTAGAGCTCATATTCAGTGCGTCCGAACGGTCCGGGAGCGTACATTGAGAGACGTCTCCTTTTATTGAATGCCACGTCCATAGCGTAGGTAATCAGCGGTATCTGATCATCAAGATACGGATAGACAACAAACGTACATCAAAGACACAGAAAACGTGGGATGCTGGAAATAAAAACCATTTTATTCACATAATCGAGAATGTAGACTCTTAAATTCACCATATAAAAAACATAATCACCTGCATTAACCTAGTGAAAAATAAAGGACCTCTATAGTCACCTAATGGAGAAAGCAGCCCCTACTTTCATCTAATCTAGAATAAAACCATAAATTCACTATGGGAAAATACAGAACCATACATCCACAAAATCTCAGAATACAGACAACTAATTTCACATAATGAAAAATGCAGACTCCCTTCATTCGCATAATGGATAAAATAGACCCCATCATTCACCTAATAAAAACACAAACCCTGAAATTAACTTAATGAAAAATACAGAATCCCCACATTGACCTAATTAAAAAAACAGAACCTTCAATTTACCTAATAGAAATTATATACCCACAACTTTAAACTAATTGCTGACTCGCTCCTCAAATTTTCGTGGAGTTTTTTTTATTTAAGTTGACTTTACAATAAATAAATTAAGAAATACCCCCTAAAATTCTAAATTAATTATTTTATTTATAATTTAACTAAATAAAATGAGATTGCATGAAATATTATTACAAAAGTGTAAAAGATTCCTTATTTATGTATTTTATCTAGGTATTAATTTTCATATTTCTTAACGAATTGAATTTATATATGTTGGAATTGTAATTATTTTATTTGCTTACTTACACAAAAGGTTTTATAAATTTAATATTAAAATATACAATATTATTTTTAGACCTTTGATATAAAATTTCAAGTTTAAAGATATCATGCACACCAGTTAGAAGGACCTTTAAAGATCAAGGATTAAGAGGATTCAAGGTGAGAAAATAGCCATGGTTATCTGTGGTCAAACCTAACAAACGTCTTGAGCGGTGGCAAAGATCACAAAAAGTGGACACTTGAATAAGGGTCTAAAGTTATCTAATCAGATGGTAGTAATTATCAGGTATGGAAGAAAGAATCTACTATAAATTACAGGTAATTTCATGTAAAGATATCATCGAAAAAATAATTACAAATTTAACGTTTTTGTAACAATTATACGACGAAGAATTGGATATGTATTGCACCATGATTCTGTGGAGCAACCTCTGAATAATAGAGGTGGTTCTATCTTGGTATGGGGCTGCATGTCTTCTTCAGGGACCGAGAGATGTTTTACCTCCTGGGATGAATAGACACCACAACTTATACCACTTTTTTAACAACTTTTAGAGCCATCAATCTACAAATTTCAACCCACAACAACAACCACACCAAGAATTAGTTGGGAGTGTCCACCAAACCGCCCAGACATAAATACAATAGAATGCTTGTGAAGAGTGGTTGGAAAAGCAATAAATTAAACCACAAGTACAAATAAACCAGAAGTGTATGAAAAATTACAGGTTGAGAGGGTAAAAAGTTGAGAAACTTGTGAAATTTTGTGAAATCAATACCACGAAGAATTACAGGTATAATTAAAGC
This sequence comes from Ceratothoa steindachneri, assembly GCA_963969495.1. Taxonomy (NCBI): domain Eukaryota; kingdom Metazoa; phylum Arthropoda; class Malacostraca; order Isopoda; family Cymothoidae; genus Ceratothoa; species Ceratothoa steindachneri. Next base: position 149,325,276 of record OZ018317.1, on the reverse strand, counting down.
AAAGTGTGGTCCGAATATGAGTTAAAATAATAAAATATATATATTTAATTAATTTACAACAAAAGTTTAACTACATTATATGAATGATTTCATCAGGTGCCTTATACTTTTAGGTGAAATCAAAGGTGCATATTATTATGTCGTATCTTTCTTCATATAAAAATTAAAGCACAAAATATATAAAATGATAAATTGTGAAATTTTCCTCCAAAGCTTCAACTATTGAAGAATTCGGATCTCCTTACAGCGTTGTTCTCTAAATTCTTCAATTTATTCTTGGTATTTTTATAATTATTTTTATTCTTTCCACCCAGTATGTGATAAAAATTAAATAAAATGAGATGAGAAATTAATTTAAAATTGAAACGTTAGGTTGAAAATGAATTAACCCAAAGTTCAACAACGCAACATAAATGCAAACGGAAAAACTACAGGACATGCTTTTGATTTAGTTGTTAAGCATGGAGAAGATATTAAAAAATGAAAGTCAAGGATTGAGAAAGATAAGAAACTAGTGAAAATCTTGTTTTTCATTTAACTAAAAAGATGCCGTAACAAATACATAAACCTTTTGCAGTAAAAATAGAGGTATAAAAGATATTTGGGAAAAACCTGCCTATAAAGAATAAAGAAGAGATTGCTTGAGGCGTCTTGGATCGACAAGCTATTAAGTTCCGCTCATCAAAGCAATTGCCACTTTTACGCTGCTAAAAACAAGAGCATGATTTCTAAGGCCCCCTTTACACGACGCAACCATCGTAGCGTAATTAACTTCGCCGCACACAAAAACGCCTTGCATAGCCCCATAAATCTAAGGTAGCGGCGAGGTAAGGTGGATTTTGTGCGCAGAAATTTTGGTGAAGCACATACATGTTTACATGGAAACTAATGGAACTATTCATAGGAAACCCGGCTTTTAGTATGACCAGGTCAAGAAAGAGCTTTATTGGTGGCGTGACCGGCTGGCCAGAAGGAAATGCAGATGCCGCAATCAAATTGACTTGTAGCAGTTACCAAAGGAAGAGGGATCAAATCAACAGCATCTTGCATAAGGTCAGATGTGTCTCGCTGCAAAGATATTCAATAAGCGCTCCATGCTTCAGCGGGCAAAACAAATTCATCTTAAATTAATGAAATGTTTTTAATTTTACCTTCCTATAGAGGGAATTAATTCTAGGTGTTTAAGGCATGGAGATCGAGAGGAAAACCTTTTAATCGTATTTTAATTAAATTTTCACCGTCTTGGATGTTTCAAGATTTTTGATAGTAACGAAAACGTAAGAATTTATTTTATTGCTCGTTGCTTTTCCAAAATCTTGCTCGTTTTTCACCCGTAGAATCAGAGTAAATTAAAAAAAAAAGAATTTAGACAAATTTGTACTGTGTAAATGTAAATTTTATACACATTAAATATAAAAGATTTTATTTACTTTTTTGAATGTATTTAATGACGATATTGTAAGACGACTAAAATATAAAAATAAAATAATTAAATATTAAAGCATAGATTACAAGGTTATTAAAAAAGTTGCAAACCAGGCAATGTGTAACCAAATTGCACACTGATTTTCACAAATACATTAGCAATTTAAGGAAAACGAGAGAGTTGATTGCTTTTTAAGGTCATTAAAAAAGGGGATCTTTTATTTTATCATAGCGCAATTTCGTCTCCTAAGCCAGATAGATGGCTAAATGGCCGGCCGAGCAGAATGAACTGAATTTTACATGCTTGGAAAATCGAAGAATTGGATCATTTTTATGTTATAGGTATTTAGGGGGGGGGGAAGTGGCTAATAAGAGGAAACTAAAAGTAAACAACGTGGGAAAATAAAAAAGTAATGCCCATTTTCGCCCTGGCCCAAAATGGGTTTGTGTCAGCACCTGTTTCTGGATTTTAAAGTTCTGCGAGTGGTTAAGAGTAAACTGTTAATACCGCTTATCTGGCCAGGATTAATTATAGATAATAATAATGTTTTCACCATTCTATCAGAAAATGCATACATGAAACACTCGCACGTTTCCCTGAAAATACATCTGAAAATCCACTGCATTGGTAAAACCTTCCAGACTAAAGATTCCACAGCCTAATCACTCGAATAACGGGCCGTTCACCTATCTGGCTGAGGAGACGAAGTTGCGCGATAATAAGAGTAAAGATAAAAAAGTAATGCAAATAAGAAAAGCTGTTAGAATTTGAGAAACAGTTTGAAGATTATAAATAAATTAAATATAAACTGAAGTAATTGCGAATAATAAATTAAGTCTAGAACAATAAAATTTCCCGTATTTTATTTCAACATTTTTTAGAGTGATTGCTAATAATGAAAAGTTATTCCCATTTAGAATTCTGCCTGTATGGTAGGAAATTGCAATTTAGGAAGCAATACCAGGTTCACTGGTTCAGTCAGTATTTAAAACACGCTTAATTTTTGGTGGTTATAGCCTGTTAAGGCTGATAGTACAAGATTGAAATGGTCGTTTTGAAACGAGAAAACCACCATTGAGCTGTCCTTTCTGATAAAGCATTTTCTCCGTACACAGCACAAATATCGCGACGAGCTTTGGCTGCGTCTGCATTGTTCCCGTCTTGATTGAAATTGAATAACCACAAGTGTCAAAAATGCGCCTTTCTTTCAACTTGACTTTTCATTTTAAGGGTACAGAACAAATATTAAATTAACGCAACTTTTAAATAAACCGCAATGAATTATTACTCAATTATTATCATCTAAATTTCAACAACTGGTGTATGTTTAAAATAGTTTATTCAGTGAAAATCACCGAGATTAATTAACTAAACAAAGCATAGCACGCGAATATTCGAGAAGTGACGGAGGTAATGCTTTAATACGTCGTGCACACAGCAATTTCTTAAGGCACGCCCAAATGCATATTGCTAAAAATACCATAGAAACACATCGAAAGTACCAGAAATAAAATGCATACACATTATTCTATCTCTCCACACATTATGATTACGGTGTATATCAATTAAAATAGCCTAACATATGACGCCTCGAACTGAAAGTATGTTAGATGTGATTAGAAAGTTTGAGTACCCTTATGTATACAGGTCCAAAGATAGAAGTGCAAGAAATCAGACTTTCCTTTGCTTTCTGGACACTTATAAATCCATGATCTATGTAAACACCGATGAATTTGAACACCTTAATTTTATATTGATCTTTGAGAAAAATTATTGTATAATATGTGTACTATGAGATAATTGAGTTTCCTTCTAAATGAGACGATAATTTACTAGGAACGCTTTGATTCTAGAAATGAAACAGCACATGAAATGATAGGAGATCTTGAGAAAGATGAAAAATAGAAGGACAAAACAAGAAAGGCGGAGGCGAATTCCACCAATCGGCTTTGGCTTCATCTTGGGACCTCAGCATGGTACAAAATCAAAACGCAACGCTAGTGATCACCAGGAATAGTGGAAAATACAATGAAGCAAAGAAGCACCAAAGAAGAGCGAAAAAGTTGTTAAAATTGAGAAATGGCATTACGAAGACAGTTGACTGGGATCAATAATTTGCAGACAAAATGAGAGTATTGCTCATCTGATTCATTTTGAAGGCCCTATGAACGTAAAACCTAGTAATGCCTGTAATAAAAGCGATAAAATATATTGAAAATAGTGAACCGACTAAGGAATATTTATTCAGAGAAGATGAAAAGAGACAGACAGATTAACGTGAGGAAACGAAACCTAAATTCAAAAAGAAAGTAGGACCGCGCCTAGAGCTATATTTTTAGCGGTAAATTGCCACTATAATTTGAATTGATGACGAAAGTTCAAATACTCTCTGGTAAGGTGGAACAAGAGAAGACTTGCTTCTCCTCTTTATTTATAACTAGATAAATTGTGAATTAAAAGTGAATTATTTAAACGTTAACACAAAGTTGTAAAAGATTAATTTAAAATGTCGGTAAAAATTGCAGTGTTTTAGAATTAGTTGAACACTAATTTCAGTTTCATTTTACCAGATTGAATTAAGGTTTATTGATTGATTAATTTAGATCGACTTTAAGTTATTTATGAGGAAATTACTATCTACGCTGGAAAAAAACGCAATGAATCGTCTTATCAAGAATTACGGAGAAGAGAATTCTTGGAATTTTGTCGGGTGATGCGGGAGTCATTTGTAAGATATTTCCAATTTTCAGAGATTGTCCTCTCTTTGAGGACATTGTAGGAGATTGAATAGTTTAGGAGCTGAAGAGTTATTTTAGGCTCGGAACAGCAGAAGGCAATGTGTGAGTGGAGGAGTAGCATTGACAGATTATAACTCCCAGATAGTGAATGTATCTGATAATTATTGAAGTGAAGAATGTCCTCAAATAAACGAGGAATGAAGTAAATAGAAGTAGGTGCCTGGAAGTAGAATAAATCGAAGTCGTTTAAAGACATGTAAGGTCATTATCTCTATGTTGTTTTGCCTGCTTCCGCGCAGGGGGTTTGATGGTATAAATCACCAGCGTACAGAAAGCGTTCGAAACTTCGTACCGAAGTCTAAGATTAAAATGATAGTTCTTATCGCACAAACTAGGCTAGGTTTCAAAACGCCCGGTGATGGGCGAAAATGTATATTCTAAATGTCATTTCCACATCTTTTTCCTAATACTCCACTTAGGGCTATACGCCGTAAGGCCTCATCGTTCTGGCAAGTGCTTCCCAGCCGTGATATTAAGGGAGATAATTGAAATGTGATAATGACTTCCATAACTTTCCTCATATATTTCTTCGAAAAATTTTATTTTCTTCCTCTATTATCTAAAACTCATTTCTCATTTAATCCAGCTTTCCAAAACCCTCTGCTGCTTTTTGATGTGGATGTATATATATTTTCTTTTAATAATATGATGCATTTATTTTAAAGATATTTGATCTAGTTGACAGATATATTCATTTCTAATTTATAATCCTAAATCAGAATAATAAGTATTGACCATATTTCGAAACTTTTTTAAATATATAGGCTTAACTAAAATTCCTAGCTATATATATATATATATATATATTGGTCCTAGTATTAGCTTTTAGGTAAAAAGTGAAAAGTCAATGCCTGCATACAAACGTTCCAAGAAGTCTGAGGAATTCAAGATTCAATGTAATGTTTAAGAATGACGTACAATGAAAGAATCTCATTCCATCCAAGTCATGGAATAGGTGCTCTCTTAGGTCTAGTATGTGGTCTACAGTAGGTTTTCTCTTTAGAGCGCTTTGGACACTACAACTTTCAAGTTTAAAATATCTTTATATGTAGAGATTTATTAAAAAGGTAGAAAATAAAAATAAAATAATTGAAAATAATTATTATTATTTTTAAAGTTTAACGTACAAAAATGTGTCAACTTATTTAATGTGGGATGAAAAAAAAAAGAAATTGGTCATTGGCGTCCTTCCTTCCATCATAAATGAACCATGCGATTGTAGTAATTGAGATGGGATTTCTCCTTTATTTTCTTGATTTTGTCGTTATTTGGGCGTCCAAAGACGAGAGCCTGATACAGGATCAAGATTGTATTCTTGGTAGTTAATATTTAAGTGAGACTACCCATAGTGTTTACATTATATTATGTAGGCCAAATATATGAATGAATTAAGCAACCAATTTCGGATTCCCTTTGAATTAATGGTGGTAATATACTCTTATCAAAGCGTTGTACGTAAAGATATCGGAAATATGATCCTTACATTTAAAATCCAAATCCCGGACCCATCAAATTTTGATCTGTGGTTTCTTCTATCATCAACTTCAAGATTATCATTTTCAAATGTAGGTGGATAATTATCTTGTAGCAACCATTTACGATTGAATTTATTTCTGCCAGCAAAAATTGCCTCGTCAATTTGAATAGGTATATTAGAAGTTCCGACCATTTGAACCCTACTTGACACAATTTCAGTAAACACCTCTCGGGATCTGTTCTACCTATCGATGATAATACGAGAACATTTACTTCTTAACCTTTGCTTTGTCTTGATGTAAATCCACATTTCACTCGGAGTGACGGTACTTTTACCTAACCCTACAAACTCAATGAATATAGAGCCTTTATTGTTTACCCAACATAAACAAAAATAGTAAATTCGTCTGAATTTTCAGACACTAACTGATCTATTCCTGATAAAATTTTGATTAAATTAATCACGATTTATATCACGGAACACGTTTAGATAAAAACATATTTTGGCCTCATAATATAGTTTATATTTGTACATATCAAACCTCTGTGAGATAATGATATAAAGTTTATTGCACACATTTGCCCATTCAATAATCTTATTGAATCAAATAATAAGGAGTCTACGCTGTTGGAAATACCCTTTAGCTAAGCATTAGTACGCGATTAAATAATAACTTATTAGGATTTAATGAAATATGATAAGCAATATTTTAGGACATATTCATTAGTGAAATATCATATAATTCAGATCAAATGTATAGGTTGTCGTAGCATTACCTTAGTCTTCTAGGTAATATTGAAATTTGTTCTTTTGTTTGCACGAAGCCGTGCTTGCCTAAACTCAGGAAATGCACGAAACTAAGAAATGAGGTAGGAATTTTTTTTCTCTAAATTTGTTTTCTTAGTTAGGCCTTACACATATATTTCTCGTCTTATTTTATCACGAGATGCAACACAATATAAATTTAGCCTCAAGCATATTAAGCCCATGACGTTTGTGATGCAGAAAAACACCTTTAGGCTTTGTACATAAATAATCTCTCTCTTTTTATTGACTTCTTTCTATTTTCGAAGATGTCGCAAATTGAAGAACAAGTTTCTTTTCTGCTTGGCTATAATGATTAAGCAAAAAAGTCACTTTGGTTTAGCTGCTAAATTAGTTTCATATACAGTCACACACATCGGTTATTGCAAAAAAAACCTTCTTTATACGAACCTCCCTATAAAAACAAACTGTTATAATAATATCTCCAATCCTGCTAGCAATCCATAAAGGAAAGTTGCTTATCCTGTAGAAGATAAGTATGGAGCAAACGCGTCATGAAAGTCGCAACTTGTGGATTCTTTGGTTTTCTCATTAAGGGATTGACGAATTTCCATCCCAAATGTTTGGACACGGTGTATAGATATCCATTAAGTCCTTAGGATTAGGTAAGAGTGTGGTCATTCCTGGGGAACTCTCCATTACATGGATGCACCTTTGTATTGTTGTGTGATCTTTCATCCTCCATTCCCCTTTTCCTAGCATTCACTCTCGACTTTACTATTTCTTGTCTCTTGGTCTCACGTATACGTCTCTTCTAGAAGGAATCAATGACTTCAACCGTCAAGGAAAAATTTCAGTTTTAGATTATTTCAAGGTAATTGCGATCAAAATCTAACTTAAATGCATTTATTTCTATGCGGTGTGTTCAATTTCGTGCAATTTTAAAAAATCATTTTTGAAACATCACTCATCATTGAACTAATTTACTCAACCGAACGGGCTAACCTCGCTGCTTAATTAAATTTGTACTTAATAATTAATTTCTAAATATCTTTCTTTCTTTGTCCTTTTAACCGTCATCTTTCTTTCCTGTACGTTCCTTTCCAATGCCATTAAACCATTGAGTGTAATCATTTTATTGAATATAGCATTGCGAGGATGAAAGTTTGTACAATTTTGGAAACGAGCAATCACATCTTTGAACTATTAGTTTAGGTATACTGGATATTTAAAAGATCGTGTGTATTTATTAAGAACTACACTAAAGAAACTTGATGGAAATTAGAAAAAAAACATTGGCCAACTGGAGCATAATCTATAAAATACATAAACTGGAACCTAATTTCTGCTTTTAGAATTTTCAAACAATGAAAATTGCCGAGAAATAACTTTATTCAGCTACCTTTAATCCCAAATAAACTGACTAACAGGAATTTGAATATAATAGAAAAAGAATAAATGGGAGTGTAAGGATAATAAAAAATAAGCTGATAAACATTTTGAAGACAGCAAAATGAATAGGATGACTAAAATTGCAGTAAGTCACCAAAAAATATGATGCTTTGGATGATATTATTTAATCCTCGAGAAGCCTGCTTTTTAGAAAGAACACAAATATCCACTCGTGGGAACTAAAGACTGTATGAATCGTGTATGAATGAATAAGGCCTGATGGAAAGGAGAAATGCGTTTGAGAGCAGGCAAAATGCGATCCAACTGACTATGAATCGATCCGCTGCAGTTAAAAGGCGCCCAGACCGCTCTGCTATTCCTCAACCTAAAGAAGCCTGCTTTCAAACCGAGCTTATAAGCCCTTCCTGCTCCTCCATTGGCACGTTATACACCCTTATAATCTTTAATCATAAGACCTCCCTAATATTACCCTTCTTCTGTAAGTGAATTTTACGGCGGAAAAACAATTAACTCTCATTTTAGAATGGTGCATTTCATTTATGAATCTTTGCTGTTCCTCTTAAACTTATTAATGCCCTTATGGACAAATGTTCCATTTCTTACCTATCTTTTATTCTCTTTTGTTTCTCTTTATTATTTAAATGGGTTTTAATCAATAAGAGAAACTATAATCAGCGCTGATTATGAGAGAATATATTTGATTACTAGGGCGTCATCAGAGCTAAATTAGGGCTTCACTCACCGGGTATTCAACCAGGCAAGGAGAAACTTAATTATATCGAGACTAAGAGGAGATTACTACAGAAGTAACAAAGTAATTGGGAAAGGAAGACGTACAAACTTTCCTTTTTATTCCTTCTCAGAATCTTAGAATTCGGAGTCAAAGTAATATAATTAGTTATAGTATTATTTAATGGGAATAAAGGGGCCTGAGACAATATGGGAAAAAAGGGATATTTCAAACCTTATATATTTAATAACATTTGGAAGTAAATAAGAATCACGCTAGCACAAAAATGTTACGGATCTGCACTGTAGACATCCTAAACTCGATGAGATAAAGAACTTTTTATCAAATTTTCATCCGAATAGGTCAAACGTGTGACCTTTATGCCATCAAGAGAGGGCAAATAGTTGAATTCTTAACTCTTTTCCGTTTACGAACCGGCTAAGGGGGAATCTTAAGCCAACATCAACGCAAACCTCCAAAAGGCATATATATATTTATATAGAGTCTGGCCATTCCACGACATTCCATTACATCTGTCCATAACATGCATGCCTCTATTTCCTGACGTATTTAAGCATTTATTTCTTTAAACGGAGAATTGCTTAGATATTAAATGAAAAAATTATATTTAACATTTAGTTTCCATTATTTTGTTTAAAAACCTGCATATACACCATCTTCGTTTGTTATATTATGTGGTTGCCATTTAATTTGATCATGAAACTTTCTAGACAAGGTTACAAAACAATAAATATATACCATGGAATTTTTATTAAGATACATCAAGTAGATTTTAAGATATGGTATGGGTATTTAAATACCCCTTCGGCCATAACGACAAGGAGTTTGATTTTTACTGACAATTACAAGAAGAAAACAAATATTAGTTTTAACTACTTGGATACATATTTAAATGTTTAAAGTATTTAGGATGTAGACTAACGTTACATTTTTCACCAAGAAATTTGCTTTTTACCTCAGAAAGTTTGCATCTTTTGCCATTTGCTGAATAAACAATCCAGTGACCTTTTCCATCAGATCTTCAGATATTATGAAGATCTTGAGAAAGCTTTCTTTCTTGTGGACTTGGTATTCCAAAGGTTTTCAGATAGGTTATGCAGAGATTGTCAATAAAGTCGAGAAAATAATTTTTTTTCCCTTATTCTTCCATTAGACATTGAGCATTGATGACAGTGGCAGAGAACATGTATGAAAAGATGGGCCACCTTTACTTTCTTTGACGCATTATTACCCTGTATGTCCCAATCTTTTCATCCATGACACCAACATAGCCCATGTGTTTGTTATACCTCTTGTAGTTTACAGGTTGTTCAACATCAACATACTTTTTTACATCTCTTTTAGATCGCTTGTTTTTCCCATGTCATTTGGACCAAAGTTTGTTGCAAGAATTACGTCATTATTGTCTTTCTATTTTTGGATCAGTATACCATCACTGATTGCCAAATTATTTGTTCCGCGAGGGTTTTTCTTCATTTCATTCTTTGTCATCAAAGGACAATTCTGCATTCGATTTTCTCGGCAGGTTCCCATACAACAGATATGCTTCTCTTTCAAATATTGTACAAGAGGGACACTTGTGAAGAAATTATCGAAATATAGTTTGAAACCATGATTACTTGGTACTGAGACACTATCTACCAGTTCTGCTACAACATTTCCTCCAAGACCAAGGGTGTGTGAGTCTACTTTATTGATCGATTTTCCCCTATAGAAATCGAAAGCATGCAGATATCCTTTTTGCGAGCAAAGCGCCCACATTTTGAACCCAAATCGAATTGGTTTTCCTCTAATAAATTGCTTGCAATGATGCCTGCCAAAGTACGGGATCATGCTCTCATCGACTGACATGTGTTCTTAAAAATCATTGTAGAACAGAAATTCCTGCTGAAGGTGTTCAAATAGTGGTTTAAGTTTAGCTTTTGAATTATTTTCTTCTATTTTGGTGTTATCAGTCAAATGGATATTGTGTAAAATGGCCAAAAACCTATCTCTCTTGATGCTCTGAGAAAGAATCTATGGGACATGATCATCACCTGAACAATATCGCTTTTTGTTTGGTTTAGGTTAAGTACAAGATAAAAGAAGGCCACCTATAAACACTAACAATTTATCTTTCCCTAAATTTTGCATTCTATTTTTTTGTTGTGCGTATCGGTTAGATTGTTCGACTATCAAGTCAAGAAGTTGGCCATCAAAAAATAACTCAAAAAAAATCTCGAGGTTCATTACATTGTGCAAGAACATTGCTGTTAGACACATCAAGTGGTCGAGACCACTGACTGTTTACCCTTATAAGGGGCTCTTCTTTACTCCAAAACACTTTCTTTTTTTCGATTTACCATCACATTTATTAGACAATTCGTTTTCATCTTCCCTGAAAATGACTTCCACCTGTTTGTTTGTTGCAAAACACGGAGCATTCAATAGGGTTTTCCTAAGTGCTGCAATTCTCCTTCACCTTCATCCTCTGATTTATCACTATCTTCATCTGTTATGGCATCTTCGTCCGGAAAGCCCATAATATAACATAATCTAACGTATGACAAAAGCCACAAAGGCCTATCAAAGGTCATCCGCAGCAGGAAAAACCTACCCACAAAATGCATCAATAGGATTGTGTCAGATCATGCATCTACAATATACAATCCCATTAGTCGCCTGAGGTTCTTTATACAATACAGACTCAGTGCTACTAATTTGCCGAGGGCCTTTCACTTTTAGACTCATATTTGCCCTGATTATTATGACAATTCACCATTTTTTGGTCAATTTCTTACGTTAATGAGTAATGATCATTAGAAAATACATACAGGTTCTTCTTTTTGTTATTGGGGATTTGGGGCCTTTCTGTCTGTCGTTCCACAGCCTCTGGTGCCCCAAAAGTGCCAATATTAGGCAGGAATGTGTTTAAATTCTATAACTCTGTCCAGTTCTCTGCAGGAAAACTCCGGAGTACTTAATTATCTTGAGGGCCAGGCTGGGGTCTTGGGAAGCTCCAAGTAGGTCTGCTATTGTTGACCTGCGAGAGGGGAGTGATGCAAAAGATTAGAGGAGAGCAGTGCGGTGGGAGTAGTGACAGGGACAGTCAAGTAGATGGTCTAGAGTGTCTGGTTCTGTGGGGTACCAAGGGCAGTGTGGGATTTCAGTCAGGCCCAGCCTGTGCATGTGGGCATTGAGGCGACTATATCCTATCCTGAGTCTGGTAATGGCAGTGTCTAGGGCACAGCTGAGGGAGTGGATCCACCAATGGTGACATATGTCTTGTTTCATACGTCCGAGTGTCATATATTGTAAGGCCTCTGTCAGATGTCTTTTCCAGTAAAGGTTTTAGTCCTTTTGTACATTGCTCAGTAGGTCTATCTTGTCTGTGGGGAGGTCTATGGGAGAGGGATAAGAATAGGCCTTATTTGCCGCTTCATCAGAAATCCCTGAGAGACTATTAAGGAAAGAGGGAACCAAGGAGTCAGTGAGGAGGTATTCTCTAGTGTGTAAAAGGAGGGTGTGTTGGTCCGGAGGGTGGCAAAGAAGGAGAGAGCTCTGTCAACAAAGGGCATGTAGGCTTGATATGGTAATGGGCTATGTAGTGTGTGATAGAACGTGTTGAAGCTGCGTTAATTTCAACTCCTATCCCATATTATTTAAAACCACGATGCTGCCCACGTGCATCTTTGATTCGAGGCTTGGAGTCTTATCACAGCTACCGGATGTCAATGTTTAAACAAGGAGGTTATCGTCCCCCCGTTCGCCCCCATACGCCGACCTCGCCAGATCGATTTAGGCTTATGAGCAGATAAGGCATTGTTCTCCGGCCCGGCTGTGCGTTCCCTCCAAGCTTCCACTCCATTTTCCCCCACGCCTAAGGAGATGTCCTAGCTATTTATATGGAAACTTTACCACTAAGATCAGATTGGAGATCCAGATTTTCGTCGCGAAACATCACCACGACCCTCTCTCCCTTTGTGCGCCAAGGGACCTCGACCTCAAGATTCACCATCACTTGTCCAGAGGGAGGACAATATTCCTAGAGTGCCAAAGGTTCGAGCCTTTCCGACGCCAAGTCCCCAAGGCTTCCCCCCCTGTTGTTCAAAGGATAACAGCATTAGAACAGCCATTGTTCGTTTTGAGCCCTTCGCCAAGAAACGGTTCTTATCCCCCCCTGTTGTTCAAAGGGGAACAGCATTAGAACAGCCATTGTTCGTTTGGAGCCCTTCGCCAAGAAACGGTTCTCACCCCCCCCCTGTTGTTCAGAGGAGAACAACATTAGAACAGCCATTGTTCTTGAGCCCGTAGACAAGAGACGGTTCTCATCCCCCCTTTGTTCAGAAGAGAACAACCTAGAACAGCCATTGTTCTTCAAGCCGTTCGTCGAGAAACGGTTCTCCTTCCCAAGACGCCTCGTCAGGATCCTTTTATCCCCCCCCTTCGGCTGGAGCTCGCCAGCAGACCGAAACTCCTTTGCGCCACCTTCCACTGCACCACTAGTGCAAAAGTTACGTAAGCCAAACGTCACCTTTGAGTATTAATCCCTTTTGTCAATTCTATCCTGTTCTTTAAATGGTTTATCGAACCATCCCATCTCTTAAACTCTATATTTGTTTTACCTTTTTTTAAATCCTTTAAATCCTCGGATTAGCCGAGCCCCCACGACCCTTTCAATTCCCTGTTTATGTCAATATTTTCCGTCTTGTGTTTGTTGGTAGTTATTATTAATAAAACTCCATTTTATTAATGATAGCAATATTATTATCCTTGAGCTCAGTTCCACTTCTTAAGCATATCGAAGATACATAATATCGGCCGCCAGACAGTAACGCACTCTAAAGATAATTAAGGAAGTTCCCTCAACGAATAGTGTTATATATGGTATCGTCGGGAGTCATTCTACGACATAGTGATTTCCTACGCATTTGGAGAAGTGAGTGGAGGCATATCCACTTGGGGTGGCTGCAAGTTAGGTGTAAGTACAACGGATAAAGAGGGTGGAGCGTCAGTGTGATAGTGAGGGTAAGGGGAACTCTGCCTGAAGGGCTGTGACTGGGGAGGATCTGAAACCTACCAAAGCTATACGGAATTCTGTATCTTTGATTACCTCCATTTTTTTAGTAAGGGTGGCAAGGCTGCTCGATAGACCTCACATCCGTAGTCCAAGTGGCTCCAGATGTAGGAATAATAAAAGTGGAGGGTATTCTTGTCCGCACCTCACTTGCAAAGGAATTCATGATGCATGAGGTCTTCAGGTATTGTAAATGGTTGCCCCAGGTTAGCCAGGGACCATCTAATATTAAACCAAGAAATTTTTGGTGAGTTTTCAAGGAGATTGGGGTCCCATTGATGGTGACCAATTAGATGTTACGGATGCCTCTTCGGGTGAAGCACAGGAAGCTAGATTCCTGAGCATTAACTAACAGACCCCAGCTCATTGTCCAGGAGTGTACATCATCAAGCCGACCCTGAAGATTGATCTGAACGTCTTGGATAGTTGGGGCAGAGCAGAGCAGAGCAGGAAGATGTCGTCAGCATAGAGTGCTTGTGTTGGTAGCAAAGAAGGAAAGTCAGAGAGTAAGAAATTGAATAGGAGAGGGATGAGAGGGAAACCTTGTGGGACACCTCTGGTGACAGGGTGATATCTAGAGTAGGTATCACCTATCACCATGGAGAAGGATCTGGAAAACAGGAAAGACTTAACCCAGTTAAGGGAGGATCCTCTGAGTCCCAGGCGGGCAAGTTTTGTCATAATAGCGTTATGTGAAGCAGAGTCAAAAGCTCCCTTAAGGTCGATGAATGCTGCTAGAGTGAATTGTTTATTGTTAAATCCTTCTTGAATGTGGTGTTCCAGGTGGAGTGTTTTGCCAAGGTTGGAAAGGAGGCTAAAGGGTCTATATGAGGAAGCCTTTGAGGAGTGCTTGCCAGGTTTGGGGATAGGAAGTGTGACTGCTTGTCGCCACACTGAAGGAAATTTGCCCGACAGCGAGCTGTCATTAGAGACGTTCGAAAGGAGGTGAGCCAGAGGTTCTGGGAGGCATCGGATGAATTCATTGGGGACATTGTCCATCCTGGTGACCTTCCCGACAAACAGTGAGTGTAAGTGAAAGTGTGGTGTGAATATGTGGTAGGCAAGACACTCGGCTTCCTAGGTGTTTGTGGTGAGGAGGGCACCGTTTTTGTCCAAATGAACTTCTTGATCCAGTAATTCATAAAGCGAAGAAGCATCATTTATCGTCAATCTGAAAAAACATAAGTGGCCTATATAAGTTACAAGAAAATATTTAATCACTATATTCTTTTTACATAAAAAGATTCAAATAAGCACAAAAATATCATTATAACTAAAAAGTTATACCTCAAATGAAAAGAAGAAAATATGGTTCCAACATAGAAAATATAATTTTATCAGTCTCATGGCCGTAATGTCAGAGGGGTAATAGAATACCCAACATAATAACATGTAAAATATTTATGCTCTATATTTTATTATTTCACTTGATAACACAGTTTGCTATTAGCTTAAGCCTTAACGAGTTCAGTCACTTCCGAAACAAAGATTTTAATGAATATAAATGTGAAAGAAAATAAAAAATATCTTTGTTCATTTTTAACAATCCGACGAGCAGCCATGATGAGAACAAAATGTCTTCTAACTCAAAGCTGCCAACCTATCTTACTGAGTTTACCTTTTTGTAATCGCAATTAACCCTTAACAGACCATTATAACATCCATGCATTTCATGTATATATAAAATATGAATTCTAGTTGCTTTTTCGGAGTGGGTATTTAAATACCACATCGACACTAATAGGTTAAATTCGTGTTGTGGCATGCTGGAGGCCCAATTTGTGATGATATCTTAACACCTGTAACTCCTCACAGTTAGATGGTTTTGTTTATTAATGTGCGATATGTGCTATCATGCTGAAAGATACGGCTATCATCTCAAAATTAGACCTGATTGCTGGAAAAGGGTGCTAATAAATCACCTTTTGGTACCATTTTGAATTCATGACACTGCTCTTTGGCAAAGGTGTTAGTGCTCCAATTCCCTTGGGTATGAAGCAGACCCATACATTTTTTCTCTAAACAAGCTTAAGAGGGCTTGGGAGGACAATATCACTTTTGTCTACTCATCACTTCATCCTTTATATTTTCCACAAATATTAAGCCTGTCTTTTTATGTTGTTCATGTTGAGATGAGGCTTTGTCACAGCATTTCTTTTGGAGGCAACCAGATCCTTGAGCTATGATCTTACCAGGAGGCGATCTTGGCGTTCATTTGAAGATCTTAGGCGTTAAGAAAACTTCACAGAAATGTAGCTAGTTTTCTCAAGTCGGTATTGATCCTAAAGATCGAGTTCCTTGATTTAATACCCGTAAAAATTAGATCCTTCAGGCCACTTTAGTTCTCAGCATCAATAGTTCAACGGTTTTTCATAGAAAAAACACTTCTTAAATTTAAGAAGATTCAAATATATTTTCTTTATAGAAACTATTAAACTCCTATTGTTATCATTTTAGTCCCTTAGATTGAATAGCAAAAGCTAAAGGATTGAAGTTCGCTTTCAATAATTTAAATATCAGAATTATTATTACTCTGACGTAACTTTAAAAACTGATGATAAAAACTTTAAATATATATATTAGTATTAAAACTTTTGGCCATGACTCTAACCTTAGAGGGGTGAGTTGGCTGAGAATATGGAGGGTAAAAGAGATAAGAAGCTTTTCTTTCTCCCCGAGCATTAAAGTTATAAGTACCTTCATTCGACTTTTCCAACCTTTTGCAACATTAATGTCAACAGTGATACACTTTATTCTACTTAACTGAAGTCGAGGAAACTTTAAAAAATAAACTAAAATCTTTACAACGGTAGGTAAAAGTACAGAAAATTTAAACTTCAAGTTATGGAGTTTATGAAAATATTTCTCAAAAAAGTTAGAGGTATGGAATCGATTTTCTTCGATTAACTCTCTACTACGGTAGCAGTTTACTATTTGTAGTTTCTATGAATGGTATATTTTAACTTGACCCGGAGTATAGATGTGCAAATTAGAACAAAGGCCCGAAGAGACGTAGAGTTTTAACTTAGAACTGGTTTACATTTTGATAATTGGATATTTATATTTAGACCGTCATGAAGGAAAGTTTATTCAAGGTTTTTATGTGCGTCTCCCAAAGAATTAGTAAGGAAAGATCTGTAAAGAAAGTGGTGTAGATAGAGTACGTGGAGAGGTATAGAAGATATAGAGCCACAGGTCCTCATTTAGGCATTGGACCTGGATGAAATGTAATCTTCTCTATGTCAATTGCAGCATAGTTTCATGCTGTTGGAATGATAAAATAAAGACACTTTTATGCATTATCTTATTATTTAAGAATAATTGTCCCTTGGGAACTAAATTGATCCCTTGAAACAAGCAGAAAATGACATTTTCAGCCCAAGAAGAAGCGACATTTATTAAAAGTTGAGTCGAGCTGATGCAAATGCTCTTATGAGGCAAATATCACAATAAATTACATATGACCAATGTTTATGGCATGGGAGGGTAGATAGAGATTGGGCTCCGTGTACAGACTGTAATAAATCACTGGAAGTGTAAGTTTAGGGGGGGAAAAAAGTGAAATTGAAAGAGGATAATTTTGCTCACAAATAAATAGAATTAGAGGGAAAACAAGAAGAATGAGTATATAAAAATAGTTTCGTAAAACATAGATATGAATACTGAAAATCGTTTTACAAAAATAGTAATGAAAGCAAAGAACCGAGAATAGGAAATCAAACCCTTATTTTACATACTGAGTTTTGAAGTGTGAAAACCTTTTATTATGCGAGAATAAAAAAATATTGTTTTCTGATCATTTTACCCACAAAGCGTTCCCCTAATCATCAAATAAGTGGGTAAATTTAGAAGATAAACAGACGTGAATTATTATCCCGTGATCAGTGCACTCGGCTTCTCGTATCGAGAGAGGATAGTGGTGAGCGAAATATCACTTTGTTTTTGTATGAACCACAACAATAGATTGTACGGGTACCTTCAATTAAATATTGATGTATCCGTATAATGATGCACCGAGTGCCATTAAAGTTTTGGAAGGCTAAATGTTGCGCACGTTCATAACTGGTACGCCGAAGATGATGTGGGTTGGTTGTATTAAAGAGAGAGCGTATAAAGGCCTAAGCTAAAGGATCCGTGGCCTTTTCAAATAATTCAATAAGTGCAGCTCTATTTGGGCTATGAACAAGGCCGGTGATTAAGTTAAACGAATTTAATCACCCCTGCAACAAAACACGTTCATTAATGCAGGCAGGCGAACGTTACCACGCGGGTAGCAGCAAATGAATTTACAGCGCGCCACAAGCAAATGTGTGAGATCTTTAACTAAATATCGGAATTATTCGAGGCTTGGGCATGCTTAAAATATGTATTATTGCGTTTTTTAAACATTTTTGTCGTATAAGAGGTCTCTTAAAACTTTTTTTTTTTTGAATGTTGATGTTTTAAGTGCAACTTATTGCGGCGATTACTTGTCTAAAAAACATAATAAGGGTAAAATTTCGAAATATTATAAATCACGTTATTTTAGACAACAAAGACGTGAAACACTTTCATATTGACTGTCGAAGTATGGCCAAGTGTACGTGAATATACGCACACAGGCCCTACGTTTAGCTAAGCAAGGCAAAAAGGTTATCATTCCAAGAGTGCGATTTGAATAGTTAGCTGCCTCTGCGTGACCAAGGAATTTTCCAAACACAACAACGAAAATAGATTTTTAATATTACCTAAATAAAGTGTCCACAATATATATATATATATATATATATATATATATATATATATATATATATATATATATATATATATATATATATATATATATATATATATATATATATATATATATATATATATATATATATATATATATAAAAGGAGCAAATGCAAGTTCTGCGGGTGATAACAACCACCACAGGGCTTTCGCCATATTTATTTTCTGCCTTTCAAAACAATTTTGAAGACAGAAAGAAAGGTGCAAAAAACTTGCATGGCAGACTATATAACAATAAAGTACAAGAAAGAAATTTGACGTGATTGAGCAACGAGACAAGAAACAGGAGTTTTTTAGAGGTAAGAGGTTGGGCCATTAGAACAAGACTAGAATCATAGAGGGCAGAGGGCGGCACAATGAACTTAATCCTTTACCGAGAAGACGAAGATAACGCCAGGGGAGACAAAATTTGAAATTCCTGGCAGGGACTCGAACCCGGGTCTGCTGATTGCCGGTCAGATGCTCTACCGCTAAAATACCAGGCACAGTGACTCTATTACGCCCAAAGCGTTACCCCATTAAACCCAGTATCACTCCAAGCTAGGAACCTCCAAGGAATTTTTATAACACATCTTCTTACCCGCTCACAATTTAAAGGCTCATCCCCAAGGTCACATACAAAGAAGAAGCAAAGGCAAGTTCTGCGGGTGATAACAACCACCACAGGGCTTTCACCATATTTATTTTCTGTCTTTCAAAGCATTTTGAAGACAAAATTTCTTTTTCTTGTACTATATATATATATATACACGCATAAGACAGAATTAGGTTCCGATAATGATTGGCTAACCAGGGTTATTAAAGAATTATAATTTTAGATTTGCGCTGGTGAGAGATTCAGTTTCATTGAACCTGGAGAGTAAAGACGGGCGAACTTGGAAGGGTGGGGGGCTTGGTGACTTTGATTACTTTCGGGTGTAGACGGGAACTAGAAGAGGTTGATGCTACGTTCAGCAAACTCTGATTTAGTGAGATGCCGGCCTCTTGTCCTCAACAGGTCAGTAGACGAACTTCGGAAGTGGGGGGTTGACTTCTCTAAACCCGGATTCAGCGAGCTCTTGGGCCTCTTGTCATCAAAAGGGCACCAGAAGAACTTGGGAGGACAGCTACTCCAATCCTTGATCCGAAGGAGGTTCAGAAAGGGTGAAGTTGGTTCAGGAGACTCTTCTCCCTGATTTGAAGTTAACATTGTGATTTCCAGCTCTTCCTTGGCCTGCGACCGTCACTAAACACTTCTCGGGCGAGAGCGTCGTTCAATTGAATTTCCGTTCGGAGAAGCGTCGACTAAGCAAATCTGCGGGTAATCCGCGGATTTCTCCAAAACATGGAGAGGGAGAAGCACCTTCTCAAACTTTCCTTATCCACCGGAGCAACAGAGCGTGTCCTTAGGGGAAAGTGTAAGAGGCGGGTATCAGCGGGTCTGAAGGAAAGACCAGTGGCTGGAACCATAAAAGTTGTCTTGAGTGGATCACAAAGGGCAATTGTCAAACCTACAAATAAACGAATAATCTTCAGACTCGGCGAAAGGGAAGATTAAGACGGCGAGGTGATAGATAGCCTCCAATTACAGCGTGATGCCTCCGGGTAAATTTCTCAGTGACCGGTTGGAAAGTCCAAAAAGGGTCAAGTCGTGGGTGGCAGGGAGTAACGGCTCGCTTTCTCTCCCCAACTGATAATTTAGGGGGGGGAATATTTGTATTTTAGTGGGTCTCTCTACCCTCCTCCCTATCTAAATACATTTTTCCTTAAAAGAAAATTTGGGGTGAAAAAAATGTCTACATCTAATTTTATCAAGAGTGGAACTAATACAGCTACAATTATAACGTTTAGCAAACAGAAGAAAAAAATCTAACACTATAAGGTATTTACACATGTGTAACCGCTGAGAACTTAATAAATACATACGAACACACAACATCAGCAAAATAATAAAAAAGAAACTAGTATTTACAAAATAAGTCAAACACGAAATAAGCTATACACTCAGGTTGTTGGAGAGGGTTCTTCTATTGGATTCCTACTCAAGCTATTGGTTACGCAGTTGTCGGTTCCTTTATCATACATGATCCGAAATTTGTTCTTCATGATTAGTAGGCTCCAACGCATTAAACGTACATTTTCGCTCTTTCAGTTTTTTTGGTACACCAGGGGTTTGTGATCGGTTTAGACAATAAATTCTTTACCTATCAGATACATCCTTAATTTACGAATAGATTACAATATGGCTAAGGCTTCGAGCTCTATGGTGGCAGACGCCTTTTCGCAATAAGACAGCTTCCTACTAGCATATCTTACAGGATCTCCCACTTTATCGTCTTCACATTGGCCGAGGGCACAACCTAGACCATCCTGGGAAGCATCAGTACGAACCCTGAATATTTTATTAGGATTCGGTAATCTCAAAATAGGGGCAGAGATTAATTTGTTCTTTAACTGGTGGAAGCGATCTTGCATGGAAGGGGTTCAATTGATTGCATCGGGGGCCGTTTTCTTAACTTTTCGTTAAGGGGCAATGCTATGGAAGTGAAATTCAGCACAAAACGACGATAGAAGGACACGGACGCCAAAAAGGAACCAATGTGTTTCTTCGTTCGGGGGAGCAGCATTTCTGAGATAACCTTTACCTTGTCGTCCTTGGGAATCATTTTATTCCTACCGAACTGAAAGCTAAGGTAGTTAATAGTGTCATAAGTAAATTGACACTTTCTCGAGCCTACCGTGAACTCCAGTACGCGTAACCGATATAGTAGTGGCCCAGTTACGAGTAGCGACGTACACGTTATCAAAATAAAACGTGACATTCGATACAGGTTGCACCTGTATCTCTTTTTAAGGTTGACACTCGCCAGCCATTTACTACGCCATTTTAAAACTGGAGCCCACCGGGAGAACTCTTGTTGAACAGGAAATTTACGTGTTGATCTGGGAGCGCTGGTGATGCGGCTGGCGCATTAAGCAAGGGAGCAGCATACATTTGGTGGACCTGTTGACTCAAAGAGGTCCTCAGTTGAGAATTTTTGGGGCAATTATAACTTGAGTGCCAAGGCCTGCCACACGTAAAGCATAAAATTGGTCTACGGGGATAGTTACTAAGCGTAGATTGAAGTATTGGAGGCTTCACGTCTTTTTGTTCTGGTGGCAGCTGAGGCCTGTACCTGCTCGGCGCTTGCACTTTTACAAAGCCGTTGTTGCCTTTGGGTTTGCTTCTGTTAACCCAAACTTGTGTTTGTGGTAGGTGGGGGAAGTCTTTTTAACCTCCTTCTGGTAGATATCATGACTGGAAGCGAGAAAGTCGGCTTCTTCCACACACTCCTTGTGGACGCTTTTCTCCCCACTATGAAGGCCATTAGTTCGCGAGGCAGGGTCGATATCAGTTGATCATTAGATGAAGTCGATTAGCGAGTTATAATCATTAGATACTTGGGCGGAATCGAGCCAGAATTGAAAGTTGCGCCGGAGCGTGAATCTAAATTGTTTATAGGTTTGTCCTAACTGTATTCGCGCGAAGAGGAACCTAACCCTATAGAATTCTAGATTCATGTTTATAGCAGAAAGAATTTCTGCCTTTAGGGTTGAATAATCAAGGGTAACCTCTGAAGGAACTGATATGAATTTGTCCCGAAGACAAGGGTTGAGGAGTGGAAGTAGCCGGGCGTCACAATCTGATTCCAAGTTCCAATTGTTGGCTTCGAAGATCTTCTTGATGTGTGTTAAATAAGAGCAAAAATCTTCTTCCTCCTTGTATGCGGGGAGTTTTAGTGAGGGCACTTGAGCCTGTTGATTTCGAGATGTTACAGAGTTCATCTCAACTTGGTTACGGCTTATCTCTCTCTCGTGGTGTCCATTTATTTCTTTCTCTTCTGCTTCGTTCTTCACTTGCCTCTCTGTTACTTCTTTCTGTGTTTTTCTTTCTTCAGCTTCTGTCGGTGCTTTTCTTTCCGCACGTTCGTTACGTTCCTCTGTCTGGACATAAGCGATTAAATCCTTCTCAGATAAGCCTAAGATTTGGCCTAGCTTATGAAAACGATCGAATGAAGACATTTCGGTTAAGCTACTATCGCCTTGTGCACACCAAAAAGCTACCAGAGCTATTGAAGCTTTACCCCGAAAAATATAAACTCTACTAACGACAAAATTATTGAAAATTCCTGGTAAAAATCGGAAGAACTCTAAAAAACAACAACTAACTAACGAGTGAAACTGGCTCACGACACAAAAATTGGACTTACTATTACCACTCAGCTAGTATCCTCTTTTAAGGATCTAGGGAAAATGCGGACACACCATATAAGAATAAGCTTAAAAATTGGTCAGTACCCGTCAAAAAAAATACTTGTCCTAATATATTTGTGTCCAAATATTCTTGGCAATGCAGCTGCTATTAATTGAACTTAGTGTTTCAAAATCAGTTAGGGCAGATTCTTCCAAATACACAAAGCCCGACGCCAAATTATATATACATATATATATATATATATATATATATATATATATATATATATATATATATATATCTTTATGTGGAATTATGGCCAATTCTACGGGAATATACGCACATAGACCCTAAGGGTGGCTAAGCAAGGCAACAAAAGATATTGTACTAGGAGTGCAATTTGAATAGTTAGCTGCAATTACGTAACCAAGGAATATTCCAAACAAAACGACCAAAATAGATCTTTAATATACACTAGATAAAGTTTAGACAATATATATATATATATATATATATATATATATTACTTTCTCTCCCGAAATAATATCTTAGGGGGGAAGAAATATTACTATTTTAGTGTGTCCCTCTACATTGACGTTGATCTCTCACCAAGGTGAAGTTTGGAATGCCAAGAAGATCAAATTTGCATTTTGGCATCGCCAATCTAATGCAACGAATTCAACATCTGAATTAGAGCCCATACTTTCTCATTGTTGGCTGTAATAGCGGTTTTATACAGCTATACGCCGCATGAGGTTAAATCAGGGGCCTTTAACAAGAAATGCTCGGCAGTGATCGTGATGCAGAGGCCTTACACCTAGAAAGTACTTTGTGAATCAGCTTACCTTGTGTTGTGAAATCCTCTTCCTCTTCGTTACTACTCCAAACCTTTAATTGCACCGTCAACCCTGTTGCAATACTCTTTACTCGTCGACCCCAAAACCAAGAGAACTCAGTACAAAGAGAGCAGCTGTATGGAGTGGTAAGGCGCTGGTCATTTTTCGTTAACCGTATCTGCTCGTAACCCTAGAGAGCATCAAGTGTCGTAAATTAACCTCTCCTCAGGTTAATTTTATTTCTTTTCATTATTTGAGGAAATTTCCAGATATCACTTAAATATGTAATTACTAGAAATGAGCGGAAAAAAAACATAAAATCATAGTTTAATTAAGTACTTGATTTTAGTCTTATTTCAGATTACGTTGCATTTCCATAACCTTTTCTAAGGCGCATTAATAAACAGCGAAGAGAGTTTTCTATTGATGGAAATATATGTACTCATATTTCAAGTCAAGGGCTAATGCCAAGTTTCAAGAGCACGTAACTGTAAGCCGCAGGATATTAGTGATTCTTTACAAGGATTGTAATTATACTGTCATTCATTAGATCGCTTTAAGTGGATGAAAAGAGTTAAAGTGAGATCCTTATGATATCCATTGGAATGAGAGTCTATTCATCTGGTTTAATGAGTAATAATTTCATCGTTGCTTTATGAGTAAGACGATTTTTATCTGAAAGGATTTCCAACTCAGCTAATGAAGAGGATTTTATGCAGAAAAATGTAAAGCAATATAAGATTTGCAAATTTCGTTGAATCAGCAAAATAGTTATAATGGTATTGCCCCCACCCCCCACAAATAATTGCCGTGTTGCTTTTTAATGGAATTTGAAGATGCGGTTGGTATTTATAATGTCAATTCATAAATTCAATCTTTTCCATCTTGAGCATCAGCTATTTTTTCTTCATTTCTTCAGGGAAGAAAATTATTTCACTTGATAGCATTAAAACATTGGCCTACTTATAGTAAGCAATTCTTCTCTCTTAACCTTCTTGTTGCTCTTACTTATTGACTTGTCTATTTTACTCAAGATAATCTCAAATGTGAACCTAATGTTTTTCCAAAGAATTAATCATTTCGCTCTGATCATTAATGAAAGCAAGTTAATTTAAAGAGATTTTCCTCTCCATAGGGCATTTAAAATAATTTGATTTTCGGTTTTGCCACCACGGCATCCAAATTCACAGTACAAACAATTTTACACTTTCGCCTGAGGAGACACCGGTTTGGGGACGATGAAAATGTCCATCTCGCCGTCCAGGAGTGAATTGCACAGCAGTCGGAAGATTTCTGGTTGTCTGGAATTCGAAGCCTCAGGGACAAGTGGCGCAAGTGCATTGAAGTCGAGGGTAGTTATATTGAAAAATAATCAAACACTTTTCCTCATATCTCGTTTCCGTATATCCGAAGTGCAAAACTTATTGACCGGCCCTCGTATCTCTAAAAACGGCAGGGAATTATTCTGTTCTCATTCTATGTACTTTGAATTTTCTTGATGGGTGTAACGAATTCATGTTGTTTAAAAATTCATTGAAATTGTTTTTGTCGATGGGCCATGCCGACGGGATGTCGTCTACATATCGGAACCAGATAAGAGGTTGGAAATGGATACTAAGAAGGAGGGTCATCTCATAGGTTTTCATAAATAGATTTCATAGGATAAGAGAAAGGGGATTATCCATACTTAAGCTATATTTTTGGCGAAAAAACTTATCTTTGGTTGAAAATAGATTATTCGTTACACATAAGCGCACTAATTTAATAATTTTAGGGATCAGTAAAGGTAGATTAATATCTAAATTGAGAAGAAATTTTGATAATACGTCAAGCACTTCATCGACCCGGACTTTTTTCAACAAACTATTTATGTCAAAGCTTAACAGTTTCTTTCCAGTAAGGTCAAGATTTTTAATCTTGAAAATAAGGTCCAATGAGTGGATAAGATATTAGTGAGAGATTTTACCCACCGAATTTGATAAGATTCCGGCTATCCATTTGGATAGCTTATAACCATGGGAGCCAAATCAAGAGATGATTGTGCGTAATGGGATACCTTCTTTATGAGTTTTCGTTAACCCGGACATGTAGGTAAGGGAGGGGTTGATTTTTTTAAATTATTTGGTTAATTCAGACTTGGAACCTAAGATTTTTCGAAAGGGGTCATTAAAGGAATCCGTCTTGTTGTTTAGAGAATTAGAATTTGAAATTCCATAGGTAGTGTTGTCAATTAAGAGATCTTTTAATTTGTGCGCATATTGAATTTTATCCATGACAATAATTTGGTCAGGTTTGTTGGATTTTGTTATTACTATGTTTCAGTCTTTCTGTAGAATTTAAAGCGTTTAATATCTTTTTGGGTATATTTTGATATTTCACATTAGCATTCGAATTAAAAATACCGCAAAGATAACCACTGAGAAACTCACTATTAATCTCCAGATTTTCACTACATTTACTAGGGGACGCAAAAGTTGTGGTTTAATGAATCACTATTAGAAAATGAGAACGAAAATCTATATCCAAGAATAATTTGTTCCTCGTATGTTAATTCACGGGTAGAGAGATTCAGGATGTTTTTCTCGGGAACAGAGATTCAGGATGTTTTTTCTCGGAAATAATGAGGTGCACCATGGGCTTTTCCTGAAGTTAAGGTCAAGTTTCTGGTCTAGTTTGAAATATTTTTAACGAGGGCGTGGTGGAGATGGTTTTGGCTTAGACAAAGCTATAAATAAAATCTTGATTCAAATATTTTGGTTTACTATTATCTTCCACGCCTTTAACTATTCCTCATTTATTCTTTGAATTCCCAATGAATTTTCTATTTATTTCATAGTCTCCGTTCGAGCTTGCGAAAATGTTCCTTAAGAACTATTCTATTCAGAGAATTGTTTGGTTCTCTGCGTAGCACAGTATAATAACGGCATACTTTTAACTGTGATCAAAGCAGTGCTCACTGCCTCAGTGTGCCTGGTTCGAATCGCTTCCCTGTACGGATTTTTTTCGAAAAAAGGTAATGAAAATATTACTGCAAGGAAAAATTATTACGTTTTCTCTTTCAATGTGGTTTACTGGATTTCTTTTTCATCATTCTCTTGCGCTACTTTGAGAGATATATACATTTATATATATACCGGGTGTCGCAGAAAAAAGTCAACCGTACTTTGAATTGGTATAACTCAAAAAATCTTGCAGATTTGGGGGTCCTGCCAAAAGTGCTTTATTTAATAACTATTTATCTGTCGATTCTGGAAATTTCATTAAATACCCTTTTATGATCTTGATACAATGATAGGTTTAGTGGAGGCTATCAATAATATGTTTGCGCAAGGAAGTAAAATAATGAAACGAAGACTAGGAAGGCCTAGGCAGCCTAGGTCACTGTGCGATCCTTCGAGCAAAGCCTAGGCCATTTTACATTGGTTTTTCAGCCACGCTGTGCTATGGTCTCGTCATTATTGATTACTAAAAAAATCAAAGCGTTTCTGTGTAAAGGTTTACTTCCAGATCAACGCGTAAATACCCATAACATAACGCGTATTTGTAGTCACAAGCTTTATTAAACAAGTACAAAATTCAGTTGAATAACGATTTCTTTTCCAGGTAGGCACCCACCAAGCAAGCCAACAATTTGTTCGCAAATACCATCATTAGGAAACATGCTTAAATTGAAATAAAGGTCGTTCGGGTCGTATGAGAACAATAAGAACAACAGAAAATATCGAAAATGTTCAGATGACACTTCTTCAAAATCCACATGTATCAGTCAGAAAGAATGGGTTACAGTTGTCAAAGTCATTTTACCGCATTATTAAACATAACTTAAAATGGCCTCCCTATAAGATGCATGCAAGACACCAGCTTCTTAAAACTGATTTTCTCGTCGTAGACAATTTGTAGAATGGCCTCTCCATAAAACCTGTTCGTTTCTTGGAAAACATTGTGATTGGTGAAGAGGCAGCCTTTTCAAGAATAGAAAGGTATATACCGATAACATTCGGCAATATGCGCTGCTAGACCATCCCCAGCATTCAACCCTCGACACACGTATTTGTCAACAGAAAGTGTCTCTGTGGATCGGAATATGCAGAAATAACTATCTTGTCGGCTCATTTTTTTACGATAATCTCTTGAATGGGGCTGCCTACCTGATCATGATCAACGAAAGGATCTTCCTGGAACTCCAGCAGATATATTGCAATCAATTCAATAGACTTTGGTGGATTCAAGACGGTGCACCAGCTCATAGACAGCTTGTTGCAAGAACAAAACTAAGAGAAACGTTTGACAACCGCATGTCCCGCTAAATTCTGCAATTGAATGGCCCCCAAGATCCCCCGACTTAACACCGTGCGATTATTTTTTATGGGCATATATCTAAAGAATAAAGTGTATTCTACTCGACCAAAGGTATCAACCAGTTGAGAGATAGTATCAGACGTGAAGTTAATAGACTTAAGGAAAATCACAAGTTAATCAAAAAAGTTGTTCCATCAATGCGATCAAAGGTGCAACTGTGGAAAGAAATGGCGGACATGTGGAAGGAAACGGTGCAAAGAAAATTAAAAAAATGAATTTGTATTACCCATATGAACAAGTGTTTGTGTTAAAAATGGATTTTAATATATTTGTTGATTTTAAACTTCGAAGTTTCATTATTTTACTTCCTTGCGCAAACATATTTTTGATAGCCTCCACTAAACCCGTTAGTGTATTAATATCGTAAAGAAAAGTTTAATCAAATTTCCAGAATCGACAGATAAATAGTTGGTAAATTTGTATATTGTGCAGGCCATAAAAATCTCTAATAGGTTTTGAGTTATACTAATTCAAAGTATGGTTAACTTTTTTCTGGGACACCTTGTATATATATATATATATATATATATATATATATATATATATATATATATACATTTATAATAAGTATATATATATATATATATATATATATATAAAATATATATTTATATATATTTAATTATTTTAGTTCTCAGTTGAAGGCATGGATATCCTTAAATTTTCACAATATTAAGACGCTATCATTCGCCACTCAGCTTGCACATTTTTATACACTTTGGCTCTCTCTGTGGTAATTTGAGTACATACTTTTTATTTATTTTCCAAGAAATCACCTTAATTGTTCTATTGGATTTAAATTTGTGGTCTGTGGTGGCCACTCTATAGGAGTGATCCACATATGAACAAAAAAATTCTTCGCGTGTTTGTTTGGCATGTGGCCATTGTCCTGCAATTTATGAATAAATTGCTCTAAACTTGTAATAAAATGGTGGTATACATGTGTTCAATTTTGCTTGGCATAAAAACACCTTTCCTGAGCCTGATAAAGACAGGCAGCGCTATGCAATGATAGAACCACTTCCATTTTTCACAGTCTTTACCACACAAATTACATATAAAACAATATAGTCTTTCTTAAATACCTGTTAATTAATTTTATCTAACCAAATAACTTTACACCATTGCTCATATGTCTATTTTTTGTGCTATTTGCTAACTGATGATTTTTTTCCTTTGACCTCAGATATCGATGACTTCTTTCTCGCATTGTATACTTTAACTCTTAATCATTATGTCTGTTTGTAACTGTTTTGTGTGATAGTAAGAAAAAGAAGCTTCATTTAACTCCTTAACAAGGTTTGATGTTTTTCTAAGTGCTGTACTTGTCTTCCTTAGGTGTTGTTTGACGTTAACTGACGCTTCTCTTCCTTGATCCAAAGCTCTTGGTCACTTGATATCGTTTTATTGTGGTTTGAATAACATATCCTTAACTTTAGGCTATGGAAAAGTTACGTTTATGGTCTCTTTGCTCCCCTTTCTAACAGCTTTAGTCATATTGACTATATAAAACGTTATTGAAAACGTTAAGCTGAAATGTTGTAAATATTGGTTAAACTCTGAAATTAGAATACAAACTATTCTACTACTTACACACATGTGTTATTAAAATAATGAGTAATACAAACACATTAACAAAAATATTCAAGCATTTCATCATCGTAAATAATATGATAAACTCTAAAAAGTATAATCAAATATGTTAAATACCTAAGCCTGTGATTCAATAAACTCTTACGAAACCTTTAAAAAGATCCAATCCAGACTTCTTCCAACAGTTCAAACCTATCAACCCATACAGACTTCTTCCAACATTTCAAACCTATCAACCCATCCAGTTTGTCGTATGTATGGTTTGCCAAAAACGCACAAAAGGGGTACCACACTCCGCCTTATTATATCTTTCATCGAATCCCATCCATACAATCTCTCTAAACGTTTACCCTTATTTCTCTCTGAAGCTCCCTGGATTGACTTCGTCATCGCATACCGTTCATTTTTCAGATGTTATCCAAAACATTTGGAAAATTAACATAAAAAATAACTGCCTTATTAGCATTGATATTTATAGCCTCTCTATCAATGTGCCAGTATTATATAATTCAAAATTAAACCTCCCATCAGGCCAAAATCAAAACTGTTAACCTCATAGAACTTTTTCTCGCAAATAAAGTATTTAATACAGACATGGTTTCTTTCACAAGATATATGATCACCCTTAATCACCTATCCTGTGCAATATTTTAATGGATTAATTTGACTTCTGCCCCGCCTTCTCCATTATTACAAACCAAAATTGCTAAGGGTACAGGTGTGTAGATAGATTCCACTCAATGTGGCTTTCAACGAGTTTAGACTTTTCTAATAACTTACCCCTCTTTAATTTGATTTACAGTTCTAGATGTGAAAAATATAAGAGTCAATGATCAAATCACATTCACTCTTCATCGGGAACCAAAACATTCTTATTTATACGTTCATTATTCCTCCCATCATATGTATGTTAATTAAGCTGTTGCTGTAGGTATGTTGATAAGAGCATTTATAATATGTGATTCATTTTTTTGCAACATGAAATGGTATATACAACCTGTAAATTTATTTACTTGAAATATCCCATATACCTCATTAATCCGAGTTAAGCTGACGGAAAGTCAATATTTTACAACACTTAGATTAATCAGAATGGTCTATTCTTGCCCTTACTTAAGAGATTAAGTAAGGGCGAGAATAGAGATTAAGTAACCTTCTACCATCTAGAAATATTTACTTCCCACAAAACTCAATGAGGATAATAATGAAGCAGGCGTATACTTAATTCCTTTCAAATTTTCTAATTACCCTTTCTTCAATCTAGGAGAAATGAGAAACCCTTTGGTACAAAGGCTAAATGAACAGAAATATGATGTCATACTTGCGAGTACTGCATTGAATGAGAAAAAAATGCTATAAAAATTTAAACCATGTCATTGATTGCCCTTTGTCCCAAATAATTTATACTTATAATTATTTTCGTAAAAAAATGTTGAATTTTCTTTGCGGCGGGCATTTTAAATATATGCCCTTTGTCAAAAATCTAATTCTTAATATCATTATATCACTCAGAACTTTACTTCCCTAAATGAATAGAAATTATGTGGTTCTTCTTTCATTGGTGAAGTCAAAATTAATTATGTCCGTCTCCGTGACAAAATATGTCATAATAGACAACTCATTTAGTTAAAAGCTTTATTTAATATCCGTCTGCTCAACTTCCTCCATCCATCTCATTCTTTTTCAACTCGGCACAAGATTTCGTGATTAAGTTGGAATCAGAATTCCTTAGGTAGTTAATAATAGAGATTACATGTCCAAAATGGTCTTGTAATTTGAAAAGGAATCGGAAATGCGAAATGTCTTCCGCTTTTTCAAATTCTTTTTTAAACAATTCGATATGATTACTTTGATGAAGAATTAGAGGACGGAAATTTAAGGCTTAGAATTAATCTACGTTTTCATTTATCTTATAAATATGCTTCAGAATCCTGAGACTTACATTCCACCTTTCACACATTTTCCTTTCTCATCTTCATCCTATTTTAATGCAATCCCGCGAGTTAAACTCCCTGGTAAAGAGTCCTTGATTATCCTTTTATTTTTACAATTTAGCTAAAACAAATACTCCGTTGGTCCCGGCCTACCTCTGTGCAGGTACTGGAGAACCGTTCATGATACACATTTATCCGGATTATTATTATTATTATTTTGGGGAAGTAGTGAGGAAGTGAGCGTGAGAGATAGTGGTGTACCAGAATAGTGGGGTTTGGGAATAGGGGTGAAAATAAGGAAGTCTTCAGGTTGCAAGATTTGCAAAGGGGCCTGGAGATGAGGCTAAACTCTTTCATTGTTTATTTTGCTTGTTTTAATAATGTTTTTTTTATGTATATATATGTACAAAAGTATCTATGCATATATATATATATATATATATATATATATATATATATATATATATTACTATAAGGCGTTCAAACCTTTGGATTCGTGTAGTAATTTAGCATTTACTGTTAACTTGACGTGTGATTTGGTGGTTTAGATTCCTTTTATGTGTTTTTTTGTATCTACATTATTTCTTACATGTGTTGTATTTGATTTTTGTAAATGTTTGTGTGCGTGTTTTGTGTGTTTTGTGTTTCGTATTTAATTATTTTCTTCATTTTTAATCTTTTTTGTATTTGTGGTCTTCTTTGATTTTGAGGTGAAGTCGATTTGGTTCTTCGTTATCGATTGCTTTTCATCGTCGGTTTTGTTCGATCGTTTTTCTTATGCAAAAAATGGGACAATTGCATTTCTAAGCTTGATGACGTTGCTTGGGAATGTTGCGTGACTTGAACCTCGTTGGTTTTCTGCGATAAGTGCTCTAATTTCCTCGGTGCTATTCATTGTAATTTTCTCTCTCATATCAACGCTCTTTCCTTTAAGATCATATCAAGCGGCTTGATGTCCACCGCCCTGTGCAGATACACTTGCTTCCTCATATCCCTCCTTCGTGTATTGATGATAATATACATCCACTTGTTTTGTATTCTCTGCATTTAATCATTGGCTGCTTTTAAGACACTGAACAGAGATGCTGAGGGCTAGATGAGGGTGGGCCTGACTAGCGTCAGATATATTTTCATTTTATTCTTTTGGCTTAGGTTTCTGAAGATAGATGGAGTTCTCACAGTCGAAGATGCTTTTTAAATCCGTTCTGTTTCATGCTTTCTGTATGTGCTACATTTTCCTTCATCTCGGGTACACTGCACTTGTTCGTGTAGGGATGACGCGTATTCCCCACTCTTACCTCTGCTGTTTTTCTTCTTCTTAATGTCACGATCTTAAATTTGTCGACATTAGTTTGGATTTTCCATTTGGAGTCATATACGTTGACTTTTTTATTTCCTCGGCTGTCATTCGAGCTTGCCAAGAGGCGCATTTTTATATCCACTAACTATGAGTTGACTTATATCATCGGCGAAGTAGATGTTTAGGCTTGTAACGAAGCTTGGCTCTGGGGTGTCGGGTGTATATATCGACTATAAGGTTTGACTGAGGCACCAGCCTTGAGGTAATCCTGTCTGTAAATTAAAGGTGAGATCGTCCTTGCGCCCTATACTAATGTAGACTGACCTCTTGCATCCCCCCTAACCATACTTTAACGAATGCCTTTGTTTTTCTTCGCTTGAGCAATCTTTTCCGTAATGACATTTATTGCCATCTCGGTGCTTCTCTTCTTTCTGAAGCCGTATTGCTGTTCGTTGTAGAGGGAATTTTTCTCCGGATATCACAACACGCCATTATTTACAAGCTTTATGTGACCGATAATTGAATATATAGCACCTCACTTAACCTGGCCCTTCCTCCAAATCAATTATCTACAATTTTGATTCGACAAATAATAACTGATTAAAAATAAAGGAAGATCTATGCAAAATATATTTTATTTATTAAGAAATATATTTTTCAAATGAGCCTTTGTCACTCCTTGTACATTTACGAACACTGATGAACTGGGCAGCGAATAAGAGAGGAATTCAAACTCGCCAAGATTTTGAATGAGGTTAGGGATTTATGTGGTTAACATTTGGCTTATAAATTCATTAACTACAATAGTGATACGCCATAAATTCGAAAAACCTTCCCTTTTCAATCATTCAAAATTATATAGTAAATGTTTAATAGTTATAGAAATCTCCTTAGAGTCCTATAATTAATTAAGTTTTATAGGTGCAAGAGAGAAATTTTGTTTCCTCATTATTTTTTTATATGAAAGATAATCTTAGTAATATTATAAAGTAAACGACTCTTGACTGAATACGTGCAATGAGGAGAAAAGTGAACCTAGGGAAGTTCTTCCTTATCCGGGAAGTGAGGAACCTGGTTCTTTGTAACCAAACCCTGATTTTATTTGTTGCTTTGTGTTATTCTCTTATACTCAACGTTCTACTTCTGCCAAATGAACAGAAATCGAGAGAAGTTATTGTGGGATATTTTCAAATATTCCTCCAAGCTTTCAGAATTGAATTAGAAAGTTTTTCTAATTTGAATCAAAAGTTCCTTCAAACCATTATTCTTCCAAGGTTTTCTCTTCAAATTCACTATTAACATTGATTCTCGGAAAATATCTGACTAATTTTCTTTTTAGGTATTTAACTTCTTTTAAGAGTAATTGCGTATTTATTTCCATATAGCAGAATTTTAATCTTCGCATGGACCAGTTGGAAAATGCATCAGTCAAAAGAAGAAAGTCCATATTCTGCGCCCACTAATAGTTCCATTTATACTCCCCCTATTTAGTTTATTTTGCCTTTAATGTTTAGTCAGCTTTAAAAGTTCCAAGTGATTTACCCGTATTCTTCAATCTTTGAAACGGGACTTTGATTCTCCAATGACCTTTTAAGCCGCTTCCGATCATATAGCAATAATAAAACGTATTATCTTCCTTAATTTTCCAGTTAATTACTATCCCAATGGAGATAATTACTCTGGTTTCAAGAAGAGATGAAGAGAATATTTTACTCTAACAATGTACATAGACCCCCATTTTTCGGTCTTAATTAACTTTGATATAAAAATATAAATTTTGTACCAAAGCTATAAATTTTCCGCTAGAATTCTTGTTATCTGTTTGTTCGGTTAAATACTTGGTCGATTGCCGAGGATTGCAGAAAATTCGAAGTTCTTTTACCTTTTTTTTCTGGTTCAAAGTTTAACAATTTTTTCATAGTTGCTTTAGTTCTAGTGCTTTAGAAAATCACCTTTTCCAAGTTTAAAGAATTCAGGTTTTGAAATAAATATGTTTGATGTTACTTAGTCCGTTAGTTTTAGGGGGCATAGGTTTTTGTTCATGTATTTATTTATTTATTCTTGTTGATTTGATTCTCACTGAATTGTAACCGATAATTAACAAAAACCGTCAACACGAATCGAATTTGTTCATTTAGAATTATAGTTTATTTTATAATTATAAGTTACTTTCTATTCATTTGTATTGAAATTAAGTGGGTTTATTTCTCAGGAGCCGATTAGAAAGTGAACTGCACCCAACTAAATTTATTCCTTTATCTCTATATGCATTAATCCTTTATTCGTTTGCTTATTTGTATATAATTTACTAAGTTTTTGTTTTATTTAATGAAAGAAAGAAAAGAGAGAGCTTATTGAGCTTATGGATCGGTCACATTTATTCATTATCTCTTAATTTTTGCGTTCACCGATAAAACGAAAGTTACAAAATGTGTAATCAATAAATAAACGTTAAATATTAGTTTAAGAGTTTGAGGGGAGATAAATTTTAAGGACCATTCTATAATTTCATATAAACTTTTATGTCTATTAAATTTTTATACTCAGGTAACATTGAAGTCACAAAACCTTTTTTAAATTTCAATTTATTTTTTATTATTGCTAAATTTAATTCCTAAAAATGATCCCAATATATCTACGTTCACCTAGAAATTTTCAAATATATCTAGGAGGAAGCAGTATTTTGCTAATATCCTTTCAATAGATTTACCTAATTTCTATTGTTTTAAATTTACTGTAGACTAAGATTCTCTTGGCAATTCCGATAATAAGAGGGGATGATTATTTTGTTTCATTCATTGGAGTTAACTTTCTCGTCATCCTTGGCTGCTATTTTTATTTACTATATCAGCGAATTTAGTTTCTCTCTCAATTCATAATTTTTCGCTTCTCAAATTTATTAGTGAAGGTTAAACCCTTAGGAGAGTTCAATAGGCGTTATTATACTCAAATCATTTTTTTATTACTGTCAGAGAGAGAGAGAGAGAGAGAGAGAGAGAGAGAGAGAGAGAGAGAATGAGATAGAAGCGTAGGACGTAAAGAACCCCCGATCGGCTTTTTTTGAGGTCACATCTCTTCGATAACACGTCCTACAGTGAGCCTGATCGTAACAAGGAGAGGTTCCGCGACATTGCGTAAAGCTTTAATTAAATTCACTTCAGGCGCCCCTCTATATTGATAAAGCAAAATCCCCCTTCCGGCACCTCTATAACTTTCACTTCCGTGGCTCTGTATAAATAGTAAAGCATTAGCCTGGATAAAATAATATTCTACTAAGAGGAGACGTCGCATTAGGTTCTTTCTCTCGGCCTTCCATAGCCCAGGAGACCAAAGACTAGAGAAAAACAAAAATGAACCAAACGAGAAAATATCTCTCGAACCCAACTTCCTCCCCTTCGAGGATGACTGTGGGTACTGGAATACAGGTTGTATTTTCCGTCATAACTTCAACAGGCCAGGTACGAATCAGCTTTAAGTGCAAACCCAACCCGTTCTGTTGGAAAGTACTTGAACTAAGTGTTCCTTCCCTTTGTGTTACTCTCGAGCAGCCGAATCTTTGGGCTGCACATCCACCCGGAATTGTAGTTGGTCGTGTGCGACCAAGTGTGTATACCTTAATATATCTTACATCTCCATTATTTTATCCTTGATGTATCTTTCATGTCCACTAATGTATCTGTGTTTGTACAGTAGTAAAGTTTATTTTGTTTCGCCCAGTTTGATACACAGACCCTTCTAGATAGTTGAATTAATTCTGCCAAGTATAATTAGTCACTTTTAGAGATTTATTGGAACCCAAAGTTCAATTTCATTATTATAAGCAAGGCTTGACTGCAAAGTTGCCTGCGTGCAATCCGCCAACTTTTCCGAGACACGGAAAACAAACAGAAGTCAGAAGATGTAACCTGACCTACGACAATTACCAGACGAAAAATTGAAATCCGAATATCCTGCCTCTAGTTCGTTTCATTCTTGTGTTCTAAGTACGATATGAAATTATAATGATGTTTAATATTTAATTCATTATTCTCCTCGATATCCGCTCGGTATTCATTTGAAAATGGAAATTGGCGATTTCATTGCGTAACTTTCCAAAACCAGCGACAATTATTGAAAAAGGTCAGCTTTCCACAAACCGTTCAAATCGAAATGAATAAAAGCTAAGTTTTTAAAATCCAATAAAGAATCATACAGTTTACATATACAATCAAACTATTATATATGACAGATTTCTCAAACCTTCAAAACATTTATTTTTAGATCGGTAACTTATGAAGGTTTACCATTTATTCAACAGAATGTAAGATATAAAAATTCAACCACCGATTTTGCATATCAATGGTGAATTCCTTGAACATCTTTTTGTGCAGGAACTAATGGAAGCTTTACTTTAGGCTCTAATGATGTATTGAGCGAGTGACATACGAAGGGATGGTGTGTAAATTTTTATGCTGCAAGTAAGGCATGGGATAGAGAGAACGCTTAGACTGATTAGTTTCTTATCTTAAGAGGATGGCAGCTGATAGTGAATGATTACACAGTAGCAGTTAAGTCTGCTTATCTTTAGAAATAGAGATGTGAGAGAAATAGGAATTGGAGAGAAAGATAGCAGTGAGCATTGTAAGCAATTGTGCGGGGAGTTTGCTGCTTATCCCTGAGTATGCAGATGAACTGAGTAGTGGTGAAGCCCAGTCAAGTTGCATTGTGAACGTAGATTTTATGTTCGCCCTATTCCGGTTCTAAATCTGGGCTGGCGTTTTGAGTTATTTATTTAAGGGATTAGACTTATCTCTACCTCTTTTTATAACGCATTTCTCCACGCTTGACAACGCACGTGTGCTGGGGTAGATATACGAAAGTGCTCTTCATATTTAATAGAAATAAGGTTTATAATAGACTGTAGTTTATTTAATGTAACTACCTTGGACATGCTTACGCGTACCTGAGTACCATGCCCAGTATATGGAAATGAGGAAATGAAATGTGAGGAGAAAGAGAGTTTGCAGTTAAGAAGGAAAAAAAATGAAAATCTGAGTGAGAACCTCGATGTTAAAGGTTTTATGCGGTGAGGAAACTGAAGATATGATAAAAGCTAAGATTGTTTTTAGGACTTTACCTGCATATAACAAGAACGAAAGAGAATAGTTTGTAAATCTTAAGAGAGCAACTGTTCTGGTACCGGAGGTTTGTTTACATGGATTGATTTAATAAGTTTTTTAGAGTAACAATAATTGAGGGAAAGTT
This sequence comes from Ceratothoa steindachneri, assembly GCA_963969495.1. Lineage (NCBI taxonomy): Eukaryota > Metazoa > Arthropoda > Malacostraca > Isopoda > Cymothoidae > Ceratothoa > Ceratothoa steindachneri. Next base: position 149,287,337 of record OZ018317.1, on the reverse strand, counting down.
GGGTGATATTGTTAACGATAGGTGTTTATTGAGAGGTTTCGTGAAGAAGAAAACTAAGTGAGCCGTTTTGTAGCTAATAAGACACATATTATGTATATGGTAACCTTAAAACATTGTAAAAGAATATTCGGAACATAATTAGATAGAAAATAAATAATATTGTGTAAAAGTAATTGTTTTTTATCGCTAGCGTTTATTGAATTACTACCTGTCAGTTATAACTAACGCTTAGCACAATTAATGACTGAATTATAATAAGACCCCTTTCCTGCTGTCACTTCGATTGATTTGGGTTCTATTAGAAAAGGGACAATATCAAAGACACAAGAAGATTGACTCCATCAAATTAAATCGGGAGGGGGACAAAATCAAATAACTATGTATTTTAGTAGGACAAATATGAAATATCACTTTTTATAAATAACTATATTTTTTGGCCCCACAGATTAAAATGAGTTTGTCGAAAGAAAAATGTATTGAACTGGTATTTCTCATATCATCCATTGAGTTGCGTGTTCCGAGAACAACCATCAGTCGTATGTAAAAACCAAATCTTTCGTATAAATTCCAAATCGTGCATCACTTATCATAGGATGATACTAATAGACGAGTTGTGATGTGTAAATGCTTTACCAATAAATTGGATAAGAACAACTGTTTCACCATTAATTGTGTTGTTCAGCGAGGAAACTTTGTTTTATGTGAATACCAAAATTAATCTTCAGAATGTTCGATACTGGTCAAAACAATACGCATTGGAATGAACTATTTCAAATTGCACAGAGAGCAAAAGATTATTATGGAGTGATGGGATTTATGTTAAGCCGACGTGTTAGGGCCATTTTTTTGATAATCATATAACTGCTGAGACTTCTCACACTGCCATGTTGAGAGATCGCCAGTTAATTCCCCAACTTAAAAGGCTAGATGAAGGACTTTCTGATTGATTTTGCCAAAGTGATAACGGATACGCTGAATAACAATTTATATAACTGGGTTGGGAGACGTGATCAGGTTGAATGGTTCACCACACCTTACCACCGCCTTGACTTCTCTTTTGGGATTTTCTTGTTAAAGAAGAAAAGTTGACCTCAATGAAAATTAAAGATATGAGACACCTGAGGGAACAGCGCATCATAAATGGATGTGCTCAAATTGACGGAAATTGGAAGTTAATGCATCAGATCCATCGGGTGAATTGAATCTCGCAAAGTGCATTTAACTTTGCATCACAAATGATGGAAATCATATTGAAGATAGTATTTATTAATATTTCAAATAAATAAAATGCATTTAAAAGTTTTTATTAAAATTATGTATGTATTTCAGCTAAGTTTACCTTCTTTACATATTGACATCATGTAATTTTCTTTAAAAAAACTTTATTGATTTTCAAGCTGGTGCAGACATTTGTTTTCGTTTGTTACGTTTAGGAATTCCCTAACCTAGGATCTCACGACGCCCTCCTGAATAATAATGCTAAAATACGCAGCTTTTTCTTTTCCATGAGGGAAGAAATGTTTCAAAAGTTCTCCAGCTTCAAGAAGTTTTCCGTAAAATTCTTTTCAATGTAGAAAAATTGTTGATGAATGTCTTAGTCATAGATTCTTCCAGTTATAAGGGAACTGTAATAATCCTTATACTATTATTTGTAATATTAATTTTTGTGTATGCCATATTTCTTATAGCAGTCTCCTCAAAAAGGGATCATATATGCTATTAATTTAGTCTAATACTATTTAATATAGTTCATATGAAAGGAATTATAAAAATATATCAATTCAATCTTATTTGCATCACATTTGTGCTCCCTATATTTCGCATAAAAAAAAATAACATTTATTATTTTTGTTTTAAGTTTAAGACAACATTTGTATTTCATATATGCAGAGATACAAAATGTACAAATCAAAATGGAAATGAAATACAAAAAACATGAATCAAAAATTACAATCCCTGGCGCATTGAATAATAACACTCAAATACCTCTACAGCCTGTTATAAACTAAAAGATTTTTCTGTATGCAAGGCAAGTTCAGCTATGATTTTTTATGTGTCGGTGATGCATAAAGATAATATTCACGATAAAAATAAAAATTAAAATAATATACATATCTATATCTGAAGGTAATAATTTTTATCTATGCAGAATTACATTCATAAAAATGGGGGACTTTTTAAAGAATATTCCAAAGGAAACGAAGCCATTTCATGCGACGATAAGATTTCCCTCGAGTTATATAATAAAATAGAGGAGTCTTTGTGCGTGAAAACTTTCGTGCGTGTTTTACACTTCTTTACCTGCTTCATCTTAGTGTAATGTATATGTATAGTCTTGAGTATTTGTAAAGAACACTAGATGATATTCTCTTCTTCCATAAATTGATTAATCTTTCAGATAATGCAAGAAATCTGGTAATAAATGGTGTTATTTTATAGTATAAAAGAAATCCTAGGTGTTTATTGCTCGAACTGCTTCTTGAATCAACCTTTTGGGTGGTTGAGGATGGTAGCTCTGGGGATGAGCGTTGTGGTCATTTTAGCGAAGAGCGCTTGATGACACAGATTCAAATCCAACTCCTTTATTAATTTTGAAATAACTGTTAAAATAGTTTCCCTATTTTCTGTTTTGATAATTCTCCTATTTTCTTTCTGAGGCTTTAATGGACCACGTCATTAAATTTCATAGCGTTTTTTCCGGGATATGTTACCAGTTTTCATTTCTTTGGGCCCTTTACATACATCAGCATTGATGTTGGTAGAGAAGTCCCAAAAGTGAAGAATGAAATTTTACTCACACTCTAAAGCATAAAAAATGGTAAAGTGCTGGAAGAAGACATGGTAACAAGTCACATTATAAAGACTGAGGGTGAATGTCTTGTTGATATACATATAATCTAGTGTAAACAATGGTTTAAGAGGAATTAAGATTATAAGAACATCGTAAATCGCATTCATTCTTGCTCTTTGAAAAGAACGACATGGAAGCGTAAAGACTTATAGGTTAATCAGTGTCTTATAAGCAACAACCAAATACTTAAAGAGTCAAGACAATCATAGCATCACAAGCAATTCTCGTGCAATTAGCCGGCAGAAGTAGCAGTTTTGAAGTTTAACCAAAATGTTATTACTCATAAGCAGGACGCTCAACTATTACTGCAAATTACAAACGAATACGAAATATCTCTTGATTAAAGAATTAGTTGGTTATAACAAACCTCTTTATTCACTCAACATCGCTTTATTGTCAGGGGGGAATATAGAAACCATTTATTAACCAACCTATATTAACATACATTTTTACATTAGAGTAATGCAACATAGTCATTTATACTTTACTATTTAGAGAATAAATAAAAAAAACACAAGAAGGGAATGCCTTCTCGCCCCAAAACTTTTTCGGCAGTTCATTATGAGATTTTAAGAGTTTGGAGAGGAATAAAAACGAGAATCAGAATTAAACAGAGATTTTTTTCACCCTCTCTTCGGTAGTAAAATGGTATTATCAGGTTTAATTTAACAGAAACTGCAGTCAATGAAGAAAGAATTATCACAAGCGCGTCTAAAAGGTGATTAGGAAGAGAACTTTTCCAAAGCGAAAATAATGATCAACATTTTTGCATTAGAAAGAACAGTTCGAATTGAAAATCAATTTAGAGCATTAAAAGAATAAAATACGTTTACTTAGGAAATCTTATGTACATATGACTCTTGATGGTAGCGAGGAAAATGAAATGAAGGAGAAGAAAACCTGGAAAGAAAAGTTGTAGGAAAGCTCAGCTACATCTTCAGAAGCGACATGAGTGTGTGTTTAAAACGCACATTAATTAATCAATTTTTCCTAGCAGTTTTAACCTATGGAAGAAATACTTGGTGATTGAGCTCCAAAAGCTTGAAGAAACTTAATACTACTCCTGGAAACATGGAACTAATACATGTTAAAAATAACTCAATTAACAAGAATTAGAAGAGAAACGGTGTTAAAATTTAGGAAACGAATAAACGGTTGTGAGAGAAAATAGCCATTGGCCAGAGAGTAGATGGTGGAGAGAAGTCCTCAACTGGCTACCATATGCATCAAGAGAACCAGAAGAAGACCACGTGGTACTCGAGAGGATGAAATTCGCTTCATGGCAGGATGTTTGTGTCAGGCTCGAGCTTTGGCCTGGGATAAGTGAAAGGTCCTGACAAGGACTTTTCCCAGGGTAACATATAAATATATATGTATATTCGTTTACTAAGGCTTGACACAACACCTCATCGAGAAACAGTCATTGGTCGTGTCGTTCCTTAGACCCATTAGAAATTTCGAGCGTGGCTACATTCTATCCTCCACTCGTGTCACGTGAGAGATCTATGTATCCAACTTTTCATTTTTATTTCTATTTATGAGGTTATAGAGGAAAAGGGTAATTACATAATAACAAGCAGAAAAATGAAAGAATGTAGGAAAACAACCTTTCGTAGCAAAATATCGGGAATTCTTCAATCTTAAGAGAGAAGTAAATGACAATTTTCTTAAGGTGGGAAGAGGTTGTATTGGGGAGCAGAGGACACGTCACCTAAGCCATTAAACCTCGACTTAAACATAATCCGTCACGGCATACCAACATATATATGTAACTGGAAAATACAATCACGCATACATGCAAACCTGCACATATACATACCTGTTTACACAAGAATATACCTTGATATATTTGACAAAAGTATACACATTTTTTTTAGCATAGGCAGAAACACAAATTCGGAGAACTCCTGTATTTGACGCATTCAAATAAATGAGCGAAATCGTTTATATCAGCTATTTTTTTTAGTTAGTAATAAACAAATTTAAAGATAAACACCATTGTTACCCTGAAATTTAAAATTCAACAAGGCAAATAATATTGGTGCGCTAAACTCCATCATTCAAGAAGGTAAACAACGCGGTTACAATAATAAGTTTCCTAGATACTACAATTGCCACGCCAGGGCTACGGTCCTCATCACTCCGACGGCTACGTGAAAACACTGATGCCTCCTGCTCGGGCAACAGTAAATATTAATAGTAACCATTTAAAGCATGTATTTTAAAAGGTGTCAGATTGGTCTATTTGATAAAGCCACTTATTCTGTTCGGAAGAGGAGTGTCCAACAGGCGAGCCTCATGTACTGTCAACGAGGCGTACCAATGTTATTGTAACCGCATCCCATATATACGTCTTTCCATTTTAATATTAAAAGGAAAAACCTACACAAAATTCTCAAATGTATTCAAAATCATTTTTTGGTTGACATTGAACATTCGCCCCAAAACAGACGTTGTCATTCAATGTTGAATAAAGTAAAAAATTATTGTTCCGTTGACATTAAAATATCAAACAACATTAGTTTGTCAACATTCAACAAGACCACTAATATTCTTACGTTGGCATTCAACATTCAACCATGTGAACAACATTTTCACCAATATTAAAAAGGGTAAATAAAATTGTTACCCGGTCATTGAACAAGATAAACGACATTCACCAAGACGAACAACATTTACTCGTCTCAACATGTAAATGACTTCCACGGCCTTTACGATGATGTTAGTTGTCTACGAAAACGCATAATCCGCCAATTCTTATTCTCTCTTAACGGAGCTCAACACGCCTCTTTTTACCTTATTACACACAATCGATGGCATGACCGGGTAGCTATAATTGCCCTTCTTTACTCTCTTAATTAAATCATTCAACTCTCAGTAGTCCCACTATCATAGAAATAGCACCTAGTCGGAATATCTCTTTTATCAAATGGTGTTACAAAGTTATTTTGAAAAGTAAAGAAGTTTTTCGAGGCTTAAATTCGAAAACTAAATGCAAATTTATGTTTATATTCATATACCTTAAGGAGTAAAAATATAAAAAAAAACTTAAAAATGTGAGCACAGATGAAATACCACGGTATACTTTTTCCATTCATATTAATATTTATTTCACCTCTAATATCGTATCAAATAACGTTCTAATGATTACAAATCTCGATTCAGTTTTCCTTCTGTCAGCAAATCAGTTTTTACTACTCTCGGAATTGAATCTTTTAAATTTATTTAAAAATATAAATTGTTTAACTATATTTTTTTCTGAGGTTTGCATTCTTTATCTCTACTTAAGGCCACCGAAGAGGTGACAAAAAGTCACTGGTGCCATTTCCAGATTAAGTGAAACTCAAACCTTACCTGAAAAAGTCGATTCACGTATTCTTCACCCACACATTACACAATCTCACATACAGGAACAATCCTTACAGAGCACTATCTCACACATATGTCCTTGCTAAGAGGAGTGTGGTGCTAAGTAGCCTTTTTATAATTCTTTAATAGAATTTTTGGTTTTATAGCAAATAATAGTTGTCCTTTTTCAGCTTAATTAATTAGTACTTACTTTATAATTTTTAACTTTTAAGGTATAAATATTTGTTTTTACTATAAAAATGGGCGATTAAGTAAAAACAATCTGACCCTTTTCTGTTAAAATGGAGTCTATTTCCTTGATCATTTTGGGGAGGGATCATCTTAACTTGGTCAATTTTCACTGCAGAAGGTAAATATATATCAGGTTGTGACATCCTTACAACTCTATTAAGTGCAGCCAAAAGGTGTATTATCGGTTCTTTTAAGCCTTCATCTTTAATTTATATGGATACTGTTGACACTGCCGTTAATAAAATCAAGAACTGCGTCCGTCCGGGAACAACCATGTACACAATGATCAACGGATGCCTTATCGAAACATTCAAAATGACGTGGCTATAACCATTGTTTTAGTTAACATTGTGGAAAGGATTATGTTCAATTCATCCAACTATTATAACGAGAACCCTATGAAAATTGTTGGGCTCCGGATAAAATTATGCAAAATAATGAAGGTTGTTTTTATCCAAAAACTAATTATCGCCGCTCGGAGATGCCCCTCTTAGCCCCGCTTAATTTGTTTTCTTAATTGTTGATTCTTCTACGTCTTCATCATTGTGCTAAATTAAGGTTGTTGACACACTCATCGCAGTGACACTCTTAACAATAACCGAGAGAGGTGTGCGTCCAAAAACAAGTATATAAACAATGACTAATGGAAAGTTTATTGAAATATTAAAATTAATTTTGGCTATAACCATCATAAATTAATATTGAATAATTAATTAAAATAAATGTATAGAATAATATTAAGTGATTTCTCTAAATTCTTTAAAGAAATAGCGATTTCTTTAATTTTTATCGTAATATCAGACAGGTTAACTTTATTTTAGGCGACGAATTAAGGTGATACCACATTCAATATTTGAACTTTATATTAGGTTTGTTTCTCATCTATCATATCAAAGATCATTAAAAGCCCTTTTATTCCTGCAAAATACATAATACTAACCTACGGCGCCGGTTTTAGGATACAGGATGTTCTTTCAGAACCTCCCCCTTGAAACCTGATATCATATGAATTTTTATAGAATTACTAAAAATTAGGCAATTGAACACACTTCACGACCCAAATATGTAAATATGATTTAGTTATCATTTGAAATCAGTTTTCTTTAGTTCCTTTAAAATTTATGGTAATGTGGACTAAAAAATATATTTTTCGGACAAGGTCAACTATAGGCTTTGTTCTCAGTTGGAAAGGGGGAGGGCGTAGGGGTGTTCTGAATGCCCTAGAATTTAGAGCAATCTATATTCGAATGATGCTAAACCAGCTCTTTGGCGCATTTTTTTTTAGTAAATATTTAAAAAAATATATGTGGAATTTCACGGTTTTTTTCAATTTTGCATCGTCATAATTTTCACTATGTTCTATTCCTTTTGTTAAACAAAACATATAGTAGAAAAGGGCATAAAATCTGCAATAAAATAATATAAAATTCAATGGTGTAGTTTTGTTTGTTTTTTCACAAATAAACTTTAAATATCTAATAAATATTTCCACATATGTATACAAATTGCATTATCTTACTTTTCACTATATTATAGTTAGGTTAGTACAAAAATAATTTTACAATAAAAAGTGCATAAAATAAGCAATAAAATGATATACAAAACCAAGAGATGCGGATTTTGAAAGAATTAACGTGAAAAGTAACTCAAGAAGAAATGTGTTATCCCCTAAATTATCAGTATATGATCATCACTATACCCCCAAAACATCCCTGTTATCAGAAGTCGAGTATAGGACAAAATTTTAACAAAAAGAAGAACATCATGTGTAGCCTGGTTGTTATATATACGCATATCCAAAGAAGTAGAATAACGTACATGTAAATGCATTTTTAAAATTTCATAAAGTTTGATGGATTGAAGTCTATTCGATTTAATTTTGATGGTGTACGAATACTTATTTTACACCACTATATATATATATATATATATATATATATATATATATATATATATATATGAAATGAATAATTCACAAATTATCACGTCATGTTAACAATGAATACTATGACCAGCAAGAGAAAGGAAAAGGTGCTTCCTAACACCTTTTCCATTTTCCTGTGGGACATTGCATTCATATATATATATATATATATATATATATATATATATACGATATAGGGTTAAACTGGCATTATTTCAGCTAGTTAAGCTCTCCATCTAGCGCTCGGAAGAAGGTTTTCTTACAATTTCGAGAGGTTAATAAATATGCCAGCCTTTCTGGGGCAAGCAAAAGTTTACGTGTCAGTCGGTTTATATAAGCGTCACCGCTGCTATCGGAGAGAACGGAAATTCATATAATTGATAATATCTCGGCCTTGGAAATGGAGAATAATTTTAACAGCGAGCTGCAATATTCCGTTTTATACGGTAAATTTTTGCGACACTGTAAAAATAATTCTCGATACACACATATTTTCCTCGTGGCTGTAACGTTATTCATAAATTCCTCACGTTCCTTATTTTCGTGATTCAGTTATACATATATATATATATATATATATATATATATATATATATATATATATATATATATATATATATATATATATATATAAGTTAGGATAATTTTAGAATTTTATTGTTGTTATAAGGAGATGGATGCGTATTATAAATTTTAATGCCTAATCATCTTGAACCTCGGAAAGAGCGTTTTTATTGAAAGCCAAAACTTATGAAAGGAAGTTTGCGTAGTTGAAAATTAAGTTTTCTTTCATAATGAAGCCCTTAAACAAATGAATGGAAACAGTTCAAATCTGACGCTTAAGCGGAACGGAATTAAGGACAAAGAAGACATAGTGTAAATTTGGTTTAATGGAAGGGACAAAAACTACAAATTCAGCTAAAAAGTTTTACTCTAGAATATTTAGATGTGTACGGCTGACTTTTTTTAAACATTGCGTATTTAAATTATCTCATTAAAATTGAATGCTTTTAACACCTTTATGAATTAGGAGGTAAATATACGGGTTGTTTACCCAATTCCTCTCTGGCTAAGAATAAGAAAATTTAATAGAAGTGAACATAGATTTAAAATTGATGTAATTAACAACCCCACCTTCTTCTCTCTTAGATCTACTAGAGAAATACTTTAGGCATCTATTTGACTTATTTAATGATGGCAACTAGAGTTCGGTTGGTCTAATATTTTAGGTGGTTATAACCTAGGGCCTAGATTCCCAAACTGCGGACCATGCCCCCTTAGGGGGGCCATAATGCAAAATATAGGGGGCCACACGCTGAGGCTATGCACACATAATAATCCCAAGCTCTATCACACTAGAACAGCCAGTCAGAAGCTGAGCCAGCCAGAGGAACAGGTGCGTCTGTACTCGGTATACGTTTGAACAATGCCTTGCTGCCAGACGCATCAGTAATAGGCCTCATTCTTTCTTTATTCAGTGTAATTCCATTTTTATATATGATTTTGTGTTCTTGATAAAATAATTCATTGGGATGCATTTCGATACCAAACTTTTTTCACTCAATAACTTATTTAATACTTCCTATACCATGGTTTCTGTATGAGAACCTGGTCTTAAATCTTGAGTATCAACCAGTCCGCAGTCCCACTTTAGAGGCCACAGTTAATAAAGCAAAGACTTTGTGAGTGTGTGTGGCTCCCTCGAAAAATCTGTTTGCGCCATGTTAGTGTTATTGGGACTTAAGTAAGCTTTGCATCATGGAGTGTATTAAGAACAAAGGATAAAATATCTGTTGTATTTTTCCATAATCCATGAAGTGTTTTTTTTTTGGAGAGAGTTTAGTAACCTAAAACTATATTTCCTGCCAACTTCTCATTGTTATGAACCACTTGAAAATGTTGTTTAAAGACGGTTTTACTCTTTTAAAAAATTAGAACATTAGGAAAGTTCAGATAATATGAAGCCGCTAGGCTCGGGCCTATCGAGGTCATCTGCTTTTGGAAAAAAGCGATTGGTAAAGTAAGATAATGAGTGCTATTTTCTGGTCAAATAGCAAAGTCAAATTAGCTTACATACAACTGCAATAATCTTTCCTCTTATAGGGTATTACACTGGAATACCAAATATTCATGTATTGTAAAGTTTTATATTGACCATTTGTAGGTTCATTATGAGTGATGTCATTTAGCTATAGCAGTATTTCTTTCCGCTTCAGACCCCTCTGTGATGGCTTCTAGCAAGAAACACAAATACGATGACAGCTATCTGGATTTGGATTTACAAGCCTTAATGATGAAGGTGTAGTAAAGCATCAGGGTGTGATTTGTCACAAAATATTCTCCGCTGAATCACTGAGGCCTAGCAAGCTTAAATTACGCCTAGTAACTCAACATGATGGTAAGGATCGTTCTTTCTTTGGTCGACAGGAATTGAATATGAAGAGACAACAACTTGGTGCCAGCTGTCCCATTCACCAACAAAATGCTGCATTAGTGGAGGCATCATTTTTTGCTATTCCTTGAAATAGCAAAGAAAATAAACCTCACACCATTGGGGAAGAGTTAATTTTGCCATTTGCAAAAACTATGGTCAAGTTTGTTTTGTGTGAGAAAAGTGCTGAAAAGCTGAGTGATATTTCTCTCTCAAATAATAAAGTGCAACGCCGAATATCTCTTATCTCAGATGATTTCAAAGAACAGGTGATACAGAAAGTTAAAGAAGCTGAATTATACAGTATTCAACTCGACGAGCCTACTAACACCCAGTCCTACTCACAATTCATGGTTTTTGTTAGGTATGTTCAAGGTGAGGATATCTAGGAGGAATTCTTGTTTCGTGAAACTCTCAAGCAATCTACAAAAGGTGAAGATATAATGCAGAATCTTTCAGAATTTTTTGAAGTAAATGGTCTCGACAGAAGCAATCTCTATGGGATATGCACAGAAGGGGCTCCAACCATGTTAGGTTCTAAGTCAGGTTTTGTTTCAAGTGTTATACAAAAATCACCAAATGCTATATCTCTCCACTGCATAATCCACAGGCAAGCTCTTGCTTCAAAAAACTCTACCCTCAGAATTACAGAAAACCCTGAATAACATTATAAAGGCAGTTAACTTTGTAAAAGGTAGTGATTTTAACACACGCCTTTTCAAGAAACTCTGCCTGCCGTAATATGAATGAAGCTCATGAAATCCTCTTATTTCCTACAGCAGCTCACTGGCTATCCAAAGGAAATGTAGTTCAGCGGGTATTTGCGCTCAAAGAAGACTCTTCCTTGAGGAAAAGGACCAGCAAGATTTGTTGTCAGCATAGCCTACCTTGTTGACATAGTCAAACAGTTGAACACACTCAACCTTGAACTCCAAGGAAAAGGAGCTTTGATAATTGATTTTGTAGACAAAATTAAAGCTTTCATTCTCCATTCATAAGATGGACAATTGAAGGCGTAAAGTTGGAATAGGAAACTTGGCAATGCTGGAAACAGTGTCAGACATTACAGAAGAGGGTGATACTGCTACAAAGAACTTGATTGTTCAATATCTTGAAGACTTAGTAGAGGAATTTAAAAGTTATTTCCTAGATATCCAAAGCCAAACCTCTCGGGTAGTAAGGTTTCCCTTCACTGCTCCATTGACATGCATACCTGATGATAATAATGATGGTCAAACTGAACTGCTGACAATTCAGGAAGATACAGGACCAAAATAAAGTTTGAAGCGGAATCTTTCACTGTATTTTGGTCATCAATGGTAGCTTCATACCCAAACTTATGTAACTTAGCTTTCCGCCAACTACTAACTACCCTTTACATAAATTTATTTCTGTGAGGCTGCATTCTCTTAACTTTTGTATATTAAATCCAAATATTGCAATAGACTTGATGTGAAGCATGACCTACGATGTGGTTTGAATGAAACAAAGCCAAGAATTAAGATGCTGGACGATGGCTTTAAACATCACCATTGACATTAGGTTAATTGGGGTTTGAACAAACAAACTTGCATATGAGGGTTCTTGCTGGGAGAAGAGAAGGTGATGTTTCCACTAGAGGTCTTGGTTTTGTTATTTATGATTCCCTTTGATAGGATTTCGTTCAGAATTATTAAATTTGTCCGTAAAAAAACAATAAGATTGCTTTTGATTACACTTTTTTATGCAGTGAAATTTATTTTTTCTATTTTGTATATTAGAGAAAAGTTTGGGAAAATTATTATTTTAATTTCCAGGTAGGCCTTACCTCAAATTATAAAATTATTAAATTTTCAACAAATTGCTTCTTTAGTACCATTTTAATGTTAATTTGAGTTTTGGCAAAAAGTAAACCACAAGTTTCCATGACTCAATATTTAAGGAAAGAAAAAATATGGGGTTGATTGAATAAACTTACAGGTATTGCCGGAGTTTGTTCATAATGGACCTAAATAAATGAAGGACTATAGACAGTCGCTGTTGTTACAAAATATGGATTGGAGAGGGGGGCCATGGGTCAGTATCATATATGAAAAGTGGGTAAAGATCAGAAGAGGTTTGGGAACCACTCACCTAGGGTAATGATGTCCCAAAAGTTACCTGTCATACAGGATCCTTCGTAGCCCCCGGGGAGGGAGAGTAATCCATTTTCTTCATTGACATTCTCTTGCCTTTATTCCTTTACTTTGGAAAAAAGGGCGGGGATTAAATACGCTTTTTTTCGTCCTCAAGGCGCCCCAAGGCCAAAGAGACGTGCCTCAGCAAGATCCATCTCCGAAATGGAGGAGGGCTTGGCTATCAGAGGGGCACCAGCAGGGTAAGAGGTGCCTCCTACCCTTGTGAGTACACGTGTGCCTGAGCCGCCTGAGGAGACGCTTGCACAGCGGCGGACTCAGTTTTGCTGTTCGGTCCCGAGCCCTGGTTCGCCTCCATGGAATAGCGTACCATCTAGGGGTGGGTCACAACCGGAAACATGTCTAGCTCAGAGTGGGGAATCCAAGTGGCCCCACACGATAACGTGTCACAGTTCCTATATAGGAGATTTCAGTTACTCTTAGGTTCTTATTTCTTCTTAAACCCAGCCTCTTCCCTCATTTCAATAAGTCTTTTCTTGAGAACACGGGAGTAGCAGCTTCGCCACTGTTTATTCGTCAAGTTGAAGCGACGCTGTAAGCACATCTGTTCGACAAAAGGAAATAATAGTTATCAATAGTTATCTCCGATATCACTCCAGGATCGGGGATGATACGAAAATATTGCCAAAGAATGAATATATCATTGAAGTCATTTGAAAATGATAAGGAAGCAATTCGTTCACTTTGTTCAGGCAAGGGAGGATACTAGTCGCAAATTATGGTATACTCGTATTTTTTTATTTACGAATAAAATAATCTTATTTAATCGTGTGACTACTTTTCTCTTTGTAACTCTATAAGATTATGTTTCTACAGAGTTACCCCCAAAATACGGGCCCCAACTTTTAATAGGACTCATTTCTTAATTTTTCTGCAAGGATTCAATGAAACTTTGTTGATAACTAGTTTATTGTGTTTAAAAACACAAAGTTGTCCAAGGCGTCTTTACAAATCGACTGACTAATAGCTCTGATCCCCTTCCTGATTGCTTCCTTGAGTTCCGTGATGAATCTGGGTCTCACTGCGTACACTCTGTCTTTAAGGTAGCTCCTAGAGAAAGAAATATGGAGGCTAAGTTCTGGGCTATGAGGTGCCCACTCAAAGTCAGTATTGAGACTGATCACACGGCCACCAAAGTTCTTGCTCAGCCAGTCTCGGGAAAGGTTTGAAGTGTGAGAGCTTGCTCAACCTGCTGGAACTAGAACTTTCCCATAAGCGACAGCAACAGTATCTTCAACAACCTTTTGAAAGGATTGAGGCCTAGACATTTTGCTCCTTCGTGACTATCACTGTCGCACCAGATTCCTAGAAGAAGACGAAGAATAGTCCGATGATGCCTCTGGCTGAGACTGCACTCCATACCTTGCACTTAGGGAAGTGTAGGGGCTTAGTTGCTTCCATATATATATATATATATATATATATATATATATATATATATATTTATTGATATATATATATATATATATATATATATATATATATATATATATATATTATATATAAGTATTTTCGATTATTTTATTAATTAGTTGGATCCATTTTTGCCCATTACAGCCGCAATTTTCGTGTCATTGGATTCCAACAAATTGTCACAATTTTCTGACGTTCTCATTCACCACTGAGCTTGTATTTTTTCTTGCACTTATGTTCTATTTGTGGTAATTGAGGTACATTCTTCTTAGTGCTTTTGTAAGTACTCACCTGAAATGTTATATTATACTTAATTTTGTGTTCTGTGGTGGCAATTTCATAGGGGGGATGCACATTTCCCCCCAAAATTTGGGGTGGTGGTTGTATGGCATGTGGCTGAGATATAACTTTAATTCTAAGAGTTGTGTAATTCTCTGGTTAGATTACTCTAAAACTTGTGATAACATCGTAATGTAAGTTGAGCTCATTCTGCATGGCGTAAAAATAGCTTTCCTGAGCGTGATAACTATATGCAGCTTGAAACCATGATTGAACGAAATTCATTCTTCATAGTTATTACCACTCAAGCTCAATGGAATGCCTTTACAAATCTCACGTGCAAAGGCAGCCACATAAATAAAAAATATTTGCAAAATTATCACAAAATTGTGAAATGTTTAAAAAATTCTAAGATTATATTTAAATGGAGGTACATAACTTTAGACCATTGTTCTTCTGTCTAACCTTTGTGACCTTTGATAACTGCGGAGATTTATTTTCATTTAACATCAGATATCGATGACTTTTTGGTCACATTGCATACTCGTCTTAATCGTTAAGTCTCCCCGTAAAGTTCTAAGTGATACAATTTAAAAGAAGCTTCATTTACCTCCCACCAATTTCCCATGATTTTACCTGCAGTACTGAGGGTCTTATCATATAATCTTTCTTTACATGTTGTTTAAGACCTATTCCGACACTTCTCTTCGTTGATACAAAGCACTTGGTCTCTTGATAGCGGTTACCTTTGGCCCCTTATAAACATATAATTTATAATAAATATTTATTAGTACTCAAATACAATAAAGGCCCCTATTCTGATAATGTAGTATTTCTTCTTTATTTATGTAAAGTTTGTTTATTTATCTTTTAGCTTCATTTATATATCATCGGATTACCATTGTTGGAGGAACTGGAAATATAATTATCAAACACGGAATTTTGATTAACCCAAACCAAAATGTAAGGAAAATTTCGGATTGGGTCTATAGGAAGGATATCTTTGGGACTGATAGTGGATAAACAAGGGATCAGATACTTGCCTAGTGACACGTAACTAAATAAACAAGGGATAAGTTTCGTAAAGTGTGTGATGCTTCAAGGGGACTGTAAAAAGCTTATGTTGAAAGTAAGGGTTAGGTTAGGGTGAAATATAGCAGGTGTGTGTGTGTTTTGATATAGTTGAGTAATCTCTCTATAAGAGTTAACTCTCTGTGTGGATGGAGTACTGGGAGAATTATATATAGAAATGAGTAGAGTGGGTACGAGATTGAAGAGAAATGGGTAGGGATGGGCTCTAATTATGTTGGACTATGTTGATGACCTGATGTTTGCGTAGATGTGGATCAAAATCTTTTGACTTGGTGTGTAAGAGGCGTTGGCTTACAGTGAATGCAGAAAATAGTAAGGTAATGGTAATTTAGTGAAAGAATTGGGCGGTGTGTGACGACGGTCAAAGGATGGTTTTATTATGAGCGTTTGAAAGACAAAGGGCTAACCGTTGGGGTAGAGGAGGATATTGTGTATAATAGGGATGTGCCTGTTGCTGGAGGTTGAACCATAACTTGAAGAGATAGTCCAGTACATGACACCCCATCAATCAGTCAGCCTCTTGTGTTTTATGGGACACAAATTACATGGATGGTAGTTTAAGTTCATTCAAATGTGCTGACCCCATTTGGTGAGGAACTGGTATTCGTTCAAGTCTTTCTTATTTGATATTTTATTTTGCCATGAACGTATTTTTCCAAAATTTCCACACAAGTTGAAGGATAGAAGAAGAAAGAAAACTTCTTCCTCCTCCTTTTTCTTCTTAATCATGAGCCTAGAATCTCCGACCCCCTTCGGAATTCTAAATAGGCACCCACTTAATAAAATCATACAAGGATCAGTCAAGAATACAAGTCAGCTCTTTCGTTAATTAACGATCTGATCTAATTTATCCCTTACTCCAAGTTCCTAATTGAATTTTTCACTCAATCAACTCAAAAAGTAATAAAGTTTAGCCTCTTTCATATTTGGGATAAAAGTTTACTAAAAAATTTAGAGATTTTTCAAAGGATTTATTTCGCTTATCAATGGCAAACATGAAGCTGCCTATAATGGACGCCATACTACGTGGAACGGAAGAAATATGTCTAAATGAAGATTTACAAAAAGAATAGGCAATGAATAGTATGAAATTAATTAAATTTGAATCTTTGGCATTCAATTTTATTAAATAGCTAAAATTACTAACAAATAACTTTTCTATTTAAAGCTTGTTTATATTCTTACATTTTGATTACTTAACCAGGAAACAACAATTAACATTTAAACGTTTGCTCATTTGATGAAAAACAAAGGGATTTATTTTTAACATTTATTCCATTATGGGGTGAACTTAATCTATCTTTTATACTTTATAGTCTTTCGGTTTAATCTGTTCTATTTATTAGATGAATAATTAAGACTCACAAAAAGCGAGTGGGCTTTCGAGGACAGATGAGGAATGGGCAACTTTAAATTCATTAGGACTGCCACAAGCCTTCGTCAAGAACGCTATTTTGTCATCCTCATAACTTGTCACGCCACAAATGGATTAACCAAAAGGCTGTTGAGCTTGCCTCTAATAGATCTTGCCGGGGTACTTGGTCCCAAAAAGGATCCTCGGAGAATGTGTTCCATGGTTGACATGAGTTAACCATAGGAGCATTCAGTACTTGTAGCAAGTCCTCATTTGACATGATAAGACACCTCTTTTACCCACAGATCTGCGCTTTGGGAGCTTCACCGACACAGTCCATTAATGTCCTCCTCTCCACTTTGTGGGAAACCGATTATGAGGAGTTATGTGTTGGAGATTCTTTTAGAATATCAGATCTCTAAACATCGTTAAGAGTAGGGTGGTACATGATCTCAGATTTAAAGTTATTAGGAACAAATACGTTCATGTAAACCAAACACATCTCCACATAAAAATCCGGCTGATAAAGAAGCGCGGCACACAGCCCATTCAGATTTTTCATTGCTTCCATAAGAAATTTGATTTCATGGCCCTAATCAAGGAATCGCTTAGGCTAAACAACCGAGGATAATTATCTTTCAACGCAGCTGTCGTTAGACCTTGAGAAGTACTCGAAGAAGAAACTACAGGAGTCATCCTTCTAGATCAAAGCCTCATTTTCCTGACACGAAATACCAATTATTTCCGCCGTGGCTTCCTTTTTCATGACTATATCTGAGTGTCACGCAATGTCTTTCTAACTGAGCTCCTTTATTCACATGAAAAGATATTAAACTCCCAAATTACTCCCCTTAACCTACTCAAACAAGCAAATGTGAACATAGAAAAATGTTTGATGGATTTCATCTCTATGTCATTCACATGAGACTCCTTCTGAGCTACAAATCTTATGAAGTATTCAATAAAGGATATGGGTTTATATTCAATTTTCTACCGCCAGTATGGAATATATACCCCTCAACTTCTCTATGCGATACAAAACAATAATACACGAGACATTCTCAAATTCATTAGAGAATACCAATGACATGGAGTCACCCGGTTAAGATTTTGCCATCTCCCTACTATGGTAACTCTAACTTTCGCATTGTTGGTGATGATATTTACTTGCGTTTCTTATTCTATAACATTTATTTAAATTGCGTTGAAAGTGCTATTGTGATTTCATGATCCTATCCATTGTGACCGATAAAATTCATGGTCACTCTGATACTATTTATCACCAAAATTAATTCCGCTCCACGATGAAATAGATAAATATTGCTACACCTATCAACCTGGTGCAAATTTATCTATCTCCAATTACCTTAATATCTGTAATATACCTTTCAAACGTCGAAGTAATTCTTTCACGGGAGAGAAAGGAACTATATCATTCCTCTCTGGTCATACTTATAATTATCCATTGTTAGTCAAACATATAAACTGTTATATTTCACGATTAACATTAGATATTACGGCCTTTATTTATATGTATTATCAACATAATGAAAAGGAAACAGGGTTACATCCCCTCTTCACAATAATTCTGACCTTTGGTTCCTAACATTTCCTACTATTACCAGTCTCGCTATTTATCCTTCATTACTTTATTGGGAAAATTTTAATTTCCTATTTTTGTCTTTTATGGAGATTTAGACTGTGTTCGCCTTATCTAAATATATTGCCGATGTTATGAAGATATCAAGAAAAAGATTCCAGATTTATTATTAAATAATTTACGAGTTATTGCAGCATGCATATTGTGCGAAAGCAGAGCGGCTCTTGGGCAAGGTTTTCTTGATACTTGATTTGTCCAAAAGAATCAGCCAGTTTTTAATAAATAAATGACGTACAATGGCAACAGATTCAGTTGAAAATCTTGACCGCAGAAATTCAGGCCTAATATTATTTGCACACGAAATAATAACTTCTCTGATCCATGGAATTTATTTACCCTTGTCTCGGAAAGGAAGAAATATGGTGAATCTAATAATGAAAAAATAAGGGTTTTCTGTTTGTTACCAACACTCAGGCTATTTCATCCCTACTCCTCCTAGAATATAAAATTGGTAAGTATCTATCACTGAGTAACATGACACAGAAATCCAGTTAATGTTCCTAATATTTCGCCCATCACATTATTTTGCCCTTAGTTCCTGAGAATATTTCCTTCTCTTTGGTTAATAAGAATCGGCGCAAATCAGCAGACTTTTCTGCTCTTGAGTTCAATAGACTTCTCTCATCTTGATATTAACAAACTTCTCTCCTCTGGACCTTAACAGACTTCTCTCGTTTTGACTTCACCAGACTTCTCTCCTCTTGACTTAGACACACTTTTCTCTCTAATTGAGTTGAAAAGACTTTTATCCTCTTGACTTCAACAGACTTTTCTCCTCTTGAATTCCATCTACTATTTTCCTTTTCCCTTCAACAGAATTTTCTCTATCTGATTTCAACAGACTTCTCTCCTCTTGACCTCATAAATCTTCTCTTCTCTTCAATTTCTCACCTTGATCTCGACAGGTTTTTCTCTACTTTACTTCCAGACTTCTCTCCTCTTGACTTCAACAGGCTTCTTGAATAATAGGCATTACTTCCAATAGATTCGTCATTAATTTTTATCTTTCCTTAAGCATCTGAAGACGGGTTTTGAGAAACTACCGCTTCCATCTTGCCGATACATTAAAAGATATAATTTAAATCTTTCTTTGAGCTTCATGTAAATCATTAAAGAAAAGATCATTGGAGCAAAAATCATTAAAGCAAAGTTCATTGAAGCAAATCTCATTGAAGAAAAATCACTAAAGCAAAGATTTTAAAAAATAAAGAAAATAAAGAGAATCAAATTGAAGTCTTGGAACCCTCTCGTTCTCATGTTGAGGAATGACAATAACTTGAGATTTTAGTTTAGTGACTTTGGACTCTACGTAGTACTACGAAAGAGTAAGTGTGAAGGAGATTTAATTGTCTTATTTAGTTTGGTATATGGGAGGGCTTGGGTGTAGTTAGCTCTATCTCGTGAGCCTCGACTTTCAAGGGAGTAGCGGGAATTCGGCTGTTGTTCATCCTTATGCCTCCCCTGAATAAGCAATCACTTGCCATGGTAAGCCATGGAGATGAGTGCCATTTAATCACCGGAGCTTATGGCATTTTCCACACATGTTTTGGCAATTTGGGGGAAATTAGTATTTGAAAAATACTTTTTATACTTTCGGAAAAATGCCATATTCTCTTATAATTTATGAGATGGTTGGCCAAAGATTGCATCATCTGGCAACTCGAGCGAGGGGCGGTGTATGTCCTTACCCCCGACTTCTCTATCATTCCCCCACGAACCTCCAGAATCGGGGTTTTAAGGGTGATTTTAATTTATGTCGGTTTCAAGCGTACATGTGTGTATTTGCTTGTTCATGTCTGACTCCTTCATTCTTCCTTTTCATTACACCTTTTAATAACAACAACAGATTCCCCTCATCGTTTATTCCCTTGGGCTATAGGGGGTATTAATGACACCCCATAGGACCAATTACATCAGGTAGCTAATGGCAAAAATAGTAGAAGGAAGAGACAGCGGTGTTGTAAGGGTTTATATGTGTGATGGCCTATTATTATTACTTAGAATGTTAATACCTTCTTCCCCCCTTTCCTGGGTCTAAACAGGCGCAGATTTAGAAGAGATGAAAAAAATGCCCCCCCCACCCCGTTTTCTTGGGGTACTGAGGTCGGTAGAGCGCACCCCTCCTCAATGCGGCCAACCAATTGGCGGCAAGCTCCCAACGAACGCCGAAATTTTATGTCAGCCTCATTAAACCAATTACTCGGTATTATCTGCTATTACTTATTATATTACCTTTAAATACTTCGAATTACCTTTATAGTCATCATAACTTTCTATTACTTATTAATACCTTTTATTGTTTAACATTCTATTTTATTGCTTAATATTACCAAGGGTTTGCCTTTATTAGCTTTATTATTTCTGGCTATTATATAATATTACCAATTAGGAATTATTACTCCCTTTTATTGTTTAACATTACATTTTATTAAATATTATTGTTGCCTTTGATTATTTGGTATTATCTATTTTTAGTTACTAGTACCTTTTATTACTTATTATTACCTTTAAGTATTTATGATAACCTCATTATTACCTCGGTGTAGTTTGGGAGGTATGAACAGAGGTTGGGAGGTACTTTGGTTGAGGAGTATATGTAGGTTCAGGTGGAGCTTGGCACTCGATCTCTCTCCCTATCATCTCTTAAGTTTCCAAATTGGGCCACTTGGCTTCTGTACCTACCTTCCACACATTTTCTATTCCACCCAACTTCACCACTTCAATTATGAATCTCATGAAAAATTAATGAATTAAAGAGCAAGCGAGGCTAGGGAAAAATAGATAGAGATAAAGTAAACAGGATGGAATAGAGAAAAAGAGCGGGGATAGATTAAAAAAAATGTTAGGTAAATGGAAAATAATTCCTTAGTGGAATTCATAAAAATATAATAAATGAGAAAATATTGAATCAAGGAGAGGGCTGGAAGCAGATGGACGACATTTTCCTCTGAAAGTTTGGAATCGCAAATGGGGTTACCAGGACTGATGATGAAGTTTAGAGGGATGGAGAGACGAATGCCTTGGGGCCACAGGGTATCGGCATGCCCTCTACTTCAGGCAACTGTGGGTATTCAAATATGTTAGGAAATTTCTAAGACTGAAAAGTGATGTGTTGTGTTCGCGATGAAATTAAGATTGAACAGCAAGCGGTTTGTTTAGGAGAGTAGATGAAACTGTCATGCCCACGACCCAGACTAATCTTCTACCATTAGGCAACTAGGTTCCTAAGAGCAACAAGTGTTTTTTGCTTTCTTAGCCCGCTGGGATTCAACCCCATAGCCGGGCGTAGAAATCCAATGGCTCCGGCACGAAGCGAAATCTCCCAAAAACAGAATAAAGAGTATAAACAGCGGGGAAAATCGATAGAGGACTGGGCCAAGAAAGCGCCTTTAAATTCATCTAAATTAACCTTTATATTCATCATATCTTAGCTTTATTTAATCAGAGGGTTCTTGTAAATTTCTTATTAGGTACAAGAAATTTGCATACTACGATGGAAATCTTAAATGCAGCCTTATTATCTATCCGCAAACCACGGATACGCACACCCCCTCTGCTCTACTAAGATATATATATATATATATATATATATATATATATATATATATATATATATATATATATATATATATATATATATATATATATATATAAATATATATATATATATATATATATATATATATATATATATATATATATATATATATATATATATATATATATATATATATATATTTATATGGAGATTATCGAATAAATGTGATTAGGCATTTAATGAATTAATGCATCTCCTTTTATTCGAATTATCGTTTTGCTTCTTATTCTTCGGTTATTTTGTAAAATAATGCAAAGATATTCAATTCCCCTCGAAAGCCTGATAATAGCACTCTAAACCAATCTATTCATTTACAGGTATACTTTTATTTAAAACATTTATAGTGCTATTAAGGATTATTTTTATTATTTTCCCGTAAGCGTTTAGCTGGGAAGCGAAGTGATCGCGATGGCACAGGAAATATACCTTTTATGTTATCCATAAAGTATATTAAAACGAAAACACAAAAACCACGGACATAGTATCAATGTGATAGGTTTGTAGTTTTGCTCTAAGATCGTCAGAAAACCACCTTAGCTTACCCTTCCCTCTTTCTCTATCGCCAGCTATAGAACGCATCTAAAAAAAAAGTCTTTCATGATCTTGATTCTATATTTCTCTATGTAAAGTAAATCATCAATTAGTAGACAAGAAGAGGAGTGAAAAACAATAGAATAAGAAGTTGTGAAAATCTTGAAGAAAGCGGACATAAGAGCAGGAGTATAGAGCTCAATTTAAAAGTGTGGAGGTTAGCCAAGGGTGGTCAAAGATGCAAACATTCCCAGACATAGTTTGGCCATATCACCTTGTTTATGCCCCCAGAAAGTTAAATCAGTTTCAAACCCTGTCGGGCGACCCCCTCCCTCTATTGTTCTTGGTTATCATCCCACAATGGAAAGTCGAAAACGAGAGCTATCCCCCCCCCCCCGATCAGCCGGTGTAAGACTCTCGTGACTTGAAGCTGTTTACACAGCTACATCCCAAGTCTCCCATGAGACGCCAGGTGTCCTACGCCTCACTCCCTAACTCCATCCGCCGCAGAAACCTGCCGTATTTATGCGAGCGACTCCATTGATTGTCAGCGAGAGTTTCATCCGATGTCTGACCGTCAGATCATGCCCCATTGGGTCGCCGTGTCGACGCCTGTGATCTCTTCAGTGGATCTTACCTTCGTAATCTCTCTGGTCAGGGACGGACTACTCTCCTTCGTTATTCCCAATTCGGAGGGCTAACCGGGATCAACTCTGCGCTTATTCCCTCCACTCTACAAGGTCTGTGTACCTTAACCTCAACCGTGAGACAAGAGCAAGCAAGTCCAAGAAGTCCTTCCGTGCAGATTCGCATCTGGTCACCGTGCCGACAGCTGTCCCTGGACCGGACTGTCTTTCCCCTCCCCTGCGTGATTCCCATTTGGAGGACAATTTGGAACCTGATCTGCGCTCATCTTCCGCTCTACGAAGTCCCCCCGAGGCTTCGACCCGTAACGCCATCGTATTCGCCGCCGCAGAGATAAAACCGAGGTCCCAGTTCCGTGATTTTTCCTCCATTTAATTCACTCCCCGAAAACACTGCCGTAATTCCCTGCATTTAATTAATATTATCTCAACCCGCGTTTAATAACGGTCTTTCAAGTGATTGTTACAATTCCCGGGCTTTTCTCATTTATTCCTTAACCGCCTGTATTAACCACTGGTCGCTTATTCATTATTTTATCAGTTTGTTTAGTTTTCGTGACCAATAATAATTCTATTATTTACTTGTATATTAAAGATTATTTTTGCAAGAGGTTTTTATTTCAATAACTCCTGAGTTAAAACGGTAATCTCGATTCCCCCCTTTTTTTCACCAACCTTGGATTAACGCACTCGAATATAAATTCGACACAAGCCCTTAGCCGGGACTTGCCGGCCTGATTAAATACCCGTGGGCCTGATTCTGTATAGAGCGTGAAACCACCGTGTCGTTCCTCGACACCTAGGGATGCAGATGAAGCTGAACAAAAGGGAGATAAATGTCCGTCGAACAGAGGTGAACACAGGGGTGTCCAAGCTCGGGAATTGTTGACGGTAATCGGCATACTGTATTTTTAAGGCCTAATTTTTATTCGGTGTCTTTCTCCGTCTTCTATTTTGTCCCATTTTAAATTCCTTTCGTTTTATTACATTTTCTTCTGCTACTTTATTTCATGTTCTACATCTAAACCTTCATTTTATCCAACTACCCTTTTCATTCATTTCTCCTTCTACATTTCCATTGAATTATAACTTTCAGTCCCTTTCTCGTGTCCCAATATTCCATTTTCTCAAACAGTCTAGGTGTTTCAATTTCTATGCCTGGACCTTAAATTTATTTCTAAGTCTGCGTGTTTATTCTATTTTTCGCCTACCTCTTTATTCCATTTTCGTCTCATGCCTCTGTTTTACACTTTCTCTATTTATTTAATTTCTTCCTTCACCTCTTCATTCCATTTTTTATCCATGCTCATTATTTTCCATTTTTTCCTCTTGCCCATTATTATCCATGCATTCTGCCCATTTCCTTCAACTTTCTCCGCCTGCCCATTTTTCCTCTTGTTATTTCCCCCCCATTAAATACCGAGGCACATTTCATATCGTCACTTCCTTTTATAAAGAACCAATTAGGAGTAATGATTTGGATGCCTTTCACCACCGTTTCGCGCCTATCTCAGTGGTGATCTATTGTCTCACGGAAGATAAATACGCCCCCTCCTTCTTCAGCGTTTTGTACCCATTCCTCGACCTTTAATGGGTAAAATGTTTGGTCGCTGTGGTGCCAGCATATTGGTAGTGGAGCTCAAACCGAGCAGGTTAGATTAGTGATTAGTGACACAAACCACTTCGCCGATGGAAACACAATTCTATGGATCCGGCGAATGAAAATTATGGGATTATTGAAATCATTTCACTAATTTGATCTTTATATGGATGCATTTTTGTTTATATAAATAAAGAGGGAAAAGCTAATTCTTGGACAAATATTAAAAATTTTGAGTCAATTAGAACTAGAGGAAGAAACCAAACCGACAAAACAAATACGGAGACTAATTGAGTACATAGAAATAGATCGGGTGTGCAACTTTTTTAAACCCTCGATTTCACTGATAAAAGCAGTCAATATAAAGGGGGATTATTAAAGTAATTAAACCAATTACTCGATAAATTATTATTCAGATACATCCACTTATTTCCATATATTCGCTGATTTTAATTTACACATTAAATTCGGACTTTAATTTATCAACTATTTATGTCGTAGAATTCCCTCTCTTTTTGTTCTATCTCTAATAGTGCTAAGTGTGTCTAATATATTGATATTATAAGAATATCTTAAAGAACAGAGCCGTTACGATACACGTAAGGATATATATAAGAGAAACGAACATTTATCCCGAGATAAACTTATATTTTACCTTTATCAAATAAATACATAACATTTAGACATTAACTATAGCAATACTCTGAATATTAACCTAAACAAAAAATTAATTAAATTCGTTTACCCATAAAAATTGGTTAACGTTTTCTCTACACACAACAATAATTTTAAAATTAGGCTTTTGGACTCATGTGGAGTTTAAAGGTCTCAAAAATGTTATTTACTTTCAACGTGTGCCGTGTGTCCAGATGTAGATGGGCGAAATTCCACGGTCGTTTCGCGAGGGTAACATCTGGGGGGTCCAGACGTTCTTCCGGAGGGTGGGTTCTTTAAGGAGGAGAACCAAAACGGTGCTCTATGCAACACCTAGGCAGTCGTGGTCTTTCTGGCGAGAGTGAGTCGAACTTGGTTCTTAAATCAAATTAACTTGGAGTGCGGTGTGATCACCGAGTAACAAGCTCGAGGAGGAGCTTTTCTCCTTCGTTACTTATTTCCTTAGGGACGAGGACTGAACTTGGGGAGGGTCTTCTTCAAGGGCGAGGATAACACAGGAGGGTTTCTCTGGCGAGAAAAAATTACTTAACGTTCGGTTTGGTAACCCGGAACTAGCTCGAGGATGAGCTTTTTCTTAATTCCAGTCTTCCTCAAGGGCGAGTATAACGGAAGGAGATTTCTCTGACGAGAACAAGTTGAACTTGGTTCCTCACCAAGTTAACTTAGGAGTTTAGGGTGGCCACCGAATTAACGGGCTCGAGGGGGAGCCTTTTTCTTCGTCTTTTCCTAATTCCTTAAGTACGAGGAATACCACTGGGGTTTAAGGTGCACCAGGATATGAGGAGTCTCTCTGGCGAGAGTAAGTTAAACTTACCAAAGTTAACCTTATCGTTTGGTTTGATAACCAGGGACTTAGCTCGAGGATGAGCTTTATCTTAGCCCCTTAAGGTAGGTAGCCCTGCCTCTCTTGCAGGGTACTTCTTGGTCTGGCAAGCCAAGTACCCTACCTCTCCAGTCTCGGTAGCTCGGTTTCGGATCCGAGGACTTCGTCACCTAGAGACTGACGTATACTACCACGATTTTCCTCAGAGTTCCTCATTTATACCTCGCACCCCTACTAGGGGAGTGGTAAGGGGGGGAGGGGCTTGAGGATGGCCCCAGGAGAGTTCTTTTTTTAAACGGTCTTTCCCACGAAGTCAAACATCTGCTCCTCGTTAGCCTTCGAGATTGGGAGAAACACGTCTCTAATTTCTCATTCCACGTGAAGCTGTATTTCACTCTCCTGGGGGAGATCTTACATTTTGACCTTTAGGGTTTTTCATGGCACTGAGTTGTGCTACACTGCGGTTAAGCACAGAACCTGCCGATGCTTTTGACGGATGTCTTTGCGGTAAACGCCTTGTGACTGCACCAAGAGTGAACGGGGGGGGGGGAAGTGACCATTCCCCTAAAACCTGATTAGTTTTCTCTCAAATTTGGTTATCATAGTAAATGATAACGCATAAAATCCTAGTTTAGTACTCAAGATTAACATTTTTCGTGATGAGTCATGAAAATTACTTGTCGCCCAAAGGACTTCAAAGAGAATTTTTCTTTATTCTTGAAAATCAAAAGTGTTATTGAATTTTAAATTGCAAAGGATGCACAATACTCAACAAACAAACAAATTGGTAATCAAATTTATGGTGCTGTCTTTTCTATTTACAAAGATGATTTAATTGAGGGATCTTTGTCAATTCGGACGAGAGGGAGCTTATAAATTGCCGTACTGTTTTAAGGTTATTTGCATAATTGTGACTAATGTCCTACTTTGTGAACTTTCAATCTTTTGAAATGAAAGTCATTCTAACCTGCCAACGAAGAGGAGGTAAGGTTTGTAATGATGGTAGTAATGATTTTTATGTATTTGTTTATGGATTACGTTCGTAATGATGATCGTAGTGATTTAAAGATTTTTGTTCATAGGTTATATGCGTTTCTAATTGTCATCCAGACATGTAGGAGCAAAATTTTAGGAAGCTGTTTAAAGAGTATTTCGTGTTGTTTATTTAGTTTCAGTTTTTCTTCTGCTATCAAATTACCATAACATAAACGAGGGAAAGAATGAGTGTATAAGGGGTTGATGAGGATCAGTGTAACTCAGAAAACAGTGTGTCTTTAGCGCATGCCAATCCACTTGTTTACAACTTGTTTTCTTGAAATTAACTGTATAGAGTTCTGGGTTTCCGCCCTTGGCAGGGAAAAAGAATTACCTTGTCGATGACGGATAGGAGCCACTCCTGGCATTCGCTCCACAAAGAGAAACTTCTCTTCAATTGATGTCATGTATGGAGAAAGCTCCACTGAATTGATTTCCTGTTGCTTTATGAAGAAATAATAGGGTCAGGCTTCATCAAACTCTGAACAATAGCTAATTTAACAAAGAATTTTCTGCAGCTATTTGTACCAATTTGACCGGATCTAGCTCGATCTTCAGGAGTTTTCATTTGAGGCCACAATTAAGCGGAACGAAAAGTTAATTGACCAACCGGACAGGTGTACATCATAGAAAGATTGTAGCATTTGAGAATAATCCAACGTACTCCCAAGCTGCTACTGGGTGGTTTTCTTCGGTACTATGGAATAGAGAGAGATTATTTATCCGCCACGAATTTTGGACTAGACTGAGGAAAGCGCATTTTAAAAAATAGAAGAAATACATTAACGATTTAGCAATATTTCTTTTTTCTGCACTTCATTAATCCATTTCCTGGAAAATCAGCAAATTTTTTTCTACTCCTTCACTCGCAGCAACCTAACATCGCGATGTGCTATAAGTACAGTAGTTTCTTCTTACCCAATGATGACCTAATTTATCGTAATTTATATTTTATTTAATTAAATATTCCATTAGAGAATTAGAAATTTAATATCACTTGTAATTATTATTTCATTATCAATATTATTTTAAGTTATTATTTTATTATCAATTATACTGGTTTGCGTCAAAAATTTACCTGGGAATTTCTGTAGTGTTTCTTAATAAAATTGACCTCCTAAATCCGAATCTGACATCCGTTTTTCTCTATCAGGGCCAGTGTTTGCGATACAGGGGGTGATAATAATTTAATAATTTATATATGTCCTATATTTCATCAAAGTTTCAATAGTTTTTGCACTACTGTATTTGCAGTAAACTATCTGTACATTTTAAGTAATTATGTGAATAAGTTTATATTCTTACAGGTTAGAAATTGGTTAGCATTATAATAATAAGAATAATAATAATAGTGTTTGAGTTAAAAATTAAGAGAAAATGTAAGAATAGCTCCAGCAGATTCTGCTATGTTTGCGGCAAAGGGATCTTTTTTTGAGCAGCAAAGTACAATCTCTCCTGTAATTAAATCTTTGTAACATGCATATTTTGGAGTAGAGCTAAGAGATCAAGATAAATGTTTTGCACCACATATCTGCTGCAAAAGATGCAGGGCGAACAGAAGTCTCTCTCTTTTGCTGCTCCCAGGGTGTGGAGAAAGGGCAAGGACCACACTACGGACCGCTACTTTTGCATCACAAATCTTAAAGGTGAACATTGTATCAAGTACTTAAGCTTCCGTTATTATACTGGCTCCTAAAAATATCATTATTATGCATAGACTTAGCATAAAATTAAAAAATAACATAGTTTACTTTAGCATGAACATATCTTTTACTAAAAACATTTATCTAATATCTACAACTCCAAATCAATTCTTTTATCTAATATGCAATTATATTTTCCACAGGTATAAATCGGAATAATAAATATAGTGTGGCATATCCGGATGTTCCTTTTGCCAAAAAAACCCTGCCCATGGTCCACCAATTCCTATACCTTCTCTCCCTGAAAATATAGAGGCACATGAAGAGATAAATATGGAAGTTGATCAAGATTATGACACATCTCAGTCTTATCAGGTTTTCACACATGATATGATCGCAAGATCATTCCTTCAAGTTCAGTTAAATGAGCTGCCCAGGGGCTTTCAAAGGAGAATGAACAACTTCTTGGCTCTCAGCTTTGTGAAAGTAATCTTCTCGCTAAAGAAACAACATTTCTTTTAAACAGAAATAGAGAACAAGAGTTTCGAAGCTATTTTCTACAGCATTCTTCCAGCTCTTTAGTATACTGCGCCAATATTAAAGGACTTGTTGAGGCCCTTGGAATTCCCTACAATCCATTAAAAGGGACACATTTTATAGATTCCTGCAGTGTAAGTTTAAAAGCTGTGTTACTGAAAATTGGTAACAAGATAGCTTCCGTTTCTATAGGCCATTCAATCCAACTTACTAAAAGTTATGAAAATATAAAAAACTTGCTGGATGCAATAAATTACTCTATCCACAATTACAGAATATGTATGTAGTGACTTAAAGGTAAAATCATTTTACACGTGCCATTTCTAAGCTCTTTGATATTGACATTTTCATTTTTAATTGTTATTAATTGTATACACCATTTGGTCAAATTACATTTTACAAGAATGCAAATCTGGAAACCTTGAATCATTCTTGAGTTATATTTTTTATTGAAGGGTTAATGCATCCTTCGGGGTTAATGAGGAACTTATCCTGATTGAGAAGGTATACAACATAACTCAATAAACTCAAAATCAGATGGACATATATCCAATTAGTTCCAATACAATGATTTTATGTATCGAAATTCAGGATTTTTCAGTACATATTCATATTCTTATTGTTTTAAGAAATATTACTTTGAATTTGTTTTTAGAAATATTAAATTTAAATTTACACACCTTACTTAATTTCTTCAGGTAGTGTCTCTTATACTTGGGATGCAAACAGGGTACACGAAGCATCCCTGTTTCCTATGTTGATGGGACAGTCGTGCAGATAATATGCACTATTAGAAGAAGGTTTGGCCTCCACGAAAAGCATTTAGAATTGGATCAAACAATATGATAGCTGAACTTTTAGTGCCTCCTCACATAATACTGCCTCCTCCACTGAATATAAAGCTTGGCATATAAATTATTTTAAATCCCTTAATAAAGAAGGCGAAGCTTTTAAATTTTTTTTCCCAAAGTTCACACGAATCAGTGACGCTAAGCTCCATGCGGGAATTTTTGATGGACCTCAGATGAGGAAATTGATGAGAGAGCAGCAGTTTGAAGCATCAATGATGGACATAGAAAAAGATGCCTGAAAAGCTTTCAAATCTTTAGTTAACAATTTTCTAGGCCTAAAAAGAAGCTCCGAATAAGTTTGCCTGGTCAATCAGCTCCTACCATGTTTCAAACATTTGGGAGCTTGAATTTCTATAAAGATACACTTTTTCAGACCCATCTGGATTATTTTTCCAACAATTACGTGGATTACAGTGAAAAACAGGGGGAGAGATTCCACCGGGACATAAAAACAATGGAGTTCAAGTAGCATGGTAAAGGGATGTAAACATGGTTGCTGACTACTGTAGGTGTTTGAAGCGTATTGCACCAGATGAGAGGCACAAACAAAAATCCTCAAGGGCGTCTTTTCATGGAAATTAGAATTATTTTCTTTATTATTTTGCATTCTTTATTTTTTTGTTTTATTAAAAGGATTATAATTTACATGCGTTTATTCCTGTTTCTATGATATAACAATAATAATGCATTATTAGATAGAGAAAGGTTTTTGAAAAAAAAAGCAGGAAAAATGAGGTAATGTCAATGAAAATGGTGTATGTTATACTGAGAAAATCTGACCTGATTGAACAAAAATACTTTAATTTTTGAGCTCAGGAGTTTTGATTCATTAAGAAACCACAAAGAAATCCTGAGGAACATAAATCTTTTTTTCATACGCAGGCCTGTGTTATTATTATTTGCTTATTGTTGTTTGAATATCATTAATTATCACTTCTCTCTTTTTCATATAATCTACTTTCCCCCTATGATATTACTAGTAACTTTGTTAGTTGAATTATCAACTAGTTTTAAAATTCTTGAGTATCATATTAATAGTTTTCTGACACTTAATAAATCTAGCACTTTAATCCCTTTGCATTAATTTTAACTTCAAATATAAGCAGAGGCCAGACATCTACTCCTCCCATCCTCTTTGCTATTTGGTTTCACGTTTGTTCGAGCTTTTGTTGAAATTCTGTTTTATTATATTGAAGCGTACTTCCTTCATTATTTTATTTTTTTTCTTATTGAAGCTATTATCTACTTGGTTCAATAATTTTTTTTTCGTTTATATCAGTAACATTGTTTCATCTTTTCATCTTTCCTTTACGATTTTTTCAATATATATATATATATATATATATATATATATATATATATATATATTTATATATATACCAATGAGGGAGTCGTTCCTTAAGAACCTAATTCGTAGGGGGAATAATAAGACTCATGTGATCGCTCAAAAAATTTATTTGCCTAACGTTTCGGTCTTAAGCAATGAACATCTTCAGCGGATTGAACTCTAACACGATTGCAAGAAATTTTAAGAATTATTTTGACAAAATTGCAAAATTAGCACATACAATTCAACATTAGTTACAATATGAAAAATAAGTGAAACTCAACAAGAGAGATAATGGAAATGAAACCACAATTATAAGCAAGTAGTTAAATATAAGTTAATTACCGGATTATGATATTGAAAAAATATGTTAAAAACAGTTGAATGCAAGGGATAAAGCGATCGATAAATACGAGTTTAACCAAGAAAGGAAAATTTAATATTTGAAACTTTATTAAATAATATTCCAGGATTAGCACTATCGGTTTAAATTCAGCGGGAGATTTCCGCACCAGTTTTTTTCACTATCATATATTTGTATTTTTTACTTATATTGGACTGTTTGCTTTGCTTTTTGTTTTCCTTTCGGATTCCTGGCTATTTGATTTTACTTACATTTCATTTTTCATTGTTCGCCCTGCTCTTACAACTTTCTCGGATATTAATTTAAAAACAATTTTCTTTGATTCCAATTGAGTTTAATTCATATTTTTTATTAATAAAAAGGAATAAATTATCAGAAAAGAGGGAATAAAGGACGTGCAAAGAGGCTAAAGCATATGGATAAAGTTTGTACCAAAATATCAAACTCTGAGAGAGTGTTTATGAAATGTAAAAATATAAGTCACATAGCTATGACTACATACATAAACAAATAAAAATACATTGTTGAATAAACAAAAGAGATATAAAAACGTTTAAAATCAAAGAACTAAGAATTAACATGGACTATTTCATTTATCATAAGCAATCTAATGACACGTTCAAGGTTATCGAGACTGGGGGATATATTGAGGTTAGGAGGGGAATTACTGAAGAAAAGTTCAACAATATTTCTTTTAATATATTCTTTTTAGTGGTAAATAGGCATAGATGAAGTCCAATTAATAGAAAGATCATGTTCAGATAAGTGAACAAAGACAGAACTATTGCTTCCACCTCTTCTAATATTGTACTTATGTTGGGATAAACGAACATTTAATGATTTTGCAATTGGCCGATAGTAAAGCTAAGGGCAAACTACACAAGCACCGAATTAACTCTTACTATATTCTTGTTATTATTATTAAAACCAACATTTGGTACATAGTAGACTCATACTTTAACATGACTGAAATATTTAAACACTTCAGGAGACAGGAAAGAAAGGAAAAGGCCTCAGTAATAAACACTGTTACCCTCACCACCTTCTTGTTATGTGCCTGGATTCGGCTATAAAGACCTTTTTAGAAAACTGAAATCCCTCCCGCATTTAATTTTAAGAACTGCCTTGTTTTATAGAACTTACTAGTTTCCCAAAATATCTGTGAAAGTGCACGAAACCAAATTCCTTCGACAATAAAGATTCAAGATGATTTCAAACTTCGGTTAAAGAAAGCTAGAGTCCTTCAATTTTCTTCGTTTACATCTTCCAAGTGTGAATTCCTATGACATAGAAAGTACGAACATCGTCAGATATTTAAGAAACATTTGCAATGAATTTCGAAGTTTAAGCAATAAACTAATATTTTAACTTCAAATATTCAAAAGTTATTTGGAAATGAAAGTTTTTAAATATTATTTGTATCATTTTAAAGATATCAAACCTAACCTTATAACTAATAATTTCCCCCCAAAGAGAAATACGTTTGCGTAATCAGAGTAAAAAAATGATTGAGTGGTAAAACTTCTAAAATGTTTGGAGAACGTGCACCAAACCAAAGATATATTAATATATTGAATTCCTTGATAAGGAACTTAATAAAGTTCGAAAGTACTTGGAAACACCATTTCATTTTTTCCTGCGGGACATTGCATTTATATCTATATATATATATATATATATAGCAGTAATATGAAGACCCAGGTGATTACACTAATCATTTATTGGCCGGACGTTTCGGACCTTTAATAGGACTATCTTCAGCGACTATATCGTCTAATGAAAAGGGGAAGGAACATTAATTGATAACAGGTAAAAGAATGCATTCAAAATAAAGCGGAAGAAGGCAAGTTAAAATAATAAAATTGACAATTATTAAATTAAAGTAAAGACACTAATAACAATATATACAATTAAATAATATTACCCATGTGATTTAAAAAAAAAAAAATAGAAAGTGAAATTATTACGAAGTGACTTGATTATCACATATTAAAAGTTACTGAAGTATTCCAAAAATAAGCTATTATATTAAATTGTAAAAAACAAAAAAAAAACTCTAAAACAAATCAGAATGAACAAAGTGACTAACCTTTATTGTGGGAGTTAAGAAATCAACTAACTAAACATATAAAACTACTGACGAAATTTATTCGCTTGGTCGGTTGGCTAGTTAATTTCTTGAAGTGTTGGTTGGTTATATTGTGAATAGTTTAATTGGGGAGGAGTAATTATTTAGGTTTGGATTTATTTTATTGATATATAGTGACTCTAAGATTTTCAAATCGAGAGAAGTTAAGGCTGAAGATAATATGGTTAATGAATTAGAATTAAGAGGATGATGGTGATACTCTGAATGTTGCCTGATGGAAGAGGCTTCTGGTTTAGAAATGGGAATACCAGTCCTATGAGATAAACACAAGTGCTTCACGATCCTGCATTTGAGTGGTAAGCCAGTTTGGCCTGCATAATGACTGTGGCAGATCGTACATGTATAATTGTAAATTATACAGGATCACAAGGAACAAATCAATTACCAGTATATATATATATATATATATATATATATATATATATATATATATATATATATATATATATATATATATATATATATATATTTATTTGTCTAAATTAAAGATAAGAGCACTAGAGTGAGTCTGTTTAATTGCTTCGGAGGCGTTCCACGAATCCGTTCTTTCACGCATGTAATGAAGTCATTTCTTGCTAAAGGCTTCTCCAACATTTACATATGTGAGAGGTAAAATATTGTTACTGGTACGAGAAATTGCTTCTCTTGACCTGGAATAACGTTTGTTTGCATTATATGTAACTGTTATTAATATTAATGCACAAAAATATATGGTGAAACTGGTACTTTGAAACTTTCTTGAATTTGGCGCTTTCGAATATTAGTTTATTGCCTAAATAAATTATCCTTTTTAACTTTCATAGAAATGGAACCACCTTAGTACGTTTTCTTTTCTACGAGAGATTTTTTTCAAGCGTTCACTTCGTTATGCATTCTTGGCAGCGACTTCTATCGCTGGTGACTCTGAAATTAAGGAGCATCGATAAAAACCTTTATATTTTCACGGGGTCCCTTATAAGAGACATGGCCAATTCCATAGTCAGCAACGCTCCATGCAGATGGGATCACTGAGAACACATTTTCCTGCAGCTGCAGCTCTTCCCTCTATCTGATAGATTACATTGCATTTTCGGCGAAATTCAATTCGGTATGCTTTAGTTGCGCTTCGCCTAAGATTGGACACTGATGTCTTCTTTGTGTTGGAGTCAATTGAGCGTAATCTTTCTTATCCCAGATCGAGGTCCTCCTCCTACTTGTCCTTTGGAAGTACTATGCATTGGATTTTGCCTATTAGCCTTTATAGTTTTTGTAAGTTTTCGACATCATTCTTAAGTATTCATTGACGAAGACTTTCCTACAATATACATTGTCATAATAACCCTTAATTTCCTCTAAGCCTTCTGTTCCACATACAGTTCGGCCGAAAGATCTGCCTTCAAGCTATCGATCTATACTTTACGGTCTTCTCTTAAATGTTAGAGCTACCACACACTTACCTGGAACGTTTCCATCTTTACGATATTTTCTAACAATCGTACGTGTTTCCCAACGGTATATAATTTTATCAGTGAAGGAGAGATGAGAGAAATCATCAACAAACAGACGAAGATGGAAACAAGACTATCGGACGGGAGGTGGAATGTCATCTCTGTTTAGGTCAGATGCCATTTATTAGGAGAAAGTGAATGAGAATGTCTAAAAAAACAAGACGTTGTTTATGACTTAGCATTAATGATGCTATGGAAAAACTAGTAGAAGAATAAGAAATGAAGAAATGAGACAAATAAATAAAAAAAAATAGCGAGAGGTAATGTAATAATAAACCTTTCCCGGGATGGGTTTTGCGGCTAAATAAGCATGTAGTGAGGAGAGAATTGACCGGATACAGAGTCCGGCCAGTTAAAGATACCGGTATAAACTGGACCGTTAGGGGTGTTGTCTTCCTGAAAAAGAGAGGTTTTCTCACTCGACTACGAGGTGATATACAAATATAGAGCTATACAAAGCCTATTGTCGTAGAATGCCCCCCCCTTTTTGTTCTTTTCTTAGAGTGCTAAGAGTGTCTAATATATTTTTATATCTGAATATCTTAAAGAACAGAGCCGTTCTGAAACACGTAAGGATATATAAGAGAAACGCAAAATAATCCCCAAATAAACTTATATTTTACCATATTAATTGAATACATAACATTTAAACATTAACTACAGCAATACTCTGAGGTATTATTATAAACAAAAATTAATTAAATTAGTTCACCCCTCAAAAATTGGTTAACTTATTTACACACAACAATAATATAAGGATTAGGCTTACGGACTCATCTGGAGTTTAAAAGGCCTCAAGAATGTTATTGACTCTCGACGCGTGCCGCCGGCCAGATGTAGATGAGCAAGATCACATGGTTGTTTTGGCGAGGTTGGCAGCTGGGAAGGTCCACACGTTCTTTCGGGGGGAGGGGGTCTTCAAGGACGAGAACCCATACGGTGCTTTATGCAACACCTAGGCAGTCGTGGTCTCTCTGGTGAGAGTGAGTCGAACTTGGTTCTTAAATCAAGTTAACTTGGAGTGCGGTGTGACCACTGAGTAACGAGCTCAAGGAGGAGCTTTAATCCTTCGTTACTTATTTCCTTATGGACGAGGACTGAACTCGGGGAGGGTTTTCTGCAAGGGGGAGGATAACGGCGTGGGTCCCTCTGGGGAGAATAATTCAAACTTGGTTCTTGACCAAGTTAACTTAGAAGTTCGGTGTGGCCAGCAAATAACGGGCTCGAGGAGGATCCTTTTTCTTCTTCTTCTTTTCTTAATTTCTCAAGGACGAGGAATACCCCTGGTGTTTAAGGTGCACCAGGATATGAGGAGTCTCTCTGGCGAGAGTAAGTTGAACTTAACAAAGTTAACTTAACGTTTGGTTTGATAATAGGGACATAGCTCGAGGATGAGCTTCTTCTGAGCCCCTAAAGATAGGTAGCCCTGCCTCTCTTGCAGGGTACTTCTTGGTCTGGCAACCCAAGTAAACTACCTATCCAGTCTCGGTAGCTCGGTTGTGATCCGAGGACTTCGTCACCTAGAGACTGACGTATACTACCACGATTTTTCTCAGAGTTCCTCATTTATACCTCGTCACCCCACTGGGGGAGTGGTAAGGGGGGAAGGGGCTTGAGGACGGCCCCAGGAGAGTTCTTTTTGTAAATGTTTTTTCACACGAAGTCAAACATCGGCTCCTCGTTAGCCTTCGAGATTGGGAGAAATACGTCTCCAATTTCTTATTTGACGTGAAACTGGATTTCACTCTCCTGGGGAAGATCTTTTATTTTGACCTTTAAGGTCTTTTATGGCACCAAAATAGGCGACGTTGCGGTTACGCAATGGACCCGCCGATGCCTGAGGTGGATGTCTTTGCGGTAACCGCTTTGTGACTGCCCCGCGATTAAACAGGGACGGGGGGGGAGTGACTATTCCCCTACACCTAGAGTGGATATATATTACCATAAGCTAAGGTATTAAGCAACTGACTTTACACCATATCTTTGAAGAACATTAAAATACATACACCCTAGATAAAAGTTTACTAAATGTATAGAAGACCTATGTGGAAAGGCAGGATTATAGTCAAAATGCGTGAATGAATGCTAAGGAAATTAGTATTTACAATAATTACTTTATTCATTTATCAGCTGTTAAAAACGTCTCACGAGCCAATCTGAGCCAAGCATATCGAAAGAAACTAAATAGAAACCATTAAACTCTAATAAATGACTCATAGAATCAATCAAATTAAATCTAATTCGGTATGTATTTTGTCCCAAATCTTGTACATATCTGGTCCTTAGAAATGAAGAACTTGGTTGTACGTCCAAAGTCCCCTTGTTAATAATACTATAGACATTATATTGACTGTTGTTACAGAGGTGATTACAAATATACTTATTTTTTAAAATAGTCGATAAATGAATTAAGATTATACAGACGAGCAGAAAGTTCTGACATATGGGCTAATATTTATATTTTCAATTAATTATATTTATAATATTTTCAATAATTAGTAATAGTCACTTCGACGCGTTTTGTGAAATTAACGTTTACACAATGTATATAGAAAGGCATCATCTCCGTGGATCCTCGCGCATTCTCCTGTAATGCAGTTTCCCAGATGATTAATGTATTTTATTTTCTCTGGATAATCCTTTCTCTTCAGCATCTTCTAGAAGATTAAAGCGTAGAAATTAAGACAGGCAGACCAAGGGGCCTATTCTTTATAGCCATGTTTCCTAATTTAAGGAGAAAATATCGTTTACCTTAAGTTAAACAGCTTCTTGCTGGAAGGTAGCCGATCATTCGTGAAGCTGACTTTGCCATCCAGTCAAATGGAGAACTACTCGCACGTCAACACTTGTATTTCACTGTTTTGGTCGGTTAATAAAGCAAAATTTTCAACTTGTAAGGACGAAAGATTGTCAATCTTTAGAGGCTTTGGCGTTATACTAGGATGGAATCACCAGGTCAAGGTGCACGATAAGTTCTCGCACTAAGGAGACCTGATACTTCCGCGAAATAACCGATTTCTTCAGGTGGTGGGGTTCTCCTCCCGAACAGGATGAGTCTAACCCACGCTCTGAGGTGGGAGATACGACCCACACGCACCCTCCTTTACTGGAATTCTGAATTTGCTTCCCCACTGTGACAGAGGAGGTGGATGAAAAGACCAACCCCCACGCGCGCTCATCAGTGCCACCACACTGCCTTATTTTCTCTGTCAAACTCACCTTCTTCGCCACTAATTCTCTCTAAAAAATAGAAAAAATAGTAATATTAATATTTATTAATGAGAAATCCGATAATACTAGTCTATATTTGCCTGTGTCCAGACTATACGCCCACCCTGTCCAAGGAGATTTCTCGACCCTAACGGATAAGTGATCGAATTTCAAACGCCAAGGTGTCGGGTTCAATCACGTTGGGAGTGCGCTGATTTTAACGCCTGGGTGCGGCCAGGTCAATCCAAACACGCCATCAGACAAATCCAACACAGCTGTCTATTTAACCTATCTACTATTGCAAACACAACACATAACTCTCACTCCATGGAAACCACAGAATGGGTTTCAAATCCACACTCTCAGGACGCGTTACGGGTGCCTCTCATTTGGGGTATGAAAAGGACCCTGCTGCCTTACGGTTTGCCAGTTCTGGTCGTTTTGATCTTTATATTCATGCATTTTGGCGCCTCGGAATAATGGCGTAACTGCGGCAGCTGACATCTAGACGATTGCGTTCCTTAGCAGCAAAATATCGACCACACTTTTTCACTCCATTTTCTCTACTCAATGGATATTCTTTTCATGGAAATGCTTTCATTGTTTTCTCATCTTATTTAAGGTAACAACTTATCTTTATTCTATTTTCTGCTCTCAAAATCTTTTCCACAGGGGGCGCTAAAGATACAGACTATCACGATGATTTATACATCTGGGAATTGATGAACACTGACCTCACTTTGTGAGAAGACTGCTCATAATGATAAAATAAATCAATTTAATAATTAAAATAATTATTACAATTCTAAATTACTTTTCCCTTTAGAACCGAGGTCATCATCTGCTTTAAGGATCCCTCCTTTAATCCTTTTATTTGCCTTTAATTCATAAAAGGAACAAAGATCAGAAGAATCCTAATCAGGATTGAATCGGATCTGCAAATCCGTTTTTGCCCAGGATTGATCAATGTCTTATCGAAAATAAAAGATGAAGTAAAGTTCTAAAAGTGTAGACTTGAAAAGAGTGAAAAGAACATGATTCAGAATAAGAGTGTATTTGATTCTTTTTGATCAGCTATTTTGGCCAAGCCGAGTGGAGACGGTGTTCGTGATTTGAGTGAGATTAAGCAACATTCCATGTGGATAGTCATAGGATGGAGACCCGATTCACATAGGATGGAGACCCGATTCAGGCTGACTTCACTCGTGGTTGCTGCCGATAGTCAAATAATTATTTTGCTAATCAGCTACAGCCTCATCAGGAGAAGCAGCATTAAAAGAAGATGAGATTCCCTTCAATCAATAAAAAATTTTGTGATTGCATAAAAGATATTTATTTTCAAGTGATAGAACTGTAGCTAATTTAATCACTGGAAAAGGGGTATTTCCGTCCACATCAAATGATGAACGTTGCAGTTTCACACTAGTTTATAGCCGAAAATGCATAATATCAAATAACCAGACGTGTCTATATTAGTCATAGCCAATATGCTGTTCCACGGTTGGGGATGTTTATAGGATGGCACAAGACACAACAGAATACAGTTAGCTGCTACTTGGAAGTGTCAAGAGCAGGTTTCTTAAGCTTCGAGGAACTGGTTCTTTCAAAGACCCCTGATATCAAAAGTAGCAAGATTAGTTGTTGTTTGTTGTTAAGCATCGAGGAACAGGTTCTTTCAAAGACCACTGCTACTCAGAAATACCAAGAGCAGGGATTCTTAAACAAACAAGATTTGCTTAATCTTCTAAAGTGGAGGGGTTTTGGTTTGCATATTATCGCCCCAAGAGTTGATCATAAGCAGGTTACTACCAACGATTTTACTTTAAGACATTTTTTATATGGTCTGGGAAGCAATTTGAGATTTTGGCAATGTTAACTCGGGTGAAATACTGTTCCATATTAAAAGAGGGACATCTACCAGTGTTTTCAAGTAGTCAAAATGAAAAATAAAATTGGGAAAAAAAAAACAGCTTCAAACGACTTCCTTGGCCGACTAATTCCTCTGCCATAAACAAAATAGAACATCTTTGAAGAATAATATAAAAAGTTCCCTAAAAGGAATACGTTGAAAAATGACGGTTGTTAAACGCAGAACATAGTAAAAATACGACAAGCCGTAATCTCGGAACTTATTAAT
The DNA here is from genome assembly GCA_963969495.1 of Ceratothoa steindachneri. NCBI lineage: Eukaryota > Metazoa > Arthropoda > Malacostraca > Isopoda > Cymothoidae > Ceratothoa > Ceratothoa steindachneri. The sequence continues at coordinate 149,245,948 of OZ018317.1, read as the reverse complement.
ACTCTGCCTTCAGTATATCCAGCTCTAAAAGCTGCTCAACGGAAGACCACAATGTATTAATAACGAATTTTTATTGTTCGAAATACATTGTATGTTAGCATTCACAAATAAATCTATTTAGTAATTAATTGGTTATTTATTTACTTCATTTCTGTCTCTGTAGAAGTTAGCTTTCCCGAACTTGAGTACTCAGTGCTGCTTCAGCCACAATGGTGTTCCATCGAGTAATTAGAGGCGTCTTATTTTCGCAATGTGAGGGCTCTGTCACATTGAGCTGAAAACTTTGGAAAATCTCGTTATTTTCGGCCGCTGTCCTAATAACTTTAAAATTACCTAACGTTGATATTTCATTTATATTCCTTTCTTCTCTCATTTCGTTCACTCTGATATTGCCACCTGTCTTTTTGCTTTCTCTTGGGATGAGTTCACACGGTTCTACTTCTTTCGTTATTCTTTAATAGAAATTTTGAAGTTTAGTTGGGCTAATAATTACAAATAGATGAGAAATATACTGTGTGATAAACTCGTTAAATGCCATGATAATTTACGCACTACCTAGCGTGTTGCTCTTAGACCCTCTCTCATAGACACATCCAAGTAATTCAGGGGTCTTGATTCTAATGGAAAGGATTAATTTTAGCCTAGAGGCAGAAAGTTCTTGAACATCGAAATTTTATGGTTCCTATACTTTACCCCTTGTAGTTATTTAACTAGAAGGACTCTTGCAGGTTATGGAACAAAGGGAATTTGTTCAGCGTATTTATTTGTTGTTTGACATTTTATGGTTTGCGTTCAATAATGCATAATAGCTCGCCTCGAAAATGATGAAAAATCAGTCTTGACTGAGATTCGAATCAGCGAGCTCACGCTGTGGAGCACCAGTGTACTACTAAGCCATGATTGATAAAGGAAAGGCAAGCTGATCTCATTTAAGAGTGTCAGCGAAAAACCTAACGATACAATTTGGAAGAGGTTTTGGTGCCTTTGCCTGCAATGGCAGAAAAAACACGGGAGGCAGCATTAACAGCCCATACGGACGGCGCTTGAGAGTGAAAAAATTTAATAAATGAATCGAACTCATCTTTGGTCTTTTAAATTTATTTTTTTAATTGAGATTTTCTCTTTTCTTTGTACTTATTTTGCTCCCAATTTTCTCTCTTTCTCTTTTCCAAAGATATGACGGTAGAGTTAATTAGCGGCGCGTTTCCAAATTTTGAAATTCTCTTGCCTGGCTCCAAATTACCAGATTCAGTGTAGCGTTTGAAAATAATTGGATGTTTTATTTTCCTGGTTTGTTACTGACAAGAGTCTTTATTTTGTTCTAGAGTTGTCTCATGGTGGCCTTTATTTTTTTGTATGGGCGAGGAGCAAAGAAAAGGAAACTTAATAAAAGGCTAAATTTAAAATAAAATCAGCAAAATAACAGCGGGAAAATATAAGCGAGACGGTAAGATGCCATAGGTTAGGACCTTTGTCTCAGGGACTTAGGTAGAAATCTCAACAGTTCAGTTACCGAGAGAGGTATCACGTGCAAAGCTTAACAAGATGAGGCTATTCAATCTAAAGACATTTCACAGTCTATGCTACAAGGTGACGTCTCATTTCTTCTCAAGGACTCCTACAAAATATAGCAATTTGGACGCCAAGAAATCCATAACCTGACAGCTTGTGGTACTATAGTATGTCCCCGTACTACAAGCGACATCCAACTGCATGGTTATGTGTGTATGCGGATATAGTGTGTATAAATATGGAAGAAAGGAAACTGCTAAGGCTCCAGTATGATGTTAAACTTAGAAACCGGGTACTATGATATTTACAACTCTCTCGCGGTCCCGCTTCTCTTATATCTATAAAAGCAAGTTTTAGTCAAATTTTTTTTGTACAATGCTTGAGGAATTCGTCGACTTCCGGTTCCAATGCCCGCAGATGAAATTCATTTCCAACTTCAATTCCTGCGAGAGGATCTGCGCCTACATATTTTAACCTATTCCAGCTTCACCGACTTCTTTACTGATCTAACCTTGCAAACCTGTGGTCGACCCCTTCTTTAGATTCGCTTTGGATTTGGAAAACGAATTCCTCCAAGAAAGGCCAAAGAGCTCTGCTGATTCAAACTAAACGTTGTTTTCTCCTCTACCTTATTATTTTACTTCGTGTATCGTTTCACATTATGAAGATTATCGATGCTATTATGGTAGGGAGAAAACGTCATCGCTCCTGATTTTCTCCTGATGGTCATGAGCAGCTTAGTAAAACCATCTGCTGAATACAAAGAGGATACGAATACTCCACAAGATATTTAGCGCGTGAATTTCTTTATGTGTAAACGGTAATGCTCTCATGGATTATCAGCATGGAGGGATATTTGGGGCATGAAATTAATGGAGCACCGTGTAGGATCCCCCAGAGTCTTTGCAATTTATTGTAAAAATTGCAGCAACTTCCTGGAATTATTTTTGCGTTAATCGTGTTTAAGTGGAGTGGTCTAGTCATGTTATAACCCTAAATAACGGATCACAGAGACATCTTGCAAATGGGGCGGCCAAAATTGTATTCATTGTGCACACTGTCAAACATTATGAATATTCCCTATTCCATCCATATTAAAGCTGCTTCGTGACTCAGTATAACTGTACAAAAATGAGCGAGTTTTTAGTATCGATCCAACATGTGAAGAAAAATAATTGTTCTTCCTTTGTTAACTGCATTATGAGTTACTGAATGGAAGTAGATTTAATTTCTTTATATGTATTTTATTATAATTACCAAGAAAAATGACTAATAAAAGTAACAATCAAATCGACTATTATTAGTACAAAGTTTTTAATTAATTTCCCAACCTTGCGCAAATGTAATTTTGGTTAGAAACACCTTTATTAATGCAGTTTCACCATTATTTAAGAAAATTTAGTAAAAAATATACCATTTATAAATATAGATTTGTTAAACGAATCTTATTTACACAATGAAAAAATTAATAAGTTTCATTTCAAATATAAACAGTTAAATTTAGGTTCACTTTTCGTGGGAAATCATATTTTCAAATTAATAAATGACAATTTTGCACCCCTGAATCCAAAAATGATATCCGTTTCCTTCGATTAGGTTAAGTTTTTGTGCTATGTTGAATTTTAAGGAATTCGATCGTTAAACTAAAGTGATTAGATTTTGGGGACGTTTTCGGTTGATTTTGTTAAGGTATTTCTTATTCAAAATAGGTTTTTAAGATAGAAAAACATTAATGTCTAACACAATTTATTAATTAAATGTTAATTCACAATTTAATTTGTTCGGTGGTTGAGCTTTGTTAAATATGCAAAAATCAAAAGGCTAAAGTCGGAAAGTTTAAATTATTTGTTTGCCAGGAATTATTAATTAACCCACAGGAAAATAAAGTTTGTGAGTATTGAAAGACAATGGCAATACTAATAAATTTTCACACTTCAGAGTATTTATGAATTTCTCAGGTGGCCAGAATTTAGCTGCTTTGGCAAAGGTCGTGCATTCTCCTTCCGGGGGGGAGATTTACCGGGACTTTAGTAATTGGGGGGTAAGGGGCTAATTCCTCCGCTCTAACTGATACCTGGAAGAGCCGCCTACCAGCGCTACTCCAGTGCACCGAGAGAAACTTGTGGTCTCTTCAGGTCATCTTTTACACTTTTTGTAAATCTTTTACACGCCTAGAACCAACACAGGGTGAAAGATGGCGTTATGCGGTAGCAGTGTGGTTGGAGTGGTAGGGAACTATGTTTGATAGAATTCTCATAGTACTTCCGAGGAGAAAAGAGTAAGATAGAGTTTTATTTTCCATTGGGTCATAAATACATCTTGCATTTAACATCTTCAATATGGTGGTATAAAATCTCGGTTACTTCAATTTTGTGGGCTTCCAAGCATAATTAAATGTTAGTTTTTCAAGATGTTAATTAATTTATGGAACGATAGGTTAGGTAAGTATAATTCAATACCTGAATAAAATCGCAGACCTAGGCTTAAATTACTAATTAATTAACGTGTAAAATATAAACACGTAAATGTAAAAAGATGAGTAAACCGAAACGACATTTGCGCCCATCCAATATAATATTCTATGATATAATATTAAAAGGTTAGTTGTATAATCCACCTCATTCGATTCCTTTCCAACCACTAACCAATCTTATCCATACCAAAGCTTTACCTTTGATCAGATTAATTTCACCCAGCTACTATACATTCAATCAAACGTCATCCATTTATAGTGAAAGTGCACATGTGTGCCATTATGTGCACCGATATGATGGTGTCCTACATACGAAGCTTTCGCGTTTTCTCAAATTTATTTTGTTCTGAAGCTGAAGTTTGAAGCTAGACGCTTGAATCTTCGAAATTGGTAATGAGCTTGTATACCATTTTGAACCACCGAGACGGAAATTCCTCGCTAATTTCGAATTCTTCATAACTATTAAAAGCTTATAGCCGAGTGATTGCTAAGTAAATCTTAAAACAGCATTGATACAGTCACAAAACTTAAATGGAGACGGATATACATCAAATGCTATTTGTCCTTTTTCCTGAAATTTGACAGTCATTGTCAGAGAGTCCAAGCTATTTGTAGGAAGAGGAGAATTTAATTTTAACCAAATAATTACAATCTTTTAAATTAGAAAATTCTTCGATATTTCGCGTCCGAGGATGTTCTAGAGTGGTAAATTACAATCTTGGAGGCGTAAAATATTATCTAAACTGGCTAACAAATTGGATTCACACATTTTGTTACAAAACTATGTTTCTATTTAAAATTGACGTTTTTGTATAACTTTATATGTGGATATGAGATGTAAAAACAATGTTTGATGTGAATAACGAGTTTAAACATATTTTCCATATTATCTTCAAAATTTACTCAAGAAAATATAAATTCAAGGTCGGATTTTCGATTCAAAGTTTCTTCAACAAAGATTAAGAGATATAAACCTAAGAATGTTTAAGTGTGTATAAACGTTCGCGTGCATCGAAAGAGATTCCTAAGTGAGGTATCCATATACATCTGGGCTGAACCTTTATATAAATTGGTTCATCTTCGTTATTAGCGAAACATTTTAAGTTAAGTGGGAATTCAGAGACATTTCGAAATTGCATTTTTTCCTCGCCATCTGCGCCCTCTACCCCACCAAAAAAGAAGAAAAACGCAGGGGGATTTATCACAGCCGCTGAATTCCCTGTCGAAAAAAGAACCTGCATCTAGGAAAAAATAGGGCTGGATAGGGATTTGTCTCTGGCCTCTCCCATTGGTCCCTAAATTTAAACAGAGGCGTTTGCGGTTATGCCTTCTTTAGTTATCTTCTTTCGAACAAACATTAGAGAATATTCAAACCTATTCTGTCAGATAGTAATGGTAAGAAAGCGACCCGATTGATACAATTAGTCTCCAGATAAATGTCTTCAACTCATTTTCATTTCTCTGAACTTTACTATTCGCCTATTAGCCTCCACTTACAAACAGTTAGGTGGAGATGGGGATTTTCCGCTGGTTTTTGCTTCTTATTTTCTGTAAATAATAAGCTCTGGTCAACACAACTAACTTATTTTTAGGCAGACTTAAGTTTGAGATCTGTTTTAAAAAATTCGGGGTCACTGAGTTTAAAAAAGGCAATAGTTTTCTTCTCTCATGTCAAGTTTTTTATTTATGTACTGGTCCATATTGGTCCCACTCATAGTAGCACACTATATTACGACCAAGTGAACGGAAATGGAGGCATTTGGCATTCTTTTTATTTTATTTTATCTACTTGTATGTATTAAGACTTTTCTTTATGCACATCCAGATATACTGTATAAAGCAATTGTGCATAATATAACTTTGTGTTTTTTCAGATTCCTTTCATGACATAACATTCAGTATGTCGTAGAATGACTCCCGAGGATACCATATATATACTATTCGTTGAGGGAACTTCCTTAATTATCTCTAGAGTGCGTTTTACTGTCTTGGCGGCCGATATTATGTATCTTCAAAATGCTTAAGAAGTGGAACTGAGCTCAAGGATAATAATATTGCTAATATTAATAAAATAGAGTTTTATTCATAATAACTATAAACAATACACAAAAACGGAAAATATTGACAAACAGAATGGAAAGGGTCGTGGAGACTCGGGCTAATCCAAGGATTTAAGGGATCAAAAAAGGTAAAACAAATATGGAGTTAAACAAATGGGATGGTTCGATAAACCATTTAAAGCACAGGATAGAATTGACAAATAAGGGATCAATACTCAAAAGGTGACGCTTGGCTTACGTAACTTCATTAGGGTGCAGTGGAAGGTACTTGAAGGAATATTCGTTCCGCTGGCGAGCTCCAGCCAAAGGGGGGGGGGATAAGATGATCCTGACGTGGCGTCTTGGGAAGGAGAACCGTTTCTCGACGAACGGCTGGAAGAACAATGGCTGTTCTAGGTTGTTCTCTTCTGAACAAGGGGGGGATGAGAACCGTCTCTTGTCTACAGGCTCAAGAACAATGGCTGTTCTAATGTTGTTCTCCTTTGAACAACAGGGGGGGGGGGGGTGAGAACCGTTTCTTGGCGAAGGGCTCAAAACGAACAATGACTGTTCTAATGTTGTTCTCCCTTGAACAACAGGGGGGGGGGGAAGAACCGTTTCTTGGCGAAGGGCTCAAAACAAACAATGACTGTTCTAATGCTGTTCTCCTTGAACAGCAGGGGAGAATGCCTTGGGGACTTGACGTCACTAAAGGCTCGAACCTTTGGCACTCAAGGAATATTGTCCTCCTGGACAAGTGATGGTGAATCTCGAGGCCGAGGTCCCTTGGCGCACAAAGGGAGAGAGGGTCGTGGTGATGTTTCGCGACGAAAATCTGGATCTCCAATCTGATCTTAGTGGTAAAGAGTCCATATAAATAGCCAGGACATCTCCTTGGCGTGGGGGAGAATGGAGTGAAAGCTTGGAGGGAACGCACAGCTGGGCCGGAGAAAAATGCCTTATCTGTTCATAAGCCTAACTCGATCTGGCGAGGTCGGCGTATGGGGGCGAACGGGGGGACGATAACCTCCTTGTTTAAACAGTGACGTCCGGCAGCTGTTGATAAGACTCCAAGCCTCGAATCGAAGATGCACGTGGGCCTCCTCGAGGTTTTAACTAATATGGGATAGGAGTTGAATTTAACACAGATTCAACTCGTTCTATCACACCCCTCCATTCCAGGGGAAGTTGTCACTTCGAAAAAAAAAAGAGAGAAGGGACAACGATAGAGCTCCGTTGTAGGGAACTTGTTTTCTTGTACCAACCGTATCTTCCTGCACCTAACTATTATTACCTCAATACATGATTATTTTGATCTTTAGATTACAGGGGAAAATAACCTTTAATACAACTTAATAAAAAAAAAGGGCATGGAACAATGAAATGTTATAAACTTAGTACATACGGGACAAAATAATTTATACGTAAATTAATAAGAACAAATATATATACATAAAAAAAAAAATTAGACATTGAGTGTTACAAAATTCAGACATATACATTAATTAATTATATTACAAAAGAATCTTAAATTAAGTCGTACAAGACGGTATATACCTACATGGAGATACTAATCCTATATATACAATTGTTCTACGCTATTCGGTAACGCATTCCTACTGAGTGCGTCAGCGACCTGGTTATCGGAACCTTTGATATAATTTATTTTAAACCGATACTCTTGCAAGAGTAAACTCAAGCGCATGATGCGGCCGTTTGAGTGTCTCACATTCCTAATATGGGCTACAGGACGGCGGTCGGTTCCTATTTGACATTCTTTACATATCAAGTACAGCTTAAATTTGTCTATGACCCAGATAATTGATAGAGCTATCTTTTCCCTAGTGGCATATCTCTTTCCGCGTGGTAATAATTGACGACTAGCATATGCAACTGGATGACTCGTTCTGTCATCCACGTATTGAAGGAGTACACCTCCAATGCCCTCGTTGATCACGTCGGTCTTAACCCCAAAGGATTTTTCCGGGTTGGGCAACTTAAAAATGGGGGCAGAAATGAACTTGTTTTTGAGCTGATTAAAATGGGAAACAGCGACATCATTCCAACGTAACCGATCGGAGAAATTCTTTTCCTGAAGGGGGCATAGGGGGGCCGAAATTGCAGTGAAATTCGGAACAAATCGCTGATAGGGAGAAGCTGATCCTAGGATCGATCTTAATGGCTTCTTTGTAATCGGGAGGGGCATGTCGGCGATTGCCTTAATCTTGTTCTCGTGGAGACCTGACTTGCTTTGTCCTATTTTGAAACCCAAATATTTGATGGTTTCGTGGGCAAACTGGCATTTGCTGGGGCCAATGGTGAGGCCATTTTCACGCAGTTGCTCGAAAAGAGCTAATAGGGTGGATAAATGGTGATTCCATTCAATTAGTTCTTGGAGCTGACTCTTCTGACGTGGTGTCAGCTGCGCGTCACTATCCAGGTCAGAGGGTTCCAAAGACTTGCCTGGAAGGGAAGGAGGAGGGTAATCGGCATCAGGTTGGATGCACACTGTCTGGATTACCTTAAGGGACTCCGCGGGGCAATCCTCTTCAAGCGCCGATGCTTCGTCTAGTTCTACGAAGGTATCTCCATGGGCGCGTTGGGGGTTATTTTTTTCTTGGGGTCCAAGGACAGTCTCCGTGTCCTTGTCTGTGGCCTTATCACCTAAGGGTTTTAGTGAATCACATTCCTCTTTTTCCGTTCTAAAGTCCTGGTTAGGGGTCTCCGAGAAATCGGACGGTATCGGGGTTCTGATGGGGACGGGCTCCTGGGCTTCTTTCTTATCTCGGCCTTGAGGAAGGGCGGCCTGAAACACAGGGTCGAAACTTACTTGGGGGCTCTTTCCTATAAGTACGGAACAGAATTTTATTGGTGCTACAATGACTTCAGCCCAGCCATTATAATATTGACACTGCAGGTAACATCTAGCGACGGGGAATCTGTTCGCCCGCCCAAGTTGGTCATGTACCACCGCAAATTTTTCGTGGTTAGAGGCCACTGGGAGGAGTTCGTCGGACACGATGAAGCATGTACATCCTGTGTCCCTGACGAGAGTCGATACTCGACAGCTGTCCACGCTGCCCTCCTCATATTTCAAAGTTCCCGCTGAACTTTTATTCCAAAAAAAATTTACCTGGTGGCCTGACGGATGGGGAGAAGTTTCTGCTTGTGTCTGCACCACCGGGGGAGCCGGGGTTGCATTAATCTGGTTAACTTGGTGGGCTGGTCCGCTTTTAAGCCTAGAATTTTGGGGGCAATTCCAGCTCATGTGGTTTCCTACAACACAGGTGAAGCATATGGTTGGTCGCTTCGGGAAGAGAGATGGAGGAGAAGTCTTAACGGGAGGTTTGGAGTCCCGTTGTTGGTTTTGGGGAAAGAAGTTTTGGGGTTTTACGGGGCTCGGAAACTTTGTCAGCTTTCCTGGGAAGGGGCGCGAATCCGTCCTTCTTTCTTCTCGTTGGATTACTCTTCCCCGTTCCTCTCTTTCTCTTTCTTTTTCTACCTTTTTTCTTTGAACTTCTGCTTTAATCCGAGCTAATTCAATCTGAAGGTCAGCTAGTCTTATCCGTTCCTCTCTTTCTCTTTCTTCTCGTTGTATTTCTCTTCTTTGCTCCTCTTGTCGGATTACTCTTTCCCTTTCTCTTTCTTCCTCTTTTCTTTGCTCCTCTCGAATGTACTTAATTAGTTCTTTTCCGGAAAGTCCACAGGACTCTCCTTGCGCTTTAAAGATTTCGAACGGAGTCATCTTTGCACTTGGCGGCGCACTAGTCAACCAACTAAAATTCCTCGCAACAAGAATTATGCCTCTATAGAATTAGCCTACCTAAATATGGGCACTGACCTATTCGTACTTGGTTTCTCAATCTAAATAACCACTGACTGAAATCACAAAAAAACAACAAATTATTATAACCGTTCCTTGAGCTACTCCAGCTTCTTAAGTTTAAAAAAAAAAGGGGATAGCAATCGTTAAAACAAAAGGGAACTACTATATTCTATTATTATAACGAATAACACTATGCTTTACTCGACTGAGACCAGTGTTTGCAAAGATATAGCGTTAAACCTTACACACCTGATACCAAATTAAATAGTATATATATATATATGTCGTAGAATGACTCCCGACGATACCATATATATACTATTCGTTGAGGGAACTTCCTTAATTATCTCTAGAGTGCGTTTTACTGTCTTGGCGGCCGATATTATGTATCTTCAAAATGCTTAAGAAGTGGAACTGAGCTCAAGGATAATAATATTGCTATCATTAATAAAATAGAGTTTTATTAATAATAACTATAAACAATACACAAAAACGGAAAATATTGACAAACAGAATGGAAAGGGTCGTGGAGACTCGGGCTAATCCAAGGATTTAAGGGATCAAAAAAGGTAAAACAAATATGGAGTTAAAGAGATGGGATGGTTCGATAAACCATTTAAAGCACAGGATAGAATTGACAAATAAGGGATCAATACTCAAAAGGTGACGCTTGGCTTACGTAACTTCATTAGGGTGCAGTGGAAGGTACTTGAAGGAATATTCGGTCCGCTGGCGAGCTCCAGCCAAAGGGGGGGGGGGGGATAAGATGATCCTGACGTGGCGTCTTGGGAAGGAGAACCGTTTCTCGACGAACGGCTGGAAGAACAATGGCTGTTCTAGGTTGTTCTCTTCTGAACAAGGGGGGGATGAGAACCGTCTCTTGTCTACAGGCTCAAGAACAATGGCTGTTCTAATGTTGTTCTCCTTTGAACAACAGGGGAGGGGTGAGAACCGTTTCTTGGCGAAGGGCTCAAAACGAACAATGGCTGTTCTAATGTTGTTCTCCCTTGAACAACAGGGGAGGGGAAGAACCGTTTCTTGGCGAAGGGCTCAAAACGAACAATGACTGTTCTAATGCTGTTCTCCTTGAACAGCAGGGGGGAATGCCTTGGGGACTTGACGTCACTAAAGGCTCGAACCTTTGGCACTCAAGGAATATTGTCCTCCTGGACAAGTGATGGTGAATCTCGAGGCCGAGGTCCCTTGGCGCACAAAGGGAGAGAGGGTCGTGGTGATGTTTCGCGACGAAAATCTGGATCTCCAATCTGATCTTAGTGGTAAAGAGTCCATATAAATAGCCAGGACATCTCCTTGGCGTGGGGGAGAATGGAGTGAAAGCTTGGAGGGAACGCACAGCTGGGCCGGAGAAAAATGCCTTATCTGTTCATAAGCCTAACTCGATCTGGCGAGGTCGGCGTATGGGGGCGAACGGGGGGACGATAACCTCCTTGTTTAAACATTGACGTCCGGCAGCTGTTGATAAGACTCCAAGCCTCGAATCGAAGATGCACGTGGGCCTCCTCGAGGTTTTAACTAATATGGGATAGGAGTTAAATTTAACACAGATTCAACTCGTTCTATCACACAGTAGTATGGCCTAATTATGAAGAAAATGTTTAAATACCCCTGACTGGTTTTAACTATATATGTGGTTGTTTTACTGACCAAGTAAAATAATGAACATTAGTTTCCTTGCGAATAGATCATACTTGGCTTACTTTAAGATTAAATTAGGTGATCAGAATAAACCGCGTGCCCCGCACTCTGTTTGTAATCCATGTGTCTAAAACCTACGCCGATGAACAAAGGGCACAAGGAAACAACTAGGATTTGGCATTCCTATGGTGTGGCTGGAGCCAAAAAGCATGTAAACGATAGCTACAGTTGCCTCACAAAGTCTTCTGGTTATAGCAAGAAAACGCGACATAAAATATGTACCCAGATCTTGATTCAGCAATTCGTCCAGTGCTTCATTCAGATAAAGTTCCAGGACCTGTATTCAAGGAACTTCCTTCATTGGACGACGTAAGTGATACACGTGAACTTTATTTGAGCAAGGAACTTGGCAGTGATTCAGACTTTGTACATACATCGACCCAAGAAGTGGAAAGTTGAGCCAATTAGAAGTGAATGATTTAGTTAGAGACCTAGGCCTGTCAAAGAGTTAGCAGAAGTCTTAACTTCTAGAATTCAAAAGAATAATTTGTGGCAAGAAAAAACAAATATATCTTTTTATCCGAACAGAGAAAGAGATCTTTTAGCATTCTGTAAAAACTGAAGAAGATTTTGTTTACTTTTGTAACGTGACGGGACTGTTAAACGCGATGTGTGTTTCAGAGTATGATCTAAGTGAATGGAGACTTTTCATAGATAGTTCAAAAAAGAGTCTAAAATGTGCGTTAGTCCTTAATGGAAACTTGTTCGGTGCAATTCCTATTGGACACTCTGTGCATTAAAGAAGAGCAGCGTAAACCTATAAGATCTGTATTAGATTTAGTCAAATATGATGAACACAAATGCATTATATGTGTGGATCGGAAAATGGTAAATTATTTCCTGTGTTTATGGAACAGCCGAGCCAAGGACAAACATTGGGAAGAGAAACTCTCGCCAGTTAGAGAAAGTTTGACTGTTGTGAAGAAGAATTTATACATCAACCACTTGTTAAGGGAGAGAAATTCATCTTCCCACCCCTTCATATTAAACAAGGACTGATAAAACAAATTGGGAAAACCTTTTACTGTGGAGGGGAACTGTTTCAAATTCATAGATATGTACAATATTTCCTGGCTTAAGTTATGATAAAATAAAGGCTGGAGTTTTTGATTTGCCACAAATCAGAAAGTTAATAGAAAACCAAACGTTTCGAGGTCGATGACTGACATAGGAAAAAGGATCATGTAATACATTTGTGGCTGTTGTGAAAGGATTTCTTAAAAACAAAAAGGCGGCTAACTACATACAAGGATTTCCCAAAGCCATTACTTGATAGCTTTCATCGTTTAGGCTGCAACATGAGCATTAAGGTTCATTTTCTCATGAGCCATTTAAAAGGAATTTTTTGCTAATCTTGGCAACGTAAGAGATGAACTCGGAGAGCGTTTTCATCAAGATATCAAGATTATGAAGGAGAGATATCAAGGCCAATCGAACAGAAACATGATGACAGACTATTGTTAGAGTATCCAACGAGATTGCGTACACATCAAACACTCCAGACACTCTCGCAAGCGAGATCTTTTTGCGTGAATGTATAGGTTTGTGTACCATTGCTTGTGTTTTCTCCATTATATTAAGAAAATAACTTGTATGTATTTAGTTACAGGTGATGTTATCTTACACTGCATTTATCCTTTAAAATTCTTTTCACATTTTAATGTATGGTTTGAAGTTATAACACTTAGGAAACTATCCTTGCCGAGTAAATACATGGAGTACGTCGTTAAATAGCAATATGCTGTAGAATAAAAACCATATGAGGTACAAAAGAATAAATGCCATATTTGAAACCAGTGTGTTGTTTAGTATTATAGTAAATTAATCTGTGAAAATTACGATTCACACTTTTATCTAATAGCAGTGCTGGAAAACTCGTTTCCTAATAATCGAACATTATGTTCTTTGGATGTTTTCTTTATTATTATTTAGAATGTTATATGTAGTTCACGATGTTTTCAGAGATATTAGTACTTTCTTTAAGTAGCTTATCTCAATTTCTCGAATTTTATTGTACATTTGAAAGAGGAGGTGAAAGCCTCCATTCTAAGGTGAGTCAACTCTTAGAGGCCGGGATAATTGAGGAATCACCAGTTATCTTTCAGCTCACCGTATCTTCGTAGTTCCGAAACCGAATGGTGGATTCAGGGTGGTTTACAATATGAACCCTGTTTACGACACCTTCGAACCACCGACTTTCCAGTTGGTCTCAGTGACTCGTTTCCTGCAGCAGTCTGCCCTGGAAGACATGGCCTGCAAGCTATATCTCAAGGATGGGTTCTAACATCTCGTCTACCATCCCTGGGCCCGTCACCACTTTGATTTCGTGATTTCGAGGATGACGATGGGCTTTGCCGGCTCTCCCTACCTCAGGCAGCAGCCTCTTGACCCGGATGCAAATGCTTGGGCCATAAAGCATGGGTGTCGCGCCTACACTTTCTTGGGTGATATCCTTTAGCTTAGTCCCTCCCGCCTCCCTTCGCGAGTGTATTGCCGAGTGTAATCTGGGTTCAATTGTGTCTTCTTAATAGAATATCACCGAACCTGGCGTACCTCCTACCCCTCTGGAAACCCATCACCAACAAATGTTTCAGATGGAGGCGTTCTCCTCCGCATTGGACGATGGCCTCCATTATCTGATCGGGGAATGTCGTCTTAGATGCAAGAAACTACCTACCGATGTACTTATTTACCATCACTATTTTATTTTCAGTATTTACGTTATCCCCTCTCACACACACTCTTAGACAATGACACTAGGTTAATTGTGCTGCCTATTCGATTGTGGGCGGGGTCTCTCGACTGGCAATTTGAATGTCACATAAAAATCGAATAAAAAACAAACATTGCTGGAAAGCTGGAGGTCACCGACTGCCGGGTTTCTTTGGAGAGAAGTAAGGAAAAGTGATAGTATTGTATTCGGCCACGAATCACTGATTAAGCATGCTAGAGGTGGCCTAAGGGGAAGCCAACTGTTTTTATATATAAACCCCCCCTAATAGTTTTGTAGACAGAAGTGTGGTGTCGTGCTTGCAAAGGACGGATGAATGGAAGATACAGCGTTGGAGTGGTTGACTGTGTATGTCAGGAAGTGTGTTAATGTTGCTAGCGTCGCCAGAGCAACGAAATGCCCATCGGCAGCAAACCTGGGAACGCAGAATTAATTGGCTCCAATCAATCAGTCTATCTGCCACACTAAAGCACGCCTCAATCATACAATGAAAAGTCCATCACACGGTGTGCCACCATCCATACACCCACCCTATAGACATTCTCACACGCTTTTTCCAGATTGCCAAATAAACCCTTGAATTTATATCTTCTAAACAGGCCTTTAATAGCCACGAGTAGTAAAGTAATTGCTTCAACCACACACCTTGTACCTATTTAAATACACCTTGCTTGTCTATTTAAATGCACCACACAAGTAATTTTCATACAATACTTGGTCTTTCAAGATTGTACTCTCACTTTCACATCCTAACACATCCCATTAAAGGCTTTGAAATATTTTCTCTCACTTCCTTAACATTTGCTGCATTTCCATCTTCACACTTACATACTAAATTGAAGCGGCTCTCAAACAGTCTCATATACTCTTTGTTTGATGCAATCGCCTTTTGCTTATTACTTTCTTTTCCTTGCTAAACAGAAAGATGCGGTGCCAGCATTTACAGCACATGCGACTCTCAATATAATCTCTTTCACCAGCAGAAGCACTTTCAAAATATTACACTCTTCCTTTCTTCTTTTTCCATAAGTATCCTTTGCTAATCTTTATGGTGAGCTAACTTGACCACCATACAGTTTCTCCTCTTGCAGGAACCAACCTCACACTCTCCAGCCTCATTCCTGTCAAAGTCATCAAAAGTCCCACATGCTCCATATTTCATCTTCGAACATATTCTTACATTTATCTCTCAACTGATTTCTTCTAAATTCCATTCTTTGCAGCATGCATATTGTGCGAAAGCAGAGCGGCTCTTGGGCAAGGTTTTCTTGATACTTGATTTGTCCAAAAGAATCAGCCAGTTTTTAATAAATAAATGACGTACAATGGCAACAGATTCAGTTGAAAATCTTGACCGCAGAAATTCAGGCCTAATATTATTTGCACACGAAATAATAACTTCTCTGATCCATGGAATTTATTTACCCTTGTCTCGGAAAGGAAGAAATATGGTGAATCTAATAATGAAAAAATAAGGGTTTTCTGTTTGTTACCAACACTCAGGCTATTTCATCCCTACTCCTCCTAGAATATAAAATTGGTAAGTATCTATCACTGAGTAACATAACACAGAAATCCAGTTAATGTGCCTAATATTTCGCCCATCACATTATTTTGCCCTTAGTTCCTGAGAATATTTCCTTCTCTTTGGTTAATAAGAATCGGCGCAAATCAGCAGACTTCTCTGCTCTTGAGTTCAATAGACTTCTCTCATCTTGATATTAACAAACTTCTCTCCTCTGGACCTTAACAGACTTCTCTCGTTTTGACTTCACCAGACTTCTCTCCTCTTGACTTAGACACACTTTTCTCTCTAATTGAGTTGAAAAGACTTTTATCCTCTTGACTTCAACAGACTTTTCTCCTCTTGAATTCCATCTACTATTTTCCTTTTCCCTTCAACAGAATTTTCTCTATCTGATTTCAACAGACTTCTCTCCTCTTGGCCTCATAAATCTTCTCTTCTCTTCAATTTCTCACCTTGATCTCGACAGGTTTTTCTCTACTTTACTTCCAGACTTTTCTCCTCTTGACTTCAACAGGCTTCTTGAATAATAGGCATTACTTCCAATAGATTCGTCATTAATTTTTATCTTTCCTTAAGCATCTTAAGACGGGTTTTGAGAAACTACCGCTTCCATCTTGCCGATACATTAAAAGATATAATTTAAATCTTTCTTTGAGCTTCATGTAGATCATTAAAGAAAAGATCATTGGAGCAAAAATCATTAAAGCAAAGTTCATTGAAGCAAATCTCATTGAAGAAAAATCACTAAAGCAAAGATTTTAAAAAATAAAGAAAATAAAGAGAATCAAATTGAAATCTTGGAACCCTCTCTTTCTCATGTTGAGGAATGACAATAACTTGAGATTTTAGTTTAGTGACTTTGGACTCTACGTAGTACTACGAAAGAGTAAGTGTGAAGGAGATTTAATTGTCTTATTTAGTTTGGTATATGGGAGGGCTTGGGTGTAGTTAGCTCTATCTCGTGAGCCTCGACTTTCAAGGGAGTAGCGGGAATTCGGCTGTTGTTCATCCTTATGCCTCCCCTGAATAAGCAATCACTTGCCATGGTAAGCCATGGAGATGAGTGCCATTTAATCACCGGAGCTTATGGCATTTTCCACACATGTTTTGGCAATTTGGGGGAAATTAGTATTTGAAAAATACTTTTTATACTTTCGGAAAAATGCCATATTCTCTTATAATTTATGAGATGGTTGGCCAAAGATTGCATCATCTGGCAACTCGAGCGAGGGGCGGTGTATGTCCTTACCCCCGACTTCTCTATCATTCCCCCACGAACCTCCAGAATCGGGGTTTTAAGGGTGATTTTAATTTATGTCGGTTTCAAGCGTACATGTGTGTATTTGCTTGTTCATGTCTGACTCCTTCATTCTTCCTTTTCATTACACCTTTTAATAACAACAACAGATTCCCCTCATCGTTTATTCCCTTGGGCTATAGGGGGTATTAATGACACCCCATAGGACCAATTACATCAGGTAGCTAATGGCAAAAATAGTAGAAGGAAGAGACAGCGGTGTTGTAAGGGTTTATATGTGTGATGGCCTATTATTATTACTTAGAATGTTAATACCTTCTTCCCTCCTTTCCTGGGTCTAAACAGGCGCAGATTTAGAAGAGATGAAAAAAATGCCCCCCCCGCCCCGTTTTCTTGGGGTACTGAGGTCGGTAGAGCGCACCCCTCCTCAATGCGGCCAACCAATTGGCGGCAAGCTCCCAAAGAACGCCGAAATTTGGTGTCAGCCTCATTAAACCAATTACTCGGTATTATCTGCTATTACTTATTATATTACCTTTAAATACTTCGAATTACCTTTATAGTCATCATAACTTTCTATTACTTATTAATACCTTTTATTGTTTAACATTCTATTTTATTGCTTAATATTACCAAGGGTTTGCCTTTATTAGCTTTATTATTTCTGGCTATTATATAATATTACCAATTAGGAATTATTACTCCCTTTTATTGTTTAACATTACATTTTATTAAATATTATTGTTGCCTTTGATTATTTGGTATTATCTATTTTTAGTTACTAGTACCTTTTATTACTTATTATTACCTTTAAGTATTTATGATAACCTCATTATTACCTCGGTGTAGTTTGGGAGGTATGAACAGAGGTTGGGAGGTACTTTGGTTGAGGAGTATATGTAGGTTCAGGTGGAGCTTGGCACTCGATCTCTCTCCCTACCATCTCTTAAGTTTCCAAATAGGGCCTCTTGGCTTCTTTACCTACCTTCCACACATTTTCTATTCCACCCAACTTCACCCCTTCAATTATGAATCTCATGAAAAATTAATGAATTAAAGAGCAAGCGAGGCTAGGGAAAAATAGATAGAGATAAAGTAAACAGGATGGAATAGAGAAAAAGAGCGGGGATAGATTAAAAAAAATGTTAGGTAAATGGAAAATAATTCCTTAGTGGAATTCATAAAAATATAATAAATGAGAAAATATTGAATCAAGGAGAGGGCTGGAAGAAGATGGACGACATTTTCCTCTGAGGGTTTTGAATCGCAAATGGGGTTACCAGGACTGATGATGAAGTTTAGAGGGATGGAGAGACGAATGCCTTGGGGCCACAGGGTATCGGCATACCCTCTACTTCAGGCAACTGTGCGTATTCAAATATGTTAGGAAATTTCTAAGACTAAAAAGTAATGTGTTGTGTTTCCGATGAAATTGAGATGGAACAGGAAGCGGTTTGTTTAGGAGAGTAGATGGAACTTTTATGCCCACGACCCAGACTAATCTTCTACCATTAGGCAACTAGGTTCCTAAGAGCAACAAGTGTTTTTTGCTTTCTTAGCCCGCTGGGATTCAACCCCATAGCCGGGCGTAGAAATCCAATGGCTCCGGCACGAAGCGAAATCTCCCAAAAACAGAATAAAGAGTATAAACAGCGGGGAAAATCCATAGAGGACTGGGCCAAGAAAGCGCCTTTAAATTCATCTAAATTAACCTTTATATTCATCATATCTTAGCTTTATTTAATCAGAGGGTTCTTGTAAATTTCTTATTAGGTACAAGAAATTTGCATACTACGATGGAAATCTTAAATGCAGCCTTATTATCTATCCGCAAACCACGGATACGCACACCCCCTCTGCTCTACTAAGATATATATATATATATATATATATATATATATATATATATATATATATATATATATATATATATATATATATATATTTATATGGAGATTATCGAATATATGTGATTAGGCATTTAATGAATTAATGCATCTCCTTTTATTCGAATTATCGTTTTGCTTCTTATTCTTCGGTTATTTTGTAAAATAATGCAAAGATATTCAATTCCCCTCGAAAGCCTGATAATAGCACTCTAAACCAATCTATTCATTTACAGGTATACTTTTATTTAAAACATTTATAGTGCTATTAAGGATTATTTTTATTATTTTCCCGTAAGCGTTTAGCTGGGAAGCGAAGTGATCGCGATGGCACAGGAAATATACCTTTTATGTTATCCATAAAGTATATTAAAACGAAAACACAAAAACCACGGACATAGTATCAATGTGATAGGTTTGTAGTTTTGCTCTAAGATCGTCAGAAAACCACCTTAGCTTACCCTTCCCTCTTTCTCTATCGCCAGCTATAGAACGCATCTAAAAAAAAAGTCTTTCATGATCTTGATTCTATATTTCTCTATGTAAAGTAAATCATCAATTAGTAGACAAGAAGAGGAGTGAAAAATAATAGAATAAGAAGTTGTGAAAATCTTGAAGAAAGCGGACATAAGAGCAGGAGTATAGAGCTCAATTTAACAGTGTGGAGGTTAGCCAAGGGTGGTCAAAGATGCAAACATTCCAAACATAGTTTGGCCATATCACCTTGTTTATGCCCCCAGAAAGTTAAATCAGTTTCGAACCCTGTCGGGCGACCCCCTCACTCTATTGTTCTTGGTTATCATCCCACAATGGAAAGTCGAAAACGAGAGCTATCCCCCCCCCCCCCCGATCAGCCGGTGTAAGACTCTCGTGACTTGGGCCTGTTTACACAGCTACATCCCAAGTCTCCCATGAGACGCCAGGTGACCTACGCCTCACTCCCTAACTCCATCCGCCGCAGAAACCTGCCGTATTTATGCGAGCGACTCCATTGATTGTCAGCGAGAGTTTCGTCCGATGTCTGACCGTCAGATCATGCCCCATTGGGTCGCCGTGTCGACGCCTGTGATCTTTTCAGTGGATCTTACCTTCGTAATCTCTCTGGTCAGGGACGGACTACTCTCCTTCGTTATTCCCAATTCGGAGGGCTAACCGGGATCAACTCTGCGCTTATTCCCTCCACTCTACAAGGTCTGTGTACCTTAACCTCAACCGTGAGACAAGAGCAAGCAAGTCCAAGAAGTCCTTCCGTGCAGATTCGCATCTGGTCACCGTGCCGACAGCTGTCCCTGGACCGGACTGTCTTTCCCCTCCCCTGCGTGATTCCCATTTGGAGGACAATTTGGAACCTGATCTGTGCTCATCTTCCGCTCTACGAAGTCCCCCCGAGGCTTCGACCCGTAACGCTATCGTATTCGCCGCCGCAGAGATAAAACCGAGGTCCTAGTTCCGTGATTTTTCCTCCATTTAATTCACTCCCCGAAAACACTGCCGTAATTCCCTGCATTTAATTAATATTATCTCAACCCGCGTTTAATAACGGTCTTTCAAGTGATTGTTACAATTCCCGGGCTTTTCTCATTTATTCCTTAACCGCCTGTATTAACCACTGGTCGCTTATTCATTATTTTATCAGTTTGTTTAGTTTTCGTGACCAATAATAATTCTATTATTTACTTGTATATTAAAGATTATTTTTGCAAGAGGTTTTTATTTCAATAACTCCTGAGTTAAAACGGTAATCTCGATTCCCCCCTTTTTTTCACCAACCTTGGATTAACGCACTCGAATATAAATTCGACACAAGCCCTTAGCCGGGACTTGCCGGCCTGATTAAATACCCGTGGGCCTGATTCTGTATAGAGCGTGAAACCACCGTGTCGTTCCTCGACACCTAGGGATGCAGATGAAGCTGAACAAAAGGGAGATAAATGTCCGTCGAACAGAGGTGAACACAGGGGTGTCCAAGCTCGGGAATTGTTGACGGTAATCGGCATACTGTATTTTTAAGGCCTAATTTTAATTCGGTGTCTTTCTCCGTCTTCTATTTTGTCCCATTTTAAATTCCTTTCGTTTTATTACATTTTCTTCTGCCACTTTATTTCATGTTCTACATCTAAACCTTCCTTTTATCCAACTACCCTTTTCATTTATTTCTCCTTCTACATTTCCATTGAATTATAACTTTCAGTCCCTTTCTCGTGTACCAATATTCCATTTTCTCAAACAGTCTAGGTGTTTCAATTTCTATGCCTGGACCTTAAATTTATTTCTAAGTCTGCGTGTTTATTCTATTTTTCGCCTACCTCTTTATTCCATTTTCGTCTCATGCCTCTGTTTTACACTTTCTCTATTTATTTAATTTCTTCCTTCACCTCTTCATTCCATTTTTTATCCATGCTCATTATTTTCCATTTTTTCCTCTTGCCCATTATTATCCATGCATACTGCCCATTTCCTTCAACTTTCTCTGCCTGCCCATTTTTCCTCTTGTTATTCCCCCCCCCATTAAATACCGAGGCACATTTCATATCGTCACCTCCTTTTATAAAGAACCAATTAGGAGTAATGATTTGGATGCCTTTCACCACCGTTTCGCGCCTATCTCAGTGGTGATCTATTGTCTCACGGAAGATAAATACGCCCCCTCCTTCTTCAGCGTTTTGTACCCATTCCTCGACCTTTAATGGGTAAAATGTTTGGTCGCTGTGGTGCCAGCATATTGGTAGTGGAGCTCAAACCGAGCAGGTTAGATTAGTGATTAGTGACACAAACCACTTCGCCGATGGAAACACAATTCTATGGATCCGGCGAATGAAAATTATGGGATTATTGAAATCATTTCACTAATTTGATCTTTATATGGATGCATTTTTGTTTATATAAATAAAGAGGGAAAAGCAAAGACTTGGACAAATATTAAAAATTTTGAGTCAATTAGAACTAGAGGAAGAAACCAAACCGACAAAACAAATACGGAGACTAATTGAGTACATAGAAATAGATCGGGTGTGCAACTTTTTTAAACCCTCGATTTCACTGATAAAAGCAGTCAATATAAAGGGGGATTATTAAAGTAATTAAACCAATTACTCGATAAATTATTATTCAGATACATCCACTTATTTCCATATATTCGCTGATTTTAATTTACACATTAAATTCAGACTTTAATTTATCAACTATTTATGTCGTAGAATTCCCTCTCTTTTTGTTCTATCTCTAATAGTGCTAAGTGTGTCTAATATATTGATATTATAAGAATATCTTAAAGAACAGAGCCGTTACGATACACGTAAGGATATATATAAGAGAAACGAACATTTATCCCCCAAAAAACTTAGATTTTACCTTTATCAAATGAATACATAACATTTAGACATTAACTATAGCAATACTCTGAATATTATCCTAAACAAAAAATAATTAAATTCGTTTACCCATAAAAATTGGTTAACGTTTTCTCTACACGCAACAATAATATAAAAATTAGGCTCACGGACTCATGTGGAGTTTGAAGGCCTCAGAAATGTTATTTACTTTCGACGTGTGCCGTGTGTCCAGATGTAGATAGGCGAAATTCCACGGTCGTTTCGCGAGGGTAAAAGCTGGGGGGTCCACACGTTCTTCCAGAGGAGGGGTTCTTTAAGGAGGAGAACCAAAACGGTGCTCTATGCAACACCTAGGCAGTCGTGGTCTCTCTGGCGAGAGTGAGTCGAACTTAGGTCTTAAATCAAGTTAACTTGGAGTGCGGTGTGATCACCGAGTAATGAGCTCGAGGAGGAGCTTTTCTCCTTTGTTGCTTATTTCCTTAGGGACGAAAACTGAAGTCGGGGAGGGTCTCCTTCAAGAGCGAGGATAACGGAGGAGGATTTCTCTGGCGAGAATAAATTACTTAACGTTCGGTTTGGTAACCCGTAACTAGCTCGAGGATGAGCTTTTTCTTAATTCCAGTCTTCCTAAGGGGGCGGGTATAACGGAAGGGAATTTCTCTGACGAGAACAAGTTGAACTTGGTTCCTCACCAAGTTAACTTAGGAGTTCGGTGTCGCCACCGAACAACGGGCTCGAGGGGGAGCCTTTTTCTTCTTTTCCTAATTCCTCAAGTACGAGGAATACCACTGTTGTTTTAGGTGCACCAGGATATGAGGAGTCTCTCTGGCGAGAGTAAGTTGAACTTTCCAAAGTTAACTTATCGTTTGGTTTGATAACCAGGGACTTAGCTCGAGGATGAGCTTCTTCTCAGCCCCTTAAGGTAGGTAGCCCTGCCTCTCTTGCAGGGTACTTCTTGGTCTGGTGAGCCAAGTACTCTACCTCTCCAGTCTCGGTAGCTCGGTTTTGGATCCGAGGACTTCGTCACCTAGAGACTGACGTATACTACCACGATTTTCCTCAGAGTTCCTCATTTATACCTCGCACCCCCACTGGGGGAGTGGTAAGGATGGAGGGGCTTGAAGACTGCCCCAGGAGAGTTCTTTTTCCAAACGGTCTTTTCCACCAGGTCAAACAGTGGCTCCTCGTTAGCCTTCGAGATTGGGAGAAACACGTTTCCAATTTCTCATTCCACGTAAAACTGGATCTCACTCTCCTTGGGGAGATCTTACATTTTGACCTTTAGGGTCTTTCATGGCACTGAGTTGTGCCACACTGCAGGTAAGCACTGAACCCACCGATGCCTTTGACGGATGTCTTTGCGGTAACCACCTTGTGACTGCACCAAGAGTGAATGGGTGGGGGGGTGACCATTCCCCTACAACACCTTTCATCGAAGAATTTAATGGGGAGGGGGGATGCTCCCAGGAACTCAAAACAACTTACTCAACCTAGTCGAGATTAGCAAAGTTTATTTCTTGAGTTCTCTCATACATTAAGTTTCCTTACACATGTACCGCCTCGCGCGCGTTCACACAGGCAATGTGTCGAACTAGACATACTCAATTTACAATTTTACATGAACATAACAAAACCTTAATTCGTCGATTACCCACCCAAAAAAACAAAACAAGCTGCTTCCTTACATTTCTAAGTTTTTGAGAACTTAAATCCTACTCATAAATATTAACACGAACAGCATATGAAAACATGGTTTTACGCTCATTAGGTGCTGAAATAACCCTCAATGGTATTTCGTTTCCGCCTAAGAGCAGCTGTCCTTTATAGGCTCCTTCGATGTAGCTGATCCTAAAATGGTGCTCTAAGACCAATACTTTACCGCGCCTGAGTCGGCCATTCGTGTTATTGAGTCTACATCAGTATGTTACTAAATGGTAGCGGTATTTCAACCTACTCGACTTACCCATATTATGGTACTTGACTACCTTTAAATTGAACATTAAGGCTAGAGCGGCTTGTTGCAGCAGGGCATAATTGCTGAGAACTTGAATCCCATAGCTCTCCTTTAACCGGTTACACGGGAAGATCGTGTCTGGGTTCGATCTTTCGGGATCGAGAAAACTTTTCCCTGCGAGGTCGTTAATGGGCGTGGCGCTCACTATGACTTGGCGATTTAGCCGTAACTCCGTGGACGTTCCGTGTGGGGAGGAGACTACTAGGGGTAGGGGATACTTATTCGTGTCTACCATTTGATTAGTTTTACCTGGGTGTATCGCAATAGCACCTCTTTACTCCTTTCTTGTCAACTCATTTGACTCACTTCTCTTAGTAGGTAGTTCCTCAGGTACACCTGCTCGTACCTCTACTCTACCTTCTTCTTCTTCCCTGATAACCCCATTTGGCGGGGTTCGCCTCGTAGGTTCTTCCTTAGGTATTCCTGTTGGTACCTCCTTCCTACTTCCTACTTCTTCCATCGTTACCCCATTTGGCTGGGTTTCCCTCGATATCCTTCCTTAGACCCAGGCCGGGCTACAACTTCCTCGGCCTCTATCAGATTCTTGATAGGTGCTCTTTCGAGTGCGAGCAATCTTTCCTTTCTCCTCTCTCTACTTTTTCAGCTTGAGCACGTTCTTTTTCCCTCTTCATTCTCCTTTCCTCGGCTTCTTTTTCTGCTTTCGCTATTTCGTTTTCCCGTCGAGTTCTTCTTTCTTCATCTTCCAGCTTCATCTTTAGTCTTCTTTCCTCATCTTCCCTTTCTATCCTTATTCCGAATTCTTTTGCTTCTCTTTTTAACAGTATTATTCTTTCGTTTGTTCTAATACCGCTTGAGAATCTTTTTCCTCTATTTCTATTTTCAGCTGTATTCGGGATTCTTTACTTTTCCGGTTCATCCGTATATCTATATTTTCCCTTTTTCTATCAAACTCTATTATTTCTTTTTCTGCTTCTCTTTGTATTCTCAATTCTATCAAGAATGTCGGCATCCATAACCTCGCCTTTAAATCCCAGAATTTGGGCTTGTAGGTAAAATCTTTTGACTGGATCCATTTCGTGTTGGTCCGTCGATTTTTCCTTTATTTATTCTCAGGTAAGTGTGCCAACACTCACCAGGTAGCACTCAGCATAACTTACCCATTATCCCACTGATATGCTGATTGAAATACCACTCCCGACAACAAATTTACCACTTGACCTACCAATTACCTTTAGATTGTTACCACCCCTAACTCTACTAATTTTCCTCTCGTCAATTATTCTCTTATTCCTGATATTCCTTTACGTGTTGGCTCTTTCTTAATTTAACACTGCTGGGTTCTTTCTAATAACAACCTACAAACCTGACACCACTTTTATTTATGTCGTAGAATTCCTCCCCTTTTTGTTCTATCTCTAAGAGTGCTAAGTGTGTCTAATATATTGATATTATAAGAATATCTTAAAGAACAGAGCCGTTACGAAACACGTAAGGATATATATAAGAGAAACGAACATTAATTCCGAAATAAACTTATATTTTACCTTTATCAAATGAATACATAACATTTAGACATTAACTATAGCAATACTCTGAATATTAACCTAAACAAAAAATTAATTAAATTCGTTTACCCATAAAAATTGGTTAACGTTTTCTCTACACACAACAATAATTTTAAAATTAGGCTTTCGGACTCATGTGGAGTTCAAAGGCCTCAAAAATGTTATTTACTTTCAACGTGTGCCGTGTGTCCAGATGTAGATGGGCGAAATTCCACGGTCGTTTCGCGAGGGTAACAGCTGGGGGGTCCAGACGTTCTTCCGGAGGGCGGGTTCTTTAAGGACGAGAACCAAAACGGTGCTCTATGCAACACCTAGGCAGTCGTGGTCTTTCTGGCGAGAGTGAGTCGAACTTGGTTCTTAAATCAAATTAACTTGGAGTGCGGTGTGATCACCGAGTAACAAGCTCGAGGAGGAGCTTTTCTCCTTCGTTACTTATTTCCTTAGGGACGAGGACTGAACTTGGGGAGGGTCTTCTTCAAGGGCGAGGATAACACAGGAGGGTTTCTCTGGCGAGAAAAAATTACTTAACGTTCGGTTTGGTAACCCGGAACTAGCTCGAGGATGAGCTTTTTCTTAATTCCAGTCTTCCTCAAGGGCGAGTATAACGGAAGGAGATTTCTCTGACGAGAACAAGTTGAACTTGGTTCCTCACCAAGTTAACTTAGGAGTTTAGGGTGGCCACCGAATTAACGGGCTCGAGGGGGAGGCTTTTTCTTCGTCTTTTCCTAATTCCTCAAGTACGAGGAATACCACTGGGGTTTAAGGTGCACCAGGATATGAGGAGTCTCTCTGGCGAGAGTAAGTTAAACTTACCAAAGTTAACCTTATCGTTTGGTTTGATAACCAGGGACTTAGCTCGAGGATGAGCTTTATCTTAGCCCCTTAAGGTAGGTAGCCCTGCCTCTCTTGCAGGGTACTTCTTGATCTGGCAAGCCAAGTACTCTACCTCTCCAGTCTCGGTAGCTCGGTTTCGGATCCGAGGACTTCGTCACCTAGAGACTGACGTATACTACCACGATTTTCCTCAGAGTTCCTCATTTATACCTCGCACCCCCACTAGGGGAGTGGTAAGGGGGGGAGGGGCTTGAGGATGGCCCCAGGAGAGTTTTTTTTTTAAACGGTCTTTCCCACGAAGTCAAACATCTGCTCCTCGTTAGCCTTCGAGATTGGGAGAAACACGTCTCTAATTTCTCATTCCACGTGAAGCTGTATTTCACTCTCCTGGGGGAGATCTTACATTTTGACCTTTAGGGTCTTTCATGGCACTGAGTTGTGCTACACTGCGGTTAAGCACAGAACCTGCCGATGCTTTTGACGGATGTCTTTGCGGTAAACGCCTTGTGACTGCACCAAGAGTGAACGGGGGGGGGGGAAGTGACCATTCCCGTAAAACCTGATTAGTTTTCTCTCAAATTTGGTTATCATAGTAAATGATAACGCATAAAATCCTAGTTTAGTACTCAAGATTAACATTGTTGCCCAAAGGACTTCAAAGAGAATTTTTGTCCTAATACTTTTTTCTTTATTCTTGAAAATCAAAAGTGTTTTTGAATTTTAAATTGCAAAGGATGCACAATACTCAACAAACAAACAAATTGGTAATCAAATTTATGGTGCTGTCTTTTCTATTTACAAAGATGATTTAATTGAGGGATCTTTGTCAATTCGGACGAGAGGGAGCTTATTATTTGCCTTACTATTTTAAGGTTATTTGCATAATTGTGACTAATGTCCTACTTTGTGAACTTTCAATCTTTTGAAATGAAAGTCATTCTAACCTGCCAACGAAGAGGAGGTAAGGTTTGTAATGATGGTAGTAATGATTTTTAGGTATTTGTTTATGGATTACGTTTGTAATGATGATCGTAGTGATTTAAAGATTTTTGTTCATAGGTTATATGCGTTTCTAATTGTCATCCAGACATGTAGGAGCAAAATTTTAGGAAGCTGTTTAAAGAGTATTTCGTGTTGTTTGTTTAGTTTCAGTTTTCCTTCTGCTATCAAATTACCATAACATAAACCAGGGAAAGAATGAGTGTATAAGGGGTTGATGAGGATCAGTGTAACCCAAAAAACAGTGTGTCTTTAGCGCATGCCAATCCACTTGTTTACAACTTGTTTTCTTGAAATTAACTGTATAGAGTTCTGGGTTTCCGCCCTTGGCAGGGAAAAAGAATTACCTTGTCGATGACGGATAGGAGCCACTCCTGGCATTCGCTCCACAAAGAGAAACTTCTCTTCAATTGATGTCATGTATGGAGAAAGCTCCACTGAATTGATTTCCTGTTGCTTTATGAAGAAATAATAGGGTCAGGCTTCATCAAACTCTGAACAATAGCTAATTTAACAAAGAATTTTCTGCAGCTATTTGTACCAATTTGACCGTATCTAGCTCGGGCTTCAGGAGTTTTCATTTGAGGCCACAATTAAGCGGAACGAAAAGTTAATTGACCAACCGGACAGGTGTACATCATAGAAAGATTGTAGCATTTGAGAATAATCCAACGTACTCCCAAGCTGCTACTGGGTGGTTTTCTTCGGTACTATGGAATAGAGAGAGATTATTCATCCGCCACGAATTTTGGACTAGACTAAGGAAAGCGCATTTTAAAAAATAGAAGGAATACATCAACGATTTAGCAATATTTCTTTTTTCTGCACTTCATTAATCCATTTCCTGGAAAATCAGCAAATTTTTTTCTACTCCTTCACTCACAGCAACCTAACATCGCGATGTGCTATAAGTACAGTAGTTTCTTCTTACCCAATGATGACCTAATTTATCGTAATTTATATTTTATTTAATTAAATATTCCATTAGAGAATTAGAAATTTAATATCACTTGTAATTATTATTTCATTATCAATATTATTTTAAGTTATTATTTTATTATCAATTATACTGGTTTGCGTCAAAAATTTACCTGGGATTTTCTGTAGTGTTTCTTAATAAAATTGACCTCCTAAATCCGAATCTGACATCCGTTTTTCTCTATCAGGGCCAGTGTTTGCGATACAGGGGGTGATAATAATTTAATAATTTATATATGTCCTATATTTCATCAAAGTTTCAATAGTTTTTGCACTACTGTATTTGCAGTAAACTATCTGTACATTTTAAGTAATTATGTGAATAAGTTTATATTCTTACAGGTTAGAAATTGGTTAGCATTATAATAATAAGAATAATAATAATAGTGTTTGAGTTAAAAATTAAGAGAAAATGTAAGAATAGCTCCAGCAGATTCTGCTATGTTTGCGGCAAAGGGATTTTTTTTGAGCAGCAAAGTACAATCTCTCCTGTAATTAAATCTTTGTAACATGCATATTTTGGAGTAGAGCTAAGAGATCAAGATAAATGTTTTGCACCACATATCTGCTGCAAAAGATGCAGGGCGAACAGAAGTCTCTCTCTTTTGCTGCTCCCAGGGTGTGGAGAAAGGGCAAGGACCACACTACGGACCGCTACTTTTGCATCACAAATCTTAAAGGTGAACATTGTATCAAGTACTTAAGCTTCCGTTATTATACTGGCTCCGAAAAATATCATTATTATGCATAGACTTAGCATAAAATTAAAAAATAACATAGTTTCCTTCAGCATGAACATATCTTTTACTAAAAACATTTATCTAATATCTACAACTCCAAATCAATTCTTTTATCTAATATGCAATTATATTTTCCACAGGTATAAATCGGAATAATAAATATAGTGTGGCATATCCGGATGTTCCTTCTGCCAAAAAACCCCTGCCCATGGTCCACCAATTCCTATACCTTCTCTCCCTGAAAATATAGAGGCACATGAAGAGATAAATATGGAAGTTGATCAAGATTATGACACATCTCAGTCTTATCAGGTTTTCACACATGATATGATCGCAAGATCATTCCTTCAAGTTCAGTTAAATGACCTGCCCAGGGGCTTTCAAAGGAGAATGAACAACTTCTTGGCTCTCAGCTTTGTGAAAGTAATCTTCTCGCTAAAGACACAACATTTCTTTTAAACAGAAATAGAGAACAAGAGTTTCGAAGCTATTTTCTACAGCATTCTTCCAGCTCTTTAGTATACTGCGCCAATATTAAAGGACTTGTTGAGACCCTTGGAATTCCCTACAATCCATTAAAAGGGACACATTTTATAGATTCCTGCAGTGTAAGTTTAAAAGCTGTGTTACTGAAAATTGGTAACAAGATAGCTTCCGTTTCTATAGGCCATTCAATCCAACTTACTAAAAGTTATGAAAATATAAAAAACTTGCTGGATGCAATAAATTACTCTATCCACAATTACAGGATATGTATGTAGTGACTTAAAGGTAAAATCATTTTACACGTGCCATTTCTAAGCTCTTTGATATTGAAATTTTCATTTTTAATTGTTATTAATTGTATACACCATTTGGTCAAATTACATTTTACAAGAATGCAAATCTGGAAACCTTGAATCATTCTTGAGTTATATTTTTTATTGAAGGGTTAATGCATCCTTCGGGGTTAATGAGGAACTTATCCTGATTGAGAAGGTATACAACATAACTCAATAAACTCAAAATCAGATGGACAAATATCCAATTAGTTCCAATACAATGATTTTATGTATCGAAATTTAGGATTTTTCAGTACATATTCATATTCTTATTGTTTTAAGAAATATTACTTTGAATTTGTTTTTAGAAATATTAAATTTAAATTTACACATCTTACTAAATTTCTTCAGGTAGTGTCTCTTATACTTGGGATGCAAACAGGGTACACGAAGCATCCCTGTTTCCTATGTTGATGGGACAGTCGTGCAGATAATATGCACTATGAGAAGAAGGTTTGGCCTCCACGAAAAGTATTTAGAATTGGATCAAACAATATGATAGCTGAACTTTTAGTGCCTCCTCACATAATACTGCCTCCTCCACTGAATATAAAGCTTGGCATATAAATTATTTTAAATCCCTTAATAAAGAAGGCAAAGCTTTTAAATTTTTTTTCCCAAAATTCACATGAATCAGTGACGCTAAGCTCCATGCGGTAATTTTTGATGGACCTCAGATGAGGAAATTGATGAGAGAGCAGCAGTTTGAAGCATCAATGATGGACATAGAAAAAGATACCTGAAAAGCTTTCAAATCTTTAGTTAACAATTTTCTAGGCCTAAAAAGAAGCTCCGAATAAGTTTGCCTGGTCAATCAGCTCCTACCATGTCTCAAACATTTGGGAGCTTGAATTTCTATAAAGATACACTTTTTCAGACCCATCTGGATTATTTTTCCAACAATTACGTGGATTACAGTGAAAAACAGGGGGAGAGATTCCACCGGGACATAAAAACAATGGAGTTCAAGTAGCATGGTAAAGGGATGTAAACATGGTTGCTGACTACTGTAGGTGTTTGAAGCGTAATGCACCAGATGAGAGGCACAAACAAAAATCCTCAAGGGCGTCTTTTCATGGAAATTAGAATTATTTTCTTTATTATTTTGCATTCTTTATTTTTTTGTTTTATTAAAAGGATTATAATTTACATGCGTTTATTCCTGTTTCTATGATATAACAATAATAATGCATTATTAGATAGAGAAAGGTTTTTGAAAAAAAAAGCCGGAAAAATGAGGTAATGTCAATGAAAATGGTGTATGTTATACTGAGAAAATTGACCTGATTGAACAAAAATACTTTAATTTTTGAGCTCAGGAGTTTTGATTCATTAAGAAACCACAAAGAAATCCTGAGGAACATAAATCTTTTTTTCATACGCAGGCCTGTGTTATTATTATTTGCTTATTGTTGTTTGAATATCATTAATTATCACTTCTCTCTTTTTCATATAATCTACTTTCCCCCTATGATATTACTAGTAACTTTGTTAGTTGAATTATCAACTAGTTTCGAAATTCTTGAGTATCATATTAATAGTTTTCTGACACTTAATAAATCTAGCACTTTAATCCCTTTGCATTAATTTTAACTTCAACTATAAGCAGAGGCCAGACATCTACTCCTCCCATCCTCTTTGCTATTTGGTTTCACGTTTGTTCGAGCTTTTGTTGAAATTCTGTTTTATTATATTGAAGCGTACTTCCTTCATTTCTTTATTTTTTTTTCTTATTGAAGCTATTATCTACTTGGTTCAATAAGTTTTTTTTCCTTTATATCAGTAACATTGTTTCATCTTTTCATCTTTCCTTTACGATTTTTTCAATATATATATATATATATATATATATATATATATATATATATATATATATATATATATATATTTATATATATACCAATGAGGGAGTCGTTCCTTAAGAACCTAATTCGTAGGGGGAATAATAAGACTCATGTGATCGCTCAAAACATTTATTTGCCTAACGTTTCGGTCTTAAGCAATGAACATCTTCAGCGGATTGAACTCTAACACGATTGCAAGAAATTTTAAGAATTATTTTGACAAAATTGCAAAATTAGCACATACAATTCAACATTAGTTACAATATGAAAAATAAGTGAAACTCAACAAGAGAGATAATGGAAATGAAACCAGAATTATAAGCAAGTAGTTAAATATAAGTTAATTACCGGATTATGATATTGAAAAAATATGTTAAAAACAGTTGAATGCAAGGGATAAAGCGATCGATAAATACGAGTTTAACCAAGAAAGGAAAATTTAATATTTGAAACTTTATTAAACAATATTCCAGGATTAGCACTATCGGTTTAAATTCAGCGGGAGATTTCCGCACCAGTTTTTTTCACTATCATATATTTGTATTTTTTACTTATATTGGACTGTTTGCTTTGCTTTTTGTTTTCCTTTCGGATTCCTGGCTATTTGATTTTACTTACATTTCATTTTTCATTGTTCGCCCTGCTCTTACAACTTTCTCGGATATTAATTTAAAAACAATTTTCTTTGATTCCAATTGAGTTTAATTCATATTTTTTATTAATAAAAAGGAATAAATTATCAGAAAAGAGTGAATAAAGGACGTGCAAAGAGGCTAAAGCATATGGATAAAGTTTGTACCAAAATATCAAACTCTGAGAGAGTGTTTATGAAATGTAAAAATATAAGTCACATAGCTATGACTACATACATGAACAAATAAAAATACATTGTTGAATAAACAAAAGAGATATAAAAACGTTTAAAATCAAAGAACTAAGAATTAACATGGACTATTTCATTTATCATAAGCAATCTAATGACACGTTCAAGGTTATCGAGACTGGGGGATATATTGAGGTTAGGAGGGGAATTACTGAAGAAAAGTTCAACAATATTTCTTTTAATATATTCTTCTTAGTGGTAAATAGGCATAGATGAAGTCCAATTAATAGAAAGATCATGTTCAGATAAGTGAACAAAGACAGAACTATTGCTTCCACCTCTTCTAATATTGTACTTATGTTGGGATAAACGAACATTTAATGATTTTGCAATTGGCCCATAGTTAAGCTAAGGGCAAACTACACAAGCACCGAATTAACTCTTACTATATTCTTGTTATTATTATTAAAACCAACATTTGGTACATAGTCGACTCATACTTTAACATGACTGAAATATTTAAACACTTCAGGAGACAGGAAAGAAAGGAAAAGGCCTCAGTAATAAACACTGTTACCCTCACCACCTTCTTGTTATGTTCCTGGATTCGGCTATAAAGACCTTTTTAGAAAACTGAAATCCCTCCCGCATTTAATTTTAAGAACTGCCTTGTTTTATAGAACTTACTAGTTTCCCAAAATATCTGTGAAAGTGCACGAAACCAAATTCCTTCGACAATAAAGATTCAAGATGATTTCAAACTTCGGTTAAAGAAAGCTAGAGTCCTTCAATTTTCTTCGTTTACAACTTCCAAGTGTGAATTCCTATGACATAGAAAGTACGAACATCGTCAGATATTTAAGAAACATTTGCAATGAATTTCGAAGTTTAAGCAATAAACTAATATTTTAACTTCAAATATTCAAAAGTTATTTGGAAATGAAAGTTTTTAAATATTATTTGTATCATTTTAAAGATATCAAACCTAACCTTATAACTAATAATTTCCCCCCAAAGAGAAATACGTTTGCGTAATCAGAGTAAAAAAATGATTGAGTGGTAAAACTTCTAAAATGTTTGGAGAACGTGCACCAAACCAAAGATATATTAATATATTGAATTCCTTGATAAGGAACTTAATAAAGTTCGAAAGTACTTGGAAACACCATTTCATTTTTTCCTGCGGGACATCGCATTTATATCTATATATATATATATATATATATATATATATAGCAGTAATATGAAGACCCAGGTGATTACACTAATCATTTATTGGCCGGACGTTTCGGACCTTTAATAGGACTATCTTCAGCGACTATATCGTCTAATGAAAAGGGGAAGGAACATTAATTGATAACAGGTAAAAGAATGCATTCAAAATAAAGCGGAAGAAGGCAAGTTAAAATAATAAAATTGACAATTATTAAATTAAAGTAAAGACACTAATAACAATATATACAATTAAATAATATTACCCATGTGATTTAAAAAAAAAAAAATAGAAAGTGAAATTATTACGAAGTGACTTGATTATCACATATTAAAAGTTACTGAAGTATTCCAAAAATAAGCTATTATATTAAATTGTAAAAAAAAACAAAAAAAACTCTAAAACAAATCAGAATGAACAAAGTGACTAACCTTTATTGTGGGAGTTAAGAAATCAACTAACTAAACATATAAAACTACTGACGAAATTTATTCGCTTGGTCGGTTGGCTAGTTAATTTCTTGAAGTGTTGGTTGGTTATATTGTGAATAGTTTAATTGAGGAGGAGTAATTATTTAGGTTTGGATTCATTTTATTGATATATAGTGACTCTAAGATTTTCAAATCGAGAGAAGTTAAGGCTGAAGATAATATGGTTAATGAATTAGAATTAAGAGGATGATGGTGATACTCTGAATGTTGCCTGATGGAAGAGGCTTCTGGTTTAGAAATGGGAATACCAGTCCTATGAGATAAACACAAGTGCTTCACGATCCTGCATTTGAGTTGTAAGCCAGTTTGGCCTGCATAATGACTGTGGCAGATCGTACATGTATAATTGTAAATTATACAGGATCACAAGGAACAAATCAATTACCAGTATATATATATATATATATATATATATATATATATATATATATATATATATATTTGTCTAAATTAAAGATAAGAGCACTAGAGTGAGTCTGTTTAATTGCTTCGGAGGCGTTCCACGAATCCGTTCTTTCACGCATGTAATGAAGTCATTTCTTGCTAAAGGCTTCTCCAACATTTACATATGTGAGAGGTAAAATATTGTTACTGGTACGAGAAATTGCTTCTCTTGACCTGGAATAGCGTTTGTTTGCATTATATGTAACTGTTATTAATATTAATGCACAAAAATATATGGTGAAACTGGTACTTTGAAACTTTCTTGAATTTGGCGCTTTCGAATATTAGTTTATTGCCTAAATAAATTGTCCTTTTTAACTTTCATAGAAATGGAACCACCTTAGTACGTTTTCTTTTCTACGAGAGATTTTTTTCAAGCGTTCACTTCGTTATGCATTCTTGGCAGCGACTTCTATCGCTGGTGACTCTGAAATTAAGGAGCATCGATAAAAACCTTTATATTTTCACGGGGTCCCTTATAAGAGACATGGCCAATTCCATAGTCAGCAACGCTCCATGCAGATGGGATCACTGAGAACACATTTTCCTGCAGCTGCAGCTCTTCCCTCTATCTGATAGATTACATTGCATTTTCGGCGAAATTCAATTCGGTATGCTTTAGTTGCGCTTCGCCTAAGATTGGACACTGATGTCTTCTTTGTGTTGGAGTCAATTGAGCGTAATCTTTCTTATCCCAGATCGAGGTCCTCCTCCTACTTGTCCTTTGGAAGTACTATGCATTGGATTTTGCCTATTAGCCTTTATAGTTTTTGTAAGTTTTCGACATCATTCTTAAGTATTCATTGACGAAGACTTTCCTACAATATACATTGTCATAATAACCCTTAATTTCCTCTAAGCCTTCTGTTCCACATACAGTTCGGCCGAAAGATCTGCCTTCAAGCTATCGATCTATACTTTACGGTCTTCTCTTAAATGTTAGAGCTACCACACACTCACCTGGAACGTTTCCATCTTTACGATATTTTCTAACAATCGTACGTGTTTCCCAACGGTATATAATTTTATCAGTGAAGGAGAGATGAGAGAAATCATCAACAAACAGACGAGGATGGAAACAAAACTATCGGACGGGAGGTGGAATGTCATCTCTGTTTAGGTCAGATGCCATTTATTAGGAGAAAGTGAATGAGAATGTCTAAATAAACAAGAGGTTGTTTATGACTTAGCATTAATGATGCTATGGAAAAACTAGTAGAAGAATAAGAAATGAAGAAATGAGACAAATAAATAAAAAAAAATAGCGAGAGGTAATGTAATAATAAACCTTTCCCGGGATGGGTTTTGCGGCTAAATAAGCATGTAGTGAGGAGAGAATTGACCGGATACAGAGTCCGGCCAGTTAAAGATACCGGTATAAACTGGACCGTTAGGGGTGTTGTCTTCCTGAAAAAGAGAGGTTTTCTCACTCGACTACGAGGTGATATACAAATATAGAGCTATACAAAGCCTATTGTCGTAAAATGCCCCCCCCTTTTTGTTCTTTTCTTAGAGTGCTAAGAGTGTCTAATATATTTTGATATCTGAATATCTTAAAGAACAGAGCCGTTCTGAAACACGTAAGGATATATAAGAGAAACGCAAAATAATCCCAAAATAAACTTATATTTTACCTTTATTAATTGAATACATAACATTTAAATATTAACTACAGGAATACTCTGAGGTATTATTATAAACAAAAATTATTTAAATTAGTTCACCCCTCAAAAATTGGTTAACTTATTTACACACAACAATAATATAAGAATTAGGCTTACGGACTCATCTGGAGTTTAAAAGGCCTCAAGAATGTTATTGACTCTCGACGCGTGCCGCCGGCCAGATGTAGATGAGCAAGATCACATGGTTGTTTTGGCGAGGTTGGCAGCTGGGAAGGTCCACACGTTCTTCCTGGGGGAGGGGTCTTCAAGGACGAGAACCCATACGGTGCTTTATGCAACACCTAGGCAGTCATGGTCTCTCTGGTGAGAGTGAGTCGAACTTGGTTCTTAAATCGAGTTAACTTGGAGTGCGGTGTGACCAATGAGTAACGAGCTCAAGGAGGAGCTTTAATCCTTCGTTACTTATTTCCTTATGGACGAGGACTGAACTCGGGGAGGGTTTTCTGCAAGGGGGAGGATAACGGCGGGGGGTCCCTCTGGGGAGAATAATTCAAACTTGGTTCTTGACCAAGTTAACTTAGAAGTTCGGTGTGGCCAGCAAATAACGGGCTCGAGGAGGATCCTTTTTCTTCTTCTTCTTTTCTTAATTTCTCAAGGACGAGGAATACCCCTGGTGTTTAAGGTGCACCAGGATATGAGGAGTCTCTCTGGCGAGAGTAAGTTGAACTTAACAAAGTTAACTTAACGTTTGGTTTGATAATAGGGACATAGCTCGAGGATGAGCTTCTTCTGAGCCCCTAAAGATAGGTAGCCCTGCCTCTCTTGCAGGGTACTTCTTGGTCTGGCAACCCAAGTAAACTACCTATCCAATCTCGGTAGCTCGGTTGTGATCCGAGGACTTCGTCACCTAGAGACTGACGTATACTACCACGATTTTTTTCAGAGTTCCTCATTTATACCTCGTCACCCCACTGGGGGAGTGGTAAGGGGGGAAGGGGCTTGAGGACGGCGCCAGGAGAGTTCTTTTTCTAAATGTTTTTTTACACGAAGTCAAACATCGGCTCCTCGTTAGCCTTCGAGATTGGGAGAAATACGTCTCCAATTTCTTATTTGACGTGAAACTGGATTTCACTCTCCTGGGGAAGATCTTTTATTTTGACCTTTAAGGTCTTTTATGGCACCAAAATAGGCGACGTTGCGGTTACGCAATGGACCCGCCGATGCCTGAGGTGGATGTCTTTGCGGTAACCGCTTTGTGACTGCCCCGCGATTGAACAGGGACGGGGGGGGGGAGTGACTATTCCCCTACACCTAGAGTGGATATATATTACCATAAGCTAAGGTATTAAGCAACTGACTTTACACCATATCTTTGAAGAACATTAAAATACATACACCCTAGATAAAAGTTTACTAAATGTATAGAAGACCTATGTGGAAAGGCAGGATTATAGTCAAAATGCGTGAATGAATGCTAAGGAAATTAGTATTTACAATAATTACTTTATTCATTTATCAGCTGTTAAAAACGTCTCACGAGCCAATCTGAGCCAAGCATATCGAAAGAAACTAAATAGAAACCCTTAAACTCTAATAAATGACTCATAGAATCAATCAAATTAAATCTAATTCGGTATGTATTTTGTCCCAAATCTTGTACATATCTGGTCCTTAGAAATGAAGAACTTGGTTGTACGTCCAAAGTCCCCTTGTTAATAATACTATAGACATTATATTGACTGTTGTTACAGAGGTGATTACAAATATACTTATTTTTTAAAATAGTCGATAAATGAATTAAGATTATACAGACGAGCAGAAAGTTCTGACATATGGGCTAATATTTATATTTTCAATTAATTATATTTATAATATTTTCAATAATTAGTAATAGTCACTTCGACGCGTTTTGTGAAATAAACGTTTACACAATGTATATAGAAAGGCATCATCTCCGTGGATCCTCGCGCATTCTCCTGTAATGCAGTTTCCCAGATGATTAATGTATTTTATTTTCTCTGGATAGTCCTTTCTCTTTAGCATCTTCTAGAAGATTAAAGCGTAGAAATTAAGACAGGCAGACCAAGGGGCCTATTCTTTATAGCCATGTTTCCTAATTTAAGGAGAAAATATCGTTTACCTTAAGTTAAACAGCTTCTTGCTGGAAGGTAGCCGATCATTCGTGAAGCTGACTTTGCCATCCAGTCAAATGGAGAACTACTCGCACGTCAACACTTGTATTTCACTGTTTTGGTCGGTTAATAAAGCAAAATTTTCAACTTGTAAGGACGAAAGATTGTCAATCTTTAGAGGCTTTGGCGTTATACTAGGATGGAATCACCAGGTCAAGGTGCACGATAAGTTCTCGCACTAAGGAGACCTGATACTTCCGCGAAATAACCGATTTCTTCAGGTGGTGGGGTTCTCCTCCCGAACAGGATGAGTCTAACCCACGCTCTGAGGTGGGAGATACGACCCACACGCACCCTCCTTTACTGGAATTCTGAATTTGCTTCCCCACTGTGACAGAGGAGGTGGATGAAAAGACCAACCCCCACGCGCGCTCATCAGTGCCACCACACTGCCTTATTTTCTCTGTCAAACTCACCTTCTTCGCCACTAATTCTCTCTAAAAAATAGAAAAAATAGTAATATTAATATTTATTAATGAGAAATCCGATAATACTAGTCTATATTTGCCTGTGTCCAGACTATACGCCCACCCTGTCCAAGGAGATTTCTCGACCCTAACGGATAAGTGATCGAATTTCAAACGCCAAGGTGTCGGGTTCAATCACGTTGGGAGTGCGCTGATTTTAACGCCTGGGTGCGGCCAGGTCAATCCAAACACGCCATCAGACAAATCCAACACAGCTGTCTATTTAACCTATCTACTATTGCAAACACAACACATAACTCTCACTCCATGGAAACCACAGAATGGGTTTCAAATCCACACTCTCAGGACGCGTTACGGGTGCCTCTCATTTGGGGTATGAAAAGGACCCTGCTGCCTTACGGTTTGCCAGTTCTGGTCGTTTTGATCTTTATATTCATGCATTTTTGGCGTCTGGGAATAATGGCGTAACTGCGGCAGCTGACATCTAGACGATTGCGTTCCTTAGCAGCAAAATATCGACCACACTTTTTCACTCCATTTTCTCTACTCAATGGATATTCTTTTCATGGAAATGCCCTCATTGGTTTCTCATCTTATTTAAGGTAACAACTTATCTTTATTCTATTTTCTGCTCTCAAAATCTTTTCCACAGGGGGCGCTAAAGATACAGACTATCACGATGATTTATACATCTGGGAATTGATGAACACTGACCTCACTTTGTGAGAAGACTGCTCATAATGATAAAATAAATCAATTTAATAATTAAAATAATTATTACAATTCTAAATTACTTTTCCCTTTAGAACCGAGGTCATCATCTGCTTCAAGGATCCCTCCTTTTATCCTTTTATTTGCCTTTAATTCATAAAAGGAACAAAGATCAGAAGAATCCTAATCAGGATTGAATCGGATCTGCAAATCCGTTTTTGCCCAGGATTGATCAATGTCTTATCGAAAATAAAAGATGAAGTAAAGTTCTAAAAGTGTAGACTTGAAAAGAGTGAAAAGAACATGATTCAGAATAAGAGTGTATTTGATTCTTTTTGATCAGCTATTTTGGCCAAGCCGAGTGGAGACGGTGTTCGTGATTTGAGTGAGGTTAAACAACATTCCATGTGGATAGTCATAGGATGGAGACCCGATTCAGGCTGACTTCACTCGTGGTTGCTGCCGATAGTCAAATAATTATTTTGCTAATCAGCTACAGCCTCATCAGGAGAAGCAGCATTAAAAGAAGATGAGATTCCCTTCAATCAATAAAAAATTTTGTGATTGCATAAAAGATATTTATTTTCAAGTGATAGAACTGTAGCTAATTTAATCACTGGAAAAGGGGTATTTCCGTCCACAATTAAATGATGAACGTTGCAGTTTCACACTAGTTTATAGCCGAAAATGCATAATATCAAACAACCAGACGTGTCTATATTAGTCACAGCCAATATGCTGTTCCACGGTTGGGGATGTTTATAGGATGGCACAAGACACAACAGAATACAGTTAGCTGCTACTTGGAAGTGTCAAGAGCAGGTTTCTTAAGCTTCGAGGAACTGGTTCTTTCAAAGACCCCTGATATCAAAAGTAGCAAGAGTAGTTGTTGTTTGTTGTTAAGCATCGAGGAACAGGTTCTTTCAAAGACCACTGCTACTCAGAAATACCAAGAGCAGGGATTCTTAAACAAACAAGATATGCTTAATCTTCTAAAGTGGAGGGGTTTTGGTTTGCATATTATCGCCCCAAGAGTTGATCATAAGCAGGTTACTACCAACGATTTTACTTTAAGACATTTTTTATATGGTCTGGGAAGCAATTTGAGATTTTGGCAATGTTAACTCGGGTGAAATACTGTTCCATATTGAAAGAGGGACATCTACCAGTGTTTTCAAGTAGTCAAAATGAAAAATAAAGTTGGGAAAAAAAAAACAGCTTCAAACGACTTCCTTGGCCGACTAATTCCTCTGCCATAAACAAAATAGAACATCTTTGAAGAATAATATAAAAAGTTCCCTAAAAGGAATACGTTGAAAAAGGACGGTTGTTAAACGCAGAACATAGTAAAAATACGACAAGCCGTAATCTCGGAACTTATTAATACTCTGCCTTCAGTATATCCAGCTCTAAAAGCTGCTTAACGGAAGACCACAATGTATTAATAACGTATTTTTATTGTTTGAAATACATTGTATGTTAGCATTCACAAATAAATCTATTTAGTAATTAATTGGTTATTTATTTACTTCATTTCTGTCTCTGTAGAAGTTAGCTTTCCCGAACTTGAGTACTCAGTGCTGCTTCAGCCACAATGGTGTTCCATCGAGTAATTAGAGGCGTCTTATTTTCGCAATGTGAGGGCTCTGTCACATTGAGCTGAAAACTTTGGAAAATCTCGTTATTTTCGGCCGCTGTCCTAATAACTTTAAAATTGCCTAACGTTGATATTTCATTTATATTCCTTTCTTCTCTCATTTCGTTCACTCTGATATTGCCACCTGTATTTTTGCTTTCTCTTGGGATGAGTTCACACGGTTCTACTTCTTTCGTTATTCTTTAATAGAAATTTTGAAGTTTAGTTGGGCTAATAATTACAAATAGATGAGAAATATACTGTGTGATAAACTCGTTAAATGCCATGATAATTTACGCACTACCTAGCGTGTTGCTCTTAGACCCTCTCTCAAAGACACATCCAAGTCATTCAGGGGTCTTGATTCTAATGGAAAGGATTAATTTTAGCCTAAAGGCAGAAAGTTCTTGAACATCGAAATTTTATGGTTCCTATACTTTCCCCCTTGTAGTTATTTAACTAGAAGGACTCTTGCAGGTTATGGAACAAAGGGAATTTGTTCAGCGTATTTATTTGTTGTTTGACATTTTATGGTTTGCGTTCAATAAGGCATAATAGCTCGCCTCGCAAATGATGAAAAATCAGTCTTGACTGAGATTCGAATCAGCGAGCTCACGCTGTGGAGCGCCAGTGTACTACTAAGCCATGATTGATAAAGGAAAGGCAAGCTGATCTCATTTACAGAGTGGCAGCGAAAAACCTTACGATACAATTTGGAAGAGGTTTTGGTGCCTTTGCCTACAATGGCAGAAAAAACACGGGAGGCAGCATTAACAGCCCATACGGACGGCGCTTAAGAGTGAAAAAATATAATAAATGAATCGAATTCATCCTTGGTCTTTTAAATTTATTTTTTTAATTGAGATTTTCTCTTTTCTTTGTACTTATTTTGCTCCCAATTTTCTCTCTTTCTCTTTTCCAAAGATATGACGGTAGAGTTAATTAGCGGCGCGTTTCCAAATTTTGAAATTCTCTTGCCTGGCTCCAAATTACCAGCTTCAGTGTAGCGTTTGAAAATAATTGGATGTTTTATTTTCCTGGTTTGTTACTGACAAGAGTCTTTATTTTGTTCTAGAGTTGTCTCATGGTGGCCTTTATTTTTTTGTATGGGCGAGGAGCAAAGAAAAGGAAACTTAATAAAAGGCTAAATTTAAAAAAAAATCAGCAAAATAACAGCGGGAAAATATAAGCGAGACGGTAAGATGCCATAGGTTAGGACCTTTGTCTCAGGGACTTAGGTAGAAATCTCAACAGTTCAGTTACCGAGAGAGGTATCACGTGCAAAGCTTAACAAGATGAGGCTATTCAATCTAAAGACATTTCACAGTCTATGCTTCAAGGTGACGTCTCATTTCTTCTCAAGGACTCCTACAAAATATATCAATTTGGACGCCAAGAAATCCATAACCTGACAGCTTGTGGTACTATAGTATGTCCCCGTACTACAAGCGACATCTAACTGCATGGTTATGTGTGTATGCGGATATGGTGTGTATAAATATGGAAGAAAGGAAACTGCTAAGGCTCCAGTATGATGTTAAACTTAGAAACCGGGTACTATGATATTTACAACTCTCTCGCGGTCCCGCTTCTCTTATATCTATAAAAGCAAGTTTTAGTCAAATTTTTTTTGT
Source organism: Ceratothoa steindachneri (assembly GCA_963969495.1). Classification (NCBI taxonomy): domain Eukaryota; kingdom Metazoa; phylum Arthropoda; class Malacostraca; order Isopoda; family Cymothoidae; genus Ceratothoa; species Ceratothoa steindachneri. The sequence continues at coordinate 149,202,694 of OZ018317.1, read as the reverse complement.
ACAATACTTGAGGAATTCGTCGACTTCCGGTTCCAATGCCCGCAGATGAAATTTATTTCCAACTTTAATTCCTGCAAGAGGATCTTCGCCTACATATTTTAACCTATTCCAGCTTCACCGACTTCTTTACTGATCTAACCTTGCAAACCTGCGGTCGACCCCTTCTTTAGATTCGCTTTGGATTTGGAAAACGAATTCCTCCAAGAAAGGCCAAAGAGCTCTGCTGATTCAAACTAAACGTTGTTTTCTCCTCTACCTTATTATTTTACTTCGTGTATCGTTTCACATTATGAAGATTATCGATGCTATTATGGTAGGGAGAAAACGTCATCGCTCCTGATTTTCTCCTGATGGTCATGAGCAGCTTAGTAAAACCATGTGCTGAATACAAAGAGGATACGAATACTCCACAAGATATTTAGCGCGTGAATTTCTGTATGTGTGAACGGTAATGCTCTCATGGATTATCAGCATGGAGGGATATTTGGGGCATGAAATTAATGGAGCACCGTGTAGGATCCCCCAGAGTCTTTGCAATTTATTGTAAAAATTGCAGCAACTTCCTGGAATTATTTTTGCGTTAATCGTGTTTAAGTGGAGTGGTCTAGTCATGTTATAACCCTAAATAACGGATCACAGAGACATCTTGCAAATGGGGCGGCCAAAATTGTATTCATTGTGCACACTGTCAAACATTATGACTATTCCCTATTCCATCCATATTAAAGCTGCTTCGTGACTCAGTATAACTGTACAAAAAGGAGCGAGTTTTTAGTATCGATCCAACATGTGAAGACAAATAATTGTTCTTCCTTTGTTAACTGCATTATGAGTTACTGAATGGAAGTAGATTTAATTTCTTTATATGTATTTTATTATAATTACCAAGAAAAATGTCTAATAAAAGTAAATCAAATCGACTATTATTAGTACAAAGTTTTTAATTAATTTCCCAACCTTGCGCAAATGTAATTTTGGTTAGAAACACCTTTATTAATGCAGTTTCACCATTATTTAAGAAAATTTAGTAAAAAATATACCATTTATAAATATAGATTTGTTAAACGAATCTTATTTACACAATGAAAAAATTAATAAGTTTCATTTCAAATATAAACAGTTAAATTTAGGTTCACTTTTCGTGGGAAATCATATTTTCAAATTAATAAATGACAATTTTGCACCCCTGAATCCAAAAATGATATCCGTTTCCTTCGATCAGGTTAAGTTTTTGTGCTATGTTGAATTTTAAGGAATTCGATCGTTAAACTAAAGTGATAAGATTTTGGGGACGTTTTCGGTTGATTTTGTTAAGATATTTCTTATTCCAAATAGGTTTTTAAGATAGAAAAACATTAATGTCTAACACAATTTATTAATTAAATGTTAATTCACAATTTAGTTTGTTCGGTGGTTGAGCTTTGTTAAATATGCCAAAATCATAAGGCTAAAGTCGGAAAGTTTAAATTATTTGTTTGCCAGGAATTATTAATTAACCCACAGGAAAATAAAGTTTGTGAGTATTGAAAGACAATGGCAATACTAATAAACTTTCACACTTCAGAGTATTTATGAATTTCTCAGGTGTCCAGAATTTAGCTGCTGTGGCAAAGGTCGTGCATTCTCCTTTCGGGGGGGAGATTTACCGGGACTTTAGTAATTGGGGGGTAAGGGGCTAATTCCTCCGCTCCAACTGATACCTGGAAGAGCCGCCTACCAGCGCTACTCCAGTGCACCGAGAGAAACTTGTGGTCTCTTCAGGTCATCTTTTACACGCCTATAACCAACACAGGGTGAAAGATGGCGTTATGCTCTACACTGGTAGGAATTTATTTCCAGAGCTATTCTACCTTTTAAGGTGATGCGGTAGCAGTGTGGTTGGAGTGGTAGGGAACTATGTTTGATAGAATTCTCATAGTACTTCCGAGGAGAAAAGAGTAAGATAGAGTTTTATTTTCCATTGGGTCATAAATACATCTTGCATTTAACATCTTCAATATGGTGGTATAAAATCTCGGTTACTTCAATTTTGTGGGCTTCCAAGCATAATTAAATGTTAGTTTTTCAAGATGTTAATTAATTTATGGAACGATAGGTTAGGTAAGTATAATTCAATACCTGAATAAAATCGCAGACCTAGGCTTAAACTACTAATTAATTAACGTGTAAAATATAAACACGTAAATGTAAAAAGATGAGTAAACCGAAACGACATTTGCGCCCATCCAATATAATATTCTGATATAATATTAAAAGGTTAGTTGTATAATCCACCTCATTCGATTCCTTTCCAACCACTAACCAATCTTATCCATACCAAAGCTTTACCTTTGATCAGATTAATTTCACCCAGCTACTATACATTCAATCAAACGTCATCTATTTATAGAGAAAGTGCACATGTGTGCCATTATGTGCACCGATATGATGGTGTCCTACATACGAAGCTTTCGCGTTTTCTCAAATTTATTTTGTTCTGAAGCTGAAGTTTGAAGCTAGACGCTTGAATCTTCGAAATTGGTAATGAGCTTGTATACCATTTTGAACCACCGAGACGGAAATTCCTCGCTAATTTCGAATTCTTCATAACTATTAAAAGCTTATAGCCGAGTGATTGCTAAGTAAATCTTAAAACAGCATTGATACAGTCACAAAACTTAAATGGAGACGGATATACATCAAATGCTATTTGTCCTTTTTCCTGAAATTTGACAGTCATTGTCAGAGAGTCCAAGCTATTTGTAGGAAGAGGAGAATTTAATATTAACCAAATACTTACAATCTTTTAAATTAGAAAATTCTCCGATATTTCGCGTCCGAGGATGTTTTAGAGTGGTAAATTACAATCTTGGAGGCGTAAAATATTATCTAAACTGGCTAACAAATTGGATTCACACATTTTGTTACAAAACTATGTTTCTATTTAAAATTGACGTTTTTGTATAACTTTATATGTGGATATGAGATGTAAAAACAATGTTTGATGTGAATAACGAGTTTAAACATATTTTCCATATTATCTTCAAAATTTACTCAAGAAAATATAAATTCAAGGTCGGATTTTCGATTCAAAGTTTCTTCAACAAAGATTAAGACATATAAACCTAAGAATGTTTAAGTGTGTATAAACGTTCGCGTGCATCGAAAGAGATTCCTAAGTGAGGTATCCATATACATCTGGGCTGAACCTTTATATAAATTGGTTCATCTTCGTTATTAGCGAAACATTTTAAGTTAAGTGGGAATTCAGAGACATTTCGAAATTGCATTTTTTCCTCGCCATCTGCGCCCTCTACCCCACCAAAAAAGAAGAAAAACGCAGGGGGATTTATCACAGCCGCTGAATTCCCTGTCGGAAAAAGAACCTGCATCTAGGAAAAAATAGGGCTGGATAGGGATTTGTCTCTGGCCTCTCCCATTGGTCCCTAAATTTAAACAGAGGCGTTTGCGGTTATGCCTTCTTTAGTTATCTTCTTTCGAACAAACATTAGAGAATATTCAAACCTATTCTGTCAGATAGTAATGGTAAGAAAGCGACCCGATTGATACAATTAGTCTCCAGATAAATGTCTTCAACTCATTTTCATTTCTCTGAACTTTACTATTCGCCTATTAGCCTCCGCTTACAAACAGTTAGGTGGAGATGGGGATTTTCCGCTGGTTTTTGCTTCTTATTTTCTGTAAATAATAAGCACTGGTCAACACTTCTAACTTATTTTTAGGCAGACTTAAGTTTGAGATCTGTTTTGAAAAATTTGGGGTCACTGAGTTTAAAAATGGCAATAGTTTTCTTCTCTCATGTCAAGTTTTTTATTTATGTACTGGTCCATATTGGTCCCACTCATAGTAGCACACTATATTACGACCAAGTGAACGGAAATGGAGGCATTTGGCATTATTTTTATTTTATTTTATCTACTTGTATGTATTAAGACTTCTCTTTATGCACATCCAGATATACTGTATAAAGCAATTGTGCATAATATAACTTTGTGTTTTTTCAGATTCCTTTCATGACATAACATTCAGTAGTATGGCCTAATTATGAAGAAAATGTTTAAATACCCCTGACTGGTTTTAACTATATATGTGGTTGTTTTACTGACCAAGTAAAATAATGAACATTAGTTTCCTTGCGAATAGATCATACTTGGCTTACTTTAAGATTAAATTAGTTGATCAGAATAAACCGTGTGCCCCGCACTCTGTTTGTAATCCATGTGTCTAAAACCTACGCCCATGAACAAAGGGCACAAGGAAACAACTAGGATTTGGCATTCCTATGGTGTGGCTGGAGCCAAAAAGCATGTAAACGATAGCTACAGTTGCCTCACAAAGTCTTCTGGTTATAGCAAGAAAACGCGACATAAAATATGTACCCAGATCTTGATTCAGCAATTCGTCCAGTGCTTCATTCAGATAAAGTTCCAGGACCTGTATTCAAGGAACTTCCTTCATTGGACGATGTAAGTGATACACGTGAACTTTATTTGAGCAAGGAACTTGGCAGTGATTCAGACTTTGTACATACATCGACCCAAGAAGTGGAAAGTTGAGCCAAATAGAAGTGAATGATTTAGTTAGAGACCTAGGCCTGTCAAAGAGTTAGCAGAAGTCTTAACTTCTAGAATTCAAAAGAATAATTTGTGGCAAGAAAAAACAAATATATCTTTTTATCCGAACAGAGAAAGAGATCTTTTAGCATTCTGTAAAAACTGAAGAAGATTTTGTTTACTTTTGTAACGTGACGGGACTGTTAAACGCGATGTGTGTTTCAGAGTATGATCTAAGTGAATGGAGACTTTTCATAGATAGTTCAAAAAAGAGTCTAAAATGTGCGTTAGTCCTTAATGGAAACTTGTTTGGTGCAATTCCTATTGGACACTCTGTGCATTAAAGAAGAGCAGCGTAAACCTATAAGATCTGTATTAGATTTAGTCAAATATGATGAACACAAATGCATTATATGTGTGGATCGGAAAATGGTAAATTATTTCCTGTGTTTATGGAACAGCCGAGCCAAGGACAAACATTGGGAAGAGAAACTCTCGCCAGTTAGAGAAAGTTTGACTGTTGTGAAGAAGAATTTATACATCAACCACTTGTTAAGGGAGAGAAATTCATCTTCCCACCCCTTCATATTAAACTAGGACTGATGAAACAAATTGGGAAAACCTTTTATTGTGGAGGGGAACTGTTTCAAATTCATAGATATGTACAATATTTCCTGGCTTAAGTTATGATAAAATAAAGGCTGGAGTTTTTGATTTGCCACAAATCAGAAAGTTAATAGAAAACCAAACGTTTCGAGGTCGATGACTGACATAGGAAAAAGGATCATGTAATACATTTGTGGCTGTTGTGAAAGGATTTCTTAAAAACAAAAAGGCGGCTAACTACATACAAGGATTTCCCAAAGCCATTACTTGATAGCTTTCATCGTTTAGGCTGCAACATGAGCATTAAGGTTCATTTTCTCATGAGCCATTTAAAAGGAATTTTTTGCTAATCTTGGCAACGTAAGAGATGAACTCGGAGAGCGTTTTCATCAAGATATCAAGATTATGAAGGAGAGATATCAAGGCCAATCGAACAGAAACATGATGACAGACTATTGTTAGAGTATCCAACGAGATTGCGTACACATCAAACACTCCAGACACTCTCGCAAGCGAGATCTTTTTGCGTGAATGTATAGGTTTGTGTACCATTGCTTGTGTTTTCTCCATTATATTAAGAAAATAACTTGTATGTATTTAGTTACAGGTGATGTTATCTTACACTGCATTTATCCTTTAAAATTCTTTTCACATTTTAATGTATGGTTTGAAGTTATAACACTTAGGAAACTATCCTTGCCAAGTAAATACATGCAGTACGTCGTTAAATAGCAATATGCTGTAGAATAAAAACCATATGAGGTACAAAAGAATAAATGCCATATTTGAAACCAGTGTGTTGTTTAGTATTATAGTAAATTAATCTGTGAAAATTACGATTCACACTTTTATCTAATAGCAGTGCTGGAAAACTCGTTTCCTAATAATCGAACATTATGTTCTTTGGATGTTTTCTTTATTATTATTTAGAATGTTATATGTAGTTCACGATGTTTTCAGAGATATTAGTACTTTCTTTAAGTAGCTTATCTCAATTTCTCGAATTTTATTGTACATTTGAAAGAGGAGGTGAAAGCCTCCATTCTAAGGTGAGTCAACTCTTAGAGGCCGGGATAATTGAAGAATCACCAGTTATCTTTCAGCTCACCGTATCTTTGTAGTTCCGAAACCGAATGGTGGATTCAGGGTGGTTTACAATATGAACCCTGTTTACGACACCTTCGAACCACCGACTTTCCAGTTGCTCTCAGTGACTCGTTTCCTGCAGCAGTCTGCCCTGGAAGACATGGCCTGCAAGCTATATCTCAAGGATGGGTTCTAACATCTCGTCTACCATCCCTGGGCCCGTCACCACTTTGATTTCGTGATTTCGAGGATGACGATGGGCTTTGCCGGCTCTCCCTACCTCAGGCAGCAGCCTCTTGACCCGGATGCAAATGCTTGGGCCATAAAGCATGGGTGTCGCGCCTACACTTTCTTGGGTGATATCCTTTAGCTTAGTCCCTCCCGCCTCCCTTCGCGAGTGTATTGCCGAGTGTAATCTGGGTTCAATTGTGTCTTCTTAATAGAATATCACCGAACCTGGCGTACCTCCTACCCCTCTGGAAACCCATCACCAACAAATGTTTCAGATGGAGGCGTTCTCCTCCGCATTGGACGAAGGCCTCCATTATCTGATCGGGGAATGTCGTCTTAGATGCAAGAAACTACCTACCGATGTACTTATTTACCATCACTATTTTATTTTCAGTATTTACGTTATCCCCTCTCACACACACTCTTAGACAATGACACTAGGTTAATTGTGCTGCCTATTCGATTGTGGGTGGGGTCTCTCGACTGGCAATTTGAATGTCACATAAAAATCGAATAAAAAAAAAACATTGCTGGAAAGCTAGAGGTCACCGACTGCCGGGTTTCTTTGGAGAGAAGTAAGGAAAAGTGATAGTATTGTATTCGGCCACGAATCACTGATTAAGCATGCTAGAGGTGGCCTAAGGGGAAGCCAACTGTTTTTATATATAAACCCCCTCTGATAGTTTTGTAGACAGAAGTGTGGTGTCGTGCTTGCAAAGGACGGATGAATGGAAGATACAGCGTTGGAGTGGTTGACTGTGTATGTCAGGAAGTGTGTTGATGTTGCTAGCGTCGCCAGAGCAACGAAATGCCCATCGGCAGCAAACCTGGGAACGCAGAATTAATTGGCTCCAATCAATCAGTCTATCTGCCACACTAAAGCACGCCTCAATCATACAATGAAAAGTCCATCACACGGTGTGCCACCATCCATACACCCACCCTATAGACATTCTCACACGCTTTCTCCAGATTGCCAAATAAACCATCGAATTTATATCTTCTAAACAGGCCTTTAATAGCCACGAGTAGTAAAGTAATTGCTTCAACCACACACCTTGTACCTATTTAAATACACCTTGCTTGTCTATTTAAATGCACCACACAAGTAATTTTCATACAATACTTGGTCTTTCAAGATTGTACTCTTACTTTCACATCCTAACACATCTCATTAAAGGCTTTGAAATATTTTCTCTCACTTCCTTAACATTTGCTGCATTTCCATCTTCACACTTACATACTAAATTGAAGCGGCTCTCAAACAGTCTAATATACTCTTTGTTTGATGCAATCGCCTTTTGCTTATTACTTTCTTTTCCTTGCTAAACAGAAAGATGCGGTGCCAGCATTTACAGCACATGCGACTCTCAATATAATCTCTTTCACCAGCAGATGCACTTTCATAATATTACACTCTTCCTTTCTTCTTTTTCCATAAGTGTCCTTTGCTAATCTTTATGGTGAGCTAACTTGCCCACCTCACAGTTTCTCCTCTTGCAGGAACCAACCTCACACTCTCCAGCCTCATTCCTGTCAAAGTCATCAAAAGTCCCACATGCTCCATATTTCATCTTCGAACATATTCTTACATTTATCTCTCAACTGATTTCTTCTAAATTCCATTCTTTGGTTCACACACTACAGCTGAATACACTTTTCCCCCTATGTTCATCTCACATAAGGAAAAAATCAGAAATCTTTATTATTATCAATATTCACATCCTCTCGTCTCTTTCATCAATCACATATCCCACTGCCATTCCATACATCCACTTGTATTAAAAGATGAAGCAAAATAACCAGATTAACTGAACCCGGGCCGGGACAACACCGCCTAATTGCCTAATTAGTTCGTGCTGAGGTAAATTGTTTTTGTGAGGCGACTTCCATGATCAGCTTTTCCTTTTTGGGCTTACTTTCCTTTGAAAACACGTATTTCATTAAGCAAGTATAAATCATGAAACTTCATCATAATTACAAGCTAAGTTTTTAATTAAGAATTTAAGTAAAAAACTTCCCTTTCGTTTTAGTTTAAAGTTTTCTAATCGAAAGTACTTAAATTTGTCGCGAATAAATGATAACACCTCCGAAGCGATCCGAGACAGCGAAGAGAAAACTTCCTCATACATTCTTCAATCCTAAGAAGTCCGATCAGAGGTGAAGGAAGGAAAATACAACGCGCTCAGATGCATCTTATTTACTCATCCATGGACACATACTGCGGACATCGGGATTTTTCTTGGGTGAAAGGTGTAGAAAGAGGTATATTTTATAGCTACTAAGCTGTACTGCCTTAATTACCTAACTACCCCATTCCCCTGTTCCTGAAGTACCTAACAAAAAAATGATAAGTTTCTTAGACTTCGAGACATCTCTCACATCAGAGATAAAAGTCAGAGCTTTCTGGGATTTCTTTTGGCTATAAATCAAGTTCAGAAGCAAATATTAAACATTGGTTCTCCATTTTTGCCCTAATAAAGGTAGATAGTCATCAAATTCGTAGTCGTTCGCACCCCGTCGTTTTCAGTCAAACGGTTCAATCTCTTCAGGGTTTTGGAAATTTTCAGGTCATTCACAAATGGACTTACTGGTTGTTCCAGAAGTAGGTTAGTACTGGAGCCTAATGAAACCGAACTATCCAACAAGCTAAAAAATATACATAGTTGTCACCACCAAAATGCTTATAGATCGTTCATAAGTCTTGGGTTTAGGGGACATTTTTGTACCATGACTTGATTAAACGGGAGTTCTTGGAAGAAAATTGGACTGTCCAAAATTTGCACCATATCTGTTGGCTCCTCTCTATGATACTTTGGCTATACACCTAGCACACAGTTTCACTTCGCCCATGGTCCTTATTAACTCTCAGGTATAGATGCTCTCTTTGATTTTCGTCCTACAGCTACTTGTTTTCGTACTACTACTAAAATAATAATAATCCATCGGAAAATAGTATAATAGATATGGTACGAAAGTAATTAACAAGATATGGTCATAATATAAATCAGAAAAAAATATAGGAACATAGCCTCTGTTGCGGATGGGGTAAGGCGGTATATGGAGCAGCTTAAAAATAGAAAGTCAGTAGTAGATTAATCTTTAGTTACTTACTACTCAATATACTTTGATATGGGTATTTTAATTATGAAATATGTGATTGTCTAAATTTAGTTTTATCATGTCATTGGCATACATTTGGCAACATTATCTCGAAAGTATTTCCAAAATAAAATAATTTTATAAGTGAAAAAGTTCTTCCCGATATTCCTTTTATGTTGCATTTGGAGGAGGTTTTCATACATTTCCGAAGACTCATAAGAAGTAAAGACCTGTCGTCACGTTGCGAACTAACACTAGGTCTCCCAAACCAAGTCAGTCTTGTATATTCTCAAGTTCTCGGATCCTCTTCAACAATTTTCAACACCGATATGGGATTCACCGACTCTCCGAGCGATTTTTCGACAGCTGTAAACCTCCTCGTGCAGCTTGCTTAACAGACATCTTTACCACAAGGTATAGTTACGTTTTCCTACACAATCATGTTATCATATGCTGTTGAAATGGCATTTCATATTTATCAACAAATAAGATGTGTCATATGAAGACATTTAGACTGTAAATTATTCCATACTGATCCCACAATCTCAGACACTTCAAAAGCTTCGCCATTTTAGATAATTCAAAAAGAAATTATAAGAAAACTTGTACTTTTATCTTGCTTTCGGAAAGTATTGAACATAAGCATGTAAACCTAAACCAAATAAAACAGAAATAACCAAGGAATAAAAAAAATTCGAGTTATCCGTAACTTTTTGGAGGTGGCTTTAAATTACTTGCTGACTTATGAAGTTTAGAACGGGCGAAATTTAGAGCCGAAATGTTTATTCAATCAACATTTCTTTCATAAAACGCTGATTTGCTCGATACACTCGCACAATGGATTGACTCTATTGGATTTAAAGTTAAGATTTTACCTGTGCCGATGCCCTATTTATAGAATGCTCTACAAGCTAAGACTTAATAATTAACGTATGATTTCTATTGCTTTTTGTTTTCACTACCAAATTTCAGCTCATTTTGTACAGATTTGTGGCCGCCAGACTCATGAAATATATTCCCTTCCCAATGGAGTAAGTAAGGTCTGGTGTGGCTGCTGGCAAAACATAGTCTATGTCGTAGAATAGACTCTTGACGATATACCATATATAACTATTTGTTGAGGGAATGATTCTAATAAATTTCGAGTGCGTGGTAATCTGGTTGACCAAGGTTATTTATCTTCAATATGCCTAAGAAGTGGAACTGGGCTCAAGGATAATAATATGGCTATCATTAATAAAATAGAGTTTTATTAATTAAACTATTAACAACACACAAAACGGAAAATGTTTGCATAAACGGAGAATGGAAAGGGTCGTAGGAATATCTGACTAATCTGAGGATTAAGATTTAGGGAGATTCAAAAAGGTAAACAAATAAAAATTAAAGGGGGAGGAATGGTTCGCTAAACCATTTAAAGCACAGGGAAGGCGACGCGAAGGATTCTTCGGTCCACTGGCGAGTTCCAGCCGAAGGGTTCTTTGGGCGGTGGTCCTTAGCGAAGGGGGAGGACTGTCTTCGAAGAGTAAGAGCGAAGTTGGACTTTGAGATATGAGCGATCTTTGTGACAGCAAATCGGGGATGTTCTAGATGAACAATGGAAGTAATCGCTGAAACCAATCGTTCTCTTGAAGAACGTTAAAAGGGGGAATTAAATTATCCTGAAGTGATGTCTTGGAAATGAGAACCGTTTCTTGACGAACGGGCTTGAAGAACAATAGCTGTTCTTACGTTGTTCTCTTTCTGAACAACAGGGGAGTGGGAACCGTCTCTTGTCTATGGGCTCAAAGAACAATGGTTGTTTTAACGTTGTTCTCTTTATGAACAACAGGGGGAGAGGGTGAGAACCGTCTCTTGTCAACGGGCTCAAAGAACAATGGCTGTTCTAACTTTGTTCTCTTTCTGAACAACAGGGGTGGCCTTGTGGACTTGGCGTCTTGAAGGCTCGAACCTCGGCACTCAAGGGATATTGTCCTCTTCTGGACATTAATGGTGGATCTTGAGGTAGAGGGCCCCTGGTGCACAAGGTGAGACCGGATCGGCGTGATGTCTCGCGAAGATAATCTTGATCTGATCTGATCTGATTCAATCGGGAAAGTTTTCATATAAATAGTCGAAGCCATCCCCTTGGCGTAGGGGACAATGGAGTGGGGGCTTCGAGGGAATGCCCCAGCCAAACCTGGAGACATACCTTATATGCCTATAAGCCTAAATCAATCTGGCGAGATCGACGTATGGGGCTAAACGGGAGGGGAATGAACCTCCTTGGTTAAATATTGACTCAGGTGGCGATAGCGCGCGGTGCTTTCTCATCGCAGATGCACGTGGGTAGCCATGTGTTCTAACAAACATATGATAGCGGCTGAATTCAAGCGGCCTCAGACCGTTCTATCACAGTCTATAATAATCTCCTTTGAGAGAATTACCAGTCAGACAAATCTCTCATTCGGTCAGAGAAATGTGGCTGACTCTCGTAAACAACTAAAATGATAAACTAGCAGAATTTTCTATAGAGGGTGGAGATACGAAGTGTAGACTGCTATTTACAAATCCTTTTTAAAGTGTTCATATACCACTAATTAAGTACTTTCTTGCAAGTTAATTCAGGATTATTGAATTTTTGGAATTAAAGTGTAAATTAATAAAAGACACAACCAGTTTACAAATATGACTAAAAAAGGGAAGCAATCCTACACCTATATTGCAGCGGAAGGGAGCGTTCAATATTTTCAAATTGGTGAACTCCACTGTGACAAAATCTGAGTTTTTTAAAGGCAGTTGCCTGGCAAAAGTGAGGACCATCCTGCCATAAACAGTGAGTAGCACAAACCTCAGCAAGAAAAATAGGAACAAGATCAGCCAAAGTCACTCATGTGACCTTGCTAAAACGGATTAAATATGATCTGAATCTTTGCTAAATCAAGAGAGCCATACTTACATCTGTTTTCATCTCCACCAAAACGAAGAACGATAAGTTGTTCACTGTCCAGGCCACCCACAACACACGCAATATTAATGTTTTGATAAGAAATACAATGAGCTTCCGGCTGAACAAAGGATATATTTCAGGAGACAGAACCTATTTTCGGTGATGTTATTGTAGGGCGTAATATCAATGGGCTTAATAACACCTCTCATATATTTTAAAGGAGGGTAAAGATCAATCTTGTTGATTAAGATATGTAGAAGTAAAATGTCATCTCTTGTGAGGAACCCATTATAGAAAATGCCAGTATAACCCTACAACAAGATTAAGCAACATCGCACACAGCAAAATAAAAAATTAAGGACTGATGCCAGGCCTATTCATAGGGGTTTTGGTCATATGAATTTTTGGCATTTCAGTTCACAAAATTTAAGCCAGATGGACTTTGTTGTCGATGCATGAAAAGAATACCTCCACCAAATTTCATCAATGTGTCGATATTGTAAAGTGCAGACCTGAAAATGATGGGAAAAAATAGGAGATGGAACCCTGCCTGCCCCTTGCGCTCAGGTTATAGCCAGACTTCATGGAGCCATTGCCGCAGAAGGATATCTAATTGAAAATTAGTTACATAATCTTATATCATATTATTTTCCTTTCCTTTTAGTCTGAGCTTCCTCTATCTTTACATTGTGTTATGAAAATAATTGAATAATATCAGGTTACACTTCATATTTTCACCCGTTACATTCGCTCTGGTGGTGAAAATCATGAGATAGCAATATATATATATATATATATATATATATATATATATATATATATATATATATATATATATATATATATATATATATATATATATATATATATATATAAGAATGGAAAGGGGCACCGAACTGTCACCTCATGAAATTTTATAGACCAGTATCATTTGCGTTTTTTCATCACTGGAGTCATTGTGAGCACTAGCGGGTATGCTCATGTCTAGACACCGTGATTTATCTTGTTCGATTTGGACATGATAATGGCTATCAGATGTGTGAGAAATTCAATTTGTGAAAGTCTGCTTCATTCAAAATTACTCAATCTAAGGTATCACGTTTGTCGCGAGAATACCTTCACGAATGCAGTTAAAGAACGGCTAATAATGATTGTCAACAGCGGCGTATGGCTACAATTTTTCCATATAGGAGGAGCAAAGCTGGCTCAATTCGCATACACTCTAAATGCAGGAGGTTAAAAACGCTTATCTCTAATGCCAGTTCAGCGCTTTATATCCCCAATGCGATATGAATGTAGAAAGCCGAATAGAGTGCATTTGTTAACCCCACCGACACCAGGCTGAGTTCATGACGTCACTAATTGGACACTGATTGACTGATGCGATGTGGCGTTGTGCAATGACTTACGGTTTCATTTGTTTGGAATTTATTGCAGGGTTTAGGTTTTGCGCAGAACACATGAGGCTAAAGATTCCAGTTGTCAACACGACAGCGCTCAGGGTGGTGATGAGTTCATACTAGTGTAAGGTGTGTTTGGTGATATGGGTTGGGTCTGCAGCTCCAGGAGCCTACTTCCTTGAACAGGGACAGCTGCGGTGAACTACTTTGTGAACATTTACATCTATTGCTAGAATACTTAACTTCCTATACCCTAATAACGAATGGAATTTAGTATCATAATGCACAGTTTCATTGAACCCTAGTTACTCAGGTTTAGATTGAGGTTCATTCATGAGAGTTAAGACGAAAGGTTCAGTCACCATCTTTATAGGACCCAATCTAGCATTTATAAGATGTGGTGGACAGGTCAATTCGCACTCAAGAATGTATCTTATAGATATTAGAGAATTGTGGAAATTCATCGAAAATGCATTGTTCAATATCTCGCCACGAATATTCCATCTAGTTGTTAAATCGTCGTCGAGTTGTTGCAATTTACTTGGCTTGAATGGATCCAAGAAGATACCATGACCTCTAGTTCTTCAATATTTCGATAGTGACTTGATGATGCATGTAAGGTAAATATTTCTTTCGCTTTTAAGAATCTCTTTGAAGAATTTATCTGATCTTTGATCCTACACTATAACTCTAAGCAAAATCTTAGTTTTTCATATTCTCCTTCATATATTTAGGTTTAAAAGGGATTAAGAAATGAGAGAAAGCGAATCTAATCTCATAAAATTATCCATTTTTAGTGTTTTAATTCAAATAATATTGTTGCTTCTTTGCAAATTATGTTTTATCTCTACTAGGGTGAATGATACCCCTGGTATAATAATAAGCTGGATTATAATTAGAAAGGAAAGTTTGGCAGAACAGTCATCTGATTGCCTTTACTACTCAAATTCAAAAGATCCTTACTGACATATTTGGTTTAAAATTAATTATATGTTAAATAAATATAAAATTAGTTCCTCTTTTTCTCATTTAGAACCTCTATGTTATATTGCTATCAAAACTATACTTTTTTTACTATCTCAAACGAGTTTGTTTTCTTGTCATTTAAATTGAATTCGTTTACCTATAGTAAACAAATGTGATTTTTGGGGGGCTAGGTAAAATTTTTTCGTTTTCATGAGAATCTTAGTCAGCAATTTTGATGCTATCTCGAATGAGTTCGTTTTCTTGCCATCAAAAATGAATTCGTTTTAAGGCACCTTAATTCGTTCGAACCTTTTATGGAAGCAGGTTGGATTTTTGCATGGCGCACTCCAATGACATTTACCTTCAGAAAGCGACACTCTATCAACTAAAGAAAAGCTTGAGAAAAGCGGTAAGTCATCATGGTACCCTTTGTAGCCAACTGGACATGTATAGCGGCACTTTATTCATTTGCTATATGATATGTCCCTCATATTTTCCCCACTGAGAAGGTTTACTTTCGTTCTCATTAATTCATTTATGTTTCTATTTAATATATATATATATATATATATATTTAGCAATGCCGTTATATCATTTAATAGCTTAATTTATAGACCACTTTAAAAATACCTAATTATTTCGTGTACAAAATCAACCACTAATTGCGAGGTCAAGTCTCGTGCTAACAGCCACCAATCAGAGCGCATCACCCGCGCTTGTCTCATTTTGGTTCAAACAAGTTCTTGGAAATCGTGACTCTGCTTGAACAGGGTTTGTTTTAGAAATCTCTTCTAGTATATTTGTAGATGTGTATTCTAGTCTTCTAAAGTGTAAGTGTTAATTTAATTCCTTTCTAATTACACCTCTCTACATTTGTATACGCCATTCAGGTGATTCTACTATTATTATTTACAATCCTCTTAATATTTCAATTGCTATTATTCCAATTACCATTATTTCTAATCCTACTATCAAATCCCTTAATTATTTCAATTCATACAATCATACTATTACTACTATTATTCAACACTTTTCTAGCTATCACATTCTCAACCAAATTATATTTATCGTGCATTAATTAAATAATATTTTAGATTATATTATTTACATATTCATTTGCTAATATTTTTCAATGAATTGATTTTTATTCCCATTATTTCTTCTATTTAATTTTGCTTTATGATTCTCATCTAACCATTCGTACACGCCTATCCTCCATACAAAATTATCTCCCATCATTCTAGTGTTAATAAAATTAACAAGAGCGTTATTGGGAAATATAAGTTAATTTATTTCTATAACGGCCCTGTTAAACCCTGAAGGCATCGGGGGAAGGGAGTGAGCACATCACACCAGGCAGATCATTCCACATTCTCAGAGCAAATTTAAAGAAAACAGATCACCTACGCAGCACAGACGGCCACGGGGAACAATCCATAAGGGAACAAAACCAAAGTGTCGGATTCTCTCGGGCAAGAGGAGTTCAATTCCGGAGAAGAATGGGGAAAACTGCGTCATTTAGGGTCTCATATGTAAACAGAGGTTTGTACAGCTAATTCTGAATCGAGTGAACAGTCCTTGCAGGTGTTCATAGTAAGAGAGTTACACGAAATCTGCCCTATGGAGGATATCAAGTGGTGTCAGGAAAGTATGGACCAGTAGGAGAGATCGAAGGATGGGAGCTACTGATCGAACGAGAAAGAAGTTTCAGGAGTCAAAACTGGAGTTGATGATGGCAAGAATGAGAATCTCAAAGCTGATAACTTTAAAGTGGAAATGGACCAGTCTGAGATCGCTGAGAATGCAGAGAATTCGATTAAAGACGCGCTCAACATGACTGTTGAGTGGTAACTATTGAAGTAAACGGTCAGGTAATAATAGTGTTTCAGAAAGGTGGGTAAATGGGTAAAGGGAGGAACTACAAAAATCACTGAAAGTGTGAAAGAAAACAGTGTCGAATTATGCCGAGTCGTTCAGTCGTACCAAAATAGAAAGCTGAGCGAGGTTGGCTGCAAGACGAAGGCAGACTGTGATATATTGGAGAGCTGATTCAGTGCCTGTCCTGCCCAACACCAGTTAGATAAATCTCATCAACTTTGGAGGAGGTCAGGTGATCTACAATCTGAGGTGGTACCAGCCTTTCAAGGAATGTTAAGAAAAATGGTTGTTGAAAGATTTGAGTTTACCTTCCAAGTTCCTTTGGGTACATGTTTGGTTTCATTAAAAAGGGAAACAAGAGTGCGTTAGATGTTATGCGGTATTATTTCTGAGGAGATGGAAGTACGAGTAAGAGCGAAGACCAGATACGGTAAAGACCTAAAGGAAATGATTCTATAAGACAACAGGTATTTTCAAGCAGTTAAGGGGGTGGTGGGTTAATTTCTCAAGAGCAACCCTAGGCGAAAGAAAGAGGTTCAGGTAAGGAAGAAAGGGGAGGTGGGCTTAACGGGTGGTGACGAACTGAGGCAGACTGAATATATGCCAGATCTTATATATACTATGTTAACAGAAAAGAACCCAGTGAATTCAGCATTAGAGATAAGGAAAAGTGTCTAGAGTTTCAGAGGTGCAGGAATATTTGCACGAGGCTTGACCAAGGAGTGTAAAATGTTTTTGTTTTCTTAAAGGCTACGCAGGAGTGAGCCTCAGTGAGGATTTTTGTAGTGGAGAGAGGGAGCGAGTTGAAGGTCAGTAAGTAAGATATTGATCTTGCTTCTGTCTCTGCACCTGAGCAGGGGTGCGTAACACGAAGCCATTTTTTGCACACTTGTCTCTTTTCGCTTTCTAAATAGTAGCTATGAATCACCGGAAATGTTTTGAATGAGTTTGGATTGAGATAACAGGGGCACAAGCTAAGAACCAGGATCAGAGGATCTATAAAAAATGAGCAGGAGGATATGGTGAGGGCAATAGAGTCGTATAGTGTAACAGAGGTAGCAGAGAGCCGAGACCCTTGTCATTTGTTCTGGCTTAATGGAAGAGAGAGAAAGAAACCATAGTTATCCATAAATATGAAAGGGTATATGGTAAGGCTATGAATTGGGAAGAAAGATCCATTTAGATAAAATGCATTTCTTTTTGTGAGACTGGTGGATGAGACAATTAAGGGAGAGATAATTAAAATTTGAAAACATCAAAAAGTATCCGATAGGAAGTTTTTTTTGAGATTTTAAAATCCGCAGGTGTAAGTATGGCTGAATAGCATTAAACAGGACCATTTTTAGAAATTCCTGAAGCCCTATGAATAATCTGTCTTTGGGATGGCCTGGGCAAGATAGACACTTGCAACTGCGATAGATGGTTCCTGAAGCAAAGACGCAAAGAAACCTTCGAACCTTCTTGAGATTCAATTCAAATAAGAGAAGGAGGAGTTATGTGCCAGTAATTAAACAAACCTCACACACAGTTCTCTTGCAGAACATCTTGAGTGAATAAATGCCATCGCAATAATACAGTAGCAGAATTTTCTGTATTTACCTCGACTAACCACTTTCTTGCTAAGCCTTAGATGGAAAACCTGTTATAAACATAATAGCACAGATAAAGTTTTCTTTCCTCATAATACAAGTGCGGCAATTTAAGAAAATCAGTAAAGAGAAAGAGTAGTGTTTGGGGGAGGGGGCTAGTGTTTATATAGGGTAAGAGGCAGGGTTTTGAGGACTGAGGTGTAGATTTTTATAAAGCTGTTCAAAGTAACTTCATCTCGAAAGAGGTTTACTAACAAAATAAAAACGATTAATCCTGAAGGATGGCTTTGACATACCTAGAGGGTATATCATATTGTCTGTTAATGCAGTGATTCTCTTCTATGCTATATTCAAGGGAGAACATAGTAGTCTGAAGGAGGAAGAATCTAGACTCATCTACGGTCAAGAAGAAACAAGAAGGTGTTTAGGGTAGTAGATATGATTTAGAGGGAAGACCAACTCTGGATTTAGTGCCAAATATTATTTCGCCATTCAGGCCAAAAGTCCTAAAATCCCTCTCGCCCTTTTTAATTTTCAATCGACCGAGAAAAAATGAAAATAGATACACAGGAATCGTGTTTTTCTAATCAAATTCATTGAAACTAATTTTAAAACATTTATAATTACATCTCCATCACCATGGTTACTATAGATGAAATCCTCACAGTCGTCACTCTCTTCACTGCCTTCTACTTCATCCCTGTTGAAATTTCCAAATCTTCGACTCTTTAGATTTAGCCATAATTTTATTGGATTTTGAAGGTCAAACCTGGGGACATCTTGAGAATTGAGGTGGACGATCATTAGATTGACAAAAGTAGAGAGTTCAAATTACATCTGTTTCAGTTTATATCCGTTTCATTGCCCGGACTCCACGCTCAAAATCGGAGGAGGTAGCAGAAAGCGAAAGTAGAATGTCTCAAGATTTTGTTTCCACTCCTCCTCGTAGATATTCGATTTAAAGATCGACCATTCACCAATGATTCCAAACACCGACGGAAACATATTCAAATGGATATATTAATTGCATATTAATAAACCATTATTCATAAAATATTTTATCTTTAATTTTTTCACAAATTGAATTTTTTATTAAAATAAAATATAATTTCATATCAAAATATCCTAAACATTATCATTACAATTCGAAATAATTGTTTAATAAAGGAAATTATCTCACTTGCAAAAGTAAAATATTAGAAGAATTAATCTGTACCAGACTTTATCGAATTTTAAATACCAATAATTTAATATCCAATAACCGTTACGGATTCCGACTCCAAAAGATACTGCCCAAAAGCACAGCGTTGCCTTTAACAGCTTGAGATTATCAAAAATATACAACAAATGTTTTCATTTTGTCGGGAATAGAGGTTAATACTATCATGTGACCGAGGTCGAGCGAAGCAGAGAAAAGTCTGGGAACCGTGAGAGACTCGAGCCACTTCCGCGGATAAAGCAGAAAAACAATTCCAAGCGCGCGGGCACAAGAAGCGGCTGCCCGCTTCTCCGGGCGTTATCAAGAAAGCCCGCTGGAGCTAAGCTCTATTCTACGGTGTAGCATTTAATTAAGAAAATCTCCCTTCTTGGCCTGAGACCTTTTCGCTTTCCGTAGGCCTTTATATAATGCTAGGCTCAGCCGGGAAAAGCCAGTCGATCCGTAAGGTGTATGTTCGTATATTGACTCAACAGCAGCCGCTTGTAATCTTACGTTTGAGTTTATTTAATCGCTCCCAGAAATTCTTCAATCTGATCTCTGTAAACAGTAAGTATCCGTTTGCATCCTTTCTCATTTGTATATATGTCCTATTAAAAATTATTTTGGTACCCTCCGTTTCATAACCATAGAGTCCGCAACCTCCTTTATTATACGAACGGCAAATCACATTCGATTCTGTAGAAAAGTCCTTCCACGTGCTCGAATTGGGAAACCCCATATGTGCTGGACATTCTACGACATAAAGTAAATATATGTATATATATATGTATATATATATATATATATATATATATATATATATATATATATATATATATATCTATATATATATATAAATATATATATATATTATAAAAAATAGTGGCAGGTTTAGGTGGGTCTTTAAAGGGTCTGTAGAAAGGTCCTTTAAAATGTTTTTTAAAGGTTTTCTTTAACTTTTATTTAAGTGGTTATATGACTCAAGTCTTTGGCTATTAAGAAGGTATGGAAAATTAATCTTTTACATTTAAATCTCCTATCTGACATCCCCAACCCTTACCCTTTGTGTACCCATTTCTTATTTACCGTGTATGCTTACTGTGTGTAATTTTTTGAGACTATGCATCTCATTTCTTCCCCAGGGAATTTTATCCTTTCAGACTGTGAAAGGCTCAGTAAGAACTGTTCTTTGTGTTAGTTGCCCAGAGGTAAAGGCTCTCGCATCAAACTCGGCGAGGAATTTATTTCCGTGTGCTTATACGAGAAATAATAATCGCGTCGCCGCGCGTAATTTTGTGGGTTGATTTTCTGTTTTTTTTAAGTTCGATAATACGCAATATGTTTTCGTTCCACCGATTCAAATTGCAAAGCGAATCACTTATACTAACCGGAAAGATTCTTCTCTCATACATACAGAGGGAAGAGAGAGCGAAAAGGGGAGACAAAGAAGAGCTAGATAGAGGGAGGAGAAAGAGAAAGAACCCGTAAACATGAATTGGGGATGAGTAGAGCGAGAATCGAGACGCTCTCCATCAATTCGCGAAATGACGCCCCGCAAACTGCTTCAGTGAAAATCCTAGTTTACGAGGAAGGTAAAGATTTGGGGTCTTACTTAACACAATTCGAAAAAATATTTAAGGTTAACAACTTGAATATCGAAGCAGACTGCGTCGCCGTGTCCTGCCGTTGCCCTAAGGCAAAAAGTGCTAAACCAAAGTTTCCTCCCCGTGACCCAAGTCATTTTGTGGAACTAACTGGCCTCTCGAAGCCCCGAAACTTCTTTTTTTCTGTACCTTGGGACATCAAATCTTTCTTTTCAAGTACCCCAGCGTCATCCTTCTACAGGTCATGTAAGCACCAACTGCTTTCAGAACTCTCAATTTCGTAGCAGTTCTCGCAACAAAATGCACCAAATTAGTGCTACCTCCGCGCCACCACCATCGCAAACTGAAGTGTCTCCTTTCCCGTCTGCCTCTACTGCCGATTGCCACCATGTTAATTTCTCATTTGAAAAAAGCACACATAGATACAAAGTGTACTTGTATAGTGTTGTCGGTCAAGCTACTTCCCTTGCTAGCTCCAAACCATGTCAAATTTTGGTAATGGATGACTACCTGGGACGTGCAAACCGGTTCTCCATCGTGAAATGTTTCATCGAGTGTGCGTACTTTACCTGCTGGGCTGAGGTATTAGCAGCCCAATAAAATTCTGCGCTGTTCTGATTGGGCAGTGCCTTCGGATTTCCCCTACCCCTGTGGTTCATCACATCCTCACGCGATCTTCGAAGAAGGAGGAAATAGAGACACTTGCCCCCCTTAAATTCCCCCGCGACTACGAGTTTAACAGTGTTATGAATGAGTAATTCGCGAAGATCAAAAATATTATGATTCACTCAGTTCCCTCTGGACCAAAGCCCGAAATAAGGTACAAGAACCACCCGTGTAAACGAAGTCATCTCATACATCGTGAAAGACGACCGTTTGTACCGCGCTTGCTCAGAAAGGAATAGTTCCGAGGCCTATGCAATATTCATTCCCCACTCTCATGTCCCGTTCATCTTAAACACTACCCATGACATTTTATTTTCTAGACACTTCAGCCACACTAAGACATCTTAGAGAAATTATAAATATTTTATTGGCCCGGTGAAGCTGATGACATTTAGAGTTATTGCCGATCGTGCGATATATGTCAGAAGACAACCACAAAAAAAAACGTATTAAACCCGCTCCGTTGCAGAATGGCCCCATCATTTTGCAACTCTTCGCCCTTGTGGCAATCGACTTGATTGGCCTAATCCACCCTTGTTCAGTGATGGGTACCGCTTGGTGCTTACCCTTGTGTATTTTGCTACCAGTTTTACCGAGGCAGTACCTCTGAAAAAGTTAGACAGCTTCACCTGTGCTGAAGTACTGATCTCTATCTTTTCCTGAGTGGGAGTGCCTAAGGACGTCTTATCCGATCAGAACCGCCAGTTCACCTCCGAACTTATTGAGTACGTTGGTAAATTCCTGATGGTGAAACCCCCCTTTTACCACCCTCTATCACCCTGCCTCAAACGCGATCTGCAAAGGGCTTAATGCTACTCTGAAGTCAATCCTGATAAAGATGTGTGCAGACTAACTCCAAGGGTGGCACCTCTACTTGCCCGTGGCCTTATTCGCTTACCGTGAAATCCCGCACCGCACCTTATGATTTTCCCCATTTGAACTGCTGTATGGCCGAAATCTTCGAGGCCCGATGAGCATAATAATATATTTTTTTTTAACCAAGAATTATACCGTGAAATACAATCATCCTTCGCGTACCCTATGTAACTTCGGATATATTCAAGACGTATTTTGACGACAAATCCTAGGAAACGAAATTCAAGCCAGGTAAGGACGTTTTATTATTACTACCCACAGAGAGTAATTAACTCCTCAGTCAATGGAAGGGCCCCTTCTAAGCCATTTTAAATCGTGGCCCCGTTTACTATTTAATCAAAAACACAGTCTGGTGAAAGAAGTACCACCGCTGAGCCTTCGTCAATAATATTGTGACAATTGATGAGGAGTCGGCCATGGAAGCGAGCTACCTCTTTAAGGCTTTAAATGTGGTGCAAATTGCTTGTGTGGAACAGGCCAGTAAGTATCCCTTTTCCACCTTGCTCAGCGCTACCGATTCCAATTCAATCGACTTGGCTATTAACGAGCAGCTGCCAGCCGACCTGAAGTTCCATTTGTGACAGCTACTGAGTCGCTTCAAAGACGTGATCTCAGAGATTCCTTGCTGTGACACGCAGTTAGAACATAACATTATCCCCACTAGCCTGGAGTGCATAAGTTCCCCATTCATTTAAGAGAAGCTTTCAACGCCGAGGACGATAAGTTGTTAAAATTAAACATAATAGAACCCTCCGACTCCGGTTACTGCTTGTCGATTGTAATAGTCACGAAGTCAGATGGTCATACATCCTCTGCGTCCTTTTTAGAAACCTTAATTACTTTACCGTGTTCGACGGTGAGCCTCTTCCCCTTATCGACCAAAACACCATCTCTTTGAAGAGGCCCAGTTCATCATTGAATTAGACATATGTAAGGCCTACTATCAGGTTCACCTTAAAAGGGGAAAGAAATATACTTCTTTTCCCACAAACAAGGGGTTAATGCAATGCTGCCGGCTCCTCTTTGGCCTGCTGACGGCTTGTATGACCGTATGATGCAGACAATATTAGGTGATTGTCAAAAAAGACCTTTTACCTCGAGAAAACCTACGTAGTAACTCGGGATTGGGACCAGCATTTGGTTAACCTCCAAGAACTACTGCATCGACTGCGTGAGCACGGCCTCACAAACGGTCACAACAAGTGCCATTTGGCCTTTGCTACTATAAGCTATCTTGGGTGTCACATCGGGAACAATCATTTGGCCCCGCAGGAGGACAAAATCCGCGCCATTATGGATATGCTATTTCCAACCAATAAAAAGCAATTAAGATCGCTCCTGTGATCTGTTTCATTCTAGCACCGCTTTGTCAACAATTTTGCCTGGCTCTCCGCCCTCTGTCCCCGAAACACCTCGTGTGGACCCCGTTAACCGTCGCTTACTTCAACCAGCTCAAATAAAAATTAGCGGCCGCCACTATTCTCTGGTTCACCAACCCTAACATGGTTTTTGGTATTAAGACAGTCGGGATTAACGAAGGAATTGGATGTCTCCTACTTCAATATGGCCATAATCGTTAGGGGTTACCCGTTGCGTACGCGAGCAGCAAGCTACTTACTCGGGGAAAAAATTATGCCGTCATCGAGCGGGAGGCCCTTGCCATCTAGGATGTACCTCCTAGGTAAAGAATTCCTTGTTGAGACCGATCACAAGCCCCTGTCATATTTGCCAAGTGCAAAGAAAAATATTAGGAGGCTTATGCGCTCGAGATTATTCCTCCATGAATTTGAATTTGAGATTGTATACATCAATGTTCAGGGAATTGTCTCAGAGATAGCCTGAGTAGAAACCCACTAGAGCTAATCTTTAGAAAATTTTATGATTTTTAAATTTTATGATTGATTTTTGGGGGGCATATTTGTGTATATATATATATATATATATATATATATATATAGTAGTAAATGTTTCTGTTCGCAAACTGAGAACGATCCTGTAACCCTTTATATTGTCAGGCTTAATTGCTTTCCTTGTAATATATATTTTCCTCTTTTATTTGTTCCGTATTAATTATCTTTGTGTGTGTGTGTGTATGTGTGTGTTATTTGCTTGTATAGCTCTAGGTCATTATTGACCTGCGGTGATCAAGCCTCTGTTTAAAATTAACTTTAGTCCTTGTAATTCAAAACTCTCTTTGTTCCGTATCAATTCATTTATTCCTTCTTTTTGTACCTGGATGCTCATTGTATTTAAATATTGCTTAGCCAGTTGAGTTTGTTCGAACTAGGGTCAGGTATCCATCCCCGATTGTTTGTTCATCCCCTTGGTCGGAAAAATTGGGACGCTTAACATCCACCCAGGGATTGTCAAATATCAATTTTACCCCAAAAGTTCCATCTTAGAAAGGAAGGAGATTTCGGAAATAGATGGTAATACTGCCATGTGACCGGGAAGCCATGATGCTAGGCACTAGGTCTGGCGACGCGGAGAAAAGTCTTGGGAACAGTGAGAGACTCAGGACACTTTCGCTGGTAAGGCAGAAGCAAGGTGGGCGCAAGAAGGTGCTGCCCTTCTTTCCGAGCGTTATCAAGAAACCCTGTTTGAGCTCATCTCTATCCCTTGTTGGAGTATTTGGTTAAAAAAATCTTCCTTTCTTTCCTTGGCCTGAGTCATTTTCGTTTCGGGCCGGCCCATATATAATGCTAGGCTTCTCGAGCTCGAAAGCAAGAATTCTCACCGAAAGAATTTAGCACCAGTCAATTAGCTATACCTAGATTATGTTTTAACCGCCTCTGACGCAAGTACTCCCTCGAATTAACACCTCGAGGTTAAACTCCATCGATTACGATTTACTCGTTTGCTCACCCTTCATCTTTGATGTCTCATAAAGTATCCAACCCCAAGCTAGGCTTCAGCGACTCATTTGTGGTTTCTTGATCAGTCGACTCGTAAATTGATGTTCATATATTGGCTCAACAGCAGCCGCTTTTAAGCTCACGTTTGAGTTTATTTAATCGCTCCATTTGTATATATGTCATATATCTCTTGAAATTATTAAAGATTATTTTGATCTCTCCGTTTCATAGCCCCAGAGGCCGCAGCCTTCTTTATTATACCAATGCTCAATTGCACTTGATTCTGTAGATAAATCCTTCCACGCGCTCGAATTGGCAACCCCATTCCCCTATCGTCCCCCTCGTCTGCCGCTGCTGGGAGATGAGCGAAGGTATTGACCTTGACCTCCCACTCCATCTGAATATAAATTACCTCATTTACTAAAACCTCTAAACATAAATGTAATTTTTAAATATGAAAACACTTTTCATCGCCTTCTCGTAAAAAATTCACCACCTAAACCAGGCATTGTATATTCTATTGGTTGCAATAATGGGAAAAATGCAATTATAGACAGACAGGTAAAGAATTGAATGTTAGAGTTAAACAGCACCAAGGCTTTATCAACAGTCTGAATTATTTTTACATATCTATAGTCAGGATCATACTATTAATTGGAATATTGCTACACCTATTATTAATTGTACCAACTACATTTCAAGAAATATTTTGGAATGTATCTCTATTAATACTTTCCAAAATTCTGATATTAGCCCTGGATTGTTTAGCCTAGATCCTATCATATCTAATTATATTAAATCACAAATTAAAGTGTTTAAAGAATTTGTACCCCCTAGTTAGGGTTTTGATGCAGGTAGCCGTTTTAACCCCACACTCCTTATCTATTTAAGACATTGTCTTTCCTGACCTACGTTATGCCATGAAGAGGTCTTTTAGAATAAAGACGAAAGCGCTCGGAATTGTTTTTCTATTTTCCTTGTGGGTGTTATTTATCATAATTTTGACTCTCGTGCCAGTTGTGAGTTTCTTTATATATATGCTGGTCATTCTACGGAACATTTATACTCTCAGAAATTAAAAATAATATTGAACTTGATAAGTGAAATTTTGTAGTTATTTTTTTCCTTAATAAACCTTTACTTTGAATTTTATTTACTTTCATGGATTTTTAAGGCAGGCCAGGTTTTAAAGTCTGAAATACTCTTAGCTTCTACGACTTTTCCTTGAATATATGTTATTTACCTATCAAGGGCTTTCAGAAAATTAACAATATGTAAGTGAGTTTGAGGCACTGACTAAGACAGAATCTGAGCCTTCCAGTGTGAAGCTATCCTATTTGTGACCAGAAAAGACCATTGGAGATTATGTGTTTTTTTTGCATTTTTGAAGCACAATTACGGTTGATAAAAGAGTCCATGCACTCCTGCCAGGGACAATTCAAGACTTTGCAGGTTAAGCAATAATTTTAGGAGTGGGTTGTGAAGTATTTGATGATTGAAAGGCCACTTGATGATGGATAAATCTTTCAAAAGCATGGTGATCACTTTAGCATTCTCGCGTTCTTAGCAAAATATAAAATATAATATATGATATATCTTATTTTAATATCTTATCTTAATATAGGTCTTATTTTAAATAGAAAGTTATTAAATAATAAAAATTACTCCAGTCAGATGTTCCGCGATTCCCGAAAATCTTTTCAGTAAAATTTCTATCGCCCACTGAAGATGCTGCAACCATCGCGTGCCACCAATTTAATCAGTCAATCTAG
Organism: Ceratothoa steindachneri; assembly: GCA_963969495.1. Classification (NCBI taxonomy): domain Eukaryota; kingdom Metazoa; phylum Arthropoda; class Malacostraca; order Isopoda; family Cymothoidae; genus Ceratothoa; species Ceratothoa steindachneri. The sequence continues at coordinate 149,175,383 of OZ018317.1, read as the reverse complement.
GGTTCAACATGGAACAAACTGCAACAGAAATAATTTCAGCTGTATGTGTTAGGGTAAATTCTCCCTTACAACGCTTTAAATGTCGACCGGCCTCAACCCCGATGAAATGAGTCAATGGTGGCCATCTTTAAATATGGACGCAAATATTTGGTAGAAGTGACATACTGAAGTTTTGTATTTCTATCTCTGACAATTTTACACTCAGGATCATTAAATAAGTTTTATTCTACTTGTAGTAAATTACTTTGAGTTTTAATATTATTTTAATTTTACCAAAATTATTTCGTGATATTTAATTAGCAAAAAAAACAACAATTAGTGGAATTTTGCTGACACACTTTGATTTATTTGTAATAACTTGTAAACTATTGATGTTTTGATGAGGATTTATGTTGGTTTTTATTCTCAGTGGGAGGTAAGGCTTTGAACATACTATTTCTGATGTCAAAATCAATACTCTGTTAAGTTTTGAATGGATTTTGCTTGTATGTAAAATTGTTGAGGTTGTGACCTAGTTTTCGTAAAGTCGAGATTGCTCTTATATCTATTTTCCAAATCAAATATCTTTGTACCTTTACTGTAGGTCTTCATGGTCAATCTTAACATCGCATCATTTTGGGAAGACAAAGTATATTATTTCCTAAAGCAAGGTTTTTCACCCTCCCCCAGTAAACCTCGTCATTTTATTAATTTTATCAGCTCAGTAGAGCACTGCTAGGCTGTTGGAAAGATTAAGTGAATCATACATTGAAATGAAAAAGTAAGCAGTCCTTCATTTAAAAGGAGAAAGAATTCTTACAAAAACAACTTTAATTCTCATAATTATTTTTCAGATTGTGATTTGATATGGATGTGCAAACGTGCGTTCTCGACTGCAATCAAAACTTGTCTGATGGCCAAACTATAGTTACCCAGAATGTAAAGGGATGCCAAAGTATAAATAAGGCTAGTGAGGCAAAAGGTAGAAGTATACGAACTCAAAAAGAACAGGGTGTAGATACATAATGTAGAAAGAGATTTAGTAATCCAAAGTACATTGCCCTTGTTCAGAAAAAAAACAACCAGTTACCCATCTAACTTTATCTGCTGCTCTTCGTTCTGATACACAGCATTTTAATTTCAAGGAACATTGTTTATTCTGCACCTGTTCTGCAAAGTGTCAAGTCAATAAACCAGGCAGTGGTGTTTATCCAGTTCAAACAAATGTTTTTTTCAGGAAATCGTATTGAGTCATTGTAAAGAAAGAAATCATGAGTAGTCCAATGCAATGGCTACTAGGATTGCCTGCGTTGCAGACCTTGTGGTAGCTGATGTTGTCTATCATCAGATATGTAGTGTTAATTTTAGAGATAAAAGTGGAATTCCCGAGCAATATTTGCCACATAAAAATGGCATAAAGAAACAAAAACGTGGGAGACCAGAGGAAGAAGAAAGGAAACAGGCAATTCTAGCATTAGCAAAATATCTAGAGGAGAATGATGACGAGCAAATGACCTTTACAGACCTCGTAAAAAGTATGGAAGAATACTTAACTGGGAGAGAATTCCAATCATACAGTGCAAAGTACATTAAATACATTAGTATAACCTTTCAAAGACAAAGAAATTTTCACTGAGATGTTGGGTAGACAAAATGTTGCAACTTATCTTAGGACAGTTAGATCTATCCTTCACGAATTACATTAACAGAAAAATACCATGAATGATACAGATACAAAGAAAATGAGAATTATTGATGCAGCAGCTAATTTTATAAAGACAGACATAAAACCAGTAGATACTTCCTCAGACAAATACCCAACCAAAAATGACCTTAAAACAGAATGTGCTGTAAAATTTGTCCCAAAATCGGTGAGACTCTTTCTCCAATGTATAGTTCTAGGCAAAAAGATTGATCAAAAGATTACTTGCATAGGACAGGAAATCATGAAGGAACCTCGTCCAAGAGTTCTTTTAGCACCCTTACAATTTTGCCTCGCTGTAGAAATGCATAAACATTTTGCGTCCAGATTTGTAATTGAGAGCTTTTACAAACATGGTTTTACCTCACCGTATTTAGATGTGTAATGTTTTGAAAGGAGTGCTGCACTTGTCCAAGTGGTGAACTTCCGACTTCTATGCCTGAGGAGGTTTATTCAGTATGCGGCCAATAACGTCGACTACAATATTAGAACTATTTTTGGTTTTAATACATTCCATGGGATGGGAATTATAACATCTTTCACTCCTGGAAAGTTCAGGTAAAGCCTGTGCCTAGAATCACTGTTACATCAGATGATATCATAAAAGTTAGAGGCATCAATATTAAACATTTCACTTCCCAACCTACCACTAAGCCTCGAATAACATTTGAGGAAGTGAAAGCTATAGAGTTTATTAATCCTACTGCCAATGTATACTCTGGGAAGACTCACTCATCACTTGACCAACCTTCAAGACCAGCATGGTCAGGCATGGTGCAATCTGTCCAGAAAGGAAGCTATATAGGAAAGTCAACAATTTTATTTCTTCCCATAATTGACATGGAACCAAGTGATATGACTTGTGTGTATTCAACACTGTTCTGTGTCTGGGATAAAGCTAGGAAATACATTGTGACTCCTGTACTCACATTCGATCAGCCATTATGGTTTAGTGCCAGTATGATTATCGAGGCTAAGCCAAGTTAGAGTAATCTTAAATCTTGAATTTTAAGACTGGGTCGTTGGCCTACAGAAATGAGTTTTTAGAGAGCATTGGCAACCTGATGGCAGGATCAAGGCTCCAGGAAGTTCCTGGGATTGTGTATGCAGAGAATGCAGTCAAATATATGCACAGCGGCAAACCAATTGCTAGGGCCATAAGTCGACATCAGATGATAGAAGCAGTATTAAACATGCTCCTTGTGGCTAGGGCATATGATATTCTCATGTGGAAAGCAAATGCAGATGATGAACCAGAGTTTAAGAGGAACCAGATCACATTACTCAATACAAAGACTTGTTAGAAGCAAAGAACTTGCTTGATTCACTCTTGGCAGATCCAAGAGTGCAGCATCGAAACGAATTGGAGATAAATTCCAGGAACTGCAGGCATCCATGAGTCATCTGGCAACATGGCGCCTGTGCTTCCAGTGTATAGATATGGTCAAAGTCTATGCCAATTTATTAAAACTAAACAAACTTTGAATTGAGGCTTGCATTTGTCATCTGTAAGATTAATGCTACGATATTTTGCTGTTTATGGGCATAATTTGCATGCAGAATCTGCCTACCTCTACCTACAAAAAATGTATGAGCTACCAATCACTCATCCTGATGTGTATAACAGTTTTCAGAATGGCTGCCATGTCTTAAGGTGGATTGATCGGTACTAGGATGGACTTTTGACATAAATTGTAAATGAGCAATTATTTATGAAGAGTCTGAAGACAACTGGCGGTTTAACAGATGGTTAAGGCATACCAGAGACACAGAGATTGTTATGGTTACTATCAATGCCAGCATGTGCTGAAATAAACTTTGCCATGCAAGAATTTACTGGTGTAAGTTACAACACCAGTGACCAATACAGAGACACAACCAAAGCCAGGCAACAAAGAGATATAAAGGATACCAATAAAATTCTTGTCTTTCTGAACCAGTACAATTCTTTCATTTCAGTACATCTCTACATAGTATTGCTAGTGGTGTTGCAGCAGATTAAAAAGTAATTGTTGAGAATATAAAGGAAATAGGATAAAAAATAATGGGCTCAAATGCTGGACAAATTGTTCATGATGTCGCTTTCCAGCGGAAACTTCACTCAGTCACAATTGCTCTAAAGACAGAAATATCCACTGGTGAAGACACATTCCAGGTTTACCCTCAATTACCTTGCCAAAGACAAGGTATTGTGGCTCGTGATCACAGTATAAACTGTGTAGTCATCCTCCAGCCCTATTTGATGACTTTGGTCTTCCTAAGGAAGCAAATAAACTAGCTCTTGTTGATTAACTGTGGTAACTTGTAAATGAACCAAAATTGAAAATTCCTGAAAATGTTTGCTATGTGCTTGATGAGGGTGCTCTTTTGCAACGTATACCATGGCAGTGAGGGTTATATTTTGAAGTAATTTATGAACAATATGTCAAATATCCTTCTAGCCTTTACAAAACCCTATGGATTGTATTAGATGTATATTAAGGTGGACTAACTATCAAAGGTGTCACTCACTGCAGGCGAGCAGGGAATGTTATAGGCACAACTGTTTCCCTGTCCATAAAAATGGTCGTCCAGTGGAAAAAGACTGAATCCTTGGCAAATAAACAAAGCAAACACAATTTATATTTGGATTCAGTGAAGGATTGGAGAGGGCGAGATGCTCAGTACTACATTACAAAGGTGATGCAGATCTTCCGATTGTCCATCCTCATTCTACATGGTTTGATTGTTCAACTTTTCCTTTCCATTCTTGGGTTTGGAAAATACTATTAGGCTTCGATACTTGGTGGCTGCAGGAGTTGGAGGCAATGTTTTGACCTCACCAAACTTGGAACTTTTTGCAATATTCTTCTGAAACTGATTGACGCATAGTGCATTAATACCCTCGCCTTGCGTGCCAAAAGATTTTAGAAGTTGTCAGGGGTAACTGTAAGTCAGGATGCAACCCTACACGATGCACCTGCAAGAAGCATAGCATTGAATGCATTTCAGCTTGTGGTAATTGCAAGGGTTTAACTTGTGTGAACTTCACAAAGCCATAATTCGATGATGACAGTGATATAGAGGAAGAATTTACACCTGATGAATAGTTTAAATGTGAGACAGACTGACAGAGCAGTTATCAAAGTCATGTTCGGACACACTAATTTTAGGATGTATTTACTGATGATGATATCTATAGTGGTGATCTTATAAAATAAAGGTAGCCAGAGTACTATATGCATTCTATTTATGTTTAGTACCCTTTTTTTAGTCTGTTACTGGGGAAAATATTTGTGTTGTATGTTTTTACAATTTACCTTCTTGGAATATACTGTAAAGTTCCGCCAGAGATCTCGTCGTTTGTTATCATTTATATTTCCCTTTGCTGGATAACATTGTTATTGATACTTCATCCCAAGACCATCCACATACTTTGATCAACCAACATACCTATTTCTGTGTGACAATCATCGTCCTTCATGACATCTCCTCTTCAGAACGGCTCTTGCAGAACCTTGCAGTGTGTATAGCTTATGCAGTTCCAAGTTAGCAGAACTTTTTTTTCTGAATCATGCCCCTTGTGAAAGTCCCACCAAAAATCCTGCTTAAGGATAAAAAAAAGAAATTCAGACCAGAAATACTGGAATAATGGCAGCTTTACGAAAATTTACTCTAATTAAATTGAGCATAATAGGGGATTTTTCTTTGGATAGTGCCGGCACTTATATAAATTAAAATCTACAAGAGAGACAATCAAAATAACTATTGAGTGAAAATATTTTCAAATATTTCTGGTGCATTTGACCAAAATAGAACATTGTTTGACCGTAGACTTGATAAAACCATGAAATTAGTTTAGGAGGAAAATTCAAAAATGTTAAAAATCAAAGTAATCTACTTGTCGAAGACAGAGTGTGTATCGTCATGGGTGATTTCAACACACAAGTTTACTGGGAAACCAGAGAATCCTGTGGCGAGAACGCACTACTCCTGGAGTTCACGAACAACGAGTTCCTGACTGAATGGGTGAGAGAGCCAACGAGAGGAGACAATATCCTCGACTTGGTTTTCACCTCTAAGAATGACATCGTTGAGGCCCTCTCTGTTAGCAAAGAGCTCGGTGGCAGTGACCACCGACTAATTAGATTTGTAGTCAAAGTCCCCAAGTCAGACCCTGCAACTAGTAAATCAAGGAAACTCGATTCGAGAAGAGCAGACTTTGCAGGTCTACGCGCGGGACTGACTGACGCGAGGCTAGAAGAGTGCGACGCTGTTGATGACTCTTGAAACAGTTTCAAAACCACATTCATTAGGCTTCAATCGCGTTTTATCCCTCTTAAATGCCCACGTCGGTCCTCTGTTCAACCAAAGTGGTTTAATCGAGAAATCGGGCAACTTCATAGGGAGAAGAGAAATGTGTACTGGCAATCGAAGATCTCGGGTGACTTTAAAGAATACCGGAGGCTACCTAGGAAAGTAAAGTCCAGCATAAGGGCGGCTAAGCGGCCTGAGGAACTCCAAGTGGCGAGACTCTGTAAGGAAACCCCTAGGAGTTTTTTGGATATGTGAACAGCCCTAAACCAATCCGTCGAACGATTGGCCCTTTGAGGAATGAGGAGGGGACATTAAAGCATTCAGATGCAGAAAATGCTAACCTCCTCAACAACTACTTCTCTTCAGTGTTTACTGAAGAGTGTGGTGTCATTCCCCAGCCGACGGATTCCTACTTGGGGGAAAAGCTAGAGGCAATGGACTTCACCGGACGAGAAATAAAGAAAAAGATCGCTGACCTAAAGAGGAATAAGTCCCCTGGACCGGACGGGTTTCTACCCAAGGTGTTAAAGGAAGTGTGCGATGAAGTATCACGACATCTGTACGCTATTTTTAACATATCATTCCGGACCGGATGCGTTCCTGGAGACTAGCGTAAGGCGGAGGTGACTCCGATCTTCAAGAAAGGAGACCCCAGCTATCGTTCAAACTACTGACCTATCAGTCTGAATTCGATAGTTTGTAAACTCATGGAAAGCATGATGGCGGACAAAATGACGTCGGATTTAGAGTCAAACCTGCTACTAAGGAGTTCCCAGCACGGCTTCCGAAGGAAACGGTCATGCCTAAGGAACCTTGTGGAATTCTTCCACTTCGTGTTCAGTGAGCACGATCGGGACAAGGCGGTGGATGTGGTGTACTTAGAATTTCAGAAAGCCTTTGATAAGGTACCACACCACAGCCTTCTACGAAAAGTGCGAGCGCTGGGCATAGACGGAAAAATAGCCGGCTGAATCGAGAACTGGCTAAGTGGCAGATGGCGACGGGTGGTGGTACATGGACAGGCTTCTGAGTGGGTGCCCGTTACTAGCGGGGTGCCTCAAGGTTCTGTCCTGGGACCAGTACTATTCATCATCTACGTCAACGACATGGACGGTGACATGGTTGCCAAGATTTCTAAATTTGCCGACGATACCAAGCTTGGTATGAACGTTGCAAAGGATGGAAATACTGCCCACATGCACGAAGATCTTGGGAAGATTGGGAAGTGGTCGGACACGTGGCAAATGCCTTTTAACGTGAGGAAATGCAAAGTAATGCATATCGGACACAGAAACCCCCAATCTCAGTATATCCTTAAGGGCACTGCTCTTGAATCGAGTGACACTGAGAAGGACTTGGGTGTAACTATCACTAGCGACCTCAAGTTCTCGAAACAGTGCATCGAAGCAGAGAAGAAAGCCCAAAGGATGTTAGGCTACATAAAGCGCCAGTTTGGAAACCGTGACAAGGAGATAGTACTTTGTCTGTACAACTCCCTAGTTCGGCCGCACCTGGAGTATGCCGTACAATTGGAGTCCTTCGTTTCGAAAGGATATCTCAAGGTTGGAACGCGTACAAGCTAGGGCAACCAAACTGATTTCCTCTATCCGACATAATTGTATGATGATAGACTAAGGAAATTAAATCTGTTCTCGCTGGAAACCCGTATACTGCGTGGTCAGCTCATCGAAGTTTTCAAAGTACTTCGAGGGTTCGACAATGTTGACTACCGGGATATTTTCACACTGAGTGAGAACAAAACGCGCAATTACAGCTACAAACTTAAACTGAAGCGTTACAAACGCAATCTGTGTGGAAAACTTTTCACCTACAGTATCTGCGGTAAGTGGAACGCACTTCTAGTGGAAGTTGTCAACAGTGAATCTGTTGACTAGTTCAAGTCAAGACTAGACAAAGTCTTGAAAAGTTACCGTTTAGGGACGCAAAACAATTGAGCAGCCATGTGCCGTTCGATTGCTAGTCGAAAAGTACCCTCTTTGAATGAACCGTAAGGTCTCTTAGGGTACTCTCTTTCCTTGTAACTCCTTGTAACTCATTACGACTCACCTATTTTCGACGTTTCTTATAAGGACCGTCGTCTGTTTTTCGGGTGGTGTGGAGGAACATGTGAAATATATCTGCTTCCAAAATTCAAAATTAAGGTCTCCTCTCAACCACTAATTCCATCAAGGTAACGCTGTTCGAAATTCTCCCGCTTTCTAGTCCAAATTATCCCGCAACTCTCTCAACGAATAGTCCCCATGGACACTAGGTGAACTTCCTTCTCAATAAGAGCTCCCCTTGGCGTAAAAAAGTTCGAATATGGATCTGTAAATAAATGCTGAGTATCCACCCTGTGAGGGAACCTGGCTGTACTTGTATAGAAGTGTCTGAGGAATTACTTTCCCCAATATGCCTTGGAAACTAAGTATGCTGTAGTCCACGACTACCTTGGACGAGCGAACCGATTCCTGGTCGTCCGATGCTACCTGCAATGCCAGTATTTAACTGGATGAGCTGAAGTATTCGCTGCCCCGACCCAATTCTGTGACATGTTGGTAAGCCAGAAACGCCAAATAACCCCTAATCCGGTGACCTATCACTGATTACTCGGGCCAAGGCTCAGAAGAATTCCCCTTCACCGTATCCCTAGATCTCCCCTCTTACCTGGAATTAGCAGCCCTCCTTAACAAAGCCTTTTTGCAAGCTCGAAAGGAGTGCATAACTCTCCTGCTCCTTTGGAAAAAAGCAAGGAGTCACGAGTTAGGTTTTGCCCGAGGACAAAGAGAGGATTCCTACCTCATTAAGGAAGTCTTAGTTTACCATGATGCTCGGATGGGATCAGCTATTCATACCTTGTGTATTCCCTAATGTTCTAATGTTACGTCACCTAAGTCCTCCATATCGCCCATGATGGTCTGATGGCTTGTCATTCCAGCCATAACAAAACGGCTCAAAGAATATATATATATTTCTTTTGGGTCGGCGCTGAAAAATAAATTGCTGACTTTTGCAAGTCTTGTGACATCTGTCAGGAGACTGCGGCACAAGGGCGTATACCACCTCTTCCCCCCCTCTCACTCCAAACACCCTGATAATATCAGAGCCCTTTTTTAGAGTGGTCATTAATTCAAATGGCCCGATTCATCCTCCGTCCAACGAAGGATACTCTTACATCTTAACCCTCGTAGATTTCTCGAGGCCATTCCCCGAAGCGCTGCCACTCAATAAAGCAGATAGCGTTACCTGTACAGAGACCCTAATCTCTATTTTCTCCCGCGTCGGTATCCCGAAAGAGATCTTATCTGGCAGACGTAGGCAATTCACCTCCGAATTAATGGAATACGTCGGCAAACTCCTCATGATTAAGCCCCTATTTACAAACTCCATTTCCCCCCTCAAGGTAAGAGATTTGTGAAAAATTGAACGGTACCTTAAAAAGCGTATTAAAGAAGGTCTGTCATGCTCACCCCCCCAGAATGGCATCGGTACCTGCCCGTTGCCCTCTTCGCTTGTAGGGAAATGCCTCATCGTACGCTAGGATTTTCCCCGTGATTTGCTCCTCTATAAGCAAAATCTAAGAGGCCCCATGAGCGTCCTTAACGAGTTATTTGCCAACCCACGGCTGGATGAAGTAATAAAATCATCCTACTCTTATTTATTGGACCTCCGCAATCGTATAGAAGAGTGTGCCGACATAGCCTACAAGAATGCCAATCTAAGTTTGGACAATATGGCACCTACTTTGAATTCAAGTCAAAAGAAAGACGATTTTGGCCGACGATAAAGTACTCCTTATTTTTTCCACGGATTCGAACAATCTCCTCAGCCAATGGAAGGATCCGTTCCCCGTCCTCAAGTCTCGTAGCCCCAGGATCATATTATTAAAACCCGCTCCAGAGATAAGCTGTTTCACGTGAACATGTTAAAGCGATACCACCGCCACGCCTGTATCAATAATATAGAGGCCCTTGATGAAGAGGCAGTGATGAATGCCTCTTACCCCTCCTACTCTCTTAACATAGTCCAAACTTTGCGTGTTGAGCAGGATAATGCTTATCCTGTACCCTCTTTACCAGGCTCCCAAGAAAATTCCGGCCCTATATTAGATGTTGAACCCCGACTGGTATCCTCCCAGAAGACACAAATATTAGGCGTGCTAAATGAATTTCCTGACCTGATCTCGGAAAAACTTGGTTGCTCGATCCACTTTGAGCATTCGATCACATTCACCACCCAAGAGAACAGTCGATCAAAATTTTATCCTCTTTCAATCCATTTCCGTCAGGCTTTTCAACGGTGAATTGCAAAAGCTGTGAAATTTGCAAATCATAGAACCTTCTAATTCAGATTACTGCTTCCACATCGTTATAGTCCAAAAACCTGACCAGTCTTTCAGTATGTGTGTAGATTTTAGGATGATTCACTCTGTGCCCGTTTCGACGTGAAACCTATTCCCCGGATAGACCAAAATTTACATCTATTCGAGGAGGCCAAATTTATTCCGGAAAAAGACCTATGTATGGCCTATTACGAAATCCCCATAAAGGAAAATGCCCGGAAATATACCACTTTCCCCACCGATAAAGGATTTATGCGATTTCTGTGCCTTCTCTTCGGACTGATTACTGCTTGCAGTAACTATAACCGAATGATGCCTTGAATACGGGACGGTTTGCATGTTTTCTCGTTCTACTTCCACGAGATTTACGTTGCACCCGCAACTGGGATGAACATCTGATGTCTCTCCAATCCCTCTCTTAAGTACGCTCCGTGAATACGGACTCAATGTAGGCGCCAGTAAGTCACACTTTGCGTACGGCACAATTAGATATTTAGGATTTAACGTCAGAGAGAATCAAATTGCACCCCAAGAAGAAAAGGCTTAGGGCCATAGTCAGCATGCCCCTCCCGCGTAAGAAGAAGCAGTTACGCTCTTTCATGGGATCTACGTCTTTTACCAGCGATTCGTCCCAAATTTTGCCTCACTTGCTGCTCCCCTTTGTTCCCTTCTTCTGAAGAATTTGCCCGATCCCCTTGCCTGGAATCCCAAAGCTACCGCCCATTTTCATAAGTTGAAAGACCACCTTGCGTCCGCCCCAATCTTAAGGCTCCCAAAGCCAAACAGCCTTTTAGCATTCGTTCTGACGCCAGTAATGATGGCAACGGGTGTGTACTCATTCACTATGGAGAAGACGGCGAAAGTCACCCTGTTGCTTACGCTAGATGGAAACTCTTGATCCGTGAAAGAATTACTCGATTTTCGAACGTGAAGCTCTCGTGATTGTTTGATGTGTAAATAGATTTCGCATGTATTTAATAGGAAAGAAATTTATTGTAGAAACTGATCATCGCCCCCTAGCTTATCTAAAAAACTCTAGAAGTCCAAATGCTACTCTGATGAGATGGAGCTTGCTTCTCCAAGAATATCAATTTCGAATTCTCTATATTAAAAGAAGTGCAAATGTCCTAGCAGATAATCTCAGTAGAAACCCCGTAGATGACACAACTATCTAAAGTAGGAAACCTTAGTCCTATATTATTCTCACTTTGTACCTAAAATTTTGTTGCCATCTACGTACTCGCGTTATATACCTTTTGACGCTTATTTATTTTTCTATTTTGGGGTCATGTTGTAATCCTCCATATTTGTATATAATATAATTTTTTGTCGTTTCAGTTCAACTACCAATTGCCTGTTTGTTTGTTTAAGTAATCTTTTTGTATTATTAATGATTTATTTTATTACTTCTATCGGTTTGGTTGAATAGTCATACATGCGTACACCTGTTCAAAGCAGGTTAGGAATTCCCTGTCCCCACTCATGATACCCTACGAGCACGTCTCTTTCCAAAGATTTGGGGATGCTCTTTTAAGCAGAGACCACTTGGGCCTAAGCTAGATCTCTAAACGCAATGTGAGAGAACTATTCTCGCCCGGGAAAACTTCAAAGTGACTTGTAACAACTGTGTTTGATCAGTCGGCCTATCCCCGCTGAGACGCATTTTTCCGACCCTCCCGCGCCTTGAGGCCAGCATCAATCTACGAAGAAGCTTTTTCGCTCGTCTTATCTCATCTAAGCCTAAAGAGACTGGCACCAATGGTTACTCCAAAGAGACTGCCATGCGTGGAGACTTTCTAGCGAGGAAGCCAGCAGGGTATCTAATTTAAGGTTACCCTTTATTTGTCAGAGGGTACCGCTCGATCTTTAGAGAAGATATAGTCCCTCGTCCCGAGTCGAACGTTGGAGTTATGTCTCGTTGACTAAAGAGAATATCGTGAGTTTGGCCACAGTCAATCGTCAAATTCGTGAAATGACTTTTTCCTGGGCGAATTGCACAAACCACTCTTCTCATCCCGTTAAGGAAACCTCGCCCTTCGTCTGTGATTATTTATCCCAATTCGAGTGTGTCTTGCCAAGCCTACAAATTACCTTACTCGTGCTCCAGGTAATTCTGACCCATCCGCCAAAAGGTACAACGCCCCTCAAGCCGCAAGACTAGCTAGCCTTGTAAGAATTGCTCCTCTCACCAAGAGTCAAACGTAAAGGCAAAACCCGTTTACCCTTTTTTTCCTTGCCACCTGATATCCTCCTCTAGACCCTTTAAATAGACTATCCAGTGTTTACCAAAATTTTCCGGTCTGACCAAATCCCATATTTGATCCTTATTAAACTGATTAGTATTATATTTATTATTTCATTGGGAGTGTCCTCATTCTCCCATTCATTTGCCTTTGTAGACATTTCCATAATTAGCATTATTAGTGTAATTAAATTTTATTTTGTTTTTTAATCTTTTAATAACCTTGAATGAAACCTGGTAATTAAATCTTCCCTTTGACCAACCATTAATCTCCTCACGCATCACCTCTTATTAGCCCCCTGCTGCTGCTGGTCTATCCCTCTAACCGCCTGGAACATAAGTAGACTGCATTCTCTGCAGCGAAGGTATCCGCTCACGAATACTACGACAGCCCCATTTCGGCTTTTCTGTTCAATATTCCTGCTGTTTTTCAACGTATTTTTTTATTCGGATTACCGCAGAAGAAACGGTAAACAGATTTTTGAGACATTTGTAGAAGAATGTAAATAGAAAACAAAAATAAAATTTTAAATACTTAAAAAAATGATTTTCTTATATTTATTTATAAATCATAATTATCAATAATCGGGAGGTAAATTTTGTGGGACAAAGCAAAATTGAATATTTTGCAACTCGTAATAAAAATGATTTATTTTTTATTTTAAATTATCACTTAATACTTTCAGGTCATAATTATTTTAAAAATTATTTGGGGTTAATTTAATGGAATAAGTCAAAAATTAAGAGTGTAAATCAAAAGAATGAAATTTTATTAAATATAATTAATACATTTTATTGAATTTGGTATGGTTTATGACATTTATTATATTATCAAAAAGTAAAAACAATGCAACATTTTTTGTTTCATTGAATATTGGAATTGGTTATATATATATATATATATATATATATATATATATATATATATATATATATATATATATATATATATATATATTTTTATGATGAATTAAACCAAATTCTCCGAAGACAATTTAATTCAGAACAGTTTTGGTGTATCTCACACCCTTTTTCAACTGACACTGGAGAGAATATATAAGAGAATGCATATAAGCATAACACAAGATCCCCTCTTTTTTCCCCCAATCCCCTACTTGTGGCTAATCTGGAGGGGGTTAGGCCTAAACATATTGAAGGGCTGACATTTAACTATTTTGTTTATATGCTTTCTTATCACAGGATTAAGAGAAAATTGACCCCTAGATAGATTTAAATTAGAAACTGACAATATCAAGCTTGATTCTATGATTCTTCTCTTAAAATAGTTGACCGATTTAAATACCATTTTACTTCCCTTGAAATCGATCGTATGATTCTTGCCGACTCTAATATCTCTTTTGTGTTCGTACAATCTCTTGTCTAGATTTCTTCCCATTCTGCTATATTAACTTTATGGCAATCGTTGCATGGTATTGCATATACTGCTATGTTATGATGTTCTTTGGGTTTCCTGGCCATCATCAATTGGTTTAAGGAATTATTCTATTTTAAGGGTAGATTAATACCCGCTTTTCCAAATGTGTCCTTTAAACTATTTAATTTATTCTTAAATGGCAATGTTATACATTTGTTAAAGTCGTTAGTGCTGGAAGGCTTATTACCATAGAATGTTTTCCTAGCTGCAAAATGGGCAGACGATATGAACCAATCGGGGTAATACAAATTAGAAAAAATGGTCCTGACAATGAAAATTTCTTCATCTTAATAGGAAGGATGACATATTTGTATGCTCTAAGGAAAAGGTTAGTAATTTCCGAATTTTAACAGTATTATCGTGAAACGAAAAATAATGCATATAGGCAATCGAGTGGGTTGGTTTCCTATACACGTTAAGTTTTAATTCATGGTAATATTTATTAATGAGGACATCTAAAAAGGGTAATCTATTATCATATACCCATTCATATTTAAATTTGATGGAGACATGCAAATTATTCAAATTATTAAAAAAGGTATCAAAATCATGGCAATTAAACAATACAGAAAATACATCATCAATGTACCTTAACCATATAAAGTTGGCGGGAGAAATTGTGGGAAGGAGTTCAGTCTCAAAATATTCCATGAAGAGACATGCCAAAATCGGAGATAAACTATTTTCCCTTAGTGAACGGTATAAGTATCGATGACGGCAAAATCATTATGAATGGCATGAAATTGAAAAGTATGAATGAATTATGATATTTTCGATCGTTGTCAATTTTAATGGAGAGGAAGAAAGTCGTGGTTGGGTATAATATTAACGTATAGAGCAGAAATGAATCGGTATTTTAGTAGTGAAATTCAGAATGACAAGATTTTTGGAATTCTGTATTCAGTAGGATCAGTTTCGGAACTGTACACATTGTATTGTCAATTTGCCCATAATGACTTCTTTTTTTTTCCACTTTTTTTTAGAGCTCGTCTGACGACTGTCTACTTGGGCATTAGTCGCTGTTTTCAACATTGCCTAAAATTAGGCATATTTAAAAGAGGGTGATAAAAAAACATTAATTCAAATAAAACAAAGAAAAAGGTTAATAAGCAGGAAGCAACCTCCGGTGTCGGGGGGAGAGATCCACCTCCCCCACGCGCAGGAAGAAGCAAACTACTAAAATGAGAAAAAACAACATCAAACTCGAAATATTTAAATAAAGGGGAGAAAGTCAGCCTTCCCCCAAAAGTTCAAAAGTCTACAGGTTGGTGTGCACGAACCCATCCAGAGTACAAGGGGCAGGCCGTAGCAAGCCCGCTTATCACGGTACAGGGACACGTAACGTGCGAGGAGATCGCCCAGACTAGGACATTCAACAAGAATGTGCTGAACAGTCTGGGGGAAAACGCAGTCTTCACATTAGGTTGCAGGGGAGCGCTCCATCAAATGGTGGTTCGTCCCGCGAGTGTGTCCAACTCGGAGACAACAAAAAGCAACCTGGAGCCTTCGCGGCATTGGATAGGTCCATGGGAACAGTCGCGGCGCAATGGCACGCAACTTTAAGTTCCCTTCGACCATCTCCCACTTTCTTTGCCAAACAGCTTGGAGACCTGTCCGTATTCCTTCTATGTAGTAGGTTTGAGAAAAAGCGAAACGCTGGTCCGGTCGCCCAGTCCTTGAGGACTTTTTGGTGTCCCCATCAGCGCGCAAATTCCCGGCAATTCCTACATGTCCAGGAACCAAGCAGAAGAGAATCTCGACATCCGCCAGGCTTGCCAAAACCGTGGTGTCACGGATATCGCGAACCAGAGGATGCGAAGATTCCAATGCCACACAAGGACTTAAAGCGCTTTGTCAGTCGCTATAGATCACAATCCGGTCTCCGAACCGGGCACGTTGCGTAATCTCTCGTACCGAGCAGTGTATTACCACCAGCTCGGCCGTGAAGACAGACGTAAGGGAGAAGCGACAAAGGGAGAAGCTGCGCTCGTGTTTACAGGCGAGTAATGCACTGTGCATGGCGCATAGATAATGGCATCTCTCCAGCATTGATAAGCAGGCTCTCAATGAGCAAAGTGCGGCAGGCACTGGTCGCCAAGCAAAGGCAGGTGTGGCGAATCGATTCCACCTTCTGCAATAAACGTTCGAATGCGGATGTATAAAACTCACATCCGTAGTCAAGCTTCGAACGGAACGAAGAATATCCATGGTGCGGGTATAAGAGACCCTAAGGCTGCGAATATGAGCCTCCCAGGTGAGGCGTCGGTCAAATACAAGACCAAGAAAACGGTGCGATTCAAACACTTCCAGGCGCACACCATTAAAAAAACAAATCTGTGTGGGGATTAAACCGTGGATGGCGGCAGATTGCACCACCTTAGTCTTGGGGGGAGGAAAACCGAAACCTGTGCGCTTTGGCATAGAGAGAGACGCGGTTCAATGCGTGTTGGAGGCGACGCTCCAGAGCTGGCACCTGACGCGCGCCAAAATTGATCGAAAGGTCGTCCACGTAGATCGTAGAGAGAACATCTTTCGGCAGCACATAGGTAATGCCGTTGATGCTCAGGAAGAACAGTGTAACTCTGAGGACACTTATTTGTGGAATACCCTCTTTCTGCTCTCTTGGGCCGGAGAGGGCTCCCCCCCCCCACCCGTACGCGGAATCGACGATCTTGCAAAAATCTAGATATAACATTGGGAGGCGTCCCCTTGACCCCATCTTGTGGAGAGTCTATATGATACCGTATCGCCATGCGGTATCATAGGCTTTCTCCAGATGGAAAACACCGTGGCGTAGTGCTGTCTACAAAGGAAGGCCTCGCAGACTGCATTCTCCAGTCAGAACAGAGCATCCAACGTGGAGTGGAACTTGCGGAAGCCGCACTGTGCAGAAGACAGTTTGCCTCCGCTGTCCAGGAAAAAGGGTTATCTAAATTTACCAATTTCTCCATCAACTTGCACACGCAAGAGTTTAGAGAGATTGCGTGGAAACTGGCCCGAGTAGAGTGATCTCTCTCCGGTTTGCAAAAGGCAAGCACAGTAGCGATTTGCCAGGAATCTAGGAGCAGACCCTTTACCCAGATTCTGTTGAACAAATCTAAAGGAAACGCCAAGCCTCACTCACCCAGGTATCGAACCATATAATACGGGACATCGTCCTGAGCATGGGCGATATCCGCGCACGAAACAAGAGCGGAACGCACCTCACTCAGAGTAATCCTGTCGTTTAAAGGTTCTCCGCCTCTTGAGGTAAAGGTTAGTCGGTGGTCTCAGCGACATCACGACCTGCATTGAATGCTAGCGGAGCAGCATCCCGGCTAGAGAATGCTAAGAGAACGGTCGCGAAGGATTCCGCCACGGACACGTGGTCGGAGATTGCGTTCGCATTCTCGGGGAGAACGGGAGGGGGTTCCTGGAAAAATCTGCCCCGAATACTTTTGACTGGGTTCCACACCTCTAGTAGAGGGTTCTTCTCGTTAAGTGAAGACACTTCTACCCTCCAAGAAGATTTGCAAGCGTGCTTAAAAATATACCAGAACCTAGACCTAGCCCGACGAAATTCACCGAAAGTGAAATCATTCGGGCGGGGCTTATAGTGCATGTAGAGATAACGCTTCTGTTTGAGGGACATCTCACACTAACCTGACCATTAAGGAAGTGGTCTGCGTGAAAAAGGGCTAGACGTTCTGGGAATAGTTGTCAGGCGTGGGGCGATGAGCTTGCTGGAGAAGAACTCAACTGACCTAAACTCCTCGATTGAGATAGAGAATTCAGTGATTTCCTGAAATGCGGCAACCGCGCCTTTGCCAAGCACCACCGGGGTGGGCCATCAGGTGGTAGCGGCCTAGAAAATGATATTTAATGGGAAAGTAATCACCACCGTGGAGGTCAGCAACCACCCCCAATCAAAATTAGGCTGTGCATCCGGAGATCAGAGACATAGATCGAGGCAAGTAAATGAAGAGGTTCCCGGGCAGTGATGCATAAAATCATCTACATTTAGGACACCTATCTCAAGCTCTTTGATTAGATCGGCAAGGAGTTGTACTCTATGATTTATTGAGTAGTAGTCTGCCGTTCATATCTCCGAGCAAGAGAAAGGGCGTCGGAAACCGTGCCACGACGCGGCAGAAGTCCTCAGCGTCGAAGTCAGCTGACGGCAGAAAGTGTGCAAAAATAGCATTATACCTACTATCCACTGCCTGAAAGGAGGTATCTAAAGTAAAAAGAAGAACGGAGACATCATGCCGGTTGTAAACAGCGCATTTCCCAGCCCGGCCCCGAACTCGTGGTGGTAGGGTGGCAAAACCCTTATACCGCAAGAGGGTGGGCAGGGGGCACGCGCCTCGCATGGTCTCCTTCAGAAAAATAGCTAACGGGGAACGGGACGAGATGAGTTCGCACTCCTCCCAGTTGGCTCGGAGTCTGCGGCAATTCCATTGAAGGTATAGGCCCTCTAGGCCTATTTCGTAGGAACCGCGGGGGCCCTCTTCAAACAAAAGACCCTTACGGGAATAGCCTTACGCTTCCCAAACCCTGGGGGAAGGGGGAAGCCCTGGTTTCAGCCGGGGTGGGTGTGAACCCTTTTTGCCGCCAGCTTTACCAGGGGAGCGCTCAGGTTGAGTAGAACCCGCAGGAGGGCTCCGAATGGGCACAGAAACAACCATACTCGTTGGCCTGGATGGGCCACGAGCCGAGGGTGTCTTTCTTAGCATTAAGGCGTAAGATGTTCGATGCAGAGCTGGGCACGCAGGACCAAGTCCCTAGCCTCACGGAATGAGAGAGGATTCTGGGCCTGGACGGCCAGGAAAAAGCGGGGTGTGGATCGTTGAAATTGACACACTTGACCACACACGATTTGGACTTATTGTCAGCGGCCTTGGAGCATTTTTACAGACTTCGGATGACCCCTACTTTGCACGTCTACATGAGCGATTTGTATAGCCGAAGCGGTGATAGTAATAGCACCTCCACGGCTCTTGCACATATTCCTTCACGCGGTAGCGAAACTAACGGGCACGCAACCACTCAAGGATCTTGTCACAGTTAAACGTGACAAAGAGTGTAAAGGTTTGTCTCGAGGCCTCTTCCTGTTTTCTCATTCCAGGGTTCGAGCTTGCCCGCCATATCGCCAGCCAGCTCTAAGGTGATGTCTTCTATATACTAGTCGACGAGAGGTCAGTTTTGGCGATATTGGCTTGGTCGCTTACCCAAGTGACAGCAACCCATCCGTTCCCACGGGGAATGAACTGTCTTCTCCCCACCACCAGCAGGAGCCCTCAGGCAAGGGCCTTCTCTGAGATGAAGAAGATCCTGGCAGTCGTACGGGCACCAGTCGGAGAAGGAGCTCCCTCCCCTCCTTGTTCTCCTTTGGAAACCATAGACGTTTGAGGAGGACCTTGCATAGAGGCCGACTCGGTTTCGGTGCTTGGCGCTGAGTCCGGATTCTCTTCAATGGAAGGCTCTATTGTCTGTGGCTGGGTTGCCTCAAGGACTATGTCTATCTCAGCGTGGCCTCCAGTTGGCCATATTCCCCCAGGATATCACAGGTCCCATTGGCAGCGCTGTCACAAGTCTAGTTTGGGGAAGCACAGGCTTTGACCCCTGCAAGCTTCAATATTCTCGCCAGCAGGTCTTTTGAGCGAAGCAAACGATGGAGCCTGGCTTCACTCTTCCCCAAAGGGGCTTTGCTCTACTGAGCCACTTAAATGGGGAGCGGTCATCTTTGGGCTTCCAGCTTGCCTTTTTTTTAGCCTCCTTGGAAAGTAAAGGGGAGACTGCCGCTAGGAAGAGGAAGGTGCCCGAAATCACCTCTAGACAAGGGAGTCAGGGGTAGGCCCCTACACCTGTAGGCGAAGGATAGGAGTAAGCCTCCTCTCCGGTTAGAGAGACTTGGAGGGGAGGGGGACCTCCATTTTTTCTGTGGCGCTGCCCGAGGGCGGCTCCGAGGAGTGCGTAAGGGTCTGGCAGAACCAGGTGCCGCAATTCAAGGCCACCCCTCCCACACGGTGGCCTGGCAGTCCCTCAGCATGGCAGCTCCACCTTGGACACGGCGTAAAATATATAGTGTTCGAAAATAGAAAGGAAGATGAGGTGAGGAGGATGTGGGTGAAGATAAAGCAGGTTATTTCAAACCGAAGCTCAGGGGTAAGGGATCCTTCTCCCCTCCTCCCTAAGCTTCGATCCGGGATAGTTGACTGTGAAGAAGGTCGGCATCTACCGTGAGAAAATAGATGAGGACCAGAGAAAGTTGTTGGAGAGGTCGTAGGGAAAGTGAGGAAGTAGGGGAGAAATACAGGCTGTCTGAAAGAAGAAGGGGCTAAACTTGGGCCCGTTGGGGCGCTGAATCCCGTCAGCACGGCGGCCAGGAAGGCAAATCGCCGCGTCCCTTACGGGGGCCATAATGACAAAAGAGAGACAAGTTTTTAAGGTAAGCTCTTCTCTCTAGATGATTTTATCCTCGAAGACTGAAGATAGCAGCTGTATGAATCCGAATAAAGTTTCCGTAAAAGCCTCTTAGGATATATTATAAGAATGAGGTAGTATACTAAAAGAATAAAAAAAAACAGTATTGGTGGAAGAAGTTTAAGAGATACAGAGGCATGCATAAGTAAAGGCAACCACTTTATTATTATATGTATAACAAAATATTTTGGGGTTTAAACTTTAGATGCCTAATGTGTATGAATAATATAAGCTTCTTACGCCATTATGACTACATATTCATTGAAATGGTAAAATAAAGGCAGCTGTAAATTTACAAAGATTTATTTATTCGAAAACCGAAAAATCATAAATAATGGCGACATGAAATTAATATCTGTTATAAACCTCTTTAGCCTCAATAACAAGCGCAAGGCGTTTCTTTAAGACCGTACACGATTCTTCCACATTTTTAGATTGATTTTTTTCCACTCTTCTTCCGCAAACTTTTCCAATTGAATAATGTCGGAAATACTTCTGTACATGCTTCTTCAGATATTTCCACATGCTCACCAAGATACAAATTTTAATTTTTATTTCCTATATTTGTTAATATAAATTTGTTAATGTCAAGTTCAAATATGCTTTCTCAATTGGACATTTATAGACCTTTTTAACACTCTCAAAACTTGTCAACTTATCCAGACAGAGGGAGCTAGACAAACTGTAAAGCAGAGGAGAGAGTTAGGCAAAATATTTAAATGAGGGTAGAGCTTGACAAAATTTGAAAATAAAGAGAGAGAGCTAGAAGTAATATAAAGTCAAAGTGAGAGCTAGCACTCTTAGAAGTTCTGTCAAGTCAGCGAAGTTCGTCGATGATCAATTCTTAGATCGTAGATACAGACAATTTGATCAAGTTGAATATGCCATCCTTGAAAGATATTGTGAAATAACATTTGAAAAATAAGGCTGGGAGATCTAAACATCCGTTTCCGAAAAAGTATTGTGATTGGGTCTCCCTGCTTGCAAGGAGGACCGGTAAGGAAAAGAAAATGTTTAATCATTGATGAACCTGAATCTTCCGCCATTGATCCTTCCTTCAAGAATTCCGTAATGCCACCCTACTGAGCCACACTCAAATATAATACTCTCTCGTGAGTACCTATTAAGCTAATACTTTGGTATTATTTTAATTTCTTTGTCGACTGGTGATGGTAGTTTCTATGTATCTATCACACAGTCCTTTAGTTTTATTTGATAATTTTTCATATCTCCTCTTTGAGATCCAATTTGTTTGGTGCTGCTGGGTAAAGATCCAAGTGGCTTTTTGGTAGATGTATCACGTGCCAAATCTGCAAACCTTTGTAATTGCATCATAGGCACCAGAAATAAGACGCATGTTGTCTATGAAGACTTTTGGCTTAGCAAATAGTACATAATTGGATAAACTTTTCTAATAATAAGAATAAAGTTAATATTTCGATCGAGAATGTTGCCCAAGCAGTTTATAGAGTATAACTTAATAGACTAATGTATTGCGCTCATTTTTGTGTCTGCATTTCCATGAATTTTGCTAAATTTCTAGCGTCATTATTGCCTCTGTCTTCTTCCACAAAACAAATAAAAATGCTTTTTCTGTAGAAATGAGATAAAGGATTACCCCGTATATTTTTTGCAATATTCCACTCGTTTTAGATAGCAAAGGAAAATATGCTCCACAGATAACGTTATTCTGCATTGTACTTTGAGAAAGTCACCCAATTCGCATATCTCTCTCGTGTGTCATATAAAGCTTGCTGGAATTTAGATTCCCCATCGAGAGAAGATTCGCCTATCAAATGTGAGACCTCTAAAATGAGTTTGCATTAACCCAAGCCAATGAAAAGAGAGAGAGTCGTCTTGTGTTTACAACCTGCATTCCAGAGTTTAAAAGATTAAATATTGTTTATGATAATACCACAGCCAACAGATTAAATAGGTGGATGCTGATTGTCCAATTTTCTCTTTTTTGTCACTCAAGACCCAACAATCTATTAAAGATCTATCGATCACCCCGAAGGGGTGTTGCCTTACTGTTCCTTCGTATTTTACAATATTATTATAAACGCCACCCACCAATTTCCACATATTTATACTCTATTTTATTATACATTAGCATCATTGTTCCTGAGAGAGTTACGTGCTCGACCACTTACTAAAGTCACAGAATAGTATTACACTTCTCATTCTGAGTCTAACTTAATCGTCACGAGCCGGTTCGGATCCACCGGAGACTTCTAATTCTTCATCCAATTCATCATTCATTGGCGAAAAACGACACTTAGCTCTTGTTAATTTGTGAGAATTAAAACAGAATTAAATTACGTTGCCTTTATTGACTTTACATTTATACCTGCGTATCCAGATGGAAATTCAAGGTATGCCCTATCCGAAGATTACGGGCGCGAGAAAATAAAGGAAAACTTGAGAATTCTCAGGTACAACTAAAATTCCCGAGTTATCTCTTACGCCTATAACTTATATTCACATTCGTTTGAGAAATGTCTTAAAATCATTTTATGCCCCTTAAACTGACTCTTGACGGTATTTTCTTCTACTATAATGGCCTTCAAAAAACTGCAGGCACACATACACACACTTTCCTACTCTAATGTTGGAACTATTCTCGTCTCCATTCAATAACGCGCACCGGGCACAGATCTAAATTGACGACAAGACAGAGTGATACATATGGTGCGTGAGATTACTACATGCATTAAATGCACATTACATTCACACAACAATCTTAAACCTCATATCCCTGCAAGAATTAAATAGAAACTTCACAACAAAATACTGGGAGCCACGTCACTTAAAAAAAGACCTACGCCTCTACTAGAACCAAAAAAATCCCACAGACAAGAGTAAACACAAAGAAAATGCTACGCAGCTTTTATTCTTCCAGCCACAAATTACAATTACTCACATCCAAAATCAGTTTGGCCACTCCTAACGTGCTCAATCACCGGCGCGAGTCACACATGGAAAAGGAGAACGCATAGAATTCAGAAATCTGCGCCGAAGCGCGCATGTCGCTTTCGTCGATACGCACTTATTTCCACACTCCACATCAACAAACCCCCTACTAATCAATACATACACCCACACTCCTTACCTCTAGAGTTATGAAAACTCGCAAGAGATCCCACATACTTCCAAATACACGCATAACAACACGCTGCGTTGCCGTAGAGATATCCAACAGCTTTTGATTATCCACAACAAGCACCTATCTTTAAATAATTTAACAGTATCATGGGTATCGCGTTTCCTTTACTCGCCCATCATCCTTTTCACCCACCAATCTGCCTTCGTAGTCTAATAACAATGTCTACGTGCATGCATACGTGCAGCCATATAGCTCTTAACCTCTTTTAAGTTAATTTTGCACATTTTTTTGTGTTACAAGCCGATCTCTTTGGATCACCACAGTTTTTCAGCCCTCTGGCCTTCTTTCTATTCACATCCGATGAGAGTAAGAAAGAGACTCAATTTGCATTCTCTCCTCGGTCATCATGATACTCTCTCGCTGCGCGGCGCCGAGTGCACTGATGACAGCAGATTAATTTAGATCTTTATATCTTTAAAATAACCCCCATATTTGATAATAACAAGTAAGGTTTGTCGGTAAAATGGTCAGAAGACGAGATATTTTATTCTATCATAAAATGCTAATAATAAATTCAAGTCTATCATTAACGAAAAATCATTTTACACGTCAATAGCAACAATGTAGGGTAATTGTTCGATTTCCCATTTCAAGTTGTTTGGCCTCCAAGTACTATTTTTACTTGCTTATTCTTTTTGGTTTACCTCACAATTTATTTTATTCGTCATGGAATTTATTCATTTGCGTTCACACTTATTTTGCACCCCTGAACTACCACTTAGAGTAATTTATTACCTTTTGCACATGTAGCCCAATCTCTATATATCCTTCCATGCTTTAAACATTGGCTAGAATTGCAATTTAAAAGCATTTGCATCAGCCTGACCCAACTCTCAATCAATTTTGCTTCATCCTGGGCTAAAAATATCATTCTTTCTTTTTTAAACCTATCGATTTTGTTCCCAAGAGACGATTATTCTTGAGTTTTTATCTTGTTAAAAACAAAGCAGACTTAAAAAGAAGTTCTTCGCAATGTAGTAAGTTAGGGGACTGCAAGTGGTTCGTTTGCTCAAGCACCATTTCGGTATAACATCCTGTATTTGTCAATAATAAGATATTGATATACATTAAAGTGTCTTTATTTTATTATTCCAACATCATGGAACGATTATCCAGTTAACATAAAAGGGATTGCATTTCCTCTCACTTCAATGTCTAAATGAGGACCTGTGACTATATCTATTATACTTTTCCACGTATTTTATCTTCACCACATTTTGTACAGATCTTTACCCAATAATTGTTTGGGAGACGCAGGTCTAAATATATAATAAATTTTCATTCTTGACGGACTAAACATACTTATCCAATTTTATATAATTAAACTCTCAGTTCTAAGTTAAAACTCTACGTCTCTTCCGGTCAAACTTGTGAAATACACAATTATACTCTTGGTCAAATTAAAAATTACCATTCATACAAACTTCGAATGGTAAACTTGAACAGTGGTAGAGAGTTAATCGGGGGAAATCGATTCTTGATTTCCACCTGTGTTAAGAAATTTCGTCATAAATTCCTTAACTTGAATTTGAACTTTCTGGAATTTTACTTTCCGTCGTAAACTTTTTTCGCTTCTATTTCAAAGTTTTCCTTAGTCCAGTAAAGAAAAATAAAGTGTATCACTCTTGGCAAGTTTTAACAAATCTTTGTGGTCAATGTTGCAAGAGGTTCGAACCACAAAGATAGATTTACATATCACTAGTTCAGAAAAGAGTCCATTTAGGCTACAATTCGCTAAATTTTGCTGGTAATTCAGGTTGGTTCTATAAAGATATATCAGAACATGATGTAGGGTTCTGAGCAAGAGAATCCTCCTTGTAATAATGGGATTGGAAGTAATGAATTTCTTTGTTAATATAGTTTGTTTTTATGAAAAATTCGTGGCGATTCGATGTCGTTCATCTGATCTTTTAAAAAGATTTAGCGGGTAAGGTCTGGACCCTCGTTCATAGTCAGTGAGTTAATATTATATTTTCTTAAAATTCCGACACACCAGGGTTCTGTACAACGAAGCTTTCCTCAAGAACTAAGAACTAGACATCAGACCTTCATACAAATACACTAGGAATTGTAAATCTAAAGGAGCTCTTCAAATTGACAGCTAAATGTACAAGGTGCAAGACTAAGGCCCTTTAACCTCCAATAAAGTAGAAATTTATTTAGCAGTAGCATAATTGTCATATATTTACTGATAACAGGAATACTACTTAACATTAGAATAGCAATGTTTTAAACAAAGTTTCTCTTTAGATTTTTCCAATTTGGGGCTCAAGAAATCAAAGTGAGGTTTTCCCTGATCCAACCTTGCTGCACCAGATCCGAATCCTCCTTTCTTGTAAATCCGTAAAGTGACCTAATTGCATTGTAGATGTATAATAAGAGTTTAATATATATATATATATATATATATATATATATATATATATATATGTATTGAGGCAAAGGAAATAATAACAAAAGACATCTAGGCTTAGCTTTGCCCCTCCGATGTTCTCCGGTAACATAGGAGAACGAGCACAAGGGTAAATGTTACGAGACAGATTCCTGACCTCAGCTCAAAAGGCAGGCCCTTCGAGGGTGTACTTATAAACAATCCATTCAAAAGTGCAAACTGCCGATCTCGTATTACCCTCTCTCAGAGCTACAAGACACCAAGCGCGGGAGACCAACCTGAGGACTCACCTTGCGAGCTTCTCCTCCACCTCCCCATTACCCCGCGGGAGTAATTTAGGTATATAAAAGGTTGACCCGAGAAAACGAGGCTTTTTGTTCGTTCTAACGGAAGAAGCAAGAAAGTCACCGACTAAGAGAAGATTTTTTCGAGTTCGAGAAGGAAAGATAAAAATCACCGGTAGAAAGATTTCTGCAAGTTAAGGAGAACTTGCAGTCCTTGTACAAAACAAGATTGTACCAAGGAAGCTCGGTGCCGTTCCAGCCCCAAGATTATTGAGTATCAAGCTACTAAGTTTGAGGACTCCAAATCTTACTTTATCTGAGTTGGACAAACCCCAACTAGATAGATAAAAAAAGACAACGATATCATCTCGTCCGGAAGAAAACGAGCTCAAGGTCGCCCTCCCTACTGCTTAAAAGTATAAGGGGTGCTCAAGCGAAAGCTTGAGCACCTCTCCACCCAGATCCCCCGTGACTTCACCCGTCAGATCGACAGGCAGGTCGACGAATGCCATCTATTAAGCAAACAACCAACTACTTGAGCTACGCTTCTCCGGAAAAAAATCTCCGAGGATAATCTAACTGGTAGCGAGTATTCAATCTCCAGTACCTTATGTGAGTAAAGAATTATCCTGTTGTATATGTACCCGTGTATAATAATTAGTTTATTGGATGTCTCGCCAAGGACAAAGATATTAACTTAAAATTGTTCCCCCCATAAAATTCTATCTCGAATCGAGCTTAGAGAGCTCACCCAGTAATCTCATTTTTTTTTAAGTGTATTAGATCTATATTTGTTTTATGTTATTTAGTGAGATGGTTTATGTTTATTAAAGTCTACTTTTTTTAAAAAGTACTGTTTTAATTATCCTCGAACGAGTTGAAGTGGCAATTTTGATAAAGTCAAGAAAGAAACCCCTTTTATTCATTTCCGAGAATAAAAATAAAGTTTCGCACTCTTAGAGAACGATCCTCAAGCGATACCCGAGGCACGAACCTACGCCTCAAGCCCAAGTTTATTTGGTTTAGTATAAATTAATAAAACAAACAAATTTATATATATATATACAGTGGCGGCAACAAAAAAAGTGACATTGAATATTGGCAATAGAAATCGATACATAAAATCGCTTTCACGATTTTACTTGCCAACAAGCCAATGAAAAGGGGCGGGGCTTATGCCACGAGTGGATGACTCTCCTGAGCTAAGACAACAGAACTGCGCTTTATTGGAACTCACTGTCTCGTTTGAGCTCGTACAGTGAGGTTTTGGTGTACAACGCTCCAGCGTGCTGATTTCCTGCATTCGTGCCTACATTTGACGTGCTATAACTTCTGTGCAAGTGGATACAATGGGGCGGAAAAAGCTTTCTATGACAGAGAAAAGCCGTGCCTTGACCCTATTAGAGCAGAGAAAGTCTTTTATTGATGTAGCAGCAGATTTAGGAACCTCAAGAAATACGATTTATCGCCTAAAACGGGCAGCTGAGTTATTGCCACCAGGTACCATACCAAAGAGGAAGGAGGGCACTGGTGCAGCTAGGAAGACATCTCCAAGGACTGATAATATCCTAAGGCGTGAAGTGATGTCAGACCCTTCTGTAACCTCCGCTTCAATCAAGAAAAAACACCCAGACCTTCTCCAGAACGTCTCCCTCAGGACCATCCGTCATCGCTTACAGAAGGACTTAGGCCTACCGGCTCGCCGCGCTGCCAAGAAGCCACTTCTTACCAAGGCTATGAAGATGAAAAGGCTCAATTTTTGCAAGACCTATAAACATTGGACAGCTGCCCATTGGAAGAAGGTGATGTTCAGTGATGAGAGCACCTTTAGGCTGGTCAGAGGAGAGTCAAAGATCGTGCGTCGTCCCAGCAATGTGTCTCGGTATGACCCAAAATATACCGTGAAAACTGTGAAGCACCCTGATAGTGTGATGGTGTGGGGTGCCTTTAGTGGAAACAAGGGCAGAGGAGGTCTGTACTTCCTTCTCAAGAATGTAACCATGAGGGGGACTAACTATCTCGAAGTTTTGAAGCAGCACATGCTGCCATTTTGGGAAATTCATCGGTGTGAATTTTTCATGCATGATGGTGCCCCTGCTCACAGGTCCCAGTTAGTAAAAAGGTTCTTCAATGATAATAATATTAGTGTTTTGGAGTGGCCTGGTAATTCCCCGGATCTAAATCCTATTGAGAATGCTTGGAATCTGATGAAATCCAAAGTTCAAGAGACAGCATCCGGCAGCATCAAGGACCTGATAGAATCACTGAAGAAGATCTGGGTTACGATCGACCCCACCTACTTCGCAAACCTCGCTGAATCAATGCCCAATCGACTCAGAATGGTCATCAAGTGCAAGGGCAACATGACCAAGTATTAACTTTCATGAAATATTCATAATAAAATATGTAAGTTACATTTTTCTGTTTCATTTTCCCCGAATTGTCACATGTCACTTTTTTTGTTGCCGCCACTGTATATATATATATATATATATATATATATATATATATATATATATATATAACCTCGGCTAACCTACGACATGCATATAAGCTGTCAAACATTATGGATTATCGCCACTACTCTATACTTTAATAAACTACACAGTTGTATCACTAAAACAAATTAGATCTACCTTAAACACGAAACGAAAACAAAGAACAACGCTACAGTATTAATTACAAATAAAATATTGAAATGGTGGACCATTCCTTCGCATACGGCGGTCAGCTTTAACTTATAATTGTAAAATTGGGAGAAAATGACGGATAGGCAAATAGGTGCCACGAAAGATTTGTTGGTTCATTCCATTCAGGTCACATTGTGTTTACTTATGTAAACCACTAAAATAGTTCATTATTCTTGTAAAATCTCATTAACTGCACCACTAGCTAACACATTTGTATTAATTCTCCTCTCCTGAATGCATTGTTAAAAAATAAAGTAATTATTCTTAGGTTAACCAAAAGGTTTACCAATTCTCTTTCCCCACGATTCAGTGACATTAATTTTACAGCTTCAAGAAAAGCCGAAGTAAGGTACCTATAAGATTAATGGTAGGGAAGAAAGAATAGCTCGCAAATTGGTAGCCAACTCACCTCTTTATGGTTAGTCATGGCCAAAAGATTTGTGAATAATATATATTATATATTTTTCTCATTCGTTTTTAAAATTTACATCAGAGGAATTATTATTCTAATATTTAAAATATTGCAGGTGGTATTTGCTATTCGATCGAAAGGATAAAATGATGAAAAATTCGGGTTGAATAAATGATGTTGCGTAGTTATATTCAATTACGAAATACTTTTTAGAAAAAATAAAAGTTTGAATCTTTTTCACTTCCGTAAAGTCATTTTTTCAATGAAAAAGCCTACAAAAGGCTAAGATTTAAATCTTAGCGCTTTGATGTATTAATTTAGTTGTCTCTCTTGTTTATTTTTATGTATTCACAATCGCGTATGTATGTACTTAATTTAGTCATATAAACGTCTAAACTCTTTGCACACGGGTTGAATTTTTCCGCAAGTAGATTTAGCAAGATCGATATGACATTTTAATATTTATTGTACAATCGACGTTTTTATGTCCTGCTTTATCATAAGAAAAATGTAAGACGGAATAATAACTCGGTCACAAAAATATAGCTCGCACAATATATCAAAATTTCTCTAATGCAGTCATGCCGTTTTTTATTTAAAAACACAATGGAAAATGAATAGACATTGAGAAAAGGTTTTAGTTTATAAATTAAAGATGCTAAAAGTCTGAGATCAAAGGTATCACTTCTTGAGATAGCATCCAATAATTAGTTAAATCTATAAATATTTTACAATAATTCGAATGTTTTCAAATGGCAAACTGTCTTGACATGTTAATTAATCATTGAGCGGTGCGGCTACACGTTTTCAAGAGCTGATCATCTCTGCTATTGATGGTTTCAATAGTATACCCAACATACGATCGACCACATGAAGCAGAATTGAATCAGTAAAAAGGATATGAGAGCTCAGCAAATGGGATTAATTTCTTGGAATTAAACAATGAACCGTTTTTACTGCCACTGGTCAGTAAACTATTTAAATCCAGATATGTGAAATTCTACTATGAAATGTTTCATAATTCCGCGTTCGATTTAAAAATGTGTGATCTATAATGGGACTGACCAATATTTTATAAGTTATGGTACAGAATTTGGCCTAGGGGACGATATATCCAGATAAGAAGAAAACGATTTGTTAATATGTGGATCAAAGAGTTTCAGAGTGATACCATTATTACTCAAAGTTTTTAAATGCCCAGATATTTTTCATGCAATCTGAGATAGATCGAACAGTCTTCTATTAATGAGGGTATGAATCGCATTAAACCTAAAAGAAATAATCCTCCGTAGCTGGATTTGCGGTAAACAGAAGCAAGATAGGAACTTTGCATAGTGGTGAGTTTTACATCTTAATGAGAGACGGAAGCACTTTCTCAATCCTCGTTTGTGAATTGAATATTTTGTTGCTGACCAGGAAGATAATGAAGGAATTTGGAGGCATGAGCAGGATGGAGAAATAAAAGGAAGCAATCACCTAACAAGTGTACGTAATAAACTCAGAACAATATGGACGGCAATTTTCAGGCCAAAAAGATTCTTGGTCGCATACAAATATATCACAAATGGTAGCGTCAAGTGCTAGTCCTATCTCTATACCCTTTTTCTAGAACTATAAGTCATCATTAAAAAGGAAATATGAGTTCGAGAAGGACAATTCGAGCAGGTATTGAAATTAGTTTACGAGTGAATTCTGAGAATTCAGCTTAATATGACAACAACTTATGAATGGCTATTATAATCTTTTAATTTAACGGAATATTAATCAACAGGTTGGTTGCATCAAAACTGGACATAAGAAAATAATCTGAATCAGACGTTGGCGCGTAATTTTATCGATAGTCCTTTGATTTTATCAAAGTGAACTGATTTTATGTAATAGAAGAGAGGACAGAGCAGAACATTCGATTTTTGAATTTAGGGTATATCACATAAAATACCAGGGATAGGATAAGAAGCAAAAAGGTAATTATAAGAGTAAAAATACAAAACATTAAGTCTTGAGAGAAAGAGGCTTTTGTCTTTGATTTTAATCATACCTTTCCAAGAGGAATGGAGAAATTTACAAGTTTACTGGTATCTGACAAAATTGATTTTATTTGGCTGATATAATCTATTTCAGTGAGGATAATTACATCATTTCATTTCACTGGCCTACTTATTTGAGTACAGTGTCTTAAATAATAGAATAGAGCTTTTTCGAATATTTTAATGAAAATATTACATGATTTGAAGGTTAAAAAGGTTAAAAACAGTTCTGATTTTGAAAATATTCATCCAACGATAAATATTTTCATCTTTCGATGTCCAACAGGATAATTTAAGCATCCTACTTTATTTGGAACGACATTAATACACCTTTCTGTGGGTACCTATGCACATTAATAACCTCCTCCTTGTTGACAACTTTATTTTTACAAAAATAAAAAAAAATAATTAACGGCTTATCTTCCCAACTAATCTGAAACGTAAGATGGAAATTCATAAAGTCCCCACTACTGATTAAAGCTTAGGCTCCAACCTAGTGCTTCAATAACGCAGCATTAATCCATCGGATATTTGTTAATTTATGTCTCAAATCACCGACTTATTGAGCGTGAATACTAAAAATAGGAGTGCTATGCAAATGCAGCCTTTGATATGGTTTCCGCTCTCAATTATTTTTGTTACTTCAAAGGAGCAGTTGATCTCAATTTTCGTTTTCGCTTATTAGAAACAATAAAATACTTTATTGTCTAGAAAAATGTCACGTATCGAAAAACTGTACGTAATGGCTCTGTATTTTGCATTTAGGTTATCTATATCAAAATATTGTTTATGCGTAAACTTAACATGTAACCTAAGGAAATTTCATCATGTATGTACTCTACAAAGCTTTCCTTTAGTTGTATAACATGAAAGGAAATTATCGATTCATCATCACTTAGGTCAGGGTTTAATTTTTAATATGAAATTACACCAGCATACGTTAATAAGGATAACCGTTAACCTTATATCAGATATGGATGCAAGAAATCTTGACAGAGTAAATGATCGTGGAAGAGGAAGGATCGTCTAAAGCCCGTGCCATACTATTATCTTCAATCATTTTTTAATGATTTAGGTGCTTATACTTTTCGAAGTTTCTGGAACTTATGTAGCCGACGGCTCTTCATATGGCAACACTTCCATTCTAACTTTATTTGAGTCCCTGGCCTCCTTGGAGAGTTATAGCACGCAACGTGATCTTCAGCTGTGCCACGCTATTAGCTACTGAATGATCTTTTGAGAATGGAAAACGCTAATGGTTTCACTGAAGGGAAAAAAACTAAGATAATGAAAGATATAACTAAAAAAACTACTCATAAGGATTTAGCCAACTCCATTGGCTGTCATGTTAAAACCATGAAGCGTTTCTTAGACGACCAATCGCCAAGGAAGACGCCGTCGAACTATACCGTCCTGAAGACGGTATCTAGCCGTGACCTTCGTAATGTGAAGAGGCAGCTGTTGAAGAAGCCAAGACAAACATCGACAACAATTTTTGCTAAAACAAATCTGCTAAAAGTATCAAAATCAACGAGATGCCGGTTGCTGAGAGACATGAAGAAAAGCATTACGTCTGAAAAACGACGTCCTTTGACGCCTAGACATAAGAAATTGCGGATGGAATGGGCGAAAAGCCAAATGAAGACAGACATTAAGATGGTGATATTTACGGATGAAAGCAAAGCAACTCTTGACTGGCCTGACGGATGGGGAAAAGGTTCGGTTGGAAAAGACCAAGAGCGTCACATCCGTTTTCGTCGCCAATAGGGCGGAGGTGTGCTGATATGGGCAGGAATAGTTGGAAATAAACTTATTGGTCCTGTTCGAGTGGCTGAAGGAGTAAAAATACCTTCTGCATCCTATTGCCAACTTCTTGAGTCAGCTTTGCTTCCATGTCTGCAAGGCATACCACTGCAGAGGTTTCGAAGTTTGATATTTCTGGATGACAATACTCCGTCTCAATCTGCAAAGGCAACACAGATATGCTGGTCTTTACTGGGACTCATAGGTAACCGTTTGATGGTATGGCCGCCTTACTCTCCCGATTTGAGCCCTAAAGAAAACTTATGGGGGATTCTGAAGCAGGATATTTACAAGCATGGGAAGCAATACACTTTGAAAGGAGATTTGTGGAAACCAATTGAGACATCTGCATGCGCAATTCCTCGCTGAGAAATAAAAAAATTTACTGAATCTGTTAATAAGAAAATTGCAAGTGTTTTACAGAAGAAAGGATCTTATGTAAAGTATTAAGTTTTTTTTGTTTTTTTTATTTTGTGCTATGACTTTTTTTACATGAATAAACATTGTTTTTCTATAATAAGCTAATACCGTGGCATGCTGAAAAAGTGGTTAAAGTCTTTAAACATTGCTGAAATGAAAGTCACATTAAAAAATGTGCAGAAAATGTAGGACACGTTCGAACTCATTAACTTAAAGCTACCATAGAATTATAAGTTTAGTTTTATTGATGATTAATGTTTTATTATAAGCAACGACTTTATGCTAATAACGTGGTACGTGGTTTAGTTCTATATGATCTTATAGGATGCTGGTGGACTGGAGACCGGAAACAATTTTGTGTTACCGCAATCAACTGTGTTTAACCCCTGATATCGAAGACGGTTTTTTTTTGTGATGAATAACGAATACGCCTGGGTGTGTGGTAGTTTAAGGAAGTGTATCTTTAATGGTAAAATACAATAGGTGAATGGTCCTTACAAATCAGCTAGCTGATTCTAATTGCAAGGAAGCCGGGACGACCGGAGCTGAAAGACTTGTTGTAGCCTTCATCCACCTTCACAGCTGTTGCGTTTTGGGTAACTTCATCTACCTAATGCGCCGTTGAGGTGTTATGTTTTGGATCTAAATATTCTTTAGTCAGGTCCATCACCTTTGCACTTACCGCCACAAGTGGTCCTTTGTGTAAAAGAAACATCTAGGAATACAATTTGGTGGTTAGGTTTGGAGCCTATTTTAAAAATTTAAATGGGGGTGCGTTGATTTAGGTATCGAAAAGATTTGCCTACGTATATTCTTGGCTGAAAAAATAAAAGCAGTCATCTAAATAAGTAGTCATAGTACAAAACATTAAGGTAAGTAAGGTAGAAATTCGGTAAGCCACTATCGTTGAACCGGATAAGGATTTCTGTAGAAGAGAGTCGTTATGGAAACTTCATCGATAACTATTCTGTTTACACATATATTTACAAGAGAAAGTGGAATTTGACTTAAACGAGACAAGAGAAAAGAAAAATGCTTTTTGAACGGCAAGAGAAGGTGACATTGGAAAAACACAAGGATCAAAAAGAGCAAAGGAGAGCACAATTAAGCCATTCCATACTGAGAATAAGGATATAACGCAAATCTGGCAATCAGTAAGACCAAGATCCCTCTATATATATAATAAGGACCAATAATCCTCATATAAATTCCAAGATTCCTTCATATATGGACCAAGATTCCTTTATAAAAGAGCCAAGATCCGTTGATATAAGGAAGCAGATCCATTTATATAAAGAACAAGATGTGTTTATATAGGGAACAAGATCCATTTTTATAAGGAATAAGATCACTTTAAATCGATCGATTACATACGTTTCTGTTTGAAATGTTTTAGATAAAGATTTTCTTAGTTATATTTTATCATTTTTATCTGAAATTAAATATATGAAAAATTTTATTCAGTAAGGTTTATTTTTTATTCTATATTAATTATAATAAATTAAGAAAATGAATAAGACCCTTCATTAGAAAATATCAATTAAATTATATCTAGTAAATTCTATGTATATTAAATATTAAGTAAATTGTACATTATATGTAGAATTATATTTTACAAAGAGTGTATTTTATGTAAAACACAATATATGGGTAGAAGTCTCAAATTAAATATGTAATTAAAATAGTTATTAAATTAACTGTTTTTGCACTATCATTAAAATTTATTCATTTCAAGCAATTACGCCATGTCTGTGATTGTAAGTTAATGGCGGGAATAGTGCAGGAGAATTCGTTTATTTTTTGCTGTAAATTTGTTGATTTAGTTGATTACACTGGTCTGTATGAGTTTTTTATTGACTGTATGACATTTTTTCAAAAAATTTTAGATTGGGAATATGTCTAGAGGCTGTATAAATTCAGCACACATATTTTGCTATCTCTGCGGCAATTCACCCCTTCAGATACTCGGAGCAATATTACACCTTTGTTGAAGTGTTGTTATTTTGCTTATTTTGGCTGCATATTAGGAGACCAAAACAAGCCATTTGCCCTACACAAAGCTTGCAAGAGCTGCATCAGTAAGCTTCAAATGTGGTCAGTTGGAAAAATTTAATGTATGTCCTTTGGAGTACCAATGGTATGGCGAGGGCAGAAGAATCACCATGATGACTGCTACTTTGGTATCACTAAAGTAGCTCGATTTAACAAGAAGACTAAAGATCGCATAATATACCCAAATATTCCTTCATCAATAAGGGCCGTTCCACACTCAGATGATACACCTGTGTCTGTGCCACCTGAGTTATGGGAAATTTCATCATAGTACGATACTAGTGATACTTATCAGATGGAAGTAAACTATGAACCACCAAAGAATGACGATCCCAAACTCTTTAACAAAGCTGAGCTCAACGACTTAGTGTGAGACCTTAACTTTACAAAAGAAAGTGCACAGTTACTTAGCTCTATACTAAAGGAACACAGGCTTCTAGCTTCTGGAACAAAATTCGCTTGGTACCGTCATCGTGACGCGGAATTCATTAAATTCTTTAAAAAAGAGTTTCTTTAGTTTTCTGTTCAAATATTTCTTGCCTAATCGAACACATAGGGATGCAGTAAAAAGCAGATGAATGTAGGCTCTTCATTGATTTTTATGACAGAAGTTTAAAAGTTGTTCTTCTCTACAATAGCAACATAGCCGCATCTGTGCCAATTGGCCATAATATCCAAATGTCCAAAACCTACGAAGATTAGAAAACATTAATAACTGCAATCAAGTACCATCAGCACAATTTTCTCCTACTAGGTCTTCAAGGGTGATACACCAAGTTTTCCTATTTTTTGTGTCTCTGGGATAGTAGGGCTGAAAGAGCACTATGAAAAAAAGGACTAGCCACCAAAAACCAGCTTTGTACTCTAAAAATAACAACGTGAGAGCTATGCCACTAGTTGACCCCAAGAAAATGCTGCTACCATCACTGCACATCAAATTAGAGATTAAGAAAAATTTTGTAAAGGCCTTGAACATGGTTAGAGCTGCTTTCAAGTACCCGGAATCAAAGTTTCCTCGTGTAATTGAAGGCAAACTAAAGGCAGAAATCTTTGTTGGCCCTTAGAATCGGGAATTAATGAAGGACAAGCATTTTGAGGAAGCATTAATAGGTGTTGAGGTGAATGCCCGGTTTTCCTTTAAGCAGATTGTCCATAAATTCTTGAAAAACACCTGTTCCCCAAAATATTAAAAAATGATCCAAGATCAGATTTCAAGGCTCCAGAAACTTGGGTCTAGAATGAGTGTGAAGATTCGCTTTTTAAACTCACATTTTAACTATTTTTCCACGAATTGTGGGAACTAAAGTGAGGAGCAAGGAGAGCGTTTACACCAGGATATTTGCACCATGGAAACGCAATACCAGGGCAAATGGAATGTCAGCATGATGGTGGATTACTGCTGCTCATTAAAACGTGATGGTCCCGATGCATAGCACAAGCGAAAATCACAGCGGCACGCCTTCCGTTGAGTCGGTAAGTAGGCTAGCCATAAGAGCATGCTCTTTTTTACATTCATTTGATTTGATGTTGATGATTTTGATTCAGTTCATGATAACCGTGATTCATTTCATATTGATTTGGTATATATATGTTCTTAAAACTAGAATAATGTGCTTTTCAAAGATTACTTATTCATTTTAAATAAGTAACAATATATTAAAAATGCACATTT
The DNA here is from genome assembly GCA_963969495.1 of Ceratothoa steindachneri. Lineage (NCBI taxonomy): Eukaryota > Metazoa > Arthropoda > Malacostraca > Isopoda > Cymothoidae > Ceratothoa > Ceratothoa steindachneri. The sequence goes on along the minus strand of OZ018317.1, from coordinate 149,138,004 downwards.
ATTGTTATCATTAATTTGTATTTTTTTCAAAATCCTTACTTGATAGAAGAAAATGCTTTAGATATTTAAAATCGCAAGCCCAAGAATAGGTAAGATCACACCCATGAATAAAAATAAAAATTTAAAAAATCCAAAATGCAAACCAGTGTTATTAAAGATTAATTATTGAAGCTTACCTCAAATCTGTGTCTGTGGCCAAGAGGATCTTCGGATATTTAAGATGTGGCCAAAGCACAGATTAAAATTTAGTTTTTCACAATTTCTTCGTTTCTAAAAAATATTGAAGATAATTTGCAAAAAAGTAAAATAATTAATGAAAATCATATTACTATTGGTCATTAAAATCATAGAAAAACAAACAAAATCATAGCAATAGTTTAAGACATTGGTATCCCTTTTTACCTATTACAAATAAGGACAATTTTGTTTTACTTTGTTTCCTTATTATAAAATTGATATGGTTATTAATATAAAAATATTTGGTATCATAATTGGATAAAAATTATTTGGAATTGATCTTTTTAAGCCATCATTTTTATCTACTTCTGAAGATTAAATAATTCTTTTTGTAATTGAAGTGTTTAAATATCGTATGTTAGGGAGAATTATGGTAAAATCAACCCGTTTTTTCATTTTTCAATGACATCATTATTTTGGATAATAATACATTTTCTCATTTGCCTTAAAATTCTCCTCCATTCTTTGGACATTTTGATCCTCTAGTATGCTGATGCCAAAGTGTAATTGTTATAGCAAGCCGAATTATATTTCTTTATTATTTAAAGGAATTGACTCGAGTTTATGATAATATCAAAGACAGGTGTCCTTTTAAGGTAATGGTAATATGGAAAGTCCAACTTTTATACTTTTCTCCAATCAGCCAAACGAAGAAATTGAAACTGAAAGTGTGAAAGACAAAGTGTTTGGATCTATTCTCGAAGTAGGAGGATCAGCATTCGTTAGATCTAATTATCTCGGCTCAAAGAAAAATTACTTTGCAGGTATTTTGGGGGCTTTATTTGGATGACAATAAAATTTTCATTTTTAACAGAGCCGTAATATCTTTAGTTGTTTATTTAGCCTTTCCAATCAATTTACACAGGTTTATTTAAGCGGGAGTCATCATTGTCTTAGGGAATAATCTTAGGATTATTTATTATTTAAGTGAAAACTACACAGAGGTGAGGAAGTAAATTTGATCAATTAATATATGAATTGAATTAATAATCATTTCTTTCAACAAGCTATTACACTGGGTAATACTACTTTTGTTTCTTTAAATGGTTTTAGTGTTTCTAAAGTGGTTTTACCTTCTGATTTCAAAAATATCATTGTAAATTGCATAGCATCGATATTTTTGGAGATAATTGAATTTTTTTTATATAAAACTAACCATAACTAGTCGCGATAGTCCACTTTATTTGGCACATTCACATTGCAATGAATATAGCTGATAAAATTTGGTCATTGTATTCCTTTTAAAACATACTTAAGGTCACTGAAGAACGTGCTTTCTTACTTTGAACTCCTTGAACTTTAAGCACCAGTGACAATATATAGTCCTCTATCATACCAGGGTCCCATCTTCCTTGGTATCTTTTCTCCATCATAGCAATGTTCTAATGGAACCGCTCATTATGATCCTCACTCACTTTCAAATTTTCAGGAAAAAACTCCAAATGTGAATGCAAAAAGTGCACCTTTAGTGACATTCTACATCTTAAATTCTTATAACTTTCTAAATGATTTTCTGCCAGCCACTTGTAGTTTGGGTCTTTATTTTTACCAAGGAATCCAGTAACTATATTTCGAAATGCACACCATGCCTCACTTTCGACATCACTAATTGCATTGTCAAGTTGTACTGACTTCAACATTTTCTTAACTTGCGGTGCAGTAAATATATCACCCTTAACTTTGGTCTCTAATAGCTTTGGAAAGAGTAGACGAATCTCTTGAACTGCTTCTCTACCATGATCTAATGATTTTACAAACTGTTTGACCAAAACAAGCTTTATATGTAGTGAAGGTAGCAAAACTTTGGCAGTCTCTACAAGAGGCTGTCTAATAACATTTTATTTTTCGTGGCTTCAAGTCATCTCGAGGGGGGCACTCAACCTTGTGGTAATGTTAATGAAGTTTGGAATTGCTTTAATGGTTGATTGGTCTGGGAAAGTTTGATTCGTCTTTCCAAACTTTTCTCATTATGAGAGAACAATAAATAGTAAAAAATAAGAGAAAATCTTAAGGCAAATTTGTTTTAAATTTTCAAGCATAAATTTTCCATCAAGAAGTCCAATTGCTGTTTCTTGATATTTCCATTAAAATGGAAAGTATTTAGTAATTTGAAAACAACTAATCCCTTCAGCACATAGAATTTCTTTTTTGTATTTATAATTCATAAATTCCCTTTCGAGTGGGAAAAATTCGGAAAACTGACTTCGGCCGTGTTTATGTGTATACGATTGAAGCGTAAGTAACATTTAAATCTATTCTGGCGCCAGGTTGGTTGAAATGTTATAGAGTTAAGTTGAGATGAAATTACTATTTATATAGGTGAATTTTTTTGTAAAAATCAGTCAGAATCTAAAAATTTATTGTTATTTTAATAAGAAAAATTATATTCCTTGTTCACCATTTTAAAAGCTTATTACGGCTATAATATACAGGAATAAAGAATCCAGATAAAAATATATATTTTTCCTTCATCCCGTAAGGAAACTAAAGATCACTTGAGCCCAGCCTGCAAAACTAAAGAAAGAGAATACCATAACTGACTCAGACCCTACAACTGGTGACCCCTCTTCGTCGAACAATATAAGTGATCACTCTACAAAATGGATTCACTAGGTGACGCATCAAGACTTCAACAAACTGCTCAATTTCAGCCACACCAAGAAGTGAAACTCGCGAACGCGATCTCTATCAGACCTCCTGTTTTTAATGAAGCAGCAGTCGCAAGATGGTTAAAAATTGTGGAAGCGCAATTTAACATTTCGAGGATACAGCGGGGGGAGACGAAATTTTACCATATTTTGGCTGCGTTAACTCCCGAGACAGTCGATTGCCTCCCGGCTGCAATACTCTCGTCGCAAAATTATTCGCTCCTACGACTGGAAATCTTGGGGCTTTTTAAGAGGACAAAACCAGAGCTCTTCGAGAAGTTAATCGCGTCTTCTCCGCAGACCGGACGACCTTCAGTAAATCTTGAAGAGCTACGGAGGACAGCGCTGCAAGTTGGAGTGGGGGAGGACCTGGTAAGACATAAGTTCATCCAGTCTTTACCTCCAAACATCGCCCCTATCATCGCCACGCAGAAGAACTTGACACTTGCCCAGTTAGGGAAACTCGCTGATGAACTCATGCCGTTCTACAAAGTACAGTGTTATAACGTAAATAAGAGTCAAGCTAGTGATGATTGTGCGTTCCCCGATATAGGTGCTCTTAGTGTTAACCAGCCGGTAAATCAAGTGCAATTTAGAAATTCTCTTTCCGTGCCCGTTGGTGTATATCCTAGGGGTGATCAACCTCGGCTTGTACATAAGAAATATAATAATAGTGATAGTAATTTTTCTAAAGGTATACAGTCTGGGGTACACCCTTTCCGTCGGAACCCAAAACTAATGGTATGCCGTACACACTTATACTATGGGTCTAGTGCGAGGTATTGTAAACCGTGGTGCTTTTGGCCAAAGCAAGGTGAGAACCTTCAAATGCAGACATCATCTAGGCCGTCTTCCCCGACCCACTCTGAAAACGAGATCGGCAGGCGGCAGTAAATGCGACAACCAGCATGCCGACTCTTCTCACTGTCGTTGCACGTATTAATGAGAGGAGGTGCGAATTCCTAATAGACACTGGTGCGAGCGTGTCCTTAATTCCATATAATTTAGTGCGATTATTTGTGATGCGCAGATCGAGTGTTAACATTGCGACGACTAATGGAGGGATGATAAAAGTGCACGGAGAAGTTCAATTGGAAATAGGCATCCCTACCCTGCGACGTTCATTAAGACGGACGTTCGCAATAGCAGACATTACGTTGCCATTAGTAGGCGCCGATTTTCTTGCTCATTATAACCTATTAGTAGACTGTGCTCGTGGTGTCCTAATTGATAACCAGACTAGCCTAGTTTCAAAAGTGAAGCATTCAAGCGAACCGGTGATCTCATTGATAATTAATTACCTCTCGCATATTCCACCTAAGTGCAGGGAAGTTCTCCGAAAATATGAGGGTATTTATAACCCAAAGTGTGTTGACGTTTGTTCGCCACCGGCTAATTGGGTGGTTCACACAATTGAGACGGGTAGCGCTATGGGAAGGGGGGCATTTTTCATGTATTTATCTGAATTAAACTTCATCTTGAGATTTCTATATTCGTATCTATGTATTATTTCTAGACTGAAGATGCCCCTCGAAACATTGTCTTGAATTCATTTATTTTATCTGACTCCATATTCTTTCTTATTTAAGTTGGCTGGGTTAATTCTTGATCTACTTTTTCTTGATGTATCTTCCTTTTTAACGACGATGTGATGATTCCTTCCAATTGTGATGACGTCTTGACTTCTTGATGTTTCTTGACGATGATTCCTCTTTTCTTCTTGACGACGTGATGATTCTTGAGACGTTGATGATTTCTTGAATACTTGATGAGTTGAGACGAGTTAGCCCTTGAAGTCATTTTTCCTTGAGTTCCGTTTTCTCTGAGCGCGGTTTTCTGGATTAGTTAGTCCATGAAGGATTCTCCGTTTTCTTCGAGAATTTTCATTGTAAAAATTGTGGACTTTTGGGGGTTCGATCGTGGGTCTTTTGCATCCCGAGGCAAGCACTCTACCAATACGCCACTGCGTAGTCCGTCTTGACTTGGTAATTTAATGGGCTATTTATATTCTCGCTTTGGAAGGAAGTTTCTCTCTTATACATCTTCGCATCCCTACACAGGTTCCTTTCTAGAACGCGGAGCAAATTTGAGGATTGAAGAGAGACAAGTGTTGGATTTCTCAATCAAGGATTACTAGTAGCTCTCCCTCCCCGGCCTCCGAGTCTAAGGGATGAGTAGAGCTAAATAAGTGGGATGAGTAGAGCGTGGCGAAGTCTCTTTAATCAATGGGTAATAATAGCATCTTCTTCTCAAATCTCCTGAAGTTCCCTGCAGCACCTTTTCTTAATCTCTAGTAGAAGAGCAGGTGCAGTTGTAACGAAGATCAGAAGATTGTTCGGCCTTTAGAGGGTCACCAGTTAGGGGGAGGGGCATATATATTTTTCTTGTTTATCAAATCTATTTATTACTTGTTGACTGAAGATGCCCTTTGAAACATTGACTCCATGTATCTGACTCATATTATTCTTGTAGGCTGAGTTAAATCTTCTTTAAGTTGGGTTGTTGATGTATCTTCCCTTTAACGTGATGTGATGATTCCTTCCAATTCTGATGACGAGATTATTTCTTGAGAGTTGAGGAGGCCTTGATGACATCCCCAACAAATTCCTTCCAACGCGAGAATATAAATAGCCAATTAAATCATCAAGTCAAAAGGGACTACGCAGTGGCGTATTGGTAAAGGTCTTGCCTTGAAATGCAAAAGACCCACGATCGAACACCCAAAAGTCCACAATTTTTACAAAGAAAATTCTCGAAGAAAACGGAGAATCCTTCAAGGACTAACTAATCCCGAAAACCACGCTCAAAGAAAACGGAACTCAAGGAAATTGACTTTCAAGGGCTAAGTCGTCTCAGGCCTCCTCAACTCTCAACAAGTCATCACGTCATCAAGAATTTGGAAGGAATCATCACATCAAAATAAATTCAAGTTAAATGGAAGATTCATCAAGGAAGAAAGAATTACGAAGTGTCAGATATATGGAAGACAAAATATTTGAAGAGGCATCTTCACTCAGAAAATAAATATAAGAAAGTTTCCCCCTCCCTAATGATCTTTCTTGGACGACGACTAATCACAATTGCGAACTTGCGAATACAAAGTCTGTACCTAGCTCCATTTGAAAATGTTTGGGCGACACTCGGAGACAGGTTTAAAGTGAGGAATCCGAAAAGTGGTCAAGAAGTCTGGGAAATTCTTTAAGATGAATGGAGCGGGTTTACTGCACAAGAAAGTCAACAGTTTGTTTGTTCCTATAGCAGAGGTGTCAAAGCACCATCAAAAATAAATGCCTCTACACTAAATAATTACGTTTAACTTCTACGAATCTTTTTCACTAAAAATTTAATCATTATATTCCAATAGAAATTTGGTTTCACTGTCATTCAGGTCATTTTGGAAATTTCGATTTATCAAGTTAATTTCTTATCCGCTGATAACATTCGTTTAATTTATCCAAATTTGCATAACTTTAATTCATCCTTAGTTTATACCTGTATTTATAATACACCTATTTGGAATCCTTAGATTTTCTCTGCTAAAAGTGATGGAAGAAAAACTTAACTTGATGATGAATATTGGCAAATTGATTCAAAACGACTTGATGGACTTAAACAGCAGAGAACGCGTCAGCATTTCTATTGTTCTTCATTATCGATAAGTAAAGTCCTGTTGAATTGCATTATTACCGCCGATGAAGAAAGAGATAATGCTTAGAAATATTTTAAGGATCGAAGGCAGTGGATGCAACAAGGATAACAAGCATGAGCTCTTCCTATATTTCATCCTCAGATTGATACAGAAGTTTGGAACATTTCATTGGAAATGAAAACTATGATAAAATCAAAGGCAATAAAATTAGGAATTCGCGAATGCTTTGCTTCCAAATCTCTTAAATTCTATAAGATTGTCATCATGAGGCTTTTGGACCATCGGCCGGACCGTATTGATTCAAATGGAGAGTGCATGAATAGCTAATTAAATTAGAAAATAAACTATCTTTTGCAACATTTCTAAAATCTAATCTAAAAACTACATTACTATTGGGATATCCTGATGAAAGGTTGAATACATAGTAAATAGGAAACGGATAAATGGACTACAAGTTAAAAAAAAAAATTGGTGGAAAAGTAAATATTCCATTTTTGTAAAAGAGAAAGCAAAGGAGCGATATGGAAGCACCTCTGGTTATAGTGCCACGGTAACGGGTTACCATCGTTACGACCAAATTATTATCGAAGCAAATGAGGTTGCAGTAATATAGTAGAAATGCATGAAAATATTTGGTGTACATGATCGTGTTGATTTGCTTCATTTTATGGCAAAGAAGTGGCAAAGAAATCAATTTAATTTAGAAGGTTAATCGCCCTCTTGCATCTCGTTTGCGGGTCCCTACACATGTTAAAAAGATAGTGGGAGACTTATAAGAGGTGCAAAAGACAACTCAAGTGAGAGAGCACCACTTTCGGCTGTAGCACTGGGGTCTAGATGTCGCCCCACCCTTTCAGGCTTGAGTTGCAGGTTGAAAATGACCCTCGCTACTCTACCCACTCCCATGCGCGGTGTTAAAGTAAGGGTGAAGATTTCTGTTATGATTTGTTGCAGTGGAGTTGTTAAGAGTAATGGTGGGATTGTGGGAGAGCGGTGACGGAAAATCTGAAACAAAAGAAGGAGGGGGGGGATTTTAAATAACGGTAGGGGCAGTAGTATATTAGGTTCTCGGAAGTGTTTTGTTCGAAACTTAATTGAAGATTTAGTAGAATGATCTGGTTTTGGTTCGCAAAAGAGTTGGCGATGGAGTTTGAAAAGACCCCAAAATTAAAATGTTCTGTAGAATGATTGATATCTATGTACCCCCGATAGGGGTACCCTGGGTCATCGTACACCTAGTATACCTGGTACCCAGAGGAGCTGCACAAACTCCCGGCCTGAGTGAAAATCTGGGAAGCTCTTTCACTGGGTTAATTTGAACTCCATGGGGAAGTTCATGGTTCGGTTCCCCATCGCCCCCACTCATCGCAACATTTTTATTTTATTTACTCTTCTTCTTATCTTCAACCTTTGGTCTAACCAACATTGTTACCAAGGAGAGCAGTTCTCATCTGGACAGATTGCAAATTTGGGACGGCCTGCCACGGGGTGTGCTCGGGGGTCCACTCTTATTACCGCCTTATATAACAACAATAAAGAGGCTACACAGGCACACTCCCTTAGAGCCAAAGTCCTATGACAAATTCACCGGAATGGCGGGCCAGGTTAAAGAGATGGTGCTTTACAAATAGTTTTAGCTCAAACCCAGGGGCCAGGTTGAGGAGATGTTAATGTAGATATATTCTAAGCATGAACCCAGCAGCCTAGGTTGAAGATATGATGCTTGTCAAATATTTGTTGTTAGCACTTGAATTGGAACCATGAGGAATCTTCTGGGGTCTGGGCGAGACTTCTCAACTTTGTGTCTCCTCATGGGAGTCGAACACTATTTATCTTCGAGGCTCTCCCCGAGGGGGGTTAGCGGGAAACAGCTCTACTCTCGAATTGCCTCGAATTTTCTTGTAGAGGCTATTCTAGTCCGCGTAAATGTGATTCGTGGGGGACGCAGTTCGAGCCTACCGCTTGTGGAAGGGGGTGGTTAGGCCTATTAATTTAGGCCTAACCGGGCCGTCTGCACCACATGAAAGTTCCGTCTGCTCAAGAGATTCCACGTGGGGTTCCCTCACAGATGCCATAGTACCTATCCCTCAGGCAACTATTTGTTCTTTCCTCACAGCATGGCTATAATAGAAGCAAATAGTGAGCGACCTCTGACACATGGAGATCCGCCTCCTACCACGTCCTTGACCTCATTAAGTGTTGGTGAGGACGAGGTAAAACGTGACACTACTTCAACCGGTGGTGAGGCTCCACTCTAACCCCTTTCTAGGTGGCAAAGGAGATTAGGAGATTTCCCTTTGCCATCACTGAAACAGACTCGGTCAGCTTCTCCTTCCTGTCCTCTCTAAGGATTTCCTGCAATCTACTTATAACCACGAAGAGGTTTACTCCTCTCCTATTTCTAAGGAGACGGTCGCTTTTGACTCACCTCCTTCTTTGAAGTAGCTCATGGACGACTCCGTTTCTCCACCAGCTGCTATCTCCCCTTTCCTTTGACGGGGGACTGCAAAGAATGCAGACAGACTTCCCAGAATTCAGCGTTCCCAGTGGGAGCGGCGCATTAATATCAATCCCATTAAAATGCCAAAAGTTAGCGGGTATCGGACCCCGTCGAGTCGTACCCCTTACTGTTCTGGAGGCATGCATTGTAAGCTTGAAGGGGCCGGCGTGCATGGCCTCCATGTCTTCCCTGATGGAGATAGGTTCGCCGGCCCAAGACCACAGGACTGAAGGGTCCACAATAAGGAACTGTGACACATTATTGTTCAGGGGGGGGGGGGGGCACTTGGATGCTCCCCTCTGAGCTAAAAATGTTTCCGGTTGTGACTCACCCATAGATGGTAGGATATTCCATGGGTGTGAACCTGGGCTCGGTGCTAAGCACCAAACCTGAGTCAGCCGTTGTGCAAGCCTCTCATCAGGCAGCTCAGTCACCCGTGGACTTACAAGGATATGAGGCACCTCTTACCCCGTTGGTGCTCATTTGGAAGCCATGCTCTTCTGCATTTCGAAGAAGAATCTTGCTGAAGCCTGTCATTTCGGCCTTGGGGCCCCTTTGGGGATGAGGAAATTAGTATTTACTCTCCGCCATCCTCTCCAAAGAAGAAGAATGAAGGCAAGAGCAAGTCAATGAAAATAAGGGATTTCTCTCCCTCTCTGGGGGTTACAAGGGATCGTGTATCACAAGTATCTTTTGGGACATCATAACCCTAGGTTATAACCAGCTAAGAAAATAGAGCATCTTAACCCAGGTTACCTCTAGTAAATAGGTCCAAGAGAGGCGCAAACTTTGTATGTAGTAGTTCTAAGAGAGAAGAAGGTAGGTTTCTGAATTACATATTTTAGATTTACTTTAAATTTTATTATACTTTCTTAATTTTCCACACGGAGGAATTGATTCAATCACTATAAATTTATCCCCAAATCATAAAAGTGTTAAAAACATTCAATTTTAATTAGATATTTTAAATGAAATGTGGAAGAAAAGCCATCCGTACCCATCTAAATATTCTAGAGCGAATTATTTAGCTGAATTAGTAGTTTTCATTCCTTTCTATGAATCAAAATTTAGACTCTCTTCTTGTCCTTAATTGTATATATACACCCTTGGCTAAATATATGTGGCCACCAATTATTTTTGTTTTTAATCTACGAATTGTGCTCTTATATCATTATGGGCGTATGGTACTCTTATATTTGCATAAACACCATACATCATAATATTCTAACATATTTTTAGCATTTCTGTTATTTAGCCATAATTGTGCATAACCAATATATTGCAAAAATTTACATTTATTTTTCATAGTTAATTATAGTTAATAATCACTAAGATGCCCGGAAATTTTGAGCTCTGTGAAGTTAAGCGAGTATAATTGTAAATCACCATCAAAATATGATGTCACAAAGACAAATAGCTTAGAAAGTGTCATGTTCTTGGTAGGCAGTCCAAATAACTCCCAGGCCATTTACAGTGATTAAAGGTGTCAAATCAAAACCAAGAACTAGCAGGAAAATGCTCTTATCTCCTCGTCAAGACAGATGCTTCATCCGTCAGTCTAGTAAAAATAGGGGAAAATATCTCCATAGCTCTGTGCTGACCTAAATGATGCTATTACCTCAGAAATATTGACTAGAACTGTAAGAAAAATGCTTAAAGAGTATGGCTTTAAAGGCTGCAGACCAAGAAGAAGCTATGGGTATCTGATTCAAACAAGAAGAAATACCTTCAATGGGCAAAATCTCATTACAAACAGAATAAAAGGGGGTGGTCAAAAGTCGTATGGTCTGATGAGAGTAACTATGAGGTAACATAATATAAGGTTGTAACTAATATAATAGCTCATAATATTTGGGTTATGCAGAAAATTGTCAGACATATACATAATACAGGATTCCGGCACAAAAACTAATGTGATCTTTCAACAGGATAATACATCGGGGTCAAACAGCCAAGAATACTATTAATCGATTAAAAACACAGGGCATTATTCCTATTGACTGACCGGCTCAATGTCAGGACTTAAACCCATTAAACACCTATAGGGATTCCTTGGGAATGTTATTAGGAGAACGAATTTCAAAAATAAAGATGATATATACCAGGAATTGCACGAAAAATGGGCTAAAATTACACCTGATGTTGGCAAGAAATTGGTTAAGTCAATGCCTAGGCGTATTGCAGCAATAATTGAAGCTAAAAAGGGGTCAACTAGGTATTAGATCTAGGGTATATTCTGAACTATACCATACGACAGCTATATGCATGGAGAAGTGAAAGGAAGTAGGAAAATGCAATGGAATGTATGGGTGTCATGCTAACTTCTACCGTATATGAGTATTATATCTCTGAAAATAGTGATAACGAGTTGTTGCCTCTGTAATACGCTGCCTATTATTCTATATCTGCATTTGTACGGAATAGTTTTCAGACGTTCACATCGATATGTTCAATTTTTATACTACTGGTTTAGTGTGTACTCGCTTGTCGGTCCTTTTTCATTGTTAATCGTCTGATATATATAGCAACTAACCTAGGCATGATGCTCTTCCTTTTCTTCAAAATCCTCAGTCTTTCTCTCCACTTCTGATAACAGGGATCTTTTTGTATGGTAATGATTATATATTGATAATTAATCCGTTGCATAAAGTAAAGTGAAGCTGTCTGATATAAGGATAAACATTAAGGAAATAATTATTTATTTAAAGATTTACAATAAATTAGTTAATATTATTTTAATTAATTTAGTTTATTTAATTATTCAATATTAATTTGATTAGCAATATGATGGCTATAGCCAAAGTCAATTTTAATATTTCAATATGCTTTATATTGGTTATTGTTTACATGCTTGTTTTCTGAGGGATTCCTCTCTAGGTTACTGTGAAGAATGTCGCTGCGCTGCGTGAGTCAACAACCTCAATATAGCCTAACGATAAGGACGTAGAAGCATCAACAATTCTAAATACACATTAAGTCGTGGTATGAGGAGGCGTCTCCGGGACGATACTTCAGTTTATGGCTAAAAACAACCTTTATCATTTTGCATAATTTTAGCCGGGACCAACCAAGTTTACTGAGGCTCTCGTTATAATAGTTGAATCAATTAAGGATAATCGCTTCCAGAATGTTAACTAAAACAATGGTTATAGCCTAGGTCATGTTCGATGTTTCGATTAAGTTTCCATTGGTCATTCATTGTGTACATGGTTGTTCCCTGAGGGACCCATTTCTAAATTATTAGCGATAGTGTCCATATAACTTAAAGATGAAGGCTTAGAAGAATCAATATTACACCCATGAGCTGCACATCGCCAGGTTTGATGGGAATCTCGTTAAAATGATTTGTACAAATTCCATGCCAAAGTAAAATGTCTCAACCCATGTCAGTTTAAAAGGTTTAATAATGTTACAACCTCCCACACATGCATTTTACCTGTGCACTATGACCTCCTTCTGCCGTCAAATTTGAGCCAGTAAAGATGGTATTACAAAATGACCGAGTAAAGATAGTCTATTACAAAATTACCGAGTAAAGATCTCCATCAAGAGAAAATGAAAGGATCATCTTTCATTGATCTGAATGGCTTTTACAAATTTCACGAAAAAAGTTAAACGTGTGTGTTACACTTTTTAGAGGTATAATACTGTCACAACCTGATATATTGTTTAGCTTCCGTCGTCAAAATTGGCCGAGTTAAGATGATCCCTCCCCAAAATAATCGAGGAAATAGAATCCGTTTCAATAGAAAAGGGACAGATTGTTTTTATTTATTCCTCCATATTTAAATTAAGAACAAATATATATAACTTTATAGTTCGAAGGATATGAATCAAATATTTATTAATTAAGGTGCAAATAGACAACTAAAATTAACTATTAAATCTAAAATTATATGCATGAATTATATGCATGTAAATGACAACTAAGTTGTATAATTTGAACAAAATACCTCACGCCTCTTAGCAAGTACATATGTGTGAGATAGTGTTCTGTAGGGACTGTTCATGGATGGGACATTATGTAATGTGGGGGTGGGAAAGACATGAGTCAACTTTTTCAGGTAAGTTTCAAGTTTTACTTAATCTGAAAAGAATATGAAAGGAAGAAACGTAAACGTAAATTTTCCCTTTAACATCTAATTTCCTAAATTATCTTGGCTAGGGCGCCGGTGAAAAAGAATGAAGACCTTAGAAAAAAGAAATTTAGTTAAACAACTTATATTTTAAAATAAATTTTCAAGATTTTATTCAGAGAGTAGAAAAAACTGATTTCCTGAGATCGAGATTCGCTATCATTAGAATGTCATTTGATACGATAATGGAGGTGAAATAAATATTAGTATAAATGGAAAAAGTATATGTCCAGTGGAAGTTCATCTGTGCTTGCAGTTTTAAGTTTTTTATTTTTACTCGTTTTGATATAAGAATATGTACAGTAATTTGCTTTTAGCTATCGAAGTTAAGCATCGAAAAGCTTCTTCACTTTTCAAAATAACTTTGTAACACCATTTGATAAAAGAGATATTCCAAATTGATGCCATTACTATAATAATAAGACTAACAAGAGTTAAATGGTTTAATAACGAGAGTAAAGTAGGACAACTAAAGCTACCAGGTTATGCAATCGATTGTGTGTTTTAGGGAAAAGAGAGACGTGTTGAGCTCCATTAAGAAAGAATAAGAGTTGGCGGATTAAGTTAGATGAAGATCGATTAAACGACTTTGTTAATGATAATTCTCGTCAATCGACTAGAGAATTGGCTGTAGAATTGAACTGTGGTCAGAAAACTGTAGTGAATCACCTTATTCGATGGGAAGAGTTTAAAAACTCGGTGCATGGGTTCTGCACGCTATAAGCCAAAGCAACAAACTTTAACGCTCCACGTTGGCCACAGGTTTGCTTGCTCGTCACAAGGATACTCGTGGATATAAGGACAGATTTCTTCACCGCATCATAACTGACGACGAAAAGTGGTGTGTTTATATCAACATGAACCATCGAAAACAATGGCTTAGCCTCCCAAAAAACCCCTTCCGCGATTAAATCAAGGACTTCATCAATGAAAGACGATGCTGTGTGTGTGGTGGGATTGTAAGGGCATCCTTCTTTATTAGCTCCTTGCGAACAACGAGATTGTCAATGCAGAACTTTACGTTCAAAAAATGTATCGATTCGCCGAAGCTATTCGTGAAATCGACCTCATCGACGTTATGGAGTCGTTCTGCAACACGATAATGTGTGTCCTCACATTGCCAATATGACAAAAAACGCTATCTAAAGGCTTAATTGGGAAATCCTGCCGCATCTCCCATATTCGCCCGACTTGGCTCCATCGGATTTCCATCTGTTCCATCTGTTTCGTTCAATACTGATGTGGAATTAAGAACCTGGTTAGACGAATTCTTGGAGTCAAAATCCAGAGATTTTTATTGCAGTGGCATCGAAAAACTAGTTGAACGTTGGGAAGAAGTCGTAAATTACAACGGAGAATACATTATTGATTAAATTGTATTTGGTTATCAATTAAAAATGAAGTTTTTCTATAATTGTTAATGGTAATGAATAAATTTGATAAAACCGCAAAAATCTATTCCTCAACCCATTATTTTCCAGTTTCATATATCTGTTGGTTTGACTTGCCGGATTATGTTCAAATCGAGGTTTAATGTCTTAGGTGCCGTGTCTTTTGCACCCCACCTCGAACTCTCCCCCCGCCCCCCATAAGAAAATTGTTATTTCCTTCTCTCTCAAGATTGAAGAATTCCAGATATTGGGGCGAAACGTTGTTTTCTTGTATTGTTTCATTTTGCTACTGGTTATTATGTAATTACCCCTTCCCTATATAACCTCATAAATGGAAATAAAAATAGAAAGTTGGATACATCTATCTTTCACGTGACACGAGTTGAGGATAGAACGTAGCCACCCTCGAAATTTGGTACGGGTTCTGAGGAACGACACGACCAAAGACCTTTTCTCGATGAGGTGTTGTGTTATGCCTTAGTGAACGAATATATATTCATATATCACCGTTGTCAAAGTAGGTGCTTGTCAAGGACCTTCCACTGATCCCAGGCGTAAAGAGTCTACACAATATTCCTGGCATTAAGCGAACTTCATCCTCTCGAATATCACCTGGTCGTCTTCTATTTCTATGCACCACTATTTAGTTCATCCGCATACTCCAGCATAAGCAGTAAACTTCCTACAAAATTGCTAACTGCTATCTCTTACTCCAATTCCTATTTCTCTTCCCTCTTTATTTCCAAAGATAAGATGACTTAACTGCTACAGTGAAATCACTCCGCATCAGCTGCCCTCGTCTTAAGACAAGAAACTAATCAGTCCAAACATTCTCTCTATTCCATGCCTTACTTGCAACATAAAAACTTACACACCACCCATTCGTATGTCACCCACTCAATACATCATTAGAGCCTAAAGTAAGGCTTCACTTAGTTCCTGGACAAAATGATGGTCGAGGCATTCACCATTGATATGCGAAATTATGGATGCAATTTTTATATCTTACATTCTGTTAAATAAATGGTAAAGTTTCCTAAGTTACCGATTTAAAAATAAATGTTCTGAAGCGTTGAGAAGATCTGTCATCTTCAATAGTTTAATTATCGGTGTAAACTTAATGACTCTTTATTGGATTTTAAAAACAGCTTTTATTCATTAAAATCTCAACGTTTTGTTGTAAGCTGAACCTTTTCAAAAACTGTAACTTTACGGAAATTGGCGATTTCATTAGTAAAATGATTCCCGAGCTGATAAATAGGAGAAAAATAGATTACATCTTAAACCTGAGTATGATTTTATATCCTACTTAAAACTCAAGAATGGAACGAATAAGACTAAGGCAGGATATTCGGATTACATTTTTATGTGTGGTAATAGAAACGCAATTGGTTGCAATAACGCCTATTGAACTCCGTTAGGGTTTCACCTACATTAACAAATTTGAGAACCTAATGATAATGAATTGAAAGAGGAACTAAATTTGCTGAGATAGTGAACGGAAATAGCAGCTAAGAATGAAGCGATGAAGTAAACTGCAACGAATGAAACAAATTAATCACCTCCTTTAATTACAAGATGTGCAAAGAGAATCTTGTATACAGTAAATTCGAGACCATATAAATTAAATAAAGCTATTGAAAGGGTATCAGCAGAATACTGGCTCCCCTTAGATAAATTAAAAAATATCATATGTGCACGTAGATATATTGCGAAAGTTATTATGAATTAAATTTTGCAATAATAGAAAGTAAATTGAAAATTAAAATAAGATGAATGTGACTTTTATTTTTCCCGAGTAGAAAAATTTAATAGACCGACAAATTTATATGAAATTATAGAATGGTCGTTAAAAATTCTCTCGTTTAAACTCTCAAACTAATATTTAACATTTATTCATTGTTCGCACACTTTCTAACCTTCGTTGTATTGGGGAACGCGAAAATTAAGAGATAATGAATAAATGTGACCGATCCATAAACTCAATAAGCTATAACTTTTTTATCATTGAATAAAACGAAAACTTAGTATGATATATGTAAACCTGAAACGAAAAAAGGATTATAACATATAATGATAAAGGAATAAATTTAGTTGGGTGCAGCTCACTTGCTAATGGGCACCTGAGAAATAAATCCACGTAATTTCGTTACAAATGAAAAGAAAATAACTTACAATTCTTAAATAAACTATAACTCCAAATGAAAAAATTTCAATTCATCGTGACGGTTTTTGTTAATTAGCTGTTACAATTTAGTGAGAACAAAAACAACAAGAATAAATAAATAAATACATGAACGAAAATCTATGCCCATTAAAACTAACGGCGCAGTAACATTGAGCATATTCATTTTAAATCATGAATTAGTTAAACTTGGAAAAGGTGATTCTCTAAAGGCTTCAAATTAAAGCAACTAAGGAAACAATTGTTATATTTTGAGCCTGAGTGAGAAAGTAAAACCTCGGCAATCGACCAAGTATTAAATCGAAAAAACAGATACCTGGAATTCTAGCGTGAAGTAAAAGCTTTGGTAAAAAGTTTATGTTTTATAGCAAAGTTAAGGCCGAAAAGTGCGTATCAATTTACATTGTGATAAAAAAATCTCTTCTCCTTTTCTTAAAACTATAGTAATTATCTCCCATTGGAGAGTAATTAGCTAGAAAATTAAGAAAGGGAATACGTTCTATTATTTCTACATGATCGAAAGCTGGCTAAAAGGTAATTAGAAAATTAAAGTGCCGATTGAGAGATTTAAGATTATGAGTAAATCACTTGTGACTTTTGAAGCTGACGAAACATTAAAGTAAAATAAAGTAAATAGTGGGAATATGAATGGAACTATTAGGGGAAGGGGGAGTATGGATCCTCTTATGTAGACTCATGCAGGTTTCGAAAGTCACTGGCTTCCATCATCAGTCTAAGAATAATAATAATAATCTAAGATTCATTTCAGGCTACTGCAAAATGAAGGGACCCATATGGATCCCTTTTGTCGAGAGTAAATCCCCATTAGATCCATTTTTCTCCTTAAGAATCAACCCGGCATCTCAACTCGAAATTATATTGGGCGAATCAAACAGGAAGGAGAAGCTCGAAGGCGCTACTAAGTGAATTCCGACGGACGAAATGGACAATCATCTTGTCCGTTTCGAATTATAAATACCGATAAAAATCACTTATATAATGGAGCTGAGGTAGAATATAACAGACTTAATATCAACTAAGACCATAATAAATTACACCAAAAAATAAAATAGTATAATTTTGATTTAAAATCTTGCGTTTTTCAAATATTTATTTTATATTTCACTAAGATAAGAAAACATTAATTTTACCATCTGCATGTAATGCCCTCATATGTACATGATACTTTCATTTAAACTAAACTTTCAGTTTCTTCACAGAATTCATTTTAAAATAATGTAACTCTTGTTAGTTTTCTCTCTATACTCTGAAAAATATATATGAGATAGTTGCTAATTTGTATAGGAAATGGTGGTGGACATAGGTAAGGAAGTGGTTTCCTACTTCAGCTCTGAGTCAAGTAAGATCTAATCATGTTTTTTATTGTAATTTTATAAAGCTTCCTATTCGCCTCCTACGAGGGCGTGGCGGACGATAAAGAAAAAAATATGAAAACAATTAACCAACAACTATAATCACTCGCAAAACATAAAAAAAACACTTAATTGAAAATTACAACAATTACGAGCCATTTTCGAGTTACACACGGGAGAGTCGCCCCTACCCCCGAGGGAGCCACGGTACAGCAAACAATTCTAAATGAAAGAAATAAGGGTTATGGAAGCGGATAACCTTCCCCACGAACTTTATATCACCGCAACCTGGAGCGCACTTAGTCGTTGTTGGGGGCATTTTATAATGAGCCATTCTTTAACAATTCCACCACCATAACTTCGACTTATCAGCTAGTATGTCGTCTATTTAACCTGCATTCTCATATTTCAGACTTATTACAGCATTACAAACATCCAGAAACCCGACCGTTCCCACTTCCTGTAACACTATTCGATTTATTCCAGTAGAACCAATTATAATCACATTGTCTTTCCAACTTATAGTATAGGAGCTCATCAAATTACCTTTCTAATCTGATTTTCACCTATTAATTGATCTTCTCGGGCATATTTTTCTTAGTTTTTACATATCTCAATTTCTTCCAAAATTATATGCTCTCTTCCCAATAATATAACATGGAGGTTTGTATGTAGCTCTTCAAGCAAGAGACCTTCCAAAGCGCCTGGCTCTGATCTAAGAAAGATCTTGATGAAAGAGGTGGCTTTTGTATGCACCAAGGGAGAGTGATGTATATATTGGGAATGGCAGATAATTTCACATTCCTTAGTCAAACATAGACAAAACACGCTGGCCCCTGAAGCTCAGACAAACAAGAAAAACAATCAGTGAGAAGGCAGAGACAGAACATAGGGTTTTCAGAGGATAGGACGGGATCGGGGAAGATAACTCCAGATCTGTTATTTTGTATGAGAAATGGTGGCTTGGAGGGGAATTTCTATTGAATGGGCCACTGAAGCACTTAGCGAAGGAGGGGATTTGCAGAAGAAAAATGTTCCAAGACGAGAAGAACGAGGGTTGCAATGATTGGAACGAGTTATAGAGATCAAACAGCAAAAGCCTTAGGTCGAACGAGTTTAGAGTTCAAGTCTTCATGGATGGAAGTAATATAGGAATGAATGACAATCTCAACGCAGCTGTGGTGAAAGTGAGAGTTATCTGCAAGAGATTAGAGAAAAATAGAAGATTTACAGTTGTGATAAACAGGAGTTTTGAGTGATAGCTGACTATCTGAGTGTGGTGCCCAGATATCTTACTTCATCGGTAACGGGGCATGAGCAATGCCAAGTTTAAAATAGGGAGCAATATTTTTCTCGAAGTGTGCCTACTAGTAATATCTCTGTTTTGTCTTTGGTGAGTTTCAAAAAATGCCCAAGAGCGGATAATAGATTTCTACGGGTGTTAGCAAACGAAGCTGTGGATAAGAGAGATGTTGGCGTGTCCTGGAAATATGAATGAACTTTTAGATCAAGACGAAGCATAAGAAAGATGATGAGAATAAGATAAAAAGGAAAGAATAAGGGAACAACAACCAACCCATGCGAAAGGCCAAGACGTATCTTAGCTTGGTGAGATATATATTCTCTAATAAGTAAAGGTTTAATAAGGGTTAAAAGATGTTACTCAATTTTCCGCATCTTTAATCTAAGTCGAATTACTCACAACAAATGCCACCTTTTTGTATACATTTATTCACAATTTCTTCACATGATCATCAAAACCTTCAGCCATCTTCATCACGTCACCCGATTCGTATAACTGAATATCCGATTTTAAATTTACCATGCATATTCTTGTTTCTTTTTCCAGTTTTAGCGCAACCATAACAGTCCTCACTACCATTTAATACTTCGTTAATTTTTTATACATCCGCTTTATCCCCATGTTCATATTTCATTCTCCCCCTCATCTTTTATTTATTCTTACATATTCTTCACTATATTGCTGCTTCAAATGATTTTTACTTTCTAATCTTTCTTCTACCAACCTTCCTTAGGTTTTCTTAACAAAACTCCAAATAATTTAACCATACTCAACACGACCATGCAATCAGAACTTCGATTAATCATACATTACCCACATAACAAGAAACACACCGTGCATCATATTCTTTATAACCATGAGCAGATAAATTTTACTCAAATTTAGATACATTCTGTGCTCTTTGCCTAAATGAAGGATAAATGCATATTTCTGCGCTGAAAGAACGTGACTAAACTACCCAAAATTTAATACTTTTATTCAAGTCTTGGCTTCCTATCACTTTACACGTTTCTTTAGACGATTTTTATACTATTTATGCTGCTTATAAAATAGAGAAGGCTTCTAAAAATAAATGTTTGTTAAATTCTCTTAATTTTTCAAGTTTTTTCAAAATTCACTACCGTCGAAATATATCAGAATGCATTGATTTATATAACAATATCCTCCATCAATGTTGGCTGAGAAAATCCAAAGATTCCAAATAGGTATATGATAATTACAGGTATAAACTAAGTATGGATTAGGGTTTCACAAATTTGGATAAATTAAACGAAAGTTAGCAGCAGATAAGAATTTCACTTGAAACATTGAAGTATCCAAATTGGCTCGAATGACCGCTGAAACAAATTTCCATTGCAATATAATCATTACATCTTCAGTGTAAAAGATTTTTACAAGTTAAACGTAGTTATTATTTAGTGAGGAGGAATGTATTTTTGATGGTGCTTTGACCTCTCTGTCACAGAAACTAACGAACTCTTGACACTCTTGCGCAGTAAACTTGCTCCATTTATTTGGGAAGAATTACCTAGACTTCTTGATTACTTTTCGGATTTCTCAATTTAACCATCGCTCCGAGTGTCCCCCAAACATTTTCAAATAGAGGTAGGTACGAATTCTGTGTTTACTAGTTGATTACAGTGAGTTGTCATCGTCCCAGAAAGATCTTTACCGACTAACTGTAAAATGAGGGGTGAGATTCGGAGGCTCGCAGATTGGGTGAAACATGTGGTCGTAGCAAGTTTTCGTACAAATATGCATTTATTGGGCCCCCTAAACGGAGAAGTGGTCTAGCACCTTCCACAGAAATCACGTCCAGGCCATGAGACTTTTCCGCAAAAATACATACTCTTTTGTGGGGAATTAACAGGCAATCATTTGACTTCCCTGCGATGGACCTCTTTCCATCGGATACAAACAAATTCAACTTAGATTCGTCAGAGAAGTGGACTTTGCTCCATTTTTTCATACATCCTTGTAACTTGCTCGGTGGCTAATACTCGGCTTCGATAAATTGATGGGGTAGGTCACATTCGTCTCTTAAGAAACTACGGCAACCATCTTTAAACGCTCCTTTTCCACAATTTAGGTGATCACTTAGTCTTCATTTTATGGATCAACCTGGGCCTATCAGTTTATTTACCAGCTTTATATAGACGTCTTGGGTCATAGGCTGATAAATATTAGAGAGTTAAATTTTGGAATGCTTGATAATCTGTTTAATGGGTCCAATTGAAAATGCTTCTTGGTAGGGAAGCTATAGGAACAGTTCGGAGCCTGAGAAAAGAATAAACAAAATAACTGGACAATAGCTGGCAAAGGAATGCCTAACGTACACAAGATTCAAGTGAAGTTAGTTGCTCGGCAATTAATGCAGGTTCTCTCAACAAAAGACCTTAACATTCCGAGCATTTTGGACATTATATTTTTTGAAGTAAATTACTTATTTTACTGATTACTTTGTTTTATTTTTAAATTTGCAAAAGCCTTTCCTATATGGGTTTTGTGCCTGAAGGTTATCGTAGAGCAATTTTGGGATTTGATGTACGTCAGGTAGCCTCATCAACCTTCACTTGCCCTCCCTAGATGCGGGGAAAGTCCCTTTTAGGTACGGAAGATATTCGAGTGCGTTTTTACCGTTGGCCGATTTAGAAAATATATCAAAGGCCTTTTATGTGGTTCTTGGATTTAAGCAAGATAAAACAATATTCTTTACTATTATACAAACAAATAAATGAATTTAACAATAATTTATACATTATGGGAAAATTAATGTACACTAAATGCTTCGGTACGAGGTATGAGTAGCACCATATTTACCTGATAGTAAAGGGGAGAAGATGATGAGGTGAAGCTTTGTAGTCGAAAATCGTCATATCTCTTCGACGGTGATAGAGAAAAATGTAATAAGTTTACGATTTTCAATGAGAGTGAGGGAGCATCGAGTGGTTGTTCGAGAGAGCATCCTTGCAGGGCCCGAAGTAAAGCGCGTTATTCCAGAATAACTCTTACGTCCTTCACTGCTGTAGTTTTGATCAACTGGTTTCTTGCTTGCTAGTCATTAAGGTACCAGAGAGTCCCTTTTGAAGTGGCCCTTTGTGTCATTTAGCTGAGTTTGATGAATCCTTTTGATTACTGCTTGGATACTGCGTGAGCAGTGCCTGGCTTCTGGTTTAATACTACTTCGCTTGTTTCCGCGCTGGCAAATATATACAACTTTGCCGGAAGCGACTTTGTTTGCCGTCAGAAGTGGGTTTCACTTCGATTCATAGTATGGCGAGTAAGAGCTTAGCGCCATTTCGCTCATTTGGGTTCTGGGCTCCAGTTTGACTCGTCTCGCTTCGTTATCGCCCCGAAGTTTACTGAAAGACGCCAGGTGAAGGTCCGTTCGTCCGTGAGGTACCCCCTTAGGCCTCTTTGTCCGCGTGAACCTCTCTCTCTCTCTCTCTCTCTCTCTCTCTCTGACAGAATCTTTGGATTTGTTATGGTAAAGAGATAGAAGATATCGTGAGAGAAATACAGGCTTTCTCTTCCTTTTGGAGGGTACGGTAGTTAGAAAAATGTTCTCCACTTATAAGACCTTTTGCTTGAGATAAATTAGCTTTAATGGGTAATTCCATATAAATGAAATCATGCCTATCTTTTTGTTATTTCATTTTGTTTTATCCAATAAAACTCATCTATTCCTACGTTTGAAATATATTTACTCTTTTTAACAAACAATCAAATTTACCACTCAAAAGGGAATTTATGAATTATAAATACAAAACAGAAATTCCTTTTGCTGAAGTGATTAGTTGTTTTCAATTGCCTAAAGATTTACCATTTTAATGTAAATGGAATTAAATTCTAATGGGAACTTTCCTTAACATTTCCCGTTTTGTCTTATTTTCTATATATTACTCACATGAATAAAACAGAAAATGATTAATAAAAAGCAAAGATTGCGCCTGATAATTTGATGATTCAAAAGAAAAAATATAGCTGTTAGGGTTTCTCCTTATTTTTGTTATTTTTTCTTCTCCCCAAATGGGAATAATTTGGTAAAACAAAATCAACTTTCACAAATGAGAAGGAAACTCACGAATAAACCATTAAAAAAGCTATTCCAAACTTTTCTTTCCGATAATATGACGAGCCGTAGAAAAAGGCCAATTTTGTGGTGGAAACTTTGACTGTGGGTAATCAGCTATGGACTAATCTGGTCCCACATGATTTCTTCTAAACTTTTTGCGAATTGAGAAACAATGAGCAAACTCTTGCTAGTAGATGAAATAAAAAAAACATCTAATATAATTAAAACCTTTTTTCTTCCTACATTTTGTCATTCATATGTGAAATAGAGTCTTAATTTGAGGATGTTATTGAACTTTGTTCATAGATTAAAGATAATAATAGCTTGTTGAAAGAAATGAATATTAAATCAATTCATATATAAATTGATCAATTTTATTTCTCACCCATTTTCAATTTGCAGTTATATAATAAAGATTACTCATATCGCTCAGATAATCAGTCCTTTCGTATTAATAAACCTGCCTAAATTGATTACAGCTTTTTAAAAATTCCAATTTTATTGTCATCTAAATCAGGATTTCCCAACCTCTTTTATCCCATGCCCCACCTTGAATCCGGAATTTTTCTGTGGTCCATGAAATTATTTCAGCCCCCAAAATACTTCACTTCTACATATGCATAATATATTCAATAAGCTTTTTCTATTCAATAAGGATAGCAGACATGTCTATTTGTTGCGCATATACAATACTACAAGCATCAGAAATATTTTGAATCTTTAATTGAACAACCATTTATAACTATTATATATTTTTACAATTTTTCATATAATATATAACAAAAAACTTTCACTAGCGAATAGAAAAATCCAAAATTAAAGACAAAGGTAAAATTCTTTGACTTTACAATATAAAATCCTGTACAAAATAAGAAAAACTATGACAAAATTGAGTTTCAAATGCATTTATTCAATGGAATTTATCCAATAATATTTTTGGATTTACCAATTATTTGCAATTTACCTTTTATGCCCACTCTGGAATAGAAGCACAGCCTATTACGGAACTCACGGTACACCAATGAAAACTATAATTTACAATTTTTTATACAAGATAACTATAACTAATATTAGAGCTGACAAAAACAGTTGAAATACAAGTTGTTCATATATTATAATAAGAAAACAGCGTAGAACAGTTATACCTGTAATAAAAGGATTGTCAGAGAACTGTAATGGTGGTGCAATCAATTATCAACTGTGCAGTAATAACTAGAAAATTTTCTTTTAACAGTCAATGAAAACGGTATTTACAACGGCTGACTAATTAAATATCATTAATTAATTAGCATTACATTAGTAAATTACCATATGCCGAATATATTTTAATTATATACATGAATTTAATTTCATTAATACAAAGAGTAGGACTCAATACATGTTTTATGTCTCATTTAAGGAGCTATGTCCCTAATATTAGCTCTATGGCCCACTGGAAAGTTGCCATGGCCCATTTTGACAATGTGGCCACAGGTTAGGAACCGCTGATATAAATAAAGCCCCCAAAGTACCTTCAAAATTGGTTTTCTTTGAGCCGAGATCAATGAGATGTAACAAATGCTGATCTTCCTACTTTGAGAATAGATCCAAACGTTTGTTCTTTCACACTTTCATTTTTACATTCAGGATTTGGCTGATTGAAGAAAGAATTAATTTCCTCGGGATTTTAAAACGGAGTACTTTTTCAGAGATTTTAGTAGAAAAGCCTAAAAGTTGGGCTTTCAAGATTCCCATAACTGCAGTCAATTCCTTCAAATAATGAAAAAGATAATTGTGTTGCTATAACAGTGACACTTGAGCATCAGCATAATAGAGGATCAAAACGTTCAAACAATGGAGGAGCATTTTAAGGGAAAAGAGGAAATGTATTATTGTACAAAATAATTATTTCCACCAAAATTATAAAACGGATGATTTTACCATAATTTACCATAATCATTTTTATAGTGATAACTATATCAATTTCACAATAATGCAGCAGAGTAAAACCAACTTGTCCTTCTTTGTAATAGGGAAAGGGTGATCCCAATGTCTTAAACTATTAATATGATTTTGTTCGTTTTTCTCTAATTTAAATGAAAATTAATAATATGATCATAAATAAATTATTTTACTTTATTTTCAAATTATCTCCAATATTTTTTTATAAACGAATATATTGTGAGAAACTAAATTTTAATCTGTGATTTGGTGACATCCTAAAAATCCAAAGCTTTTCTTCAAGAATTACCGTTTAAATGTCATCAAATTGTTTTGATAACCACTACGCTCAGTCGTAATTTTGCTATGAATGCTACAAATGTACAACTAAACCACACATTATGTTTCTGAGGAAATTTTCTCTAAAGGTCATTTCTTTCGGGGGCCCTTTTTCCTTTTCATTCATCTCATTAATTAATCTTTCCCTTTCTGGCGTTGTTGTAAAACTTTCCTATATGAACAAATAACACTCCATGGAGACAATTGGTCACCAGCTTCAATAATTAATCTTTAGGAATCAACTAAATCAAAAACTTTAAAGTAAAAGTTGAAAGAACTACCCAGCACTATTCTTGCCATTAAATTACAAACACAAACATGGCGGAATTGATTGAAATGAATCAAATTTTAACGTAGTGCAAAAACAGTTCATTTCTAATAGTTATTTTGCACACATATTGAATATGAACTTCTACGCATATATTAGTTTTTACATAATATTGACTTTTATGTAAAATATAATTATACATATAATGTACAATATACTTAATATTTACTCTACATAGAATTTACTAAATATAATTTAATTGTTATTTATAATGAAGGGTCTTATTAATTTCATTAATTTATTATAATTTATTTAGAATAAAAAATAAAGATGAATGATTAAAATTTGTCATATATTTAATTTCAGATCAAACTGATAAAATATAAATAAGAAAACCTTCACCTAAAACATTTCAAACGGAAACGTATGTAATCGTTAGATTTAAAGTGATCTTAGTTTTTATTCCTAAGAATCTTATTCCTTATATTAAGGAATCTTGGCTCTTATATAAATAAATCTTGGTCCTTATATGAATGGATCTTGGACCTTAAATAAAGTTTCTTCGTTTTTATATATGAAACGGGATCTTGGTCTTACTGATTGCCAGATTGGCGTTATTTCTGTCTTGGCAGTATGAATTGGCTTTATCGTGCCGTTGCTCACTTTGATCCTTGGGTTTTTCAAAAGTCCCTTTCTCTTGCCTTTATAAAACTCCTATTTCTTGTCTCATTACTGACTTACGTCACTCTCTTTCTCTTGTATATACATAAGCAAACGGAATAGATATGCTGGAGTTATCGTTGCGAATCACTTTAACGGAAATTCTTACCCTCTCCAACGATAGTGGCTCACAGAATTCCTACCTTACTTACCTAAATGGCTTATACTATGACTGCTTTTATTTTTTCGGCCAAGAATAGGCGTAGAAAAATTCTTGCGATACCTAAACCAATGCGCCACATTTAAAATTTTAAAATTGACTCCAAACCTAACCACCAAATTGCATTTATAGATGTTTCTTTTACACAAGGGACCACTGGTAGTGGTAAGGTCAAATATGAGGCACCTGAATTAAAATATTTAGATTCAAACTACAAGACCTCAACTGTACAACATGGGATGAATTTGATACAAATCCAACCGCGATGAAGGCGGATAAAGGCTGCAACATGTCTTTCAGTTCCAGTCGTCTTGGCTTCCGGGAAATTAGAATAAGCTGGCTGAATGTTAAGGACCGTTTGCTTATTGGAGTTTAACAATAAGGATACAATACTGTAAACTGCTACACGGCCAGGCGTATTCGTTCTTTATTAGAACAAAAACCACCGTCTACGATATCAAAGGCGAATGCGGTAACACCACATTGTTTGCTTTCTCGAAGCTACCAGCATCCTTTAAGGTCATGTAAAACTATACAATGCTTTCCCTTCCAAGATGACGTGCTCTGTCAGGATTTCTTGCATCAATTTCTGAGATAAGGTTAACGGTCATCTTTATTGACGTAGGCAGGTATCCCTTCATATTAAAATAAAACCTTTGTAATATACATACATGATAAAATATCTGTAGGATGCAAGTTAGGTTTCAACCTAAACAATAGTTTGCCATTGATACCCTAAATGCAAAATACAAAGCCATTACGTACAGTTTTTCGATATTTGACATTGTTACCGATAATAAAGTATATTCTTGTTTCTAATAAGCGAAATGCTATCAGAGATTAGACGAGGCTGAGATTTTTCAAACCTTTCTTGAAAGTATTTAATGATATTTCTGGCTTCATGGGAAACATTTACCAAGTTAAAGATGAATAAATAGCAAGAGATTTAAATTCTAGTATATGTATAAATATTTAAGTTGGGAGAAGTAATATGAGAATAATTCCATATATATATATATATATATATATATAAATATATATATATATATATATATATATATATATATATATATATATATATATATATATATATATATATATATATATATATAAGTGAGAATGGATGGGGAGAAAGAAAAGTCCAGACACTACACTGAGCTCTTTATTGACGTTTCGCCTCTTGGCTTCCTCAGAATGGAACTGACAAGAGAGATGGAAGATCGCCGCTCGACCATTCGTAGAGTTAGTCTGAGTTGCGGTCACTTGCTCCCCCCCGGCCGTTTCCCCCTCGTCTCGACCCTTTCGCCTCTTTATTAATGAGCCTTGCCGCACCTGTCACCAGCTTGAAGAAACCGTCCCGATGATTTGTCGACCTATAGGAGAGAATATATGTAGCTTCAATAATCCTACGCTCGCGTTTTGATAAACCATTTTGAACTAAACTCACCCCATCCCATTTGGGTAAATGCCCACATTCATCTATATGCACCACTAACGAGTTTCAAGTTCTATGTGCCCGGACGTCCTTCTTGTGCTCACTAAGTCTAGTTTCAATTTCCCTACAAGTCTTTCTGTAATAACTCTTGTCGCACCCCTCACACGGAATCTGATATATTATGCCACTATCCGTTTAGGGCCCTAAACATTTTTGTGCGAAACTAATTCCTAATCTTCATCCCAGCATGATCGGCAACTAGCAAACCCGTTTTCCTGAGGGCCACATTTATGCTCTTTGCAGCCTTGCAGTAAGGCGCTGAAAGGTACCTGACCCCATCCAATGTGCCTGTCAAAGCCTCATTATCCGCGGTCCCATCTGTCGTGCTACTCATTTTGCCTCTTTCCGATATCCCAACCGCTTTATACTTCAACTTTATTAAGAGACCCTCCGGAAATTTTAGTTTGATAAAAGCATTCTTAATGTAGTTATTCTCATCAGTTAAAAACTGTTGGCTACAAATCCGGATGTCCCTGAGGTAGAATCCTATCACTACCCCAGTCTTCGTTCTATCGCTGTGTCCCGATAAATAATAGATGCAGTCATCCTTATTAGTGGGTTTCCTGTAAACGGAAAACTCAGTTACACTCCCAACCCTATGTATAAGTTTGTCCAGAAAAGGAATCCTGTAATTAACTTCTTCCTCTACAGTAAACTGTATGCTACCGTTTATCTCATTCAACCGCTATAATTTCTTATTGACGTCAGTATTTTTAGGAATTATGGCCAGAACATCGTCTACATATCTCAACCACAAGGAGTCACCCTCTTCGTATACCCTCATCAATTTCTCTGTTTCAAGGACCTCTATGAATAGGCATGCCATGACAGCGCTAAGTGGAGATCCCATCGCCAGTCTCCTTTATTGTCGAAATTCTTCCCCTTCAAAGGTGAACGTACCAAAGCTCACGCATAGCAAAACTAACTTTATATAGTCCCTTTTATTAACGGTTAGGTCAGCGTCATTCAAGACGAGTAACAATTTTGCCACTGCCTCCGAAGCACCGTCAACAGGGACATTGGTGAACAGCGATTTTACATCAAAGCTTACCATTTTCTTTCCCTGTAAGTTGACCCCATTTAACCTCTTTTTTAAATCGGTCGAATTCTTTAAATGCGCTTTGCTAATTTTTTCCAGTCCCTGAGACAATGGTCTGGCCAGTTCCTTTGCAATTCTGGGGGGAGCGCTTCCCACTCCCGATGTGATAGGTCTAAGAGGAACTCCATGTTTGTGGGTTTTTGGGAGCCCCCTCATTTTGGGGGTCTGGGGATTTCCTCAATGAGGTGGGTCATTTTCTTACCCCTCTCTGTTCTCCTGAGTATTTTTCGCACCTGTTGTTCAAAAGCTGCGGCCTCTTTCGATACGCTTCCATGGGGAACTTTCTCATACGTATCCCCATCTTTAAGCAAATCATTCATTTTGTCAATGTAGGTTACTTCATCTAATATTACCACCCCTCCCCCCTTGCCGCTTGTGTTATTATAATGTCCTCACACCGACCTAGCTGCTCTAACGCGTGCTTAAATCTTTTCGGTAGGGAAACCTCACGTTCCTTGACCAAGGCATTGTAACAAAAGAGGACCCCCTGGATGAAACCCTTGTCAACATCACTGTCACCATGCCTATAGTTCTTGGATATATGATTCAAATAACCTCGTTTACCTACACCTATGTCAAATTTTAAGCCCAATGAAAGAGCAATGGTCTCATTATGCGAAAGTTCTCTGCTTGACAAATTATTCCCTAGCCCTGGGGTTCTCATTTCGTTCCACATGCTATTGTCACAAAGTGTTTTCAATTGCTTTTCATGGTTCATCCTTTGTTTGAAGCTTGCCTCAAGGAACTCAGTGATAACGGGACTTGGCAATGATACTGGCTTCTCATTCTCATCTACTAATACGTCTATCTCATTAGTCAAAACCTGACAACTCTCTATTAAATATTTCCTAGCACAATCACTAAAAGGTTTATCTTGGATACTTAGCTGTTTGGGGGACGATCTAGGTAGAACCTGCTCTTCCAAGCACTCCCGGAGAAACCATCTACAAGAGGTACGGCTACAAGGGGTTCCTCTTAGACCTATCACATCGGGAGTGGGAAGCGATGCCCACAGAATTGCAAAGGCACTGGCCAGACCATTGTCTCAGGGACTGGGAAAAATTTGCCAAGCGCATTTAAATAATTCGACCAATTTAAAGGAGAGGTTAAATGGGGTCAACTTACAGGGAAAGAAAATGCTGAGCTTTGATGTAAAATCGCTGTTCAACAATGTCCCTGTTGACGGTGCTTTGGAGGCAGTGGCAAAATTGTTACTCGTCTTGAATGACGCTGACCTACCAGTTAATAAAAGGGACTATATAAAGTTAGTTTCGCTATGCGTGAGCTTTGGTGCGTTCACCTTTGAAGGGGAAGAATTTCGACAATACAGGGGACTGGCGATAGGATCTCCACTTAGCGATGTCATGGCATGCCTATTCATGGAGGTCCTTGAAACAGAGAAATTGATGAGGGTATTCGGAGAGGGGGACTCCTTGTGGTTGAGATATGTAGACGATGTTCTGGCCATAATTCCTGAAAATACTGACGTCAATGAGAAATTAGAGCGGTTGAATGAGATAAACGGTAGCATACAGTTTACTGTAGAGGGAGAAGTTAATAACAGGATTCGTTTTCTGGACACACTTATACATAGGGTTGGGAGTGTAACTGAGTTTTCCGTTTACAGGAAACCCACTAATAAGGATGACTGCATCTATTATTTATCGGGACACAGCGATAGAATGAAGACTGGGGTAGTGATAGGATTCTACCTCAGGGCCACCCGGATTTGTAGCCAACAGTTTTTAACTGATGAGTATAACTACATTAAGAATGCTTTTATGAAACTAAAATATCTGGAGGGTCTCTTAATAAAGTTGAGGTATAAAGCAGTCGGGATATCGGAAAGAGGCAAAATGAGTAGCACGACAGATGGGACCGCGGATAATGAGGTTTTGACAGGCACATTGGATGGGGTCAGGTACCTTTCACCGCCTTACTGCAAGGCTGCGTAGAGCATAAATGTGGCCCTCAGGAAAACGGGTTTGCTAGTGGCCGATCATGCTGGGACGAAGATCAAGGAATTGGTTTCGCACAAAAATGTTTAGGGCCCTAAACGGATAGGGGCATAATATATCAGATTCCGTGTGAAGGGTGCGACAAGAGTTATTACGGAGAGATTGGTAGGGACATTATAACTAGACTTAGTGAGCACAAAAGGGACGTCCGGGCACATAGGACTTTAAACTCGTTAGTGGTGCATATAGATGAATGTGGGCATTTACTGAAATGGGATGGGGTGAGTATAGTTCAAAAAGGTTTATCAAAACGCAAGCGTAGGATTATTGAAGCGACATATATTCTCTCCTATAGGTCGACAACTTACCGGGACGGTTTCTTCAAGCTGGCGACAGGTGCGGAAAGGCTTATTAATGAAGAGGCGAAAGGGTCGAAACGAGGGGGAAACGGCCGGGGGAGAACAAGTGACCGCGACCCAGACTAACTCTACAAATGGTCGAGCGGCGATCTTCCATCTCTCTTGTCAGTTCCATTCTGAGAAAGCCAAGAGGCGAAACGTGAATTAAGAGCTCTGTGTAGTGTCTGGACTTTTCTTTCTCCACATCCATTCTCACCTATACGTCGAGTCTTTCATGCGATATATATATATATATAAATATATATATTTATATATATATATAAATATATATATATATATATATATATATATATATATATATATATATATATATATATATATGATAAAAGAATTCCCTGTAACGTAAAGTTTATACAAGAAGGATAAGACCAAGTCTGAAGTACCAATATTCATCTTTAAAGTCCAAACTTCATTTCTAGGCCCGACTTGATAATCAGAATTACATGAAAATTGTTCGCAAAATAGTCACTAATTTTACATTTGTGTGAATTACTGCAGGTTTGCTTGGTATTTATTTCAATGCACAATAGACATCGGTTTGTACAATGAATTTTTATTAAGAAAATGTTTCCTTTTATAAAAGTGAAGAAATTTCTAAGTCTGAGGTTAATGTGTCACTTGTTGAAGATGGAATTCCAAAATGAGCCCAATCTACAACGGCTCTAATATTTCCAGTGTTCTGGGATGGCGAAGTACCCTGGGTATGTTAATGCTTGACCACACAACTCGGGCATTCGTGAACCCTCGAAATCTTGTATGATAAAACTGTTGTAGGGTGTGGCTATTTTTAGGTATTTATCTTCAACACCTGACATATTTTACCTCAAATCTTTAGAATCACTTATCATTTATAAACTAAACCTTCTCTCATTGATTATTCATCTTTCATCCCCCTGTTTATTTTGCATTAAGATTTAAAAAAAAATAGAGATTTATGTTCTGCGAAAATGTTATATTTAGCAAGGATTTTAATGCAACGCTGTTATATTTCCATCTCAAATTATCCTGTTGGACATCGATAGATGAAAATATTCATCGTTGGAAGAATATTTTCGACATCAGACGTGTTCTTAACCTTCTTGTTTATTGTAAACTCGGAGTAACACGAAATTTTATATGAATGTACGGAAGTACTTTGATTGATCCAATAGACCTGCAAATTGCACACTCGATATTTTCTTCTTAAACCGCTGGAAATATTTTAATGCTTTAACCCAAATTTGTAAGATTTATGTTATAGCGTAAATGTCAACTAAAATTACTAAATCTTAAAAGAAATTCAAAGCGGAGTGTATTAAGAACCTTTCATTGTTTGTTGCTGCTAATGAGTTACATTTAAAAAGTGTTGTCTCTACGTTGGAATTCTCCTTTTATTGTTGCGCTTTGTTTGTCTAAAAGAACAACCTCTGACCCCCGCTCAATTTATCGGAGACCACGTGCTATTGGTAACGCGCCATGGACGACTTCATTTCTTGTTCGAACATTCTCGAATTTTTTTCTCTTGATTACGTTGGGAAAATATTTGCCTCTGTCTCGTCGCTTGCTGCTAAATGACGAATCGACTCCGCCTCCAGTTAAAATATCTGAAGCTTGTGACTCCTTTCTCTAAACTCCCTTTTTCACTCCAGAATCGGGCATATAAATACTCGGGTCATTCTGTAGTTCGAAGAGTCCAGCCCACACCTCAAGGCCGTCCTTATCGTCTTGTCCCGTGAGCGTTCGTCGACAGCAGACTTCTTCAGCCGTGATTCAATCCAATTCAATTGCTTACTTCTGTGAACGGCAAGCCTTTGAATTTGCGCAACAGTCTTCCTTCGTTTAATCGAACCGAAGAACATCTCCATCGATTACCTTTGAGGAAAAATAAGTTTCCTCTTTCAGTGGAATTACGAAAATTCCCACATTCACTGTCGAAGGTAATCTTTAAAGTTTGGTTATCTTCATCGAAAGGTTGGTTCGGATTGTGCTTCACCTGCTTCATTCGGATCGTACCACACTTGCTTCAATGGGTCGTTTCCTACTCGCGTCATCACAAGAAGGACCTTCCTCGAAGTCATCGACCCGTAAGACTGAACCCCCCTCCATTTTTAGTATTGTCTAGTTCTCCTTTTTGATAAATTAATTCCACTTGCGATTTCTTTCTCATAATAATTATCAAGAGACTCTTTCAATTTAAATAATTACCCTTTGCATATTCTTATTACTATTTTGATCTGTATAAATAAGATTATAGTTTTGTTGTTTCATCTTTAACTAACTTTCAATGATATTCTCGGCCTATTCAAGTAACTCTCGCCAACCATTTATGCACTTTGTTTGATCATTAAGAATTTGA
This sequence comes from Ceratothoa steindachneri, assembly GCA_963969495.1. Classification (NCBI taxonomy): domain Eukaryota; kingdom Metazoa; phylum Arthropoda; class Malacostraca; order Isopoda; family Cymothoidae; genus Ceratothoa; species Ceratothoa steindachneri. The sequence continues at coordinate 149,103,794 of OZ018317.1, read as the reverse complement.
AACACAACGCCTCAAGTGTGACCTCCTACTCGGTCGTTGCAGTAAGTGATTAAGTCACCCCCCTCATAATATCGGAGTAGTGTATGGTATAGACTGGTTGTAGCACGACAGTTTGTGACCAAGTTTCCCGCCATGAGTGCGCGATAGTTGGAGTGGATAATCGGAAGCTAATTAAACTCTTTTTCTCTAATTATCTTACTACTTATAATCCAGAAAATGTCATTTGTATTAATATTTTTTATCGATCTCCCTCTCCGATAGATTACTTATTTTACTCGACTTTGGTCTGGAAATTGGTGTACCTCTCTATACAAACCACTTTTCTCGGTATTTTCTATCATTCTAGAAATTGGTCATTACTATCAATTTTGTCAGATACTAGTAAATTGGTAAAAATATGCAATCCACTTGGAAAGGTATTATTAAAATTATAGACAAAAGCCGCTTTCTCTCAAAAATTAATGTTTTGCATTTTGACTCATAAATACCTTTTTGCTTCTTATCTTTCCCTAGTATTTTATATGATATACCCTAAATTCCTAAATCAAATTATCCTCTCTGTCCTCTCTTCTCCGCTAGCAATTCCTTTCCCTACTAGCTTATAATCCTTATATTATATTTTTTTTACATAAAATCAGTTCACCTTGAGTAACTCAAAGGAATATTGAGAAAATTATAACCAACCTGCTCATTAATATTCTGTTAAATGAAAAGATTCTAATAGACATTTATAAGTTATTGTCATCTTAAGCTGAATTTTCAGAATTCACTCGTAAACTAAATTCAATAGTTGCTTGAATTGTCCTTTTCGATCTTATATTTCCTTTTTAATGATGAATTATAATACCAAAGAGAGGTTATAAGAAAAGGAATAGTACTCGGACCTACCCTTGGTAATATATTTGTGTGTGACGAAGAATCGAAATGGCTTCAAAATAGCCGTCCAGTGCTTTTTGGGTTTAGTACGAACACTTATTAGACGATTGCCTCCTTTTATTTCTCCATCATGAACATGTCTCCAAATTTCATTAATATCTTAATGGCTAGCAACCAAATATTCAATTCACATACCAGCATGAAGAAAGTGCTTCCTCTTCCTATTTAGATGTAAAAGCCACACGTAATCAAGCTTCAGCCATGGATAATGAGCCTTTAAATTGTAGGCGGGTAAGAGAATGTAGTATAAAAATTCCTTGGAGGTTCCTAGTTTAGGTAGATACTGGGTTTGATGGAAAAACGCTTTCGGCGAAATATTGTTACTGTGCCTGATAGCTTAGCGGTAAAACATTTTACCGACAATCAGCAGACCGGGGTTCGATTCCCGGCCAGGAAATTTAAAAACTATTTTTTCCCTGGCGTTACTTCTGTCTTCAAGGTAAAGGATCACCTTCACTGTGGCACCCTCTGCTCTCTTTGATTTGGGGTTCTGCTAATGTCTCTTTCTCTTGCCTTTAAAAAAACTCTGTTTTCTTGTCTCATTTGCTCATTCACTTTAAATTCTTCTTTCTCTTGTACTATATATTTTTATATTCAGCTATACAAGGTTTCTGCAGCTATCTTTCTGTTTTCAAATTTATTTGAAAGGCAGAAAATAAAATGGTGTAGCCCTGTGGTGGTTGTATTATCACCCGCAGAACCTGGATTTGGTATTTCTTTGTATATATATATATATATATATATATATATATATATATATATAAATATATATTTATTCCGTATGGCAGGTTTAACATGTTGATTGCAAGGGCTAGTCTCGTGTAGATAATTTTATTTTCAATCGTCTCAATTTGTCTTATGTTCGACTTTTCTTCATTGTTCAACCGGTAAAAAAGCATACCGAAGTTCATTTAACACTGATATTTATTAATTGCAAAAAGGTAGGATGAAATCAATGCCCCTTAGAAATTTCTTTTATTAAAAAAAATGTTATAACAAATTGACGAACGGAACGTAAACATGTGTAGGCGAACTAGCAGGCTTAGGTGGTGCATGTAGGGACTGATCGAGGAAGCATAATTCAGTGGCCAGAGGGATGGGGGGGGAGGTAGGCTAAGCTACTTACCAGAGGTGAATAGCAGATAGAAGCAGCTGTCATAAATGTACCTGGCCCTTAATTTCCTATTCTTGCATTTTGGAAGGATTTCATTGGTATTAGATTGTATATTTAGCCTTGTTTAATGTTTTTTTAATATATTGCTTTCTAGAAAGAGTAATTGGCGTTTGTTGGGAGCATAGTCTAATTTTTTCATGTTTTTTCCCTTATTTTTTTGTTAAGGCAAGTTCCATATATTTTTTGTGTATGTTTTTTTGCTGCACCATTTTATTGGTGCTACGATATTCTTCTTGAGAGTGTGTTTCGGTTATTCCGATATACGAGTTAGGTGAGAGCTCACAGTCTCCTAAGGTACATGTGTACTTATATATCAGATAGGTCCTTTGTTTGGGTTGAAGAGGACACTTTAGGTTATTTTTAATGAAAAGAATTCACGTCCCTCTATTTTGATAGTAGCGGGTTAGTGCGATAGTTTTTTCGGCATTTGTGGGTTTTATTCCTGAATCAATAATTGGATTAATTGCTCTCTCGTCATCATCGTGTTATTTGCTTAAGTGATCTTGTGGGGTACCATCGGTCCATTTTAATTCTTATAACTGTCTGAATTTCTTTATTGGAGAATCCGTTGTCAACGAGTGCATTAGGTGGCTCTCTCAAGTTCATTGTGCGTATCTTTCCATGTTGTGTAGTTGCTTTTCTTTGATGTATATGGCCTCTTATATAAGCAATTGTCTTCAATTATATTAGAGGCCATATACATCAAAGAAAGCAACCAAATTTTAATTTCCAAACCAATTCGCAATTTATCTTATGATCCTTCCGTTCGCCAGAACCTAATAATAATCCCTTCCCATCTTAAACTTGTGCCTGTTATCGAGTTTCAACCATTTGCACGTATATCTTGTCCTTTGAGAAATCCCATTCTCTATAAATATGTTCGTATAAAACGTATCAGGCCAATTAAGAATTTCGTATTGCTTAGTGAACCAGATTTCTGCCCTTGTCCGTTACGACTTTCTAGTGAATTTTGGGGAACTAATCCACGGATTAAGTAAGCTAAGACCAAAAGCGGAACATAAGAGAAATCGGAGAGACTCGAAAGGAAAACCATCTACACTAAGTTTGCAGTCGCCTTCAATAAAAGATGTTACGAAGAAAATTTACTCCCCGAATAAATATATATATATATATATATATATATTTATATACATATATATATATATATATATATATATATATATATATATATACTTAGGAGAGAAGGGTATTCGTTTGCAATTTCAACTGTCAATTCTATACATTTTTTTACACTCGGAGATGCGTCAGGTATAGGCGTCGGTTTTTTTTCAAGTGGAGTAAAGTTCAATTATACACATTTAAATCCATGAAATATCCCATATGACCATTGGACATATGGTTATTCACCCTAGAGATTTCAAATCTGCTATAAGATTTGGATCTTGATGGCGTCATCTAGTGTCAGAAGCCTCATATAGCCATTTGCCCATTCAAAGGGATTTGTTAGTGATTTTAAGCATGGGAAACCATCCATTCTATGTATAACCATTTATCATTTTATCACTATACGGCGCAATGTATTGAATGGATTTTCATTCTTGTGTTTAGTCGTTTCCGGTCTTTTTTCTTTATTTTTTGGAAGAATAATTGACTAGGAAAAAATATTGAAGCTCATCTCCTAACTTTTAGAAAATTCCATGAAGTCCTCTTTGGAATCCGTGCTGGGAAGAGAAAAAAGGTGATTTCAAACTTCGCCAACCACTGCGAAAATATGGTAAAGAAGATCACAAAGGAGCTAAAAGATACACGAGTCAACAACGAGGTGACAACAGAGAGGAAACTCTACTCTCGACGAGGTGACGCTATCAGTACTTTGGAATTCATTGCTGAAATACAAGAGATCAATGACAATGATCACAGAAAGGTGTGGATTAAAAGTTTATTATGCTGGTTGTGCAGAAGAACATTCGGAAACTTTTCATTCAAGATGAAAGAGGGACAATTTCTTTTCAACCTGCTGCTTGAAAACCGACTCAAGTACACTAAGAAGCCTAACAACATTTTTATTATACATTTTGAGGCAGACGCGATGTGGTTCTTCTATCACGAGCATAATTTCTCCAAAATTACAAGATCAAATTCCAGAACACCAAAAATCTTGTTGTCGCACCCAAGGACGTGTTCAGAGTAATGAAGATGAAATTCCCAGAGATAATCATGGTTTTCGAGGTAGTCAGCAATAAACTCTACCCGATATGTATATATATATTTATATAAATGTATATAAATATATATATATATATATATATATATATATATATATATATATATATATTTATATATATTTATATAAATATGGACTTCCCCTGTTTGGTGTACCTTCTCCGATATTTTGGGAAAGTTCAAGGCTAGTTCTTACTTTAGGGATATTATCAGTTTAAAGTTAGCTTAGGAGGATGAGGTTAGTGTAGTTTTTTGCATTCTGATATCTTTTTATATATACCATCAAAAATCCAATTTCTTAACTTTATTCCGAAGATATACATTCTCCAATAATTTTGTAAATTTTACCGCTAATGCAGTTTTTTTTACGTTGAATACATATATCACTTTTTTAGTTTGTAGAAATTCATTAGTTTATAAAAAGAGCCAAGAACCTCTTGAGAACGAATGACTTCCCCAAAGATCTAAATCATCTTCTAGAATAAAGATTGAAGTTGATTGCAAACTCGGTTCAAGAAATTTCGACTCCTTGAATTTGCGTCGTCCGCATCTTTTTATGGTAAATTCGTATGGTGTTGAAAATATGAAATTCAATCCAATCTAAAAGATCCACATCTCTCTCTCTCTCTCTCTTAATATATATATATATATATATATATATATATATATATATATATATATATATATATATATATATATATATATATATTATCGTAATTCAAGGTCAAATCCTTGAACTTCACTCGCCTTGGTCAAGGGAGAGAGAGCGCAATAAAGTTGGGGGGAATTTAAACCCCCGGAGTGCGTGGATATCAATAAATTAAGTAAGAGTGCGGGTGGTCAAATTAATATAAATTCTTAGAGATTCTGCGCATAAAACTAGTGCAACAAAAATAAGCTTTACTATTATACAGGAAATTTACAAATAAAAGAATGGATACGCAAAAGTCAGTTGTCGCTAGACTATCGTTAATCTAGAGGGAATTCTTGCATTCGGACTCGAAGGGTGTGGGAACCGAATCGAAATATTAGGCGTCGCGTTTAAAGGGCTAACTGATAATAATTTCTTGAGGCTAGCATCTGATATTTTATACGAGCTCACCGGAAGTGACTTGCCCGAGCCCCCGGAATGAGGTTCCACTTTATCATAAGGGGCGCCGAAAGAAGTGAACCTTAGCCTGGTTCGCTCGGTTCGTCCATCCCTCTTGTTATCGCGGGAACTGGGTTGGCTTTCTCAGGGCGCTGCTCGACGATTTCCGTCCGCCTGGCGCTTTTCTCTCTCACTCTGATATATATACATATATATATATATATATATATATATACAGGTTTGTGTGTGTGTGTTCGTTTAAGATTAAAGCCCTGGAACATAAACAGACTCACTCCAGGGCTTTAATCTTAAACGAACACACACACACACACACACAAACATGTATATATATATATATATATATATATATATATATATATATACATGTTTGTGTGTGTGTGTGTGTGTGTTCTTTCAAGATTAAAGCCCTGGAGTGAGTCTGTTTATGTTCTTCGGAGGCGCTCCACGAATCCATTCTTTAACGCTCTAATGAAGTTATTTCTTGAGAAACGCTGCTATAACATTTATATGTGAGGTAAAATATCCTTACTGCTACGGGCATTTTGATTTACTTGACCTTACATAACATTTATTTGCATTAGATTTAACTGTTATTAATATTAGTGCTATTGCAGACATTTATGTTGAAACTGTTAGATTGAACCCTTCTTGAAATTGGAGCTTTCAAATATTAGTTTTTGACGGAATAAATTATCCTTTTTTACTTCCATAGAACCTGCAACCACATTACTCCATTCTCTTTTCTACGAGTGATTTTCTTCAAGCGTTCACTTTGCTATGCATTCAAGGCAGCAACTTCTATCGCAGGTGACTATCAAATAGAAGAGCCTCGATAATAAGATTTATATTTTAACGGGGTTTATTCTAAGAGAGTTACCCAATTCCATAGTCAGCAACGATCATTGCAGATGGAATCACTGGGGAGCCATTTTAATGCAGCTGCGGTCTTCTGTTAATCCGAAAGATTATTTCACGTCGTGGATGCAACTTAATCCGTTAACTTTGAGTTCCGCTTCGACTAACAGTGGGCGCAGATGTCTCTTCTGTGTTAGAGTAATATGGCTATAATTTTTCTTGCCCAAGATGGAGGTCTTCCTCGTACCTTTCCTTTAGCACTACTATACATTTTTGTTTCATAATTCTCTGTAACGATTTAATACCTTTAATGTCATTACTCTTCGAATAAAATTTTCCTAATATTTATGTGGTCAGCACCCCCTTTAATTTCCTCTAATTCTTCTGGTTTAAATTTCCTTTTGCCGAAAAATCTTTCTTCAAGGTATCCATCTCTTTACTACAACACACTCACCTGGAACGTTTCCATCTTTAACTCTGCTGGCAATATGCTCTTTGCTAATAAGCTTGCCTGTTTCCTAAACTTATAATACGGAGAAGAAGTGTAATATTCCCTTTGCTTTAGTTAGATGCTATTTATTAGGAGGAAGCGTGTGAGGATACGTTTGAAATTAACGAGACGTGGTTTTAGGATTTAGCGTCAATAAATCATAAAGAGTAATATTTTTAAGGAATCAACGCCCTATTTTAACTTCAATGAGGTATAGCTCGGCACGACTTAGTACAGAAAGAAATCATATTGGAGGATAATGTATGCGAAAATCTAGTAGGAAAATACGAAGGAAGCAATGAGACAAATAAATAAAAAAATAATGGTGAAAATGAATGCAATAACAAATCTTCTCCGAGTTAGGTATTGGGGTTAAATGAGCATTTAGCGCAGCAGCAAGAAGGGATGCCTATGGGAAAGGTGTTTTCGCACTTCATTACGAGATGTTATAAAATATACAGCTATAAAAAGTCTACACTGGATATATACATACTGAGAAAGTTCAGGTATTTTAAGCAATTGACTGCGAGATATATTCTAAAAACTTTAAAATGTATAAACACACGTTACAAGTAGACGAAATGGGGAAAATAACTAATAAGGAAATTAGAATTTTAAATAATTATCTCTTTATTATTGTATTTTTCTTATTATTTCATTACGAACTCTGTGTATATTCAACAAATATTTTATAATTATTAAATTTATTGAAAAGAATTAGTCTAATAAGAACAATCGTCTGGCCCATCCATAATAAGTCATTAAGTCGGTTTCTTTGTATTCTCTATATGCATATATTACATGTAACAGAGAAGTAGGCAAGTTGATTTGTCTATTTAATTTACTTTGGTTTCTGCTTGTCTATTCTTCATTGAATTACTTATGTTCGATTTATTTTCTCAAGTATATTCTGCTTCAGATCTTTTATCTGGTCCTTAGAGATGAAGAACGCTGTTGTCCGTCCGAAGTCGCCCTGTTAATAATGCTATGGACATTATATCGACTGTTGTTACAAAAGGTGATTACAAATATACTTCCTATTTAAAATAGTCCATAAATGAGTTATGATTCTTAAGGTCGAGCTTAAATTTCAGACATATGGGCTAATATTTAAATTTTAAATTAATGATATTTTTAATATTTTCAATTATTAGTAAAATACATTTTGACGCGTTTTGTGATATTGATGTTTATACAATGTAGAAAGGCATCATCTCCGACGATTGGGCATTCTTTCCCTAACCTGTCTAGTTGGAGCATTAATTGGACAGGTTAATATGGTGAACTAAATCTTTCCCACAAAATTACCACTAAAGAGAAATAGGTTCAAAAGTTATAGTTTGTTAAAGCCACCCTAGAACATAATTTGCGCTCCTTGCTGTTTAGTAGAGGGCAAACACTTCGGATATGTTTGTAACAAGTGTAGAAATATATCTCTGTAACAAGTGTAGAAATATATCTCTGTTGACCTCACTGTTATGCAAACATTAGCTTCCTGCTGAACACCACCCAATCATCTACAAATCTTTCCTTACCATCTAACACTGCAGATATCTTTCGGACAAATAGAGAAAATTCTGTCTTTTCAGCTTCATGGTGGATTTAGTAACCCCAAATTTGTGAATCTATCTTTACCGTCCAATCAAGTGGAGAACCACACACACCTCAACACTTGTTGGTCACCATTTTACTTAGTTAATTAAATAAGATTTTGAACTTATACGTGGGGAAAATTGTTAAAATTTAGAAGCTTTGGGTGCATACTAGGGCAGGGGGGGGGAACCACCTGTTCAAAGATACACGACGAGTTCTCGCCCCTAGGATAACCGGTACCTCCGCGAAATAACCGGTTACTTCGGATAGAGGGGAGCTCGGCCCGAACTGGATGAGTCCAACCCAAGCTCTGAGGTGTGAGAAACGATTCAGATGCGTGCCCTATTGCACTGGAATTCCGAAGTTGCTACCCTGCAGTGCCAGAGGAGGTAGGTGACACCACCAAGCCCCACGCGCGCTCATGAATGCCACCATACTGCATTATTTTCTCTGTCAAACCCATCTTCTACGCCACTATTTCTCTCTAAAATGAGAAAAATTAGTAATATTACTAATTAATGAACCTGTGATAATCCTAGTAGATATTTAGCTGTGTCCAGACTATACGCCCACCCTGTCCAAGGAGATTTCTCGACCTTAACGGATGAGTGTTCAAATTTCCCACGCCTAGGTGTCGGGTTCGATCTCAACTTGCTCGAACAAGCTAAGTTTCAGCGTACATAGGGAGCTAGTTGCATGTTGAGTGGGGGGGGGGCACTGATTCTACATAGTGGGTGCAGTCAGCTCCACGCCATCAGACAAACCCACCATAGCTGTTTATTTCATCTACCCACCATCACACACTAAACACATTACTTGACAGAACACAGAAAACGGGTTATAAATCCACACTCTCTAGGCGCGTAACAGGCGTCTATCATTTGGGTTACGAAGGGGTCCCTGCCTACTGGCAGGAGGCAAAACATACTACTGCAGCTCTTCCTACAAGCCTAATCTAACAGAAGGCAGCCCCTGGTGACCTAGGGTTTTCCAATTTTGGTCATTCTGATTTTTATGTAAAATGAAATGGGGTGTCTGTGTATTATGGGGTAGCTTCAGCAATTAACATCCTGATGATTGTGTTCGCTCCCTACTGCGATAGAAGCTATTGGATTAGCAGGTAAATATCGACCCCACCTTTTCACTCAATTTTCTCTGGGTGATGCCCTCGTTGGTTTGTCATCTTATTTAAGATAACACCTTATTTTTATGCTAGTTCTTTCTCACTAAGTCTCATCCACAGGTGGCGCTAAAGATACAGAATTTCACGATCATTCATACAGTAGGTAATATATGAACACCGACCTCACTTTGGGAGAGGACTGCTCATAAAGATAAAATAAATAAATTAAACGATCCAAATAATTATTATCAGAAGAATCCTAATTAGGATTTATTACTACAATCCAAATCCGTTGTTCTACTGGTTTAATCTATGTCTAATTCCCTCTAAATTATGAAGAAATGTCTAAGAGTTGAGATTGAAAAGAGTTATGAGAAAAAGGATTCATAATAAGAGGTTTTGATTTGTTTTGAAAAGGAGTTTTGGAAACAGTGTTTTTGATTTGAATGAGGTCAAGCCACATAACGTGTGGAGAGTAACAGGATAGAGGAGCGATTCAGGCTGTAGGTATTCGTAGTTCAGATTACCCGTTGAGCTGATAGTCGGTGAGATTATTTAGTAGTTTAGAACAGTGATTTTTACCTCTTCATGCCGAGCATTTGCCTCATTGCCTCGAAACACAAGCTTCAATTCAGGTCTTTGAGAATGTTTAGTAGGCAGGAGTTTTGATGAGTGCTAATGGCCGGCATTGTGTATCTAAATACTTCCTAATTACCTATTATTTAAGTGGTCATCGATCGACATAATCTCGATTTTTTCGTTATTTGCTAGTCTTCTATTTCCATTTAGCATTTCTTAGGGTTAAGAGTTTAGTACTATTTGAGGAGAGCTTTCGACTCTTAAGTTCTATTTCAAAGGAAAATAATAAAACACATAAAATATAACAAAATCGAGGCCCTAAAATTTAGTATCTTGGTTATCTAAGTCAAAGATTATATAAGAATAGAGATAAAACTTCTCATAAAATTGTGAAAAATATTATTGAATTAAAAAATGGATTAAGATTCACTCATTAATTAAAATTAATTTAATCACAAACTTTGATATCTCTATCCAAAATGTAATGAATTTCTTATCTGAATTTAATTGTATTATTTTGCTAATCAGATAGAGCTGCTTCATTAGAAAAAACTGCGGTAAAAGTTTGTAATGAATTCAAAATTTTTGGACTACATAAAAGTTAGTTATTTCAAAGGGATAGAACTGGAGCTAATTTAATCACTGGAAGAGGAGATTTTCGTCTACAGTTAAATGATGTAGCGTTCAATTTCGCACGAGTTTATAGACGAAAATACATAAGCTCAAACAACCAGACGTGACTATATTGCTCATAGCTACTATACTCATTCACTGATATGGATACCTAGAGGACGGGGCAAAACGCCACAGAATACAGTTCTCTTTTTAATTTGGATATTCTTTGTAAGGGATTGTGGGAACATGAAGCAAATGTTTTTACTACACGTGACAATTGTGGTTAAAATCCTATCACCTTTTAAATGTCAAGATATCCACTCACGAGCGACTTCGAAAGGTTGGATTTAGATAAGAAAAATGGACACTTGGATGATACTGATTTTAACTTAAGTCGTGAAAAGGGCAAAAATTATGGCTAGACAGATTTCTGTCTCGAAAAGCAGATCATATATTGTAACAAAAGTAATATAGTTATAAGAAAATAGTGGATGAAAGGCAGAAAATTTATTTGGATGTGGGGTAGTTGTGTCAGAAGCAGTTCAGCACTAGTGCCTCATGACACCAAACTAACCACCATGACGAAAAATGTAGATGTTACCACTAAAATGCTTATGGATCGTTGATACGACTTGAGCTTAGGCTACTTTTTTTGGAGTTCTTGAAAGTAAATTTGACTCTGGCAAAGCTTTCGGCCATATCTCTTGTCTCTTCTTCATCACACTTTAGGTATACACCTAGCACACAGTTTACTTAGCTCATGCTCCTTATTAACTCTCAGGTATAGATGCTTTCTTTGATTTTCGCCATACTGCTACTGGTTTTCTTACTACTACTAATATAATAATAATGCATCGGAGAATAGTATTATAGATATGGTGCGAAAGTCATTAACAAGATATAGTCAAAAGCTATGGTCATAATATAAATAGAAGAGATATAGGAAAATAGCCTTTGTTGCGGTTTGTGGTAAGGCAGTATATGGAGCAGCTTAATAGAAGGAAGCCAGTTGTAGATTAAACTAAGGTTACTTACTACTCAATCTACATTGATACGGGTATTTTAATTATGAAATCTGTGATTCACCAAATTTATTTTTAAACCTGTCATTGACATACATTTGGCAACATTATCTCGAAAGTATTTCCAAAATGAAATAATTTTATAAGTTAAAATTCTGCCCAATATTCCTCTCATGTTGCAGCTGGAATGCGGTTTTCATACAATCCCGAAGACTTATAAGAAGTAAAGACCTGTCGTCACGTTGCGAACTAACACTAGGTCTCCCAAACCAAGTCAGTCTTGTATATTCTTATTTTCTCGGATCCTCTTCAACAATTTTCAACACCGGAATGGGATTCACCGACTCTTCGAGCGATTTGTTGACAGCTGTGACCCTCCTCGTGCAGCTTGCTTAACAGACATCTTTACCACAAGGTATAGTTACGTTTTCCTACACTATCAGGTTATCAGATCCTGTGGACTTGGGATCTCATATTAATCAACAAATAAGATGTGTTATATAAAGACATTTGGACTGTAAATTACTTCATACTGCTCCCAGAATTTCAGACACTTCAAAAGCTTCGCCATTTTAGATAATTCAAAAGTAAGTTATAATGAAACTTGTACTTTTATTTTGCTTTCCTGAAGTAGTGAACACATGCATGTAAGCCTAAACGAAATAACACAGACATAACCAAGGAATAAAAAAAAAACGAGGTATACCAAACCTTCTAGCGACGGCTTTAAATTACTAACTGACTTATGAATCTTTGAACTTAGATCAAAATAGTTTTTATTAAACGCTGAGTTGCTCACTACGCTAGCCCATCAGCTTAGCTTAATTGACCTTGAGGTCAAGATTTAACATAGGCCGGTGCCTCCTTTATAGGGTGCTCTACAAGCTAGGACTTAATATTGAATCATGAAATATATTCAACTCCCTATGGGGGATGTAATATCTGGTGCTGGTTAGACAAAACATAGTCTATAATAATCTCCTTACAGAGATTTAACACTACGACAAATCTCTTAATCGGTCCGAGAAATGTGGCTGACTAGAGGAAACAACTAAAACGATAAACAAACTTAGACTTTTATATAGTGAGTGAAGACCAGAAATGTAGACTGCTATTTACAAATCATTTTAAATATGTTTATATACCACTAATTAAGTATTTTATTGCAGGTTCTTTTAGGATATATAGAAGTTTGTGAAAGTATAAATTTACAAATACAAGGGGCGGTCAATAAATTTTGCAATTCAGATATAAGGAAATGAGATATGAGGAAAAGTGTTTTATTATTTTTCAATATAACTACCCTTGACTTCGATGCACTTGCGCCACTTGTCCCTGAGGCTTCGACTTCCCAACAACCAGAAATCTCCCGACTGCTGTTCAATCCACTCCTGGACGGTGAGCTGTACATCTTCATCGTCCTCAAACCGGTGTCCACGCAGTGCAGCCTTGAGCTGAAGGAATAAAAAGTAGTTGCTAGGGGCCAGATCTAGACTGTAGGGGGGATGGTTTAGCTCTTCGAATCTTCACTCGCGCAGATAAGCTTGTGCAACTCTGGCCTTGTGGACTTTGACGACGTTGAAGTCGATCATGGGGCGTGAGGTTTCTAGGGACCCAACGGGCAGAGACCTTGGTGATGGCCAAATTATCGTGGATGATGTTTCTAACACTTCCATGTGATATTCCAAGTTCTCGCTCGATTTTTTCGACCTTCATCCGTCGATTTTCGAGGATCATCCTGTCTACACGGGCCACATTGTCCTCGTTGGTTACATCTGACAGGTATCCTGGACGGGGGTCATCTTAAAGGGACTCAAGACCATAGTGGAACTCCCTATTCCAGCGAGCAATGGTTACATAGGAAGAGTCGGTGTCGGTGTACACTGCAACCATGCGTTCATGGATCTATTTTGCCTTCTTGCCTTTCTTGGTCAAAAATTTGATCACTGCACGGTGCTCAACCTTCTCCATTGTTGAAAAATTTTTGACTGACGATCAGCGATTAGCTACTGCTTATTAAATAGACGATGCAGCAGCGTGCGGCTGCAGGACCTGACTTATCATAACTTGTCCTAGCACCTCCACAAATAGCCATCCATCTTCCTCATGTAACCTGGCGAGGACTGATTAAATATGATCTGAAACTTGGCCAATTCAAGTGAGCCCGAATGACATCTGTTATCATCTCCACCAAAAAGATAGTCCAAAGAATGAGGCTGAATCTCCAACGGCATCTTTATTACTCGCAGCCTACCAATCCGTAGAATTCAGGAGACAGAGCCCAGCCTCGGTGATGTTGTGAGTGAGCGTAACATTAATGGACTTCATAACACTTCTCATATACTTCGAAGGATGATAAAGATTAATCATGTTTATTTTGATACGTTGAAATAAAAAGTCATCCCTTGTGTGAAAGCCATCATAATAAATAACAATATAACCCTGCAACAAGATGAAGGAGCATCGCACAGAGCTCCCCCCCAAAATCTGGCCTGATGCTAGGCAAATTAAAAGTGGTTATGGTCATAGGAAATTTGGCCTCTCAGTTCACAAAATTGAAGTCAGATGGACTATGGAGCGTTTCTGATGCTTGAGGTGAGTATCTCTTAATATATTTCATCAATGTATCGATATTGTGAAGTGCAAACCTAAAAATGAGGCAGAAAATATGAGATTAAACCCTTCCTGCCACTTGCGCTCAATTCATACCCAGAGTTCATGGAGCCATTGATGCAAAAAAATATTGAATTTAAAATTAGTTACATTATCTTATATCATAATTTTTCTTTCGTTTGGTTCTGAACTTTATCTAATATTGCATTGTGCTCTGAAAATTATTGAATAATATCAGGTTGCACTTCGTGTTTTCACGAGAATATTTTGTTTCCGCCCTTCCCTCACAAGGTAAATTTACCAACAACATAACTGCCCTGCTATCTTTCTCAAAGAGTTAGACAGACGACTAGATATATTTAGATATAGTATCATGCTAAATTTTAGTCTTCCTTCTACTTTCAACTTTGTTCATTTATTACTTTATTTAGTGAAAAAAAGATCGGTACGTGATTTAACATATCTTCACTCATTTAAAAAATCTTTAATTTTTAGTGAAGAGCTAATCTTTTACATAGAATTCAAACCGCTGATTTTCATAGCTTATAGCAGCAACCTTGAAAGTAAATTTAATCCAGACTCATTTTACATAGTGATTTACCATATCAGATGTTACTAAACTTTTTTGTAATTAGACGCGATGTTTCCAGAATATACTAAATAATTTAACTTTTAACTGAATTAGTTTTACAGACCTGTCATGCTCTACCTTATTCTTGATAATACCGATTCATATAATAAGTAACTAGACCGTTTTTCTGTAACATTGCAATGGTAGTATTGGTGGCTTCAAAAAGGATAGTAAAAACGTAGATGTCGTGGAAGTTTTAGTATGTGCCTGCGCATTTTGTACGAGGATGTTGGGGGTAGTGTTCATTTACCACTCATAATTCGAGCGTAGCTTATCCGATTAAGGAGGTTAACCCTAATTTGTAACCCTCCAATTACTTTTGAAATATGGTTAAATAAATCCAGCTTCAAAATTTCACATACGTCAAAGAAAGTAGGGTCATCAGGGGTTAAATGGAGCACTGGGTTGAATGGGGAATTTTATACCTTTTTGTAAAAAACAATTTTTTACAAACTTAAAATTATCAAAATTTAAATTTTTAAGAGCTTAAAAGAAAGTTACAATTTTGTACTATATTAATATGTAAATAAATAATCGATTTAATCTAACAATAAGCCAACATGTTGATTTGAAATCCAAAAAAAAAGTAAGAAAAAATCGAATTAAAAAGAAGCGTCTCAAAAACTTTATGCCACTCCAAAGGTTATAGGCCTAGAATAAAAATTATAGCTCATTTGGTTGGGAATATTGGTGGCTATTACTAGCACAAAAGGCGGGATATAAATGTTAACAAAATTTCTGTTATTGAACAAAAGCTGACACGTGGTGAAATGGGTCAATGATTTTTCTATAATAATGATAGATAAAAAATGGATATTAACGGCAACTGAAATTATTTACTTAATATTTTTCTGTTCTTCAGAGTGTATTAAATTTATTTGATGTTTTTCAGAGTAGCCGATAATGTTCAGATTACAGTGTGCATATAGGTCACGCCTACTTGACAAAAAAATATTCATCGACACCATAAAAGAATGACAGTAACAAACTATGATCCTACTAAATTAAAGGAATTGGCAAACCTAGTTAAAGAGAGTGGTAGGTTAGTGACAATTGTTGCTAGGGAGAACAATAAACCGAGAGAGAAGTTGGGTGATATTCACACTTCAAAAAGTGAGCTCAAGAGCAAAAACAGTGTTATCTTTTGATAAAGAGTGAACCCTTGTTGAAGCACTGGAGTTTACAAGACATTGTCCGCATCATTAATGCTTCAAATCCTTGTGGCAATCGTGGCCATTGGGTTGTGCCAGAAGTGTTAGCAGTACTGGTAGACCCAGCTGAAGACTCAAACCACTGTTAGCCTACATAGAAGGTCAAGGACATTAAAAGTAGAGATAGATTTAACAAACAATAGATATAAACTTAAGATAAAAAAGAAAATTACTCCAAAAAAAGTTCTGCACTTTACAACATCAAGTTGGAGACTTTACTACAAATTTGATAGGGGAAGATATACTTTGCATATGTTTATATAGGCCTACCATGGCCTCAAAGTCAGTGCACCATTCAACCCCGGATGCATGGGGTTGGGTTTTTTTTCAATTTAATTTTTTAAAACCTTTTTATGATAAATAATTCTTGTACTATGTCTCATTTTGGAGCCAATAGATACATTGTTCTGATCCACACCTAAAACTTTCAAATATCTTTTTTAATTTGGGCTGTGAAAATCAAAAAATGCCCCATTTAACCCCTGTTGACCCTACTCGTCGTCTCTACAAATTAACCCCAAATCTTAGCCCTACTCCCACTATTCGTCCTAAAAAAAGCTATGCCGTCTTCTTCGGTTACATTAGTAAATAATGATCATCAAAACACCCAATTTTTTGTTATATTGTGAGAGATATAAAATGTTTATTTTATTTTGTTGAAAAGATCAAAAGAATTAATATATCAAAAAAAGATTGGTAAGTTCTAATGCAAAATCATTATGTACTAATCTAACCGTAGTAGATAGTATCCCATTTCTTATGGCGGTTTTAAGTGACAAAGAGCTTTCGCCTCTTGATAAGGACAAATTTGACAATGTAGTATAAATTTGCGTCCCTAATACTTATTTAAGTTTTAACGGTTTGTATTTGGAAAAAATAATTGGCCCTCTATGAGATCACCTCCGCTATTTTCTGAATATAATGTTCAGGAAAATATTTGAATACCTCTACTTACTAGAAAAAAAGTTGTTGGCACAAATTGTTAAAGATATGTGGTCAAATACTTTATTAATATTGTCAAAGACGTTGTTCTAAAAGTGTCCTGAAAAAAAAAAAAAAAAAAAGAAAATTGAGTTAATTTATTTTGGCGTCGAAATAGAAAAGGAAGCATCGCTCCCGTTTCTTGATATAATGGTTATGCGTTTTAGTGATTTAACATAATTTCTAATATTTAGGAAAGATCCACATACTGATTATTACACACCTGATTTTTCCCTTTATTATCTAAAGTTCAAACGTGCACTAGTTATTTTAGAGGTAAATACATAGAGCATGATAGATTGAATCATCTAAAAAGTGAAACGGCATTATTTTCCTGTTTGTCATTATTATATGGATAGAAATAATAGACTAAAAGATAAACTGTTTTAAGAACACTTTTATAATATAAAAGTAGTTTATGTAGGATATTATTTAATGTTTTAGGCAATGAATTATTTCAGAGAGACAATACAGAAGCCAAAACAGGTCTTGCTTGTTTAGTGTGATGTCAATGGCTTAATCCATTTTGAACTTTCTAACTAAATCAAACTATCACTAAAGTGGTTTAGTAGGCTCAGTTGTATCGCTTACATCTAGCAATTGATGCAAAGTAAGTAACATTAATCAATAAAATATAAGAAACTTGTCTCAAAAGCTACCAGCTCCTAAGGCAATCATAAAAATGAATACGCAAAAAGAAATAGAAATTGAGAGAAATATAAGACGAATAATAAGTAGAATAATAAGAACAAGTAAAAGAGGGATAGATATGTAATAAAAGAGCAGGAAAATAAACCCTTATTAACCACGTAGAAATTTATTATATATAAATATGTATGTATAACTTATTTACACTATTATTAACAAAGGTTATTATCAAAGTATAAGAGCGGATCATTTGTATGCGCTGTTTTAATAATATTGTTTATCACGGAGGAGAGCACCGATTTCAGCCTTAGAGGAAAATTTTAATGGACTGTTTCGTCAAATTTTATATTCTGAACGAGCAGTTCTATGGGTCACTGTTGTGATATTTTGCTTACTTCCCCGATAGAGAAACTGAGACAATAGAGAAAAAATCAGACGAAAACACAAAAAAGAGAGAGTAAAAGAGAGAACGTGAGAGAAAGATAGGGGAGAAAGGAAGAAGGAAAAAGATGAGGTAGTGAGAGAATTCAGATGGATCAGAAAGAGAGGTGAAGGAGAAGGGGGGAGAAGGTAGGCGGCATAGGAGAGAGCGAGAAAGATGGGTAGGGGCAGGATGAAAAAGAACTTATCTGCTACCTCAAATAACGGAATGAGATAGCGACTGGCCATGGATTTTCTAACAGGATTCGTCCCCATTACACACTGCCAACTCTGGGCAGAAAGGGTGTACAGGAAATAGGGTCAAGTTGCTACTATGACTAGGAAATAAACCAAATATTAACCCTATTGCAAATATATGATACACATTTAAGGACGAGCTACAGCAAAGGTCAATTATGACCAAACAACACGTTTATACATAAAAGTAGTTTATGCCACACTACGACTTGTACAAGCTCTGGTTTCTGCCCAAGAAGGGGTAAACAAAATATTAAAACAATAGTTATGCACAACTTATCGAAAATGTATCATTTCATTATGTAAATTTTGTTTAGTTACATTTAATGTATAATAATAGAGAAAATGTAAGTAATCCATTGCATTAGGATTTTTTAAATCTTTTTTATACACAATTAAACATTTTGATCTTCTCTTCAAGAAATTATGTATTTCCTTCCCTCTTGGGATACCAGACTTGCCTTTAGGAAGGAATTTTTGAATTGGCACAAACAATGACTTTGTTTATTTATCTTATTAGATAAAGAATCTTAGATATGTTATTTTACCGTACAAATCTAAACACTTTGGTTAATTGTCTTTACAAATACCTCTGGGCAAATAAAGCAATTGATTCTTGGAACACAAACTTCATATTTTGAATTGATGTTCACCGACGCACTCCTTGACCAAAGTCCTGATTTTAAACTTTCTCTTTCCCTTTCAGTTTCAATTAAAGTGGTGCGAATAAATATTTGAGCTCCAACTACTTTTGAATTGTTCCTGTATTTACGATTTTGAGTGGTTGCATTCATATTTTAGAATAAGCATAAGCTTACTGGCCCATCCATTTTATGGTTAATGGCATTTGCGGTTGAGGGCCATTAATTATTTTTATTTCCCTTTCGTTCTTCATTTTTATTTACTCTATGGTGTGTATACAACTTTAGTATCTGACATGAGCATATAATAGGGCATAACTTCACCCGGCATTAGTGAGGAAGAAGGTTTTAACTCTTTACTTTGTACGAAGTCAATTAGAAGTCAATATAAAAACCCAGTTAGAAAACATTTGGTTTAAAAAAGCGCGTTTATATGGATAAGACGAGGAATTCGAGTAATTTTACCATTCGTTCCTCATTGAAGAGAATATTTAATACGTTAGAGATAGCGAAGTTTCTATAGCGAATTAGAGAGTTGCATTTAGGGAGATCGCCAACACAAAAGATGCGCTAGGTGGCTTTGGGTCTTGGAACCGAGGACGGGTACAATTGAAGGATGAGAACTTGTTCCTTCTGAGAATTCGGTATATTTGGTGACACTTCAGGCCTTATATACATGGCTCCCTATTGTGAGAATACATTAGGAGTCTAAATCTCACGAGCAGGAGATGCGGTATTTATTTGTATGTTAAAGCTCGTGAAGATTGCAGTTTCCCTTGATTAGCGCTTACCTCAATGCTTTACCGCCATTTAGAAGACAGCTTGTTTATGACTCAGGCGGTTGTAGAACCCATGTGCTTACGAGTCTTCATGCCGGCGAGTGGAATTAAGGGCGAATTCATCCACAACAACTTCACTCACAGCAAAAAAATGCAAGCATAATAAAATTTAAGTGTTGGACAAAACAATATTAGTTAGTATATACGAGGGGCGGTCAATATCTTTTGCGAATCAGTAGGGCAAAACAGAGGAAGGGGGATGGCTGTTTGTGTGGGTGTTAGGACAAGTTATGACAACTCAGGACCTGCAGCCGCAGGCTCCTGCCTCGTCTATTTAAGAAGCAGAAGCTGATCGTAGATCGTCAGTCACAAATCTTTCAACAATGGAGAAGGTTAAGCACCGCGCAGTGATCAAATATTTGACCAAGGAAAGCAATAATGCAAAAGAGATCCATGAACGCATGGTTGCAGCGTACACTGACACCGCCCCTTCCTATCCAACCATTGCTCGCTGGAATAGGGAGTTCCGCCATGGTCGTGAGTCCCTTGAAGATGAACCCCGTCCAGGACGCCCTTTAGACGTGACCAACGAGAACAATTTGGCCCTTGTGGAGAGGATCATTCTCGAAAATCGACGAGTGAAGGTCGAAGAAATCGAGCAAGAACTTGAAATATCACATGGAAGTGTTATCAACATCATCTACGACAATTTAGCCATGACCAAAGGTCTCTGCCCTTTGGCGCCCTAAAAAACTTCTCGAAACCTCACGCCCCATGATCGACTTCAACGTTGTCAAAGTTCGAAGGGGCTGCTGCTCCTGTACAACCAAGACCCAGCTAGACTCGAGTCACGCATAGAGACAGGAGATGAAACGTGGGTCCATAAATGGGATACCAAGACCAAGCTTGAAAGCATGCCCTGGAAGCACAGGGGCTCTAAGACCCCCATTAAGTTCAGGACCCAACCCTCAGCCGGGAAGATCATGGCCACCATCTTCGGGGATTCTGAGGGAGTGTTGATGGTGGACTATGCGCCTCGTGGAAGGATAATCACACCCCAATATTTCACCGAGGAACTGGCTCGGTTGAGTAAGTGCATCCGTTAGAAGCGGCGCGGCAATAGAAGGAGCAGGACACTGCGTGTCCTGCTCCTCCACGAAAATGCCTCTGTCCACAAGGCCAGAAGTGCACAAGCTCTCCTGCGCGAGTGCGGATTCGAGTAGCTCACCCATTCCGCCTTCAGTCTAGATATTGGGCCTAGCAACTACATTTTATGCCGCCAGCTCAAGGCTGCACTGCGTGGACGCCAGTTTAGGGACGATGAAGATATCCAGCTCGCCGTTCAGGAGTGGATTGAACAACAGTCGGGAGATTTGTGGTTGTCGGGAATTCAAAGCCTCAGGGACAAGAGACGTAAGTGCATTGAAGTGTCGAGTGTAGTTATATTGAAAAATAATAAAACACTTTTCCTCATATCTCGTTTCCTTATATCCGAATTGCAAAACTTATTGACCGCCCCTCGTATCTAGGAGATTTGAAATTAAAATTTTCTTAGTAGCATCTTAAGTCTTATGATTTTCTGCCATATTCCTTAAGTAGTGCCACACCTACGAAATTATGACGAGGGGTATCCTTTTTATTTTTTTGTTAGTTGTTTTTTTTGTTTGTGATAATATGCGAAAAATATTCTTTAAATAAGGGTAGATGACTGCTGTATCAGCGTGAATACTTAAAAAAGCTTTAGCGGCATTCTTCCACGACTTGAAAAAAGTGTTGTAAAGAAAGATTTGAAAAATACAGCTTTGCAGATATTTATATTTTTGGTTTCAATGGTAAATCTGAACATGAATGCTGGGAAGCAATCACAGTACATTACATCAATCTTTATTTAAGAATATATATAATATACACATTCCTTCACCCGACTGGGAATATATAATAAACCTTCTATACAAATTTAATAGTTTCCTTTAGTAAATTTAAAGCCGAAATGAAAGTAGACTAATGAGGATTTAAGAATATTTTAATTTACTTTGAGAGATTATTTTGACATAACTAACAAAAAACAAAGATTCTATTCTCTTTTAAATTTATTAATAAGCGAATATATGTGATTTGAGTTTGTAACTTTCCACCCCTGAAAGGAAAGTAATCAGATACCAAACCTCATTTGAGAGAGCGAATGGTTGTTGAAGTTAGAATTTTGAGTACAAAGAGGTATTTCCTTGACTCAATTTTTATTCAAAGGATGTCATTCTCTTCCTTATAGGGATATTTTAAATATAATAACTATTGTTTTAATTAATTTTTTTGCTGGGCCGAAAACACAAAGTCACGATCCTAAATCCCACAAAAAGGAATACTCCACTAAAGCTTTTTTTTCATTTTCAGCAGAAAACAATGATATTTCTCCCAGAAAGTCTGTAGGGTGAGAAGTATATGTGCGAAGCCAAATATCCGCAGGTCATGCTTCCTTTATTATGGTCGCTGATGCACGTGACTGCCGGGGTCGTTGCCAAGAGGATGCTTAATCCTCAAAAGATCAGTAGAACTTTGGTTGTGAAATACAATACTTGCCCCCCCACTTCCTTCGAGACTTTGGTAAGAAATGAGATAAAAATTGAGCGATGGAATTCAAATGCAAACGACCACATGAGATAAAAGTGGTCAAGGATATCCATAGATTTATACTAGTGGTTAGGAGCAACTAAATCAGTAATTCAATTTGCTGTTTTTGCTGCTTTAAATCACTAAATTAAAATCTTAAAAATGATAACTTTTGAACCTCGCCCTTGAAGAAAAGTAACGGAAAGATAAAACAGAAATAGGAAAGACTCTAAGAATACATCCCGTTCCAGTCGAGAAGTCAATAACAACTATCGGCGAGTCAAAGGAATTGATTAGGAGCACATAGGACTTTATGAGACAATAAGAGTCAACATAAAAGCTATACCTGTAGATAATGGCTTGCCCTTTTAAATAATATCACAATTGAAAGATTACAAGTTATATTTTCATAACTAATATAATCGATGCATTATTCTTCTTGATTCCTCTAAAGGTGAACCAAAATTTATGCTACCTAAGAAAGTGCTTAAAACGTTGCCGAACAATTGGTTCATATAATTAAACCAATATTCTTAAATAATATACACTTAAGGCTTTGTGAGATGTCTTTCTTAGAATTTTAATAAAGATATTTAAAGTATTTGGATAATTAAAGGTCTCTTCCGAGATTTTTTTAGCTATCACAGGCGATGTTTTAATTAATCGATATGGAATAGGTAAATGCCTTATAGATGATATCAAAACTTTCTCTTGAACTATCTTTTATATTGGACTATAGGCAGGTTAATTCCACTTTTCATCCACTGTAGATTAGTTGTTCCGAAGAAAATCTATTCTCTAATTATTCAGCCAATTAACATTTAGTCACAATATTTAGGGAGCAATTAACAAGTGATCCTAAGGTTACTATACGTCCCAAAATGTATCGCCATCTGCACCATTGAAATTATAGGCCCCAAATTGTCTAAAAAATAAGTAAAATAGAAAATCTGCCTCCAACATGGTCAGAACCAGCGACTAAGATCATGCGAAAAGCAAGCGTTAGCAATGAGCCAAGAGAAGCAAGAACAAAACACAACAAAAATTCAGTTGAGAGCAACAGGGAGAGAGACAAATCAAATGGGCAAAAAGTTATTTACAGATCTACCCTTACACGTGAATTCCAGTGGTGGGTAATATTTTCGTTCCAAAGGATCAGGTATAATACAGTCATCTTTTTGTTCATGTATATTACTAAAGTCTGTTTTTATGTGAACTATGCCATAAAAGTAATTAATCGTTTATGCATAAAATATATGAAAAACTGAGATGAGACATACATATGGTAGATAAATAGCCTCTTACTAACATTTCTCTTTCAAAAGCACCTTAGAGCATAAAAAACACCATTGTTTCCCTCTCCCAGTGAAACCTCTAATGTAAATTGCACAATAAAATTAACCCGAGAGCACTTTATCCCCCGACAACGTCTTTTCCAAGTTTTTATGCAAATTTCTTGCACAAAATATTGCTAAAAGGTATTAAAGGGGAAAGGGTAAAAGGGAAAAGAAAATAGGCAGTCTATCATAATAGTGTAAATGAATTTCCCAATTTCGAGCTATTTCTTTCCTTCCATAACTCCTCCTCCTCTATGTACTTCTCGACAAGGTCGGATAGTAGTGTTTTGTCAAGATATAATAGTATTACCTGTAACGGTGACATAAATTTAAGCTTTTAACTCGATATCGGCGTCTTCGTATCATCTATTTTATATCAATAACTCATCAATTGGGTGGAAACGGTCATCTAATTTAAATTATTGAAAATTGTTTATTGTAATAAAGAAACTAATGCATCATAAATATAGTTCTTTCTAAACAAGTGTCTTTATTGAATCGTGGCAAAGCAGAGGAATGGAAAAAACTTGTTACATTTCCAATAGGCTTAAAAAAAATCTTATCAATCTCAGTATTGTTGTTATTCGTTTCCCTTTATCGCCATGTTATCGTTGAACAGTTTGATATTATATAGAGTCAAGAAAATTTTAATTTTAAATTAAATAGTTGACCAAAATATGGGGTAGATTAAAATTTTATTTCTTTGAGAATTAAATACTAGTATCTTTTGAAATAAATAGAAAATTTAGATTTCGATCACTTTACAAAGTGACAATCAAGAATTCCTCGTTTTTTTATCCATTGATTAAATGTCAGTGTCGTCATGAGCCGAGATTGTCTCATTTCATTGTTGATCAAATGTCTTTAAAGAAGAGTCCGATTATCTCGGTTTAACACTCGAGTCTCCCATATTTAGTGTGTCCTTGTCAATTCCCCACTGAACCATTTTTATAAACTTATTTTTGTTATTATTATCATCCAAATCTGTTGAGATTTTCGATTGCGTATTAAAAATTGATTAGTCGACCTGATGTTCGACCTGAGCCCCACCCCCCTCAGCAAATTCATGCTTGAATTAAAGAGATCAAAATTGGCACAATTTTCATGAACATTGCCACAAATTAGTAAAGTCAAATTTTTCAAAATGTTTTTGAAAAAGTTCAGTTAGCTATGATATAATTATTTAAGTTTTATAAATACTCACATAGTTTTGAATGACTGCCGCTAGGATCTACTGTGCTATGTTGTCAAGTAAGAATATTTTGATGACACGTTATGTCGAAAAATCTATTATAGCGCTAAAATAACAAAATAGCCAAATGGTAATGTGAATTGTTTTGTTGTATTCCTGAGTAAAAATTAAATAAACATATACAGTTAATTAAGCTAGCAATATGAAAATTGAGATAAATTCGATAATACTATTTTATAAAACCCTTTAAAAAGTTTTCGACAGTACTGCTTAAAATAAAGCAATAACGTAAAACTTTCCCGAAATTTAATTTAGGTGTTTTTAGAAATGTCCTATTTGTTTATTCATAACCTAATATATCCCAAACACTCGATCCGACATTAAATACTAATATATTAACTTGTCACTCTGAACAAATTCATCGTAAAGTGTGAATAATTGAGACAAAAGTAGAACGAATCTTCGGAATTATAGTCTGATGAATTAAAAAATTGAGCGTATATTTAAATTAATTTCATTGAATTACTCCCACATTAATTTCTTAATGTAGGCTTACTATGAGAATAATTTCTTTTTTATTGAAATTATTATCATGCTATGCTCATTCTTTTTAACACGTACGTCTTCATTTTGTTCTCTAAATAGTTTCAACCCTGCTAAAAGGAAGCAGTACTATTTAATCTTTCTTCTTGTTAATATATTTTCATTCAGGATTTAGCCCCCAGCACGGCTAAGTAAATAAAAATTATGAAATTTCATATAGTTTTATTATAAAATCATTACAGAATAATTAAAAAGTACAAATTCCCTATATATTATTTTGAGCAAAAAACGTGAAGACTCCTCGAAATATTGTCCACACTGTATATTCAAAGAACAAAATGAAAAAGCTTGGAAAATCTAGAGAACAACATTAAAATACTTGATAACCTAAGGAACAAAATTAAAACTGCATAACATAAAGGACAACATAAAAACACTGCATAATCTAAAAAGCAAATTGAAGCACAAGATAAGCTAAAGAACAAAATTATAATAATGGATAATCTAAAGAAAAAAAGTAAAACAATGAGCATACTAAATAACAAAATTAAATCACTCTAACCTAGAGAAAATAGGAAAACAGTAAATAATCTAAAGAAGAAAGTTAAAACACTCGATAACTTAAGGCAAATAGCCCTACTTTCTCGACTATATTTTCAAATAAAGATTCTGTCGATATCTAAAACGAAGAAAAGTTATCATATGAAACAAGTAGTTTCACTAACATTCAATTAACAGGAAACTCTACTCATACAGACCTAATAAAAACATGGAAGAAATCTGACAAAAAGCCTGAAAAATAATCTTTAACGAAGGAAATCTGGAGATATGTTGATATGAGTTGAAGTGTGCTCCCTTTTGTCCTTGTAACTATGTCTATGGCACCAATGACCCTCAGTCGGTAGATGGGGCACGCACTCAAGGAGTTCAGGCGGTTTGCGCAACAAAATTCTTCTTGGTGAGAAAGGACTTCTTGGTAGTTTGGTACACGGTGCAATCTGACAATGAATAATGATTTATGCAGGGAGCTCGATAGTAGTTTTAACAGCAAATCGGCGTAATAATTATGGGGCCCTAAGTGGCGACAGCTGTATGGCTTTAGCTTTATTCAAAATACAAGATTTTCTCGGAATGTTTGCTGCTCTTAAGTTTACAAGGTTTTATGTGACAAGAGGTTGAAGCTCACCTCCAAAGGGGTTTACCAATGGGATACTACTTAGGAGGAGATATTGGCTAATTAAATGGAAGTTTCCCAATCCTATATTACGTAGGAGTTTCATAGGTTTGTTAAAGTGAGCCTACAATTACTAACCTAAAAGGGGCAGGTCACTTTCAAAATATGCATCTTTATTTGCTACTTTTACGATCAGTGGGAGGCTGTAGTTTTTTCATAACCTATCTTAAATCTCGGTAGCACCAGTGAACAGAAAAGGATTTTATTTTTCTGGTTTTGGTTTTGTTGCTTACATGGCAGATTTTTGCAGCAATATCCTCGAGGGGGGGAAATCAATTATATAATTTAATAAACATGATGGAATTAGATATAAAGAAAACAAAAGCATTTTTAGCAGTGCTTTGGTTTTGGATACTAAAGTAAGAGAATTCTGTTGTTGTATCATTTACAGTCGAAAATCATTTAACTACTCCAGGGGTCCTCGGCGAACTACCCATCTATCATGGAACTTGCGATTCAAGAAATTGCAAACTCCTTCAGCATAATGTGGAGGAGCACCATCTTATTGGGAAAAAAACATTGGTTAACATTGGTTACACGTTTTAATTCAGTGAGAAAAAGTTTCAAAGCATCGTTAGATAATGGACACCTGTCACATTAACAGTCCACTGCTGATCATCTTTGAATCAAATAATCCAATGAGATTTTTAGAGCAGATAGTACAACATACAACGAGCTTAAGAGAGTCGCGTTCCTAATCTTTAATAACAACTAGGTTGTTCTTACCCCAAATTGAGTGTTATTTCGATTCATTTGACCAGATAAGTGAAAAATTTCTTCATCACTGAAGAACATGTTATCCAAGATAGAAGGGTTATTTTCGTGATGGTGTAGGTCGAAGAAAAGGCTCCCGACGATATACTATATATCTATTCTTTGTGGGGATTATTCTATATTCGATGGCCAAGTATTATTCTACGTTAATAAATAGGCCTGAAGAGGGCTTATTTATCTTCAATATACTTAAGAAGTGGAACGGAGCCCAAGGATAAAAAATATTGTCAGCATTAACGAAAATAGAATTTTTTTAATTAAACTAACCGAAATAACACAGGGAAAATATTTACATGACCGGGGAGTGAAATGAGAGGTGCACATGAAAGGAAAAGGTCATAGGATAAATTTGACTAAGCGGTGGATTAAGATTTGGAGGGATTTAAATGACAAAACAAACAAGGGAAAAAGTCGACTAAATCCGTGTTAAAACACGGAGTTACGTTGGCAACAAAGTTTAATTTTCAAATGCAAATCGTAGCTTACGTATTTATAAGGTCGGCGAGCAGGTGAAGGCGATTTGAAGGAATGGCTTCAGTCAAATTTAAGGGGGGTTGTGCTTAACGAGGGAAAAGGACAGACTTCAAGGAGTGGGAGCAAAGTGGGGGTCGGAAGTACGAGCGATCCTTGAGACAGGATACCGGAGATGTACTTGATGAACAATTGAGGTTATTGGGGTAACCACGCGTCTCTTGAAAAACGTTAAAAGGGAGAATTAAATTACAACTGACGTGATAATAAGGGGGTTCTCGAGGTAGAGAGTTCCTAAGGGCACAAGGGAGACCGGATCGGCGTGATGCCTGACGAAGATAATCGGTATCTGCTTCAAACGCGAAATTCTATCGCATATATAACCTGAGCTAGCCCCTAAGGGGTATTGGGCAATGGGGTCTTTCATGGAATGTCCCGCTAGCGATTCAAACACTCTGATCTTCACATAAGCCTAACTCAATCTGGCCAGATCAAAGCCTGCAGGCAAAGAGGGAATGAACCTCCTTGTTAAACTTGGGGCGAGGGAAGATAAGACTCAGGAAACGTTCGAGGCAATTCTATCACAGTGTATGACTGTCTAACATAGCTCTACCCTTCGATCAAAGTCCCCTTTCATATGTTTTTAAACAATTTGTAGCTTAAAAGGAAACATTTCCAAGTCTAGATGTAGTATCGTTTGGATGGTTGGAGCATAGATGCGTAATTCCCGTGAGGCTCTGTTAATAGACTTATCTTGGCTTCTGTTGAAAGCTTTTTCATCGATAGCAATGTTTTCCTTAGAACTCCTTATTCTGTGGTTTATCAGCCACAGAGCCTGTATTCGTAAACCTCTCATCAATGGAATAATTTGTAGAGTGTGCTGTGTAAGTATTTGAAGACGATTATGAAGATATCTTATTTTCTTGGATTTGTTATGACGTCATTCCTGAAATCCTAATTTCTGCATTGGTTGATGTGAATGGTCTCTTTTCTCTCTTGTCGTCATTAAGGTATTTTTGTCCTTCTTTGAAACGGCTCATCCACAACAGAAGAGTGGGTCTATGTGTTTTAGACCCAGCATAAACATGCTGCAATAGTATAAACAGTAGCAGAGGGTTTTTTCCTATTAAGTTTTAGAAAAATTTGATAACAGCTCTGATCTTGAAAACCTGATTTTCCATGGATACAAAGATATTATTTGTAAGCAGGCACTTGCTAACTGAAATGCGCTAGAGGAATAAATGACGTCTTTTAGGTATCAGCACAAACCAAAGGTATGAAAAAACGTGTTTTGACTTGATAATATTTGATAATCTTTTGTATTAAGTACTTGCACCAAATTATTTGGAAGCTCCCTCGTATTTAAGAACGTAACAGCAAACACAAAAAAAACGATGGAAAACTTTCTTTCAAAATTTTTTAGCCCTCATCAATTGAACATCTAATTAAGTAGATCCCTAAAGCTTAAACTACTGGCTTATTGGCGTCTATTTATTAATTTTCCAGCATACTCAATATCCATTTCATAGTCACCATCATTATATTGAAAGTGTCCTAATGTTAATCAAATCAGCATTTAATCATATGATTATATAGGTAATGAAAATGCCTTTGTTAGGTTATGATACACCATAACTCCTCTAAATGATAAAAATATTACCGAAATCAAGTCTGTTATTAAATCTACGATGAATCTCTGTAAAAAGAGAAATCAAAACATATTCAATTTGCTTTCCGAATGATTTTTACCTACCTAAATACTGCACGAAAACAATATATCTGTTTAGAACTTGTTTCATATATTACTATAGAATTAGAACATACACCAGTATAAAATTTAGGAACAAATATCTAGAAAAGGTTGTCCTTTATATTAATTTATTTGTTGATTTTCGGAACTTTTACTGCATTACTATACTTTAAGGGGATATAAACGTTGTTAATGAGAATAAACTATAACATAAATACCAAGTTTATATTACTTTATTAACAAAAAGGCACTGTACGCAGTATCAAATTAATACATAGCTACTACTGAGAATCAACTTAGTTCCTATTTACCTTGCTTCATAAAGTCAAGGAAGCAAAAAAATTGGCATTTGGGGGCGAAGAATTTGCCTCCAACAAATCGTTTTCCAAAGCAAGTAAAGAAAACAAATATTTCCTTATGCATATGATGCCATATTGCTCATTTTAGATACTAGTTCAATAAATATTGGTTTGATATTTTATGGCAAATATTTTGTTTATGAAATCATAATATTATCTCGGATCATATATAGCTTGCAGACGATACTGGTAGAAGCAATATACCCAAGCGAATGCCTCTTTGGCTATATACATTTATCATTCCTCATCGGACAATATGAGAAGTATTATGAAACATCTGTGTGAGACGGAGCTTGGCTAAGTTGCAGACAAAGATTATATGTAGTAGAGTTCAATTTGAGGATCCTAATATGCTTAGCATGGAGAGTGTACACTGTTACATAACCAATCCTCAGTTTTATCCCCATTTTATAATGTTATTTTAAAAGGTATTTCATTCCAACAAAGGTATTCAATAGCTGTAATTTTATTAAGTTTTTAAAGAAGTTTGCAATTAATTTAGCAGAGGTTTACACTTGTGTTCGGATATTCGTTCAGGAGATTATGAGAGCGTATGACTGAATGATGCTTGTTGATAAAATGGCATCAGGAAATATTATAATCTAAAAGACTAACGAAATTTAAGATTTAACGTACAAATTTCACAGAATGCTTACGATTTTTTTTTTTTTAGGGGCTATCTGGCGACTGCCGACTTAGGCATGAGTCGCCATAAACAAACAGCCTAGTTCTAGGCTACTTTAAAAAATTTTAACAGGAAACAAAAATAAAAAGAAATAACAATAACAAAACAGTAACAAAACAATAACAAAAACAATTAAACCTGGTTAAATGAAAGAGAGAAGGCAAGCCTCCCCCAAAAAGTCAACAAGTCCACAAGAAAATGTGCACGAATCTGTCCCAAGTACGAATGCTTACGAGAATGGAACCATCATAGAGAGAGGAAAATGTGTAAAATTTTAACACAACTAAATTACTGAAGTAAATGACTTCGTCAAGTACCTGTACCACGTGAAAATAATTTACAATATTTGATAATTTTGAATATGAAGGGAACACTCATTTGAAGCTATCAAAATATGTCATAATTCTTCGTATCGTTGAAATAGTGTCCTAAAAGTAATATTTTTATGGCAGTGTGGGTCTATATCTACTTATATTGTCTAATTAATCAATATTTAAACCAGCTTTTGCAACGCCACAATGCTTCCATCAGAAACTTAGTTACGTTTACTCGTTTGAAGGTGTCGAACCAGAGAAGTTTGTTTTTAAGGTTAATGTGATTAAATTTTTATGTAAATATCCTTTAACTGATTAAGCATAATAGCGCGAATAAAA
Source organism: Ceratothoa steindachneri (assembly GCA_963969495.1). Classification (NCBI taxonomy): domain Eukaryota; kingdom Metazoa; phylum Arthropoda; class Malacostraca; order Isopoda; family Cymothoidae; genus Ceratothoa; species Ceratothoa steindachneri. The sequence continues at coordinate 149,072,325 of OZ018317.1, read as the reverse complement.
AACGGCATACGAAAGAAACTGTGTGTTTTTTTATATATTTGGGACTCCCTTACCTATAATTGTACCATGATTTATTTTCCTTTTTTTGCCTTGTTTCACCTCAACACATTTCTATTTTCAATATGGAAAGCGTGTTTTAAGGATGTTGTTTCAACGTTGGCGATAAATCTAATTTATTATCTTCAATTTTGAACATAAACTTATAGATAAACAGGTGGAGTTTTCAAGTGCAAGACTGAAGATATAATTAATGAACAATAACTTTTTCGTTGTGACAGAAAAGTTATTTTCCGAAGTAACAAAAGAAATGTTTTAATCGATGCAAAAGTTTAAATTTTGTTTTTGCGGGGACTTTTTTCGAACACACATCTCTCCCCCGAGACAAACTTTTTGGTTGTGTATTGGTTTGCAGCAAACTTATTGGTTTAGTTTTTCTCAGAAGGTGATCATTGATTATTTTTAAAGCGGTTGAAGAAAATCGGCTGCCCAGGAAAATGGATGGCAATAGACGAGGCCAAGTTGGGGAAGCGAAAATACCAGCAAAGGTGTGTTATCAAAGTTCTTTAGGTTTTCGGTGGGTTCCAACCTGAATCGAAAAGAACTTTTGAGTTGACAGTACCAATAGGACTAGTGGAACTCTAATCCGAGTTATTAAAGAGAGTTTTATTGTGAGGATAATTCTACATTGAAAATACTTGTTTCTTGTTATATTTTTGAAATGAAAGGAAATAATATTCGAGCGATTACTACTTAATAGTAATATTTTCAGAGCAACGATATAGAGTGTTAGAGGTATTAGGTTAGATAATCCTGTATAATTTTGCTAAATCTAGAGATTAACGAGAGAAAATCGCCCACAGATCGTGTCCCTAACATGTTTAATCAATCTACCACCTCAAGCTTCTAAAAGCTGGCTTAAAAAATAAAAATTAACTAATAGTAACATTAAACCACAAGTGCAACCGTAACTAAAGCCGTTTCATGGAATTTAAAGATAGCGTCACAGAAGAATTATTGTCATGCATAATTGGGTTGAAATATTGATTTTTTTCATCTTTATAATGGGTCATGGACCTTCTCTAGCATGAAATATTACTCAAAGGACAACTAATCTAACGATACGGAGAAGAATTACAGGATTTCTTAGCCTAAACTCGTGCGCCCGTCCTATTCAAATTACCTAATATTTGACTAGTAACAAGAGAAGTAATACTAATTATTGCGATTAAGTACTTTTCTGTATAAAAAGCAATGAAATATCGATATAATATCAAATAACGGGCACCTTTGATATCGCGTTTTCTTTTTCTTTTTTTTTTAATTTTATCAGATTTGATTTAGCTTAGGTTAAGTTAGGTTTTGGTGGTTTGTAATTTTTTCAGTAGGTGTTTGTTGTAAGGTTTTGGTGATTGCCTTTTATGTGGATCCCAATATTATAGAAAAATAGCCAAAAAGGATCCATAAAGAACTTAAATCGAGCTGAATAATTTGATCGACACTGAGAACCTTTCTCCCCTTAATATTGGCAGGGTGGAATATTGGCTCGATTCATCTTCGTTTTAATCCTTTTTGGTTATTTTTAGGTGGTGTATTGGGAACCACTGCAAAATAATAAACTCCAAACATCACATAACCACCTAAAAACAAAACAAGTAAACCCACAAAACCAAATCTCATATAAAAACAAAAGAAACCCCCAATTGAATAAACCTATTCTGCTAAGTAATGTGTTTTAGAGCTTGTTAAGGGAGTCACATAAGCAACGAGCTCACGGGAGCATAGAAAAAAGTAGTATCTGTATAGGAAGGAAAGTGAACCAACATTACAAGGAAGGGTAAGGAGGGCAAGGTTTGAGGTTATTTGGGGAAAATAAAAAAGATGTTTTTCGCTTCACCTCTGTTGGGTAAATAACTCGAGTTGCTCCAAATGTTTGAATAGTACTTCATGTTGGGACTCAAGAGTCCCTTGTATAAACGAAGCAGCTATAAAGCAGAGAAGGTTAGACATATAAACACCCTACCCAGCTTCTTATGTCTCTAGACAGCACAGACTGTGATGCGGTGTTTCCTAAAAGAGGTTTGGTTGTCGTGACCTGAAGTAATTTAATGAGTGAAAAGAGGTGATTATAGAAATACCAGAGAAGAGCTGAGTATTGGGCAAAATCTTTGAATGTGATATATTAAAATTGCATGAGCGATGCATTAATTTTAACAAGATTTTGTTTAACCCATTGAAAAATCTTGTCTAAGCCGGATTTTATTCAGATAGTTGAAAACAGATGAGAAGCATAAGGAATGAGAGCAGAGGAAGAGGAATTAAAAGATCTGTAGAATGCAGTGTTGAGTCCTTTAAAATACGAATTAATCGGGTTACTTCTAGATTTGGCGAAATCTTTGATGAAAAGAAGGGAAGGTGTGAGTGACAGAAAAGAGACTTGAGGGCCACCGCTGTTTATGTAGAAATGGGGGGGGCTAATCCATTAAAAACATCAGAAATAGAACGACGGAGAAGAAGCTAAAAATAAAGTAACAGAGTAAAGGAGAATAGCCGAATGAGGGAAGCTTCTAGATCAGAGGTCGGTGAACCGGGGTAAATTACCCCAAATGAGGTAAAAATGAAGATCTCCGGGGTAATAAAGGCTATAAATAAAATTGCTCAAAAATTTAATTATTATTCAACAAGAGGAGCAGTTTCGCCACTCCTCCTTACAGAAGGAGCTTGCACTTCGCTGGCAGACTTTCGGTCTGTGTCCGATCATGATTCTTTTTTTTCCCATTTATATTTGCTTCAATAATTTCCATGCCCAAATTCTTTTAGTTTTAAAAAATTTCAGAAAAATTCGATACTTATATTTATTTCTAAACTTCACCATTATAACCCTATATTCTAAGAAAGATTTTTTGAAAGTCTGAATAAGATTTTTTCTTTTAGTTTGGTTGTCATTTAAATTTTTTATCAAAGTTATTTCTAATAATCTCTTTATAATAGAAAAGAAAAATTGTGAAGTTCAGAAAATTTATTAAAATTTGGGCTTGGAAATTATTAGATCAAATATAGATGGAGAAAAAAGGATCATGATAGGACACAGACCTAAAGTCTACCAGCGAAGCGCAAGCTCTTTCTGTAAAGAGGACTGTGAAAGTTGCTCCTCTTGTTTTTTTATATTATAAAGGAATGATTATAAATAACTTTGCTAAAAAATTTAAATATACCTCAGTGATAACCGAACTAAAATAAAAAATCTTATTCAAACCTTCAAAAAATCTCCTTCTTAAAATATAGGGTTATGGAGGATAAGCGAGGCAAATTATGAAAGTTAGATCTTTTCTATCAAATAATTTTCAGTTTTTTAATAAAAATAAAACGCAATTCGTGGGGACAATTTCTTAAATTGGAAATAACGTAGAATGGGCAAAGATTCCAGCGGCTGGCAACACCCACTACGAGTGTCAAGACAGCATGTGTGGCCAAAAACAAGACATGAAAATAAATTCAGTGCCCTTGCTTGCAAAGTTTTACCAGAAAATGCGAGTGCACAAGTGATTTATTCGATAAAAAAGAGCAAACCTTTTACTATTCAACTTGATGAGACTATGTACAGATTTCAGAAGCAATACGCAGGCGATGATACGCCTTCGCTACAAAGGTTCTGATGCAATTGGAGAGGAAATCTTGTTTTATTCTCTCCTCAAGTTGAAAGCTCGTGGCATTGACGTATTCAACAAGGTTAATGAATACCTAAAAATACCAAGTGTTAACTTAAAGTGGTAAAACTGCATTGCAATGTTTTTTGATGGAGGTCTAGCCATATTGGGTCATATCAGTTTCGTTTGGGCAGAGAGGAGAATCCAAAAATTAAAGTGACCTACTGTTTGATTCATCGCCAGGCACCTGTTATGAAGCATTTCGAACCTGCCCTGAAAGCTATTATGGCTGATGTTATCAAGGTTGGCAATGTTATCTAAGGATCTGCACTAAACACATGGCCTTTCGTTAATTAGGTGAGGATGGAGAGGCGGCATATTCACTCGTACTTTTTCACACATAAGTGAAGTAGTTTGACGTGGACATGTTTTGAATTGAGGTTGTGCTCTCAAAAGTGAACATGAAATTTTGATAGTTGATCCAAAGTATGTCTACGCAGCAGATAAGTTAGCAAACTCGTCTTGGGTGGCACAGATTTCATATTTAGCTGATATTTTTGTTTATGTGAATAGATTTAAAAAACAATTGCAGAGGAAAAAAATCATGTTATTGTAGCTAAAGAAATGATTCCATCGTTTGGATCAAAGTTTCTCTATTGTTCCAACAATAAAGCACGCATTCAATTTCAGAACAGCGTAGTTTGTCCTTTTTTTTAATTCAAAAGTTGCAAAGGCTTTCAAAATTGCACATGAGGAAGCGACAAAACAATTGCTGCCGTTTGCAACTACATATTTTCCCAACAAAATATTTTCCAATCTCATTAACTTAAAAAAGAACAGAAATAGGCTGTTTGAAATAAAAAAAATAGCCGTAATTTTGATCTTATATAAGAGATGAAACCATTTCTCCACCCCTGACGTGAAAAAATTTTCAAAAAGGTTTTTAGTTTTCTAATGAGATTATTATTAAATATTTCTGCTACTATTTTCTTATTGCAGGAATTTATTTTATTTTTCATTTTATTATATTGGAAATTGTGTGTGTTATTTTTAAAGATGCTTTATCGTGTATAATGCACAATTTTCATCTTGCATGACTGAATTCTCCCTAGGAATGGATTCAATAAACTTTGGGGGAATTTCAATGCTTTTTGTGTTTCTCAGATTTTGTGGACTTTCATGTGCTGGGGTAATTTCGCTGTCCAAAAGAGGTGTTATGGGGTAATACCCTTAAGAGTTCTATGACCTCTGTTCTAGATGAAAACATGAGCCCACATCGAGTCTAAACTATATAACTGTCAAGGGCATGCATGTTGACCATGCATAAGTGGCTAGAAAATAACATCAGCTGTGGATCATTGTCTCCAGCAGCCATGCTGTTAATCAAGAAGGAGACTTTCTAGTTAGTTAATTATATGAAAGTTAAGGATGGATGCAAATAATATGAAAGAGTGGATTTTAAATTAATATGATGATAATTAAAAGAGTCTGAATGGTCACCCTTCTTACTGAAGGAATATATCTCAAAGTATATTTCCAAAGAGATACAAAAATTTGTTTTTAAACAAAAATGAATTACACGAGAGAGTCAGGTGCATCTTCTAAGGCATATTATTTCAGTATCGATACAGAGATATTATCAGTAGCATAGGCATTAATGTTTCAAGCGAAAAAATAACTTTTTTAAGAATTCAAAAAGAGATTACAGTAAGGAGCAGTGGTTAAGAAGAGGAGATTCAAGGGATGATGGAGTTTTATAGTCATATAGGGCTGACATAGTGAAGAACTGGTGGCAACGAGAGCTGTATTGTCAAAAAGAGGGGCAGTTATGGTACCATCTGGATTTATGAGTGCTGAAAAGGTAGAGCGGAAGGTTTGAAAATCACTTCCTTTTTATGACAATAACAAGGCTTATGGTACTAATGACATCACTCCATGGCTATCCAAATAGTACGTTTCTGAACTCACACCTACAGTATTGTTGCGCGTCTATTACGTTTATGTTATAAACTAAAAACACAAGTCAAGATTTAATGTGTCAAAGAATTAATAAAAATAGATTTACTGGTAAGAAAAATGCTTGAATCGAGGTAAATTTTACAGTTCGAAGCACTTATTATATGGACTAGATTTCCAGAGTCATATATTTTAAGAATATTTCTAGAAAATGGCGCATGAAGTCAGCTAATATATTATATAATTACAAGAAATTACACATAATTAAATGGTATCAGGGGTTTGTTCTTTTTGCGGTGAAATTAAATAGAAACCATATAGTATAACAGAAGAAGATGGTGCATATACAGGTTTTTGAACGAAATAATGGAAAAACGAAGTTAAATACTAATTTTATTATTTAATATCTGAAGGTTTTTCTTTTATCTGAAATAAATGCTTTAATATGTTAAGAAATAGAGACTTATAGGTTATAGAGAGTTGTTATGGGAAATTTAATCGATTCCTGAAGCAGAACTTATTCCAGCTCATTCTGAGTTAGTTGCGTTGCTAATCCAAAACACCTTTGAGTTGTTTTATTTTGTCCAAATTGGTGTTGCTTTGGTATATCGTGCTTTTAGGGCGAGTTTTCAACAATTTTAACCGTGAGAATTGGCGTATTATCGTCATGGAAGAAGGTGAAGAAATAGAGAGTGACTCTACTATAGGGTAAAATTATTTGCCTAAATTTGTCAAATACTCCATAGAATTAGCCCTACCATTCAGGGCTATCATAGGATCATGAGAGTATCCAATATAGCCGTTCGAACCATCACAGAACCGCGTCTATTCGTCATGATTAGGGTGAAGTAATCATGATCAAGGAATATCTTTGGGCATTATCAATACACAATTTCTCCTGGACAAAGACAAAGCGTGAAGTATCATTCGTCAGAGTAGATGACATTTTTACTTTGGCCCATTATCCATCTGCCGCAGTCTTTGCATCACTTCAGGCGTCACTTCTGTTGCAAAAGAAAAGGTATGGCAATAGAAGATCTTCTTTGGTATCCAACAGCGTCGAGCTTGCGACGACCATTTTTGGCTGATGATGGAGTTGTCAAGATATTGGTTTAGCTCTGCAATTAATTTAGTTGCTCGGTTTTGTTCAGCAGCCTCTGTCACTGAGCTTCACCTAACACCCTTAGTTAATCTTCACATGGTAGTTTTTCGAAAGTTTTTGTAGCTCAGTATCAATTTACAACATTTCCTTGGTTTTGATATTCCATCATTACTTTAGATAATTTCATTCGATTTGGTAGGCCGGCATGAATTTATATATATTTTTTCTCGAAAAGTTGAAACAACTCGGAAATATTTGGTTATTGAAGCCGAATCCGTTCTCCTCCTAACAATTTCCCCTCTTCCGGAGGCAGAATTGTCACAAGTTGTATCTTTACTGATAAAAAAAATTCTTAGCCCATCAAGTTTTGGATGTCTGCAGTGCATATAAATAAGATTTATGTTCCCTGGGGATTCTTATTATCTCCAAAGGTTGGAAAACATAAGGTTCTAAATATCACCCGTTTTTAATAATGAGCCCAACCCCTTTTTTACATTAGATAATAGCTTAAATAAACTATATTAATTTTCTCCTTAACTCAAGATTATAAGACGGACGAAAAAAGTAGGTTTATTCCCCATACGTTCCTTTTCTTATATATAACAAATTAATTTGTTACTTTTGAAGAAGTCCATTCTGAGTCTCAATAAAATTAGGTTTCTACTTCCGGTTGAATACCCAAAAAGAGAAGCCATGCTTTAGCTATGATGACACCTTTGTAATCAAATTTAATCTCTAGTAATCAGTGTTGATTAAATTCTCTCTTGTTTATTAACATCCATATAATGGAATTTAAATAATGACACGAAAGAGACACATTTGTCCATATAGGTATGAATGGGTTTCAGAGGAACTGAAAAGATCCATGGATAAAATGCATCATTCCAAAATAAGGGGAATTTTTCTCCCCGCAATATAATACACTTATAATGGGGAGGAAAATATTGGGGAGGGGCTCTTATTATTCAATATTATAAGGGCGTATAGCGTGGCAAGAGCGAATGTGGACGCTCATAAGCTAGGTTTCAATGCAGATAAGATTGCTGGTTTCCAAATTTGTGCTAACTTTCATCAACGCAACGCTACATTACATTCACCAACTGATTACCCCTTAAAGGTTTAAGGGCATTGGAATGAAAATGTACATAAGAGAAGAGAGAAGACTAATTAGAGAAATATATAAAGTTATTTAAGGATCAATTATAAAATCTGAATTTAAGTTAGTAGCGAAGTTTTTAATATTAATTAGCACAATATTTAAAAATTGCACATATATATATATATATATATATCTTTCATGAACGCGAAAGAATGATGAAATAAATCCAACATACCTCAAGGAACAGAAAAATACGATAATATTTTCTACAAAAAAAGGTTTTTTTCTAATTCGATAAATTCCGTAAGGGGGGAATTTGAACCAAGCACACTGAGACAGCGAACAACTGCTTTGATCTCAATTAAACCTAGTGGTCTAAGGCTTGGTTTAATTGAGACCAAACTGGTTTCTCACCTCCTCAGTGTGCTTGGATAGCGTAAAGTGCGGTCTTAGAAATCGCATGTGGAGACAACATTCAGAATATGCATTTTCGCCGCTCGCTTGTCGCTTCGAAGCCTAGCCGAGTTTGGGTAATAAGCATCAGGCTACTCTTTTACTTGCGCACAAAGTTCCGAACCCTTTCTGTACGATGATGGTTTATATCCTCAAATCCTCTCCGAGGACGCACGCTAAACTACTTGCTGAGAACTACTTTTCCTTATACGATGTCAAAAGCTCTCAGTGACGAGGCACAAAGATAGACGCTTTGGCACCACTTCAGCTTTGCTCCACTCACGTGCATCTACATCCATTTCGTTCGTTCCTCCTTGCTATGAGGATATTCGACGTCATTAAATTTTGGATAAATTCATGCAGTACTATCCGCGAGGTCCAATCTGTCTGTGCTACGTTTCGCCTTACCCATTACCTTATGGTGTTTTTAGTTCAAAATAACTCACCAGCTACGAGACTTTTCAATTTCTTACAAAGTTCTCTAGAAGAGAAAAATCTCTGAAATCTGTCAATATCTTACAAATAGTTAATGAATGACTCACGTCTCGCTCGAGAAATTTTCAATAAGTCTCTTCTCCGTACTTCTTAGCAAAACAATTTCTTCTTTCCTTTCCACTCCAACGTATTACTTTCCGCATAAATCAGTTAAAGTCGATTTAAATAAATTAATCAATAAATATTTATTCAAACTGGTGAAACGAAACTGAAATTTGTGTTAACTAATTCTAACACAGTGCAATTTTCTCCGGAATTTTAAATTAATTATTTACGACTTCATAGTAACGTCTAAATAACCAATTTTTTATTCATTATTTCTCTTGTTATCAATAAAGTAGAAAATCTAATTGTTTCTTGCTCTACCATACCAAAGACTGATTTCATAAACGCCATCAATTCAAATCATAGTGGCTAAAGGCACGGTCCTAGTTTCATTTTGAATTTAGGTTTCGTTACATGACGTCCATCTGTCTATCCCTTCCCATCTTCTCTCAATGAAAATTCCCAAGTAAGTTTCACTCTTCTTATTAAATTTTATTGCTTCTATTAGCGGCATTACATGTTTTTAACATTGTTAGCACCAAAATCTGACAAATTAAAAGAAGATTATTTTGCATTTGTAAATGATAACTGCAAAAGAAGTTAAATAATGTTATTTATTTTATACAGTAATTTATAATTAATACATTGGGGACTTGTTGCGTTAGTTGTATCTGAATGATCTTATTCTTCTTGGCTTCTGTCACAAAGAACAATTTTTAATGATTGATTTCAGTTTCGATTAAGCCATTGTAGTCAAAACTTTATTCGTTGTAAGATTTTCCTTTTTCCAGATCCACCCATATGATCCATTTGTGTTCAACATATTTGAGTAAATTTAATACAGATCTTATGTGTTGATGCTTCTCTTTTAAATCCACAGAGTGACCTATAGGAATCGCACCGAACAAGCTTTCATTATTAAGTAACTCTTTTTTGAACTAACTAACTCTTTTTACAGGCCTAGGTGTCTAACAAAATCATTCAGTTCTAATTGGCTGATGATTCCACGTTATTACATCGATGTATGTACAAAGTCTGCATCACTGTCAAGTTCATTGCTTACATCAAATTTCCGTCTATCACTTACATCGTCTCGTAGAGGAAGTTCCTTGAATACAGGTACGGGAATTTTGTCTGAATGAAGCACTGGACGTATTGTTGAATCAATATTTGGGTAACTTATTTTATGTTGCGTTTACTTGCTATAACTAGAAGTCTTTGTGAGACAAGAGTAGCAATCGTTTACATATTTTGGGGGGCTCTCGCCAAACGATAAGAATGCCAAATCTTAGTTGTTTCCTTGTGCCCTTTGTATATTGGCAAGGATTTTCGACACATGGTTTACAAACACTTTGTGGGGCCTATGGTTTATCCAGATCACCAAATTTAATTTTGAATTAAGCTAAGTATGCTCTTCTAACAAAGATAGTAATGCTCATTATTTGAGTTGGTTCAGTAAAACAATCACATATATAGCAAAATAGGTCAAAGGGGATTTAAACATTTCCTTCGTAATGAGGCCATACTACTGAAGGCTATTTCATAAAATAAATCTTAAAAATCACAAAATTACATTATAAACAATTGCTTTATATATCTAGATTTGCATAAAGAGAAGCCTAAATACATAGATAAAATAAAATAAGAAGAACACTAAACGCCTCCACTTTCGTTCAGTTGGTCATATGATAGCCTGCTACTATGAGTGGGACCAATATGGACCAGTCCATAAATAAAAAAACTTGACGTGATCGAAGAAAACTATTGCCCTGTTTGAACTCAGTGACCCCGAATTTCCCCAAAAGAGGTCTCAAACTTAAGTCAGCAGAAAATAAAATTATAGACCAGTGAACAACACTGGTCAACAGACATTTTTCATCACAGACCTTACTATACTTTTCTAATGGCATTTTCCATGCTGAATCCGAATCTGCCATCAGATCTGCTCTAGCACATACAGTTTTTAAGATATGCAAAAAATTCAAAATGGCTGCCTGCGATTATAAAATTTAGTATATTACTGGTATTGCTCTATTGCAGGTATCATTGATGTACTGCTAAAATGAGCAAACTAGATGCTTCGTGAGTTCTTGCTGGTTAAAGGGGTATAGAGAAGAATTCATTTACATTTGTAATCCGCATGCTTATTTTGCGCAATTATTTATAATTCTGTTTTATGCTTTCAGGTTCCTAATGTAATGTGCATCTACTAAGTTGCTCCTTCTGCGTTGATCATAAGAGGCTTTCAAATAATTCCACAAAGTGGTAGCAATGCCTTGAGAGTGCAAATATCATCTAGATAAATTATGCTATGTATCTGGGGATTTTACTACAAAAGCTCAGCAGCGTACCATCACAAATGATATAAAGAAAATGTATAAACTCCACTTCGGTTGCCCTCTGGGTGACCAAGATCAATCATGGCCACCACACCAAATTTGTACTTCCTGCTCTAATAGATTACGTGACTAGATTAACAAAAAGGAAGCTTCAATGCCCTTTGCTGTTCCTATAAAATGGAGAGAGCCCAGAGATCATCTCGAAGATTGCTATTTCTGTAGTGTGACCACACAAGGGTTTTATGCAAAGAACAAGAACCAAGTTGTTTACCCAACTTCACAGTTAATGGATTGTTCAAGGCCTTGTCAGAGACATTTGAGGCGTTTATCTGGCGTCTTTTTAATGATGATGCTAAGACAAGTCCTTAAGCTGTCCTTTTGCACAATGGCAATGTAAAGCCTTCCATTCATATTGGCTATTCTGTCCACCTTAAGGAGACATATGACAATATGGATATTTTTCTTAAATCCCTAAACTAGCAAGCCAATCAGTGGTACATCTGTGGTAATCTAAAAGTCATAGGCAAGCTAATCGATATGCAAGGAGGAATTACGAAGTATTGTTGCTTTCTCTGCCTGTGGGAGAGCAATGCCACTGCAAACATCATGTCAATCATGACTGGCGACTTCGATCTACTTATGAGCCTGAAATAAGCAGTGTTCAGTCTGTCGCCCTGGTAAAGCCAAAGGGATTCCAATATTTGTTTCAAAAAGTTCCACAACTGAGCGCAGCCAAACTAAAAGAATTCATATTTGTGGGACCACAAATCAGGGAGGTTTAGGCAGACCGTGACTTCGAGAAGACCCTCACTTCTCTTGAAATAAATGCATGGCTAGCCTTCAAGTGGTTATGTGCAAACTCTCTGGGCATCAATAACTCACCTGCATGCAGAGATGGCGTGGAAAACTTTCTTCAATTTTATATTATAAAATTGGATGCCTTATGTCACTTAAAATCCATTTCTTGCAATCGCAGCTAGACTTTTTCGCAGAAAATCTTGGAGCCGTAAGTGACAAGCAAGGTGAAGGTTTCCACCAGGATATCAAGACCATGGAGACTCTCTATCAAAGATTTTGGCATAAGAGCATGATGGTAGGTCATTGTTAGATGTTGTATCGTGATAATCCTGAGAAAAAATTCAAACGCAAATCCTATGCACAACGTTTATGAATTCGAATTTGGACTTATCAGCCCTTCATTCATTGTTTACCATTCTTATATATGCAATATAATTACCATTAACATCATGCTGCTTGTGGAATAAACAAAACAGGGCTATTTATCTCTATCATATATTTACGCCTAACGAGAATGATAAATATTATAGTTTCTATATGTTAAATGCATCGTTTTGTGTTAGTTCAACTTCTCAATGCATATGGAGATATAGAGAAGGCATTTCTTCTCGCAATGGCGCTATGCAAGCATATATCCTCAGTTTCGGCAAAGAAATCAGAGTAAAACGCTACATTCTATCAGCGACGGCGGTCATATTGCATTTTCGAATATCCTGAAAACCTGATGTGCTAAAGAAACACTAAATTCAGATTTGAAATGAACGAGAAAAATGCAATGAGAAAAGCTTGTTCAGGTCTAAGAGGATTAAAGGATGTTGAAATTTGTTGGCCAGTGCTATCAGTGCGTGACATTACTAGGGATTAAAGGAAGTTGAAATTTATTGGCTAGTGTTAACTTTGCGTGACATCACTGACTAGTTGACATATACGCCTTCCTATTGGCTATCTGTTTAGCATCTCTTTGAATATTTAAGTGCGATCATTATCAATGTCTCCAACAATGAGCAGCAAGATTGTTACCTCGTTGAAAGTTTTGTGTCCCCATTTGCTGGGATCTCGCGTGCCTCAACGCTGGAAATTCAACACTGACTTCTATTATATTAGTTTTTTGATACAAGACGAAGAGGCGGCGCCAAAAGAGTGGAGTCTCAACGAGAGGTAGGACTTGCGAGAACAGCCATGCTTTTGAGCAAGGACAATTATTTGATGTTTTATCCTAATTCGTCCAATTCTCCCGTAATCGCTCTGCTGCACGCTTGATATTCTCCTGCTTTGACTTTCCTATTTTGGTCTCGTCACGCACAAAGATATTCGTACCATTGCCCCTATTCTTTTTCCGTCGTCATTGCACAAGATAACCACTCTATCCTTTATTCTGAAGCACTGCCGATGGAGAACTCGTATCTGCTATGGGGGCACTTCTAACCACTTACGCAAACATGCAGTAATATTATAGCGTGCCTTACGGGGTATCATATCCACATATACCTAAAGAGGAACAACAAAGAGTTCTATGTGCTCAGATTTGTATTAAAACCACAAAACTCGCTCACACCTATGCATACAAATAGGACCAGCAGTTGGTAGCTTTGATCCTCTCACTGATTGTCACTCTCTTCTTATACGCCTTTCATTATGCGGTCGTGGACTTAATTAGTTAAACTTAATTTTTTTTATCGTCTGATCAGGAACTAATGCCTTCATTTCGTGAACTTGTAAAATATATATTTAAAAATAAATAAAATTGCAAATATGTTATTTGTATTATTAGTTTTTTTTTAAAATATTTCGGCCATTATCCAAATTAAACCAACCTCTTACAAGCGTGTATATATTTGATGTTTTGTCGAAAATTTATGAATGTAAAGATATACTCGTATACAAGAAATTTCCATTTATCTCCCATTTCGATCATACCACTTTAGTCATTTAGAGAGGCTTTTCAACTGTCTATCTCGGTAAAAAATACAATATTTATAAAACAATTTACTTATACCCCTTAAGTTTTATCTACAGAGCAAGATATGCTTTTTTCAGCTTAGTGATACAATTCCCTTTGGTCACCCGGTGTATTTAACCATTGGTTCCGTATACTTTATTTACGCCTTGTCTTAGTGACACTAAGACATTCTAAACTTTCGCTCGGTCGTACGCTGTTTGACTCGTGCTCACTTAGAACGGTTGCTTGCCTTCTATATATATATATATATATATATATATATATATATATATATGTGATAGAACGGGTTGAAGGCCGCGTTAACATCAACCACTATCACATGTTATTTAGAACCACGATGAAACCCACGTGCATCTCTGCTTTGAAGCCTGGGGCCTTATCACAGCCACCTGAGTCAATGTTTAAACAAGAAGGTTTATCTTCCCCCGTTCGTCCCATTCGCCGACCTCGCCAGATTAAGTTAGGCTTATGGGCAGATAAGGCCATTGTTCTCAGGCTCGGCTGTGCATTCCCTCGAAGCTCCCACTCCATTGTCCCCAAACGCGGGGGAGATGTCCCGGCTATTTATATGGAAACTTAACCACTAAGATTCAGATTGGAGATCCAGATTTTCGTCGCGAAACATCACTACGACCCTCTCTCACCTTTTGCGCCAAGGGACCTCGATCTCGTGATTCACCATCACTTGTCCAGAAGAAGGAAAATATCCCTTGTTTGCCAAGATTCGAGCCTTTCGTGACGCCAAGTCCACAAGGCTCCCCCTGGTTGTTCAGAAGAGAACAACGTAGAACAGCCATTGTTCGTTTGAGCCCGTTCGCCAAGAAACGGTTCTCACCCTTCCCCCTTGTTGTTCAGAAGAGAACAACATTAGAACAGCCATTGTTCCCCGAGCCCATAGACAGGAGACGGTTCTCACGCCCCCTCTCCCCCTGTTGTTCAGAAGAGAACAAAAAAGAGTAGCAATTGTTCTTCAAGCCCGTTCATCAAGAAACTGTTCTCATTCCCAAGGCGCCACGTCAGGATCATTTAATCCCCCCCCTCCTTTTCGGCTGGAACTCGCCAGCGGACCAAAAATTCCTTTACGTTGCCTTCCTCTGCACAACAAGTATAATTACGTAAGCCGAACGTTACCTTAGGGTATTTAACTTTTTTGGTCAACTCTATCCGGTGCTTTAAAAGGGTTTAGCGAACCATCCCATCCCTTTGACTTTATACTTGTTTTACCTTTTTAAATTTATCTTAATCCACGGATTAGCTAGATTTCCCACGACCCTTTCCATTCTCTGTTTATGTCAATATTTTCCGTTTTGTGTGTTGTTGATAGTTATTATTAATAAAACTCTATTTTATTAATGATAGCAATATTATTATCCTTAAGCTCAGTTCCACTTCTTAAGCATATCGTAGATACATAATATCGGCCAGCCTAGACATCCACGCACTCTAAAGATAATTAAAGAAGTTCCCTCAACGAATAGTTATATATAGTATATCGTCGAGAGTCCATTCTACGACATATATTTATATACTATTCAAATTTGGTATCAAGTATGTAAGGTTTAACGCTATATCTTGGCAAACACTGGTCTCAGTCGAGTAAAGCATATTGTTGTTCGTTATAATAATAGAGTATAGTAGTTCCCTTTTGTTTTAACGATTGCTATCCCATTTTTTAGGAAACTTAAGAAGCTCGAGTAGCTCAAGGAACTGTTAGAATAATTTGTTTGTGTTTTTTGTGTGTCTTTTAGTCAGTGGTTATTTAGATCGAGAAACCAAGTACGAATCGGTCAGTGCCCATATTTAGGTAGGATAATTTCTCTAGAAGGCATAATTCTTGTTGCAAGGAATTTTAGTTGGTGAGCTATTGCGCTCCAAAGTGCAAAGATGACTCAGTTCGAAATCTTTTAAGCGCAAGGAGAGTCCTTGGGAGTTTCCGGAAAAGAACTAATTGAGTACGTTCAAGAGGAGCAAAGAAAAGAACGAGAAGAAAGAGAAAGAGAAATCTAACGAGAAGAAAAAGAAAAAGAAATCCAACGAGAAGAAAGAGAAAGAGAGGAACGGTATAGACAAGCTGAGCGTCACCACCAAATTCAATCAGCTCGTGTTGAAGCAGACAGAAAAACAGTCATCCAGTTCATGTTCTGAAGCCCCCCACAATCTCCCACTAAAGCTCCCCAATTTCAAGGACGGAGAGGATTTCAGAGCATTTTTAGCCAACTTCGAAAACATCCTCGAAATCAATAACATGGATCTGGAGGTTGAAGATGTAGTCAGATTACTTCCCTTGTTAAATTGTAAATTGCGCGAAATTTTTATATCTTTACCATCTGAGTGTACAATTAACTACAGCACCTTAAAAGCTGAGTTATTGGCCGCTTATATTATGACCCTTGATTTCTAACGCCAAGAATTTCGTGGAGGTCGTATTAAGCCCAAACAGACGTTCCGTCAATTCGGATACATTCTTTAGAGGAATTTCAAATTTTGGTTAAAATCCTCAAAGGTTGATCCGGACTATGAGTCCTTAACAGACTTCGTGTTGCGGGATCAATTTTTGGCGTCTCTCCCGACGGAGATCCGTGCGTTCGTCAAGGATCGTCGGTGTAAGACCTTTAAAGAATGTACCGAAGAAGCGGATGTCTATGCCGCAAGCCATAATTTATACCCAAAGGAGAATCGAACTTCTCATCAATCTCCTTACAAGGAAAGAAGGAAGGATTCGCGCCCCTTCACAGGAAAGCCGCCGTGTTCCCGAGCCCCGTAAAACCCCAGAACTTCTTTCCCCAAAACCACCAACATGACTCCAAACCTCCCGTTAAGATTTCTCCTCCATCTCTCTTCCCGAAGCGACCAATCATATGCTTCACCTGTGGTGTAGAAAACAACATGAGCTGGAATTGCCCCCAAAATTCTAGGCTTAAAAGCAGACCAGCCCACCAAGTTCACCAGATTAATGCCACCCCGGCTTCTCCGGTGGTGCAGACCCAACTAGCAACTTCTTTCCCTCCATTAAGCCACCAGGTAAATTTTATTTTGGATAAAAGTTCATCGGGAACTTTGAAATTTGAGGAGGGCAGCGTGAACGGCTGCCGAGTATCGACTCTCGTCAGGGACACGGGATGTACGTGTTTCATCGTGTCCGATGAACTCCTTCATTCAGTGGACCCTAACCACGAAAGATTTGCGGTGGTACATGACTACCTTGAGCAGGCGAACCAATTCCCCGTCGTTAGATGTTACCTGCAGTGTCAATATTATGATGGGCGGGCTAAGGTCATTTCAGCACCCATACAATTCTGTTCCGTACTTATAGGACAGAGCCCCCAAGTAAGTTTTGACCCTGTGTCTCAGTCCGCACTTCCTCGAGGCCGAGCTAAGAAAGAAGCCCAGGAGCCCGTCCCCTTCAGAACCCCGATACCTTCCGATTTCTCAGAGACCCTTAACCAGGACTTTAGGATGGCACAAAAGGAGTGTGAATTACTATCACTCTTAGGTGATAAGGCCCAAGACAAGGACATGGAGACTGTCCGTGGACCCAAAGAAAAAAGGTACCTCCAACGGTCCCATGGAGATACGTGCGTAGCACTGGACGAGACATCGGCGCTTGAAGAAGATTACCCCGGGGAGTTCCTTAATGTAATACAGACAGTGTGCATCCAACCTGATGCCGATTACCCTCCTCCTTTCCTACCAAGCCAGTCTTTTGAACCCTCTGACCTGGATATTGACGCGAAGCTGACCCTACATCAAAAGAGTCAGCTACAAGAACTATTTGAATGGAGTCACCATTTAACTACCTTAGTTTCTCTTTTCGAGTGACTGCGCGAAAATGGCCTCACCATTGGCCCCAGCAAATGCTATTTTGCCCACGAAACCATAAAATACTAGGGTTGCAGAATAGGACAAAGCAAGTTATGTCCCCCAGAGCACAAGATTAAGGCAATTGCCGAAATACCCCTCCCGAATACAAAGAAGCAATTAGGATCGTTCCTAGGATCAGCTTCTCACTATCAGCGATTTGTTCCGAAATTCGCTGCAATTTCGGCGCCCCTCGCCCCCTTTTAAAAAAGAATTCACCCGATCGTTTACGTTGGAATGATGTCGCTGTTTCCCATTTTTAATCAGCTCAAGAGTAAGCTCATTTCTGCTCCCATTTTAAAGTTGCCCAACCCGGAAAAATCCTTTGGGATTAAGACCGACGCGAACAATGAGGGCATTGGAGGTGTACTCCTTCAATACGAGGATGACGGAACGAGAAATCCAGTTGCATATACTAGTTGCCAATTATTAACACGCGAAAAGAGATATGCCACTATAAAGAAGGAAGCTCTATCAATTATCTGGGTTATAGAAAAATTCAAAATGTACTTGATAGAAGAAGAATTTCAGATAGGAACTGACCACCGTCCGTTAGCCTATATTAGGAATGTGCTACACTCTAACGGCCGAAAAATGCGCTGGAGTTTACTCTTGTAAGAGTATCAATTTAAAATAAATTATACAAAAGGTTCCGATAACAAGGTCGCTGACGCACTCAGTAGGAATGTGTTACCGAATAGCGTAAAGTAATTGTATTCATAGGATTAGGATCTCCATGTAGGTATATACCGTCTTGTACGACTTAAATTAGATTCTCTTGTAATATAATTAGTTAATGTATATGTCTGAATTTGGTAACGCTCAATGTCTATTTTTTTTGTATGTATATATATTTGTACCCATTAATTTACGAAGAAATCATTTTGCCCCGTATGTACTAATTTTATATCATTCAATTGTTCCATGCCCCTTTTATTAATTAAGTTTATATTAAAGGTTATTTTCCCCTGTATTCAAAAGATCAAAATAATCATATGTATTGAGGTAATACTAGTTAGGTGCATGAAGGTACGGTTGGTACAAGAAAACGAGTTCCCCACAACGGAGCTCTATCTTTGTCCCTTCTCTCTTTTTTTTCGAAGTGACAACTTTCCCCGGAATGGAAGGGTGTGATAGAACGGGTTGAGGCCGCGTTAATTTCAAACACTATCACATGTTATTTAAAAGCACGATGCTACCCACGTGCATCTTCACTTTAAAGCCTGGGGCCTTATCGCAGCCACCTGAGTCAATGTTTAAACAAGGAGGTTTATCTTTCCCCGTTCGCCCATGCACTGACCTCGTGAGATTGAGTTAGGCTTATGCGCAGATAAGGCCATTGTTCTCAGGCTTAGCTGTGCATTCTCACGAAGCTCCCACTCCATTGTTAAACACGACAAGGAGATGTCCCAGCTATTTATATGGAAACTTAACCACTAAGATTTAGATTGGAGATCCAGATTTTTGTCGCGAAACATCACTACGACCCTCTCTCACCTTGTGGGCCAAGGGCCCTTAACCTCGAGATTCACCATCACTTGTCTAGAAGAAGGACAATCTCCCTTGAGTGCCAAGGTTCGAGCCTTTAGTAATGCCAAGTCCACAAGGCTTCCCCAGGTTATTCAGAAAGAGAAAAACTTTAGAACAGCCATTGTTCTTTTGAGCCAGTTGACAAGAAACGGTTCTCACGCCCCCCCCCTCCCTTGTTGTTCAGAAGAGAACAACGTAGAACAGCCATTGTACGTTTGAGTTTGTTTGCCAAGAAACGGTTCTCACCCTTCCCCTGTTGTTCAGAAAGAGAACAACTTTAGAACAGCCATTCTTCTTTCGAGCCCGTTGAAAAGAAACGGCCCTCACCCCCCACCCCACCCCTGTTGTTCAGAATAGAACAACGTAGAACAGCCATTGTTCGTTTGAGCCCATTCGCCAAAAAACGGTTCTCACCCTTCCCCCCTTGTTGTTCAGAAGAGAACAACATTAGAACAGTCATTGTTCTCGAGCCCGTAGACAGGGAGACGGTTCTCACGCCCACCCTCCCCCTGTTGTTCAGAAGAGAACAAGATAAAGCAGCAATTGTTCTTCAAGCTCGTTCATCAAGAAACTGTTCTCATTTCCGAGGCGCGACGTCAGGATCATTTAATCCCCCCCTCCCTTCGGCTGGAACTCGCCAGCGGACCGAAAATTCCCTTACGTCACCTTCCTCTGCACAACAAGTATAATTACGTAGGCCGAACGCTACCTTTGAGTATTTAACCCTTTTTGTCAACTCTATCCGGTGCTTTAAATGGTTTAGCGCACCATCCCATCCCTTTGACTTTATATTTGTTTTACCTTTTAAAATCTATCTTAATCCACGGATTAGCTAGATTTCCCATGACCCTTTCCATTCTCTGTTTATGTCAATATTTTCCGTTTTGTGTGTTGCTGATAGTTATTATTAATAAAACTCCATTTTATTAATGATAGCAATATTATTATCCTTAAGCTCAGTTCCACTTCTTAAGCATATCGTAGATACATAATATTGGCCAGCCTAGACATCCACGCACTCTAAAGATAATTATAGAAGTTTCCTCAACGAATAGTTATATGTGGTATATCGTCGAGAGTCCATTCTACGACAATATACATTAATAAATATATTACATTCCTTATTTTTGCATTCAAATTCAAAGATGCAAATTAATCTATGCATTCTCAATTCCTTATTCCAATTTTACATATTTATTTTATATGAGTGAAGTATGCTGGGATTTATTAAGACCACCGCGCGTCCATTTTGTGTAAGTGTTTGCCTGGTCTTTTGAATCCTGTAAGTTGGTGCCAGTAGCCTACCTATTACATAATCCGATCCCTAGTGTCTTGTAGTAGTTGCCTATTGTCTCAATTAACGCCAAACTCGTCAATATCTTTGATAAATATTTTTTATAGAAGTTTAAACTTCTCTCATTCTTTCGTTCAAAAGTTGGTTTTAACTTCATTATTTGACACTGGAACTTTGATAATCCTGAAATATCTCCTTCAACTGCAGAAAATGAAGCAAAATAATAAAGAAGAAAAGTTTCCATCCAACATCACTTTTGATGGTTCTCTTTTCGGATACTTTGAAGAAACTATTATTGTTTTTCTTATTATTCTTTTAAGCTGTTTTTGTACATATGTTAGATCTAATGGAAACTAACTATCTCAATCAACGTTAAAACATAGCTCTTAGCTTGATTGATGTTTGCTGAAGACATGATATTTAAGTTAAAAGCTTTTGTTTTTCGGTCAATATTTTTTGTAGGCGTCTCACTTTATCCTTCTTTTCAGCGGGTTTGAAGCCCAATTTTAAAAAAACAGGGACTCTTCTCATCTATGATTTGAGTGCCAGTAGTGAATGAAGTGGATTTCTGCATTTTGTAGACGGGTAGCATGAATAGTTTTAACATTTTTCAAAGAAAGAAAAAAACATTATAATTAAATACACCTGAGTGAATAAGGAACTTTTTTAATTCACCTCAGTCATTTTTCAATGAAAATTAGTTCCTCAAATTTCTTTCGATACTATTACGTTTATCAGTATTTTGAATAAACTTGGAAAAAAATCTTAAATAAATCATATATTGGTAACTTCTTAATTTATTTCACTATAACTAAACTTCGTCCTGTTCTTTAGTTTGCTACTTATCAAATCAAAATTTAAGAAGGCAAGTATTCCTTAATATCAAATAAAACTACTAGCTAGTATTCATACAATCTTACATTAATTATTTTTCCTAATCTTATACATCTGCATTCTCTCTTATTCTGTACATTTTTATTCCTTTTAAACTTATCGCTACTGACGTTTTTTTAATCGCTCGCTACCTTCGTTACCCGAGTCGAGCCCATCACATGTTTGTGTTCCGTTTAAAAAAACATGCTACTTGACCACAACGGTTGCAAAGAGATTTGTCGGTATCTTCGTTGAGATTAAACATTAAAATGACGTCTGCATCGTGAGTTGCTCGTCTATAAAATTGACGCAGAGGTAAAACAATTGTGTATGGAGTAAACGATCTAAAACAAATAATTAACGATCCTTTAAGGGTTATTCAAAGTCATGATAAAATTTACGAGCTATATACAAGAATACCCATCCACGAATGCCCTAAATGATTTAGATGGCGGTTCTAGATGTTCTAGCAGAGAGGGAGAGACTTGCAAAGTTTTACTAGGAATTCCATTTCTGTCATCCTTCTCCACAATAAATTTTTGCTGCATTAGCGTCAGAAGTCTCGGTATATAAGAGTTCCATTACTTTTTATTGTCTCTTATGCAAGAAACTTTGGTCAAGAGTTCTGCGGTAAAAACATCACAAAAGAAGAAAGATCTTCACTTTACGAGGCATAATAGACAACAAAAATCAGTCGTTGAACCTAAAACTGCCTTCGATGCGATAGAACACATTATGGGAAGGGCATCTGCAAACGATATCGTGATATAGAAGCCGTTGAAAATATTTTAGAATTTGAATTCACTGGTCAAGAACTTACATAAATGACAGGCAGATATTAGGAATAATACCCAGAACCAGATGGCTGGATTATAAAATACGAGTACGTCAGACATTGAGCGTACAAATATTTTAGATAACATCCTTTCATCGTTGAAAGTAGATATGTTTTAATGTTATGGATAAGTTATTAAATGAACAGATTTCTATGGGAGAGATAGCGTTTAGCTAAATGCACGATTTATCTAATTGCACGATTGGGCAGGTTAATAGAAATAGAAAAATAATAAACAGTTCTTCAAATTTATGAGAGAACCTCTTTGAGAAACTATCTTAATTCCTGGCTGTTTTAGATCGAATAACAGCTCTCATTCTACGAGCATATATACAAACTTTATTAATAATAATAGTGCTAGTAATGCCAATAATGATCATAACAACGAGAGTGAGAAAGCAGAGATTAACGATATTATTCGCAATTTAACGCGGAATAAACGAATTGCTAGAAGCATCTGAAATGAGTAGTTCAATGAACTAAGTTCTCTTATTACTAATCGTCGATTCATAGAAAAACAATCGTGAATCTCTAACGTAATCTTAAATTACGAGTTGCTAATCATTTAATAAGATTAATTGACTGGTTTATATTTTGAGAATTTATTTTTCCCTATTTCAAAAAAATTTATTTGTTTTTTTTTTCAAATTCTTCTTTTGCGTTTAACGAGTCTCGATACGAGCAGATGTATTTGAGCGTCTTTATTTTAACACCGTTTTTTAAATGAATTTATTGTTTCTGGAACCTCTTTCAGGTGGCTAATTGAAAAAATACCTGAATATAGGTTGTTTAAATATTAAATTTTATGATGAAATTGTACATAATTGATTCCTTTCATTTACTAATAACATACATAGCCTTGTTTCTGTAGGCTCTTATTTCTACCTATTCTTGGGTCAGTTTATAGGAATGATATGATGACTAAACTTTTCCGCTAATAACCTGAAATTTTCATTTCTCTGTTGCACATATTCACGGTTTGAGAGTCTATAAAAGCAACTCCTGTCATGGACATGCATCAGGAGGAGATATGCGTCATTGATTTCCTCCATACAAAAGAAGTTAAACCAATTGACATTTACTAACGCAAGGTGAACGTTTACGGAGCCTAGGTAGTTGATAACAGCACCCTTATAGGTTGGATTCGTCGAATGAAGAGTAGTGATAATGATGTGAGTGACAAATCGCACTCCGGATGCCCATGCACAGCCGCCAGTATGTTAATTAAAGCACGGCTCGTTCAGCTCATCAGCGCTAATCGGAGGATAACTGTGAATAAAATGCGTGCAGAGTTGCAAGTGGGTGTCGGTGCACTGGAAACGATCTTGTCATTCCTTGGGTATGGCAAAATGTGAGCTCGGTTGGTTCCACGGATGCTTACGCAGGAGCTAATGACCACGGGATGGCTGTCAGTCAGGAGTTAATGGATTGTTACGAAGCAAAAGGTGACGCATTTGTGGAATTTATCGACACTGGTGACGAGACTTAGCGTCACTACTACAAGCCAGAGGCCAAAGGGCATTCAATAGAATAGAACCACTCAGGCTCCAGAGCGAAGAAGAATTTCAAGACACAGACATCAGAAATCAGTAATGTGCAGTCTTCTGGGACAGAAAGGGCCTCATGCTCTTAGATTTTTTTAAACATGGGACAAGTGTGAACTCTGAACCTTGCGTTGAAACGTTGATCAACCTGAAAGCAAGGATTGGCTGTAAAAGGGTAGAGAAAAAAAGTGTGACAACATTTGGCTGGACGCTGGTGTCGCACCCACTGTATAGGCCAGATTTAGCATCATCCGATTTCCACTTATTTAGGCCCCTAAAAGACAAATTACGCTTGCAGTGTTTTCCAGACAACAACGCCGTCATCATCGGCGTGGAAAAATGGACCGCCTCGGCATGCCCGGACCCTTACCAGTGCGGCATTCAGACCCTTACTCATCGCTGGCGGAAATGGATTGATAATGGTGGTGATTACGGGGACAAATGAATTTTTATGCGAAAATGTTCGCTCGTTTCAAAGGAGCTGAAACTCTTTAACTTTTTTAGTTAAAAAATAGTAGGCATTACTTTGGGAACGACCATCGTATGTTCTTTTTATCTGCCGGTCAGAAGAGAAAATAAGGCAAAACAGAATTTGAACCTAAGTACGTCAAAGTCGGAAACATCCTCGATTTTTCCACATTTTTCCTCCAGAACGCGAAAAAAGAAGCACAGAATGAGACAAATAACCGATGATATTACAAGAGAAAATATCTCGAAGCTTCAGGGCTGCTTTTTTAGCTTAATCTCGCAAAATTTGGAATTATAGACGAGGGATGAACGATACATTTTAATATAATATCTAAAAAATAATACCATTTAAACAACCTCCTCGCCTTCGATCACTGGTGTAGATGAAACTACAATTAAACTAAGAAAAACTCTAAGATGCGATTATAGTTGCTGCGAACCTCTTTTTAGAAGATTACAAAATATATTTAACACCTATGACAAGTCACTACCAAACCAGAGAGAAATAGAAGAAAAGGAGACGAACAAATTTCAGTTGAAAATGTCTCCAATATGTCGTCACTATAATAAATTTTGCCTAAATTACTTCTACACTGTAACTTCATAATAATTAAGGCAAAGAAAAAGGAAAATTCAACTGTAATCA
Organism: Ceratothoa steindachneri; assembly: GCA_963969495.1. Lineage (NCBI taxonomy): Eukaryota > Metazoa > Arthropoda > Malacostraca > Isopoda > Cymothoidae > Ceratothoa > Ceratothoa steindachneri. The sequence continues at coordinate 149,047,386 of OZ018317.1, read as the reverse complement.
TCACATTAATAGCATAAACCCCTCGCATAATAAGAATTATTAAATTTGTTTTTGACAGATTAGAGTTCTAGAAATATTAACCACATTTAATTATAATGAATCACTTTGATTTATTTGATTCAAATAATAAAAGATCCCAAAGATTTTGAACATACAAAATAAATTTTATACTTCAAAAGATTAAAGTGCTGTTGCCTTTCGACTCTTACAACACATCAATCATTCTAATTCTACTCCTATATCATGGTCCTTCTAGTCCTCAACTCTCAGATCACATTCAACGAGGGTGAACTGAAAATTGATGTATTATTTTCCAATTTCCTTCGCGTTTCGTGGTTTCATGATCCATCACTTTTTTGTCATTCTTTTTTAGCGCGATTACCAGTACCTTAAATTTTTATAGGAATGTTTTTTTTCTATAATTGATTTATTTAATGATGATTTAATTTGACTGGACCGAATGTTTTATCTGTTCTTAGCATGGATTTTCTAAAATCAAAATAGTATATTTTTGCAAACTTTAGATATACTTAATCATCTTAATATTCGCTATTGATTTCGATAATCTGATTCCATTTGGCAACAGGAATTTTGATGACACAAATTTTAAAATTCCTTGTTTTTTGTGAAATAGATTAGTTTTTCTAAACCCACTTATCTTGATATTACTCCAAGTACATGAAAGTTATTCTGCAAACTCCTAATCAAATGTAATCAAAATGATCAAAGGTGTGAGAATATGTTGACTGAAACAAGTATTTCAAATCGCATTTCTCTAATAGGTCCTTAGGTACTCTTGCAGTATAAAAAGGGAAAATCACATATGGAGAAAGAATTCGAGTCTGAGAGCCTTTTGATGGGCATATTTTGTTTAAAGCCGTTTAAACAGTGAAGTTGCTGGCAACAAAATTCAGTTGTCTTTGTTTAATTATTTCTCAAAAGTTCCTTAAATCCAGGTCACCTCTTGGCTGCGGCTCAGATCTAACCCATCAAATAACCTCCTGACGACGTTGCTTTATTAACAGTGTGATGAAAAATCAATTTCTCATCTTCAATGAACAACTCTGCTTTAAAAATAAGGCACTTGGTTGAGTCTAGTATGCAATGTTTCATAGTCACCAACATGTAGTTAACGATTCTTTCTACATAGTGATTGTGTGATAACCATTTTCGTAAATAATGTTCTTATAAATTACAGAAGATATATACGAGTATTACTTATTAAATTACATACGTATCAAAAAAACAGAATTTTAATAAATATTTTTGAACCCTTTATGATCGAAAATTGGGGAGAATATTTGGCCGAACACAACATAGACATATCTTTGTGACTGTAGTCTGTATTCGCTCTTTCGTTACTCTCCGATTAGGATGTCAAGAAATTAATGTGATTGTTTTTAAAGATAGTAAAATATTATTTAATAAACAAAAAAACGCACAGATATTAAACAAAGAAGCTCCATCGTTATTGACAATTCTCTCTCATCATTCATCTAATTAGTGGAGGCGTATTTTGAATTCCTTTACGTTGGATTGATTACATTTTTGTATATCTTTTAGGCCATTTAGTTCAGGGTGTGATGATTAAATGTTAAACACATGTTGCAAGGTCGTTTAAATATGGAAGATAAATAAACTTTTATCCTAACATAATAATTCTGAAAAATCTATTTGAGTCAAACATGAAAAGTATGACCGTGCACTGAAACGAAGTATTTTCTCATTGGGAATTTATAGTTCAACCTAAAATCTAAACTAAGGGACTTTACGCAGTATAGCAGCTGTCGTCATATCGATACAAATCTGGAATCTATTCACCGATTTACAAACATATGTGGCCTAACATTTTTTGTAATCGTCAGCCTTGTTTCCACTCAAAATATTAAGAGATAACAAACCACATCTTGAGTAAAATTTATAAAGAAAAATCAAATTATTAATTAAAAATAAAAATAAAAGAGCACTAACAATAAGAATAAAATCAAATAAACTCAAATTAAAAGATAAGGATGCAACGTTAACTTTGATGCATGAATAATTTTTATTAAGAGAGTGCTTTAATTGAAATGTAAACGACAATTTGAATTTATAAGGTAATGAAGTCACATCAGAGCCAATTTATATATGAATTTTTCTAAATTCACACCACTTAAGGCATTTTAATTGGGTTTTCAATGCGCTACTTGATATTTTCTTTTAAGGTCGTTGATATTTGTTTTGACAATTAAAGTCTATCTCTCTAATGTTTCAATGTTTTGTGTCACACTTTAGCCTATGCATATAGCAATTGCTCTAATCCCACACGATTAAACCTATTTTAATTGTCTTTTGGATTCGGGCTTTGATATTTTTAGCTAGGTTAGGTTTATTTCTTATTATTGCAGGGAATAAAATGGGACTGCAAAAGGGCAATCTATAAAATTCACCCATTTACCCATTCCTCCAAAAACTCATGTTTTTTAGTTGCGTTTGAGTCTAGTTCGAGCGACCTTTCTGCTGAGTCTAACGAAATTTGAAGCCCTTATATTGTTTTACATTCTCTTTCGAATGATATTGCCAAAGTCCTCTCAAGTTAGCCTTGGAATTATTTTGTTTTGCCAATAACATCAAAAGTATTTGGCTGAATCTAACGAAATTTGAAACCATTATGTCGTTTTACATTAAATTTTGAATGATAGGATCGACAATATCTTTCTAATGTTAGTCTGGAAATTATTGAATGTTTTGAAGGTTGTAAGGTCATAAATCAGAATAAGTTAAAGCACGCGACTTTTTGATCATCAGATCTTGTTATTCCATACTTGGATGGTTTGCTCGATATATATTTTCTAAAGAGATATTTACCTCTAAAGGCTGTTATCATATCAGTTTTAACAAGATTTGATGAGGAATAATTTTACAAAGTTGTCAATAAACATCTCAAAGAGGTCTCTAATTGGGGCAAGCTTAACCAATTTCCTTCTTGCAGGGCGTGATAAAAGCCATTGAATCTTATGCAGCATAAGAGGAAACAGAAGTGATACAATGACATTGTCAATCTTAATACCTCTACAACACTGCCATAGGCATTCCAAAAATTATTAAGGTACATTCTGTTACTCTGATAAAAACCATATAAAACTACTAAACCAAAAAAGGCTTTCATTTTTACCCTGTCAGTATCCCTGGTCTTGCCCATCTGAGCATATTTCAGTCTCTTATTACTTTTAAACTTAAGGGGCTTGTCAACTAATATATCTAATATTACAGGAGTAATAAAGAGGCATCAGAAATTAGTAGGAGTCTGGGTATTTAGAGCTAGTCCTTATTGGCCTTTTCTCCCCCGAAATACATTTTGAGGACGATACGAACAAATGCACTAGGTACTTGACGCAATCATAACGATTTCTTTGATCTTTTCATAGCCACCTTCTCTGCTTGTCCTATTTTCTTTAGGGCTCTTGCGGTCGATTAATTACACTAAGCAACAGCCAAAATAGTTCCCATATGAGATTATGCTCACATAACTAATTTCATATTGCTGAATTTGAATCAGCTGTTTGTTTTGTTCTATCAAACTAGGTTTTATAAACAATTTTAAAGGTACAAATATTTAATATAATATTCCGTGACTTGTATCATGCAACATATATTTAACCCAAAACAGGCCAGCTTGTATCTTATGTGACTGTGCTTACTTATCTAATTTCATATTGTTGACTATGATATAGATGTTTTTTTTTTACTATCAGATTTACTTTTTAAACAATCAGAAAAATAGTAAATATGATGACAATTGTCTCACGCAAGAAAACAATACTAAACACGTGACAAATAAGCTCATAAGAAACTGTACCAGAAAGCGTAAGCTAGACGCTTCTCGTTGAAGCGTCCAGCAATTTTTTCCCATCAGGTGAGGACTAAATTTTCCCTGAAAGCTGTACTCCATTATGTCTTGATGAAATCTTTTACCCTATTCATCACTAAGGTCTCTAAGGTTATTTGGAAATAAATCAATATGAGAGTGAAAAAATGCAATTTCAAGGAAATCCTTGCTTCCAATACATGAAAATTCTGCAGCATGGTTGTAAGGATTCCTTGGTAGTTGTCAACAAGATAGTTTCTAAGAAAAAGCTTTGACACATTGACAAATAATTCCCCTGAGTTTTTCTTCAGTGTGTTCAAGGCCTTGGTGAATTAGTTATCATGAACTAGTATGGGAATCTGTGTTCCATTTAAGACGCCTGCTTTCAACTTGGCTTCGGAAACCACACCACAGTTTCTGACATAAGTATCGAAATCCAGAACCAGATTGATCCATAGCCTTGATGAAATTTTAGCCAAACCGAGATTTAAATGGAATGGAGACAAAAATATCTTTTCTGGGTCTACAAGAGGATAGTAAATACAGTTGAACATTCCAAGCACATCTTTTGATCTCTTCGACAATTCCGTTCTCACATAGTGCTCAGAATCAGCTTTTCTGTCTCGCAAACACAAAAAGCACACGAGCTTTGTGCAGACATTGTGAAGTTCTAGTAGTAAACAAATGACTTTGAGATCCCCACATATCTTCCGCTGGTGTTTCTCGTACTCTATAGCAGATAACAAAATCTATATTATTTCATAGCTCTCAGCCATCTTTGCTGCATGTGCTATTGGGACAGTTGGAAAACGATTGCCATTGCGTGAAAGAACAGCTTTCAGAGAGTCTTTTCCAGAGTCTATAAACAGACTCTAATCATCTGACTTGTATGGTTAAAACCTGCAAAAATGTTGCATGAGAGATACTACGTCATATTAGTAACAAGGCTTTTTTGCCATCTTGAAAAAGCAGACATCCCTCTATGTCGGTAACGAGCTGTAGTCGTACGCACTCCAGCTTCCAGTAGGTTAAGCTGCTTTAGTTTGGATCCTAGAACGTCCGCCTTTTCCTTGGATAAGTCTAGGTACTTGATGCGATCATGAAGCGCTTCCTGAGTAAAGAGTTTAGGCCTGATATTTGCAAAGTCATCCTGGTAGTCGTCTTCATTTGAGGTAAAATTAGAATCGGAATCGCTCACGAAATCTTGTTAGGCCGGTGGATTTATGACTAAGAGTTCAGCGCTGTGCGAGACAGGTCGGATATCAGAAGCAATATGGAGGTACTGCACCTTGCCTCGTCTTTTGATGGGTATTTCCTCGATGTTTGTAAGACATAAGTATTAGTCACTGCTGGGGTCTTTGGGTTTACGCCATATCATTGGTAGAGCAAACGGCATTCCTGAGCTTCGCTTACCACACATCCACTCGCTTAGGTTGTTGGAACAAGATATACAAGCTAATGAGGTGCCTATTTCTTGTCTCGGTCACCCAAAGACATTTGAAGTAACCTATGTAGTTCAGGCGAACAGTTTTTGTGATTGGTTTCTTGAGGCTACCAGGAGTGAAGACGCCACATATGTAACAAAAATTATCAGCATCGTTCACGCACTTGCCACGTTTCATGTTTTGTTAAGTTCAAAGTAATTAGAAATTAGGCAGTTTTAGATATGCATAACCATGAACCAGCAATCTGAAACAAACAAAAAAGCACAAATTAGGAAAATATTATTTTATAAGTTGAACCAATTAACATATAAATTAGTGTATGAATAACACGGGGAACTAAATATATAGATATGCTGGTTCTGGAAAACTGAACCCGATACTGCTATACGATTGTCATTATTGAATTCAGCACCTACAATTAGCCTAAATTCAGACAATTTTGATCCAGATCCCTCAGAAAATTTGGGGGCGTTGACTAGTGTTATCAGTCTCAGCAATCAGATTCAGAAATAAGTTTCTCCTCCTCAACGAAATCTAACTCACCGTCATTGTCATCTTCTGTATCGCTCTCAAATTCAGCTTCCGACAAAAATTTATGTCTCGCTTTATAGACAAAATGTTTTTTGTGTAAGGGGAAGAAACTACTCAAAATAAATCCTAAACAATGAAAATATAAAAATTATATTTCCTCTGAAAAGTAACGAATCTAGCTAACTATATCTTTAGGTGGCACATTTAAATAAAACCTTCACTAGAGCAAATATTCTTTAATATTCTGCATAATAAACGTACACAAATTCTATTTCCCTTGAAAAGAAATCAAACCAAATAAATATTTATAAATCTTGCGCACATAGCTGATTAGTACAGTGTGGTATTTGCTTACACTACTCAAGAAATCACATATATCGCTCACGAGAGTTTCCGCAAGGCTGTCAAATTTCGAGCGCGCTCAACTCAGAGATTCATGAAGCTACTGAGGAGAAAAAAGATATTATTGCCTGCATCTATCCTAAATTAAGAGAAAAGCAAATAATTTCTCATTAACTATTTTTTAAATCTAAGGGATGAAAATTCCCCCGCCCGAATAATAATCCCTGCCCATCTTAATCTAACGTACACTAGATATGGTATTCCATAAAGGGCGCTAAATTTGAAAGGTGAATAAGTCAAAGGAATTATTATAAACATGGATATATTCTGCATATTTCTATTAAGTTATGTCTCCCATAAAGGTAAGGAACAAAAAATGGGCCAGATTTCTACTTGCACTGAGTCTTCATACATTTATGTGGTGCTCGAAATTTACAATAACTCTCACAGATGTGTGGCTCGATTCATCCAATCACACGCCTGATTTTAACCTTGAGTTCAGGAGTTGTGCATGGTTTGTTAGCGTAAAGTTGTGATTTCACATAATACCCCCATATGAAGACCCACAAGGGTTAAGATCGCAGGAGCTTGGTATCCATTCCTGTTCACCATGCAAGGATATTACAATATCCGTATCTTCCAAGTTCGGCCAAAACTGAGTGGATATCATTTATTGGCAAAGTTCCCCATTAATGGTAACTGCATTTCTCTTACCATCTTCATAGAAGAACGGTCCAAGCATTTCACCTGCCCCAAATTCACACTACATAATCGTTTTCAACGGATGAATTTCACGCTCTTGCATTCGAAGATTTTTATTTCCCTAAATCCGGCAGTTCTATTTATTGACAAATCCACTCAAGTGGAAGTGGGCCTCGTCACTAAAGATGATTTTCTTTGCAAAGTTTTCGTCGGCTAAAAGTGTCTCCACAACTAGGACAGCAAATTGCTTCCACCTCCCGTGGCCAGGTAGCTGAGGATGCTGCGTAAGTTGAATTTTATATGCATGCATATGAAGATCTTTATGAGGAATTCGATGTAATCAAGTATTTGGGATCTCCGACTGCTGCCACCGTTGGCGAATCCATTTTTCCCGAACTCTGATCGACACTGTCTCGCACAAAAGCATTTTGTTCCTCTGTCCGACCAGAACGATTCTGCCGAGGTGATTTAGCCGTTGCCACTAAACCACTTGTTTTAAACTTCAACATCAGTATGCAAACCCTAGACTCGTTAGGTGCTTCATTTCTCTCCCAAATGGTACGAAGCGTTCGAACTGTTTGCGTCGCACTTTCTTGGGTTTGGTAAAATGTCTTCACGATGAGAACGCGCTGCTCAGTTGTAAACTGCTCCAGGATACAAGTATTCTTAAAAACAAACAGAAAACTATTAATCAGAGATAAAAAAAGATAGCACTTTGAGCAGATTAAGTCTGCTGAGCATTTACAGGTGTTGTGTCCGGTCTTGTATCAACGGTGGCATTGTGTGGGTCTAATGTTGTGTTGTTCTTTAATGTTTTGTGAGTTTGTAAGGGTGCCGCAGACCTTGATGCCTTGGTCTAGCAGCATGTTTTTTGTGGTGTCGCTGGACAGTGTGATCACTACTTAGTTCTTCGACTGGTTCAAATACAGGTCCTTGATGACCTCCTCCCCATACTCCTGATGGAAGTAAGTGCGGAGGTCATCATTTTTGTAGGCCAGCCACAAAGGGTTGGTCCTTGTCACCCGAATCTGGTATATCTTTAGGATACCGTCAGCGAATTTTGTTGTGAGGCTGTGGTTGTTGAGTACGGCGGTTGTTTTTTCGTGAAAGGTTAGCACGTCCTCCTGTGAGCGAAAGACGAGCTTGTGGCCAGTGCGTAGTTTGATGATGTTGGTGATCGGGTGTCGTGTGTGGCGGCTAGGTTTAGTAGCGTGTGGTGGTCGATTGTTTCGGAGGTATGTGTTAGTATTAGGTGTGTGTTGGTTGCCGTGGTTGTATTTTTTACGGTTGCTTTTTTACTTGATTTGGGTGTACCGATGCCCCGCCGATTAGGACCCCGTGAACATGACTCAGATGTGGTGAAGGGTGATGGATGGGTATGGACCTGGTTAGGCTCCTCAGAGGGTGTAAAAACATGGCGGAGTTAATGATAACTGAAGCCAGAATTAACTGACTCCAGTCGGGGTGCTGCCCCCTCTATTGGGTTTGGGGTATTTAACAGTTACGTCCGATATCTCACAGAGACCGTAGAGTCTCCCTCTGGGGTAGTCAACGGTGGCCGCAGGGTAGGTTGTTATGCCTCCCTGCGTTTGTAACTGAAATCCCGATCCAGGTTGCTTCTTTCTCTGGGTTCCGCAGCGGGGTAAGCCTCAGACCTCCTTTCCCAAGAGTTTGCAATTATGCCTTTTCTAAGTAGAGTGGCATAGTTGCAACGAAGCTATATGTGTAAAGTCACGTTCACGGAGCCAGACATCACGGCGGAGCAGGGATGGGGGGGGGGGAGTTAGCACGTCATATCAGGATGAAGCGCCTGGGAAATAAAGGATTTTTTATTCGGGGGGGGGGGGGGAGCAGGAGCAGGGGATTTGACTGAAGGTCCTATTTAGGTCTGGAGGTATCTGGCAGGTCGATGATGCTACCGTCCTCGGTATTGCTGATGATCAGGAGTGGTCCTAGAGGTGACTTTCCCTCGACTTTACCTCATTTGCAGGCTAAGGTATCTCTTAGGTAGTGTAAATCGTCGAGATTTCTGATGCTGTATGCCTTTGAAGTCTAACGGCCGTCCTTATGTAGTCAGAGATAATGAGAGTCGTGATGCCACGACTCTTGCGCGGGAGCTGTGACGTCACGTCTCTCATAGTCTCTGACTATAGAAGGCCCACCGCTGGACTTAGACGGGACTGACCGTTAAAGAGTTCTTGGACTAAACATCGTTAATATACACATCTCTTGCATGCTAAGACTTCTCTTAGGTAGTGTAAATCGTCGAGATTTCTGATGCTGTATGCCATCGAAGTCTAACGGCCGTCCTTATATAGTCAGAGATAATGAGAGTCGTGACGTCACGGCTCTTGCGCGGGAGCTGTAACGTCACGACTCTCATAGTCTCTGACTATAGAAGGCCCGCCGCTGGACTCGGACGGGACTGACGGTTGAAGAATTCTTGGACTAAACATCGTTAATCTACACATCTCTTACTCGATAAAGGAGGCAAAGAAAGGGTAAGACAACCTTAAAGGGTAAAAGATTTCTTCACTTTCCGCCACGGGGATTCTCAAGAAGACATTTAGAAGGGGCTCATAAGCGAATTTATGTCGTCTTACCACCCTCCCTTACACAGTCCCACGAAGGAGTTACTAAGCTGCTATGAACTGAACTGCCACTCATTGCTCTCAAACCAACTACGAGTATGTCGTTCTCTTCGATAGTCATAATTGCAGTCGTTGTGTAAAGCAGGTTTGAGGCTTAGCCCACTGTGGAACTTAGCGTTTGAGGAAGCCCGGTTAAGAGGCGATGCTGAACGCTTTGGCGGAAAAGCACGCTCCAGTGCCTAAGTTTAATTTTCGGCCAGAACCACAGAGAACACGAAACCGTCCCTGTGTAAGCTGGAAGCAGCATTGATAAACAAAACCCAGAGGGGGTGGCACCCCCGTTGTGGTAGTTTATTCGATCACCACCCATCATTAAGTCCACCACATTTCATCGGTTTGAGTGGGGAGGGCTTCATCCGTTGACCCATCATCATTCACCCCCGAGCCCCCATTTGGCAGTTCTCGTTTACGGAAGCTTAGTTACTAAGTAGAGGGAGTCACCACAAACTAATACAGAACACCATCGCAAGAAAAATGAGAGCCAGATCTATTTACACTCGAATCAAGTCGGCACAACCAAAAGATTAGAGAGCAGAACAAGATTACAGCCCAGAGCGGCGACTCTCTCGAAGAGATGGCTCAAGAAAACACAACCAGAATACCTCTGCCGGAAATCGACGGACAACCCAAGCCCAACAGAGAAAATTACTCGATGTTGCGTATGGCAAATTGGACATTGGCATGGAGATACTACTGGAGGTGGCCTCGGGATATGTGACAATCTGTGAGAAAGAGAAGGATATCGAAGCCATCACAAAAGAAACGACAGTTGAGGTCCTTAGTGGAATTGGGCTTCAGCCCGCCGTCCCAGCACAGATCTTGGCCCACAGGAGCGTGGTATGCTGGCGACTCGACCCATGTATTGGGCAACACACAAAAGAGAAGATTAAGGAGGAAATCTAGCTTCGACAAACATGAGCCAAGGTAGTCGAAGTAATCAATTTCAGGAATAGGAGGGACAACAGTGACTACATTCACGTGATTAGGATAGTCTTTGCGGAAATTACTATGGACCAAAAGAAAAATAACATGGTCTACTCATGTTCAATGCCAAAGTGAGTGGGAACCAGATGGAGAAAGAAGAGATCAATCCAGTTCAGTTCTGTTTTAGCACCTAAAAAAAGGAGGAACACGTGACAATGAACTGCAAGGAGCCAGTAAAAACATGCTCCAAATACAGTGAAATGGGACACAATTGGAGGACATGCACAAATAATAAGGAAAAGTCCGTTATCCCCTGGGCAGCAAGAGGAAACGCGTAGACCATACACAACCTAAACTTAAGCAGCAAAAGTGGCCCTCTCCTGAGGGGACACACAAAAATACATACCTAAATTTGGAGAATAAATATTTCTATAAGAATATAAAGTTCATTCTTAACGCGCACGTCATTAATCTCACGCGCGCTAGTACGTTCGCTAAAGAGCTGAACCAAATGCTCTCAAAAAACGGTATGAACCCAATTTTGTTCCCGGACAACCCCCTCTCTGGGGATGTCCTGCAATTGCAGATGGTCCCAAACCAAAAAAACAAATGGACCAGATAACCCCAAAATTAGAAACAAGAAAGAGAAGAAACAAGCAGTCGAAGTTAAAACTCCTGCCCCGAAACAGAGAAAAGAAAATAGCGAAAGAGAGGGAAAATGCTGTGTCTGATACTAATGGTTTTTCGGAGTCTTCAAACTAATCGGATTCAGAAGCCCCACAAACAAAGAAGGCCAGGCGAAAGAAGCAGAAAAATAAAAAGATTGCGTGCGGATAATATCAATCTCAAAATTTACGCATACGACTAGTTTCCCTTTCCCGAAGAGATGGAACCCAGGGAAATATTCCGCGGAATTAAAACAGAAGTGTTTAAATGGAAATAGGACTTTAAAGTCAATGCTGAAACGGTAGAAGAAGCTCTGCTCGGCCAGAATGTGACCCAACATCACAACACCTGTGAGCAAATTTCGAACGCCGAGTTCAGGAAGAAGAGAAACGAGAAGAAGAAAAATGTAACCTAAAAACACTAAAGAGACAACATGGAAAGAGTAAGAAACAGAATGAGGATTCTGATACTCAATGTAGACGGATGGTAGGGGAAAGCAACGATATATGGAAAAATATTCCGGATGCTGGACCCCAACATCGTTCTTATAACGGAGCACGGTATTGACACTACATCTGGTCAAATTAAAATACCGGGCTCCAGAGTGGTCATGAAAAATTATTTTCAGGAAAGCATTGATAGTTTTGCAATAGCTATCAAATGGAACATCTCGTTCAAACTTCTGCCAGAACTGGACGAATACTTCCTGGCGGTTAAACTCTACACATTGGTAGGAGACATCATGATAGCTTCAGCCTATCAACCCCCTCGTCGAGTCTATCTCCCGTTAAATAACTTCTACGTAATGTTTGTGGCCCGCAGAATGGCAATCTTATGGGGTGAACTCAATGCTAGATGCCGTACGGCGGGCTATGGTAAAACCAACGAAAGATGCCGAAACTTAGAACTAATTATGGGAAGATTAGCATCCTATGAATAGGGCCGGATTTCGCGACCTATATCATTTCCACATCAGCAACCACAGTATCTCTTGCCCCGATCCAGCTGGGAACATTAGAAGAAACGACTCAGTCAATACGCCCTAGCTGACCTAACCGACGCAACCTTGGATGACATAGACAAAGTACTGGAGTGAATAAGTATGTCTATACTAGAAGCGGACCGCGACAGGAGTTCTAAAATTACAAAATATTGTTGAACCTCAGATTTGTTAAACAAACATTGCATAGGCTTTGCTCGGTTAAATGAAGTCTAGGCATAGGCAAGGCTAGTAAAATGGAAGCGTAGGTAGTAGGCATGGGAAGTTAAATGATACTTAGGAAGTAGGTTAGTCTAGGTTTAAATGATGCATTGCCAGAAATCATGGCTATCTTAAATTAAGCCTAAGCACTAGCCTTGGCTAGCTTACATTTGGCCTAAACAGTAGACATGGCAAACTTAAATAAGGGCTAAGCATTATTAATAACTTGCTTAAATGAGGCTACATCTAAAGAAATGCATAACTTAAATAACGCGATAGTATTAGGAATAGCTAGTGAAATGAGCACAGTGGATTAGGGACGGCTAGAATAAATTGAACAACGGCAGTAGGCAAGTTTAGTTTAAACAAGGCTTAAGCAATAGGCTTGGCTGGGTTAAATTCAGCATAAGCACTATACAGTTTATCTTAAATCTTAACTGGTAGTCTGGGGTCATACTGACCCCGGTCCCGGCCTTTTTTTTAAATATATCTGGCAACTATGTAATGACCACGCCCACAGTAGCTGAGTTATTAGCAGCAATGTTTATATTTCAGTGTTCCTCAGGTTTGTTGCCAATTCGATTGTATAAGTTTACTTGTATGCTCTGACCCAACGCGCCTAATTACGTATCAGTTTAATGGACACGAGATCATTTTATGGAAAGTAAGCTTAAAATTTATTTCACGTTACTGAGTATATTTATGTATCTAATTTGTAATTTTGCAGGTATGCTTACTTTTAGTCCTATGTTAATTGGTTATAAATTAGTTTGCGTTTTAAAATTTTCACTAAACTTTGTATATTTTTAGTCGCGTGCAACTCTAGTCACGAGCAACTCTACATCTCACTATGTCGGTCGGTCCACGTTTCGTTTTTCTTTTGTTTCGGTAATGATGTCATAACTATTCTTTCGATAATATAACGAAATTTGAAACCCCTATGTTTTATTAGATTCTTTTTCGAAGGATATATTTGAGAAAGTCGTCCCAAGGTTAGTCCGGGAATTATTTCGTTTTGGCAATAACATCATAACTATTTGGCAGATACTCAGCTAGACTAGACTAGGTTATAATATACTATAATCTTCTAGGCAAGCCTAGAATAGGCCTAACAATGCAAGGCAATTATAGGCTATGCTATAATATGCTAAGCTATGCCAAGATATAAAGTATATGAGTAATATATACTATGCTAATTTAGGATATAATATGCTATTGTAGGATAGCATATAGTATTTTAGGCTAGACAATATTAAGCTATGCTTGACTATGGTATAATAGGATAGTATAGGCTATACTTATTTATGCTAGGTTAGGTTATACTATGCCAAGCCATGCTAAGCTATACTAGGATATATAGGGCTATACTATGGCTAGCTAACAAAGGCTATAATACGCTAAGCAATGCAAGGTTATTCTAGTCTAGGATGTGGTATGCTATACTAGTCTAGGATATACTAGGCTATAATATGATAGACTTGGCTATATTATGTTAGGTGTGGTCATAAATAAAAATAAATGAGGACACGCGCCTTTTGGTCAGCAAACCTGAATAAATAAAATTTATCATAATTATGGAGTACTTGCATTTTTCCAAATGTTGATAATATTTTAAAAATTTAATATAATATTAAATTTTTGTGACATAATGATCTAGCAGACATTTATTCCAGAATATATATATCGTAGAATTACTCATAGTATGGTCCAATGATTATTCTAGTCCTTGATCTTGACATACCGCTTTTGTTTTAGTCGATGGTATTGAGACTCTATGAATCAATCTACGATCATATATATATATATATATATATATATATATATATATATATATATATATATATATATATATATAATATAGGTTTTAATTCCTACTGAACTTGCGAAAGCTGGTTAGAGGCAGGTTGGGGCACGGCCAGGATTCTCCCTATAAAAGTCCCACTTGTTACTGGGGGGAGGTTTGTGATTGTTAAATTCTAAGAGTGCATAATACAGGCTGAATAAATTAGCCGAAGGGATTCTTAATTAAAGTCTTGCCAGGGTACGTCAAAAAGAAGGAGCCATAAATAAACACACATACAAAAAAAAACTTTACCTTACACACAAATAATAATTAGAAGCAATAGTTAAACGGGCATTTAGGTAAATAAGGATTAAATATTAAACACGGATTAGTCCGGGTTGACAGCAATTATAAATAATAATATCAGGGAATGACTCATTTGAATCTCTTTAAAAAAGGAGGGGAGGATAACACTGTTAATTAAATAAGTAATTTAAGAATAGAGGGACACGGGGTTTATAGATTACCATTAGTTGTGATGGATTGGAGTGACGACTACTCAGGTCCAGACGGGGGGGTTGGGTGGCGTTAACACGAGTTCTCGGGGAGAAGGGGGGATAAGACGACGGGTTTGAAGCTGCTGACTGCAGTTCCGGTTAGTTCACTACAAACTGGATGTGACACTAACAAATAGTAACTTCCAGTAACTATTTGGATTTTACTTTTTCTTTCTCAAGTTACGTTGAGCAACAGAGCATTTTCTTCTAGTCACAGAATCTGCGGTGCGGAATTTAATTCAGGAACACTTTGAGACAGCGACCAAGTTAACTCAGCGGCGCGTTGGCAGTCGATACGTTGCAGCAACAACTCTCCTTCAACGTGAGGGTTACGCGAGTAGGTTTGGGAGACTGCTCCAGAGGGATGAACGGCGTTGTTATTTATACCGCGTACTGTGTGAAATCAAGAGAGAGATTCCATTTACGACAATTCGCTTATCGCAGCGCCTTCTGGACAATCTCCATGGTATCATAAAGTAGGCAAATAGAATTTAGGCTTCTATGTGATATAGGCCTTCTTTCATCAGAATTCCTTTCGCCTGTTGGGAAAGTTTGGCACGGAGAACGACTTAGGTCAAGGGGAAGGCGGAGGAGGGCAGTAGAGTGTCGGGGAAGGGTGAGAGGGGGAGAGAGAGGAGATGAAGGTCAACTCAACGACAAATTTCTCTTGCTCCCACGATTGTCTGGCGGCATGCGATTATGTACGTTCCATACCCTCACAATATATATATATATATATATATATATATATATATATATGTATATATATATATATATATATATATATATATATATATATATATATATATATATATATATATATATATATATGTATATATATATATATATATATATATATATATATATATATATATATATATATATATACATATATAAATATATATATATATATACATATTTATATATATATATATATATATATATCAACATCATCTACGACAATTCAGCCATGACCGAGGTCTCTGCCCGTTGGGTCCCTAGAAACCTCATGCCCCCTGATCGACTTCAACGTAAACAAAGTCCACAAGGCCAGAGTTGCACAAGCTGCCCTACGCGATTCCGGATTCGAGGAGCTCAACCATCACCACTACAGTCCAGATCTGGACCCTAGCGACTACTTTTTATTCTACCAGCTCAAGGCTGCATTGCGCGTACGCCCTCTAGGAATGGATTGAACAGCAGTCGGGATATTTCTGGTTGTCGGTAATTCGAAGCCTCAGGGACAAGTGGCGCAAGTGCATTAAAGTCGAGGGTAGTTATATTGAAAAATAATAAAACACTTTTCCTCATATCTCGTTTCCTTATATCCGAATTGCAAAACTTATTGACCACCCCTCGTAGGAAGAGTTGAACCTCTTCTCTCCCATACATACAGATTATTTACGCCCTGAGCGGTGAAATCCTGCCAGATTTTGCCATTATGGGCTTTTTAGCGGTTGGGCCTGCACCTTACACAGGCTCTTCTTGGTAAGTGTGACCGTTGACATAAAATAAATTTTCCCCGCAATATCTTAGCTGAGAAATAACTATCTACTTAAAGTAGCCGTTCTATGATTCTACCAGTCCCTCAAGACGGCTTTGGAACCAGATGCATGAGTTCTTCATTGTCTTCCTGGGAAGGTCTTCGAACTACTCTTGATCGTGACCACTTGCTCGTCTTTGGGCTTGCAAGCAGAGCGGATAGTATCTTTCTCAACTGTCCCCTACACAACGTAATTCATGGGAGTCAAATGGGGTATCGAAGTGGCTAGGAATAGGGGCTAGTGAAGTTTTAGAAATTCATCGACCACCAATTATGATTCTTTTCGTATGTATGGACTTCCGACAGCAGCCTACTACAGCCAGGATTTGATCACAATCGCTAGCAGCTCCCTATAGCCGTCTGAATTGAGCTTAATGCCCTGCTCAAAGATGTGGAATGACATACGCTTACACTCACTAAAGGTACACATACAGTCCAACACACTCTCGCAGAAGGTGGTACGTCGCATAGATTATAGGCCTGGCTTTTGTGACACTGGTCCTGACAGAATAGCTTATCATATGAAAATAACCCTATCATCCTTGGCAGAGTGGATATATCAGTTTTTTCAGGAGCATCTTTGATTTTCTTAAGCGGTTCTCTTTGGCCTTAACTGTTAGAATTTCTCCCTTGCACCTCCTCTACAAGTAGTAGCAAAGGTCTTCTAACACCCACTTATCTTGCTGAGGCTCTGATTCCGTTGATCGTTCTTTTTTCACATTTTTTGGCAGTTGTTGGACGATTTTCAGCGTTTAGGCCTATTCAAAACGCCTGCTGTGTTACATTTATCTGAAGGCCCCGGCTACGTAGTCTCAGTTGTAGCTATCCATGGGATCTCTTCTAGCCTTTACCTTGTTAAAAGAGCATTCATCACCACACCGGTCATGATGTCGGAATTTTGATACCCGACGCGATAATTTATGATTCAGGTAACTATTTTCCAAAATTTATATGGCTTCCAGTCTGACATGTCAGCTAACTATCTCCTAACTAAAACTTTTGTCCCTATGCTCTCCAACGCCGTTGAGTGTTTCTCATACATAAAAGCGTTCCTGAAAATCGTCCAATTCTGCCCGAACACCCTGTATACTGTAAGTGTTTAGGGAAGAAAACAGTTTAGAGTTCATCATTTTTCTCGCTTCGAATGACTGTTACCATTGGAGTAACAACCTTCTTCCTAAAATGGAGGAGGCAGTCACGAATTCGTAAATGAAAAATATTTTTAACCATCAGTTAGTATTAACAAAGGAAAATTATTTATTCTCGTCCGATAAATGATATTTATTCAGTGGTATTAAATGTAAAAAATTATTCCTCTTTATGATCTTCACTCATTCATTATTTTTCTCCATAAAAAATACCAGCCAATGTGAAGAAGGGTTAGCGTGAAAAAGACTGCAGTGAAACGTTCTGTAACATACTGGGCATATAATGGCAGATGCAACACCTGTAGTGTGCAAAAGATTGGGAAATTTTGCTGAAAACTTTGGCAAGACATTTTGAGGAAGGGTTAAAAGTAAATTCCAAAAAGTGTGAGGAATATGGAGGTGAGAATGAGGTGGAGCCAAATATCCAAGATGGTATGTCACCCTTTAACAAGCGTTAAGTTTTAAGTATATTGGATGTAGCGTGATTGCAACTAACACATATTAAAAGAGGAAATTCCGCTCTGGCGATTAGTGGCTGAGTGTTTAAGTGTGTAATCTGCCAGGAAGGTGCATGTTGGTATCAAGCTTGGTGTTTTACAGTAAGAGTCTGGTATGAAAGGAGGTGTGAGAACAGTGCAAATAGACCTATAGCATGCGGCCCCCTCAGCTCTTCCCTAAACTGGCGTCCACGCAGTGCAGCCTTGAGCTGGCGGCATAAAATGTAGTTGCTAGGCCCAATATCTAGACTGAAGGCGGAATGGGTGAGCTACTCTAATCCGCACTCGCGCAGGAGAGCTTGTGCACTTCTGGCCTTGTGGACAGAGGCATTTTCGTGGAGGAGCAGGACACTGCGTGTCCTGCTCCTTCTATTGCCGCGCCGCTTCTAACGGATGCACTTACTCAACCGAGCCAGTTCCTCGGTGAAATATTGGGGTGTGATTATCCTTCCACGAGGCGCATAGTCCACCATCAACACTCCCTCAGAATCCCCGAAGATGGTGGCCATGATCTTCCCGGCTGAGGGTTGGGTCCTGAACTTAATGGGGGTCTTAGAGCCCCTGTGCTTCCAGGGCATGCTTTCAAGCTTGGTCTTGGTATCCCATTTATGGACCCACGTTTCATCTCCTGTCTCTATGCGTGCCTCGAGTCTAGCTGGGTCTTGGTTGTACAGGAGCAGCAGCCCCTTCGAACTTTGACAACGTTGAAGTCGATCATGGGGCGTGAGGTTTCGTGAAGTTTTTTAGGGCGCCAAAGGGCAGAGACCTTTGGTCATGGCTAAATTGTCGTAGATGATGTTGATAACACTTCCATGTGATATTTCAAGTTCTTGCTCGATTTCTTCGACCTTCACTCGTCGATTTTCGAGAATGATCCTCTCCACAAGGGCCAAATTGTTCTCGTTGGTCACGTCTAAAGGGCGTCCTGGACGGGGTTCATCTTCAAAGGACTCACGACCATGGCGGAACTCCCTATTCCAGCGAGCAATGGTTGGATAGGAAGGGGCGGTGTCAGTGTACGCTGCAACCATGCGTTCATGGATCTCTTTTGCATTATTGCTTTCCTTGGTCAAATATTTGATCACTGCGCGGTGCTTAACCTTCTCCATTGTTGAAAGATTTGTGACTGACGATCTACGATCAGCTTCTGCTTCTTAAATAGACGAGGCAGGAGCCTGCGGCTGCAGGTCCTGAGTTGTCATAACTTGTCCTAACACCCACACAAACAGCCATCCCCCTTCCTCTGTTTTGCCCTACTGATTCGCAAAAGATATTGACCGCCCCTCGTATATACTAACTAATATTGTTTTGTTTAACACTTAAATTTTATTATGCTTGCATTTTTTTGCTGTGAGTGAAGTTGTTGTGGATGAATTCGCCCTTAATTCCACTCGCCGGCATGAAGACTCGTAAGCACATGGGTTCTACAACCGCCTGAGTCATAAACAAGCTGTCTTCTAAATGGCGGTAAAGCATTGAGGTAAGCGCTAATCAAGGGAAACTGCAATCTTCACGAGCTTTAACATACAAATAAATACCGCATCTCCTGCTCGTGAGATTTAGACTCCTAATGTATTCTCACAATAGGGAGCCATGTATATAAGGACCGAAGTGTCACCAAATATACCGAATTCTCAGAAGGAACAAGTTCTCATCCTTCAATTGTACCCGTCCTCGGTTCCAAGACCCAAAGCCACCTAGCGCATCTTTTGTGTTGGCGATCTCCCTAAATGCAACTCTCTAATTCGCTATAGAAACTTCGCTATCTCTAACGTATTAAATATTCTCTTCAATGAGGAACGAATGGTAAAATTACTCGAATTCCTCGTCTTATCCATATAAACGCGCTTTTTTAAACCAAATGTTTTCTAACTGGGTTTTTATATTGACTTCTAATTGACTTCGTACAAAATAAAGAGTTAAAACCTTCTTCCTCACTAATGCCGGGTGAAGTTATGCCCTATTATATGCTCATGTCAGATACTAAAACCATAAAATGCATGGGCCTGTAAGCTTATGCTTATTCTAAAATATGAATGCAACCACTCAAAATCGTAAATACAGGAACAATTCAAAAGTAGTTGGAGCTCAAATATTTATTCGCACCACTTTAATTGAAACTGAAAGGGAAAGAGAAAGTTTAAAATCAGGACTTTGGTCAAGGAGTGCGTCGGTGAACATCAATTCAAAATATGAAGTTTGTGTTCCAAGAATCAATTGCTTTATTTGCCCAGAGGTATTTGTAAAGACAATTAACCAAAGTGTTTAGATTTGTACGGTAAAATAACATATCTAAGATTCTTTATCTAATAAGATAAATAAACAAAGTCATTGTTTGTGCCAATTCAAAAATTCCTTCCTAAAGGCAAGTCTGGTATCCCAAGAGGGAAGGAAATACATAATTTCTTGAAGAGAAGATCAAAATGTTTAATTGTGTATAAAAAAGATTTAAAAAATCCTAATGCAATGGATTACTTACATTTTCTCTATTATTATACATTAAATGTAACTAAACAAAATTTACATAATGAAATGATACATTTTCGATAAGTTGTGCATAACTATTGTTTTAATATTTTGTTTACCCCTTCTTGGGCAGAAACCAGAGCTTGTACAAGTCGTAGTGTGGCATAAACTACTTTTATGTATAAACGTGTTGTTTGGTCATAATTGACCTTTGCTGTAGCTCGTCCTTAAATGTGTATCATATATTTGCAATAGGGTTAATATTTGGTTTATTTCCTAGTCATAGTAGCAACTTGACCCTATTTCCTGTACACCCTTTCTGCCCAGAGTTGGCAGTGTGTAATGGGGACGAATCCTGTTAGAAAATCCATGGCAAGTCGCTATCTCATTCCGTTATTTGAGGTAGCAGATAAGTTCTTTTTCATCCTGCCCCTACCCATCTTTCTCGCTCTCTCCTATGCCGCCTACCTTCTCCCCCCTTCTCCTTCACCTCTCTTTCTGATCCATCTGAATTCTCTCACTACCTCATCTTTTTCCTTCTTCCTTTCTCCCCTATCTTTCTCTCACGTTCTCTCTTTTACGCTCTCTTTTTTGTGTTTTCCTAAATATTAGAAATTATGTTAAATCACTAAAACGCATAACCATTATATCAAGAAACGGGAGCGATGCTTCCTTTTCTATTTCGACGCCAAAATAAATTAACTCAATTTTCTTTTCTTTTTTATTTTTTTCAGGACACTTTTAGAACAACGTCTTTGACAATATTAATAAAGTATTTGACCACATATCTTTAACAATTTGTGCCAACAACTTTTTTTCTAGTAAGTAGAGGTATTCAAATATTTTCCTGAACATTATATTCAGAAAATAGCGGAGGTGATCTCATAGAGGGCCAATTATTTTTTCCAAATACAAACCGTTAAAACTTAAATAAGTATTAGGGACGCAAATTTATACTACATTGTCAAATTTGTCCTTATCAAGAGGCGAAAGCTCTTTGTCACTCAAAACCGCCCTAAGAAAAGGGATACTATCTACTACGGTTAGATTAGTACATAATGATTTTGCATTAGAACTTACCAATCTTTTTTTGATATATTAATTCTTTTGATCTTTTCAACAAAATAAAATAAACATTTTATATCTCTCACAATATAACAAAAAATTGGATGTTTTGATGATCATTATTTACTAATGTAACCGAAGAAGACGGCATAGCTTTTTTTAGGACGAATAGTGGGAGTAGGGCTAAGATTTGGGGTTAATTTGTAGAGACGACGAGTAGGGTCAACAGGGGTTAAATGGGGCATTTTTTGATTTTCACAGCCCAAATTAAAAAAGATATTTGAAAGTTTTAGGTGTGGATCAGAACAATGTATCTATTGGCTCCAAAATGAGACATAGTACAAGAATTATTTATCATAAAAAGGTTTTAAAAAATTAAATTGAAAAAAAACCCAACCCCATGCATCCGGGGTTGAATGGTGCACTGACTTTGAGGCCATGGTAGGCCTATATAAACATATGCAAAGTATATCTTCCCCTATCAAATTTGTAGTAAAGTCTCCAACTTGATGTTGTAAAGTGCAGAACTTTTTTTGGAGTAATTTTCTTTTTTATCTTAAGTTTATATCTATTGTTTGTTAAATCTATCTCTACTTTTAATGTCCTTGACCTTCTATGTAGGCTAACAGTGGTTTGAGTCTTCAGCTGGGTCTACCAGTACTGCTAACACTTCTGGCACAACCCAATGGCCACGATTGCCACAAGGATTTGAAGCATTAATGATGCGGACAATGTCTTGTAAACTCCAGTGCTTCAACAAGGGTTCACTCTTTATCAAAAGATAACACTGTTTTTGCCCTTGAGCTCACTTTTTGAAGTGTGAATATCACCCAACTTCTCTCTCGGTTTATTGTTCTCCCTAGCAACAATTGTCACTGACCTACCACTCTCTTTAACTAGGTTTGCCAATTCCTTTAATTTAGTAGGATCATAGTTTGTTACTGTCATTCTTTTATGGTGTCGATGAATATTTTTTTGTCAAGTAGGCGTGACCTATATGCACACTGTAATCTAAACATTATCGGCTACTCTGAAAAACATCAAATAAATTTAATACACTCTGAAGAACAGAAAAATATTAAGTAAATAATTTCAGTTGCCGTTAATATCCATTTTTTATCTATCATTATTATAGAAAAATCATTGACCCATTTCACCACGTGTCAGCTTTTGTTCAATAACAGAAATTTTGTTAACATTTATATCCCGCCTTTTGTGCTAGTAATAGCCACCAATATTCCCAACCAAATGAGCTATAATTTTTATTCTAGGCCTATAACCTTTGGAGTGGCATAAAGTTTTTGAGACGCTTCTTTTTAATTCGATTTTTTCTTACTTTTTTTTTGGAATTCAAATCAACATGTTGGCTTATTGTTAGATTAAATCGATTATTTATTTACATATTAATATAGTACAAAATTGTAACTTTCTTTTAAGCTCTTAAAAATTTAAATTTTGATAATTTTAAGTTTGTAAAAAATTGTTTTTTACAAAAAGGTATAAAATTCCCCATTCAACCCAGTGCTCCATTTAACCCCTGATGACCCTACTTTCTTTGACGTATGTGAAATTTTGAAGCTGGATTTATTTAACCATATTTCAAAAGTAATTGGAGGGTTACAAATTAGGGTTAACCTCCTTAATCGGATAAGCTACGCTCTAATTATGAGTGGTAAATGAACACTACCCCCAACATCCTCGTACAAAATGCGCAGGCACATACTAAAACTTCCACGACATCTACGTTTTTACTATCCTTTTTGAAGCCACCAATACTACCATTGCAATGTTACAGAAAAACGGTCTAGTTACTTATTATATGAATCGGTATTATCAAGAATAAGGTAGAGCATGACAGGTCTGTAAAACTAATTCAGTTAAAAGTTAAATTATTTAGTATATTCTGGAAACATCGCGTCTAATTACAAAAAAGTTTAGTAACATCTGATATGGTAAATCACTATGTAAAATGAGTCTGGATTAAATTTACTTTCAGGGTTGCTGCTATAAGCTATGAAAATCAGCGGTTTGAATTCTATGTAAAAGATTAGCTCTTCACTAAAAATTAAAGATTATTTAAATGAGTGAAGATATGTTAAATCACGTACCGATCTTTTTTTCACTAAATAAAGTAATAAATGAACAAAGTTGAAAGTAGAAGGAAGACTAAAATTTAGCATGATACTATATCTAAATATATCTAGTCGTCTGTCTAACTCTTTGAGAAAGATAGCAGGGCAGTTATGTTGTTGGTAAATTTACCTTGTGAGGGAAGGGCGGATATTATTCAATAATTTTCAGAGCACAATGCAATATTAGATAAAGTTCAGAACCAAACGAAAGAAAAATTATGATATAAGATAATGTAACTAATTTTAAATTCAATATTTTTTTGCATCAATGGCTCCATGAACTCTGGGTAGGAATTGAGCGCAAGTGGCAGGAAGGGTTTAATCTCATATTTTCTGCCTCATTTTTAGGTTTGCACTTCACAATATCGATACATTGATGAAATATATTAAGAGATACTCACCTCAAGCATCAGAAACGCTCCATAGTCCATCTGACTTCAATTTTGTGAACTGAGAGGCCAAATTTCCTATGACCATAACCACTTTTAATTTGCCTAGCATCAGGCCAGATTTTGGGGGGGAGCTCTGTGCGATGCTCCTTCATTTTGTTGCAGGGTTATATTGTAATTTATTATGATGGCTTTCACACAAGGGATGACTTTTTATTTCAACATATCAAAATAAACATGATTAATCTTTATCATCCTTCGAAGTATATGAGAAGTGTTATGAAGTCCATTAATGTTACGCTCACTCACAACATCACCGAGGCTGGGCTCTGTCTCCTGAATTCTACGGATTGGTAGGCTGCGAGTAATAAAGATGCCGTTGGAGATTCAGCCTCATTCTTTGGACTATCTTTTTGGTGGAGATGATAACAGATGTCATTCGGGCTCACTTGAATTGGCCAAGTTTCAGATCATATTTAATCAGTCCTCGCCAGGTTACATGAGGAAGATGGATGGCTATTTGTGGAGGTGCTAGGACAAGTTATGATAAGTCAGGTCCTGCAGCCGCACGCTGCTGCCTCGTCTATTTAATAAGCAGTAGCTAATCGCTGATCGTCAGTCAAAAATTTTTCAACAATGGAGAAGGTTGAGCACCGTGCAGTGATCAAATTTTTGACCAAGGAAGGCAAGAAGGCAAAATAGATCCATGAACGCATGGTTGCAGTGTACACCGACACCGACTCTTCCTATGTAACCATTGCTCGCTGGAATAGGGAGTTCCACTATGGTCTTGAGTCCCTTTAAGATGACCCCCGTCCAGGATACCTGTCAGATGTAACCAACGAGGACAATGTGGCCCGTGTAGACAGGATGATCCTCGAAAATCGACGGATGAAGGTCGAAAAAATCGAGCGAGAACTTGGAATATCACATGGAAGTGTTATAAACATCATCCACGATAATTTGGCCATCACCAAGGTCTCTGCCCGTTGGGTCCCTAGAAACCTCACGCCCCATGATCGACTTCAACGTCGTCAAAGTCCACAAGGCCAGAGTTGCACAAGCTTATCTGCGCGAGTGAAGATTCGAGGAGCTAAACCATCCCCCCTACAGTCTAGATCTGGCCCCTAGCAACTACTTTTTATTCCTTCAGCTCAAGGCTGCACTGCGTGGACACCGGTTTGAGGACGATGAAGATGTACAGCTCACCGTCCAGGAGTGGATTGAACAGCAGTCGGGAGATTTCTGGTTGTTGGGAAGTCGAAGCCTCAGGGACAAGTGGCGCAAGTGCATCGAAGTCAAGCGTAGTTATATTGAAAAATAATAAAACACTTTTCCTCATATCTCATTTCCTTATATCTGAATTGCAAAATTTATTGACCGCCCCTTGTATTTGTAAATTTATACTTTCACAAACTTCTATATATCCTAAAAGAACCTGCAATAAAATACTTAATTAGTGGTATATAAACATATTTAAAATGATTTGTAAATAGCAGTCTACATTTCTGGTCTTCACTCACTATATAAAAGTCTAAGTTTGTTTATCGTTTTAGTTGTTTCCTCTAGTCAGCCACATTTCTCGGACCGATTAAGAGATTTGTCGTAGTGTTAAATCTCTGTAAGGAGATTATTATAGACTATGTTTTGTCTAACCAGCACCAGATATTACATCCCCCATAGGGAGTTGAATATATTTCATGATTCAATATTAAGTCCTAGCTTGTAGAGCACCCTATAAAAGAGGCACCGGCCTATGTTAAATCTTGACCTCAAGGTCAATTGAGCTAAGCTGATGGGCTAGCGTAGTGAGCAACTCAGCGTTTAATAAAAACTATTTTGATCTAAGTTCAAAGATTCATAAGTCAGTTAGTAATTTAAAGCCGTCGCTAGAAGGTTTGGTATACCTCGTTTTTTTTTTTATTCCTTGGTTATGTCTGTGTTATTTCGTTTAGGCTTACATGCATGTGTTCACTACTTCAGAAAAGCAAAATAAAAGTACAAGTTTCATTATAACTTACTTTTGAATTATCTAAAATGGCGAAGCTTTTGAAGTGTCTGAAATTCTGGAAGCAGTATGAAGTAATTTACAGTCCAAATGTCTTCATATAACACATCTTATTTGTTGATTAATATGAGATTCCAAGTCCACAGGATCTGATAACCTGATAGTGTAGGAAAACGTAACTATACCTTGTGGTAAAGATGTCTGTTAAGCAAGCTGCACGAGGAGGGTCACAGCTGTCAACAAATCGCTCGAAGAGTCGGTGAATCCCATTCCGGTGTTGAAAATTGTTGAAGAGGATCCGAGAAAATAAGAATATACAAGACTGACTTGGTTTGGGAGACCTAGTGTTAGTTCGCAACGTGACGACAGGTCTTTACTTCTTATAAGTCTTCGGGATTGTATGAAAACCTCATTCCAGCTGCAACATGAGAGGAATATTGGGCAGAATTTTAACTTATAAAATTATTTCATTTTGGAAATACTTTCGAGATAATGTTGCCAAATGTATGTCAATGACAGGTTTAAAAATAAATTTGGAGAATCACAGATTTCATAATTAAAATACCCGTATCAATGTAGATGGAGTAGTAAGTAACCTTAGTTTAATCTACAACTGGCTTCCTTCTATTAAGCTGCTCCATATACTGCCTTACCACAAACCGCAACAAAGGCTATTTTCCTATATCTCTTCTATTTATATTATGACCATAGCTTTTGACTATATCTTGTTAATGACTTTCGCACCATATCTATAATACTATTCTCCGATGCATTATTATTATATTAGTAGTAGTAAGAAAACCAGTAGCAGTATGGCGAAAATCAAAGAAAGCATCTATACCTGAGAGTTAATAAGGAGCATGAGCTAAGTAAACTGTGTGCTAGGTGTATACCTAAAGTGTGATGAAGAAGAGACAAGAGATATGGCCGAAAGCTTTGCCAGAGTCAAATTTACTTTCAAGAACTCCAAAAAAAGTAGCCTAAGCTCAAGTCGTATCAACGATCCATAAGCATTTTAGTGGTAACATCTACATTTTTCGTCATGGTGGTTAGTTTGGTGTCATGAGGCACTAGTGCTGAACTGCTTCTGACACAACTACCCCACATCCAAATAAATTTTCTGCCTTTCATCCACTATTTTCTTATAACTATATTACTTTTGTTACAATATATGATCTGCTTTTCGAGACAGAAATCTGTCTAGCCATAATTTTTGCCCTTTTCACGACTTAAGTTAAAATCAGTATCATCCAAGTGTCCATTTTTCTTATCTAAATCCAACCTTTCGAAGTCGCTCGTGAGTGGATATCTTGACATTTAAAAGGTGATAGGATTTTAACCACAATTGTCACGTGTAGTAAAAACATTTGCTTCATGTTCCCACAATCCCTTACAAAGAATATCCAAATTAAAAAGAGAACTGTATTCTGTGGCGTTTTGCCCCGTCCTCTAGGTATCCATATCAGTGAATGAGTATAGTAGCTATGAGCAATATAGTCACGTCTGGTTGTTTGAGCTTATGCATTTTCGTCTATAAACTCGTGCGAAATTGAACGCTACATCATTTAACTGTAGACGAAAATCTCCTCTTCCAGTGATTAAATTAGCTCCAGTTCTATCCCTTTGAAATAACTAACTTTTATGTAGTCCAAAAATTTTGAATTCATTACAAACTTTTACCGCAGTTTTTTCTAATGAAGCAGCTCTATCTGATTAGCAAAATAATACAATTAAATTCAGATAAGAAATTCATTACATTTTGGATAGAGATATCAAAGTTTGTGATTAAATTAATTTTAATTAATGAGTGAATCTTAATCCATTTTTTAATTCAATAATATTTTTCACAATTTTATGAGAAGTTTTATCTCTATTCTTATATAATCTTTGACTTAGATAACCAAGATACTAAATTTTAGGGCCTCGATTTTGTTATATTTTATGTGTTTTATTATTTTCCTTTGAAATAGAACTTAAGAGTCGAAAGCTCTCCTCAAATAGTACTAAACTCTTAACCCTAAGAAATGCTAAATGGAAATAGAAGACTAGCAAATAACGAAAAAATCGAGATTATGTCGATCGATGACCACTTAAATAATAGGTAATTAGGAAGTATTTAGATACACAATGCCGGCCATTAGCACTCATCAAAACTCCTGCCTACTAAACATTCTCAAAGACCTGAATTGAAGCTTGTGTTTCGAGGCAATGAGGCAAATGCTCGGCATGAAGAGGTAAAAATCACTGTTCTAAACTACTAAATAATCTCACCGACTATCAGCTCAACGGGTAATCTGAACTACGAATACCTACAGCCTGAATCGCTCCTCTATCCTGTTACTCTCCACACGTTATGTGGCTTGACCTCATTCAAATCAAAAACACTGTTTCCAAAACTCCTTTTCAAAAAAAATCAAAACCTCTTATTATGAATCCTTTTTCTCATAACTCTTTTCAATCTCAACTCTTAGACATTTCTTCATAATTTAGAGGGAATTAGACATAGATTAAACCAGTAGAACAACGGATTTGGATTGTAGTAATAAATCCTAATTAGGATTCTTCTGATAATAATTATTTGGATCGTTTAATTTATTTATTTTATCTTTATGAGCAGTCCTCTCCCAAAGTGAGGTCGGTGTTCATATATTACCTACTGTATGAATGATCGTGAAATTCTGTATCTTTAGCGCCACCTGTGGATGAGACTTAGTGAGAAAGAACTAGCATAAAAATAAGGTGTTATCTTAAATAAGATGACAAACCAACGAGGGCATCACCCAGAGAAAATTGAGTGAAAAGGTGGGGTCGATATTTACCTGCTAATCCAATAGCTTCTATCGCAGTAGGGATTTATACACAATCATCAGGATGTTAATTGCTGAAGCTACCCCATAATACACAGACACCCCATTTCATTTTACATGAAAATCAGAATGACCAAAATTGGAAAACCCTAGGTCACCAGGGGCTGCCTTCTGTTAGATTAGGCTTGTAGGAAGAGCTGCAGTAGTATGTTTTGCCTCCTGCCAGTAGGCAGGGACCCCTTCGTAACCCAAATGATAGACGCCTGTTACGCGCCTAGAGAGTGTGGATTTATAACCCGTTTTCTGTGTTCTGTCAAGTAATGTGTTTAGTGTGTGATGGTGGGTAGATGAAATAAACAGCTATGGTGGGTTTGTCTGATGGCGTGGAGCTGACCGCACCCACTATGTAGAATCAGTGCCCCCCCCCCCACTCAACATGCAACTAGCTCCCTATGTACGCTGAAACTTAGCTTGTTCGAGCAAGTTGAGATCGAACCCGACACCTAGGCGTGGGAAATTTGAACACTCATCCGTTAAGGTCGAGAAATCTCCTTGGACAGGGTGGGCGTATAGTCTGGACACAGCTAAATATCTACTAGGATTATCACAGGTTCATTAATTAGTAATATTACTAATTTTTCTCATTTTAGAGAGAAATAGTGGCGTAGAAGATGGGTTTGACAGAGAAAATAATGCAGTATGGTGGCATTCATGAGCGCGCGTGGGGCTTGGTGGTGTCACCTACCTCCTCTGGCACTGCAGGGTAGCAACTTCGGAATTCCAGTGCAATAGGGCACGCATCTGAATCGTTTCTCACACCTCAGAGCTTGGGTTGGACTCATCCAGTTCGGGCCGAGCTCCCCTCTATCCGAAGTAACCGGTTATTTCGCGGAGGTACCGGTTATCCTAGGGGCGAGAACTCGTCGTGTATCTTTGAACAGGTGGTTCCCCCCCCCCTGCCCTAGTATGCACCCAAAGCTTCTAAATTTTAACAATTTTCCCCACGTATAAGTTCAAAATCTTATTTAATTAACTAAGTAAAATGGTGACCAACAAGTGTTGAGGTGTGTGTGGTTCTCCACTTGATTGGACGGTAAAGATAGATTCACAAATTTGAGGTTACTAAATCCACCATGAAGCTGAAAAGACAGAATTTTCTCTATTTGTCCGAAAGATATCTGCAGTGTTAGATGGTAAGGAAAGATTTGTAGATGATTGGGTGGTGTTCAGCAGGAAGCTAATGTTTGCATAACAGTGAGGTCAACAGAGATATATTTCTACACTTGTTACAGAGATATATTTCTACACTTGTTACAAACATATCCGAAGTGTTTGCCCTCTACTAAACAGCAAGGAGCGCAAATTATGTTCTAGGTTGGCTTTAACAAACTATAACTTTTGAACCTATTTCTCTTTAGTGGTAATTTTGTGGGAAAGATTTAGTTCACCATATTAACCTGTCCAATTAATGCTCCAACTAGACAGGTTAGGGAAAGAATGCCCAATCGTCGGAGATGATGCCTTTCTACATTGTATAAACATCAATATCACAAAACGCGTCAAAATGTATTTTACTAATAATTGAAAATATTAAAAATATCATTAATTTAAAATTTAAATATTAGCCCATATGTCTGAAATTTAAGCTCGACCTTAAGAATCATAACTCATTTATGGACTATTTTAAATAGGAAGTATATTTGTAATCACCTTTTGTAACAACAGTCGATATAATGTCCATAGCATTATTAACAGGGCGACTTCGGACGGACAACAGCGTTCTTCATCTCTGAGGACCAGATAAAAGATCTGAAGCAGAATATACTTGAGAAAATAAATCGAACATAAGTAATTCAATGAAGAATAGACAAGCAGAAACCAAAGTAAATTAAATAGACAAATCAACTTGCCTACTTCTCTGTTACATGTAATATATGCATATAGAGAATACAAAGAAACCGACTTAATGACTTATTATGGATGGGCCAGACGATTGTTCTTATTAGACTAATTCTTTTCAATAAATTTAATAATTATAAAATATTTGTTGAATATACACAGAGTTCGTAATGAAATAATAAGAAAAATACAATAATAAAGAGATAATTATTTAAAATTCTAATTTCCTTATTAGTTATTTTCCCCATTTCGTCTACTTGTAACGTGTGTTTATACATTTTAAAGTTTTTAGAATATATCTCGCAGTCAATTGCTTAAAATACCTGAACTTTCTCAGTATGTATATATCCAGTGTAGACTTTTTATAGCTGTATATTTTATAACATCTCGTAATGAAGTGCGAAAACACCTTTCCCATAGGCATCCCTTCTTGCTGCTGCGCTAAATGCTCATTTAACCCCAATACCTAACTCGGAGAAGATTTGTTATTGCATTCATTTTCACCATTATTTTTTTATTTATTTGTCTCATTGCTTCCTTCGTATTTTCCTACTAGATTTTCGCATACATTATCCTCCAATATGATTTCTTTCTGTACTAAGTCGTGCCGAGCTATACCTCATTGAAGTTAAAATAGGGCGTTGATTCCTTAAAAATATTACTCTTTATGATTTATTGACGCTAAATCCTAAAACCACGTCTCGTTAATTTCAAACGTATCCTCACACGCTTCCTCCTAATAAATAGCATCTAACTAAAGCAAAGGGAATATTACACTTCTTCTCCGTATTATAAGTTTAGGAAACAGGCAAGCTTATTAGCAAAGAGCATATTGCCAGCAGAGTTGAAGATGGAAACGTTCCAGGTGAGTGTGTTGTAGTAAAGAGATGGATACCTTGAAGAAAGATTTTTCGGCAAAAGGAAATTTAAACCAGAAGAATTAGAGGAAATTAAAGGGGGTGCTGACCACATAAATATTAGGAAAATTTTATTCGAAGAGTAATGACGATAAAGGTATTAAATCGTTACAGAGAATTATGAAACAAAAATGTATTGTAGTGCTAAAGGAAAGGTACGAGGAAGAACACCATCTTGGGCAAGAAAAATTATAGCCATATTACTCTAACACAGAAGAGACATCTGCGCCCACTGTTAGTCGAAGCGGAACTCAAAGTTAACGGATTAAGTTGCATCCACGACGCGAAATAATCTTTCGGATTAACAGAAGACCGCAGCTGCATTAAAATGGCTCCCCAGTGATTCCATCTGCAATGATCGTTGCTGACTATGGAATTGGGTAACTCTCTTAGAATAAACCCCGTTAAAATATAAATCTTATTATCGAGGCTCTTCTATTTGATAGTCACCTGCGATAGAAGTTGCTGCCTTGAATGCATAGCAAAGTGAACGCTTGAATAAAATCACTCGTAGAAAAGAGAATAGAGTAATGTGGTTGCAGGTTCTATGGAAGTAAAAAAGGATAATTTATTCCGTCAAAAACTAATATTTGAAAGCTCCAATTTCAAGAAGGGTTCAATCTAACAGTTTCAACATAAATGTCTGCAATAGCACTAATATTAATAACAGTTAAATCTAATGCAAATAAATGTTATGTAAGGTCAAGTAAATCAAAATGCCCGTAGCAGTAAGGATATTTTACCTCACATATAAATGTTATAGCAGCGTTTCTCAAGAAATAACTTCATTAGAGCGTTAAAGAATGGATTCGTGGAGCGCCTCCGAAGAACATAAACAGACTCACTCCAGGGCTTTAATCTTGAAAGAACACACACACACACACACAAACATGTATATATATATATATATATATATATATATATATATATATATATATATATATATATATATATATATATACATGTTTGTGTGTGTGTGTGTGTGTGTGTTCGTTTAAGATTAAAGCCCTGGAGTGAGTCTGTTTATGTTCCAGGGCTTTAATCTTAAACGAACACACACACACAAACCTGTATATATATATATATATATATATATATATATATATATATATATATATATATATATATATATATATATATATATATATATATATATATATATATATATATATATATATATGTATATATATCAGAGTGAGAGAGAAAAGCGCCAGGCGGACGGAAATCGTCGAGCAGCGCCCTGAGAAAGCCAACCCAGTTCCCGCGATAACAAAAGGGATGGACGAACCGAGCGAACCAGGCTAAGGTTCACTTCTTTCGGCGCCCCTTATGATAAAGTGGAACCTCATTCCAGGGGCTCGGGCAAGTCACTTCCGGTGAGCTCGTATAAAATATCAGATGCTAGCCTCAAGAAATTATTATCAGTTAGCCCTTTAAACGCGACGCCTAATATTTCGATTCGGTTCCCACACCCTTCGAGTCCAAATGCAAGAATTCCCTCTAGATTAACGATAGTCTAGCGACAACTGACTTTTGCGTATCCATTCTTTTATTTGTAAATTTCCTGTATAATAGTAAAGCTTATTTTTGTTGCACCAGTTTTATGCGCAGAATCTCTAAGAATTTATATTAATTTGGCCACCCGCACTCTTACTTAATTTATTGATATCCACGCACTCCGGGGGTTTAAATTCCCCCCAACTTTATTGCGCTCTCTCTCCCTTGACCAAGGCGAGTGAAGTTCAAGGATTTGACCTTGAATTACGATAATATATATATATATATATATATATATATATATATATATATATATATATATATATATATATATATATATATAAATATATATATATATATATATATATATATATATATATATATTAAAAGAGAGAGAGAGAGAGATGTGGATCTTTTAGATTGGATTAAATTTCATATTTTCAACACCATACGAATTTACCATAAAAAGATGCGGACGACGCAAATTCAAGGAGTCGAAATTTCTTGAACCGAGTTTGCAATCAACTTCAATCTTTATTCTAGAAGATGATTTAGATCTTTGGGGAAGTCATTCGTTCTCAAGAGGTTCTTGGCTCTTTTTATAAACTAATGAATTTCTACAAACTAAAAAAGTGATATATGTATTCAACGTAAAAAAAACTGCATTAGCGGTAAAATTTACAAAATTATTGGAGATTGTATATCTTCGGAATAAAGTTAAGAAATTGGATTTTTGATGGTATATATAAAAAGATATCAGAATGCAAAAAACTACACTAACCTTATCCTCCTAAGCTAACTTTAAACTGATACTAGCCTTGAACTTTCCCAAAATATCGGAGAAGGTACACCAAACAGGGGAAGTCCATATTTATATAAATATATATATATATATATATATATTTATATACATTTATATAAATATATATATACATATCGGGTAGAGTTTATTGCTGACTACCTCGAAAACCATGATTATCTCTGGGAATTTCATCTTCATTACTCTGAACACGTCCTTGGGTGCGACAACAAGATTTTTGGTGTTCTGGAATTTGATCTTGTAATTTTGGAGAAATTATGCTCGTGATAGAAGAACCACATCGCGTCTGCCTCAAAATGTATAATAAAAATGTTGTTAGGCTTCTTAGTGTACTTGAGTCGGTTTTCAAGCAGCAGGTTGAAAAGAAATTGTCCCTCTTTCATCTTGAATGAAAAGTTTCCGAATGTTCTTCTGCACAACCAGCATAATAAACTTTTAATCCACACCTTTCTGTGATCATTGTCATTGATCTCTTGTATTTCAGCAATGAATTCCAAAGTACTGATAGCGTCACCTCGTCGAGAGTAGAGTTTCCTCTCTGTTGTCACCTCGTTGTTGACTCGTGTATCTTTTAGCTCCTTTGTGATCTTCTTTACCATATTTTCGCAGTGGTTGGCGAAGTTTGAAATCACCTTTTTTCTCTTCCCAGCACGGATTCCAAAGAGGACTTCATAGAACTTTCTAAAAGTTAGGAGATGAGCTTCAATATTTTTTCCTAGTCAATTATTCTTCCAAAAAATAAAGAAAAAAGACCGGAAACGACTAAACACAAGAATGAAAATCTATTCAATACATTGCGCCGTATAGTGATAAAATGATAAATGGTTATAGAATGGATGGTTTCCCATGCTTAAAATCACTAACAAATCCCTTTGAATGGGCAAATGGCTATATGAGGCTTCTGACACTAGATGACGCCATCAAGATCCAAATCTTATAGCAGATTTGAAATCTCTAGGGTGAATAACCATATGTCCAATGGTCATATGGGATATTTCATGGATTTAAATGTGTATAATTGAACTTTACTCCACTTGAAAAAAAACCGACGCCTATACCTGACGCATCTCCGAGTGTAAAAAAATGTATAGAATTGACAGTTGAAATTGCAAACGAATACCCTTCTCTCCTAAGTATATATATATATATATATATATATATATATATATATATATATATATATATATATATATATATATATATATATATATATATGTATATAAATATATATATATATATATATATATATATATATATATTCGGGGAGTAAATTTTCTTCGTAACATCTTTTATTGAAGGCGACTGCAAACTTAGTGTTGATGGTTTTCCTTTCGAGTCTCTCCGATTTCTCTTATGTTCCGCTTTTGGTCTTAGCTTACTTAATCCGTGGATTAGTTCCCCAAAATTCACTAGAAAGTCGTAACGGACAAGGGCAGAAATCTGGTTCACTAAGCAATACGAAATTCTTAATTGGCCTGATACGTTTTATACGAACATATTTATAGAGAATGGGATTTCTCAAAGGACAAGATATACGTGCAAATGGTTGAAACTCGATAACAGGCACAAGTTTAAGATGGGAAGGGATTATTATTAGGTTCTGGCGAACGGAAGGATCATAAGATAAATTGCGAATTGGTTTGGAAATTAAAATTTGGTTGCTTTCTTTGATGTATATGGCCTCTAATATAACTGAAGACAATTGCTTATATAAGAGGCCATATACATCAAAGAAAAGCAACTACACAACATGGAAAGATACGCACAATGAACTTGAGAGAGCCACCTAATGCACTCGTTGACAACGGATTCTCCAATAAAGAAATTCAGACAGTTATAAGAATTAAAATGGACCGATGGTACCCCACAAGATCACTTAAGCAAATAACACGATGATGACGAGAGAGCAATTAATCCAATTATTGATTGAGGAATAAAACCCACAAATGCCGAAAAAACTATCGCACTAACCCGCTACTATCAAAATAGAGGGACGTGAATTCTTTTCATTAAAAATAACCTAAAGTGTCCTCTTCAACCCAAACAAAGGACCTATCTGATATATAAGTACACATGTACCTTAGGAGACTGTGAGCTCTCACCTAACTCGTATATCGGAATAACCGAAACACACTCTCAAGAAGAATATCGTAGCACCAATAAAATGGTGCAGCAAAAAAACATACACAAAAAATATATGGAACTTGCCTTAACAAAAAAATAAGGGAAAAAACATGAAAAAATTAGACTATGCTCCCAACAAACGCCAATTACTCTTTCTAGAAAGCAATATATTAAAAAAACATTAAACAAGGCTAAATATACAATCTAATACCAATGAAATCCTTCCAAAATGCAAGAATAGGAAATTAAGGGCCAGGTACATTTATGACAGCTGCTTCTATCTGCTATTCACCTCTGGTAAGTAGCTTAGCCTACCTCCCCCCCCATCCCTCTGGCCACTGAATTATGCTTCCTCGATCAGTCCCTACATGCACCACCTAAGCCTGCTAGTTCGCCTACACATGTTTACGTTCCGTTCGTCAATTTGTTATAACATTTTTTTTAATAAAAGAAATTTCTAAGGGGCATTGATTTCATCCTACCTTTTTGCAATTAATAAATATCAGTGTTAAATGAACTTCGGTATGCTTTTTTACCAGTTGAACAATGAAGAAAAGTCGAACATAAGACAAATTGAGACGATTGAAAATAAAATTATCTACACGAGACTAGCCCTTGCAATCAACATGTTAAACCTGCCATACGGAATAAATATATATTTATATATATATATATATATATATATATATATACAAAGAAATACCAAATCCAGGTTCTGCGGGTGATAATACAACCACCACAGGGCTACACCATTTTATTTTCTGCCTTTCAAATAAATATGAAAACAGAAAGATAGCTGCAGAAACCTTGTATAGCTGAATATAAAAATATATAGTACAAGAGAAAGAAGAATTTAAAGTGAATGAGCAAATGAGACAAGAAAACAGAGTTTTTTTAAAGGCAAGAGAAAGAGACATTAGCAGAACCCCAAATCAAAGAGAGCAGAGGGTGCCACAGTGAAGGTGATCCTTTACCTTGAAGACAGAAGTAACGCCAGGGAAAAAATACTTTTTAAATTTCCTGGCCGGGAATCGAACCCCGGTCTGCTGATTGTCGGTAAAATGTTTTACCGCTAAGCTATCAGGCACAGTAACAATATTTCGCCAAAAGCGTTTTTCCATCAAACCCAGTATCTACCTAAACTAGGAACCTCCAAGGAATTTTTATACTACATTCTCTTACCCGCCTACAATTTAAAGGCTCCATTATCCATGGCTGAAGCTTGATTACGTGTGGCTTTTACATCTAAATAGGAAGAGGAAGCACTTTCTTCATGCTGGTATGTGAATTGAATATTTGGTTGCTAGCCATTAAGATATTAATGAAATTTGGAGACATGTTCATGATGGAGAAATAAAAGGAGGCAATCGTCTAATAAGTGTTCGTACTAAACCCAAAAAGCACTGGACGGCTATTTTGAAGCCATTTCGATTCTTTGTCACACACAAATATATTACCAAGGGTAGGTCCGAGTACTATTCCTTTTCTTATAACCTCTCTTTGGTATTATAATTCATCATTAAAAAGGAAATATAAGATCGAAAAGGACAATTCAAGCAACTATTGAATTTAGTTTACGAGTGAATTCTGAAAATTCAGCTTAAGATGACAATAACTTATAAATGTCTATTAGAATCTTTTCATTTAACAGAATATTAATGAGCAGGTTGGTTATAATTTTCTCAATATTCCTTTGAGTTACTCAAGGTGAACTGATTTTATGTAAAAAAATATAATATAAGGATTATAAGCTAGTAGGGAAAGGAATTGCTAGCGGAGAAGAGAGGACAGAGAGGATAATTTGATTTAGGAATTTAGGGTATATCATATAAAATACTAGGGAAAGATAAGAAGCAAAAAGGTATTTATGAGTCAAAATGCAAAACATTAATTTTTGAGAGAAAGCGGCTTTTGTCTATAATTTTAATAATACCTTTCCAAGTGGATTGCATATTTTTACCAATTTACTAGTATCTGACAAAATTGATAGTAATGACCAATTTCTAGAATGATAGAAAATACCGAGAAAAGTGGTTTGTATAGAGAGGTACACCAATTTCCAGACCAAAGTCGAGTAAAATAAGTAATCTATCGGAGAGGGAGATCGATAAAAATATTAATACAAATGACATTTTCTGGATTATAAGTAGTAAGATAATTAGAGAAAAAGAGTTTAATTAGCTTCCGATTATCCACTCCAACTATCGCGCACTCATGGCGGGAAACTTGGTCACAAACTGTCGTGCTACAACCAGTCTATACCATACACTACTCCGATATTATGAGGGGGGTGACTTAATCACTTACTGCAACGACCGAGTAGGAGGTCACACTTGAGGCATTGTGTTTCAAATTCTTATTGATCAAACAAAGTGCATAAATGGTTGGCGAGAGTTACTTGAATAGGCCGAGAATATCATTGAAAGTTAGTTAAAGATGAAACAACAAAACTATAATCTTATTTATACAGATCAAAATAGTAATAAGAATATGCAAAGGGTAATTATTTAAATTGAAAGAGTCTCTTGATAATTATTATGAGAAAGAAATCGCAAGTGGAATTAATTTATCAAAAAAGAGAACTAGACAATACTAAAAATGGAGGGGGGTTCAGTCTTACGGGTCGATGACTTCGAGGAAGGTCCTTCTTGTGATGACGCGAGTAGGAAACGACCCATTGAAGCAAGTGTGGTACGATCCGAATGAAGCAGGTGAAGCACAATCCGAACCAACCTTTCGATGAAGATAACCAAACTTTAAAGATTACCTTCGACAGTGAATGTGGGAATTTTCGTAATTCCACTGAAAGAGGAAACTTATTTTTCCTCAAAGGTAAGCGATGGAGATGTTCTTCGGTTCGATTAAACGAAGGAAGACTGTTGCGCAAATTCAAAGGCTTGCCGTTCACAGAAGTTAGCAATTGAATTGGATTGAATCACGGCTGAAGAAGTCTGCTGTCGACGAACGCTCACGGGACAAGACGATAAGGACGGCCTTGAGGTGTGGGCTGGACTCTTCGAACTACAGAATGACCCGAGTATTTATATGCCCGATTCTGGAGTGAAAAAGGGAGTTTAGAGAAAGGAGTCACAAGCTTCAGATATTTTAACTGGAGGCGGAGTCGATTCGTCATTTAGCAGCAAGCGACGAGACAGAGGCAAATATTTTCCCAACGTAATCAAGAGAAAAAAATTCGAGAATGTTCGAACAAGAAATGAAGTCGTCCATGGCGCGTTACCAATAGCACGTGGTCTCCGATAAATTGAGCG
This sequence comes from Ceratothoa steindachneri, assembly GCA_963969495.1. NCBI lineage: Eukaryota > Metazoa > Arthropoda > Malacostraca > Isopoda > Cymothoidae > Ceratothoa > Ceratothoa steindachneri. The sequence continues at coordinate 149,008,156 of OZ018317.1, read as the reverse complement.
GGGGTCAGAGGTTGTTCTTTTAGACAAACAAGGCGCAACAATAAAAGGAGAATTCCAACGTAGAGACAACACTTTTTAAATGTAACTCATTAGCAGCAACAAACAATGAAAGGTTCTTAATACACTCCGCTTTGAATTTCTTTTAAGATTTAGTAATTTTAGTTGACATTTACGCTATAACATAAATCTTACAAATTTGGGTTAAAGCATTAAAATATTTCCAGCGGTTTAAGAAGAAAATATCGAGTGTGCAATTTGCAGGTCTATTGGATCAATCAAAGTACTTCCGTACATTCATATAAAATTTCGTGTTACTCCGAGTTTACAATAAACAAGAAGGTTAAGAACACGTCTGATGTCGAAAATATTCTTCCAACGATGAATATTTTCATCTATCCATGTCCAACAGGATAATTTGAGATGGAAATATAACAGCGTTGCATTAAAATCCTTGCTAAATATAACATTTTCGCAGAACATAAATCTCTATTTTTTTTTAAATCTTAATGCAAAATAAACAGGGGGATGAAAGATGAATAATCAATGAGAGAAGGTTTAGTTTATAAATGATAAGTGATTCTAAAGATTTGAGGTAAAATATGTCAGGTGTTGAAGATAAATACCTAAAAATAGCCACACCCTACAACAGTTTTATCATACAAGATTTCGAGGGTTCACGAATGCCCGAGTTGTGTGGTCAAGCATTAACATACCCAGGGTACTTCGCCATCCCAGAACACTGGAAATATTAGAGCCGTTGTAGATTGGGCTCATTTTGGAATTCCATCTTCAACAAGTGACACATTAACCTCAGACTTAGAAATTTCTTCACTTTTATAAAAGGAAACATTTTCTTAATAACAATTCATTGTACAAACCGATGTCTATTGTGCATTGAAATAAATACCAAGCAAACCTGCAGTAATTCACACAAATGTAAAATTAGTGACTATTTTGCGAACAATTTTCATGTAATTCTGATTATCAAGTCGGGCCTAGAAATGTAGTTTGGACTTTAAAGATGAATATTGGTACTTCAGACTTGGTCTTATCCTTGTTGTATAAACTTTACGTTACAGGGAATTCTTTTATCATATATATATATATATATATATATATATATATATATATATATATATATTTATATATATATATAAATATATATATTTATATATATATATATATATATCGCATGAAAGACTCGACGTATAGGTGAGAATGGATGTGGAGAAAGAAAAGTCCAGACACTACACAGAGCTCTTAATTGACGTTTCGCCTCTTGGCTTTCTCAGAATGGAACTGACAAGAGAGATGGAAGATCGCCGCTTGACCATTTGTAGAGTTAGTCTGGGTCGCGGTCACTTGTTCTCATCCGGCCGTTTCCCCCTCGTTTCGACCCTTTCGCCTCTTCATTAATAAGCCTTTACGCACCTGTCGCCAGCTTGAAGAAACCGTCCCGGTAAGTTGTCGACCTATAGGAGAGAATATATGTCGCTTCAATAATCCTACGCTTGCGTTTTGATAAACCTTTTTGAACTATACTCACCCCATCCCATTTCAGTAAATGCCCACATTCATCTATATGCACCACTAACGAGTTTAAAGTCCTATGTGCCCGGACGTCCCTTTTGTGCTCACTAAGTCTAGTTATAATGTCCCTACCAATCTCTCCGTAATAACTCTTGTCGCACCCTTCACACGGAATCTGATATATTATGCCCCTATCCGTTTAGGGCCCTAAACATTTTTGTGCGAAACCAATTCCTTGATCTTCGTCCCAGCATGATCGGCCACTAGCAAACCCGTTTTCCTGAGGGCCACATTTATGCTCTACGCAGCCTTGCAGTAAGGCGGTGAAAGGTATCATATATATATATATATATATATATATATATATATATATATATATATATATATATTTATATATATATATAAATATATATATTTATATATATATATATATATCGCATGAAAGACTCGACGTATAGGTGAGAATGGATGTGGAGAAAGAAAAGTCCAGACACTACACAGAGCTCTTAATTGACGTTTCGCCTCTTGGCTTCCTCAGAATGGAACTGACAAGAGAGATGGAAGATCGCCGCTCGACCATTTGTAGAGTTAGTCTGGGTCGCGGTCACTTGTTCTCCCCCGGCCGTTTCCCCCTCGTTTCGACCCTTTCGCCTCTTCATTAATAAGCCTTTCCGCACCTGTCGCCAGCTTGAAGAAACCGTCCCGGTAAGTTGTCGACCTATAGGAGAGAATATATGTCGCTTCAATAATCCTACGCTTGCGTTTTGATAAACCTTTTTGAACTATACTCACCCCATCCCATTTCAGTAAATGCCCACATTCATCTATATGCACCACTAACGAGTTTAAAGTCCTATGTGCCCGGACGTCCCTTTTGTGCTCACTAAGTCTAGTTATAATGTCCCTACCAATCTCTCCGTAATAACTCTTGTCGCACCCTTCACACGGAATCTGATATATTATGCCCCTATCCGTTTAGGGCCCTAAACATTTTTGTGCGAAACCAATTCCTTGATCTTCGTCCCAGCATGATCGGCCACTAGCAAACCCGTTTTCCTGAGGGCCACATTTATGCTCTACGCAGCCTTGCAGTAAGGCGGTAAAAGGTACCTGACCCCATCCAATGTGCCTGTCAAAACCTCATTATCCGCGGTCCCATCTGTCGTGCTACTCATTTTGCCTCTTTCCGATATCCCGACTGCTTTATACCTCAACTTTATTAAGAGACCCTCCAGATATTTTAGTTTCATAAAAGCATTCTTAATGTAGTTATACTCATCAGTTAAAAACTGTTGGCTACAAATCCGGGTGGCCCTGAGGTAGAATCGTATCACTACCCCAGTCTTCATTCTATCGCTGTGTCCCGATAAATAATAGATGCAGTCATCCTTATTAGTGGGTTTCCTGTAAACGGAAAACTCAGTTACACTCCCAACCCTATGTATAAGTGTGTCCAGAAAACGAATCCTGTTATTAACTTCTCCCTCTACAGTAAACTGTATGCTACCGTTTATCTCATTCAACCGCTCTAATTTCTCATTGACGTCAGTATTTTCAGGAATTATGGCCAGAACATCGTCTACATATCTCAACCACAAGGAGTCCCCCTCTCCAAATACCCTCATCAATTTCTCTGTTTCAAGGACCTCCATGAATAGGCATGCCATGACATCGCTAAGTGGAGATCCTATTGCCCGTCCCCTGTATTGTCGAAATTCTTCCCCTTCAAAGGTGAACGCACCAAAGCTCACGCATAGCGAAACTAACTTTATATAGTCCCTTTTATTAACTGGTAGGTCAGCGTCATTCAAGACGAGTAACAATTTTGCCACTGCCTCCAAAGCACCGTCAACAGGGACATTGTTGAACAGCGATTTTACATCAAAGCTCAGCATTTTCTTTCCTTGTAAGTTGACCCCATTTAACCTCTCCTTTAAATCGGTCGAATTATTTAAATGCGCTTGGCAAATTTTTCCCAGTCCCTGGGACAATGGTCTGGCCAGTGCCTTTGCAATTCTGTGGGCAGCGCTTCCCACTCCCGATGTGATAGGTCTAAGAGGAACGTCTTGTAGCCGTACCTCTTGTAGATGGTTTCTCCGGGAGTGCTTGGAAGAGCAGGTTCTACCTAGATCGTCCCCCAAACAGCTAAGTATCCAAGATAAACCTTTTAGTGATTGTGCTAGGAAATATTTAATAGAGAGTTGTCAGGTTTTGACTAATGAGATAGACGTATTAGTAGATGAGAATGAGAAGCCAGTATCATTGCCAAGTCCCGTTATCACTGAGTTCCTTGAGGCAAGCTTCAAACAAAGGATGAACCATGAAAAGCAATTGAAAACACTTTGTGACAATAGCATGTGGAACGAAATGAGAACCCCAGGGCTGGTTAATAATTTGTCAAGCAGAGAACTTTCGCATAATGAGACCATTGCTCTTTCATTGGGCTTAAAATTTGACATAGGTGTAGGTAAACGAGGTTATTTGAATCATATATCCAAGAACTATAGGCATGGTGACAGTGATGTTGACAAGGGTTTCATCCAGGGGGTCCTCTTTTGTTACAATGCCTTGGTCAAGGAACGTGAGGTTTCCCTACCGAAAAGATTTAAGCACGCGTTAGAGCAGCTAGGTCGGTGTGAGGACATTATAATAACACAAGCGGCAAGGGGGGAGGGGTGGTAATATTAGATGAAGTAACCTACATTGACAAAATGAATGATTTGCTTGAAGATGGGGATACGTATGAGAAAGTTCCCCATGGAAGCGTATCGAAAGAGGCCGCAGCTTTTGAACAACAGGTGCGAAAAATACTCAGGAGAACAGAGAGGGGTAAGAAAATGACCCACCTCATTGAGGAAATCCCCAGACCCCCAAAATGAGGGGGCTCCCAAAAACCCACAAACATGGAGTTCCTCTTAGACCTATCACATCGGGAGTGGGAAGCGCTCCCCCCAGAATTGCAAAGGAACTGGCCAGACCATTGTCTCAGGGACTGGAAAAAATTAGCAAAGCGCATTTAAAGAATTCGACCGATTTAAAGGAGAGGTTAAATGGGGTCAACTTACAGGGAAAGAAAATGGTAAGCTTTGATGTAAAATCGCTGTTCACCAATGTCCCTGTTGACGGTGCTTCGGAGGCAGTGGCAAAATTGTTACTCGTCTTGAATGACGCTGACCTAACCGTTAATAAAAGGGACTATATAAAGTTAGTTTTGCTATGCGTGAGCTTTGGTAGGTTCACCTTTGAAGGGGAAGAATTTCGACAATAAAGGAGACTGGCGATGGGATCTCCACTTAGTGCTGTCATGGCATGCCTATTCATAGAGGTCCTTGAAACAGAGAAATTGATGAGGGTATACGAAGAGGGTGACTCCTTGTGGTTGAGATATGTAGACGATGTTCTGGCCATAATTCCTGAAAATACTGACGTCAATAAGAAATTATAGCGGTTGAATGAGATAAACGGTAGCATACAGTTTACTGTAGAGGAAGAAGTTAATTACAGGATTCCTTTTCTGGACACACTTATACATAGGGTTGGGAGTGTAACTGAGTTTTCCGTTTACAGGAAACCCACTAATAAGGATGACTGCATCTATTATTTATCGGGACACAGCGATAGAACGAAGACTGGGGTAGTGATAGGATTCTACCTCAGGGACATCCGGATTTGTAGCCAACAGTTTTTAACTGATGAGAATAACTACATTAAGAATGCTTTTATCAAACTAAAATTTCCGGAGGGTCTCTTAATAAAGTTGAAGTATAAAGCGGTCGGGATATCGGAAAGAGGCAAAATGAGTAGCACGACAGATGGGACCGCGGATAATGAGGCTTTGACAGGCACATTGGATGGGGTCAGGTACCTTTCAGCGCCTTACTGCAAGGCTGCAAAGAGCATAAATGTGGCCCTCAGGAAAACGGGTTTGCTAGTTGCCGATCATGCTGGGATGAAGATTAGGAATTAGTTTCGCACAAAAATGTTTAGGGCCCTAAACGGATAGTGGCATAATATATCAGATTCCGTGTGAAGGGTGCGACAAGAGTTATTACAGAAAGACTTGTAGGGAAATTGAAACTAGACTTAGTGAGCACAAGAAGGACGTCCGGGCACATAGAACTTGAAACTCGTTAGTGGTGCATATAGATGAATGTGGGCATTTACCCAAATGGGATGGGGTGAGTTTAGTTCAAAAAGGTTTATCAAAACGCGAGCGTAGGATTATTGAAGCTACATATATTCTCTCCTATAGGTCGACAAATCATCGGGACGGTTTCTTCAAGCTGGTGACAGGTGCGGCAAGGCTCATTAATAAAGAGGCGAAAGGGTCGAGACGAGGGGGAAACGGCCGGGGGGGAGCAAGTGACCGCGACTCAGACTAACTCTACGAATGGTCGAGCGGCGATCTTCCATCTCTCTTGTCAGTTCCATTCTGAGGAAGCCAAGAGGCGAAACGTCAATAAAGAGCTCAGTGTAGTGTCTGGACTTTTCTTTCTCCCCATCCATTCTCACTTATATATATATATATATATATATATATATATATATATATATATATGGAATTATTCTCATATTACTTTTCCCAACTTAAATATTTATACATATACTAGAATTTAAATCTCTTGCTATTTATTCATCTTTAACTTGGTAAATGTTTCCCATGAAGCCAGAAATATCATTAAATACTTTCAAGAAAGGTTTGAAAAATCTCAGCCTCGTCTAATCTCTGATAGCATTTCGCTTATTAGAAACAAGAATATACTTTATTATCGGTAACAATGTCAAATATCGAAAAACTGTACGTAATGGCTTTGTATTTTGCATTTAGGGTATCAATGGCAAACTATTGTTTAGGTTGAAACCTAACTTGCATCCTACAGATATTTTATCATGTATGTATATCACAAAGGTTTTATTTTAATATGAAGGGATACCTGCCTACGTCAATAAAGATGACCGTTAACCTTATCTCAGAAATTGATGCAAGAAATCCTGACAGAGCACGTCATCTTGGAAGGGAAAGCATTGTATAGTTTTACATGACCTTAAAGGATGCTGGTAGCTTCGAGAAAGCAAACAATGTGGTGTTACCGCAATCGCCTTTGATATCGTAGACGGTGGTTTTTGTTCTAATAAAGAACGAATACGCCTGGCCGTGTAGCAGTTTACAGTATTGTATCCTTATTGTTAAACTCCAATAAGCAAACGGTCCTTAACATTCAGCCAGCTTATTCTAATTTCCCGGAAGCCAAGACGACTGGAACTGAAAGACATGTTGCAGCCTTTATCCGCCTTCATCGCGGTTGGATTTGTATCAAATTCATCCCATGTTGTACAGTTGAGGTCTTGTAGTTTGAATCTAAATATTTTAATTCAGGTGCCTCATATTTGACCTTACCACTACCAGTGGTCCCTTGTGTAAAAGAAACATCTATAAATGCAATTTGGTGGTTAGGTTTGGAGTCTATTTTAAAATTTTAAATGTGGTGCATTGGTTTAGGTATCGCAAGAATTTTTCTACGCCTATTCTTGGCCGAAAAAATAAAAGCAGTCATAGTATAAGCCATTTAGGTAAGTAAGGTAGGAATTCTGTGAGCCACTATCGTTGGAGAGGGTAAGAATTTCCGTTAAAGTGAGTCGCAACGATAACTCCAGCATATCTATTCCGTTTGCTTATGTATATACAAGAGAAAGAGAGTGACGTAAGTCAGTAATGAGACAAGAAATAGGAGTTTTATAAAGGCAAGAGAAAGGGACTTTTGAAAAATTCAAGGATCAAAGTGAGCAACGGCACGATAAAGCCAATTCATACTGCCAAGACAGAAATAACGCCAATCTGGCAATCAGTAAGACCAAGATCCCGTTTCATATATAAAAACGAAGAAACTTTATTCAGGGTCCAAGATCCATTCATATAAGGACCAAGATTTATTTATATAAGAGCCAAGATTCCTTAATATAAGGAATAAGATTCTTAGGAATAAAAACTAAGATCACTTTAAATCTAACGATTACATACGTTTCCGTTTGAAATGTTTTAGGTGAAGGTTTTCTTATTTATATTTTATCAGTTTGATCTGAAATTAAATATATGACAAATTTTAATCATTCATCTTTATTTTTTATTCTAAATAAATTATAATAAATTAATGAAATTAATAAGACCCTTCATTATAAATAACAATTAAATTATATTTAGTAAATTCTATGTAGAGTAAATAGTAAGTATATTGTACATTATATGTATAATTATATTTTACATAAAAGTCAATATTATGTAAAAACTAATATATGCGTAGAAGTTCATATTCAATATGTGTGCAAAATAACTATTAGAAATGAACTGTTTTTGCACTACGTTAAAATTTGATTCATTTCAATCAATTCCGCCATGTTTGTGTTTGTAATTTAATGGCAAGAATAGTGCTGGGTAGTTCTTTCAACTTTTACTTTAAAGTTTTTGATTTAGTTGATTCCTAAAGATGAATTATTGAAGCTGGTGACCAATTGTCTCCATGGAGTGTTATTTGTTCATATAGGAAAGTTTTACAACAACACCAGACAGGGAAAGATTAATTAATGAGATGAATGAAAAGGAAAAAGGGCCCCCGAAAGAAATGACCTTTAGAGAAAATTTCCTCAGAAACATAATGTGTGGTTTAGTTGTACATTTGTAGCATTCATAGCAAAATTACGACTGAGCCTAGTGGTTATCAAAACAATTTGATGACATTTAAACGGTAATTCTTGAAGAAAAGCTTTGGATTTTAGGATGTCACCAAATCACAGATTAAAATTTAGTTTCTCACAATATATTCGTTTATAAAAAAATATTGGAGATAATTTGAAAATAAAGTAAAATAATTTATTTATGATCATATTATTAATTTTCATTTAAATTAGAGAAAAACGAACAAAATCATATTAATAGTTTAAGACATTGGGATCACCCTTTCCCTATTACAAAGAAGGACAAGTTGGTTTTACTTTGCTGCATTATTGTGAAATTGATATAGTTATCACTATAAAAATGATTATGGTAAATTATGGTAAAATCATCCGTTTTATAATTTTGGTGGAAATAATTATTTTGTACAATAATACATTTCCTCTTTTCCCTTAAAATGCTCCTCCATTGTTTGAACGTTTTGATCCTCTATTATGCTGATGCTCAAGTGTCACTGTTATAGCAACACAATTATCTTTTTCATTATTTGAAGGAATTGACTGCAGTTATGGGAATCTTGAAAGCCCAACTTTTAGGCTTTTCTACTAAAATCTCTGAAAAAGTACTCCGTTTTAAAATCCCGAGGAAATTAATTCTTTCTTCAATCAGCCAAATCCTGAATGTAAAAATGAAAGTGTGAAAGAACAAACGTTTGGATCTATTCTCAAAGTAGGAAGATCAGCATTTGTTACATCTCATTGATCTCGGCTCAAAGAAAACCAATTTTGAAGGTACTTTGGGGGCTTTATTTATATCAGCGGTTCCTAACCTGTGGCCACATTGTCAAAATGGGCCATGGCAACTTTCCAGTGGGCCATAGAGCTAATATTAGGGACATAGCTCCTTAAATGAGACATAAAACATGTATTGAGTCCTACTCTTTGTATTAATGAAATTAAATTCATGTATATAATTAAAATATATTCGGCATATGGTAATTTACTAATGTAATGCTAATTAATTAATGATATTTAATTAGTCAGCCGTTGTAAATACCGTTTTCATTGACTGTTAAAAGAAAATTTTCTAGTTATTACTGCACAGTTGATAATTGATTGCACCACCATTACAGTTCTCTGACAATCCTTTTATTACAGGTATAACTGTTCTACGCTGTTTTCTTATTATAATATATGAACAACTTGTATTTCAACTGTTTTTGTCAGCTCTAATATTAGTTATAGTTATCTTGTATAAAAAATTGTAAATTATAGTTTTCATTGGTGTACCGTGAGTTCCGTAATAGGCTGTGCTTCTATTCCAGAGTGGGCATAAAAGGTAAATTGCAAATAATTGGTAAATCCAAAAATATTATTGGATAAATTCCATTGAATAAATGCATTTGAAACTCAATTTTGTCATAGTTTTTCTTATTTTGTACAGGATTTTATATTGTAAAGTCAAAGAATTTTACCTTTGTCTTTAATTTTGGATTTTTCTATTCGCTAGTGAAAGTTTTTTGTTATATATTATATGAAAAATTGTAAAAATATATAATAGTTATAAATGGTTGTTCAATTAAAGATTCAAAATATTTCTGATGCTTGTAGTATTGTATATGCGCAACAAATAGACATGTCTGCTATCCTTATTGAATAGAAAAAGCTTATTGAATATATTATGCATATGTAGAAGTTAAGTATTTTGGGGGCTAAAATAATTTCATGGACCACAGAAAAATTCCGGATTCAAGGTGGGGCATGGGATAAAAGAGGTTGGGAAATCCTGATTTAGATGACAATAAAATTGGAATTTTTAAAAAGCTGTAATCAATTTAGGCAGGTTTATTAATACGAAAGGACTGATTATCTGAGCGATATGAGTAATCTTTATTATATAACTGCAAATTGAAAATGGGTGAGAAATAAAATTGATCAATTTATATATGAATTGATTTAATATTCATTTCTTTCGACAAGCTATTATTATCTTTAATCTATGAACAAAGTTCAATAACATCCTCAAATTAAGACTCTATTTCACATATGAATGACAAAATGTAGGAAGAAAAAAGGTTTTAATTATATTAGATGTTTTTTTTATTTCATCTACTAGCAAGAGTTTGCTCATTGTTTCTCAATTCACAAAAAGTTTAGAAGAAATCATGTGGGACCAGATTAGTCCATAGCTGATTACCCACAGTCAAAGTTTCCACCACAAAATTGGCCTTTTTCTACGGCTCGTCATATTATCGGAAAGAAAAGTTTGGAATAGCTTTTTTAATGGTTTATTCGTGAGTTTCCTTCTCATTTGTGAAAGTTGATTTTGTTTTACCAAATTATTCCCATTTGGGGAGAAGAAAAAATAACAAAAATAAGGAGAAACCCTAACAGCTATATTTTTTCTTTTGAATCATCAAATTATCAGGCGCAATCTTTGCTTTTTATTAATCATTTTCTGTTTTATTCATGTGAGTAATATATAGAAAATAAGACAAAACGGGAAATGTTAAGGAAAGTTCCCATTAGAATTTAATTCCATTTACATTAAAATGGTAAATCTTTAGGCAATTGAAAACAACTAATCACTTCAGCAAAAGGAATTTCTGTTTTGTATTTATAATTCATAAATTCCCTTTTGAGGGGTAAATTTGATTGTTTGTTAAAAAGAGTAAATATATTTCAAACGTAGGAATAGATGAGTTTTATTGGATAAAACAAAATGAAATAACAAAAAGATAGGCATGATTTCATTTATATGGAATTACCCATTAAAGCTAATTTATCTCAAGCAAAAGGTCTTATAAGTGGAGAACATTTTTCTAACTACCGTACCCTCCAAAAGGAAGAGAAAGCCTGTATTTCTCTCACGATATCTTCTATCTCTTTACCATAACAAATCCAAAGATTCTGTCAGAGAGAGAGAGAGAGAGAGAGAGGTTCACGCGGACAAAGAGGCCTAAGGGGGTACCTCACGGACGAACGGACCTTCACCTGGCGTCTTTCAGTAAACTTCGGAGCGATAACGAAGCGAGACGAGTCAAACTGGAGCCCAGAACCCAAATGAGCGAAATGGCGCTAAGCTCTTACTCGCCATACTATGAATCGAAGTGAAACCCACTTCTGACGGCAAACAAAGTCGCTTCCGGCAAAGTTGTATATATTTGCCAGCGCGGAAACAAGCGAAGTAGTATTAAACCAGAAGCCAGGCACTGCTCACGCAGTATCCAAGCAGTAATCAAAAGGATTCATCAAACTCAGCTAAATGACACAAAGGGCCACTTCAAAAGGGACTCTCTGGTACCTTAATGACTAGCAAGCAAGAAACCAGTTGATCAGAACTACAGCAGTGAAGGACGTAAGAGTTATTCTGGAATAACGCGCTTTACTTCGGGCCCTGCAAGGATACTCTCTCGAACAACCACTCGATGCTCCCTCACTCTCATTGAAAATCGTAAACTTATTACATTTTTCTCTATCACCGTCGAAGAGATATGACGATTTTCGACTACAAAGCTTCACCTCATCATCTTCTCCCCTTTACTATCAGGTAAATATGGTGCTACTCATACCTCGTACCGAAGCATTTAGTGTACATTAATTTTCCCATAATGTATAAATTATTGTTAAATTCATTTATTTGTTTGTATAATAGTAAAGAATATTGTTTTATCTTGCTTAAATCCAAGAACCACATAAAAGGCCTTTGATCTATTTTCTAAATCGGCCAACGGTAAAAACGCACTCGAATATCTTCCGTACCTAAAAGGGACTTTCCCCGCGTCTAGGGAGGGCAAGTGAAGGTTGATGAGGCTACCTGACGTACATCAAATCCAAAAATTGCTCTACGATAACCTTCAGGCACAAAACCCATATAGGAAAGGCTTTTGCAAATTTAAAAATAAAACAAAGTAATCAGTAAAATAAGTAATTTACTTCAAAAAATATAATGTCCAAAATGCTCGGAATGTTAAAGTCTTTTGTTGAGAGAACCTGCATTAATTGCCGAGCAACTAACTTCACTTGAATCTTGTGTACGTTAGGCATTCCTTTGCCAGCTATTGTCCAGTTATTTTGTTTATTCTTTTCTCAGGCTCCGAACTGTTCGTATAGCTTCCCTACCAAGAAGCATTTTCAATTGGACCCATTAAACAGATTATCAAGCATTCCAAAATTTAACTCTCTAATATTTATCAGCCTATGACCCAAGACGTCTATATAAAGCTGGTAAATAAACTGATAGGCCCAGGTTGATCCAGAAAATGAAGACTAAGTGATCACCTAAATTGTGGAAAAGGAGCGTTTAAAGATGGTTGCCGTAGTTTCTTAAGAGACGAATGTGACCTACCCCATCAATTTATCGAAGCCGAGTATTAGCCACCGAGCAAGTTACAAGGATGCATGAAAAAATGGAGCAAAGTCCACTTCTCTGACGAATCTAAGTTGAATTTGTTTGTATCCGATGGAAAGAGGTCCATCGCAGGGAAGTCAAATGATTGCCTGTTAATTCCCCACAAAAGAGTATGTATTTTTGCGGAAAAGTCTCATGGCCTGGACGTGATTTCTGTGGAAGGTGCTAGACCACTTCTCCGTTTAGGGGGCCCAATAAATGCATATTTGTACGAAAACTTGCTACGACCACATGTTTCACCCAATCTGCGAGCCTCCGAATCTCACCCCTCATTTTACAGTTAGTCGGTAAAGATCTTTCTGGGACGATGACAACTCACTGTAATCAACTAGTAAACACAGAATTCGTACCTACCTCTATTTGAAAATGTTTGGGGGACACTCGGAGCGATGGTTAAATTGAGAAATCCGAAAAGTAATCAAGAAGTCTAGGTAATTCTTCCCAAATAAATGGAGCAAGTTTACTGCGCAAGAGTGTCAAGAGTTCGTTAGTTTCTGTGACAGAGAGGTCAAAGCACCATCAAAAATACATTCCTCCTCACTAAATAATAACTACGTTTAACTTGTAAAAATCTTTTACACTGAAGATGTAATGATTATATTGCAATGGAAATTTGTTTCAGCGGTCATTCGAGCCAATTTGGATACTTCAATGTTTCAAGTGAAATTCTTATCTGCTGCTAACTTTCGTTTAATTTATCCAAATTTGTGAAACCCTAATCCATACTTAGTTTATACCTGTAATTATCATATACCTATTTGGAATCTTTGGATTTTCTCAGCCAACATTGATGGAGGATATTGTTATATAAATCAATGCATTCTGATATATTTCGACGGTAGTGAATTTTGAAAAAACTTGAAAAATTAAGAGAATTTAACAAACATTTATTTTTAGAAGCCTTCTCTATTTTATAAGCAGCATAAATAGTATAAAAATCGTCTAAAGAAACGTGTAAAGTGATAGGAAGCCAAGACTTGAATAAAAGTATTAAATTTTGGGTAGTTTAGTCACGTTCTTCCAGCGCAGAAATATGCATTTATCCTTCATTTAGGCAAAGAGCACAGAATGTATCTAAATTTGAGTAAAATTTATCTGCTCATGGTTATAAAGAATATGATGCACGGTGTGTTTCTTGTCATGTGGGTAATGTATGATTAATCGAAGTTCTGATTGCATGGTCGTGTTGAGTATGGTTAAATTATTTGGAGTTTTGTTAAGAAAACCTAAGGAAGGTTGGTAGAAGAAAGATTAGAAAGTAAAAATCATTTGAAGCAGCAATATAGTGAAGAATATGTAAGAATAAATAAAAGATGAGGGGGAGAATGAAATATGAACATGGGGATAAAGCGGATGTATAAAAAATTAACGAAGTATTAAATGGTAGTGAGGACTGTTATGGTTGCGCTAAAACTGGAAAAAGAAACAAGAATATGCATGGTAAATTTAAAATCGGATATTCAGTTATACGAATCGGGTGACGTGATGAAGATGGCTGAAGGTTTTGATGATCATGTGAAGAAATTGTGAATAAATGTATACAAAAAGGTGGCATTTGTTGTGAGTAATTCGACTTAGATTAAAGATGCGGAAAATTGAGTAACATCTTTTAACCCTTATTAAACCTTTACTTATTAGAGAATATATATCTCACCAAGCTAAGATACGTCTTGGCCTTTCGCATGGGTTGGTTGTTGTTCCCTTATTCTTTCCTTTTTATCTTATTCTCATCATCTTTCTTATGCTTCGTCTTGATCTAAAAGTTCATTCATATTTCCAGGACACGCCAACATCTCTCTTATCCACAGCTTCGTTTGCTAACACCCGTAGAAATCTATTATCCGCTCTTGGGCATTTTTTGAAACTCACCAAAGACAAAACAGAGATATTACTAGTAGGCACACTTCGAGAAAAATATTGCTCCCTATTTTAAACTTGGCATTGCTCATGCCCCGTTACCGATGAAGTAAGATATCTGGGCACCACACTCAGATAGTCAGCTATCACTCAAAACTCCTGTTTATCACAACTGTAAATCTTCTATTTTTCTCTAATCTCTTGCAGATAACTCTCACTTTCACCACAGCTGCGTTGAGATTGTCATTCATTCCTATATTACTTCCATCCATGAAGACTTGAACTCTAAACTCGTTCGACCTAAGGCTTTTGCTGTTTGATCTCTATAACTCGTTCCAATCATTGCAACCCTCGTTCTTCTCGTCTTGGAACATTTTTCTTCTGCAAATCCCCTCCTTCGCTAAGTGCTTCAGTGGCCTATTCAATAGAAATTCCCCTCCAAGCCACCATTTCTCATACAAAATAACAGATCTGGAGTTATCTTCCCCGATCCCGTCCTATCCTCTGAAAACCCTATGTTCTGTCTCTGCCTTCTCACTGATTGTTTTTCTTGTTTGTCTGAGCTTCAGGGGCCAGCGTGTTTTGTCTATGTTTGACTAAGGAATGTGAAATTATCTGCCATTCCCAATATATACATCACTCTCCCTTGGTGCATACAAAAGCCACCTCTTTCATCAAGATCTTTCTTAGATCAGAGCCAGGCGCTTTGGAAGGTCTCTTGCTTGAAGAGTTACATACAAACCTCCATGTTATATTATTGGGAAGAGAGCATATAATTTTGGAAGAAATTGAGATATGTAAAAACTAAGAAAAATATGCCCGAGAAGATCAATTAATAGGTGAAAATCAGATTAGAAAGGTAATTTGATGAGCTCCTATACTATAAGTTGGAAAGACAATGTGATTATAATTGGTTCTACTGGAATAAATCGAATAGTGTTACAGGAAGTGGGAACGGTCGGGTTTCTGGATGTTTGTAATGCTGTAATAAGTCTGAAATATGAGAATGCAGGTTAAATAGACGACATACTAGCTGATAAGTCGAAGTTATGGTGGTGGAATTGTTAAAGAATGGCTCATTATAAAATGCCCCCAACAACGACTAAGTGCGCTCCAGGTTGCGGTGATATAAAGTTCGTGGGGAAGGTTATCCGCTTCCATAACCCTTATTTCTTTCATTTAGAATTGTTTGCTGTACCGTGGCTCCCTCGGGGGTAGGGGCGACTCTCCCGTGTGTAACTCGAAAATGGCTCGTAATTGTTGTAATTTTCAATTAAGTGTTTTTTTTATGTTTTGCGAGTGATTATAGTTGTTGGTTAATTGTTTTCATATTTTTTTTCTTTATCGTCCGCCACGCCCTCGTAGGAGGCGAATAGGAAGCTTTATAAAATTACAATAAAAAACATGATTAGATCTAACTTGACTCAGAGCTGAAGTAGGAAACCACTTCCTTACCTATGTCCACCACCATTTCCTATACAAATTAGCAACTATCTCATATATATTTTTCAGAGTATAGAGAGAAAACTAACAAGAGTTACATTATTTTAAAATGAATTCTGTGAAGAAACTGAAAGTTTAGTTTAAATGAAAGTATCATGTACATATGAGGGCATTACATGCAGAAGGTAAAATTAATGTTTTCTAATCTTAGTGAAATATAAAATAAATATTTGAAAAACGCAAGATTTTAAATCAAAATTATACTATTTTATTTTTTGGTGTAATTTATTATGGTCTTAGTTGATATTAAGTCTGTTATATTCTACCTCAGCTCCATTATATAAGTGATTTTTATCGGTATTTATAATTCGAAACGGACAAGATGATTGTCCATTTCGTCCGTCGGAATTCACTTAGTAGCGCCTTCGAGCTTCTCCTTCCTGTTTGATTCGCCCAATATAATTTCGAGTTGAGATGCCGGGTTGATTCTTAAGGAGAAAAATGGATCTAATGGGGATTTACTCTCGACAAAAGGGATCCATATGGGTCCCTTCATTTTGCAGTAGCCTGAAATGAATCTTAGATTATTATTATTATTCTTAGACTGATGATGGAAGCCAGTGACTTTCGAAACCTGCATGAGTCTACATAAGAGGATCCATACTCCCCCTTCCCCTAATAGTTCCATTCATATTCCCACTATTTACTTTATTTTACTTTAATGTTTCGTCAGCTTCAAAAGTCACAAGTGATTTACTCATAATCTTAAATCTCTCAATCGGCACTTCAATTTTCTAATTACCTTTTAGCCAGCTTTTGATCATGTAGAAATAATAGAACGTATTCCCTTTCTTAATTTTCTAGCTAATTACTCTCCAATGGGAGATAATTACTATAGTTTTAAGAAAAGGAGAAGAGATTTTTTTATCACAATGTAAATTGATACGCACTTTTCGGCCTTAACTTTGCTATAAAACATAAACTTTTTACCAAAGCTTTTACTTCACGCTAGAATTCCAGGTATCTGTTTTTTCGATTTAATACTTGGTCGATTGCCGAGGTTTTACTTTCTCACTCAGGCTCAAAATATAACAATTGTTTCCTTAGTTGCTTTAATTTGAAGCCTTTAGAGAATCACCTTTTCCAAGTTTAACTAATTCATGATTTAAAATGAATATGCTCAATGTTACTGCGCCGTTAGTTTTAAGGGGCATAGATTTTCGTTCATGTATTTATTTATTTATTCTTGTTGTTTTTGTTCTCACTAAATTGTAACAGCTAATTAACAAAAACCGTCACGATGAATTGAAATTTTTTCATTTGGAGTTATAGTTTATTTAAGAATTGTAAGTTATTTTCTTTTCATTTGTAACGAAATTACGTGGATTTATTTCTCAGGTGCCCATTAGCAAGTGAGCTGCACCCAACTAAATTTATTCCTTTATCATTATATGTTATAATCCTTTTTTCGTTTCAGGTTTACATATATCATACTAAGTTTTCGTTTTATTCAATGATAAAAAAGTTATAGCTTATTGAGTTTATGGATCGGTCACATTTATTCATTATCTCTTAATTTTCGCGTTCCCCCAATACAACGAAGGTTAGAAAGTGTGCGAACAATGAATAAATGTTAAATATTAGTTTGAGAGTTTAAACGAGAGAATTTTTAACGACCATTCTATAATTTCATATAAATTTGTCGGTCTATTAAATTTTTCTACTCGGGAAAAATAAAAGTCACATTCATCTTATTTTAATTTTCAATTTACTTTCTATTATTGCAAAATTTAATTCATAATAACTTTCGCAATATATCTACGTGCACATATGATATTTTTTAATTTATCTAAGGGGAGCCAGTATTCTGCTGATACCCTTTCAATAGCTTTATTTAATTTATATGGTCTCGAATTTACTGTATACAAGATTCTCTTTGCACATCTTGTAATTAAAGGAGGTGATTAATTTGTTTCATTCGTTGCAGTTTACTTCATCGCTTCATTCTTAGCTGCTATTTCCGTTCACTATCTCAGCAAATTTAGTTCCTCTTTCAATTCATTATCATTAGGTTCTCAAATTTGTTAATGTAGGTGAAACCCTAACGGAGTTCAATAGGCGTTATTGCAACCAATTGCGTTTCTATTACCACACATAAAAATGTAATCCGAATATCCTGCCTTAGTCTTATTCGTTCCATTCTTGAGTTTTAAGTAGGATATAAAATCATACTCAGGTTTAAGATGTAATCTATTTTTCTCCTATTTATCAGCTCGAGAATCATTTTACTAATGAAATCGCCAATTTTCGTAAAGTTACAGTTTTTGAAAAGGTTCAGCTTACAACAAAACGTTGAGATTTTAATGAATAAAAGCTGTTTTTAAAATCCAATAAAGAGTCATTAAGTTTACACCGATAATTAAACTATTGAAGATGACAGATCTTCTCAACGCTTCAGAACATTTATTTTTAAATCGGTAACTTAAGAAACTTTACCATTTATTTAACAGAATGTAAGATATAAAAATTGCATCCATAATTTCGCATATCAATGGTGAATGCCTCGACCATCATTTTGTCCAGGAACTAAGTGAAGCCTTACTTTAGGCTCTAATGATGTATTGAGTGGGTGACATACGAATGGGTGGTGTGTAAGTTTTTATGTTGCAAGTAAGGCATGGAATAGAGAGAATGTTTGGACTGATTAGTTTCTTGTCTTAAGACGAGGGCAGCTGATGCGGAGTGATTTCACTGTAGCAGTTAAGTCATCTTATCTTTGGAAATAAAGAGGGAAGAGAAATAGGAATTGGAGTAAGAGATAGCAGTTAGCAATTTTGTAGGAAGTTTACTGCTTATGCTGGAGTATGCGGATGAACTAAATAGTGGTGCATAGAAATAGAAGACGACCAGGTGATATTCGAGAGGATGAAGTTCGCTTAATGCCAGGAATATTGTGTAGACTCTTTACGCCTGGGATCAGTGGAAGGTCCTTGACAAGCACCTACTTTGACAACGGTGATATATGAATATATATTCGTTCACTAAGGCATAACACAACACCTCATCGAGAAAAGGTCTTTGGTCGTGTCGTTCCTCAGAACCCGTACCAAATTTCGAGGGTGGCTACGTTCTATCCTCAACTCGTGTCACGTGAAAGATAGATGTATCCAACTTTCTATTTTTATTTCCATTTATGAGGTTATATAGGGAAGGGGTAATTACATAATAACCAGTAGCAAAATGAAACAATACAAGAAAACAACGTTTCGCCCCAATATCTGGAATTCTTCAATCTTGAGAGAGAAGGAAATAACAATTTTCTTATGGGGGGGGGGGGAGAGTTCGAGGTGGGGTGCAAAAGACACGGCACCTAAGACATTAAACCTCGATTTGAACATAATCCGGCAAGTCAAACCAACAGATATATGAAACTGGAAAATAATGGGTTGAGGAATAGATTTTTGCGGTTTTATCAAATTTATTCATTACCATTAACAATTATAGAAAAACTTCATTTTTAATTGATAACCAAATACAATTTAATCAATAATGTATTCTCCGTTGTAATTTACGACTTCTTCCCAACGTTCAACTAGTTTTTCGATGCCACTGCAATAAAAATCTCTGGATTTTGACTCCAAGAATTCGTCTAACCAGGTTCTTAATTCCACATCAGTATTGAACGAAACAGATGGAACAGATGGAAATCCGATGGAGCCAAGTCGGGCGAATATGGGAGATGCGGCAGGATTTCCCAATTAAGCCTTTAGATAGCGTTTTTTGTCATATTGGCAATGTGAGGACACACATTATCGTGTTGCAGAACGACTCCATAACGTCGATGAGGTCGATTTCACGAATAGCTTCGGCGAATCGATACATTTTTTGAACGTAAAGTTCTGCATTGACAATCTCGTTGTTCGCAAGGAGCTAATAAAGGAGGATGCCCTTACAATCCCACCACACACACAGCATCGTCTTTC
Source organism: Ceratothoa steindachneri (assembly GCA_963969495.1). NCBI lineage: Eukaryota > Metazoa > Arthropoda > Malacostraca > Isopoda > Cymothoidae > Ceratothoa > Ceratothoa steindachneri. The sequence goes on along the minus strand of OZ018317.1, from coordinate 148,988,266 downwards.
ATTGATGAAGTCCTTGATTTAATCGCGGAAGTGGTTTTTTGGGAGGCTAAGCCATTGTTTTCGATGGTTCATGTTGATATAAACACACCACTTTTCGTCGTCAGTTATGATGCGGTGAAGAAATCTGTCCTTATATCCACGAGTATCCTTGTGACGAGCAAGCAAACCTGTGGCCAACGTGGAGCGTTAAAGTTTGTTGCTTTGGCTTATAGCGTGCAGAACCCATGCACCGAGTTTTTAAACTCTTCCCATCGAATAAGGTGATTCACTACAGTTTTCTGACCACAGTTCAATTCTACAGCCAATTCTCTAGTCGATTGACGAGAATTATCATTAACAAAGTCGTTTAATCGATCTTCATCTAACTTAATCCGCCAACTCTTATTCTTTCTTAATGGAGCTCAACACGTCTCTCTTTTCCCTAAAACACACAATCGATTGCATAACCTGGTAGCTTTAGTTGTCCTACTTTACTCTCGTTATTAAACCATTTAACTCTTGTTAGTCTTATTATTATAGTAATGGCATCAATTTGGAATATCTCTTTTATCAAATGGTGTTACAAAGTTATTTTGAAAAGTGAAGAAGCTTTTCGATGCTTAACTTCGATAGCTAAAAGCAAATTACTGTACATATTCTTATATCAAAACGAGTAAAAATAAAAAACTTAAAACTGCAAGCACAGATGAACTTCCACTGGACATATACTTTTTCCATTTATACTAATATTTATTTCACCTCCATTATCGTATCAAATGACATTCTAATGATAGCGAATCTCGATCTCAGGAAATCAGTTTTTTCTACTCTCTGAATAAAATCTTGAAAATTTATTTTAAAATATAAGTTGTTTAACTAAATTTCTTTTTTCTAAGGTCTTCATTCTTTTTCACCGGCGCCCTAGGCAAGATAATTTAGGAAATTAGATGTTAAAGGGAAAATTTACGTTTACGTTTCTTCCTTTCATATTCTTTTCCGATTAAGTAAAACTTGAAACTTACCTGAAAAAGTTGACTCATGTCTTTCCCACCCCCACATTACATAATGTCCCATCCATGAACAGTCCCTACAGAACACTATCTCACACATATGTACTTGCTAAGAGGCGTGAGGTATTTTGTTCAAATTATACAACTTAGTTGTCATTTACATGCATATAATTCATGCATATAATTTTAGATTTAATAGTTAATTTTAGTTGTCTATTTGCACCTTAATTAATAAATATTTGATTCATATCCTTCGAACTATAAAGTTATATATATTTGTTCTTAATTTAAATATGGAGGAATAAATAAAAACAATCTGTCCCTTTTCTATTGAAACGGATTCTATTTCCTCGATTATTTTGGGGAGGGATCATCTTAACTCGGCCAATTTTGACGACGGAAGCTAAACAATATATCAGGTTGTGACAGTATTATACCTCTAAAAAGTGTAACACACACGTTTAACTTTTTTCGTGAAATTTGTAAAAGCCATTCAGATCAATGAAAGATGATCCTTTCATTTTCTCTTGATGGAGATCTTTACTCGGTAATTTTGTAATAGACTATCTTTACTCGGTCATTTTGTAATACCATCTTTACTGGCTCAAATTTGACGGCAGAAGGAGGTCATAGTGCACAGGTAAAATGCATGTGTGGGAGGTTGTAACATTATTAAACCTTTTAAACTGACATGGGTTGAGACATTTTACTTTGGCATGGAATTTGTACAAATCATTTTAACGAGATTCCCATCAAACCTGGCGATGTGCAGCTCATGGGTGTAATATTGATTCTTCTAAGCCTTCATCTTTAAGTTATATGGACACTATCGCTAATAATTTAGAAATGGGTCCCTCAGGGAACAACCATGTACACAATGAATGACCAATGGAAACTTAATCGAAACATCGAACATGACCTAGGCTATAACCATTGTTTTAGTTAACATTCTGGAAGCGATTATCCTTAATTGATCCAACTATTATAACGAGAGCCTCAGTAAACTTGGTTGGTCCCGGCTAAAATTATGCAAAATGATAAAGGTTGTTTTTAGCCATAAACTGAAGTATCGTCCCGGAGACGCCTCCTCATACCACGACTTAATGTGTATTTAGAATTGTTGATGCTTCTACGTCCTTATCGTTAGGCTATATTGAGGTTGTTGACTCACGCAGCGCAGCGACATTCTTCACAGTAACCTAGAGAGGAATCCCTCAGAAAACAAGCATATAAACAATAACCAATATAAAGCATATTGAAATATTAAAATTGACTTTGGCTATAGCCATCATATTGCTAATCAAATTAATATTGAATAATTAAATAAACTAAATTAATTAAAATAATATTAACTAATTTATTGTAAATCTTTAAATAAATAATTATTTCCTTAATGTTTATCCTTATATCAGACAGCTTCACTTTACTTTATGCAACGGATTAATTATCAATATATAATCATTACCATACAAAAAGATCCCTGTTATCAGAAGTGGAGAGAAAGACTGAGGATTTTGAAGAAAAGGAAGAGCATCATGCCTAGGTTAGTTGCTATATATATCAGACGATTAACAATGAAAAAGGACCGACAAGCGAGTACACACTAAACCAGTAGTATAAAAATTGAACATATCGATGTGAACGTCTGAAAACTATTCCGTACAAATGCAGATATAGAATAATAGGCAGCGTATTACAGAGGCAACAACTCGTTATCACTATTTTCAGAGATATAATACTCATATACGGTAGAAGTTAGCATGACACCCATACATTCCATTGCATTTTCCTACTTCCTTTCACTTCTCCATGCATATAGCTGTCGTATGGTATAGTTCAGAATATACCCTAGATCTAATACCTAGTTGACCCCTTTTTAGCTTCAATTATTGCTGCAATACGCCTAGGCATTGACTTAACCAATTTCTTGCCAACATCAGGTGTAATTTTAGCCCATTTTTCGTGCAATTCCTGGTATATATCATCTTTATTTTTGAAATTCGTTCTCCTAATAACATTCCCAAGGAATCCCTATAGGTGTTTAATGGGTTTAAGTCCTGACATTGAGCCGGTCAGTCAATAGGAATAATGCCCTGTGTTTTTAATCGATTAATAGTATTCTTGGCTGTTTGACCCCGATGTATTATCCTGTTGAAAGATCACATTAGTTTTTGTGCCGGAATCCTGTATTATGTATATGTCTGACAATTTTCTGCATAACCCAAATATTATGAGCTATTATATTAGTTACAACCTTATATTATGTTACCTCATAGTTACTCTCATCAGACCATACGACTTTTGACCACCCCCTTTTATTCTGTTTGTAATGAGATTTTGCCCATTGAAGGTATTTCTTCTTGTTTGAATCAGATACCCATAGCTTCTTCTTGGTCTGCAGCCTTTAAAGCCATACTCTTTAAGCATTTTTCTTACAGTTCTAGTCAATATTTCTGAGGTAATAGCATCATTTAGGTCAGCACAGAGCTATGGAGATATTTTCCCCTATTTTTACTAGACTGACGGATGAAGCATCTGTCTTGACGAGGAGATAAGAGCATTTTCCTGCCAGTTCTTGGTTTTGATTTGACACCTTTAATCACTGTAAATGGCCTGGGAGTTATTTGGACTGCCTACCAAGAACATGACACTTTCTAAGCTATTTGTCTTTGTGACATCATATTTTGATGGTGATTTACAATTATACTCGCTTAACTTCACAGAGCTCAAAATTTCCGGGCATCTTAGTGATTATTAACTATAATTAACTATGAAAAATAAATGTAAATTTTTGCAATATATTGGTTATGCACAATTATGGCTAAATAACAAAAATGCTAAAAATATGTTAGAATATTATGATGTATGGTGTTTATGCAAATATAAGAGTACCATACGCCCATAATGATATAAGAGCACAATTCGTAGATTAAAAACAAAAATAATTGGTGGCCACATATATTTAGCCAAGGGTGTATATATACAATTAAGGACAAGAAGAGAGTCTAAATTTTGATTCATAGAAAGGAATGAAAACTACTAATTCAGCTAAATAATTCGCTCTAGAATATTTAGATGGGTACGGATGGCTTTTCTTCCACATTTCATTTAAAATATCTAATTAAAATTGAATGTTTTTAACACTTTTATGATTTGGGGATAAATTTATAGTGATTGAATCAATTCCTCCGTGTGGAAAATTAAGAAAGTATAATAAAATTTAAAGTAAATCTAAAATATGTAATTCAGAAACCTACCTTCTTCTCTCTTAGAACTACTACATACAAAGTTTGCGCCTCTCTTGGACCTATTTACTAGAGGTAACCTGGGTTAAGATGCTCTATTTTCTTAGCTGGTTATAACCTAGGGTTATGATGTCCCAAAAGATACTTGTGATACACGATCCCTTGTAACCCCCAGAGAGGGAGAGAAATCCCTTATTTTCATTGACTTGCTCTTGCCTTCATTCTTCTTCTTTGGAGAGGATGGCGGAGAGTAAATACTAATTTCCTCATCCCCAAAGGGGCCCCAAGGCCGAAATGACAGGCTTCAGCAAGATTCTTCTTCGAAATGCAGAAGAGCATGGCTTCCAAATGAGCACCAACGGGGTAAGAGGTGCCTCATATCCTTGTAAGTCCACGGGTGACTGAGCTGCCTGATGAGAGGCTTGCACAACGGCTGACTCAGGTTTGGTGCTTAGCACCGAGCCCAGGTTCACACCCATGGAATATCCTACCATCTATGGGTGAGTCACAACCGGAAACATTTTTAGCTCAGAGGGGAGCATCCAAGTGCCCCCCCCCCCCCTGAACAATAATGTGTCACAGTTCCTTATTGTGGACCCTTCAGTCCTGTGGTCTTGGGCCGGCGAACCTATCTCCATCCGGGAAGACATGGAGGCCATGCACGCCGGCCCCTTCAAGCTTACAATGCATGCCTCCAGAACAGTAAGGGGTACGACTCGACGGGGTCCGATACCCGCTAACTTTTGGCATTTTAATGGGATTGATATTAATGCGCCGCTCCCACTGGGAACGCTGAATTCTGGGAAGTCTGTCTGCATTCTTTGCAGTCCCCCGTCAAAGGAAAGGGGAGATAGCAGCTGGTGGAGAAACGGAGTCGTCCATGAGCTACTTCAAAGAAGGAGGTGAGTCAAAAGCGACCGTCTCCTTAGAAATAGGAGAGGAGTAAACCTCTTCGTGGTTATAAGTAGATTGCAGGAAATCCTTAGAGAGGACAGGAAGGAGAAGCTGACCGAGTCTGTTTCAGTGATGGCAAAGGGAAATCTCCTAATCTCCTTTGCCACCTAGAAAGGGGTTAGAGTGGAGCCTCACCACCGGTTGAAGTAGTGTCACGTTTTACCTCGTCCTCACCAACACTTAATGAGGTCAAGGACGTGGTAGGAGGCGGATCTCCATGTGTCAGAGGTCGCTCACTATTTGCTTCTATTATAGCCATGCTGTGAGGAAAGAACAAATAGTTGCCTGAGGGATAGGTACTATGGCATCTGTGAGGGAACCCCACGTGGAATCTCTTGAGCAGACGGAACTTTCATGTGGTGCAGACGGCCCGGTTAGGCCTAAATTAATAGGCCTAACCACCCCCTTCCACAAGCGGTAGGCTCGAACTGCGTCCCCCACGAATCACATTTACGCGGACTAGAATAGCCTCTACAAGAAAATTCGAGGCAATTCGAGAGTAGAGCTGTTTCCCGCTAACCCCCCTCGGGGAGAGCCTCGAAGATAAATAGTGTTCGACTCCCATGAGGAGACACAAAGTTGAGAAGTCTCGCCCAGACCCCAGAAGATTCCTCATGGTTCCAAGTCAAGTGCTAACAACAAATATTTGACAAGCATCATATCTTCAACCTAGGCTGCTGGGTTCATGCTTAGAATATATCTACATTAACATCTCCTCAACCTGGCCCCTGGGTTTGAGCTAAAACTATTTGTAAAGCACCATCTCTTTAACCTGGCCCGCCATTCCGGTGAATTTGTCATAGGACTTTGGCTCTAAGGGAGTGTGCCTGTGTAGCCTCTTTATTGTTGTTATATAAGGCGGTAATAAGAGTGGACCCCCGAGCACACCCCGTGGCAGGCCGTCCCAAATTTGCAATCTGTCCAGATGAGAACTGCTCTCCTTGGTAACAATGTTGGTTAGACCAAAGGTTGAAGATAAGAAGAAGAGTAAATAAAATAAAAATGTTGCGATGAGTGGGGGCGATGGGGAACCGAACCATGAACTTCCCCATGGAGTTCAAATTAACCCAGTGAAAGAGCTTCCCAGATTTTCACTCAGGCCGGGAGTTTGTGCAGCTCCTCTGGGTACCAGGTATACTAGGTGTACGATGACCCAGGGTACCCCTATCGGGGGTACATAGATATCAATCATTCTACAGAACATTTTAATTTTGGGGTCTTTTCAAACTCCATCGCCAACTCTTTTGCGAACCAAAACCAGATCATTCTACTAAATCTTCAATTAAGTTTCGAACAAAACACTTCCGAGAACCTAATATACTACTGCCCCTACCGTTATTTAAAATCCCCCCCCTCCTTCTTTTGTTTCAGATTTTCCGTCACCGCTCTCCCACAATCCCACCATTACTCTTAACAACTCCACTGCAACAAATCATAACAGAAATCTTCACCCTTACTTTAACACCGCGCATGGGAGTGGGTAGAGTAGCGAGGGTCATTTTCAACCTGCAACTCAAGCCTGAAAGGGTGGGGCGACATCTAGACCCCAGTGCTACAGCCGAAAGTGGTGCTCTCTCACTTGAGTTGTCTTTTGCACCTCTTATAAGTCTCCCACTATCTTTTTAACATGTGTAGGGACCCGCAAACGAGATGCAAGAGGGCGATTAACCTTCTAAATTAAATTGATTTCTTTGCCACTTCTTTGCCATAAAATGAAGCAAATCAACACGATCATGTACACCAAATATTTTCATGCATTTCTACTATATTACTGCAACCTCATTTGCTTCGATAATAATTTGGTCGTAACGATGGTAACCCGTTACCGTGGCACTATAACCAGAGGTGCTTCCATATCGCTCCTTTGCTTTCTCTTTTACAAAAATGGAATATTTACTTTTCCACCAATTTTTTTTTTTAACTTGTAGTCCATTTATCCGTTTCCTATTTACTATGTATTCAACCTTTCATCAGGATATCCCAATAGTAATGTAGTTTTTAGATTAGATTTTAGAAATGTTGCAAAAGATAGTTTATTTTCTAATTTAATTAGCTATTCATGCACTCTCCATTTGAATCAATACGGTCCGGCCGATGGTCCAAAAGCCTCATGATGACAATCTTATAGAATTTAAGAGATTTGGAAGCAAAGCATTCGCGAATTCCTAATTTTATTGCCTTTGATTTTATCATAGTTTTCATTTCCAATGAAATGTTCCAAACTTCTGTATCAATCTGAGGATGAAATATAGGAAGAGCTCATGCTTGTTATCCTTGTTGCATCCACTGCCTTCGATCCTTAAAATATTTCTAAGCATTATCTCTTTCTTCATCGGCGGTAATAATGCAATTCAACAGGACTTTACTTATCGATAATGAAGAACAATAGAAATGCTGACGCGTTCTCTGCTGTTTAAGTCCATCAAGTCGTTTTGAATCAATTTGCCAATATTCATCATCAAGTTAAGTTTTTCTTCCATCACTTTTAGCAGAGAAAATCTAAGGATTCCAAATAGGTGTATTATAAATACAGGTATAAACTAAGGATGAATTAAAGTTATGCAAATTTGGATAAATTAAACGAATGTTATCAGCGGATAAGAAATTAACTTGATAAATCGAAATTTCCAAAATGACCTGAATGACAGTGAAACCAAATTTCTATTGGAATATAATGATTAAATTTTTAGTGAAAAAGATTCGTAGAAGTTAAACGTAATTATTTAGTGTAGAGGCATTTATTTTTGATGGTGCTTTGACACCTCTGCTATAGGAACAAACAAACTGTTGACTTTCTTGTGCAGTAAACCCGCTCCATTCATCTTAAAGAATTTCCCAGACTTCTTGACCACTTTTCGGATTCCTCACTTTAAACCTGTCTCCGAGTGTCGCCCAAACATTTTCAAATGGAGCTAGGTACAGACTTTGTATTCGCAAGTTCGCAATTGTGATTAGTCGTCGTCCAAGAAAGATCATTATGGAGGGGGAAACTTTCTTATATTTATTTTCTGAGTGAAGATGCCTCTTCAAATATTTTGTCTTCCATATATCTGACACTTCGTAATTCTTTCTTCCTTGATGAATCTTCCATTTAACTTGAATTTATTTTGATGTGATGATTCCTTCCAAATTCTTGATGACGTGATGACTTGTTGAGAGTTGAGGAGGCCTGAGACGACTTAGCCCTTGAAAGTCAATTTCCTTGAGTTCCGTTTTCTTTGAGCGTGGTTTTCGGGATTAGTTAGTCCTTGAAGGATTCTCCGTTTTCTTCGAGAATTTTCTTTGTAAAAATTGTGGACTTTTGGGTGTTCGATCGTGGGTCTTTTGCATTTCAAGGCAAGACCTTTACCAATACGCCACTGCGTAGTCCCTTTTGACTTGATGATTTAATTGGCTATTTATATTCTCGCGTTGGAAGGAATTTGTTGGGGATGTCATCAAGGCCTCCTCAACTCTCAAGAAATAATCTCGTCATCAGAATTGGAAGGAATCATCACATCACGTTAAAGGGAAGATACATCAACAACCCAACTTAAAGAAGATTTAACTCAGCCTACAAGAATAATATGAGTCAGATACATGGAGTCAATGTTTCAAAGGGCATCTTCAGTCAACAAGTAATAAATAGATTTGATAAACAAGAAAAATATATATGCCCCTCCCCCTAACTGGTGACCCTCTAAAGGCCGAACAATCTTCTGATCTTCGTTACAACTGCACCTGCTCTTCTACTAGAGATTAAGAAAAGGTGCTGCAGGGAACTTCAGGAGATTTGAGAAGAAGATGCTATTATTACCCATTGATTAAAGAGACTTCGCCACGCTCTCCTCATCCCACTTATTTAGCTCTACTCATCCCTTAGACTCGGAGGCCGGGGAGGGAGAGCTACTAGTAATCCTTGATTGAGAAATCCAACACTTGTCTCTCTTCAATCCTCAAATTTGCTCCGCGTTCTAGAAAGGAACCTGTGTAGGGATGCGAAGATGTATAAGAGAGAAACTTCCTTCCAAAGCGAGAATATAAATAGCCCATTAAATTACCAAGTCAAGACGGACTACGCAGTGGCGTATTGGTAGAGTGCTTGCCTCGGGATGCAAAAGACCCACGATCGAACCCCCAAAAGTCCACAATTTTTACAATGAAAATTCTCGAAGAAAACGGAGAATCCTTCATGGACTAACTAATCCAGAAAACCGCGCTCAGAGAAAACGGAACTCAAGGAAAAATGACTTCAAGGGCTAACTCGTCTCAACTCATCAAGTATTCAAGAAATCATCAACGTCTCAAGAATCATCACGTCGTCAAGAAGAAAAGAGGAATCATCGTCAAGAAACATCAAGAAGTCAAGACGTCATCACAATTGGAAGGAATCATCACATCGTCGTTAAAAAGGAAGATACATCAAGAAAAAGTAGATCAAGAATTAACCCAGCCAACTTAAATAAGAAAGAATATGGAGTCAGATAAAATAAATGAATTCAAGACAATGTTTCGAGGGGCATCTTCAGTCTAGAAATAATACATAGATACGAATATAGAAATCTCAAGATGAAGTTTAATTCAGATAAATACATGAAAAATGCCCCCCTTCCCATAGCGCTACCCGTCTCAATTGTGTGAACCACCCAATTAGCCGGTGGCGAACAAACGTCAACACACTTTGGGTTATAAATACCCTCATATTTTCGGAGAACTTCCCTGCACTTAGGTGGAATATGCGAGAGGTAATTAATTATCAATGAGATCACCGGTTCGCTTGAATGCTTCACTTTTGAAACTAGGCTAGTCTGGTTATCAATTAGGACACCACGAGCACAGTCTACTAATAGGTTATAATGAGCAAGAAAATCGGCGCCTACTAATGGCAACGTAATGTCTGCTATTGCGAACGTCCGTCTTAATGAACGTCGCAGGGTAGGGATGCCTATTTCCAATTGAACTTCTCCGTGCACTTTTATCATCCCTCCATTAGTCGTCGCAATGTTAACACTCGATCTGCGCATCACAAATAATCGCACTAAATTATATGGAATTAAGGACACGCTCGCACCAGTGTCTATTAGGAATTCGCACCTCCTCTCATTAATACGTGCAACGACAGTGAGAAGAGTCGGCATGCTGGTTGTCGCATTTACTGCCGCCTGCCGATCTCGTTTTCAGAGTGGGTCGGGGAAGACGGCCTAGATGATGTCTGCATTTGAAGGTTCTCACCTTGCTTTGGCCAAAAGCACCACGGTTTACAATACCTCGCACTAGACCCATAGTATAAGTGTGTACGGCATACCATTAGTTTTGGGTTCCGACGGAAAGGGTGTACCCCAGACTGTATACCTTTAGAAAAATTACTATCACTATTATTATATTTCTTATGTACAAGCCGAGGTTGATCACCCCTAGGATATACACCAACGGGCACGGAAAGAGAATTTCTAAATTGCACTTGATTTACCGGCTGGTTAACACTAAGAGCACCTATATCGGGGAACGCACAATCATCACTAGCTTGACTCTTATTTACGTTATAACACTGTACTTTGTAGAACGGCATGAGTTCATCAGCGAGTTTCCCTAACTGGGCAAGTGTCAAGTTCTTCTGCGTGGCGATGATAGGGGCGATGTTTGGAGGTAAAGACTGGATGAACTTATGTCTTACCAGGTCCTCCCCCACTCCAACTTGCAGCGCTGTCCTCCGTAGCTCTTCAAGATTTACTGAAGGTCGTCCGGTCTGCGGAGAAGACGCGATTAACTTCTCGAAGAGCTCTGGTTTTGTCCTCTTAAAAAGCCCCAAGATTTCCAGTCGTAGGAGCGAATAATTTTGCGACGAGAGTATTGCAGCCGGGAGGCAATCGACTGTCTCGGGAGTTAACGCAGCCAAAATATGGTAAAATTTCGTCTCCCCCCGCTGTATCCTCGAAATGTTAAATTGCGCTTCCACAATTTTTAACCATCTTGCGACTGCTGCTTCATTAAAAACAGGAGGTCTGATAGAGATCGCGTTCGCGAGTTTCACTTCTTGGTGTGGCTGAAATTGAGCAGTTTGTTGAAGTCTTGATGCGTCACCTAGTGAATCCATTTTGTAGAGTGATCACTTATATTGTTCGACGAAGAGGGGTCACCAGTTGTAGGGTCTGAGTCAGTTATGGTATTCTCTTTCTTTAGTTTTGCAGGCTGGGCTCAAGTGATCTTTAGTTTCCTTACGGGATGAAGGAAAAATATATATTTTTATCTGGATTCTTTATTCCTGTATATTATAGCCGTAATAAGCTTTTAAAATGGTGAACAAGGAATATAATTTTTCTTATTAAAATAACAATAAATTTTTAGATTCTGACTGATTTTTACAAAAAAATTCACCTATATAAATAGTAATTTCATCTCAACTTAACTCTATAACATTTCAACCAACCTGGCGCCAGAATAGATTTAAATGTTACTTACGCTTCAATCGTATACACATAAACACGGCCGAAGTCAGTTTTCCGAATTTTTCCCACTCGAAAGGGAATTTATGAATTATAAATACAAAAAAGAAATTCTATGTGCTGAAGGGATTAGTTGTTTTCAAATTACTAAATACTTTCCATTTTAATGGAAATATCAAGAAACAGCAATTGGACTTCTTGATGGAAAATTTATGCTTGAAAATTTAAAACAAATTTGCCTTAAGATTTTCTCTTATTTTTTACTATTTATTGTTCTCTCATAATGAGAAAAGTTTGGAAAGACGAATCAAACTTTCCCAGACCAATCAACCATTAAAGCAATTCCAAACTTCATTAACATTACCACAAGGTTGAGTGCCCCCCTCGAGATGACTTGAAGCCACGAAAAATAAAATGTTATTAGACAGCCTCTTGTAGAGACTGCCAAAGTTTTGCTACCTTCACTACATATAAAGCTTGTTTTGGTCAAACAGTTTGTAAAATCATTAGATCATGGTAGAGAAGCAGTTCAAGAGATTCGTCTACTCTTTCCAAAGCTATTAGAGACCAAAGTTAAGGGTGATATATTTACTGCACCGCAAGTTAAGAAAATGTTGAAGTCAGTACAACTTGACAATGCAATTAGTGATGTCGAAAGTGAGGCATGGTGTGCATTTCGAAATATAGTTACTGGATTCCTTGGTAAAAATAAAGACCCAAACTACAAGTGGCTGGCAGAAAATCATTTAGAAAGTTATAAGAATTTAAGATGTAGAATGTCACTAAAGGTGCACTTTTTGCATTCACATTTGGAGTTTTTTCCTGAAAATTTGAAAGTGAGTGAGGATCATAATGAGCGGTTCCATTAGAACATTGCTATGATGGAGAAAAGATACCAAGGAAGATGGGACCCTGGTATGATAGAGGACTATATATTGTCACTGGTGCTTAAAGTTCAAGGAGTTCAAAGTAAGAAAGCACGTTCTTCAGTGACCTTAAGTATGTTTTAAAAGGAATACAATGACCAAATTTTATCAGCTATATTCATTGCAATGTGAATGTGCCAAATAAAGTGGACTATCGCGACTAGTTATGGTTAGTTTTATATAAAAAAAATTCAATTATCTCCAAAAATATCGATGCTATGCAATTTACAATGATATTTTTGAAATCAGAAGGTAAAACCACTTTAGAAACACTAAAACCATTTAAAGAAACAAAAGTAGTATTACCCAGTGTAATAGCTTGTTGAAAGAAATGATTATTAATTCAATTCATATATTAATTGATCAAATTTACTTCCTCACCTCTGTGTAGTTTTCACTTAAATAATAAATAATCCTAAGATTATTCCCTAAGACAATGATGACTCCCGCTTAAATAAACCTGTGTAAATTGATTGGAAAGGCTAAATAAACAACTAAAGATATTACGGCTCTGTTAAAAATGAAAATTTTATTGTCATCCAAATAAAGCCCCCAAAATACCTGCAAAGTAATTTTTCTTTGAGCCGAGATAATTAGATCTAACGAATGCTGATCCTCCTACTTCGAGAATAGATCCAAACACTTTGTCTTTCACACTTTCAGTTTCAATTTCTTCGTTTGGCTGATTGGAGAAAAGTATAAAAGTTGGACTTTCCATATTACCATTACCTTAAAAGGACACCTGTCTTTGATATTATCATAAACTCGAGTCAATTCCTTTAAATAATAAAGAAATATAATTCGGCTTGCTATAACAATTACACTTTGGCATCAGCATACTAGAGGATCAAAATGTCCAAAGAATGGAGGAGAATTTTAAGGCAAATGAGAAAATGTATTATTATCCAAAATAATGATGTCATTGAAAAATGAAAAAACGGGTTGATTTTACCATAATTCTCCCTAACATACGATATTTAAACACTTCAATTACAAAAAGAATTATTTAATCTTCAGAAGTAGATAAAAATGATGGCTTAAAAAGATCAATTCCAAATAATTTTTATCCAATTATGATACCAAATATTTTTATATTAATAACCATATCAATTTTATAATAAGGAAACAAAGTAAAACAAAATTGTCCTTATTTGTAATAGGTAAAAAGGGATACCAATGTCTTAAACTATTGCTATGATTTTGTTTGTTTTTCTATGATTTTAATGACCAATAGTAATATGATTTTCATTAATTATTTTACTTTTTTGCAAATTATCTTCAATATTTTTTAGAAACGAAGAAATTGTGAAAAACTAAATTTTAATCTGTGCTTTGGCCACATCTTAAATATCCGAAGATCCTCTTGGCCACAGACACAGATTTGAGGTAAGCTTCAATAATTAATCTTTAATAACACTGGTTTGCATTTTGGATTTTTTAAATTTTTATTTTTATTCATGGGTGTGATCTTACCTATTCTTGGGCTTGCGATTTTAAATATCTAAAGCATTTTCTTCTATCAAGTAAGGATTTTGAAAAAAATACAAATTAATGATAACAATAAATGTGCATTTTTAATATATTGTTACTTATTTAAAATGAATAAGTAATCTTTGAAAAGCACATTATTCTAGTTTTAAGAACATATATATACCAAATCAATATGAAATGAATCACGGTTATCATGAACTGAATCAAAATCATCAACATCAAATCAAATGAATGTAAAAAAGAGCATGCTCTTATGGCTAGCCTACTTACCGACTCAACGGAAGGCGTGCCGCTGTGATTTTCGCTTGTGCTATGCATCGGGACCATCACGTTTTAATGAGCAGCAGTAATCCACCATCATGCTGACATTCCATTTGCCCTGGTATTGCGTTTCCATGGTGCAAATATCCTGGTGTAAACGCTCTCCTTGCTCCTCACTTTAGTTCCCACAATTCGTGGAAAAATAGTTAAAATGTGAGTTTAAAAAGCGAATCTTCACACTCATTCTAGACCCAAGTTTCTGGAGCCTTGAAATCTGATCTTGGATCATTTTTTAATATTTTGGGGAACAGGTGTTTTTCAAGAATTTATGGACAATCTGCTTAAAGGAAAACCGGGCATTCACCTCAACACCTATTAATGCTTCCTCAAAATGCTTGTCCTTCATTAATTCCCGATTCTAAGGGCCAACAAAGATTTCTGCCTTTAGTTTGCCTTCAATTACACGAGGAAACTTTGATTCCGGGTACTTGAAAGCAGCTCTAACCATGTTCAAGGCCTTTACAAAATTTTTCTTAATCTCTAATTTGATGTGCAGTGATGGTAGCAGCATTTTCTTGGGGTCAACTAGTGGCATAGCTCTCACGTTGTTATTTTTAGAGTACAAAGCTGGTTTTTGGTGGCTAGTCCTTTTTTTCATAGTGCTCTTTCAGCCCTACTATCCCAGAGACACAAAAAATAGGAAAACTTGGTGTATCACCCTTGAAGACCTAGTAGGAGAAAATTGTGCTGATGGTACTTGATTGCAGTTATTAATGTTTTCTAATCTTCGTAGGTTTTGGACATTTGGATATTATGGCCAATTGGCACAGATGCGGCTATGTTGCTATTGTAGAGAAGAACAACTTTTAAACTTCTGTCATAAAAATCAATGAAGAGCCTACATTCATCTGCTTTTTACTGCATCCCTATGTGTTCGATTAGGCAAGAAATATTTGAACAGAAAACTAAAGAAACTCTTTTTTAAAGAATTTAATGAATTCCGCGTCACGATGACGGTACCAAGCGAATTTTGTTCCAGAAGCTAGAAGCCTGTGTTCCTTTAGTATAGAGCTAAGTAACTGTGCACTTTCTTTTGTAAAGTTAAGGTCTCACACTAAGTCGTTGAGCTCAGCTTTGTTAAAGAGTTTGGGATCGTCATTCTTTGGTGGTTCATAGTTTACTTCCATCTGATAAGTATCACTAGTATCGTACTATGATGAAATTTCCCATAACTCAGGTGGCACAGACACAGGTGTATCATCTGAGTGTGGAACGGCCCTTATTGATGAAGGAATATTTGGGTATATTATGCGATCTTTAGTCTTCTTGTTAAATCGAGCTACTTTAGTGATACCAAAGTAGCAGTCATCATGGTGATTCTTCTGCCCTCGCCATACCATTGGTACTCCAAAGGACATACATTAAATTTTTCCAACTGACCACATTTGAAGCTTACTGATGCAGCTCTTGCAAGCTTTGTGTAGGGCAAATGGCTTGTTTTGGTCTCCTAATATGCAGCCAAAATAAGCAAAATAACAACACTTCAACAAAGGTGTAATATTGCTCCGAGTATCTGAAGGGGTGAATTGCCGCAGAGATAGCAAAATATGTGTGCTGAATTTATACAGCCTCTAGACATATTCCCAATCTAAAATTTTTGAAAAAATGTCATACAGTCAATAAAAAACTCATACAGACCAGTGTAATCAACTAAATCAACAAATTTACAGCAAAAAATAAACGAATTCTCCTGCACTATTCCCGCCATTAACTTACAATCACAGACATGGCGTAATTGCTTGAAATGAATAAATTTTAATGATAGTGCAAAAACAGTTAATTTAATAACTATTTTAATTACATATTTAATTTGAGACTTCTACCCATATATTGTGTTTTACATAAAATACACTCTTTGTAAAATATAATTCTACATATAATGTACAATTTACTTAATATTTAATATACATAGAATTTACTAGATATAATTTAATTGATATTTTCTAATGAAGGGTCTTATTCATTTTCTTAATTTATTATAATTAATATAGAATAAAAAATAAACCTTACTGAATAAAATTTTTCATATATTTAATTTCAGATAAAAATGATAAAATATAACTAAGAAAATCTTTATCTAAAACATTTCAAACAGAAACGTATGTAATCGATCGATTTAAAGTGATCTTATTCCTTATAAAAATGGATCTTGTTCCCTATATAAACACATCTTGTTCTTTATATAAATGGATCTGCTTCCTTATATCAACGGATCTTGGCTCTTTTATAAAGGAATCTTGGTCCATATATGAAGGAATCTTGGAATTTATATGAGGATTATTGGTCCTTATTATATATATAGAGGGATCTTGGTCTTACTGATTGCCAGATTTGCGTTATATCCTTATTCTCAGTTTGGAATGGCTTAATTGTGCTCTCCTTTGCTCTTTTTGATCCTTGTGTTTTTCCAATGTCACCTTCTCTTGCCGTTCAAAAAGCATTTTTCTTTTCTCTTGTCTCGTTTAAGTCAAATTCCACTTTCTCTTGTAAATATATGTGTAAACAGAATAGTTATCGATGAAGTTTCCATAACGACTCTCTTCTACAGAAATCCTTATCCGGTTCAACGATAGTGGCTTACCGAATTTCTACCTTACTTACCTTAATGTTTTGTACTATGACTACTTATTTAGATGACTGCTTTTATTTTTTCAGCCAAGAATATACGTAGGCAAATCTTTTCGATACCTAAATCAACGCACCCCCATTTAAATTTTTAAAATAGGCTCCAAACCTAACCACCAAATTGTATTCCTAGATGTTTCTTTTACACAAAGGACCACTTGTGGCGGTAAGTGCAAAGGTGATGGACCTGACTAAAGAATATTTAGATCCAAAACATAACACCTCAACGGCGCATTAGGTAGATGAAGTTACCCAAAACGCAACAGCTGTGAAGGTGGATGAAGGCTACAACAAGTCTTTCAGCTCCGGTCGTCCCGGCTTCCTTGCAATTAGAATCAGCTAGCTGATTTGTAAGGACCATTCACCTATTGTATTTTACCATTAAAGATACACTTCCTTAAACTACCACACACCCAGGCGTATTCGTTATTCATCACAAAAAAAAACCGTCTTCGATATCAGGGGTTAAACACAGTTGATTGCGGTAACACAAAATTGTTTCCGGTCTCCAGTCCACCAGCATCCTATAAGATCATATAGAACTAAACCACGTACCACGTTATTAGCATAAAGTCGTTGCTTATAATAAAACATTAATCATCAATAAAACTAAACTTATAATTCTATGGTAGCTTTAAGTTAATGAGTTCGAACGTGTCCTACATTTTCTGCACATTTTTTAATGTGACTTTCATTTCAGCAATGTTTAAAGACTTTAACCACTTTTTCAGCATGCCACGGTATTAGCTTATTATAGAAAAACAATGTTTATTCATGTAAAAAAAGTCATAGCACAAAATAAAAAAAACAAAAAAAACTTAATACTTTACATAAGATCCTTTCTTCTGTAAAACACTTGCAATTTTCTTATTAACAGATTCAGTAAATTTTTTTATTTCTCAGCGAGGAATTGCGCATGCAGATGTCTCAATTGGTTTCCACAAATCTCCTTTCAAAGTGTATTGCTTCCCATGCTTGTAAATATCCTGCTTCAGAATCCCCCATAAGTTTTCTTTAGGGCTCAAATCGGGAGAGTAAGGCGGCCATACCATCAAACGGTTACCTATGAGTCCCAGTAAAGACCAGCATATCTGTGTTGCCTTTGCAGATTGAGACGGAGTATTGTCATCCAGAAATATCAAACTTCGAAACCTCTGCAGTGGTATGCCTTGCAGACATGGAAGCAAAGCTGACTCAAGAAGTTGGCAATAGGATGCAGAAGGTATTTTTACTCCTTCAGCCACTCGAACAGGACCAATAAGTTTATTTCCAACTATTCCTGCCCATATCAGCACACCTCCGCCCTATTGGCGACGAAAACGGATGTGACGCTCTTGGTCTTTTCCAACCGAACCTTTTCCCCATCCGTCAGGCCAGTCAAGAGTTGCTTTGCTTTCATCCGTAAATATCACCATCTTAATGTCTGTCTTCATTTGGCTTTTCGCCCATTCCATCCGCAATTTCTTATGTCTAGGCGTCAAAGGACGTCGTTTTTCAGACGTAATGCTTTTCTTCATGTCTCTCAGCAACCGGCATCTCGTTGATTTTGATACTTTTAGCAGATTTGTTTTAGCAAAAATTGTTGTCGATGTTTGTCTTGGCTTCTTCAACAGCTGCCTCTTCACATTACGAAGGTCACGGCTAGATACCGTCTTCAGGACGGTATAGTTCGACGGCGTCTTCCTTGGCGATTGGTCGGCTAAGAAACGCTTCATGGTTTTAACATGACAGCCAATGGAGTTGGCTAAATCCTTATGAGTAGTTTTTTTAGTTATATCTTTCATTATCTTAGTTTTTTTCCCTTCAGTGAAACCATTAGCGTTTTCCATTCTCAAAAGATCATTCAGTAGCTAATAGCGTGGCACAGCTGAAGATCACGTTGCGTGCTATAACTCTCCAAGGAGGCCAGGGACTCAAATAAAGTTAGAATGGAAGTGTTGCCATATGAAGAGCCGTCGGCTACATAAGTTCCAGAAACTTCGAAAAGTATAAGCACCTAAATCATTAAAAAATGATTGAAGATAATAGTATGGCACGGGCTTTAGACGATCCTTCCTCTTCCACGATCATTTACTCTGTCAAGATTTCTTGCATCCATATCTGATATAAGGTTAACGGTTATCCTTATTAACGTATGCTGGTGTAATTTCATATTAAAAATTAAACCCTGACCTAAGTGATGATGAATCGATAATTTCCTTTCATGTTATACAACTAAAGGAAAGCTTTGTAGAGTACATACATGATGAAATTTCCTTAGGTTACATGTTAAGTTTACGCATAAACAATATTTTGATATAGATAACCTAAATGCAAAATACAGAGCCATTACGTACAGTTTTTCGATACGTGACATTTTTCTAGACAATAAAGTATTTTATTGTTTCTAATAAGCGAAAACGAAAATTGAGATCAACTGCTCCTTTGAAGTAACAAAAATAATTGAGAGCGGAAACCATATCAAAGGCTGCATTTGCATAGCACTCCTATTTTTAGTATTCACGCTCAATAAGTCGGTGATTTGAGACATAAATTAACAAATATCCGATGGATTAATGCTGCGTTATTGAAGCACTAGGTTGGAGCCTAAGCTTTAATCAGTAGTGGGGACTTTATGAATTTCCATCTTACGTTTCAGATTAGTTGGGAAGATAAGCCGTTAATTATTTTTTTTTATTTTTGTAAAAATAAAGTTGTCAACAAGGAGGAGGTTATTAATGTGCATAGGTACCCACAGAAAGGTGTATTAATGTCGTTCCAAATAAAGTAGGATGCTTAAATTATCCTGTTGGACATCGAAAGATGAAAATATTTATCGTTGGATGAATATTTTCAAAATCAGAACTGTTTTTAACCTTTTTAACCTTCAAATCATGTAATATTTTCATTAAAATATTCGAAAAAGCTCTATTCTATTATTTAAGACACTGTACTCAAATAAGTAGGCCAGTGAAATGAAATGATGTAATTATCCTCACTGAAATAGATTATATCAGCCAAATAAAATCAATTTTGTCAGATACCAGTAAACTTGTAAATTTCTCCATTCCTCTTGGAAAGGTATGATTAAAATCAAAGACAAAAGCCTCTTTCTCTCAAGACTTAATGTTTTGTATTTTTACTCTTATAATTACCTTTTTGCTTCTTATCCTATCCCTGGTATTTTATGTGATATACCCTAAATTCAAAAATCGAATGTTCTGCTCTGTCCTCTCTTCTATTACATAAAATCAGTTCACTTTGATAAAATCAAAGGACTATCGATAAAATTACGCGCCAACGTCTGATTCAGATTATTTTCTTATGTCCAGTTTTGATGCAACCAACCTGTTGATTAATATTCCGTTAAATTAAAAGATTATAATAGCCATTCATAAGTTGTTGTCATATTAAGCTGAATTCTCAGAATTCACTCGTAAACTAATTTCAATACCTGCTCGAATTGTCCTTCTCGAACTCATATTTCCTTTTTAATGATGACTTATAGTTCTAGAAAAAGGGTATAGAGATAGGACTAGCACTTGACGCTACCATTTGTGATATATTTGTATGCGACCAAGAATCTTTTTGGCCTGAAAATTGCCGTCCATATTGTTCTGAGTTTATTACGTACACTTGTTAGGTGATTGCTTCCTTTTATTTCTCCATCCTGCTCATGCCTCCAAATTCCTTCATTATCTTCCTGGTCAGCAACAAAATATTCAATTCACAAACGAGGATTGAGAAAGTGCTTCCGTCTCTCATTAAGATGTAAAACTCACCACTATGCAAAGTTCCTATCTTGCTTCTGTTTACCGCAAATCCAGCTACGGAGGATTATTTCTTTTAGGTTTAATGCGATTCATACCCTCATTAATAGAAGACTGTTCGATCTATCTCAGATTGCATGAAAAATATCTGGGCATTTAAAAACTTTGAGTAATAATGGTATCACTCTGAAACTCTTTGATCCACATATTAACAAATCGTTTTCTTCTTATCTGGATATATCGTCCCCTAGGCCAAATTCTGTACCATAACTTATAAAATATTGGTCAGTCCCATTATAGATCACACATTTTTAAATCGAACGCGGAATTATGAAACATTTCATAGTAGAATTTCACATATCTTGATTTAAATAGTTTACTGACCAGTGGCAGTAAAAACGGTTCATTGTTTAATTCCAAGAAATTAATCCCATTTGCTGAGCTCTCATATCCTTTTTACTGATTCAATTCTGCTTCATGTGGTCGATCGTATGTTGGGTATACTATTGAAACCATCAATAGCAGAGATGATCAGCTCTTGAAAACGTGTAGCCGCACCGCTCAATGATTAATTAACATGTCAAGACAGTTTGCCATTTGAAAACATTCGAATTATTGTAAAATATTTATAGATTTAACTAATTATTGGATGCTATCTCAAGAAGTGATACCTTTGATCTCAGACTTTTAGCATCTTTAATTTATAAACTAAAACCTTTTCTCAATGTCTATTCATTTTCCATTGTGTTTTTAAATAAAAAACGGCATGACTGCATTAGAGAAATTTTGATATATTGTGCGAGCTATATTTTTGTGACCGAGTTATTATTCCGTCTTACATTTTTCTTATGATAAAGCAGGACATAAAAACGTCGATTGTACAATAAATATTAAAATGTCATATCGATCTTGCTAAATCTACTTGCGGAAAAATTCAACCCGTGTGCAAAGAGTTTAGACGTTTATATGACTAAATTAAGTACATACATACGCGATTGTGAATACATAAAAATAAACAAGAGAGACAACTAAATTAATACATCAAAGCGCTAAGATTTAAATCTTAGCCTTTTGTAGGCTTTTTCATTGAAAAAATGACTTTACGGAAGTGAAAAAGATTCAAACTTTTATTTTTTCTAAAAAGTATTTCGTAATTGAATATAACTACGCAACATCATTTATTCAACCCGAATTTTTCATCATTTTATCCTTTCGATCGAATAGCAAATACCACCTGCAATATTTTAAATATTAGAATAATAATTCCTCTGATGTAAATTTTAAAAACGAATGAGAAAAATATATAATATATATTATTCACAAATCTTTTGGCCATGACTAACCATAAAGAGGTGAGTTGGCTACCAATTTGCGAGCTATTCTTTCTTCCCTACCATTAATCTTATAGGTACCTTACTTCGGCTTTTCTTGAAGCTGTAAAATTAATGTCACTGAATCGTGGGGAAAGAGAATTGGTAAACCTTTTGGTTAACCTAAGAATAATTACTTTATTTTTTAACAATGCATTCAGGAGAGGAGAATTAATACAAATGTGTTAGCTAGTGGTGCAGTTAATGAGATTTTACAAGAATAATGAACTATTTTAGTGGTTTACATAAGTAAACACAATGTGACCTGAATGGAATGAACCAACAAATCTTTCGTGGCACCTATTTGCCTATCCGTCATTTTCTCCCAATTTTACAATTATAAGTTAAAGCTGACCGCCGTATGCGAAGGAATGGTCCACCATTTCAATATTTTATTTGTAATTAATACTGTAGCGTTGTTCTTTGTTTTCTTTTCGTGTTTAAGGTAGATCTAATTTGTTTTAGTGATACAACTGTGTAGTTTATTAAAGTATAGAGTAGTGGCGATAATCCATAATGTTTGACAGCTTATATGCATGTCGTAGGTTAGCCGAGGTTATATATATATATATATATATATATATATATATATATATATATATATATATATATATATATATATATATATAAATTTGTTTGTTTTATTAATTTATACTAAACCAAATAAACTTGGGCTTGAGGCGTAGGTTCGTGCCTCGGGTATCGCTTGAGGATCGTTCTCTAAGAGTGCGAAACTTTATTTTTATTCTCGGAAATGAATAAAAGGGGTTTCTTTCTTGACTTTATCAAAATTGCCACTTCAACTCGTTCGAGGATAATTAAAACAGTACTTTTTAAAAAAAGTAGACTTTAATAAACATAAACCATCTCACTAAATAACATAAAACAAATATAGATCTAATACACTTAAAAAAAAATGAGATTACTGGGTGAGCTCTCGAAGCTCGATTCGAGATAGAATTTTATGGGGGGAACAATTTTAAGTTAATATCTTTGTCCTTGGCGAGACATCCAATAAACTAATTATTATACACGGGTACATATACAACAGGATAATTCTTTACTCACATAAGGTACTGGAGATTGAATACTCGCTACCAGTTAGATTATCCTCGGAGATTTTTTTCCGGAGAAGCGTAGCTCAAGTAGTTGGTTGTTTGCTTAATAGATGGCATTCGTCGACCTGCCTGTCGATCTGACGGGTGAAGTCACGGGGGATCTGGGTGGAGAGGTGCTCAAGCTTTCGCTTGAGCACCCCTTATACTTTTAAGCAGTAGGGAGGGCGACCTTGAGCTCGTTTTCTTCCGGACGAGATGATATCGTTGTCTTTTTTTATCTATCTAGTTGGGGTTTGTCCAACTCAGATAAAGTAAGATTTGGAGTCCTCAAACTTAGTAGCTTGATACTCAATAATCTTGGGGCTGGAACGGCACCGAGCTTCCTTGGTACAATCTTGTTTTGTACAAGGACTGCAAGTTCTCCTTAACTTGCAGAAATCTTTCTACCGGTGATTTTTATCTTTCCTTCTCGAACTCGAAAAAATCTTCTCTTAGTCGGTGACTTTCTTGCTTCTTCCGTTAGAACGAACAAAAAGCCTCGTTTTCTCGGGTCAACCTTTTATATACCTAAATTACTCCCGCGGGGTAATGGGGAGGTGGAGGAGAAGCTCGCAAGGTGAGTCCTCATGTTGGTCTCCCGCGCTTGGTGTCTTGTAGCTCTGAGAGAGGGTAATACGAGATCGGCAGTTTGCACTTTTGAATGGATTGTTTATAAGTACACCCTCGAAGGGCCTGCCTTTTGAGCTGAGGTCAGGAATCTGTCTCGTAACATTTACCCTTGTGCTCGTTCTCCTATGTTACCGGAGAACATCGGAGGGGCAAAGCTAAGCCTAGATGTCTTTTGTTATTATTTCCTTTGCCTCAATACATATATATATATATATATATATATATATATATATTAAACTCTTATTATACATCTACAATGCAATTAGGTCACTTTACGGATTTACAAGAAAGGAGGATTCGGATCTGGTGCAGCAAGGTTGGATCAGGGAAAACCTCACTTTGATTTCTTGAGCCCCAAATTGGAAAAATCTAAAGAGAAACTTTGTTTAAAACATTGCTATTCTAATGTTAAGTAGTATTCCTGTTATCAGTAAATATATGACAATTATGCTACTGCTAAATAAATTTCTACTTTATTGGAGGTTAAAGGGCCTTAGTCTTGCACCTTGTACATTTAGCTGTCAATTTGAAGAGCTCCTTTAGATTTACAATTCCTAGTGTATTTGTATGAAGGTCTGATGTCTAGTTCTTAGTTCTTGAGGAAAGCTTCGTTGTACAGAACCCTGGTGTGTCGGAATTTTAAGAAAATATAATATTAACTCACTGACTATGAACGAGGGTCCAGACCTTACCCGCTAAATCTTTTTAAAAGATCAGATGAACGACATCGAATCGCCACGAATTTTTCATAAAAACAAACTATATTAACAAAGAAATTCATTACTTCCAATCCCATTATTACAAGGAGGATTCTCTTGCTCAGAACCCTACATCATGTTCTGATATATCTTTATAGAACCAACCTGAATTACCAGCAAAATTTAGCGAATTGTAGCCTAAATGGACTCTTTTCTGAACTAGTGATATGTAAATCTATCTTTGTGGTTCGAACCTCTTGCAACATTGACCACAAAGATTTGTTAAAACTTGCCAAGAGTGATACACTTTATTTTTCTTTACTGGACTAAGGAAAACTTTGAAATAGAAGCGAAAAAAGTTTACGACGGAAAGTAAAATTCCAGAAAGTTCAAATTCAAGTTAAGGAATTTATGACGAAATTTCTTAACACAGGTGGAAATCAAGAATCGATTTCCCCCGATTAACTCTCTACCACTGTTCAAGTTTACCATTCGAAGTTTGTATGAATGGTAATTTTTAATTTGACCAAGAGTATAATTGTGTATTTCACAAGTTTGACCGGAAGAGACGTAGAGTTTTAACTTAGAACTGAGAGTTTAATTATATAAAATTGGATAAGTATGTTTAGTCCGTCAAGAATGAAAATTTATTATATATTTAGACCTGCGTCTCCCAAACAATTATTAGGTAAAGATCTGTACAAAATGTGGTGAAGATAAAATACGTGGAAAAGTATAATAGATATAGTCACAGGTCCTCATTTAGACATTGAAGTGAGAGGAAATGCAATCCCTTTTATGTTAACTGGATAATCGTTCCATGATGTTGGAATAATAAAATAAAGACACTTTAATGTATATCAATATCTTATTATTGACAAATACAGGATGTTATACCGAAATGGTGCTTGAGCAAAC
Organism: Ceratothoa steindachneri; assembly: GCA_963969495.1. Lineage (NCBI taxonomy): Eukaryota > Metazoa > Arthropoda > Malacostraca > Isopoda > Cymothoidae > Ceratothoa > Ceratothoa steindachneri. Next base: position 148,962,831 of record OZ018317.1, on the reverse strand, counting down.
GAACCACTTGCAGTCCCCTAACTTACTACATTGCGAAGAACTTCTTTTTAAGTCTGCTTTGTTTTTAACAAGATAAAAACTCAAGAATAATCGTCTCTTGGGAACAAAATCGATTGCTTTAAAAAAGAAAGAATGATATTTTTAGCCCAGGATGAAGCGAAATTGATTGAGAGTTGGGTCAGGCTGATGCAAATGCTTTTAAATTGCAATTCTAGCCAATGTTTAAAGCATGGAAGGATATATAGAGATTGGGCTACATGTGCAAAAGGTAATAAATTACTCTAAGTGGTAGTTCAGGGGTGCAAAATAAGTGTGAACGCAAATGAATAAATTCCATGACGAATAAAATAAATTGTGAGGTAAACCAAAAAGAATAAGCAAGTAAAAATAGTACTTGGAGGCCAAACAACTTGAAATGGGAAATCGAACAATTACCCTACATTGTTGCTATTGACGTGTAAAATGATTTTTCGTTAATGATAGACTTGAATTTATTATTAGCATTTTATGATAGAATAAAATATCTCGTCTTCTGACCATTTTACCGACAAACCTTACTTGTTATTATCAAATATGGGGGTTATTTTAAAGATATAAAGATCTAAATTAATCTGCTGTCATCAGTGCACTCGGCGCCGCGCAGCGAGAGAGTATCATGATGACCGAGGAGAGAATGCAAATTGAGTCTCTTTCTTACTCTCATCGGATGTGAATAGAAAGAAGGCCAGAGGGCTGAAAAACTGTGGTGATCCAAAGAGATCGGCTTGTAACACAAAAAAATGTGCAAAATTAACTTAAAAGAGGTTAAGAGCTATATGGCTGCACGTATGCATGCACGTAGACATTGTTATTAGACTACGAAGGCAGATTGGTGGGTGAAAAGGATGATGGGCGAGTAAAGGAAACGCGATACCCATGATACTGTTAAATTATTTAAAGATAGGTGCTTGTTGTGGATAATCAAAAGCTGTTGGATATCTCTACGGCAACGCAGCGTGTTGTTATGCGTGTATTTGGAAGTATGTGGGATCTCTTGCGAGTTTTCATAACTCTAGAGGTAAGGAGTGTGGGTGTATGTATTGATTAGTAGGGGGTTTGTTGATGTGGAGTGTGGAAATAAGTGCGTATCGACGAAAGCGACATGCGCGCTTCGGCGCAGATTTCTGAATTCTATGCGTTCTCCTTTTCCATGTGTGACTCGCGCCGGTGATTGAGCACGTTAGGAGTGGCCAAACTGATTTTGGATGTGAGTAATTGTAATTTGTGGCTGGAAGAATAAAAGCTGCGTAGCATTTTCTTTGTGTTTACTCTTGTCTGTGGGATTTTTTTGGTTCTAGTAGAGGCGTAGGTCTTTTTTTAAGTGACGTGGCTCCCAGTATTTTGTTGTGAAGTTTCTATTTAATTCTTGCAGGGATATGAGGTTTAAGATTGTTGTGTGAATGTAATGTGCATTTAATGCATGTAGTAATCTCACGCACCATATGTATCACTCTGTCTTGTCGTCAATTTAGATCTGTGCCCGGTGCGCGTTATTGAATGGAGACGAGAATAGTTCCAACATTAGAGTAGGAAAGTGTGTGTATGTGTGCCTGCAGTTTTTTGAAGGCCATTATAGTAGAAGAAAATACCGTCAAGAGTCAGTTTAAGGGGCATAAAATGATTTTAAGACATTTCTCAAACGAATGTGAATATAAGTTATAGGCGTAAGAGATAACTCGGGAATTTTAGTTGTACCTGAGAATTCTCAAGTTTTCCTTTATTTTCTCGCGCCCGTAATCTTCGGATAGGGCATACCTTGAATTTCCATCTGGATACGCAGGTATAAATGTAAAGTCAATAAAGGCAACGTAATTTAATTCTGTTTTAATTCTCACAAATTAACAAGAGCTAAGTGTCGTTTTTCGCCAATGAATGATGAATTGGATGAAGAATTAGAAGTCTCCGGTGGATCCGAACCGGCTCGTGACGATTAAGTTAGACTCAGAATGAGAAGTGTAATACTATTCTGTGACTTTAGTAAGTGGTCGAGCACGTAACTCTCTCAGGAACAATGATGCTAATGTATAATAAAATAGAGTATAAATATGTGGAAATTGGTGGGTGGCGTTTATAATAATATTGTAAAATACGAAGGAACAGTAAGGCAACACCCCTTCGGGGTGATCGATAGATCTTTAATAGATTGTTGGGTCTTGAGTGACAAAAAAGAGAAAATTGGACAATCAGCATCCACCTATTTAATCTGTTGGCTGTGGTATTATCATAAACAATATTTAATCTTTTAAACTCTGGAATGCAGGTTGTAAACACAAGACGACTCTCTCTCTTTTCATTGGCTTGGGTTAATGCAAACTCATTTTAGAGGTCTCACATTTGATAGGCGAATCTTCTCTCGATGGGGAATCTAAATTCCAGCAAGCTTTATATGACACACGAGAGAGATATGCGAATTGGGTGACTTTCTCAAAGTACAATGCAGAATAACGTTATCTGTGGAGCATATTTTCCTTTGCTATCTAAAACGAGTGGAATATTGCAAAAAATATACGGGGTAATCCTTTATCTCATTTCTACAGAAAAAGCATTTTTATTTGTTTTGTGGAAGAAGACAGAGGCAATAATGACGCTAGAAATTTAGCAAAATTCATGGAAATGCAGACACAAAAATGAGCGCAATACATTAGTCTATTAAGTTATACTCTATAAACTGCTTGGGCAACATTCTCGATCGAAATATTAACTTTATTCTTATTATTAGAAAAGTTTATCCAATTATGTACTATTTGCTAAGCCAAAAGTCTTCATAGACAACATGCGTCTTATTTCTGGTGCCTATGATGCAATTACAAAGGTTTGCAGATTTGGCACGTGATACATCTACCAAAAAGCCACTTGGATCTTTACCCAGCAGCACCAAACAAATTGGATCTCAAAGAGGAGATATGAAAAATTATCAAATAAAACTAAAGGACTGTGTGATAGATACATAGAAACTACCATCACCAGTCGACAAAGAAATTAAAATAATACCAAAGTATTAGCTTAATAGGTACTCACGAGAGAGTATTATATTTGAGTGTGGCTCAGTAGGGTGGCATTACGGAATTCTTGAAGGAAGGATCAATGGCGGAAGATTCAGGTTCATCAATGATTAAACATTTTCTTTTCCTTACCGGTCCTCCTTGCAAGCAGGGAGACCCAATCACAATACTTTTTCGGAAACGGATGTTTAGATCTCCCAGCCTTATTTTTCAAATGTTATTTCACAATATCTTTCAAGGATGGCATATTCAACTTGATCAAATTGTCTGTATCTACGATCTAAGAATTGATCATCGACGAACTTCGCTGACTTGACAGAACTTCTAAGAGTGCTAGCTCTCACTTTGACTTTATATTACTTCTAGCTCTCTCTCTTTATTTTCAAATTTTGTCAAGCTCTACCCTCATTTAAATATTTTGCCTAACTCTCTCCTCTGCTTTACAGTTTGTCTAGCTCCCTCTGTCTGGATAAGTTGACAAGTTTTGAGAGTGTTAAGAAGGTCTATAAATGTCCAATTGAGAAAGCATATTTGAACTTGACATTAACAAATTTATATTAACAAATATAGGAAATAAAAATTAAAATTTGTATCTTGGTGAGCATGTGGAAATATCTGAAGAAGCATGTACAGAAGTATTTCCGACATTATTCAATTGGAAAAGTTTGCGGAAGAAGAGTGGAAAAAAATCAATCTAAAAATGTGGAAGAATCGTGTACGGTCTTAAAGAAACGCCTTGCGCTTGTTATTGAGGCTAAAGAGGTTTATAACAGATATTAATTTCATGTCGCCATTATTTATGATTTTTCGGTTTTCGAATAAATAAATCTTTGTAAATTTACAGCTGCCTTTATTTTACCATTTCAATGAATATGTAGTCATAATGGCGTAAGAAGCTTATATTATTCATACACATTAGGCATCTAAAGTTTAAACCCCAAAATATTTTGTTATACATATAATAATAAAGTGGTTGCCTTTACTTATGCATGCCTCTGTATCTCTTAAACTTCTTCCACCAATACTGTTTTTTTTTATTCTTTTAGTATACTACCTCATTCTTATAATATATCCTAAGAGGCTTTTACGGAAACTTTATTCGGATTCATACAGCTGCTATCTTCAGTCTTCGAGGATAAAATCATCTAGAGAGAAGAGCTTACCTTAAAAACTTGTCTCTCTTTTGTCATTATGGCCCCCGTAAGGGACGCGGCGATTTGCCTTCCTGGCCGCCGTGCTGACGGGATTCAGCGCCCCAACGGGCCCAAGTTTAGCCCCTTCTTCTTTCAGACAGCCTGTATTTCTCCCCTACTTCCTCACTTTCCCTACGACCTCTCCAACAACTTTCTCTGGTCCTCATCTATTTTCTCACGGTAGATGCCGACCTTCTTCACAGTCAACTATCCCGGATCGAAGCTTAGGGAGGAGGGGAGAAGGATCCCTTACCCCTGAGCTTCGGTTTGAAATAACCTGCTTTATCTTCACCCACATCCTCCTCACCTCATCTTCCTTTCTATTTTCGAACACTATATATTTTACGCCGTGTCCAAGGTGGAGCTGCCATGCTGAGGGACTGCCAGGCCACCGTGTGGGAGGGGTGGCCTTGAATTGCGGCACCTGGTTCTGCCAGACCCTTACGCACTCCTCGGAGCCGCCCTCGGGCAGCGCCACAGAAAAAATGGAGGTCCCCCTCCCCTCCAAGTCTCTCTAACCGGAGAGGAGGCTTACTCCTATCCTTCGCCTACAGGTGTAGGGGCCTACCCCTGACTCCCTTGTCTAGAGGTGATTTCGGGCACCTTCCTCTTCCTAGCGGCAGTCTCCCCTTTACTTTCCAAGGAGGCTAAAAAAAAGGCAAGCTGGAAGCCCAAAGATGACCGCTCCCCATTTAAGTGGCTCAGTAGAGCAAAGCCCCTTTGGGGAAGAGTGAAGCCAGGCTCCATCGTTTGCTTCGCTCAAAAGACCTGCTGGTGAGAATATTGAAGCTTGCAGGGGTCAAAGCCTGTGCTTCCCCAAACTAGACTTGTGACAGCGCTGCCAATGGGACCTGTGATATCCTGGGGGAATATGGCCAACTGGAGGCCACGCTGAGATAGACATAGTCCTTGAGGCAACCCAGCCACAGACAATAGAGCCTTCCATTGAAGAGAATCCGGACTCAGCGCCAAGCACCGAAACCGAGTCGGCCTCTATGCAAGGTCCTCCTCAAACGTCTATGGTTTCCAAAGGAGAACAAGGAGGGGAGGGAGCTCCTTCTCCGACTGGTGCCCGTACGACTGCCAGGATCTTCTTCATCTCAGAGAAGGCCCTTGCCTGAGGGCTCCTGCTGGTGGTGGGGAGAAGACAGTTCATTCCCCGTGGGAACGGATGGGTTGCTGTCACTTGGGTAAGCGACCAAGCCAATATCGCCAAAACTGACCTCTCGTCGACTAGTATATAGAAGACATCACCTTAGAGCTGGCTGGCGATATGGCGGGCAAGCTCGAACCCTGGAATGAGAAAACAGGAAGAGGCCTCGAGACAAACCTTTACACTCTTTGTCACGTTTAACTGTGACAAGATCCTTGAGTGGTTGCGTGCCCGTTAGTTTCGCTACCGCGTGAAGGAATATGTGCAAGAGCCGTGGAGGTGCTATTACTATCACCGCTTCGGCTATACAAATCGCTCATGTAGACGTGCAAAGTAGGGGTCATCCGAAGTCTGTAAAAATGCTCCAAGGCCGCTGACAATAAGTCCAAATCGTGTGTGGTCAAGTGTGTCAATTTCAACGAGCCACACCCCGCTTTTTCCTGGCCGTCCAGGCCCAGAATCCTCTCTCATTCCGTGAGGCTAGGGACTTGGTCCTGCGTGCCCAGCTCTGCATCGAACATCTTACGCCTTAATGCTAAGAAAGACACCCTCGGCTCGTGGCCCATCCAGGCCAACGAGTATGGTTGTTTCTGTGCCCATTCGGAGCCCTCCTGCGGGTTCTACTCAACCTGAGCGCTCCCCTGGTAAAGCTGGCGGCAAAAAGGGTTCACACCCACCCCGGCTGAAACCAGGGCTTCCCCCTTCCCCCAGGGTTTGGGAAGCGTAAGGCTATTCCCGTAAGGGTCTTTTGTTTGAAGAGGGCCCCCGCGGTTCCTACGAAATAGGCCTAGAGGGCCTATACCTTCAATGGAATTGCCGCAGACTCCGAGCCAACTGGGAGGAGTGCGAACTCATCTCGTCCCGTTCCCCGTTAGCTATTTTTCTGAAGGAGACCATGCGAGGCGCGTGCCCCCTGCCCACCCTCTTGCGGTATAAGGGTTTTGCCACCCTACCACCACGAGTTCGGGGCCGGGCTGGGAAATGCGCTGTTTACAACCGGCATGATGTCTCCGTTCTTCTTTTTACTTTAGATACCTCCTTTCAGGCAGTGGATAGTAGGTATAATGCTATTTTTGCACACTTTCTGCCGTCAGCTGACTTCGACGCTGAGGACTTCTGCCGCGTCGTGGCACGGTTTCCGACGCCCTTTCTCTTGCTCGGAGATATGAACGGCAGACTACTACTCAATAAATCATAGAGTACAACTCCTTGCCGATCTAATCAAAGAGCTTGAGATAGGTGTCCTAAATGTAGATGATTTTATGCATCACTGCCCGGGAACCTCTTCATTTACTTGCCTCGATCTATGTCTCTGATCTCCGGATGCACAGCCTAATTTTGATTGGGGGTGGTTGCTGACCTCCACGGTGGTGATTACTTTCCCATTAAATATCATTTTCTAGGCCGCTACCACCTGATGGCCCACCCCGGTGGTGCTTGGCAAAGGCGCGGTTGCCGCATTTCAGGAAATGACTGAATTCTCTATCTCAATCGAGGAGTTTAGGTCAGTTGAGTTCTTCTCCAGCAAGCTCATCGCCCCACGCCTGACAACTATTCCCAGAACGTCTAGCCCTTTTTCACGCAGACCACTTCCTTAATGGTCAGGTTAGTGTGAGATGTCCCTCAAACAGAAGCGTTATCTCTACATGCACTATAAGCCCCGCCCGAATGATTTCACTTTCGGTGAATTTCGTCGGGCTAGGTCTAGGTTCTGGTATATTTTTAAGCACGCTTGCAAATCTTCTTGGAGGGTAGAAGTGTCTTCACTTAACGAGAAGAACCCTCTACTAGAGGTGTGGAACCCAGTCAAAAGTATTCGGGGCAGATTTTTCCAGGAACCCCCTCCCGTTCTCCCCGAGAATGCGAACGCAATCTCCGACCACGTGTCCGTGGCGGAATCCTTCGCGACCGTTCTCTTAGCATTCTCTAGCCGGGATGCTGCTCCGCTAGCATTCAATGCAGGTCGTGATGTCGCTGAGACCACCGACTAACCTTTACCTCAAGAGGCGGAGAACCTTTAAACGACAGGATTACTCTGAGTGAGGTGCGTTCCGCTCTTGTTTCGTGCGCGGATATCGCCCATGCTCAGGACGATGTCCCGTATTATATGGTTCGATACCTGGGTGAGTGAGGCTTGGCGTTTCCTTTAGATTTGTTCAACAGAATCTGGGTAAAGGGTCTGCTCCTAGATTCCTGGCAAATCGCTACTGTGCTTGCCTTTTGCAAACCGGAGAGAGATCACTCTACTCGGGCCAGTTTCCACGCAATCTCTCTAAACTCTTGCGTGTGCAAGTTGATGGAGAAATTGGTAAATTTAGATAACCCTTTTTCCTGGACAGCGGAGGCAAACTGTCTTCTGCACAGTGCGGCTTCCGCAAGTTCCACTCCACGTTGGATGCTCTGTTCTGACTGGAGAATGCAGTCTGCGAGGCCTTCCTTTGTAGACAGCACTACGCCACGGTGTTTTCCATCTGGAGAAAGCCTATGATACCGCATGGCGATACGGTATCATATAGACTCTCCACAAGATGGGGTCAAGGGGACGCCTCCCAATGTTATATCTAGATTTTTGCAAGATCGTCGATTCCGCGTACGGGTGGGGGGGGGGGAGCCCTCTCCGGCCCAAGAGAGCAGAAAGAGGGTATTCCACAAATAAGTGTCCTCAGTGTTACACTGTTCTTCCTGAGCATCAACGGCATTACCTATGTGCTGCCGAAAGATGTTCTCTCTACGATCTACGTGGACGACCTTTCGATCAATTTTGGCGCGCGTCAGGTGCCAGCTCTGGAGCGTCGCCTCCAACACGCATTGAACCGCGTCTCTCTCTATGCCAAAGCGCACAGGTTTCGGTTTTCCTCCCCCCAAGACTAAGGTGGTGCAATCTGCCGCCATCCACGGTTTAATCCCCACACAGATTTGTTTTTTTAATGGTGTGCGCCTGGAAGTGTTTGAATCGCACCGTTTTCTTGGTCTTGTATTTGACCGACGCCTCACCTGGGAGGCTCATATTCGCAGCCTTAGGGTCTCTTATACCCGCACCATGGATATTCTTCGTTCCGTTCGAAGCTTGACTACGGATGTGAGTTTTATACATCCGCATTCGAACGTTTATTGCAGAAGGTGGAATCGATTCGCCACACCTGCCTTTGCTTGGCGACCAGTGCCTGCCGCACTTTGCTCATTGAGAGCCTGCTTATCAATGCTGGAGAGATGCCATTATCTATGCGCCATGCACAGTGCATTACTCGCCTGTAAACACGAGCGCAGCTTCTCCCTTTGTCGCTTCTCCCTTACGTCTGTCTTCACGGCCGAGCTGGTGGTAATACACTGCTCGGTACGAGAGATTACGCAACGTGCCCGGTTCGGAGACCGGATTGTGATCTATAGCGACTGACAAAGCGCTTTAAGTCCTTGTGTGGCATTGGAATCTTCGCATCCTCTGGTTCGCGATATCCGTGACACCACGGTTTTGGCAAGCCTGGCGGATGTCGAGATTCTCTTCTGCTTGGTTCCTGGACATGTAGGAATTGCCGGGAATTTGCGCGCTGATGGGGACACCAAAAAGTCCTCAAGGACTGGGCGACCGGACCAGCGTTTCGCTTTTTCTCAAACCTACTACATAGAAGGAATACGGACAGGTCTCCAAGCTGTTTGGCAAAGAAAGTGGGAGATGGTCGAAGGGAACTTAAAGTTGCGTGCCATTGCGCCGCGACTGTTCCCATGGACCTATCCAATGCCGCGAAGGCTCCAGGTTGCTTTTTGTTGTCTCCGAGTTGGACACACTCGCGGGACGAACCACCATTTGATGGAGCGCTCCCCTGCAACCTAATGTGAAGACTGCGTTTTCCCCCAGACTGTTCAGCACATTCTTGTTGAATGTCCTAGTCTGGGCGATCTCCTCGCACGTTACGTGTCCCTGTACCGTGATAAGCGGGCTTGCTACGGCCTGCCCCTTGTACTCTGGATGGGTTCGTGCACACCAACCTGTAGACTTTTGAACTTTTGGGGGAAGGCTGACTTTCTCCCCTTTATTTAAATATTTCGAGTTTGATGTTGTTTTTTCTCATTTTAGTAGTTTGCTTCTTCCTGCGCGTGGGGGAGGTGGATCTCTCCCCCCGACACCGGAGGTTGCTTCCTGCTTATTAACCTTTTTCTTTGTTTTATTTGAATTAATGTTTTTTATCACCCTCTTTTAAATATGCCTAATTTTAGGCAATGTTGAAAACAGCGACTAATGCCCAAGTAGACAGTCGTCAGACGAGCTCTAAAAAAAAGTGGAAAAAAAAAGAAGTCATTATGGGCAAATTGACAATACAATGTGTACAGTTCCGAAACTGATCCTACTGAATACAGAATTCCAAAAATCTTGTCATTCTGAATTTCACTACTAAAATACCGATTCATTTCTGCTCTATACGTTAATATTATACCCAACCACGACTTTCTTCCTCTCCATTAAAATTGACAACGATCGAAAATATCATAATTCATTCATACTTTTCAATTTCATGCCATTCATAATGATTTTGCCGTCATCGATACTTATACCGTTCACTAAGGGAAAATAGTTTATCTCCGATTTTGGCATGTCTCTTCATGGAATATTTTGAGACTGAACTCCTTCCCACAATTTCTCCCCCCAACTTTATATGGTTAAGGTACATTGATGATGTATTTTCTGTATTGTTTAATTGCCATGATTTTGATACCTTTTTTAATAATTTGAATAATTTGCATGTCTCCATCAAATTTAAATATGAATGGGTATATGATAATAGATTACCCTTTTTAGATGTCCTCATTAATAAATATTACCATGAATTAAAACTTAACGTGTATAGGAAACCAACCCACTCGATTGCCTATATGCATTATTTTTCGTTTCACGATAATACTGTTAAAATTCGGAAATTACTAACCTTTTCCTTAGAGCATACAAATATGTCATCCTTCCTATTAAGATGAAGAAATTTTCATTGTCAGGACCATTTTTTCTAATTTGTATTACCCCGATTGGTTCATATCGTCTGCCCATTTTGCAGCTAGGAAAACATTCTATGTTAATAAGCCTTCCAGCACTAACGACTTTAACAAATGTATAACATTGCCATTTAAGAATAAATTAAATAGTTTAAAGGACACATTTGGAAAAGCGGGTATTAATCTACCCTTAAAATAGAATAATTCCTTAAACCAATTGATGATGGCCAGGAAACCCAAAGAACATCATAACATAGCAGTATATGCAATACCATGCAACGATTGCCATAAAGTTAATATAGCAGAATGGGAAGAAATCTAGACAAGAGATTGTACGAACACAAAAGAGATATTAGAGTCGGCAAGAATCATACGATCGATTTCAAGGGAAGTAAAATGGTATTTAAATCGGTCAACTATTTTAAGAGAAGAATCATAGAATCAAGCTTGATATTGTCAGTTTCTAATTTAAATCTATCTAGGGGTCAATTTTCTCTTAATCCTGTGATAAGAAAGCATATAAACAAAATAGTTAAATGTCAGCCCTTCAATATGTTTAGGCCTAACCCCCTCCAGATTAGCCACAAGTAGGGGATTGGGGGAAAAAAGAGGGGATCTTGTGTTATGCTTATATGCATTCTCTTATATATTCTCTCCAGTGTCAGTTGAAAAAGGGTGTGAGATACACCAAAACTGTTCTGAATTAAATTGTCTTCGGAGAATTTGGTTTAATTCATCATAAAAATATATATATATATATATATATATATATATATATATATATATATATATATATATATATATATATATATATATATATATATATATATATATATATAACCAATTCCAATATTCAATGAAACAAAAAATGTTGCATTGTTTTTACTTTTTGATAATATAATAAATGTCATAAACCATACCAAATTCAATAAAATGTATTAATTATATTTAATAAAATTTCATTCTTTTGATTTACACTCTTAATTTTTGACTTATTCCATTAAATTAACCCCAAATAATTTTTAAAATAATTATGACCTGAAAGTATTAAGTGATAATTTAAAATAAAAAATAAATCATTTTTATTACGAGTTGCAAAATATTCAATTTTGCTTTGTCCCACAAAATTTACCTCCCGATTATTGATAATTATGATTTATAAATAAATATAAGAAAATCATTTTTTTAAGTATTTAAAATTTTATTTTTGTTTTCTATTTACATTCTTCTACAAATGTCTCAAAAATCTGTTTACCGTTTCTTCTGCGGTAATCCGAATAAAAAAATACGTTGAAAAACAGCAGGAATATTGAACAGAAAAGCCGAAATGGGGCTGTCGTAGTATTCGTGAGCGGATACCTTCGCTGCAGAGAATGCAGTCTACTTATGTTCCAGGCGGTTAGAGGGATAGACCAGCAGCAGCAGGGGGCTAATAAGAGGTGATGCGTGAGGAGATTAATGGTTGGTCAAAGGGAAGATTTAATTACCAGGTTTCATTCAAGGTTATTAAAAGATTAAAAAACAAAATAAAATTTAATTACACTAATAATGCTAATTATGGAAATGTCTACAAAGGCAAATGAATGGGAGAATGAGGACACTCCCAATGAAATAATAAATATAATACTAATCAGTTTAATAAGGATCAAATATGGGATTTGGTCAGACCGGAAAATTTTGGTAAACACTGGATAGTCTATTTAAAGGGTCTAGAGGAGGATATCAGGTGGCAAGGAAAAAAAGGGTAAACGGGTTTTGCCTTTACGTTTGACTCTTGGTGAGAGGAGCAATTCTTACAAGGCTAGCTAGTCTTGCGGCTTGAGGGGCGTTGTACCTTTTGGCGGATGGGTCAGAATTACCTGGAGCACGAGTAAGGTAATTTGTAGGCTTGGCAAGACACACTCGAATTGGGATAAATAATCACAGACGAAGGGCGAGGTTTCCTTAACGGGATGAGAAGAGTGGTTTGTGCAATTCGCCCAGGAAAAAGTCATTTCACGAATTTGACGATTGACTGTGGCCAAACTCACGATATTCTCTTTAGTCAACGAGACATAACTCCAACGTTCGACTCGGGACGAGGGACTATATCTTCTCTAAAGATCGAGCGGTACCCTCTGACAAATAAAGGGTAACCTTAAATTAGATACCCTGCTGGCTTCCTCGCTAGAAAGTCTCCACGCATGGCAGTCTCTTTGGAGTAACCATTGGTGCCAGTCTCTTTAGGCTTAGATGAGATAAGACGAGCGAAAAAGCTTCTTCGTAGATTGATGCTGGCCTCAAGGCGCGGGAGGGTCGGAAAAATGCGTCTCAGCGGGGATAGGCCGACTGATCAAACACAGTTGTTACAAGTCACTTTGAAGTTTTCCCGGGCGAGAATAGTTCTCTCACATTGCGTTTAGAGATCTAGCTTAGGCCCAAGTGGTCTCTGCTTAAAAGAGCATCCCCAAATCTTTGGAAAGAGACGTGCTCGTAGGGTATCATGAGTGGGGACAGGGAATTCCTAACCTGCTTTGAACAGGTGTACGCATGTATGACTATTCAACCAAACCGATAGAAGTAATAAAATAAATCATTAATAATACAAAAAGATTACTTAAACAAACAAACAGGCAATTGGTAGTTGAACTGAAACGACAAAAAATTATATTATATACAAATATGGAGGATTACAACATGACCCCAAAATAGAAAAATAAATAAGCGTCAAAAGGTATATAACGCGAGTACGTAGATGGCAACAAAATTTTAGGTACAAAGTGAGAATAATATAGGACTAAGGTTTCCTACTTTAGATAGTTGTGTCATCTACGGGGTTTCTACTGAGATTATCTGCTAGGACATTTGCACTTCTTTTAATATAGAGAATTCGAAATTGATATTCTTGGAGAAGCAAGCTCCATCTCATCAGAGTAGCATTTGGACTTCTAGAGTTTTTTAGATAAGCTAGGGGGCGATGATCAGTTTCTACAATAAATTTCTTTCCTATTAAATACATGCGAAATCTATTTACACATCAAACAATCACGAGAGCTTCACGTTCGAAAATCGAGTAATTCTTTCACGGATCAAGAGTTTCCATCTAGCGTAAGCAACAGGGTGACTTTCGCCGTCTTCTCCATAGTGAATGAGTACACACCCGTTGCCATCATTACTGGCGTCAGAACGAATGCTAAAAGGCTGTTTGGCTTTGGGAGCCTTAAGATTGGGGCGGACGCAAGGTGGTCTTTCAACTTATGAAAATGGGCGGTAGCTTTGGGATTCCAGGCAAGGGGATCGGGCAAATTCTTCAGAAGAAGGGAACAAAGGGGAGCAGCAAGTGAGGCAAAATTTGGGACGAATCGCTGGTAAAAGACGTAGATCCCATGAAAGAGCGTAACTGCTTCTTCTTACGCGGGAGGGGCATGCTGACTATGGCCCTAAGCCTTTTCTTCTTGGGGTGCAATTTGATTCTCTCTGACGTTAAATCCTAAATATCTAATTGTGCCGTACGCAAAGTGTGACTTACTGGCGCCTACATTGAGTCCGTATTCACGGAGCGTACTTAAGAGAGGGATTGGAGAGACATCAGATGTTCATCCCAGTTGCGGGTGCAACGTAAATCTCGTGGAAGTAGAACGAGAAAACATGCAAACCGTCCCGTATTCAAGGCATCATTCGGTTATAGTTACTGCAAGCAGTAATCAGTCCGAAGAGAAGGCACAGAAATCGCATTTATCCTTTATCGGTGGGGAAAGTGGTATATTTCCGGGCATTTTCCTTTATGGGGATTTCGTAATAGGCCATACATAGGTCTTTTTCCGGAATAAATTTGGCCTCCTCGAATAGATGTAAATTTTGGTCTATCCGGGGAATAGGTTTCACGTCGAAACGGGCACAGAGTGAATCATCCTAAAATCTACACACATACTGAAAGACTGGTCAGGTTTTTGGACTATAACGATGTGGAAGCAGTAATCTGAATTAGAAGGTTCTATGATTTGCAAATTTCACAGCTTTTGCAATTCACCGTTGAAAAGCCTGACGGAAATGGATTGAAAGAGGATAAAATTTTGATCGACTGTTCTCTTGGGTGGTGAATGTGATCGAATGCTCAAAGTGGATCGAGCAACCAAGTTTTTCCGAGATCAGGTCAGGAAATTCATTTAGCACGCCTAATATTTGTGTCTTCTGGGAGGATACCAGTCGGGGTTCAACATCTAATATAGGGCCGGAATTTTCTTGGGAGCCTGGTAAAGAGGGTACAGGATAAGCATTATCCTGCTCAACACGCAAAGTTTGGACTATGTTAAGAGAGTAGGAGGGGTAAGAGGCATTCATCACTGCCTCTTCATCAAGGGCCTCTATATTATTGATACAGGCGTGGCGGTGGTATTGCTTTAACATGTTCACGTGAAACAGCTTATCTCTGGAGCGGGTTTTAATAATATGATCCTGGGGCTACGAGACTTGAGGACGGGGAACGGATCCTTCCATTGGCTGAGGAGATTGTTCGAATCCGTGGAAAAAATAAGGAGTACTTTATCGTCGGCCAAAATCGTCTTTCTTTTGACTTGAATTCAAAGTAGGTGCCATATTGTCCAAACTTAGATTGGCATTCTTGTAGGCTATGTCGGCACACTCTTCTATACGATTGCGGAGGTCCAATAAATAAGAGTAGGATGATTTTATTACTTCATCCAGCCGTGGGTTGGCAAATAACTCGTTAAGGACGCTCATGGGGCCTCTTAGATTTTGCTTATAGAGGAGCAAATCACGGGGAAAATCCTAGCGTACGATGAGGCATTTCCCTACAAGCGAAGAGGGCATCGGGCAGGTACCGATGCCATTCTGGGGGGGTGAGCATGACAGACCTTCTTTAATACGCTTTTTAAGGTACCGTTCAATTTTTCACAAATCTCTTACCTTGAGGGGGGAAATGGAGTTTGTAAATAGGGGCTTAATCATGAGGAGTTTGCCGACGTATTCCATTAATTCTGAGGTGAATTGCCTACGTCTGCCAGATAAGATCTCTTTCGGGATACCGACGCGGGAGAAAATAGAGATTAGGGTCTCTGTACAGGTAACGCTATCTGCTTTATTGAGTGGCAGCGCTTCGGGGAATGGCCTCGAGAAATCTACGAGGGTTAAGATGTAAGAGTATCCTTCGTTGGACGGAGGATGAATCGGGCCATTTGAATTAATGACCACTCTAAAAAAGGGCTCTGATATTATCAGGGTGTTTGGAGTGAGGGGAGGGGGAAGAGGTGGTATACGCCCTTGTGCCGCAGTCTCCTGACAGATGTCACAAGACTTGCAAAAGTCAGCAATTTATTTTTCAGCGCCGACCCAAAAGAAATATATATATATTCTTTGAGCCGTTTTGTTATGGCTGGAATGACAAGCCATCAGACCATCATGGGCGATATGGAGGACTTAGGTGACGTAACATTAGAACATTAGGGAATACACAAGGTATGAATAGCTGATCCCATCCGAGCATCATGGTAAACTAAGACTTCCTTAATGAGGTAGGAATCCTCTCTTTGTCCTCGGGCAAAACCTAACTCGTGACTCCTTGCTTTTTTCCAAAGGAGCAGGAGAGTTATGCACTCCTTTCGAGCTTGCAAAAAGGCTTTGTTAAGGAGGGCTGCTAATTCCAGGTAAGAGGGGAGATCTAGGGATACGGTGAAGGGGAATTCTTCTGAGCCTTGGCCCGAGTAATCAGTGATAGGTCACCGGATTAGGGGTTATTTGGCGTTTCTGGCTTACCAACATGTCACAGAATTGGGTCGGGGCAGCGAATACTTCAGCTCATCCAGTTAAATACTGGCATTGCAGGTAGCATCGGACGACCAGGAATCGGTTCGCTCGTCCAAGGTAGTCGTGGACTACAGCATACTTAGTTTCCAAGGCATATTGGGGAAAGTAATTCCTCAGACACTTCTATACAAGTACAGCCAGGTTCCCTCACAGGGTGGATACTCAGCATTTATTTACAGATCCATATTCGAACTTTTTTACGCCAAGGGGAGCTCTTATTGAGAAGGAAGTTCACCTAGTGTCCATGGGGACTATTCGTTGAGAGAGTTGCGGGATAATTTGGACTAGAAAGCGGGAGAATTTCGAACAGCGTTACCTTGATGGAATTAGTGGTTGAGAGGAGACCTTAATTTTGAATTTTGGAAGCAGATATATTTCACATGTTCCTCCACACCACCCGAAAAACAGACGACGGTCCTTATAAGAAACGTCGAAAATAGGTGAGTCGTAATGAGTTACAAGGAGTTACAAGGAAAGAGAGTACCCTAAGAGACCTTACGGTTCATTCAAAGAGGGTACTTTTCGACTAGCAATCGAACGGCACATGGCTGCTCAATTGTTTTGCGTCCCTAAACGGTAACTTTTCAAGACTTTGTCTAGTCTTGACTTGAACTAGTCAACAGATTCACTGTTGACAACTTCCACTAGAAGTGCGTTCCACTTACCGCAGATACTGTAGGTGAAAAGTTTTCCACACAGATTGCGTTTGTAACGCTTCAGTTTAAGTTTGTAGCTGTAATTGCGCGTTTTGTTCTCACTCAGTGTGAAAATATCCCGGTAGTCAACATTGTCGAACCCTCGAAGTACTTTGAAAACTTCGATGAGCTGACCACGCAGTATACGGGTTTCCAGCGAGAACAGATTTAATTTCCTTAGTCTATCATCATACAATTATGTCGGATAGAGGAAATCAGTTTGGTTGCCCTAGCTTGTACGCGTTCCAACCTTGAGATATCCTTTCGAAACGAAGGACTCCAATTGTACGGCATACTCCAGGTGCGGCCGAACTAGGGAGTTGTACAGACAAAGTACTATCTCCTTGTCACGGTTTCCAAACTGGCGCTTTATGTAGCCTAACATCCTTTGGGCTTTCTTCTCTGCTTCGATGCACTGTTTCGAGAACTTGAGGTCGCTAGTGATAGTTACACCCAAGTCCTTCTCAGTGTCACTCGATTCAAGAGCAGTGCCCTTAAGGATATACTGAGATTGGGGGTTTCTGTGTCCGATATGCATTACTTTGCATTTCCTCACGTTAAAAGGCATTTGCCACGTGTCCGACCACTTCCCAATCTTCCCAAGATCTTCGTGCATGTGGGCAGTATTTCCATCCTTTGCAACGTTCATACCAAGCTTGGTATCGTCGGCAAATTTAGAAATCTTGGCAACCATGTCACCGTCCATGTCGTTGACGTAGATGATGAATAGTACTGGTCCCAGGACAGAACCTTGAGGCACCCCGCTAGTAACGGGCACCCACTCAGAAGCCTGTCCATGTACCACCACCCGTCGCCATCTGCCACTTAGCCAGTTCTCGATTCAGCCGGCTATTTTTCCGTCTATGCCCAGCGCTCGCACTTTTCGTAGAAGGCTGTGGTGTGGTACCTTATCAAAGGCTTTCTGAAATTCTAAGTACACCACATCCACCGCCTTGTCCCGATCGTGCTCACTGAACACGAAGTGGAAGAATTCCACAAGGTTCCTTAGGCATGACCGTTTCCTTCGGAAGCCGTGCTGGGAACTCCTTAGTAGCAGGTTTGACTCTAAATCCGACGTCATTTTGTCCGCCATCATGCTTTCCATGAGTTTACAAACTATCGAATTCAGACTGATAGGTCAGTAGTTTAAACGATAGCTGGGGTCTCCTTCCTTGAAGATCGGAGTCACCTCCGCCTTACGCTAGTCTCCAGGAACGCATCCGGTCCGGAATGATATGTTAAAAATAGCGTACAGATGTCGTGATACTTCATCGCACACTTCCTTTAACACCTTGGGTAGAAACCCGTCCGGTCCAGGGGACTTATTCCTCTTTAGGTCAGCGATCTTTTTCTTTATTTCTCGTCCGGTGAAGTCCATTGCCTCTAGCTTTTCCCCCAAGTAGGAATCCGTCGGCTGGGGAATGACACCACACTCTTCAGTAAACACTGAAGAGAAGTAGTTGTTGAGGAGGTTAGCATTTTCTGCATCTGAATGCTTTAATGTCCCCTCCTTATTCCTCAAAGGGCCAATCGTTCGACGGATTGGTTTAGGGCTGTTCACATATCCAAAAAACTCCTAGGGGTTTCCTTACAGAGTCTCGCCACTTGGAGTTCCTCAGGCCGCTTAGCCGCCCTTATGCTGGACTTTACTTTCCTAGGTAGCCTCCGGTATTCTTTAAAGTCACCCGAGATCTTCGATTGCCAGTACACATTTCTCTTCTCCCTATGAAGTTGCCCGATTTCTCGATTAAACCACTTTGGTTGAACAGAGGACCGACGTGGGCATTTAAGAGGGATAAAACGCGATTGAAGCCTAATGAATGTGGTTTTGAAACTGTTTCAAGAGTCATCAACAGCGTCGCACTCTTCTAGCCTCGCGTCAGTCAGTCCCGCGCGTAGACCTGCAAAGTCTGCTCTTCTCAAATCGAGTTTCCTTGATTTACTAGTTGCAGGGTCTGACTTGGGGACTTTGACTACAAATCTAATTAGTCGGTGGTCACTGCCACCGAGCTCTTTGCTAACAGAGAGGGCCTCAACGATGTCATTCTTAGAGGTGAAAACCAAGTCGAGGATATTGTCTCCTCTCGTTGGCTCTCTCACCCATTCAGTCAGGAACTCGTTGTTCGTGAACTCCAGGAGTAGTGCGTTCTCGCCACAGGATTCTCTGGTTTCCCAGTAAACTTGTGTGTTGAAATCACCCATGACGATACACACTCTGTCTTCGACAAGTAGATTACTTTGATTTTTAACATTTTTGAATTTTCCTCCTAAACTAATTTCATGGTTTTATCAAGTCTACGGTCAAACAATGTTCTATTTTGGTCAAATGCACCAGAAATATTTGAAAATATTTTCACTCAATAGTTATTTTGATTGTCTCTCTTGTAGATTTTAATTTATATAAGTGCCGGCACTATCCAAAGAAAAATCCCCTATTATGCTCAATTTAATTAGAGTAAATTTTCGTAAAGCTGCCATTATTCCAGTATTTCTGGTCTGAATTTCTTTTTTTTATCCTTAAGCAGGATTTTTGGTGGGACTTTCACAAGGGGCATGATTCAGAAAAAAAAGTTCTGCTAACTTGGAACTGCATAAGCTATACACACTGCAAGGTTCTGCAAGAGCCGTTCTGAAGAGGAGATGTCATGAAGGACGATGATTGTCACACAGAAATAGGTATGTTGGTTGATCAAAGTATGTGGATGGTCTTGGGATGAAGTATCAATAACAATGTTATCCAGCAAAGGGAAATATAAATGATAACAAACGACGAGATCTCTGGCGGAACTTTACAGTATATTCCAAGAAGGTAAATTGTAAAAACATACAACACAAATATTTTCCCCAGTAACAGACTAAAAAAAGGGTACTAAACATAAATAGAATGCATATAGTACTCTGGCTACCTTTATTTTATAAGATCACCACTATAGATATCATCATCAGTAAATACATCCTAAAATTAGTGTGTCCGAACATGACTTTGATAACTGCTCTGTCAGTCTGTCTCACATTTAAACTATTCATCAGGTGTAAATTCTTCCTCTATATCACTGTCATCATCGAATTATGGCTTTGTGAAGTTCACACAAGTTAAACCCTTGCAATTACCACAAGCTGAAATGCATTCAATGCTATGCTTCTTGCAGGTGCATCGTGTAGGGTTGCATCCTGACTTACAGTTACCCCTGACAACTTCTAAAATCTTTTGGCACGCAAGGCGAGGGTATTAATGCACTATGCGTCAATCAGTTTCAGAAGAATATTGCAAAAAGTTCCAAGTTTGGTGAGGTCAAAACATTGCCTCCAACTCCTGCAGCCACCAAGTATCGAAGCCTAATAGTATTTTCCAAACCCAAGAATGGAAAGGAAAAGTTGAACAATCAAACCATGTAGAATGAGGATGGACAATCGGAAGATCTGCATCACCTTTGTAATGTAGTACTGAGCATCTCGCCCTCTCCAATCCTTCACTGAATCCAAATATAAATTGTGTTTGCTTTGTTTATTTGCCAAGGATTCAGTCTTTTTCCACTGGACGACCATTTTTATGGACAGGGAAACAGTTGTGCCTATAACATTCCCTGCTCGCCTGCAGTGAGTGACACCTTTGATAGTTAGTCCACCTTAATATACATCTAATACAATCCATAGGGTTTTGTAAAGGCTAGAAGGATATTTGACATATTGTTCATAAATTACTTCAAAATATAACCCTCACTGCCATGGTATACGTTGCAAAAGAGCACCCTCATCAAGCACATAGCAAACATTTTCAGGAATTTTCAATTTTGGTTCATTTACAAGTTACCACAGTTAATCAACAAGAGCTAGTTTATTTGCTTCCTTAGGAAGACCAAAGTCATCAAATAGGGCTGGAGGATGACTACACAGTTTATACTGTGATCACGAGCCACAATACCTTGTCTTTGGCAAGGTAATTGAGGGTAAACCTGGAATGTGTCTTCACCAGTGGATATTTCTGTCTTTAGAGCAATTGTGACTGAGTGAAGTTTCCGCTGGAAAGCGACATCATGAACAATTTGTCCAGCATTTGAGCCCATTATTTTTTATCCTATTTCCTTTATATTCTCAACAATTACTTTTTAATCTGCTGCAACACCACTAGCAATACTATGTAGAGATGTACTGAAATGAAAGAATTGTACTGGTTCAGAAAGACAAGAATTTTATTGGTATCCTTTATATCTCTTTGTTGCCTGGCTTTAGTTGTGTCTCTGTATTGGTCACTGGTGTTGTAACTTACACCAGTAAATTCTTGCATGGCAAAGTTTATTTCAGCACATGCTGGCATTGATAGTAACCATAACAATCTCTGTGTCTCTGGTATGCCTTAACCATCTGTTAAACCGCCAGTTGTCTTCAGACTCTTCATAAATAATTGCTCATTTACAATTTATGTCAAAAGTCCATCCTAGTACCGATCAATCCACCTTAAGACATGGCAGCCATTCTGAAAACTGTTATACACATCAGGATGAGTGATTGGTAGCTCATACATTTTTTGTAGGTAGAGGTAGGCAGATTCTGCATGCAAATTATGCCCATAAACAGCAAAATATCGTAGCATTAATCTTACAGATGACAAATGCAAGCCTCAATTCAAAGTTTGTTTAGTTTTAATGAATTGGCATAGACTTTGACCATATCTATACACTGGAAGCACAGGCGCCATGTTGCCAGATGACTCATGGATGCCTGCAGTTCCTGGAATTTATCTCCAATTCGTTTCGATGCTGCACTCTTGGATCTGCCAAGAGTGAATCAAGCAAGTTCTTTGCTTCTAACAAGTCTTTGTATTGAGTAATGTAATCTGGTTCCTCTTAAACTCTGGTTCATCATCTGCATTTGCTTTCCACATGAGAATATCATATGCACTAGCCACAAGGAGCATGTTTAATACTGCTTCTATCATCTGATGTCGACTTATGGCCCTAGCAATTGGTTTGCCGCTGTGCATATATTTGACTGCATTCTCTGCATACACAATCCCAGGAACTTCCTGGAGCCTTGATCCTGCCATCAGGTTGCCAATGCTCTCTAAAAACTCATTTCTGTAGGCCAACGACCCAGTCTTAAAATTCAAGATTTAAGATTACTCTAACTTGGCTTAGCCTCGATAATCATACTGGCACTAAACCATAATGGCTGATCGAATGTGAGTACAGGAGTCACAATGTATTTCCTAGCTTTATCCCAGACACAGAACAGTGTTGAATACACACAAGTCATATCACTTGGTTCCATGTCAATTATGGGAAGAAATAAAATTGTTGACTTTCCTATATAGCTTCCTTTCTGGACAGATTGCACCATGCCTGACCATGCTGGTCTTGAAGGTTGGTCAAGTGATGAGTGAGTCTTCCCAGAGTATACATTGGCAGTAGGATTAATAAACTCTATAGCTTTCACTTCCTCAAATGTTATTCGAGGCTTAGTGGTAGGTTGGGAAGTGAAATGTTTAATATTGATGCCTCTAACTTTTATGATATCATCTGATGTAACAGTGATTCTAGGCAGAGGCTTTACCTGAACTTTCCAGGAGTGAAAGATGTTATAATTCCCATCCCATGGAATGTATTAAAACCAAAAATAGTTCTAATATTGTAGTCGACGTTATTGGCCGCATACTGAATAAACCTCCTCAGGCATAGAAGTCGGAAGTTCACCACTTGGACAAGTGCAGCACTCCTTTCAAAACATTACACATCTAAATACGGTGAGGTAAAACCATGTTTGTAAAAGCTCTCAATTACAAATCTGGACGCAAAATGTTTATGCATTTCTACAGCGAGGCAAAATTGTAAGGGTGCTAAAAGAACTCTTGGACGAGGTTCCTTCATGATTTCGTGTCCTATGCAAGTAATCTTTTGATCAATCTTTTTGCCTAGAACTATACATTGGAGAAAGAGTCTCACCGATTTTGGGACAAATTTTACAGCACATTCTGTTTTAAGGTCATTTTTGGTTGGGTATTTGTCTGAGGAAGTATCTACTGGTTTTATGTCTGTCTTTATAAAATTAGCTGCTGCATCAATAATTCTCATTTTCTTTGTATCTGTATCATTCATGGTATTTTTCTGTTAATGTAATTCGTGAAGGATAGATCTAACTGTCCTAAGATAAGTTGCAACATTTTGTCTACCCAACATCTCAGTGAAAATTTCTTTGTCTTTGAAAGGTTATACTAATGTATTTAATGTACTTTGCACTGTATGATTGGAATTCTCTCCCAGTTAAGTATTCTTCCATACTTTTTACGAGGTCTGTAAAGGTCATTTGCTCGTCATCATTCTCCTCTAGATATTTTGCTAATGCTAGAATTGCCTGTTTCCTTTCTTCTTCCTCTGGTCTCCCACGTTTTTGTTTCTTTATGCCATTTTTATGTGGCAAATATTGCTCGGGAATTCCACTTTTATCTCTAAAATTAACACTACATATCTGATGATAGACAACATCAGCTACCACAAGGTCTGCAACGCAGGCAATCCTAGTAGCCATTGCATTGGACTACTCATGATTTCTTTCTTTACAATGACTCAATACGATTTCCTGAAAAAAACATTTGTTTGAACTGGATAAACACCACTGCCTGGTTTATTGACTTGACACTTTGCAGAACAGGTGCAGAATAAACAATGTTCCTTGAAATTAAAATGCTGTGTATCAGAACGAAGAGCAGCAGATAAAGTTAGATGGGTAACTGGTTGTTTTTTTTCTAAACAAGGGCAATGTACTTTGGATTACTAAATCTCTTTCTACATTATGTATCTACACCCTGTTCTTTTTGAGTTCGTATACTTCTACCTTTTGCCTCACTAGCCTTATTTATACTTTGGCATCCCTTTACATTCTGGGCAACTATAGTTTGGCCATCAGACAAGTTTTGATTGCAGTCGAGAACGCACGTTTGCACATCCATATCAAATCACAATCTGAAAAATAATTATGAGAATTAAAGTTGTTTTTGTAAGAATTCTTTCTCCTTTTAAATGAAGGACTGCTTACTTTTTCATTTCAATGTATGATTCACTTAATCTTTCCAACAGCCTAGCAGTGCTCTACTGAGCTGATAAAATTAATAAAATGACGAGGTTTACTGGGGGAGGGTGAAAAACCTTGCTTTAGGAAATAATATACTTTGTCTTCCCAAAATGATGCGATGTTAAGATTGACCATGAAGACCTACAGTAAAGGTACAAAGATATTTGATTTGGAAAATAGATATAAGAGCAATCTCGACTTTACGAAAACTAGGTCACAACCTCAACAATTTTACATACAAGCAAAATCCATTCAAAACTTAACAGAGTATTGATTTTGACATCAGAAATAGTATGTTCAAAGCCTTACCTCCCACTGAGAATAAAAACCAACATAAATCCTCATCAAAACATCAATAGTTTACAAGTTATTACAAATAAATCAAAGTGTGTCAGCAAAATTCCACTAATTGTTGTTTTTTTTGCTAATTAAATATCACGAAATAATTTTGGTAAAATTAAAATAATATTAAAACTCAAAGTAATTTACTACAAGTAGAATAAAACTTATTTAATGATCCTGAGTGTAAAATTGTCAGAGATAGAAATACAAAACTTCAGTATGTCACTTCTACCAAATATTTGCGTCCATATTTAAAGATGGCCACCATTGACTCATTTCATCGGGGTTGAGGCCGGTCGACATTTAACGCGTTGTAAGGGAGAATTTACCCTAACACATACAGCTGAAATTATTTCTGTTGCAGTTTGTTCCATGTTGAACCCTAGATTGACTGATTAAATTGGTGGCACGCGATGGTTGCAGCATCTTCAGTGGGCGATAGAAATTTTACTGAAAAGATTTTCGGGAATCGCGGAACATCTGACTGGAGTAATTTTTATTATTTAATAACTTTCTATTTAAAATAAGACCTATATTAAGATAAGATATTAAAATAAGATATATCATATATTATATTTTATATTTTGCTAAGAACGCGAGAATGCTAAAGTGATCACCATGCTTTTGAAAGATTTATCCATCATCAAGTGGGCTTTCAATCATCAAATACTTCACAACCCACTCCTAAAATTATTGCTTAACCTGCAAAGTCTTGAATTGTCCCTGGCAGGAGTGCATGGACTCTTTTATCAACCGTAATTGTGCTTCAAAAATGCAAAAAAAACACATAATCTCCAATGGTCTTTTCTGGTCACAAATAGGATAGCTTCACACTGGAAGGGTCAGATTCTGTCTTAGTCAGTGCCTCAAACTCACTTACATATTGTTAATTTTCTGAAAGCCCTTGATAGGTAAATAACATATATTCAAGGAAAAGTCGTAGAAGCTAAGAGTATTTCAGACTTTAAAACCTGGCCTGCCTTAAAAATCCATGAAAGTAAATAAAATTCAAAGTAAAGGTTTATTAAGGAAAAAAATAACTACAAAATTTCACTTATCAAGTTCAATATTATTTTTAATTTCTGAGAGTATAAATGTTCCGTAGAATGACCAGCATATATATAAAGAAACTCACAACTGGCACGTGAGTCAAAATTATGATAAATAACACCCACAAGGAAAATAGAAAAACAATTCCGAGCGCTTTCGTCTTTATTCTAAAAGACCTCTTCATGGCATAACGTAGGTCAGGAAAGACAATGTCTTAAATAGATAAGGAGTGTGGGGTTAAAACGGCTACCTGCATCAAAACCCTAACTAGGGGGTACAAATTCTTTAAACACTTTAATTTGTGATTTAATATAATTAGATATGATAGGATCTAGGCTAAACAATCCAGGGCTAATATCAGAATTTTGGAAAGTATTAATAGAGATACATTCCAAAATATTTCTTGAAATGTAGTTGGTACAATTAATAATAGGTGTAGCAATATTCCAATTAATAGTATGATCCTGACTATAGATATGTAAAAATAATTCAGACTGTTGATAAAGCCTTGGTGCTGTTTAACTCTAACATTCAATTCTTAACCTGTCTGTCTATAATTGCATTTTTCCCATTATTGCAACCAATAGAATATACAATGCCTGGTTTAGGTGGTGAATTTTTTACGAGAAGGCGATGAAAAGTGTTTTCATATTTAAAAATTACATTTATGTTTAGAGGTTTTAGTAAATGAGGTAATTTATATTCAGATGGAGTGGGAGGTCAAGGTCAATACCTTCGCTCATCTCCCAGCAGCGGCAGACGAGGGGGACGATAGGGGAATGGGGTTGCCAATTCGAGCGCGTGGAAGGATTTATCTACAGAATCAAGTGCAATTGAGCATTGGTATAATAAAGAAGGCTGCGGCCTCTGGGGCTATGAAACGGAGAGATCAAAATAATCTTTAATAATTTCAAGAGATATATGACATATATACAAATGGAGCGATTAAATAAACTCAAACGTGAGCTTAAAAGCGGCTGCTGTTGAGCCAATATATGAACATCAATTTACGAGTCGACTGATCAAGAAACCACAAATGAGTCGCTGAAGCCTAGCTTGGGGTTGGATACTTTATGAGACATCAAAGATGAAGGGTGAGCAAACGAGTAAATCGTAATCGATGGAGTTTAACCTCGAGGTGTTAATTCGAGGGAGTACTTGCGTCAGAGGCGGTTAAAACATAATCTAGGTATAGCTAATTGACTGGTGCTAAATTCTTTCGGTGAGAATTCTTGCTTTCGAGCTCGAGAAGCCTAGCATTATATATGGGCCGGCCCGAAACGAAAATGACTCAGGCCAAGGAAAGAAAGGAAGATTTTTTTAACCAAATACTCCAACAAGGGATAGAGATGAGCTCAAACAGGGTTTCTTGATAACGCTCGGAAAGAAGGGCAGCACCTTCTTGCGCCCACCTTGCTTCTGCCTTACCAGCGAAAGTGTCCTGAGTCTCTCACTGTTCCCAAGACTTTTCTCCGCGTCGCCAGACCTAGTGCCTAGCATCATGGCTTCCCGGTCACATGGCAGTATTACCATCTATTTCCGAAATCTCCTTCCTTTCTAAGATGGAACTTTTGGGGTAAAATTGATATTTGACAATCCCTGGGTGGATGTTAAGCGTCCCAATTTTTCCGACCAAGGGGATGAACAAACAATCGGGGATGGATACCTGACCCTAGTTCGAACAAACTCAACTGGCTAAGCAATATTTAAATACAATGAGCATCCAGGTACAAAAAGAAGGAATAAATGAATTGATACGGAACAAAGAGAGTTTTGAATTACAAGGACTAAAGTTAATTTTAAACAGAGGCTTGATCACCGCAGGTCAATAATGACCTAGAGCTATACAAGTAAATAACACACACATACACACACACACACAAAGATAATTAATACGGAACAAATAAAAGAGGAAAATATATATTACAAGGAAAGCAATTAAGCCTGACAATATAAAGGGTTACAGGATCGTTCTCAGTTTGCGAACAGAAACATTTACTACTATATATATATATATATATATATATATATATATACACAAATATGCCCCCCAAAAATCAATCATAAAATTTAAAAATCATAAAATTTTCTAAAGATTAGCTCTAGTGGGTTTCTACTCAGGCTATCTCTGAGACAATTCCCTGAACATTGATGTATACAATCTCAAATTCAAATTCATGGAGGAATAATCTCGAGCGCATAAGCCTCCTAATATTTTTCTTTGCACTTGGCAAATATGACAGGGGCTTGTGATCGGTCTCAACAAGGAATTCTTTACCTAGGAGGTACATCCTAGATGGCAAGGGCCTCCCGCTCGATGACGGCATAATTTTTTCCCCGAGTAAGTAGCTTGCTGCTCGCGTACGCAACGGGTAACCCCTAACGATTATGGCCATATTGAAGTAGGAGACATCCAATTCCTTCGTTAATCCCGACTGTCTTAATACCAAAAACCATGTTAGGGTTGGTGAACCAGAGAATAGTGGCGGCCGCTAATTTTTATTTGAGCTGGTTGAAGTAAGCGACGGTTAACGGGGTCCACACGAGGTGTTTCGGGGACAGAGGGCGGAGAGCCAGGCAAAATTGTTGACAAAGCGGTGCTAGAATGAAACAGATCACAGGAGCGATCTTAATTGCTTTTTATTGGTTGGAAATAGCATATCCATAATGGCGCGGATTTTGTCCTCCTGCGGGGCCAAATGATTGTTCCCGATGTGACACCCAAGATAGCTTATAGTAGCAAAGGCCAAATGGCACTTGTTGTGACCGTTTGTGAGGCCGTGCTCACGCAGTCGATGCAGTAGTTCTTGGAGGTTAACCAAATGCTGGTCCCAATCCCGAGTTACTACGTAGGTTTTCTCGAGGTAAAAGGTCTTTTTTGACAATCACCTAATATTGTCTGCATCATACGGTCATACAAGCCGTCAGCAGGCCAAAGAGGAGCCGGCAGCATTGCATTAACCCCTTGTTTGTGGGAAAAGAAGTATATTTCTTTCCCCTTTTAAGGTGAACCTGATAGTAGGCCTTACATATGTCTAATTCAATGATGAACTGGGCCTCTTCAAAGAGATGGTGTTTTGGTCGATAAGGGGAAGAGGCTCACCGTCGAACACGGTAAAGTAATTAAGGTTTCTAAAAAGGACGCAGAGGATGTATGACCATCTGACTTCGTGACTATTACAATCGACAAGCAGTAACCGGAGTCGGAGGGTTCTATTATGTTTAATTTTAACAACTTATCGTCCTCGGCGTTGAAAGCTTCTCTTAAATGAATGGGGAACTTATGCACTCCAGGCTAGTGGGGATAATGTTATGTTCTAACTGCGTGTCACAGCAAGGAATCTCTGAGATCACGTCTTTGAAGCGACTCAGTAGCTGTCACAAATGGAACTTCAGGTCGGCTGGCAGCTGCTCGTTAATAGCCAAGTCGATTGAATTGGAATCGGTAGCGCTGAGCAAGGTGGAAAAGGGATACTTACTGGCCTGTTCCACACAAGCAATTTGCACCACATTTAAAGCCTTTAAGAGGTAGCTCGCTTCCATGGCCGACTCCTCATCAATTGTCACAATATTATTGACGAAGGCTCAGCGGTGGTACTTCTTTCACCAGACTGTGTTTTTGATTAAATAGTAAACGGGGCCACGATTTAAAATGGCTTAGAAGGGGCCCTTCCATTGACTGAGGAGTTAATTACTCTCTGTGGGTAGTAATAATAAAACGTCCTTACCTGGCTTGAATTTCGTTTCCTAGGATTTGTCGTCAAAATACGTCTTGAATATATCCGAAGTTACATAGGGTACGCGAAGGATGATTGTATTTCACGGTATAATTCTTGGTTAAAAAAAAATATATTATTATGCTCATCGGGCCTCGAAGATTTCGGCCATACAGCAGTTCAAATGGGGAAAATCATAAGGTGCGGTGCGGGATTTCACGGTAAGCGAATAAGGCCACGGGCAAGTAGAGGTGCCACCCTTGGAGTTAGTCTGCACACATCTTTATCAGGATTGACTTCAGAGTAGCATTAAGCCCTTTGCAGATCGCGTTTGAGGCAGGGTGATAGAGGGTGGTAAAAGGGGGGTTTCACCATCAGGAATTTACCAACGTACTCAATAAGTTCGGAGGTGAACTGGCGGTTCTGATCGGATAAGACGTCCTTAGGCACTCCCACTCAGGAAAAGATAGAGATCAGTACTTCAGCACAGGTGAAGCTGTCTAACTTTTTCAGAGGTACTGCCTCGGTAAAACTGGTAGCAAAATACACAAGGGTAAGCACCAAGCGGTACCCATCACTGAACAAGGGTGGATTAGGCCAATCAAGTCGATTGCCACAAGGGCGAAGAGTTGCAAAATGATGGGGCCATTCTGCAACGGAGCGGGTTTAATACGTTTTTTTTTGTGGTTGTCTTCTGACATATATCGCACGATCGGCAATAACTCTAAATGTCATCAGCTTCACCGGGCCAATAAAATATTTATAATTTCTCTAAGATGTCTTAGTGTGGCTGAAGTGTCTAGAAAATAAAATGTCATGGGTAGTGTTTAAGATGAACGGGACATGAGAGTGGGGAATGAATATTGCATAGGCCTCGGAACTATTCCTTTCTGAGCAAGCGCGGTACAAACGGTCGTCTTTCACGATGTATGAGATGACTTCGTTTACACGGGTGGTTCTTGTACCTTATTTCGGGCTTTGGTCCAGAGGGAACTGAGTGAATCATAATATTTTTGATCTTCGCGAATTACTCATTCATAACACTGTTAAACTCGTAGTCGCGGGGGAATTTAAGGGGGGCAAGTGTCTCTATTTCCTCCTTCTTCGAAGATCGCGTGAGGATGTGATGAACCACAGGGGTAGGGGAAATCCGAAGGCACTGCCCAATCAGAACAGCGCAGAATTTTATTGGGCTGCTAATACCTCAGCCCAGCAGGTAAAGTACGCACACTCGATGAAACATTTCACGATGGAGAACCGGTTTGCACGTCCCAGGTAGTCATCCATTACCAAAATTTGACATGGTTTGGAGCTAGCAAGGGAAGTAGCTTGACCGACAACACTATACAAGTACACTTTGTATCTATGAGTGCTTTTTTCAAATGAGAAATTAACATGGTGGCAATCGGCAGTAGAGGCAGACGGGAAAGGAGACACTTCAGTTTGCGATGGTGGTGGCGCGGAGGTAGCACTAATTTGGTGCATTTTGTTGCGAGAACTGCTACGAAATTGAGAGTTCTGAAAGCAGTTGGTGCTTACATGACCTGTAGAAGGATGACGCTGGGGTACTTGAAAAGAAAGATTTGATGTCCCAAGGTACAGAAAAAAAGAAGTTTCGGGGCTTCGAGAGGCCAGTTAGTTCCACAAAATGACTTGGGTCACGGGGAGGAAACTTTGGTTTAGCACTTTTTGCCTTAGGGCAACGGCAGGACACGGCGACGCAGTCTGCTTCGATATTCAAGTTGTTAACCTTAAATATTTTTTCGAATTGTGTTAAGTAAGACCCCAAATCTTTACCTTCCTCGTAAACTAGGATTTTCACTGAAGCAGTTTGCGGGGCGTCATTTCGCGAATTGATGGAGAGCGTCTCGATTCTCGCTCTACTCATCCCCAATTCATGTTTACGGGTTCTTTCTCTTTCTCCTCCCTCTATCTAGCTCTTCTTTGTCTCCCCTTTTCGCTCTCTCTTCCCTCTGTATGTATGAGAGAAGAATCTTTCCGGTTAGTATAAGTGATTCGCTTTGCAATTTGAATCGGTGGAACGAAAACATATTGCGTATTATCGAACTTAAAAAAAACAGAAAATCAACCCACAAAATTACGCGCGGCGACGCGATTATTATTTCTCGTATAAGCACACGGAAATAAATTCCTCGCCGAGTTTGATGCGAGAGCCTTTACCTCTGGGCAACTAACACAAAGAACAGTTCTTACTGAGCCTTTCACAGTCTGAAAGGATAAAATTCCCTGGGGAAGAAATGAGATGCATAGTCTCAAAAAATTACACACAGTAAGCATACACGGTAAATAAGAAATGGGTACACAAAGGGTAAGGGTTGGGGATGTCAGATAGGAGATTTAAATGTAAAAGATTAATTTTCCATACCTTCTTAATAGCCAAAGACTTGAGTCATATAACCACTTAAATAAAAGTTAAAGAAAACCTTTAAAAAACATTTTAAAGGACCTTTCTACAGACCCTTTAAAGACCCACCTAAACCTGCCACTATTTTTTATAATATATATATATATATTTATATATATATATAGATATATATATATATATATATATATATATATATATATATATATATATATATATATATATATATACATATATATATACATATATTTACTTTATGTCGTAGAATGTCCAGCACATATGGGGTTTCCCAATTCGAGCACGTGGAAGGACTTTTCTACAGAATCGAATGTGATTTGCCGTTCGTATAATAAAGGAGGTTGCGGACTCTATGGTTATGAAACGGAGGGTACCAAAATAATTTTTAATAGGACATATATACAAATGAGAAAGGATGCAAACGGATACTTACTGTTTACAGAGATCAGATTGAAGAATTTCTGGGAGCGATTAAATAAACTCAAACGTAAGATTACAAGCGGCTGCTGTTGAGTCAATATACGAACATACACCTTACGGATCGACTGGCTTTTCCCGGCTGAGCCTAGCATTATATAAAGGCCTACGGAAAGCGAAAAGGTCTCAGGCCAAGAAGGGAGATTTTCTTAATTAAATGCTACACCGTAGAATAGAGCTTAGCTCCAGCGGGCTTTCTTGATAACGCCCGGAGAAGCGGGCAGCCGCTTCTTGTGCCCGCGCGCTTGGAATTGTTTTTCTGCTTTATCCGCGGAAGTGGCTCGAGTCTCTCACGGTTCCCAGACTTTTCTCTGCTTCGCTCGACCTCGGTCACATGATAGTATTAACCTCTATTCCCGACTAAATGAAAACATTTGTTGTATATTTTTGATAATCTCAAGCTGTTAAAGGCAACGCTGTGCTTTTGGGCAGTATCTTTTGGAGTCGGAATCCGTAACGGTTATTGGATATTAAATTATTGGTATTTAAAATCCGATAAAGTCTGGTACAGATTAATTCTTCTAATATTTTACTTTTGCAAGTGAGATAATTTCCTTTATTAAACAATTATTTCGAATTGTAATGATAATGTTTAGGATATTTTGATATGAAATTATATTTTATTTTAATAAAAAATTCAATTTGTGAAAAAATTAAAGATAAAATATTTTATGAATAATGGTTTATTAATATGCAATTAATATATCCATTTGAATATGTTTCCGTCGGTGTTTGGAATCATTGGTGAATGGTCGATCTTTAAATCGAATATCTACGAGGAGGAGTGGAAACAAAATCTTGAGACATTCTACTTTCGCTTTCTGCTACCTCCTCCGATTTTGAGCGTGGAGTCCGGGCAATGAAACGGATATAAACTGAAACAGATGTAATTTGAACTCTCTACTTTTTTCAATCTAATGATCGTCCACCTCAATTCTCAAGATGTCCCCAGGTTTGACCTTCAAAATCCAATAAAATTATGGCTAAATCTAAAGAGTCGAAGATTTGGAAATTTCAACAGGGATGAAGTAGAAGGCAGTGAAGAGAGTGACGACTGTGAGGATTTCATCTAAAGTAACCATGGTGATGGAGATGTAATTATAAATGTTTTAAAATTAGTTTCAATGAATTTGATTAGAAAAACACGATTCCTGTGTATCTATTTTCATTTTTTCTCGGTCGATTGAAAATTAAAAAGGGCGAGAGGGATTTTAGGACTTTTGGCCTGAATGGCGAAATAATATTTGGCACTAAATCCAGAGTTGGTCTTCCCTCTAAATCATATCTACTACCCTAAACACCTTCTTGTTTCTTCTTGACCGTAGATGAGTCTAGATTCTTCCTCCTTCAGACCACTATGTTCTCCCTTGAATATAGCATAGAAGAGAATCACTGCATTAACAGACAATATGATATACCCTCTAGGTATGTCAAAGCCATCCTTCAGGATTAATCGTTTTTATTTTGTTAGTAAACCTCTTTCGAGATGAAGTTACTTTGAACAGCTTTATAAAAATCTACACCTCAGTCCTCAAAACCCTGCCTCTTACCCTATATAAACACTAGCCCCCTCCCCCAAACACTACTCTTTCTCTTTACTGATTTTCTTAAATTGCCGCACTTGTATTATGAGGAAAGAAAACTTTATCTGTGCTATTATGTTTATAACAGGTTTTCCATCTAAGGCTTAGCAAGAAAGTGGTTAGTCGAGGTAAATACAGAAAATTCTGCTACTGTATTATTGCGATGGCATTTATTCACTCAAGATGTTCTGCAAGAGAACTGTGTGTGAGGTTTGTTTAATTACTGGCACATAACTCCTCCTTCTCTTATTTGAATTGAATCTCAAGAAGGTTCGAAGGTTTCTTTGCGTCTTTGCTTCAGGAACCATCTATCGCAGTTGCAAGTGTCTATCTTGCCCAGGCCATCCCAAAGACAGATTATTCATAGGGCTTCAGGAATTTCTAAAAATGGTCCTGTTTAATGCTATTCAGCCATACTTACACCTGCGGATTTTAAAATCTCAAAAAAAACTTCCTATCGGATACTTTTTGATGTTTTCAAATTTTAATTATCTCTCCCTTAATTGTCTCATCCACCAGTCTCACAAAAAGAAATGCATTTTATCTAAATGGATCTTTCTTCCCAATTCATAGCCTTACCATATACCCTTTCATATTTATGGATAACTATGGTTTCTTTCTCTCTCTTCCATTAAGCCAGAACAAATGACAAGGGTCTCGGCTCTCTGCTACCTCTGTTACACTATACGACTCTATTGCCCTCACCATATCCTCCTGCTCATTTTTTATAGAGCCTCTGATCCTGGTTCTTAGCTTGTGCCCCTGTTATCTCAATCCAAACTCATTCAAAACATTTCCGGTGATTCATAGCCACTATTTAGAAAGCGAAAAGAGACAAGTGTGCAAAAAATGGCTTCGTGTTACGCACCCCTGCTCAGGTGCAGAGACAGAAGCAAGATCAATATCTTACTTACTGACCTTCAACTCGCTCCCTCTCTCCACTACAAAAATCCTCACTGAGGCTCACTCCTGCGTAGCCTTTAAGAAAACAAAAACATTTTACACTCCTTGGTCAAGCCTCGTGCAAATATTCCTGCACCTCTGAAACTCTAGACACTTTTCCTTATCTCTAATGCTGAATTCACTGGGTTCTTTTCTGTTAACATAGTATATATAAGATCTGGCATATATTCAGTCTGCCTCAGTTCGTCACCACCCGTTAAGCCCACCTCCCCTTTCTTCCTTACCTGAACCTCTTTCTTTCGCCTAGGGTTGCTCTTGAGAAATTAACCCACCACCCCCTTAACTGCTTGAAAATACCTGTTGTCTTATAGAATCATTTCCTTTAGGTCTTTACCGTATCTGGTCTTCGCTCTTACTCGTACTTCCATCTCCTCAGAAATAATACCGCATAACATCTAACGCACTCTTGTTTCCCTTTTTAATGAAACCAAACATGTACCCAAAGGAACTTGGAAGGTAAACTCAAATCTTTCAACAACCATTTTTCTTAACATTCCTTGAAAGGCTGGTACCACCTCAGATTGTAGATCACCTGACCTCCTCCAAAGTTGATGAGATTTATCTAACTGGTGTTGGGCAGGACAGGCACTGAATCAGCTCTCCAATATATCACAGTCTGCCTTCGTCTTGCAGCCAACCTCGCTCAGCTTTCTATTTTGGTACGACTGAACGACTCGGCATAATTCGACACTGTTTTCTTTCACACTTTCAGTGATTTTTGTAGTTCCTCCCTTTACCCATTTACCCACCTTTCTGAAACACTATTATTACCTGACCGTTTACTTCAATAGTTACCACTCAACAGTCATGTTGAGCGCGTCTTTAATCGAATTCTCTGCATTCTCAGCGATCTCAGACTGGTCCATTTCCACTTTAAAGTTATCAGCTTTGAGATTCTCATTCTTGCCATCATCAACTCCAGTTTTGACTCCTGAAACTTCTTTCTCGTTCGATCAGTAGCTCCCATCCTTCGATCTCTCCTACTGGTCCATACTTTCCTGACACCACTTGATATCCTCCATAGGGCAGATTTCGTGTAACTCTCTTACTATGAACACCTGCAAGGACTGTTCACTCGATTCAGAATTAGCTGTACAAACCTCTGTTTACATATGAGACCCTAAATGACGCAGTTTTCCCCATTCTTCTCCGGAATTGAACTCCTCTTGCCCGAGAGAATCCGACACTTTGGTTTTGTTCCCTTATGGATTGTTCCCCGTGGCCGTCTGTGCTGCGTAGGTGATCTGTTTTCTTTAAATTTGCTCTGAGAATGTGGAATGATCTGCCTGGTGTGATGTGCTCACTCCCTTCCCCCGATGCCTTCAGGGTTTAACAGGGTCGTTATAGAAATAAATTAACTTATATTTCCCAATAACGCTCTTGTTAATTTTATTAACACTAGAATGATGGGAGATAATTTTGTATGGAGGATAGGCGTGTACGAATGGTTAGATGAGAATCATAAAGCAAAATTAAATAGAAGAAATAATGGGAATAAAAATCAATTCATTGAAAAATATTAGCAAATGAATATGTAAATAATATAATCTAAAATATTATTTAATTAATGCACGATAAATATAATTTGGTTGAGAATGTGATAGCTAGAAAAGTGTTGAATAATAGTAGTAATAGTATGATTGTATGAATTGAAATAATTAAGGGATTTGATAGTAGGATTAGAAATAATGGTAATTGGAATAATAGCAATTGAAATATTAAGAGGATTGTAAATAATAATAGTAGAATCACCTGAATGGCGTATACAAATGTAGAGAGGTGTAATTAGAAAGGAATTAAATTAACACTTACACTTTAGAAGACTAGAATACACATCTACAAATATACTAGAAGAGATTTCTAAAACAAACCCTGTTCAAGCAGAGTCACGATTTCCAAGAACTTGTTTGAACCAAAATGAGACAAGCGCGGGTGATGCGCTCTGATTGGTGGCTGTTAGCACGAGACTTGACCTCGCAATTAGTGGTTGATTTTGTACACGAAATAAT
This sequence comes from Ceratothoa steindachneri, assembly GCA_963969495.1. Classification (NCBI taxonomy): domain Eukaryota; kingdom Metazoa; phylum Arthropoda; class Malacostraca; order Isopoda; family Cymothoidae; genus Ceratothoa; species Ceratothoa steindachneri. The sequence continues at coordinate 148,926,361 of OZ018317.1, read as the reverse complement.
TAGGTATTTTTAAAGTGGTCTATAAATTAAGCTATTAAATGATATAACGGCATTGCTAAATATATATATATATATATATATATATATTAAATAGAAACATAAATGAATTAATGAGAACGAAAGTAAACCTTCTCAGTGGGGAAAATATGAGGGACATATCATATAGCAAATGAATAAAGTGCCGCTATACATGTCCAGTTGGCTACAAAGGGTACCATGATGACTTACCGCTTTTCTCAAGCTTTTCTTTAGTTGATAGAGTGTCGCTTTCTGAAGGTAAATGTCATTGGAGTGCGCCATGCAAAAATCCAACCTGCTTCCATAAAAGGTTCGAACGAATTAAGGTGCCTTAAAACGAATTCATTTTTGATGGCAAGAAAACGAACTCATTCGAGATAGCATCAAAATTGCTGACTAAGATTCTCATGAAAACGAAAAAATTTTACCTAGCCCCCCAAAAATCACATTTGTTTACTATAGGTAAACGAATTCAATTTAAATGACAAGAAAACAAACTCGTTTGAGATAGTAAAAAAAGTATAGTTTTGATAGCAATATAACATAGAGGTTCTAAATGAGAAAAAGAGGAACTAATTTTATATTTATTTAACATATAATTAATTTTAAACCAAATATGTCAGTAAGGATCTTTTGAATTTGAGTAGTAAAGGCAATCAGATGACTGTTCTGCCAAACTTTCCTTTCTAATTATAATCCAGCTTATTATTATACCAGGGGTATCATTCACCCTAGTAGAGATAAAACATAATTTGCAAAGAAGCAACAATATTATTTGAATTAAAACACTAAAAATGGATAATTTTATGAGATTAGATTCGCTTTCTCTCATTTCTTAATCCCTTTTAAACCTAAATATATGAAGGAGAATATGAAAAACTAAGATTTTGCTTAGAGTTATAGTGTAGGATCAAAGATCAGATAAATTCTTCAAAGAGATTCTTAAAAGCGAAAGAAATATTTACCTTACATGCATCATCAAGTCACTATCGAAATATTGAAGAACTAGAGGTCATGGTATCTTCTTGGATCCATTCAAGCCAAGTAAATTGCAACAACTCGACGACGATTTAACAACTAGATGGAATATTCGTGGCGAGATATTGAACAATGCATTTTCGATGAATTTCCACAATTCTCTAATATCTATAAGATACATTCTTGAGTGCGAATTGACCTGTCCACCACATCTTATAAATGCTAGATTGGGTCCTATAAAGATGGTGACTGAACCTTTCGTCTTAACTCTCATGAATGAACCTCAATCTAAACCTGAGTAACTAGGGTTCAATGAAACTGTGCATTATGATACTAAATTCCATTCGTTATTAGGGTATAGGAAGTTAAGTATTCTAGCAATAGATGTAAATGTTCACAAAGTAGTTCACCGCAGCTGTCCCTGTTCAAGGAAGTAGGCTCCTGGAGCTGCAGACCCAACCCATATCACCAAACACACCTTACACTAGTATGAACTCATCACCACCCTGAGCGCTGTCGTGTTGACAACTGGAATCTTTAGCCTCATGTGTTCTGCGCAAAACCTAAACCCTGCAATAAATTCCAAACAAATGAAACCGTAAGTCATTGCACAACGCCACATCGCATCAGTCAATCAGTGTCCAATTAGTGACGTCATGAACTCAGCCTGGTGTCGGTGGGGTTAACAAATGCACTCTATTCGGCTTTCTACATTCATATCGCATTGGGGATATAAAGCGCTGAACTGGCATTAGAGATAAGCGTTTTTAACCTCCTGCATTTAGAGTGTATGCGAATTGAGCCAGCTTTGCTCCTCCTATATGGAAAAATTGTAGCCATACGCCGCTGTTGACAATCATTATTAGCCGTTCTTTAACTGCATTCGTGAAGGTATTCTCGCGACAAACGTGATACCTTAGATTGAGTAATTTTGAATGAAGCAGACTTTCACAAATTGAATTTCTCACACATCTGATAGCCATTATCATGTCCAAATCGAACAAGATAAATCACGGTGTCTAGACATGAGCATACCCGCTAGTGCTCACAATGACTCCAGTGATGAAAAAACGCAAATGATACTGGTCTATAAAATTTCATGAGGTGACAGTTCGGTGCCCCTTTCCATTCTTATATATATATATATATATATATATATATATATATATATATATATATATATATATAAATATATATATATATATATATATATATATATATATATATATATATATATATATATATATATATATATATATATATATATATATATATTGCTATCTCATGATTTTCACCACCAGAGCGAATGTAACGGGTGAAAATATGAAGTGTAACCTGATATTATTCAATTATTTTCATAACACAATGTAAAGATAGAGGAAGCTCAGACTAAAAGGAAAGGAAAATAATATGATATAAGATTATGTAACTAATTTTCAATTAGATATCCTTCTGCGGCAATGGCTCCATGAAGTCTGGCTATAACCTGAGCGCAAGGGGCAGGCAGGGTTCCATCTCCTATTTTTTCCCATCATTTTCAGGTCTGCACTTTACAATATCGACACATTGATGAAATTTGGTGGAGGTATTCTTTTCATGCATCGACAACAAAGTCCATCTGGCTTAAATTTTGTGAACTGAAATGCCAAAAATTCATATGACCAAAACCCCTATGAATAGGCCTGGCATCAGTCCTTAATTTTTTATTTTGCTGTGTGCGATGTTGCTTAATCTTGTTGTAGGGTTATACTGGCATTTTCTATAATGGGTTCCTCACAAGAGATGACATTTTACTTCTACATATCTTAATCAACAAGATTGATCTTTACCCTCCTTTAAAATATATGAGAGGTGTTATTAAGCCCATTGATATTACGCCCTACAATAACATCACCGAAAATAGGTTCTGTCTCCTGAAATATATCCTTTGTTCAGCCGGAAGCTCATTGTATTTCTTATCAAAACATTAATATTGCGTGTGTTGTGGGTGGCCTGGACAGTGAACAACTTATCGTTCTTCGTTTTGGTGGAGATGAAAACAGATGTAAGTATGGCTCTCTTGATTTAGCAAAGATTCAGATCATATTTAATCCGTTTTAGCAAGGTCACATGAGTGACTTTGGCTGATCTTGTTCCTATTTTTCTTGCTGAGGTTTGTGCTACTCACTGTTTATGGCAGGATGGTCCTCACTTTTGCCAGGCAACTGCCTTTAAAAAACTCAGATTTTGTCACAGTGGAGTTCACCAATTTGAAAATATTGAACGCTCCCTTCCGCTGCAATATAGGTGTAGGATTGCTTCCCTTTTTTAGTCATATTTGTAAACTGGTTGTGTCTTTTATTAATTTACACTTTAATTCCAAAAATTCAATAATCCTGAATTAACTTGCAAGAAAGTACTTAATTAGTGGTATATGAACACTTTAAAAAGGATTTGTAAATAGCAGTCTACACTTCGTATCTCCACCCTCTATAGAAAATTCTGCTAGTTTATCATTTTAGTTGTTTACGAGAGTCAGCCACATTTCTCTGACCGAATGAGAGATTTGTCTGACTGGTAATTCTCTCAAAGGAGATTATTATAGACTGTGATAGAACGGTCTGAGGCCGCTTGAATTCAGCCGCTATCATATGTTTGTTAGAACACATGGCTACCCACGTGCATCTGCGATGAGAAAGCAGGGCGCGCTATCGCCACCTGAGTCAATATTTAACCAAGGAGGTTCATTCCCCTCCCGTTTAGCCCCATACGTCGATCTCGCCAGATTGATTTAGGCTTATGGGCATATAAGGTATGTCTCCAGGTTTGGCTGGGGCATTCCCTCGAAGCCCCCACTCCATTGTCCCCTACGCCAAGGGGATGGCTTCGACTATTTATATGAAAACTTTCCCGATTGAATCAGATCAGATCAGATCAAGATTATCTTCGCGAGACATCACGCCGATCCGGTCTCACCTTGTGCACCAGGGGCCCTCTACCTCAAGATCCACCATTAATGTCCAGAAGAGGACAATATCCCTTGAGTGCCGAGGTTCGAGCCTTCAAGACGCCAAGTCCACAAGGCCACCCCTGTTGTTCAGAAAGAGAACAAAGTTAGAACAGCCATTGTTCTTTGAGCCCGTTGACAAGAGACGGTTCTCACCCTCTCCCCCTGTTGTTCATAAAGAGAACAACGTTAAAACAACCATTGTTCTTTGAGCCCATAGACAAGAGACGGTTCCCACTCCCCTGTTGTTCAGAAAGAGAACAACGTAAGAACAGCTATTGTTCTTCAAGCCCGTTCGTCAAGAAACGGTTCTCATTTCCAAGACATCACTTCAGGATAATTTAATTCCCCCTTTTAACGTTCTTCAAGAGAACGATTGGTTTCAGCGATTACTTCCATTGTTCATCTAGAACATCCCCGATTTGCTGTCACAAAGATCGCTCATATCTCAAAGTCCAACTTCGCTCTTACTCTTCGAAGACAGTCCTCCCCCTTCGCTAAGGACCACCGCCCAAAGAACCCTTCGGCTGGAACTCGCCAGTGGACCGAAGAATCCTTCGCGTCGCCTTCCCTGTGCTTTAAATGGTTTAGCGAACCATTCCTCCCCCTTTAATTTTTATTTGTTTACCTTTTTGAATCTCCCTAAATCTTAATCCTCAGATTAGTCAGATATTCCTACGACCCTTTCGATTCTCCGTTTATGCAAACATTTTCCGTTTTGTGTGTTGTTAATAGTTTAATTAATAAAACTCTATTTTATTAATGATAGCCATATTATTATCCTTGAGCCCAGTTCCACTTCTTAGGCATATTGAAGATAAATAACCTTGGTCAACCAGATTACCACGCACTCGAAATTTATTAGAATCATTCCCTCAACAAATAGTTATATATGGTATATCGTCAAGAGTCTATTCTACGACATAGACTATGTTTTGCCAGCAGCCACACCAGACCTTACTTACTCCATTGGGAAGGGAATATATTTCATGAGTCTGGCGGCCACAAATCTGTACAAAATGAGCTGAAATTTGGTAGTGAAAACAAAAAGCAATAGAAATCATACGTTAATTATTAAGTCTTAGCTTGTAGAGCATTCTATAAATAGGGCATCGGCACAGGTAAAATCTTAACTTTAAATCCAATAGAGTCAATCCATTGTGCGAGTGTATCGAGCAAATCAGCGTTTTATGAAAGAAATGTTGATTGAATAAACATTTCGGCTCTAAATTTCGCCCGTTCTAAACTTCATAAGTCAGCAAGTAATTTAAAGCCACCTCCAAAAAGTTACGGATAACTCGAATTTTTTTTATTCCTTGGTTATTTCTGTTTTATTTGGTTTAGGTTTACATGCTTATGTTCAATACTTTCCGAAAGCAAGATAAAAGTACAAGTTTTCTTATAATTTCTTTTTGAATTATCTAAAATGGCGAAGCTTTTGAAGTGTCTGAGATTGTGGGATCAGTATGGAATAATTTACAGTCTAAATGTCTTCATATGACACATCTTATTTGTTGATAAATATGAAATGCCATTTCAACAGCATATGATAACATGATTGTGTAGGAAAACGTAACTATACCTTGTGGTAAAGATGTCTGTTAAGCAAGCTGCACGAGGAGGTTTACAGCTGTCGAAAAATCGCTCGGAGAGTCGGTGAATCCCATATCGGTGTTGAAAATTGTTGAAGAGGATCCGAGAACTTGAGAATATACAAGACTGACTTGGTTTGGGAGACCTAGTGTTAGTTCGCAACGTGACGACAGGTCTTTACTTCTTATGAGTCTTCGGAAATGTATGAAAACCTCCTCCAAATGCAACATAAAAGGAATATCGGGAAGAACTTTTTCACTTATAAAATTATTTTATTTTGGAAATACTTTCGAGATAATGTTGCCAAATGTATGCCAATGACATGATAAAACTAAATTTAGACAATCACATATTTCATAATTAAAATACCCATATCAAAGTATATTGAGTAGTAAGTAACTAAAGATTAATCTACTACTGACTTTCTATTTTTAAGCTGCTCCATATACCGCCTTACCCCATCCGCAACAGAGGCTATGTTCCTATATTTTTTTCTGATTTATATTATGACCATATCTTGTTAATTACTTTCGTACCATATCTATTATACTATTTTCCGATGGATTATTATTATTTTAGTAGTAGTACGAAAACAAGTAGCTGTAGGACGAAAATCAAAGAGAGCATCTATACCTGAGAGTTAATAAGGACCATGGGCGAAGTGAAACTGTGTGCTAGGTGTATAGCCAAAGTATCATAGAGAGGAGCCAACAGATATGGTGCAAATTTTGGACAGTCCAATTTTCTTCCAAGAACTCCCGTTTAATCAAGTCATGGTACAAAAATGTCCCCTAAACCCAAGACTTATGAACGATCTATAAGCATTTTGGTGGTGACAACTATGTATATTTTTTAGCTTGTTGGATAGTTCGGTTTCATTAGGCTCCAGTACTAACCTACTTCTGGAACAACCAGTAAGTCCATTTGTGAATGACCTGAAAATTTCCAAAACCCTGAAGAGATTGAACCGTTTGACTGAAAACGACGGGGTGCGAACGACTACGAATTTGATGACTATCTACCTTTATTAGGGCAAAAATGGAGAACCAATGTTTAATATTTGCTTCTGAACTTGATTTATAGCCAAAAGAAATCCCAGAAAGCTCTGACTTTTATCTCTGATGTGAGAGATGTCTCGAAGTCTAAGAAACTTATCATTTTTTTGTTAGGTACTTCAGGAACAGGGGAATGGGGTAGTTAGGTAATTAAGGCAGTACAGCTTAGTAGCTATAAAATATACCTCTTTCTACACCTTTCACCCAAGAAAAATCCCGATGTCCGCAGTATGTGTCCATGGATGAGTAAATAAGATGCATCTGAGCGCGTTGTATTTTCCTTCCTTCACCTCTGATCGGACTTCTTAGGATTGAAGAATGTATGAGGAAGTTTTCTCTTCGCTGTCTCGGATCGCTTCGGAGGTGTTATCATTTATTCGCGACAAATTTAAGTACTTTCGATTAGAAAACTTTAAACTAAAACGAAAGGGAAGTTTTTTACTCAAATTCTTAATTAAAAACTTAGCTTGTAATTATGATGAAGTTTCATGATTTATACTTGCTTAATGAAATACGTGTTTTCAAAGGAAAGTAAGCCCAAAAAGGAAAAGCTGATCATGGAAGTCGCCTCACAAAAACAATTTACCTCAGCACGAACTAATTAGGCAATTAGGCGGTGTTGTCCCGGCCCGGGTTCAGTTAATCTGGTTATTTTGCTTCATCTTTTAATACAAGTGGATGTATGGAATGGCAGTGGGATATGTGATTGATGAAAGAGACGAGAGGATGTGAATATTGATAATAATAAAGATTTCTGATTTTTTCCTTATGTGAGATGAACATAGGGGGAAAAGTGTATTCAGCTGTAGTGTGTGAACCAAAGAATGGAATTTAGAAGAAATCAGTTGAGAGATAAATGTAAGAATATGTTCGAAGATGAAATATGGAGCATGTGGGACTTTTGATGACTTTGACAGGAATGAGGCTGGAGAGTGTGAGGTTGGTTCCTGCAAGAGGAGAAACTGTGAGGTGGGCAAGTTAGCTCACCATAAAGATTAGCAAAGGACACTTATGGAAAAAGAAGAAAGGAAGAGTGTAATATTATGAAAGTGCTTCTGCTGGTGAAAGAGATTATATTGAGAGTCGCATGTGCTGTAAATGCTGGCACCGCATCTTTCTGTTTAGCAAGGAAAAGAAAGTAATAAGCAAAAGGCGATTGCATCAAACAAAGAGTATATTAGACTGTTTGAGAGCCGCTTCAATTTAGTATGTAAGTGTGAAGATGGAAATGCAGCAAATGTTAAGGAAGTGAGAGAAAATATTTCAAAGCCTTTAATGAGATGTGTTAGGATGTGAAAGTGAGAGTACAATCTTGAAAGACCAAGTATTGTATGAAAATTACTTGTGTGGTGCATTTAAATAGACAAGCAAGGTGTATTTAAATAGGTACAAGGTGTGTGGTTGAAGCAATTACTTTACTACTCGTGGCTATTAAAGGCCTGTTTAGAAGATATAAATTCGATGGTTTATTTGGCAATCTGGAGAAAGCGTGTGAGAATGTCTATAGGGTGGGTGTATGGATGGTGGCACACCGTGTGATGGACTTTTCATTGTATGATTGAGGCGTGCTTTAGTGTGGCAGATAGACTGATTGATTGGAGCCAATTAATTCTGCGTTCCCAGGTTTGCTGCCGATGGGCATTTCGTTGCTCTGGCGACGCTAGCAACATCAACACACTTCCTGACATACACAGTCAACCACTCCAACGCTGTATCTTCCATTCATCCGTCCTTTGCAAGCACGACACCACACTTCTGTCTACAAAACTATCAGAGGGGGTTTATATATAAAAACAGTTGGCTTCCCCTTAGGCCACCTCTAGCATGCTTAATCAGTGATTCGTGGCCGAATACAATACTATCACTTTTCCTTACTTCTCTCCAAAGAAACCCGGCAGTCGGTGACCTCTAGCTTTCCAGCAATGTTTTTTTTTTATTCGATTTTTATGTGACATTCAAATTGCCAGTCGAGAGACCCCACCCACAATCGAATAGGCAGCACAATTAACCTAGTGTCATTGTCTAAGAGTGTGTGTGAGAGGGGATAACGTAAATACTGAAAATAAAATAGTGATGGTAAATAAGTACATCGGTAGGTAGTTTCTTGCATCTAAGACGACATTCCCCGATCAGATAATGGAGGCCTTCGTCCAATGCGGAGGAGAACGCCTCCATCTGAAACATTTGTTGGTGATGGGTTTCCAGAGGGGTAGGAGGTACGCCAGGTTCGGTGATATTCTATTAAGAAGACACAATTGAACCCAGATTACACTCGGCAATACACTCGCGAAGGGAGGCGGGAGGGACTAAGCTAAAGGATATCACCCAAGAAAGTGTAGGCGCGACACCCATGCTTTATGGCCCAAGCATTTGCATCCGGGTCAAGAGGCTGCTGCCTGAGGTAGGGAGAGCCGGCAAAGCCCATCGTCATCCTCGAAATCACGAAATCAAAGTGGTGACGGGCCCAGGGATGGTAGACGAGATGTTAGAACCCATCCTTGAGATATAGCTTGCAGGCCATGTCTTCCAGGGCAGACTGCTGCAGGAAACGAGTCACTGAGAGCAACTGGAAAGTCGGTGGTTCGAAGGTGTCGTAAACAGGGTTCATATTGTAAACCACCCTGAATCCACCATTCGGTTTCGGAACTACAAAGATACGGTGAGCTGAAAGATAACTGGTGATTCTTCAATTATCCCGGCCTCTAAGAGTTGACTCACCTTAGAATGGAGGCTTTCACCTCCTCTTTCAAATGTACAATAAAATTCGAGAAATTGAGATAAGCTACTTAAAGAAAGTACTAATATCTCTGAAAACATCGTGAACTACATATAACATTCTAAATAATAATAAAGAAAACATCCAAAGAACATAATGTTCGATTATTAGGAAACGAGTTTTCCAGCACTGCTATTAGATAAAAGTGTTAATCGTAATTTTCACAGATTAATTTACTATAATACTAAACAACACACTGGTTTCAAATATGGCATTTATTCTTTTGTACCTCATATGGTTTTTATTCTACAGCATATTGCTATTTAACGACGTACTGCATGTATTTACTTGGCAAGGATAGTTTCCTAAGTGTTATAACTTCAAACCATACATTAAAATGTGAAAAGAATTTGAAAGGATAAATGCAGTGTAAGATAACATCACCTGTAACTAAATACATACAAGTTATTTTCTTAATATAATGGAGAAAACACAAGCAATGGTACACAAACCTATACATTCACGCAAAAAGATCTCGCTTGCGAGAGTGTCTGGAGTGTTTGATGTGTACGCAATCTCGTTGGATACTCTAACAATAGTCTGTCATCATGTTTCTGTTCGATTGGCCTTGATATCTCTCCTTCATAATCTTGATATCTTGATGAAAACGCTCTCCGAGTTCATCTCTTACGTTGCCAAGATTAGCAAAAAATTCCTTTTAAATGGCTCATGAGAAAATGAACCTTAATGCTCATGTTGCAGCCTAAACGATGAAAGCTATCAAGTAATGGCTTTGGGAAATCCTTGTATGTAGTTAGCCGCCTTTTTGTTTTTAAGAAATCCTTTCACAACAGCCACAAATGTATTACATGATCCTTTTTCCTATGTCAGTCATCGACCTCGAAACGTTTGGTTTTCTATTAACTTTCTGATTTGTGGCAAATCAAAAACTCCAGCCTTTATTTTATCATAACTTAAGCCAGGAAATATTGTACATATCTATGAATTTGAAACAGTTCCCCTCCACAATAAAAGGTTTTCCCAATTTGTTTCATCAGTCCTAGTTTAATATGAAGGGGTGGGAAGATGAATTTCTCTCCCTTAACAAGTGGTTGATGTATAAATTCTTCTTCACAACAGTCAAACTTTCTCTAACTGGCGAGAGTTTCTCTTCCCAATGTTTGTCCTTGGCTCGGCTGTTCCATAAACACAGGAAATAATTTACCATTTTCCGATCCACACATATAATGCATTGTGTTCATCATATTTGACTAAATCTAATACAGATCTTATAGGTTTACGCTGCTCTTCTTTAATGCACAGAGTGTCCAATAGGAATTGCACCAAACAAGTTTCCATTAAGGACTAACGCACATTTTAGACTCTTTTTTGAACTATCTATGAAAAGTCTCCATTCACTTAGATCATACTCTGAAACACACATCGCGTTTAACAGTCCCGTCACGTTACAAAAGTAAACAAAATCTTCTTCAGTTTTTACAGAATGCTAAAAGATCTCTTTCTCTGTTCGGATAAAAAGATATATTTGTTTTTTCTTGCCACAAATTATTCTTTTGAATTCTAGAAGTTAAGACTTCTGCTAACTCTTTGACAGGCCTAGGTCTCTAACTAAATCATTCACTTCTATTTGGCTCAACTTTCCACTTCTTGGGTCGATGTATGTACAAAGTCTGAATCACTGCCAAGTTCCTTGCTCAAATAAAGTTCACGTGTATCACTTACATCGTCCAATGAAGGAAGTTCCTTGAATACAGGTCCTGGAACTTTATCTGAATGAAGCACTGGACGAATTGCTGAATCAAGATCTGGGTACATATTTTATGTCGCGTTTTCTTGCTATAACCAGAAGACTTTGTGAGGCAACTGTAGCTATCGTTTACATGCTTTTTGGCTCCAGCCACACCATAGGAATGCCAAATCCTAGTTGTTTCCTTGTGCCCTTTGTTCATGGGCGTAGGTTTTAGACACATGGATTACAAACAGAGTGCGGGGCACACGGTTTATTCTGATCAACTAATTTAATCTTAAAGTAAGCCAAGTATGATCTATTCGCAAGGAAACTAATGTTCATTATTTTACTTGGTCAGTAAAACAACCACATATATAGTTAAAACCAGTCAGGGGTATTTAAACATTTTCTTCATAATTAGGCCATACTACTGAATGTTATGTCATGAAAGGAATCTGAAAAAACACAAAGTTATATTATGCACAATTGCTTTATACAGTATATCTGGATGTGCATAAAGAGAAGTCTTAATACATACAAGTAGATAAAATAAAATAAAAATAATGCCAAATGCCTCCATTTCCGTTCACTTGGTCGTAATATAGTGTGCTACTATGAGTGGGACCAATATGGACCAGTACATAAATAAAAAACTTGACATGAGAGAAGAAAACTATTGCCATTTTTAAACTCAGTGACCCCAAATTTTTCAAAACAGATCTCAAACTTAAGTCTGCCTAAAAATAAGTTAGAAGTGTTGACCAGTGCTTATTATTTACAGAAAATAAGAAGCAAAAACCAGCGGAAAATCCCCATCTCCACCTAACTGTTTGTAAGCGGAGGCTAATAGGCGAATAGTAAAGTTCAGAGAAATGAAAATGAGTTGAAGACATTTATCTGGAGACTAATTGTATCAATCGGGTCGCTTTCTTACCATTACTATCTGACAGAATAGGTTTGAATATTCTCTAATGTTTGTTCGAAAGAAGATAACTAAAGAAGGCATAACCGCAAACGCCTCTGTTTAAATTTAGGGACCAATGGGAGAGGCCAGAGACAAATCCCTATCCAGCCCTATTTTTTCCTAGATGCAGGTTCTTTTTCCGACAGGGAATTCAGCGGCTGTGATAAATCCCCCTGCGTTTTTCTTCTTTTTTGGTGGGGTAGAGGGCGCAGATGGCGAGGAAAAAATGCAATTTCGAAATGTCTCTGAATTCCCACTTAACTTAAAATGTTTCGCTAATAACGAAGATGAACCAATTTATATAAAGGTTCAGCCCAGATGTATATGGATACCTCACTTAGGAATCTCTTTCGATGCACGCGAACGTTTATACACACTTAAACATTCTTAGGTTTATATGTCTTAATCTTTGTTGAAGAAACTTTGAATCGAAAATCCGACCTTGAATTTATATTTTCTTGAGTAAATTTTGAAGATAATATGGAAAATATGTTTAAACTCGTTATTCACATCAAACATTGTTTTTACATCTCATATCCACATATAAAGTTATACAAAAACGTCAATTTTAAATAGAAACATAGTTTTGTAACAAAATGTGTGAATCCAATTTGTTAGCCAGTTTAGATAATATTTTACGCCTCCAAGATTGTAATTTACCACTCTAAAACATCCTCGGACGCGAAATATCGGAGAATTTTCTAATTTAAAAGATTGTAAGTATTTGGTTAATATTAAATTCTCCTCTTCCTACAAATAGCTTGGACTCTCTGACAATGACTGTCAAATTTCAGGAAAAAGGACAAATAGCATTTGATGTATATCCGTCTCCATTTAAGTTTTGTGACTGTATCAATGCTGTTTTAAGATTTACTTAGCAATCACTCGGCTATAAGCTTTTAATAGTTATGAAGAATTCGAAATTAGCGAGGAATTTCCGTCTCGGTGGTTCAAAATGGTATACAAGCTCATTACCAATTTCGAAGATTCAAGCATCTAGCTTCAAACTTCAGCTTCAGAACAAAATAAATTTGAGAAAACGCGAAAGCTTCGTATGTAGGACACCATCATATCGGTGCACATAATGGCACACATGTGCACTTTCTCTATAAATAGATGACGTTTGATTGAATGTATAGTAGCTGGGTGAAATTAATCTGATCAAAGGTAAAGCTTTGGTATGGATAAGATTGGTTAGTGGTTGGAAAGGAATCGAATGAGGTGGATTATACAACTAACCTTTTAATATTATATCAGAATATTATATTGGATGGGCGCAAATGTCGTTTCGGTTTACTCATCTTTTTACATTTACGTGTTTATATTTTACACGTTAATTAATTAGTAGTTTAAGCCTAGGTCTGCGATTTTATTCAGGTATTGAATTATACTTACCTAACCTATCGTTCCATAAATTAATTAACATCTTGAAAAACTAACATTTAATTATGCTTGGAAGCCCACAAAATTGAAGTAACCGAGATTTTATACCACCATATTGAAGATGTTAAATGCAAGATGTATTTATGACCCAATGGAAAATAAAACTCTATCTTACTCTTTTCTCCTCGGAAGTACTATGAGAATTCTATCAAACATAGTTCCCTACCACTCCAACCACACTGCTACCGCATCACCTTAAAAGGTAGAATAGCTCTGGAAATAAATTCCTACCAGTGTAGAGCATAACGCCATCTTTCACCCTGTGTTGGTTCTAGGCGTGTAAAAGATGACCTGAAGAGACCACAAGTTTCTCTCGGTGCACTGGAGTAGCGCTGGTAGGCGGCTCTTCCAGGTATCAGTTGGAGCGGAGGAATTAGCCCCTTACCCCCCAATTACTAAAGTCCCGGTAAATCTCCCCCCCGAAAGGAGAATGCACGACCTTTGCCACAGCAGCTAAATTCTGGACACCTGAGAAATTCATAAATACTCTGAAGTGTGAAAGTTTATTAGTATTGCCATTGTCTTTCAATACTCACAAACTTTATTTTCCTGTGGGTTAATTAATAATTCCTGGCAAACAAATAATTTAAACTTTCCGACTTTAGCCTTATGATTTTGGCATATTTAACAAAGCTCAACCACCGAACAAACTAAATTGTGAATTAACATTTAATTAATAAATTGTGTTAGACATTAATGTTTTTCTATCTTAAAAACCTATTTGGAATAAGAAATATCTTAACAAAATCAACCGAAAACGTCCCCAAAATCTTATCACTTTAGTTTAACGATCGAATTCCTTAAAATTCAACATAGCACAAAAACTTAACCTGATCGAAGGAAACGGATATCATTTTTGGATTCAGGGGTGCAAAATTGTCATTTATTAATTTGAAAATATGATTTCCCACGAAAAGTGAACCTAAATTTAACTGTTTATATTTGAAATGAAACTTATTAATTTTTTCATTGTGTAAATAAGATTCGTTTAACAAATCTATATTTATAAATGGTATATTTTTTACTAAATTTTCTTAAATAATGGTGAAACTGCATTAATAAAGGTGTTTCTAACCAAAATTACATTTGCGCAAGGTTGGGAAATTAATTAAAAACTTTGTACTAATAATAGTCGATTTGATTGTTACTTTTATTAGACATTTTTCTTGGTAATTATAATAAAATACATATAAAGAAATTAAATCTACTTCCATTCAGTAACTCATAATGCAGTTAACAAAGGAAGAACAATTATTTGTCTTCACATGTTGGATCGATACTAAAAACTCGCTCCTTTTTGTACAGTTATACTGAGTCACGAAGCAGCTTTAATATGGATGGAATAGGGAATAGTCATAATGTTTGACAGTGTGCACAATGAATACAATTTTGGCCGCTCCATTTGCAAGATGTCTCTGTGATCCGTTATTTAGGGTTATAACATGACTAGACCACTCCACTTAAACACGATTAACGCAAAAATAATTCCAGGAAGTTGCTGCAATTTTTACAATAAATTGCAAAGACTCTGGGGGATCCTACACGGTGCTCCATTAATTTCATGCCCCAAATATCCCTCCATGCTGATAATCCATGAGAGCATTACCGTTCACACATACAGAAATTCACGCGCTAAATATCTTGTGGAGTATTCGTATCCTCTTTGTATTCAGCACATGGTTTTACTAAGCTGCTCATGACCATCAGGAGAAAATCAGGAGCGATGACGTTTTCTCCCTACCATAATAGCATCGATAATCTTCATAATGTGAAACGATACACGAAGTAAAATAATAAGGTAGAGGAGAAAACAACGTTTAGTTTGAATCAGCAGAGCTCTTTGGCCTTTCTTGGAGGAATTCGTTTTCCAAATCCAAAGCGAATCTAAAGAAGGGGTCGACCGCAGGTTTGCAAGGTTAGATCAGTAAAGAAGTCGGTGAAGCTGGAATAGGTTAAAATATGTAGGCGCAGATCCTCTTGCAGGAATTAAAGTTGGAAATAAATTTCATCTGCGGGCATTGGAACCGGAAGTCGACGAATTCCTCAAGTATTGTACAAAAAAAATTTGACTAAAACTTGCTTTTATAGATATAAGAGAAGCGGGACCGCGAGAGAGTTGTAAATATCATAGTACCCGGTTTCTAAGTTTAACATCATACTGGAGCCTTAGCAGTTTCCTTTCTTCCATATTTATACACACCATATCCGCATACACACATAACCATGCAGTTAGATGTCGCTTGTAGTACGGGGACATACTATAGTACCACAAGCTGTCAAGTTATGGATTTCTTGGCGTCCAAATTGATATATTTTGTAGGAGTCCTTGAGAAGAAATGAGACGTCACCTTGAAGCATAGACTGTGAAATGTCTTTAGATTGAATAGCCTCATCTTGTTAAGCTTTGCACGTGATACCTCTCTCGGTAACTGAACTGTTGAGATTTCTACCTAAGTCCCTGAGACAAAGGTCCTAACCTATGGCATCTTACCGTCTCGCTTATATTTTCCCGCTGTTATTTTGCTGATTTTTTTTTAAATTTAGCCTTTTATTAAGTTTCCTTTTCTTTGCTCCTCGCCCATACAAAAAAATAAAGGCCACCATGAGACAACTCTAGAACAAAATAAAGACTCTTGTCAGTAACAAACCAGGAAAATAAAACATCCAATTATTTTCAAACGCTACACTGAAGCTGGTAATTTGGAGCCAGGCAAGAGAATTTCAAAATTTGGAAACGCGCCGCTAATTAACTCTACCGTCATATCTTTGGAAAAGAGAAAGAGAGAAAATTGGGAGCAAAATAAGTACAAAGAAAAGAGAAAATCTCAATTAAAAAAATAAATTTAAAAGACCAAGGATGAATTCGATTCATTTATTATATTTTTTCACTCTTAAGCGCCGTCCGTATGGGCTGTTAATGCTGCCTCCCGTGTTTTTTCTGCCATTGTAGGCAAAGGCACCAAAACCTCTTCCAAATTGTATCGTAAGGTTTTTCGCTGCCACTCTGTAAATGAGATCAGCTTGCCTTTCCTTTATCAATCATAGCTTAGTAGTACACTGGCGCTCCACAGCGTGAGCTCGCTGATTCGAATCTCAGTCAAGACTGATTTTTCATCATTTGCGAGGCGAGCTATTATGCCTTATTGAACGCAAACCATAAAATGTCAAACAACAAATAAATACGCTGAACAAATTCCCTTTGTTCCATAACCTGCAAGAGTCCTTCTAGTTAAATAACTACAAGGGGGAAAGTATAGGAACCATAAAATTTCGATGTTCAAGAACTTTCTGCCTTTAGGCTAAAATTAATCCTTTCCATTAGAATCAAGACCCCTGAATGACTTGGATGTGTCTTTGAGAGAGGGTCTAAGAGCAACACGCTAGGTAGTGCGTAAATTATCATGGCATTTAACGAGTTTATCACACAGTATATTTCTCATCTATTTGTAATTATTAGCCCAACTAAACTTCAAAATTTCTATTAAAGAATAACGAAAGAAGTAGAACCGTGTGAACTCATCCCAAGAGAAAGCAAAAATACAGGTGGCAATATCAGAGTGAACGAAATGAGAGAAGAAAGGAATATAAATGAAATATCAACGTTAGGCAATTTTAAAGTTATTAGGACAGCGGCCGAAAATAACGAGATTTTCCAAAGTTTTCAGCTCAATGTGACAGAGCCCTCACATTGCGAAAATAAGACGCCTCTAATTACTCGATGGAACACCATTGTGGCTGAAGCAGCACTGAGTACTCAAGTTCGGGAAAGCTAACTTCTACAGAGACAGAAATGAAGTAAATAAATAACCAATTAATTACTAAATAGATTTATTTGTGAATGCTAACATACAATGTATTTCAAACAATAAAAATACGTTATTAATACATTGTGGTCTTCCGTTAAGCAGCTTTTAGAGCTGGATATACTGAAGGCAGAGTATTAATAAGTTCCGAGATTACGGCTTGTCGTATTTTTACTATGTTCTGCGTTTCACAACCGTCCTTTTTCAACGTATTCCTTTTAGGGAACTTTTTATATTATTCTTCAAAGATGTTCTATTTTGTTTATGGCAGAGGAATTAGTCGGCCAAGGAAGTCGTTTGAAGCTGTTTTTTTTTTCCCAACTTTATTTTTCATTTTGACTACTTGAAAACACTGGTAGATGTCCCTCTTTCAATATGGAACAGTATTTCACCCGAGTTAACATTGCCAAAATCTCAAATTGCTTCCCAGACCATATAAAAAATGTCTTAAAGTAAAATCGTTGGTAGTAACCTGCTTATGATCAACTCTTGGGGCGATAATATGCAAACCAAAACCCCTCCACTTTAGAAGATTAAGCATATCTTGTTTGTTTAAGAATCCCTGCTCTTGGTATTTCTGAGTAGCAGTGGTCTTTGAAAGAACCTGTTCCTCGATGCTTAACAACAAACAACAACTACTCTTGCTACTTTTGATATCAGGGGTCTTTGAAAGAACCAGTTCCTCGAAGCTTAAGAAACCTGCTCTTGACACTTCCAAGTAGCAGCTAACTGTATTCTGTTGTGTCTTGTGCCATCCTATAAACATCCCCAACCGTGGAACAGCATATTGGCTATGACTAATATAGACACGTCTGGTTGTTTGATATTATGCATTTTCGGCTATAAACTAGTGTTAAACTGCAACGTTCATCATTTAATTGTGGACGGAAATACCCCTTTTCCAGTGATTAAATTAGCTACAGTTCTATCACTTGAAAATAAATATATTTTATGCAATCACAAAATTTTTTATTGATTGAAGGGAATCTCATCTTCTTTTAATGCTGCTTCTCCTGATGAGGCTGTAGCTGATTAGCAAAATAATTATTTGACTATCGGCAGCAACCACGAGTGAAGTCAGCCTGAATCGGGTCTCCATCCTATGACTATCCACATGGAATGTTGTTTAACCTCACTCAAATCACGAACACCGTCTCCACTCGGCTTGGCCAAAATAGCTGATCAAAAAGAATCAAATACACTCTTA
This sequence comes from Ceratothoa steindachneri, assembly GCA_963969495.1. Taxonomy (NCBI): domain Eukaryota; kingdom Metazoa; phylum Arthropoda; class Malacostraca; order Isopoda; family Cymothoidae; genus Ceratothoa; species Ceratothoa steindachneri. The sequence goes on along the minus strand of OZ018317.1, from coordinate 148,907,848 downwards.
TTCTGAATCATGTTCTTTTCACTCTTTTCAAGTCTACACTTTTAGAACTTTACTTCATCTTTTATTTTCGATAAGACATTGATCAATCCTGGGGAAAAACGGATTTGCAGATCCGATTCAATCCTGATTAGGATTCTTCTGATCTTTGTTCCTTTTATGAATTAAAGGCAAATAAAAGGATAAAAGGAGGGATCCTTGAAGCAGATGATGACCTCGGTTCTAAAGGGAAAAGTAATTTAGAATTGTAATAATTATTTTAATTATTAAATTGATTTATTTTATCATTATGAGCAGTCTTCTCACAAAGTGAGGTCAGTGTTCATCAATTCCCAGATGTATAAATCATCGTGATAGTCTGTATCTTTAGCGCCCCCTGTGGAAAAGATTTTGAGAGCAGAAAATAGAATAAAGATAAGTTGTTACCTTAAATAAGATGAGAAACCAATGAGGGCATTTCCATGAAAAGAATATCCATTGAGTAGAGAAAATGGAGTGAAAAAGTGTGGTCGATATTTTGCTGCTAAGGAACGCAATCGTCTAGATGTCAGCTGCCGCAGTTACGCCATTATTCCCAGACGCCAAAAATGCATGAATATAAAGATCAAAACGACCAGAACTGGCAAACCGTAAGGCAGCAGGGTCCTTTTCATACCCCAAATGAGAGGCACCCGTAACGCGTCCTGAGAGTGTGGATTTGAAACCCATTCTGTGGTTTCCATGGAGTGAGAGTTATGTGTTGTGTTTGCAATAGTAGATAGGTTAAATAGACAGCTGTGTTGGATTTGTCTGATGGCGTGTTTGGATTGACCTGGCCGCACCCAGGCGTTAAAATCAGCGCACTCCCAACGTGATTGAACCCGACACCTTGGCGTTTGAAATTCGATCACTTATCCGTTAGGGTCGAGAAATCTCCTTGGACAGGGTGGGCGTATAGTCTGGACACAGGCAAATATAGACTAGTATTATCGGATTTCTCATTAATAAATATTAATATTACTATTTTTTCTATTTTTTAGAGAGAATTAGTGGCGAAGAAGGTGAGTTTGACAGAGAAAATAAGGCAGTGTGGTGGCACTGATGAGCGCGCGTGGGGGTTGGTCTTTTCATCCACCTCCTCTGTCACAGTGGGGAAGCAAATTCAGAATTCCAGTAAAGGAGGGTGCGTGTGGGTCGTATCTCCCACCTCAGAGCGTGGGTTAGACTCATCCTGTTCGGGAGGAGAACCCCACCACCTGAAGAAATCGGTTATTTCGCGGAAGTATCAGGTCTCCTTAGTGCGAGAACTTATCGTGCACCTTGACCTGGTGATTCCATCCTAGTATAACGCCAAAGCCTCTAAAGATTGACAATCTTTCGTCCTTACAAGTTGAAAATTTTGCTTTATTAACCGACCAAAACAGTGAAATACAAGTGTTGACGTGCGAGTAGTTCTCCATTTGACTGGATGGCAAAGTCAGCTTCACGAATGATCGGCTACCTTCCAGCAAGAAGCTGTTTAACTTAAGGTAAACGATATTTTCTCCTTAAATTAGGAAACATGGCTATAAAGAATAGGCCCCTTGGTCTGCCTGTCTTAATTTCTACGCTTTAATCTTCTAGAAGATGCTAAAGAGAAAGGACTATCCAGAGAAAATAAAATACATTAATCATCTGGGAAACTGCATTACAGGAGAATGCGCGAGGATCCACGGAGATGATGCCTTTCTATATACATTGTGTAAACGTTTATTTCACAAAACGCGTCGAAGTGACTATTACTAATTATTGAAAATATTATAAATATAATTAATTGAAAATATAAATATTAGCCCATATGTCAGAACTTTCTGCTCGTCTGTATAATCTTAATTCATTTATCGACTATTTTAAAAAATAAGTATATTTGTAATCACCTCTGTAACAACAGTCAATATAATGTCTATAGTATTATTAACAAGGGGACTTTGGACGTACAACCAAGTTCTTCATTTCTAAGGACCAGATATGTACAAGATTTGGGACAAAATACATACCGAATTAGATTTAATTTGATTGATTCTATGAGTCATTTATTAGAGTTTAAGGGTTTCTATTTAGTTTCTTTCGATATGCTTGGCTCAGATTGGCTCGTGAGACGTTTTTAACAGCTGATAAATGAATAAAGTAATTATTGTAAATACTAATTTCCTTAGCATTCATTCACGCATTTTGACTATAATCCTGCCTTTCCACATAGGTCTTCTATACATTTAGTAAACTTTTATCTAGGGTGTATGTATTTTAATGTTCTTCAAAGATATGGTGTAAAGTCAGTTGCTTAATACCTTAGCTTATGGTAATATATATCCACTCTAGGTGTAGGGGAATAGTCACTCCCCCCCCCCCGTCCCTGTTCAATCGCGGGGCAGTCACAAAGCGGTTACCGCAAAGACATCCACCTCAGGCATCGGCGGGTCCATTGCGTAACCGCAACGTCGCCTATTTTGGTGCCATAAAAGACCTTAAAGGTCAAAATAAAAGATCTTCCCCAGGAGAGTGAAATCCAGTTTCACGTCAAATAAGAAATTGGAGACGTATTTCTCCCAATCTCGAAGGCTAACGAGGAGCCGATGTTTGACTTCGTGTAAAAAAACATTTAGAAAAAGAACTCTCCTGGCGCCGTCCTCAAGCCCCTTCCCCCCTTACCACTCCCCCAGTGGGGTGACGAGGTATAAATGAGGAACTCTGAAAAAAATCGTGGTAGTATACGTCAGTCTCTAGGTGACGAAGTCCTCGGATCACAACCGAGCTACCGAGATTGGATAGGTAGTTTACTTGGGTTGCCAGACCAAGAAGTACCCTGCAAGAGAGGCAGGGCTACCTATCTTTAGGGGCTCAGAAGAAGCTCATCCTCGAGCTATGTCCCTATTATCAAACCAAACGTTAAGTTAACTTTGTTAAGTTCAACTTACTCTCGCCAGAGAGACTCCTCATATCCTGGTGCACCTTAAACACCAGGGGTATTCCTCGTCCTTGAGGAATTAAGAAAAGAAGAAGAAGAAAAAGGATCCTCCTCGAGCCCGTTATTCGTTGGCCACACCGAACTTCTCAGTTAACTTGGTCAGGAACCAAGTTCGAATTATTCTCCCCAGAGGGACCCCCCGCCGTTATCCTCCCCCTTGCAGAAAACCCTCCCCGAGTTCAGTCCTCGTCCATAAGGAAATAAGTAACGAAGGATTAAAGCTCCTCCTTGAGCTCGTTACTCATTGGTCACACCGCACTCCAAGTTAACTCGATTTAAGAACCAAGTTCGACTCACTCTCACCAGAGAGACCATGACTGCCTAGGTGTTGCATAAAGCACCGTATGGGTTCTCGTCCTTGAAGACCCCTCCCCCAGGAAGAACGTGTGGACCTTCCCAGCTGCCAACCTCGCCAAAACAACCATGTGATCTTGCTCATCTACATCTGGCCGGCGGCACGCGTCGAGAGTCAATAACATTCTTGAGGCCTTTTAAACTCCAGATGAGTCCGTAAGCCTAATTCTTATATTATTGTTGTGTGTAAATAAGTTAACCAATTTTTGAGGGGTGAACTAATTTAAATAATTTTTGTTTATAATAATACCTCAGAGTATTCCTGTAGTTAATATTTAAATGTTATGTATTCAATTAATAAAGTTAAAATATAAGTTTATTTTGGGATTATTTTGCGTTTCTCTTATATATCCTTACGTGTTTCAGAACGGCTCTGTTCTTTAAGATATTCAGATATCAAAATATATTAGACACTCTTAGCACTCTAAGAAAAGAACAAAAAGGGGGGGCATTCTACGACAATAGGCTTTGTATAGCTCTATATTTGTATATCACCTCGTAGTCGAGTGAGAAAACCTCTCTTTTTCAGGAAGACAACACCCCTAACGGTCCAGTTTATACCGGTATCTTTAACTGGCCGGACTCTGTATCCGGTCAATTCTCTCCTCACTACATGCTTATTTAGCCGCAAAACCCATCCCGGGAAAGGTTTATTATTACATTACCTCTCGCTATTTTTTTTTATTTATTTGTCTCATTTCTTCATTTCTTATTCTTCTACTAGTTTTTCCATAGCATCATTAATGCTAAGTCATAAACAACCTCTTGTTTATTTAGACATTCTCATTCACTTTCTCCTAATAAATGGCATCTGACCTAAACAGAGATGACATTCCACCTCCCGTCCGATAGTTTTGTTTCCATCCTCGTCTGTTTGTTGATGATTTCTCTCATCTCTCCTTCACTGATAAAATTATATACCGTTGGGAAACACGTACGATTGTTAGAAAATATCGTAAAGATGGAAACGTTCCAGGTGAGTGTGTGGTAGCTCTAACATTTAAGAGAAAACCGTAAAGTATAGATCGATAGCTTGAAGGCAGATCTTTCGGCCGAACTGTATGTGGAACAGAAGGCTTAGAGGAAATTAAGGGTTATTATGACAATGTATATTGTAGGAAAGTCTTCGTCAATGAATACTTAAGAATGATGTCGAAAACTTACAAAAACTATAAAGGCTAATAGGCAAAATCCAATGCATAGTACTTCCAAAGGACAAGTAGGAGGAGGACCTCGATCTGGGATAAGAAAGATTACGCTCAATTGACTCCAACACAAAGAAGACATCAGTGTCCAATCTTAGGCGAAGCGCAACTAAAGCATACCGAATTGAATTTCGCCGAAAATGCAATGTAATCTATCAGATAGAGGGAAGAGCTGCAGCTGCAGGAAAATGTGTTCTCAGTGATCCCATCTGCATGGAGCGTTGCTGACTATGGAATTGGCCATGTCTCTTATAAGGGACCCCGTGAAAATATAAAGGTTTTTATCGATGCTCCTTAATTTCAGAGTCACCAGCGATAGAAGTCGCTGCCAAGAATGCATAACGAAGTGAACGCTTGAAAAAAATCTCTCGTAGAAAAGAAAACGTACTAAGGTGGTTCCATTTCTATGAAAGTTAAAAAGGACAATTTATTTAGGCAATAAACTAATATTCGAAAGCGCCAAATTCAAGAAAGTTTCAAAGTACCAGTTTCACCATATATTTTTGTGCATTAATATTAATAACAGTTACATATAATGCAAACAAACGCTATTCCAGGTCAAGAGAAGCAATTTCTCGTACCAGTAACAATATTTTACCTCTCACATATGTAAATGTTGGAGAAGCCTTTAGCAAGAAATGACTTCATTACATGCGTGAAAGAACGGATTCGTGGAACGCCTCCGAAGCAATTAAACAGACTCACTCTAGTGCTCTTATCTTTAATTTAGACAAATATATATATATATATATATATATATATATATATATATATATATATATATATATATATATACTGGTAATTGATTTGTTCCTTGTGATCCTGTATAATTTACAATTATACATGTACGATCTGCCACAGTCATTATGCAGGCCAAACTGGCTTACAACTCAAATGCAGGATCGTGAAGCACTTGTGTTTATCTCATAGGACTGGTATTCCCATTTCTAAACCAGAAGCCTCTTCCATCAGGCAACATTCAGAGTATCACCATCATCCTCTTAATTCTAATTCATTAACCATATTATCTTCAGCCTTAACTTCTCTCGATTTGAAAATCTTAGAGTCACTATATATCAATAAAATGAATCCAAACCTAAATAATTACTCCTCCTCAATTAAACTATTCACAATATAACCAACCAACACTTCAAGAAATTAACTAGCCAACCGACCAAGCGAATAAATTTCGTCAGTAGTTTTATATGTTTAGTTAGTTGATTTCTTAACTCCCACAATAAAGGTTAGTCACTTTGTTCATTCTGATTTGTTTTAGAGTTTTTTTTGTTTTTTTTTACAATTTAATATAATAGCTTATTTTTGGAATACTTCAGTAACTTTTAATATGTGATAATCAAGTCACTTCGTAATAATTTCACTTTCTATTTTTTTTTTTTTAAATCACATGGGTAATATTATTTAATTGTATATATTGTTATTAGTGTCTTTACTTTAATTTAATAATTGTCAATTTTATTATTTTAACTTGCCTTCTTCCGCTTTATTTTGAATGCATTCTTTTACCTGTTATCAATTAATGTTCCTTCCCCTTTTCATTAGACGATATAGTCGCTGAAGATAGTCCTATTAAAGGTCCGAAACGTCCGGCCAATAAATGATTAGTGTAATCACCTGGGTCTTCATATTACTGCTATATATATATATATATATATATATATATATATATATATATATATATATATATAGATATAAATGCGATGTCCCGCAGGAAAAAATGAAATGGTGTTTCCAAGTACTTTCGAACTTTATTAAGTTCCTTATCAAGGAATTCAATATATTAATATATCTTTGGTTTGGTGCACGTTCTCCAAACATTTTAGAAGTTTTACCACTCAATCATTTTTTTACTCTGATTACGCAAACGTATTTCTCTTTGGGGGGAAATTATTAGTTATAAGGTTAGGTTTGATATCTTTAAAATGATACAAATAATATTTAAAAACTTTCATTTCCAAATAACTTTTGAATATTTGAAGTTAAAATATTAGTTTATTGCTTAAACTTCGAAATTCATTGCAAATGTTTCTTAAATATCTGACGATGTTCGTACTTTCTATGTCATAGGAATTCACACTTGGAAGTTGTAAACGAAGAAAATTGAAGGACTCTAGCTTTCTTTAACCGAAGTTTGAAATCATCTTGAATCTTTATTGTCGAAGGAATTTGGTTTCGTGCACTTTCACAGATATTTTGGGAAACTAGTAAGTTCTATAAAACAAGGCAGTTCTTAAAATTAAATGCGGGAGGGATTTCAGTTTTCTAAAAAGGTCTTTATAGCCGAATCCAGGCACATAACAAGAAGGTGGTGAGGGTAACAGTGTTTATTACTGAGGCCTTTTCCTTTCTTTCCTGTCTCCTGAAGTGTTTAAATATTTCAGTCATGTTAAAGTATGAGTCGACTATGTACCAAATGTTGGTTTTAATAATAATAACAAGAATATAGTAAGAGTTAATTCGGTGCTTGTGTAGTTTGCCCTTAGCTTAACTATGGGCCAATTGCAAAATCATTAAATGTTCGTTTATCCCAACATAAGTACAATATTAGAAGAGGTGGAAGCAATAGTTCTGTCTTTGTTCACTTATCTGAACATGATCTTTCTATTAATTGGACTTCATCTATGCCTATTTACCACTAAGAAGAATATATTAAAAGAAATATTGTTGAACTTTTCTTCAGTAATTCCCCTCCTAACCTCAATATATCCCCCAGTCTCGATAACCTTGAACGTGTCATTAGATTGCTTATGATAAATGAAATAGTCCATGTTAATTCTTAGTTCTTTGATTTTAAACGTTTTTATATCTCTTTTGTTTATTCAACAATGTATTTTTATTTGTTTATGTATGTAGTCATAGCTATGTGACTTATATTTTTACATTTCATAAACACTCTCTCAGAGTTTGATATTTTGGTACAAACTTTATCCATATGCTTTAGCCTCTTTGCACGTCCTTTATTCCCTCTTTTCTGATAATTTATTCCTTTTTATTAATAAAAAATATGAATTAAACTCAATTGGAATCAAAGAAAATTGTTTTTAAATTAATATCCGAGAAAGTTGTAAGAGCAGGGCGAACAATGAAAAATGAAATGTAAGTAAAATCAAATAGCCAGGAATCCGAAAGGAAAACAAAAAGCAAAGCAAACAGTCCAATATAAGTAAAAAATACAAATATATGATAGTGAAAAAAACTGGTGCGGAAATCTCCCGCTGAATTTAAACCGATAGTGCTAATCCTGGAATATTGTTTAATAAAGTTTCAAATATTAAATTTTCCTTTCTTGGTTAAACTCGTATTTATCGATCGCTTTATCCCTTGCATTCAACTGTTTTTAACATATTTTTTCAATATCATAATCCGGTAATTAACTTATATTTAACTACTTGCTTATAATTCTGGTTTCATTTCCATTATCTCTCTTGTTGAGTTTCACTTATTTTTCATATTGTAACTAATGTTGAATTGTATATGCTAATTTTGCAATTTTGTCAAAATAATTCTTAAAATTTCTTGCAATCGTGTTAGAGTTCAATCCGCTGAAGATGTTCATTGCTTAAGACCGAAACGTTAGGCAAATAAATTTTTTGAGCGATCACATGAGTCTTATTATTCCCCCTACGAATTAGGTTCTTAAGGAACGACTCCCTCATTGGTATATATATAAATATATATATATATATATATATATATATATATATATATATATATATATATATATATATTGAAAAAATCGTAAAGGAAAGATGAAAAGATGAAACAATGTTACTGATATAAAGGAAAAAAAAACTTATTGAACCAAGTAGATAATAGCTTCAATAAGAAAAAAAAATAAAGAAATGAAGGAAGTACGCTTCAATATAATAAAACAGAATTTCAACAAAAGCTCGAACAAACGTGAAACCAAATAGCAAAGAGGATGGGAGGAGTAGATGTCTGGCCTCTGCTTATAGTTGAAGTTAAAATTAATGCAAAGGGATTAAAGTGCTAGATTTATTAAGTGTCAGAAAACTATTAATATGATACTCAAGAATTTTAAAACTAGTTGATAATTCAACTAACAAAGTTACTAGTAATATCATAGGGGGAAAGTAGATTATATGAAAAAGAGAGAAGTGATAATTAATGATATTCAAACAACAATAAGCAAATAATAATAACACAGGCCTGCGTATGAAAAAAAGATTTATGTTCCTCAGGATTTCTTTGTGGTTTCTTAATGAATCAAAACTCCTGAGCTCAAAAATTAAAGTATTTTTGTTCAATCAGGTCAGATTTTCTCAGTATAACATACACCATTTTCATTGACATTACCTCATTTTTCCTGCTTTTTTTTTCAAAAACCTTTCTCTATCTAATAATGCATTATTATTGTTATATCATAGAAACAGGAATAAACGCATGTAAATTATAATCCTTTTAATAAAACAAAAAAATAAAGAATGCAAAATAATAAAGAAAATAATTCTAATTTCCATGAAAAGACGCCCTTGAGGATTTTTGTTTGTGCCTCTCATCTGGTGCATTACGCTTCAAACACCTACAGTAGTCAGCAACCATGTTTACATCCCTTTACCATGCTACTTGAACTCCATTGTTTTTATGTCCCGGTGGAATCTCTCCCCCTGTTTTTCACTGTAATCCACGTAATTGTTGGAAAAATAATCCAGATGGGTCTGAAAAAGTGTATCTTTATAGAAATTCAAGCTCCCAAATGTTTGAGACATGGTAGGAGCTGATTGACCAGGCAAACTTATTCGGAGCTTCTTTTTAGGCCTAGAAAATTGTTAACTAAAGATTTGAAAGCTTTTCAGGTATCTTTTTCTATGTCCATCATTGATGCTTCAAACTGCTGCTCTCTCATCAATTTCCTCATCTGAGGTCCATCAAAAATTACCGCATGGAGCTTAGCGTCACTGATTCGTGTGAATTTTGGGAAAAAAAATTTAAAAGCTTTGCCTTCTTTATTAAGGGATTTAAAATAATTTATATGCCAAGCTTTATATTCAGTGGAGGAGGCAGTATTATGTGAGGAGGCACTAAAAGTTCAGCTATCATATTGTTTGATCCAATTCTAAATACTTTTCGTGGAGGCCAAACCTTCTTCTCATAGTGCATATTATCTGCACGACTGTCCCATCAACATAGGAAACAGGGATGCTTCGTGTACCCTGTTTGCATCCCAAGTATAAGAGACACTACCTGAAGAAATTTAGTAAGATGTGTAAATTTAAATTTAATATTTCTAAAAACAAATTCAAAGTAATATTTCTTAAAACAATAAGAATATGAATATGTACTGAAAAATCCTAAATTTCGATACATAAAATCATTGTATTGGAACTAATTGGATATTTGTCCATCTGATTTTGAGTTTATTGAGTTATGTTGTATACCTTCTCAATCAGGATAAGTTCCTCATTAACCCCGAAGGATGCATTAACCCTTCAATAAAAAATATAACTCAAGAATGATTCAAGGTTTCCAGATTTGCATTCTTGTAAAATGTAATTTGACCAAATGGTGTATACAATTAATAACAATTAAAAATGAAAATTTCAATATCAAAGAGCTTAGAAATGGCACGTGTAAAATGATTTTACCTTTAAGTCACTACATACATATCCTGTAATTGTGGATAGAGTAATTTATTGCATCCAGCAAGTTTTTTATATTTTCATAACTTTTAGTAAGTTGGATTGAATGGCCTATAGAAACGGAAGCTATCTTGTTACCAATTTTCAGTAACACAGCTTTTAAACTTACACTGCAGGAATCTATAAAATGTGTCCCTTTTAATGGATTGTAGGGAATTCCAAGGGTCTCAACAAGTCCTTTAATATTGGCGCAGTATACTAAAGAGCTGGAAGAATGCTGTAGAAAATAGCTTCGAAACTCTTGTTCTCTATTTCTGTTTAAAAGAAATGTTGTTTCTTTAGCGAGAAGATTACTTTCACAAAGCTGAGAGCCAAGAAGTTGTTCATTCTCCTTTGAAAGCCCCTGGGCAGGTCATTTAACTGAACTTGAAGGAATGATCTTGCGATCATATCATGTGTGAAAACCTGATAAGACTGAGATGTGTCATAATCTTGATCAACTTCCATATTTATCTCTTCATGTGCCTCTATATTTTCAGGGAGAGAAGGTATAGGAATTGGTGGACCATGGGCAGGGGTTTTTTGGCAGAAGGAACATCCGGATATGCCACACTATATTTATTATTCCGATTTATACCTGTGGAAAATATAATTGCATATTAGATAAAAGAATTGATTTGGAGTTGTAGATATTAGATAAATGTTTTTAGTAAAAGATATGTTCATGCTGAAGTAAACTATGTTATTTTTTAATTTTATGCTAAGTCTATGCATAATAATGATATTTTTCGGAGCCAGTATAATAACGGAAGCTTAAGTACTTGATACAATGTTCACCTTTAAGATTTGTGATGCAAAAGTAGCGGTCCGTAGTGTGGTCCTTGCCCTTTCTCCACACCCTGGGAGCAGCAAAAGAGAGAGACTTCTGTTCGCCCTGCATCTTTTGCAGCAGATATGTGGTGCAAAACATTTATCTTGATCTCTTAGCTCTACTCCAAAATATGCATGTTACAAAGATTTAATTACAGGAGAGATTGTACTTTGCTGCTCAAAAAAAATCCCTTTGCCGCAAACATAGCAGAATCTGCTGGAGCTATTCTTACATTTTCTCTTAATTTTTAACTCAAACACTATTATTATTATTCTTATTATTATAATGCTAACCAATTTCTAACCTGTAAGAATATAAACTTATTCACATAATTACTTAAAATGTACAGATAGTTTACTGCAAATACAGTAGTGCAAAAACTATTGAAACTTTGATGAAATATAGGACATATATAAATTATTAAATTATTATCACCCCCTGTATCGCAAACACTGGCCCTGATAGAGAAAAACGGATGTCAGATTCGGATTTAGGAGGTCAATTTTATTAAGAAACACTACAGAAAATCCCAGGTAAATTTTTGACGCAAACCAGTATAATTGATAATAAAATAATAACTTAAAATAATATTGATAATGAAATAATAATTACAAGTGATATTAAATTTCTAATTCTCTAATGGAATATTTAATTAAATAAAATATAAATTACGATAAATTAGGTCATCATTGGGTAAGAAGAAACTACTGTACTTATAGCACATCGCGATGTTAGGTTGCTGTGAGTGAAGGAGTAGAAAAAAATTTGCTGATTTTCCAGGAAATGGATTAATGAAGTGCAGAAAAAAGAAATATTGCTAAATCGTTGATGTATTCCTTCTATTTTTTAAAATGCGCTTTCCTTAGTCTAGTCCAAAATTCGTGGCGGATGAATAATCTCTCTCTATTCCATAGTACCGAAGAAAACCACCCAGTAGCAGCTTGGGAGTACGTTGGATTATTCTCAAATGCTACAATCTTTCTATGATGTACACCTGTCCGGTTGGTCAATTAACTTTTCGTTCCGCTTAATTGTGGCCTCAAATGAAAACTCCTGAAGCCCGAGCTAGATACGGTCAAATTGGTACAAATAGCTGCAGAAAATTCTTTGTTAAATTAGCTATTGTTCAGAGTTTGATGAAGCCTGACCCTATTATTTCTTCATAAAGCAACAGGAAATCAATTCAGTGGAGCTTTCTCCATACATGACATCAATTAAAAAGAAGTTTCTCTTTGTGGAGCGAATGCCAGGAGTGGCTCCTATCCGTCATCGACAAGGTAATTCTTTTTCCCTGCCAAGGGCGGAAACCCAGAACTCTATACAGTTAATTTCAAGAAAACAAGTTGTAAACAAGTGGATTGGCATGCGCTAAAGACACACTGTTTTTTGGGTTACACTGATCCTCATCAACCCCTTATACACTCATTCTTTCCCTGGTTTATGTTATGGTAATTTGATAGCAGAAGGAAAACTGAAACTAAACAAACAACACGAAATACTCTTTAAACAGCTTCCTAAAATTTTGCTCCTACATGTCTGGATGACAATTAGAAACGCATATAACCTATGAACAAAAATCTTTAAATCACTACGATCATCATTACAAACGTAATCCATAAACAAATACCTAAAAATCATTACTACCATCATTACAAACCTTACCTCCTCTTCGTTGGCAGGTTAGAATGACTTTCATTTCAAAAGATTGAAAGTTCACAAAGTAGGACATTAGTCACAATTATGCAAATAACCTTAAAATAGTAAGGCAAATAATAAGCTCCCTCTCGTCCGAATTGACAAAGATCCCTCAATTAAATCATCTTTGTAAATAGAAAAGACAGCACCATAAATTTGATTACCAATTTGTTTGTTTGTTGAGTATTGTGCATCCTTTGCAATTTAAAATTCAAAAACACTTTTGATTTTCAAGAATAAAGAAAAAAGTATTAGGACAAAAATTCTCTTTGAAGTCCTTTGGGCAACAATGTTAATCTTGAGTACTAAACTAGGATTTTATGCGTTATCATTTACTATGATAACCAAATTTGAGAGAAAACTAATCAGGTTTTACGGGAATGGTCACTTCCCCCCCCCCCCGTTCACTCTTGGTGCAGTCACAAGGCGTTTACCGCAAAGACATCCGTCAAAAGCATCGGCAGGTTCTGTGCTTAACCGCAGTGTAGCACAACTCAGTGCCATGAAAGACCCTAAAGGTCAAAATGTAAGATCTCCCCCAGGAGAGTGAAATACAGCTTCACGTGGAATGAGAAATTAGAGACGTGTTTCTCCCAATCTCGAAGGCTAACGAGGAGCAGATGTTTGACTTCGTGGGAAAGACCGTTTAAAAAAAAAACTCTCCTGGGGCCATCCTCAAGCCCCTCCCCCCCTTACCACTCCCCTAGTGGGGGTGCGAGGTATAAATGAGGAACTCTGAGGAAAATCGTGGTAGTATACGTCAGTCTCTAGGTGACGAAGTCCTCGGATCCGAAACCGAGCTACCGAGACTGGAGAGGTAGAGTACTTGGCTTGCCAGATCAAGAAGTACCCTGCAAGAGAGGCAGGGCTACCTACCTTAAGGGGCTAAGATAAAGCTCATCCTCGAGCTAAGTCCCTGGTTATCAAACCAAACGATAAGGTTAACTTTGGTAAGTTTAACTTACTCTCGCCAGAGAGACTCCTCATATCCTGGTACACCTTAAACCCCAGTGGTATTCCTCGTACTTGAGGAATTAGGAAAAGACGAAGAAAAAGCCTCCCCCTCGAGCCCGTTAATTCGGTGGCCACCCTAAACTCCTAAGTTAACTTGGTGAGGAACCAAGTTCAACTTGTTCTCGTCAGAGAAATCTCCTTCCGTTATACTCGCCCTTGAGGAAGACTGGAATTAAGAAAAAGCTCATCCTCGAGCTAGTTCCGGGTTACCAAACCGAACGTTAAGTAATTTTTTCTCGCCAGAGAAACCCTCCTGTGTTATCCTCGCCCTTGAAGAAGACCCTCCCCAAGTTCAGTCCTCGTCCCTAAGGAAATAAGTAACGAAGGAGAAAAGCTCCTCCTCGAGCTTGTTACTCGGTGATCACACCGCACTCCAAGTTAATTTGATTTAAGAACCAAGTTCGACTCACTCTCGCCAGAAAGACCACGACTGCCTAGGTGTTGCATAGAGCACCGTTTTGGTTCTCGTCCTTAAAGAACCCGCCCTCCGGAAGAACGTCTGGACCCCCCAGCTGTTACCCTCGCGAAACGACCGTGGAATTTCGCCCATCTACATCTGGACACACGGCACACGTTGAAAGTAAATAACATTTTTGAGGCCTTTGAACTCCACATGAGTCCGAAAGCCTAATTTTAAAATTATTGTTGTGTGTAGAGAAAACGTTAACCAATTTTTATGGGTAAACGAATTTAATTAATTTTTTGTTTAGGTTAATATTCAGAGTATTGCTATAGTTAATGTCTAAATGTTATGTATTCATTTGATAAAGGTAAAATATAAGTTTATTTCGGAATTAATGTTCGTTTCTCTTATATATATCCTTACGTGTTTCGTAACGGCTCTGTTCTTTAAGATATTCTTATAATATCAATATATTAGACACACTTAGCACTCTTAGAGATAGAACAAAAAGGGGAGGAATTCTACGACATAAATAAAAGTGGTGTCAGGTTTGTAGGTTGTTATTAGAAAGAACCCAGCAGTGTTAAATTAAGAAAGAGCCAACACGTAAAGGAATATCAGGAATAAGAGAATAATTGACGAGAGGAAAATTAGTAGAGTTAGGGGTGGTAACAATCTAAAGGTAATTGGTAGGTCAAGTGGTAAATTTGTTGTCGGGAGTGGTATTTCAATCAGCATATCAGTGGGATAATGGGTAAGTTATGCTGAGTGCTACCTGGTGAGTGTTGGCACACTTACCTGAGAATAAATAAAGGAAAAATCGACGGACCAACACGAAATGGATCCAGTCAAAAGATTTTACCTACAAGCCCAAATTCTGGGATTTAAAGGCGAGGTTATGGATGCCGACATTCTTGATAGAATTGAGAATACAAAGAGAAGCAGAAAAAGAAATAATAGAGTTTGATAGAAAAAGGGAAAATATAGATATACGGATGAACCGGAAAAGTAAAGAATCCCGAATACAGCTGAAAATAGAAATAGAGGAAAAAGATTCTCAAGCGGTATTAGAACAAACGAAAGAATAATACTGTTAAAAAGAGAAGCAAAAGAATTCGGAATAAGGATAGAAAGGGAAGATGAGGAAAGAAGACTAAAGATGAAGCTGGAAGATGAAGAAAGAAGAACTCGACGGGAAAACGAAATAGCGAAAGCAGAAAAAGAAGCCGAGGAAAGGAGAATGAAGAGGGAAAAAGAACGTGCTCAAGCTGAAAAAGTAGAGAGAGGAGAAAGGAAAGATTGCTCGCACTCGAAAGAGCACCTATCAAGAATCTGATAGAGGCCGAGGAAGTTGTAGCCCGGCCTGGGTCTAAGGAAGGACCATCGAGGGAAACCCAGCCAAATGGGGTAACGATGGAAGAAGTAGGAAGTAGGAAGGAGGTACCAACAGGAATACCTAAGGAAGAACCTACGAGGCGAACCCCGCCAAATGGGGTTATCAGGGAAGAAGAAGAAGGTAGAGTAGAGGTACGAGCAGGTGTACCTGAGGAACTACCTACTAAGAGAAGTGAGTCAAATGAGTTGACAAGAAAGGAGTAAAGAGGTGCTATTGCGATACACCCAGGTAAAACTAATCAAATGGTAGACACGAATAAGTATCCCCTACCCCTAGTAGTCTCCTCCCCACACGGAACGTCCACGGAGTTACGGCTAAATCGCCAAGTCATAGTGAGCGCCACGCCCATTAACGACCTCGCAGGGAAAAGTTTTCTCGATCCCGAAAGATCGAACCCAGACACGATCTTCCCGTGTAACCGGTTAAAGGAGAGCTATGGGATTCAAGTTCTCAGCAATTATGCCCTGCTGCAACAAGCCGCTCTAGCCTTAATGTTCAATTTAAAGGTAGTCAAGTACCATAATATGGGTAAGTCGAGTAGGTTGAAATACCGCTACCATTTAGTAACATACTGATGTAGACTCAATAACACGAATGGCCGACTCAGGCGCGGTAAAGTATTAGTCTTAGAGCACCATTTTAGGATCAGCTACATCGAAGGAGCCTATAAAGGACAGCTGCTCTTAGGCGGAAACGAAATACCATTGAGGGTTATTTCAGCACCTAATGAGCGTAAAACCATGTTTTCATATGCTGTTCGTGTTAATATTTATGAGTAGGATTTAAGTTCTCAAAAACTTAGAAATGTAAGGAAGCAGCTTGTTTTGTTTTTTTGGGTGGGTAATCGACGAATTAAGGTTTTGTTATGTTCATGTAAAATTGTAAATTGAGTATGTCTAGTTCGACACATTGCCTGTGTGAACGCGCGCGAGGCGGTACATGTGTAAGGAAACTTAATGTATGAGAGAACTCAAGAAATAAACTTTGCTAATCTCGACTAGGTTGAGTAAGTTGTTTTGAGTTCCTGGGAGCATCCCCCCTCCCCATTAAATTCTTCGATGAAAGGTGTTGTAGGGGAATGGTCACCCCCCCACCCATTCACTCTTGGTGCAGTCACAAGGTGGTTACCGCAAAGACATCCGTCGAAGGCATCGGTGGGTTCAGTGCTTACCTGCAGTGTGGCACAACTCAGTGCCATGAAAGACCCTAAAGGTCAAAATGTAAGATCTCCCCAAGGAGAGTGAGATCCAGTTTTACGTGGAATGAGAAATTGGAAACGTGTTTCTCCCAATCTCGAAGGCTAACGAGGAGCCACTGTTTGACCTGGTGGAAAAGACCGTTTGGAAAAAGAACTCTCCTGGGGCAGTCTTCAAGCCCCTCCATCCTTACCACTCCCCCAGTGGGGGTGCGAGGTATAAATGAGGAACTCTGAGGAAAATCGTGGTAGTATACGTCAGTCTCGAGGTGACGAAGTCCTCGGATCCAAAACCGAGCTACCGAGACTGGAGAGGTAGAGTACTTGGCTCACCAGACCAAGAAGTACCCTGCAAGAGAGGCAGGGCTACCTACCTTAAGGGGCTGAGAAGAAGCTCATCCTCGAGCTAAGTCCCTGGTTATCAAACCAAACGATAAGTTAACTTTGGAAAGTTCAACTTACTCTCGCCAGAGAGACTCCTCATATCCTGGTGCACCTAAAACAACAGTGGTATTCCTCGTACTTGAGGAATTAGGAAAAGAAGAAAAAGGCTCCCCCTCGAGCCCGTTGTTCGGTGGCGACACCGAACTCCTAAGTTAACTTGGTGAGGAACCAAGTTCAACTTTTTCTCGTCAGAGAAATTCCCTTCCGTTATACCCGCCCCCTTAGGAAGACTGGAATTAAGAAAAAGCTCATCCTCGAGCTAGTTACGGGTTACCAAACCGAACGTTAAGTAATTTATTCTCGCCAGAGAAATCCTCCTCCGTTATCCTCGCTCTTGAAGGAGACCCTCCCCGACTTCAGTTTTCGTCCCTAAGGAAATAAGCAACAAAGGAGAAAAGCTCCTCCTCGAGCTCATTACTCGGTGATCACACCGCACTCCAAGTTAACTTGATTTAAGACCTAAGTTCGACTCACTCTCGCCAGAGAGACCACGACTGCCTAGGTGTTGCATAGAGCACCGTTTTGGTTCTCCTCCTTAAAGAACCCCTCCTCTGGAAGAACGTGTGGACCCCCCAGCTTTTACCCTCGCGAAACGACCGTGGAATTTCGCCTATCTACATCTGGACACACGGCACACGTCGAAAGTAAATAACATTTCTGAGGCCTTCAAACTCCACATGAGTCCGTGAGCCTAATTTTTATATTATTGTTGCGTGTAGAGAAAACGTTAACCAATTTTTATGGGTAAACGAATTTAATTATTTTTTGTTTAGGATAATATTCAGAGTATTGCTATAGTTAATGTCTAAATGTTATGTATTCATTTGATAAAGGTAAAATCTAAGTTTTTTGGGGGATAAATGTTCGTTTCTCTTATATATATCCTTACGTGTATCGTAACGGCTCTGTTCTTTAAGATATTCTTATAATATCAATATATTAGACACACTTAGCACTATTAGAGATAGAACAAAAAGAGAGGGAATTCTACGACATAAATAGTTGATAAATTAAAGTCTGAATTTAATGTGTAAATTAAAATCAGCGAATATATGGAAATAAGTGGATGTATCTGAATAATAATTTATCGAGTAATTGGTTTAATTACTTTAATAATCCCCCTTTATATTGACTGCTTTTATCAGTGAAATCGAGGGTTTAAAAAAGTTGCACACCCGATCTATTTCTATGTACTCAATTAGTCTCCGTATTTGTTTTGTCGGTTTGGTTTCTTCCTCTAGTTCTAATTGACTCAAAATTTTTAATATTTGTCCAAGTCTTTGCTTTTCCCTCTTTATTTATATAAACAAAAATGCATCCATATAAAGATCAAATTAGTGAAATGATTTCAATAATCCCATAATTTTCATTCGCCGGATCCATAGAATTGTGTTTCCATCGGCGAAGTGGTTTGTGTCACTAATCACTAATCTAACCTGCTCGGTTTGAGCTCCACTACCAATATGCTGGCACCACAGCGACCAAACATTTTACCCATTAAAGGTCGAGGAATGGGTACAAAACGCTGAAGAAGGAGGGGGCGTATTTATCTTCCGTGAGACAATAGATCACCACTGAGATAGGCGCGAAACGGTGGTGAAAGGCATCCAAATCATTACTCCTAATTGGTTCTTTATAAAAGGAGGTGACGATATGAAATGTGCCTCGGTATTTAATGGGGGGGGAAATAACAAGAGGAAAAATGGGCAGGCAGAGAAAGTTGAAGGAAATGGGCAGTATGCATGGATAATAATGGGCAAGAGGAAAAAATGGAAAATAATGAGCATGGATAAAAAATGGAATGAAGAGGTGAAGGAAGAAATTAAATAAATAGAGAAAGTGTAAAACAGAGGCATGAGACGAAAATGGAATAAAGAGGTAGGCGAAAAATAGAATAAACACGCAGACTTAGAAATAAATTTAAGGTCCAGGCATAGAAATTGAAACACCTAGACTGTTTGAGAAAATGGAATATTGGTACACGAGAAAGGGACTGAAAGTTATAATTCAATGGAAATGTAGAAGGAGAAATGAATGAAAAGGGTAGTTGGATAAAAGGAAGGTTTAGATGTAGAACATGAAATAAAGTGGCAGAAGAAAATGTAATAAAACGAAAGGAATTTAAAATGGGACAAAATAGAAGACGGAGAAAGACACCGAATTAAAATTAGGCCTTAAAAATACAGTATGCCGATTACCGTCAACAATTCCCGAGCTTGGACACCCCTGTGTTCACCTCTGTTCGACGGACATTTATCTCCCTTTTGTTCAGCTTCATCTGCATCCCTAGGTGTCGAGGAACGACACGGTGGTTTCACGCTCTATACAGAATCAGGCCCACGGGTATTTAATCAGGCCGGCAAGTCCCGGCTAAGGGCTTGTGTCGAATTTATATTCGAGTGCGTTAATCCAAGGTTGGTGAAAAAAAGGGGGGAATCGAGATTACCGTTTTAACTCAGGAGTTATTGAAATAAAAACCTCTTGCAAAAATAATCTTTAATATACAAGTAAATAATAGAATTATTATTGGTCACGAAAACTAAACAAACTGATAAAATAATGAATAAGCGACCAGTGGTTAATACAGGCGGTTAAGGAATAAATGAGAAAAGCCCGGGAATTGTAACAATCACTTGAAAGACCGTTATTAAACGCGGGTTGAGATAATATTAATTAAATGCAGGGAATTACGGCAGTGTTTTCGGGGAGTGAATTAAATGGAGGAAAAATCACGGAACTGGGACCTCGGTTTTATCTCTGCGGCGGCGAATACGATAGCGTTACGGGTCGAAGCCTTGGGGGGACTTCGTAGAGCGGAAGATGAGCACAGATCAGGTTCCAAATTGTCCTCCAAATGGGAATCACGCAGGGGAGGGGAAAGACAGTCCGGTCCAGGGACAGCTGTCGGCACGGTGACCAGATGCGAATCTGCACGGAAGGACTTCTTGGACTTGCTTGCTCTTGTCTCACGGTTGAGGTTAAGGTACACAGACCTTGTAGAGTGGAGGGAATAAGCGCAGAGTTGATCCCGGTTAGCCCTCCGAATTGGGAATAACGAAGGAGAGTAGTCCGTCCCTGACCAGAGAGATTACGAAGGTAAGATCCACTGAAAAGATCACAGGCGTCGACACGGCGACCCAATGGGGCATGATCTGACGGTCAGACATCGGACGAAACTCTCGCTGACAATCAATGGAGTCGCTCGCATAAATACGGCAGGTTTCTGCGGCGGATGGAGTTAGGGAGTGAGGCGTAGGTCACCTGGCGTCTCATGGGAGACTTGGGATGTAGCTGTGTAAACAGCCCCAAGTCACGAGAGTCTTACACCGGCTGATCGGGGGGGGGGGATAGCTCTCGTTTTCGACTTTCCATTGTGGGATGATAACCAAGAACAATAGAGTGAGGGGGTCGCCCGACAGGGTTCGAAACTGATTTAACTTTCTGGGGGCATAAACAAGGTGATATGGCCAAACTATGTTTGGAATGTTTGCATCTTTGACCACCCTTGGCTAACCTCCACACTGTTAAATTGAGCTCTATACTCCTGCTCTTATGTCCGCTTTCTTCAAGATTTTCACAACTTCTTATTCTATTATTTTTCACTCCTCTTCTTGTCTACTAATTGATGATTTACTTTACATAGAGAAATATAGAATCAAGATCATGAAAGACATTTTTTTTAGATGCGTTCTATAGCTGGCGATAGAGAAAGAGGGAAGGGTAAGCTAAGGTGGTTTTCTGACGATCTTAGAGCAAAACTACAAACCTATCACATTGATACTATGTCCGTGGTTTTTGTGTTTTCGTTTTAATATACTTTATGGATAACATAAAAGGTATATTTCCTGTGCCATCGCGATCACTTCGCTTCCCAGCTAAACGCTTACGGGAAAATAATAAAAATAATCCTTAATAGCACTATAAATGTTTTAAATAAAAGTATACCTGTAAATGAATAGATTGGTTTAGAGTGCTATTATCAGGCTTTCGAGGGGAATTGAATATCTTTGCATTATTTTACAAAATAACCGAAGAATAAGAAGCAAAACGATAATTCGAATAAAAGGAGATGCATTAATTCATTAAATGCCTAATCACATATATTCGATAATCTCCATATAAATATATATATATATATATATATATATCTTAGTAGAGCAGAGGGGGTGTGCGTATCCGTGGTTTGCGGATAGATAATAAGGCTGCATTTAAGATTTCCATCGTAGTATGCAAATTTCTTGTACCTAATAAGAAATTTACAAGAACCCTCTGATTAAATAAAGCTAAGATATGATGAATATAAAGGTTAATTTAGATGAATTTAAAGGCGCTTTCTTGGCCCAGTCCTCTATGGATTTTCCCCGCTGTTTATACTCTTTATTCTGTTTTTGGGAGATTTCGCTTCGTGCCGGAGCCATTGGATTTCTACGCCCGGCTATGGGGTTGAATCCCAGCGGGCTAAGAAAGCAAAAAACACTTGTTGCTCTTAGGAACCTAGTTGCCTAATGGTAGAAGATTAGTCTGGGTCGTGGGCATAAAAGTTCCATCTACTCTCCTAAACAAACCGCTTCCTGTTCCATCTCAATTTCATCGGAAACACAACACATCACTTTTTAGTCTTAGAAATTTCCTAACATATTTGAATACGCACAGTTGCCTGAAGTAGAGGGTATGCCGATACCCTGTGGCCCCAAGGCATTCGTCTCTCCATCCCTCTAAACTTCATCATCAGTCCTGGTAACCCCATTTGCGATTCAAAACCCTCAGAGGAAAATGTCGTCCATCTTCTTCCAGCCCTCTCCTTGATTCAATATTTTCTCATTTATTATATTTTTATAAATTCCACTAAGGAATTATTTTCCATTTACCTAACATTTTTTTTAATCTATCCCCGCTCTTTTTCTCTATTCCATCCTGTTTACTTTATCTCTATCTATTTTTCCCTAGCCTCGCTTGCTCTTTAATTCATTAATTTTTCATGAGATTCATAATTAAAGGGGTGAAGTTGGGTGGAATAGAAAATGTGTGGAAGGTAGGTAAAGAAGCCAAGAGGCCCTATTTGGAAACTTAAGAGATGGTAGGGAGAGAGATCGAGTGCCAAGCTCCACCTGAACCTACATATACTCCTCAACCAAAGTACCTCCCAACCTCTGTTCATACCTCCCAAACTACACCGAGGTAATAATGAGGTTATCATAAATACTTAAAGGTAATAATAAGTAATAAAAGGTACTAGTAACTAAAAATAGATAATACCAAATAATCAAAGGCAACAATAATATTTAATAAAATGTAATGTTAAACAATAAAAGGGAGTAATAATTCCTAATTGGTAATATTATATAATAGCCAGAAATAATAAAGCTAATAAAGGCAAACCCTTGGTAATATTAAGCAATAAAATAGAATGTTAAACAATAAAAGGTATTAATAAGTAATAGAAAGTTATGATGACTATAAAGGTAATTCGAAGTATTTAAAGGTAATATAATAAGTAATAGCAGATAATACCGAGTAATTGGTTTAATGAGGCTGACACCAAATTTCGGCGTTCTTTGGGAGCTTGCCGCCAATTGGTTGGCCGCATTGAGGAGGGGTGCGCTCTACCGACCTCAGTACCCCAAGAAAACGGGGCGGGGGGGGCATTTTTTTCATCTCTTCTAAATCTGCGCCTGTTTAGACCCAGGAAAGGAGGGAAGAAGGTATTAACATTCTAAGTAATAATAATAGGCCATCACACATATAAACCCTTACAACACCGCTGTCTCTTCCTTCTACTATTTTTGCCATTAGCTACCTGATGTAATTGGTCCTATGGGGTGTCATTAATACCCCCTATAGCCCAAGGGAATAAACGATGAGGGGAATCTGTTGTTGTTATTAAAAGGTGTAATGAAAAGGAAGAATGAAGGAGTCAGACATGAACAAGCAAATACACACATGTACGCTTGAAACCGACATAAATTAAAATCACCCTTAAAACCCCGATTCTGGAGGTTCGTGGGGGAATGATAGAGAAGTCGGGGGTAAGGACATACACCGCCCCTCGCTCGAGTTGCCAGATGATGCAATCTTTGGCCAACCATCTCATAAATTATAAGAGAATATGGCATTTTTCCGAAAGTATAAAAAGTATTTTTCAAATACTAATTTCCCCCAAATTGCCAAAACATGTGTGGAAAATGCCATAAGCTCCGGTGATTAAATGGCACTCATCTCCATGGCTTACCATGGCAAGTGATTGCTTATTCAGGGGAGGCATAAGGATGAACAACAGCCGAATTCCCGCTACTCCCTTGAAAGTCGAGGCTCACGAGATAGAGCTAACTACACCCAAGCCCTCCCATATACCAAACTAAATAAGACAATTAAATCTCCTTCACACTTACTCTTTCGTAGTACTACGTAGAGTCCAAAGTCACTAAACTAAAATCTCAAGTTATTGTCATTCCTCAACATGAGAAAGAGAGGGTTCCAAGATTTCAATTTGATTCTCTTTATTTTCTTTATTTTTTAAAATCTTTGCTTTAGTGATTTTTCTTCAATGAGATTTGCTTCAATGAACTTTGCTTTAATGATTTTTGCTCCAATGATCTTTTCTTTAATGATCTACATGAAGCTCAAAGAAAGATTTAAATTATATCTTTTAATGTATCGGCAAGATGGAAGCGGTAGTTTCTCAAAACCCGTCTTAAGATGCTTAAGGAAAGATAAAAATTAATGACGAATCTATTGGAAGTAATGCCTATTATTCAAGAAGCCTGTTGAAGTCAAGAGGAGAAAAGTCTGGAAGTAAAGTAGAGAAAAACCTGTCGAGATCAAGGTGAGAAATTGAAGAGAAGAGAAGATTTATGAGGCCAAGAGGAGAGAAGTCTGTTGAAATCAGATAGAGAAAATTCTGTTGAAGGGAAAAGGAAAATAGTAGATGGAATTCAAGAGGAGAAAAGTCTGTTGAAGTCAAGAGGATAAAAGTCTTTTCAACTCAATTAGAGAGAAAAGTGTGTCTAAGTCAAGAGGAGAGAAGTCTGGTGAAGTCAAAACGAGAGAAGTCTGTTAAGGTCCAGAGGAGAGAAGTTTGTTAATATCAAGATGAGAGAAGTCTATTGAACTCAAGAGCAGAGAAGTCTGCTGATTTGCGCCGATTCTTATTAACCAAAGAGAAGGAAATATTCTCAGGAACTAATGGCAAAATATTGTGATGGGCGAAATATTAGGCACATTAACTGGATTTCTGTGTTATGTTACTCAGTGATAGATACTTACCAATTTTATATTCTAGGAGGAGTAGGGATGAAATAGCCTGAGTGTTGGTAACAAACAGAAAACCCTTATTTTTTCATTATTAGATTCACCATATTTCTTCCTTTACGAGACAAGGGTAAATAAATTCCATGGATCAGAGAAGTTATTATTTCGTGTGCAAATAATATTAGGCCTGAATTTCTGCGGTCAAGATTTTCAACTGAATCTGTTGCCATTGTACGTCATTTATTTATTAAAAACTGGCTGATTCTTTTGGACAAATCAAGTATCAAGAAAACCTTGCCCAAGAGCCGCTCTGCTTTCGCACAATATGCATGCTGCAAAGAATGGAATTTAGAAGAAATCAGTTGAGAGATAAATGTAAGAATATGTTCGAAGATGAAATATGGAGCATGTGGGACTTTTGATGACTTTGACAGGAATGAGGCTGGAGAGTGTGAGGTTGGTTCCTGCAAGAGGAGAAACTGTATGGTGGTCAAGTTAGCTCACCATAAAGATTAGCAAAGGATACTTATGGAAAAAGAAGAAAGGAAGAGTGTAATATTTTGAAAGTGCTTCTGCTGGTGAAAGAGATTATATTGAGAGTCGCATGTGCTGTAAATGCTGGCACCGCATCTTTCTGTTTAGCAAGGAAAAGAAAGTAATAAGCAAAAGGCGATTGCATCAAACAAAGAGTATATGAGACTGTTTGAGAGCCGCTTCAATTTAGTATGTAAGTGTGAAGATGGAAATGCAGCAAATGTTAAGGAAGTGAGAGAAAATATTTCAAAGCCTTTAATGGGATGTGTTAGGATGTGAAAGTGAGAGTACAATCTTGAAAGACCAAGTATTGTATGAAAATTACTTGTGTGGTGAATTTAAATAGACAAGCAAGGTGTATTTAAATAGGTACAAGGTGTGTGGTTGAAGCAATTACTTTACTACTCGTGGCTATTAAAGGCCTGTTTAGAAGATATAAATTCAAGGGTTTATTTGGCAATCTGGAAAAAGCGTGTGAGAATGTCTATAGGGTGGGTGTATGGATGGTGGCACACCGTGTGATGGACTTTTCATTGTATGATTGAGGCGTGCTTTAGTGTGGCAGATAGACTGATTGATTGGAGCCAATTAATTCTGCGTTCCCAGGTTTGCTGCCGATGGGCATTTCGTTGCTCTGGCGACGCTAGCAACATTAACACACTTCCTGACATACACAGTCAACCACTCCAACGCTGTATCTTCCATTCATCCGTCCTTTGCAAGCACGACACCACACTTCTGTCTACAAAACTATTAGGGGGGGTTTATATATAAAAACAGTTGGCTTCCCCTTAGGCCACCTCTAGCATGCTTAATCAGTGATTCGTGGCCGAATACAATACTATCACTTTTCCTTACTTCTCTCCAAAGAAACCCGGCAGTCGGTGACCTCCAGCTTTCCAGCAATGTTTGTTTTTTATTCGATTTTTATGTGACATTCAAATTGCCAGTCGAGAGACCCCGCCCACAATCGAATAGGCAGCACAATTAACCTAGTGTCATTGTCTAAGAGTGTGTGTGAGAGGGGATAACGTAAATACTGAAAATAAAATAGTGATGGTAAATAAGTACATCGGTAGGTAGTTTCTTGCATCTAAGACGACATTCCCCGATCAGATAATGGAGGCCATCGTCCAATGCGGAGGAGAACGCCTCCATCTGAAACATTTGTTGGTGATGGGTTTCCAGAGGGGTAGGAGGTACGCCAGGTTCGGTGATATTCTATTAAGAAGACACAATTGAACCCAGATTACACTCGGCAATACACTCGCGAAGGGAGGCGGGAGGGACTAAGCTAAAGGATATCACCCAAGAAAGTGTAGGCGCGACACCCATGCTTTATGGCCCAAGCATTTGCATCCGGGTCAAGAGGCTGCTGCCTGAGGTAGGGAGAGCCGGCAAAGCCCATCGTCATCCTCGAAATCACGAAATCAAAGTGGTGACGGGCCCAGGGATGGTAGACGAGATGTTAGAACCCATCCTTGAGATATAGCTTGCAGGCCATGTCTTCCAGGGCAGACTGCTGCAGGAAACGAGTCACTGAGACCAACTGGAAAGTCGGTGGTTCGAAGGTGTCGTAAACAGGGTTCATATTGTAAACCACCCTGAATCCACCATTCGGTTTCGGAACTACGAAGATACGGTGAGCTGAAAGATAACTGGTGATTCCTCAATTATCCCGGCCTCTAAGAGTTGACTCACCTTAGAATGGAGGCTTTCACCTCCTCTTTCAAATGTACAATAAAATTCGAGAAATTGAGATAAGCTACTTAAAGAAAGTACTAATATCTCTAAAAACATCGTGAACTACATATAACATTCTAAATAATAATAAAGAAAACATCCAAAGAACATAATGTTCGATTATTAGGAAACGAGTTTTCCAGCACTGCTATTAGATAAAAGTGTGAATCGTAATTTTCACAGATTAATTTACTATAATACTAAACAACACACTGGTTTCAAATATGGCATTTATTCTTTTGTACCTCATATGGTTTTTATTCTACAGCATATTGCTATTTAACGACGTACTCCATGTATTTACTCGGCAAGGATAGTTTCCTAAGTGTTATAACTTCAAACCATACATTAAAATGTGAAAAGAATTTTAAAGGATAAATGCAGTGTAAGATAACATCACCTGTAACTAAATACATACAAGTTATTTTCTTAATATAATGGAGAAAACACAAGCAATGGTACACAAACCTATACATTCACGCAAAAAGATCTCGCTTGCGAGAGTGTCTGGAGTGTTTGATGTGTACGCAATCTCGTTGGATACTCTAACAATAGTCTGTCATCATGTTTCTGTTCGATTGGCCTTGATATCTCTCCTTCATAATCTTGATATCTTGATGAAAACGTTGCCAAGATTAGCAAAAAATTCCTTTTAAATGGCTCATGAGAAAATGAACCTTAATGCTCATGTTGCAGCCTAAACGATGAAAGCTATCAAGTAATGGCTTTGGGAAATCCTTGTATGTAGTTAGCCGCCTTTTTGTTTTTAAGAAATCCTTTCACAACAGCCACAAATGTATTACATGATCCTTTTTCCTATGTCAGTCATCGACCTCGAAACGTTTGGTTTTCTATTAACTTTCTGATTTGTGGCAAATCAAAAACTCCAGCCTTTATTTTATCATAACTTAAGCCAGGAAATATTGTACATATCTATGAATTTGAAACAGTTCCCCTCCACAGTAAAAGGTTTTCCCAATTTGTTTTATCAGTCCTTGTTTAATATGAAGGGGTGGGAAGATGAATTTCTCTCCCTTAACAAGTGGTTGATGTATAAATTCTTCTTCACAACAGTCAAACTTTCTCTAACTGGCGAGAGTTTCTCTTCCCAATGTTTGTCCTTGGCTCGGCTGTTCCATAAACACAGGAAATAATTTACCATTTTCCGATCCACACATATAATGCATTTGTGTTCATCATATTTGACTAAATCTAATACAGATCTTATAGGTTTACGCTGCTCTTCTTTAATGCACAGAGTGTCCAATAGGAATTGCACCGAACAAGTTTCCATTAAGGACTAACGCACATTTTAGACTCTTTTTTGAACTATCTATGAAAAGTCTCCATTCACTTAGATCATACTCTGAAACACACATCGCGTTTAACAGTCCCGTCACGTTACAAAAGTAAACAAAATCTTCTTCAGTTTTTACAGAATGCTAAAAGATCTCTTTCTCTGTTCGGATAAAAAGATATATTTGTTTTTTCTTGCCACAAATTATTCTTTTGAATTCTAGAAGTTAAGACTTCTGCTAACTCTTTGACAGGCCTAGGTCTCTAACTAAATCATTCACTTCTAATTGGCTCAACTTTCCACTTCTTGGGTCGATGTATGTACAAAGTCTGAATCACTGCCAAGTTCCTTGCTCAAATAAAGTTCACGTGTATCACTTACGTCGTCCAATGAAGGAAGTTCCTTGAATACAGGTCCTGGAACTTTATCTGAATGAAGCACTGGACGAATTGCTGAATCAAGATCTGGGTACATATTTTATGTCGCGTTTTCTTGCTATAACCAGAAGACTTTGTGAGGCAACTGTAGCTATCGTTTACATGCTTTTTGGCTCCAGCCACACCATAGGAATGCCAAATCCTAGTTGTTTCCTTGTGCCCTTTGTTCATCGGCGTAGGTTTTAGACACATGGATTACAAACAGAGTGCGGGGCACGCGGTTTATTCTGATCACCTAATTTAATCTTAAAGTAAGCCAAGTATGATCTATTCGCAAGGAAACTAATGTTCATTATTTTACTTGGTCAGTAAAACAACCACATATATAGTTAAAACCAGTCAGGGGTATTTAAACATTTTCTTCATAATTAGGCCATACTACTGTGTGATAGAACGAGTTGAATCTGTGTTAAATTTAACTCCTATCCCATATTAGTTAAAACCTCGAGGAGGCCCACGTGCATCTTCGATTCGAGGCTTGGAGTCTTATCAACAGCTGCCGGACGTCAATGTTTAAACAAGGAGGTTATCGTCCCCCCGTTCGCCCCCATACGCCGACCTCGCCAGATCGAGTTAGGCTTATGAACAGATAAGGCATTTTTCTCCGGCCCAGCTGTGCGTTCCCTCCAAGCTTTCACTCCATTCTCCCCCACGCCAAGGAGATGTCCTGGCTATTTATATGGACTCTTTACCACTAAGATCAGATTGGAGATCCAGATTTTCGTCGCGAAACATCACCACGACCCTCTCTCCCTTTGTGCGCCAAGGGACCTCGGCCTCGAGATTCACCATCACTTGTCCAGGAGGACAATATTCCTTGAGTGCCAAAGGTTCGAGCCTTTAGTGACGTCAAGTCCCCAAGGCATTCCCCCCTGCTGTTCAAGGAGAACAGCATTAGAACAGTCATTGTTCGTTTTGAGCCCTTCGCCAAGAAACGGTTCTTCCCCTCCCCTGTTGTTCAAGGGAGAACAACATTAGAACAGCCATTGTTCGTTTTGAGCCCTTCGCCAAGAAACGGTTCTCACCCCTCCCCTGTTGTTCAAAGGAGAACAACATTAGAACAGCCATTGTTCTTGAGCCTGTAGACAAGAGACGGTTCTCATCCCCCCCTTGTTCAGAAGAGAACAACCTAGAACAGCCATTGTTCTTCCAGCCGTTCGTCGAGAAACGGTTCTCCTTCCCAAGACGCCACGTCAGGATCATCTTATCCCCCCCCCCTTTGGCTGGAGCTCGCCAGCGGACCGAATATTCCTTCAAGTACCTTCCACTGCACCCTAATGAAGTTACGTAAGCCAAGCGTCACCTTTTGAGTATTGATCCCTTATTTGTCAATTCTATCCTGTGCTTTAAATGGTTTATCGAACCATCCCATCTCTTTAACTCCATATTTGTTTTACCTTTTTTGATCCCTTAAATCCTTGGATTAGCCCGAGTCTCCACGACCCTTTCCATTCTGTTTGTCAATATTTTCCGTTTTTGTGTATTGTTTATAGTTATTATTAATAAAACTCTATTTTATTAATGATAGCAATATTATTATCCTTGAGCTCAGTTCCACTTCTTAAGCATTTTGAAGATACATAATATCGGCCGCCAAGACAGTAAAACGCACTCTAGAGATAATTAAGGAAGTTCCCTCAACGAATAGTATATATATGGTATCGTCGGGAGTCATTCTACGACATATATATATATATACTATTTAATTTGGTATCAGGTGTGTAAGGTTTAACGCTATATCTTTGCAAACACTGGTCTCAGTCGAGTAAAGCATAGTGTTATTCGTTATAATAATAGAATATAGTAGTTCCCTTTTGTTTTAACGATTGCTATCCCCTTTTTTTTTTAAACTTAAGAAGCTGGAGTAGCTCAAGGAACGGTTATAATAATTTGTTGTTTTTTTGTGATTTCAGTCAGTGGTTATTTAGATTGAGAAACCAAGTACGAATAGGTCAGTGCCCATATTTAGGTAGGCTAATTCTATAGAGGCATAATTCTTGTTGCGAGGAATTTTAGTTGGTTGACTAGTGCGCCGCCAAGTG
This sequence comes from Ceratothoa steindachneri, assembly GCA_963969495.1. Classification (NCBI taxonomy): domain Eukaryota; kingdom Metazoa; phylum Arthropoda; class Malacostraca; order Isopoda; family Cymothoidae; genus Ceratothoa; species Ceratothoa steindachneri. The sequence continues at coordinate 148,877,372 of OZ018317.1, read as the reverse complement.
CAAAGATGACTCCGTTCGAAATCTTTAAAGCGCAAGGAGAGTCCTGTGGACTTTCCGGAAAAGAACTAATTAAGTACATTCGAGAGGAGCAAAGAAAAGAGGAAGAAAGAGAAAGGGAAAGAGTAATCCGACAAGAGGAGCAAAGAAGAGAAATACAACGAGAAGAAAGAGAAAGAGAGGAACGGATAAGACTAGCTGACCTTCAGATTGAATTAGCTCGGATTAAAGCAGAAGTTCAAAGAAAAAAGGTAGAAAAAGAAAGAGAAAGAGAGGAACGGGGAAGAGTAATCCAACGAGAAGAAAGAAGGACGGATTCGCGCCCCTTCCCAGGAAAGCTGACAAAGTTTCCGAGCCCCGTAAAACCCCAAAACTTCTTTCCCCAAAACCAACAACGGGACTCCAAACCTCCCGTTAAGACTTCTCCTCCATCTCTCTTCCCGAAGCGACCAACCATATGCTTCACCTGTGTTGTAGGAAACCACATGAGCTGGAATTGCCCCCAAAATTCTAGGCTTAAAAGCGGACCAGCCCACCAAGTTAACCAGATTAATGCAACCCCGGCTCCCCCGGTGGTGCAGACACAAGCAGAAACTTCTCCCCATCCGTCAGGCCACCAGGTAAATTTTTTTTGGAATAAAAGTTCAGCGGGAACTTTGAAATATGAGGAGGGCAGCGTGGACAGCTGTCGAGTATCGACTCTCGTCAGGGACACAGGATGTACATGCTTCATCGTGTCCGACGAACTCCTCCCAGTGGCCTCTAACCACGAAAAATTTGCGGTGGTACATGACCAACTTGGGCGGGCGAACAGATTCCCCGTCGCTAGATGTTACCTGCAGTGTCAATATTATAATGGCTGGGCTGAAGTCATTGTAGCACCAATAAAATTCTGTTCCGTACTTATAGGAAAGAGCCCCCAAGTAAGTTTCGACCCTGTGTTTCAGGCCGCCCTTCCTCAAGGCCGAGATAAGAAAGAAGCCCAGGAGCCCGTCCCCATCAGAACCCCGATACCGTCCGATTTCTCGGAGACCCCTAACCAGGACTTTAGAACGGAAAAAGAGGAATGTGATTCACTAAAACCCTTAGGTGATAAGGCCACAGACAAGGACACGGAGACTGTCCTTGGACCCCAAGAAAAAAAGAACCCCCAACGCGCCCATGGAGATACCTTCGTAGAACTAGACGAAGCATCGGCGCTTGAAGAGGATTGCCCCGCGGAGTCCTTTAAGGTAATCCAGACAGTGTGCATCCAACCTGATGCCGATTACCCTCCTCCTTCCCTTCCAGGCAAGTCTTTGGAACCCTCTGACCTGGATAGTGACGCGCAGCTGACACCACGTCAGAAGAGTCAGCTCCAAGAACTAATTAAATGGAATCACCATTTATCCACCCTATTAGCTCTTTTCGAGCAACTGCGTGAAAATGGCCTCACCATTGGCCCCAGCAAATGCCAGTTTGCCCACGAAACCATCAAATATTTGGGTTTCAAAATAGGACAAAGCAAGTCAGGTCCCCACGAGAACAAGATTAAGGCAATCGCCGACATGCCCCTCCCGATTACAAAGAAGCCATTAAGATCGATCCTAGGATCAGCTTCTCCCTATCAGCGATTTGTTCCGAATTTCACTGCAATTTCGGCCCCCCTATGCCCCCTTCAGGAAAAGAATTTCTCCGATCGGTTACGTTGGAATGATGTCGCTGTTTCCCATTTTAATCAGCTCAAAAACAAGTTCATTTCTGCCCCCATTTTTAAGTTGCCCAACCCGGAAAAATCCTTTGGGGTTAAGACCGACGTGATCAACGAGGGCATTGGAGGTGTACTCCTTCAATACGTGGATGACAGAACGAGTCATCCAGTTGCATATGCTAGTCGTCAATTATTACCACGCGGAAAGAGATATGCCACTAGGGAAAAGATAGCTCTATCAATTATCTGGGTCATAGACAAATTTAAGCTGTACTTGATATGTAAAGAATGTCAAATAGGAACCGACCGCCGTCCTGTAGCCCATATTAGGAATGTGAGACACTCAAACGGCCGCATCATGCGCTTGAGTTTACTCTTGCAAGAGTATCGGTTTAAAATAAATTATATCAAAGGTTCCGATAACCAGGTCGCTGACGCACTCAGTAGGAATGCGTTACCGAATAGCGTAGAACAATTGTATATATAGGATTAGTATCTCCATGTAGGTATATACCGTCTTGTACGACTTAATTTAAGATTCTTTTGTAATATAATTAATTAATGTATATGTCTGAATTTTGTAACGCTCAATGTCTAATTTTTTTTTTTATGTATATATATTTGTTCTTATTAATTTACGTATAAATTATTTTGTCCCGTATGTACTAAGTTTATAACATTTCATTGTTCCATGCCCTTTTTTTTTATTAAGTTGTATTAAAGGTTATTTTCCCCTGTAATCTAAAGATCAAAATAATCATGTATTGAGGTAATAATAGTTAGGTGCAGGAAGATACGGTTGGTACAAGAAAACAAGTTCCCTACAACGGAGCTCTATCGTTGTCCCTTCTCTCTTTTTTTTTTCGAAGTGACAACTTCCCCTGGAATGGAGGGGTGTGATAGAACGAGTTGAATCTGTGTTAAATTCAACTCCTATCCCATATTAGTTAAAACCTCGAGGAGGCCCACGTGCATCTTCGATTCGAGGCTTGGAGTCTTATCAACAGCTGCCGGACGTCACTGTTTAAACAAGGAGGTTATCGTCCCCCCGTTCGCCCCCATACGCCGACCTCGCCAGATCGAGTTAGGCTTATGAACAGATAAGGCATTTTTCTCCGGCCCAGCTGTGCGTTCCCTCCAAGCTTTCACTCCATTCTCCCCCACGCCAAGGAGATGTCCTGGCTATTTATATGGACTCTTTACCACTAAGATCAGATTGGAGATCCAGATTTTCGTCGCGAAACATCACCACGACCCTCTCTCCCTTTGTGCGCCAAGGGACCTCGGCCTCGAGATTCACCATCACTTGTCCAGGAGGACAATATTCCTTGAGTGCCAAAGGTTCGAGCCTTTAGTGACGTCAAGTCCCCAAGGCATTCCCCCCTGCTGTTCAAGGAGAACAGCATTAGAACAGTCATTGTTTGTTTTGAGCCCTTCGCCAAGAAACGGTTCTTCCCCTCCCCCTGTTGTTCAAGGGAGAACAACATTAGAACAGCCATTGTTCGTTTTGAGCCCTTCGCCAAGAAACGGTTCTCACCCCCCCCCCCCTGTTGTTCAAAGGAGAACAACATTAGAACAGCCATTGTTCTTGAGCCTGTAGACAAGAGACGGTTCTCATCCCCCCCTTGTTCAGAAGAGAACAACCTAGAACAGCCATTGTTCTTCCAGCCGTTCGTCGAGAAACGGTTCTCCTTCCCAAGACGCCACGTCAGGATCATCTTATCCCCCCCCCCTTTGGCTGGAGCTCGCCAGCGGAACGAATATTCCTTCAAGTACCTTCCACTGCACCCTAATGAAGTTACGTAAGCCAAGCGTCACCTTTTGAGTATTGATCCCTTATTTGTCAATTCTATCCTGTGCTTTAAATGGTTTATCGAACCATCCCATTTCTTTAACTCCATATTTGTTTTACCTTTTTTGATCCCTTAAATCCTTGGATTAGCCCGAGTCTCCACGACCCTTTCCATTCTGTTTGTCAATATTTTCCGTTTTTGTGTATTGTTTATAGTTATTATGAATAAAACTCTATTTTATTAATATTAGCAATATTATTATCCTTGAGCTCAGTTCCACTTCTTAAGCATTTTGAAGATACATAATATCGGCCGCCAAGACAGTAAAACGCACTCTAGAGATAATTAAGGAAGTTCCCTCAACGAATAGTATATATATGGTATCCTCGGGAGTCATTCTACGACATACTGAATGTTATGTCATGAAAGGAATCTGAAAAAACACAAAGTTATATTATGCACAATTGCTTTATACAGTATATCTGGATGTGCATAAAGAAAAGTCTTAATACATACAAGTAGATAAAATAAAATAAAAAGAATGCCAAATGCCTCCATTTCCGTTCACTTGGTCGTAATATAGTGTGCTACTATGAGTGGGACCAATATGGACCAGTACATAAATAAAAAACTTGACATGAGAGAAGAAAACTATTGCCTTTTTTAAACTCAGTGACCCCGAATTTTTCAAAACAGATCTCAAACTTAAGTCTGCCTAAAAATAAGTTAGTTGTGTTGACCAGAGCTTATTATTTACAGAAAATAAGAAGCAAAAACCAGCGGAAAATCCCCATCTCCACCTAACTGTTTGTAAGTGGAGGCTAATAGGCGAATAGTAAAGTTCAGAGAAATGAAAATGAGTTGAAGACATTTATCTGGAGACTAATTGTATCAATCGGGTCGCTTTCTTACCATTACTATCTGACAGAATAGGTTTGAATATTCTCTAATGTTTGTTCGAAAGAAGATAACTAAAGAAGGCATAACCGCAAACGCCTCTGTTTAAATTTAGGGACCAATGGGAGAGGCCAGAGACAAATCCCTATCCAGCCCTATTTTTTCCTAGATGCAGGTTCTTTTTTCGACAGGGAATTCAGCGGCTGTGATAAATCCCCCTGCGTTTTTTTTCTTTTTTGGTGGGGTAGAGGGCGCAGATGGCGAGGAAAAAATGCAATTTCGAAATGTCTCTGAATTCCCACTTAACTTAAAATGTTTCGCTAATAACGAAGATGAACCAATTTATATAAAGGTTCAGCCCAGATGTATATGGATACCTCACTTAGGAATCTCTTTCGATGCACGCGAACGTTTATACACACTTAAACATTCTTAGGCTTATATGTCTTAATCTTTGTTGAAGAAACTTTGAATCGAAAATCCGACCTTGAATTTATATTTTCTTGAGTAAATTTTGAAGATAATATGGAAAATATGTTTAAACTCGTTATTCACATCAAACACTGTTTTTACATCTCATATCCACATATAAAGTTATACAAAAACGTCAATTTTAAATAGAAACATAGTTTTGTAACAAAATGTGTGAATCCAATTTGTTAGCCAGTTTAGATAATATTTTACGCCTCCAAGATTGTAATTTACCACTCTAGAACATCCTCGGACGCGAAATATCGAAGAATTTTCTAATTTAAAAGATTGTAAGTATTTGGTTAAAATTAAATTCTCCTCTTCCTACAAATAGCTTGGACTCTCTGACAATGCTTGTCAAATTTCAGGAAAAAGGACAAATAGCATTTGATGTATATCCGTCTCCATTTAAGTTTTGTGACTGTATCAATGCTGTTTTAAGATTTACTTAGCAATCACTCGGCTATAAGCTTTTAATAGTTATGAAGAATTCGAAATTAGCGAGGAATTTCCGTCTCGGTGGTTCAAAATGGTATACAAGCTCATTACCAATTTCGAAGATTCAAGCGTCTAGCTTCAAACTTCAGCTTCAGAACAAAATAAATTTGAGAAAACGCGAAAGCTTCGTATGTAGGACACCATCATATCGGTGCACATAATGGCACACATGTGCACTTTCACTATAAATGGATGACGTTTGATTGAATGTATAGTAGCTGGGTGAAATTAATCTGATCAAAGGTAAAGCTTTGGTATGGATAAGATTGGTTAGTGGTTGGAAAGGAATCGAATGAGGTGGATTATACAACTAACCTTTTAATATTATATCATAGAATATTATATTGGATGGGCGCAAATGTCGTTTCGGTTTACTCATCTTTTTACATTTACGTGTTTATATTTTACACGTTAATTAATTAGTAATTTAAGCCTAGGTCTGCGATTTTATTCAGGTATTGAATTATACTTACCTAACCTATCGTTCCATAAATTAATTAACATCTTGAAAAACTAACATTTAATTATGCTTGGAAGCCCACAAAATTGAAGTAACCGAGATTTTATACCACCATATTGAAGATGTTAAATGCAAGATGTATTTATGACCCAATGGAAAATAAAACTCTATCTTACTCTTTTCTCCTCGGAAGTACTATGAGAATTCTATCAAACATAGTTCCCTACCACTCCAACCACACTGCTACCGCATCACCTTAAAAGGTAGAATAGCTCTGGAAATAAATTCCTACCAGTGTAGAGCATAACGCCATCTTTCACCCTGTGTTGGTTCTAGGCGTGTAAAAGATTTACAAAAAGTGTAAAAGATGACCTGAAGAGACCACAAGTTTCTCTCGGTGCACTGGAGTAGCGCTGGTAGGCGGCTCTTCCAGGTATCAGTTAGAGCGGAGGAATTAGCCCCTTACCCCCCAATTACTAAAGTCCCGGTAAATCTCCCCCCCGGAAGGAGAATGCACGACCTTTGCCAAAGCAGCTAAATTCTGGCCACCTGAGAAATTCATAAATACTCTGAAGTGTGAAAATTTATTAGTATTGCCATTGTCTTTCAATACTCACAAACTTTATTTTCCTGTGGGTTAATTAATAATTCCTGGCAAACAAATAATTTAAACTTTCCGACTTTAGCCTTTTGATTTTTGCATATTTAACAAAGCTCAACCACCGAACAAACTAAATTGTGAATTAACATTTAATTAATAAATTGTGTTAGACATTAATGTTTTTCTATCTTAAAAACCTATTTTGAATAAGAAATACCTTAACAAAATCAACCGAAAACGTCCCCAAAATCTAATCACTTTAGTTTAACGATCGAATTCCTTAAAATTCAACATAGCACAAAAACTTAACCTAATCGAAGGAAACGGATATCATTTTTGGATTCAGGGGTGCAAAATTGTCATTTATTAATTTGAAAATATGATTTCCCACGAAAAGTGAACCTAAATTTAACTGTTTATATTTGAAATGAAACTTATTAATTTTTTCATTGTGTAAATAAGATTCGTTTAACAAATCTATATTTATAAATGGTATATTTTTTACTAAATTTTCTTAAATAATGGTGAAACTGCATTAATAAAGGTGTTTCTAACCAAAATTACATTTGCGCAAGGTTGGGAAATTAATTAAAAACTTTGTACTAATAATAGTCGATTTGATTGTTACTTTTATTAGTCATTTTTCTTGGTAATTATAATAAAATACATATAAAGAAATTAAATCTACTTCCATTCAGTAACTCATAATGCAGTTAACAAAGGAAGAACAATTATTTGTCTTCACATGTTGGATCGATACTAAAAACTCGCTCCTTTTTGTACAGTTATACTGAGTCACGAAGCAGCTTTAATATGGATGGAATAGGGAATAGTCATAATGTTTGACAGTGTGCACAATGAATACAATTTTGGCCGCCCCATTTGCAAGATGTCTCTGTGATCCGTTATTTAGGGTTATAACATGACTAGACCACTCCACTTAAACACGATTAACGCAAAAATAATTCCAGGAAGTTGCTGCAATTTTTACAATAAATTGCAAAGACTCTGGGGGATCCTACACGGTGCTCCATTAATTTCATGCCCCAAATATCCCTCCATGCTGATAATCCATGAGAGCATTACCGTTTACACATAAAGAAATTCACGCGCTAAATATCTTGTGGAGTATTCGTATCCTCTTTGTATTCAGCAGATGGTTTTACTAAGCTGCTCATGACCATCAGGAGAAAATCAGGAGCGATGACGTTTTCTCCCTACCATAATAGCATCGATAATCTTCATAATGTGAAACGATACACGAAGTAAAATAATAAGGTAGAGGAGAAAACAACGTTTAGTTTGAATCAGCAGAGCTCTTTGGCCTTTCTTGGAGGAATTCGTTTTCCAAATCCAAAGCGAATCTAAAGAAGGGGTCGACCACAGGTTTGCAAGGTTAGATCAGTAAAGAAGTCGGTGAAGCTGGAATAGGTTAAAATATGTAGGCGCAGATCCTCTCGCAGGAATTGAAGTTGGAAATGAATTTCATCTGCGGGCATTGGAACCGGAAGTCGACGAATTCCTCAAGCATTGTACAAAAAAAATTTGACTAAAACTTGCTTTTATAGATATAAGAGAAGCGGGACCGCGAGAGAGTTGTAAATATCATAGTACCCGGTTTCTAAGTTTAACATCATACTGGAGCCTTAGCAGTTTCCTTTCTTCCATATTTATACACACTATATCCGCATACACACATAACCATGCAGTTGGATGTCGCTTGTAGTACGGGGACATACTATAGTACCACAAGCTGTCAGGTTATGGATTTCTTGGCGTCCAAATTGATATATTTTGTAGGAGTCCTTGAGAAGAAATGAGACGTCACCTTGTAGCATAGACTGTGAAATGTCTTTAGATTGAATAGCCTCATCTTGTTAAGCTTTGCACGTGATACCTCTCTCGGTAACTGAACTGTTGAGATTTCTACCTAAGTCCCTGAGACAAAGGTCCTAACCTATGGCATCTTACCGTCTCGCTTATATTTTCCCGCTGTTATTTTGCTGATTTTATTTTAAATTTAGCCTTTTATTAAGTTTCCTTTTCTTTGCTCCTCGCCCATACAAAAAAATAAAGGCCACCATGAGACAACTCTAGAACAAAATAAAGACTCTTGTCAGTAACAAACCAGGAAAATAAAACATCCAATTATTTTCAAACGCTACACTGAATCTGGTAATTTGGAGCCAGGCAAGAGAATTTCAAAATTTGGAAACGCGCCGCTAATTAACTCTACCGTCATATCTTTGGAAAAGAGAAAGAGAGAAAATTGGGAGCAAAATAAGTACAAAGAAAAGAGAAAATCTCAATTAAAAAAATAAATTTAAAAGACCAAAGATGAGTTCGATTCATTTATTAAATTTTTTCACTCTCAAGCGCCGTCCGTATGGGCTGTTAATGCTGCCTCCCGTGTTTTTTCTGCCATTGCAGGCAAAGGCACCAAAACCTCTTCCAAATTGTATCGTTAGGTTTTTCGCTGACACTCTTAAATGAGATCAGCTTGCCTTTCCTTTATCAATCATGGCTTAGTAGTACACTGGTGCTCCACAGCGTGAGCTCGCTGATTCGAATCTCAGTCAAGACTGATTTTTCATCATTTTCGAGGCGAGCTATTATGCATTATTGAACGCAAACCATAAAATGTCAAACAACAAATAAATACGCTGAACAAATTCCCTTTGTTCCATAACCTGCAAGAGTCCTTCTAGTTAAATAACTACAAGGGGTAAAGTATAGGAACCATAAAATTTCGATGTTCAAGAACTTTCTGCCTCTAGGCTAAAATTAATCCTTTCCATTAGAATCAAGACCCCTGAATTACTTGGATGTGTCTATGAGAGAGGGTCTAAGAGCAACACGCTAGGTAGTGCGTAAATTATCATGGCATTTAACGAGTTTATCACACAGTATATTTCTCATCTATTTGTAATTATTAGCCCAACTAAACTTCAAAATTTCTATTAAAGAATAACGAAAGAAGTAGAACCGTGTGAACTCATCCCAAGAGAAAGCAAAAAGACAGGTGGCAATATCAGAGTGAACGAAATGAGAGAAGAAAGGAATATAAATGAAATATCAACGTTAGGCAATTTTAAAGTTATTAGGACAGCGGCCGAAAATAACGAGATTTTCCAAAGTTTTCAGCTCAATGTGACAGAGCCCTCACATTGCGAAAATAAGACGCCTCTAATTACTCGATGGAACACCATTGTGGCTGAAGCAGCACTGAGTACTCAAGTTCGGGAAAGCTAACTTCTACAGAGACAGAAATGAAGTAAATAAATAACCAATTAATTACTAAATAGATTTATTTGTGAATGCTAACATACAATGTATTTCGAACAATAAAAATTCGTTATTAATACATTGTGGTCTTCCGTTGAGCAGCTTTTAGAGCTGGATATACTGAAGGCAGAGTATTAATAAGTTCCGAGATTACGGCTTGTCGTATTTTTACTATGTTCTGCGTTTAACAACCGTCATTTTTCAACGTATTCCTTTTAGGGAACTTTTTATATTATTCTTCAAAGATGTTCTATTTTGTTTATGGCAGAGGAATTAGTCGGCCAAGGAAGTCGTTTGAAGCTGTTTTTTTTTCCCCAATTTTATTTTTCATTTTGACTACTTGAAAACACTGGTAGATGTCCCTCTTTTAATATGGAACAGTATTTCACCCGAGTTAACATTGCCAAAATCTCAAATTGCTTCCCAGACCATATAAAAAATGTCTTAAAGTAAAATCGTTGGTAGTAACCTGCTTATGATCAACTCTTGGGGCGATAATATGCAAACCAAAACCCCTCCACTTTAGAAGATTAAGCAAATCTTGTTTGTTTAAGAATCCCTGCTCTTGGTATTTCTGAGTAGCAGTGGTCTTTGAAAGAACCTGTTCCTCGATGCTTAACAACAAACAACAACTAATCTTGCTACTTTTGATATCAGGGGTCTTTGAAAGAACCAGTTCCTCGAAGCTTAAGAAACCTGCTCTTGACACTTCCAAGTAGCAGCTAACTGTATTCTGTTGTGTCTTGTGCCATCCTATAAACATCCCCAACCGTGGAACAGCATATTGGCTATGACTAATATAGACACGTCTGGTTATTTGATATTATGCATTTTCGGCTATAAACTAGTGTGAAACTGCAACGTTCATCATTTGATGTGGACGGAAATACCCCTTTTCCAGTTATTAAATTAGCTACAGTTCTATCACTTGAAAATAAATATCTTTTATGCAATCACAAAATTTTTTATTGATTAAAGGGAATCTCATCTTCTTTTAATGCTGCTTCTCCTGATGAGGCTGTAGCTGATTAGCAAAATAATTATTTGACTATCGGCAGCAACCACGAGTGAAGTCAGCCTGAATCGGGTCTCCATCCTATGTGAATCGGGTCTCCATCCTATGACTATCCACATGGAATGTTGCTTAATCTCACTCAAATCACGAACACCGTCTCCACTCGGCTTGGCCAAAATAGCTGATCAAAAAGAATCAAATACACTCTTATTCTGAATCATGTTCTTTTCACTCTTTTCAAGTCTACACTTTTAGAACTTTACTTCATCTTTTATTTTCGATAAGACATTGATCAATCCTGGGGAAAAACGGATTTGCAGATCCGATTCAATCCTGATTAGGATTCTTCTGATCTTTGTTCCTTTTATGAATTAAAGGCAAATAAAAGGATAAAAGGAGGGATCCTTGAAGCAGATGATGACCTCGGTTCTAAAGGGAAAAGTAATTTAGAATTGTAATAATTATTTTAATTATTAAATTGATTTATTTTATCATTATGAGCAGTCTTCTCACAAAGTGAGGTCAGTGTTCATCAATTCCCAGATGTATAAATCATCGTGATAGTCTGTATCTTTAGCGCCCCCTGTGGAAAAGATTTTGAGAGCAGAAAATAGAATAAAGATAAGTTGTTACCTTAAATAAGATGAGAAAACAATGAAAGCATTTCCATGAAAAGAATATCCATTGAGTAGAGAAAATGGAGTGAAAAAGTGTGGTCGATATTTTGCTGCTAAGGAACGCAATCGTCTAGATGTCAGCTGCCGCAGTTACGCCATTATTCCGAGGCGCCAAAATGCATGAATATAAAGATCAAAACGACCAGAACTGGCAAACCGTAAGGCAGCAGGGTCCTTTTCATACCCCAAATGAGAGGCACCCGTAACGCGTCCTGAGAGTGTGGATTTGAAACCCATTCTGTGGTTTCCATGGAGTGAGAGTTATGTGTTGTGTTTGCAATAGTAGATAGGTTAAATAGACAGCTGTGTTGGATTTGTCTGATGGCGTGTTTGGATTGACCTGGCCGCACCCAGGCGTTAAAATCAGCGCACTCCCAACGTGATTGAACCCGACACCTTGGCGTTTGAAATTCGATCACTTATCCGTTAGGGTCGAGAAATCTCCTTGGACAGGGTGGGCGTATAGTCTGGACACAGGCAAATATAGACTAGTATTATCGGATTTCTCATTAATAAATATTAATATTACTATTTTTTCTATTTTTTAGAGAGAATTAGTGGCGAAGAAGGTGAGTTTGACAGAGAAAATAAGGCAGTGTGGTGGCACTGATGAGCGCGCGTGGGGGTTGGTCTTTTCATCCACCTCCTCTGTCACAGTGGGGAAGCAAATTCAGAATTCCAGTAAAGGAGGGTGCGTGTGGGTCGTATCTCCCACCTCAGAGCGTGGGTTAGACTCATCCTGTTCGGGAGGAGAACCCCACCACCTGAAGAAATCGGTTATTTCGCGAAAGTATCAGGTCTCCTTAGTGCGAGAACTTATCGTGCACCTTGACCTGGTGATTCCATCCTAGTATAACGCCAAAGCCTCTAAAGATTGACAATCTTTCGTCCTTACAAGTTGAAAATTTTGCTTTATTAACCGACCAAAACAGTGAAATACAAGTGTTGACGTGCGAGTAGTTCTCCATTTGACTGGATGGCAAAGTCAGCTTCACGAATGATCGGCTACCTTCCAGCAAGAAGCTGTTTAACTTAAGGTAAACGATATTTTCTCCTTAAATTAGGAAACATGGCTATAAAGAATAGGCCCCTTGGTCTGCCTGTCTTAATTTCTACGCTTTAATCTTCTAGAAGATGCTGAAGAGAAAGGATTATCCAGAGAAAATAAAATACATTAATCATCTGGGAAACTGCATTACAGGAGAATGCGCGAGGATCCACGGAGATGATGCCTTTCTATATACATTGTGTAAACGTTAATTTCACAAAACGCGTCGAAGTGACTATTACTAATTATTGAAAATATTATAAATATAATTAATTGAAAATATAAATATTAGCCCATATGTCAGAACTTTCTGCTCGTCTGTATAATCTTAATTCATTTATCGACTATTTTAAAAAATAAGTATATTTGTAATCACCTCTGTAACAACAGTCAATATAATGTCTATAGTATTATTAACAAGGGGACTTTGGACGTACAACCAAGTTCTTCATTTCTAAGGACCAGATATGTACAAGATTTGGGACAAAATACATACCGAATTAGATTTAATTTGATTGATTCTATGAGTCATTTATTAGAGTTTAAGGGTTTCTATTTAGTTTCTTTCGATATGCTTGGCTCAGATTGGCTCGTGAGACGTTTTTAACAGCTGATAAATGAATAAAGTAATTATTGTAAATACTAATTTCCTTAGCATTCATTCACGCATTTTGACTATAATCCTGCCTTTCCACATAGGTCTTCTATACATTTAGTAAACTTTTATCTAGGGTGTATGTATTTTAATGTTCTTCAAAGATATGGTGTAAAGTCAGTTGCTTAATACCTTAGCTTATGGTAATATATATCCACTCTAGGTGTAGGGGAATAGTCACTCCCCCCCCGTCCCTGTTTAATCGCGGGGCAGTCACAAAGCGGTTACCGCAAAGACATCCACCTCAGGCATCGGCGGGTCCATTGCGTAACCGCAACGTCGCCTATTTTGGTGCCATAAAAGACCTTAAAGGTCAAAATAAAAGATCTTCCCCAGGAGAGTGAAATCCAGTTTCACGTCAAATAAGAAATTGGAGACGTATTTCTCCCAATCTCGAAGGCTAACGAGGAGCCGATGTTTGACTTCGTGTGAAAAAACATTTACAAAAAGAACTCTCCTGGGGCCGTCCTCAAGCCCCTTCCCCCCTTACCACTCCCCCAGTGGGGTGACGAGGTATAAATGAGGAACTCTGAGAAAAATCGTGGTAGTATACGTCAGTCTCTAGGTGACGAAGTCCTCGGATCACAACCGAGCTACCGAGACTGGATAGGTAGTTTACTTGGGTTGCCAGACCAAGAAGTACCCTGCAAGAGAGGCAGGGCTACCTATCTTTAGGGGCTCAGAAGAAGCTCATCCTCGAGCTATGTCCCTATTATCAAACCAAACGTTAAGTTAACTTTGTTAAGTTCAACTTACTCTCGCCAGAGAGACTCCTCATATCCTGGTGCACCTTAAACACCAGGGGTATTCCTCGTCCTTGAGAAATTAAGAAAAGAAGAAGAAGAAAAAGGATCCTCCTCGAGCCCGTTATTTGCTGGCCACACCGAACTTCTAAGTTAACTTGGTCAAGAACCAAGTTTGAATTATTCTCCCCAGAGGGACCCACGCCGTTATCCTCCCCCTTGCAGAAAACCCTCCCCGAGTTCAGTCCTCGTCCATAAGGAAATAAGTAACGAAGGATTAAAGCTCCTCCTTGAGCTCGTTACTCAGTGGTCACACCGCACTCCAAGTTAACTTGATTTAAGAACCAAGTTCGACTCACTCTCACCAGAGAGACCACGACTGCCTAGGTGTTGCATAAAGCACCGTATGGGTTCTCGTCCTTGAAGACCCCCTCCCCCCGAAAGAACGTGTGGACCTTCCCAGCTGCCAACCTCGCCAAAACAACCATGTGATCTTGCTCATCTACATCTGGCCGGCGGCACGCGTCGAGAGTCAATAACATTCTTGAGGCCTTTTAAACTCCAGATGAGTCCGTAAGCCTAATTCTTATATTATTGTTGTGTGTAAATAAGTTAACCAATTTTTGAGGGGTGAACTAATTTAATTAATTTTTGTTTATAATAATACCTCAGAGTATTGCTGTAGTTAATGTTTAAATGTTATGTATTCAATTAATATGGTAAAATATAAGTTTATTTGGGGATTATTTTGCGTTTCTCTTATATATCCTTACGTGTTTCAGAACGGCTCTGTTCTTTAAGATATTCAGATATAAAAATATATTAGACACTCTTAGCACTCTAAGAAAAGAACAAAAAGGGGGGGGCATTCTACGACAATAGGCTTTGTATAGCTCTATATTTGTATATCACCTCGTAGTCGAGTGAGAAAACCTCTCTTTTTCAGGAAGACAACACCCCTAACGGTCCAGTTTATACCGGTATCTTTAACTGGCCGGACTCTGTATCCGGTCAATTCTCTCCTCACTACATGCTTATTTAGCCGCAAAACCCATCCCGGGAAAGGTTTATTATTACATTACCTCTCGCTATTTTTTTTTATTTATTTGTCTCATTTCTTCATTTCTTATTCTTCTACTAGTTTTTCCATAGCATCATTAATGCTAAGTCATAAACAACGTCTTGTTTTTTTAGACATTCTCATTCACTTTCTCCTAATAAATGGCATCTGACCTAAACAGAGATGACATTCCACCTCCCGTCCGATAGTCTTGTTTCCATCTTCGTCTGTTTGTTGATGATTTCTCTCATCTCTCCTTCACTGATAAAATTATATACCGTTGGGAAACACGTACGATTGTTAGAAAATATCGTAAAGATGGAAACGTTCCAGGTAAGTGTGTGGTAGCTCTAACATTTAAGAGAAGACCGTAAAGTATAGATCGATAGCTTGAAGGCAGATCTTTCGGCCGAACTGTATGTGGAACAGAAGGCTTAGAGGAAATTAAGGGTTATTATGACAATGTATATTGTAGGAAAGTCTTCGTCAATGAATACTTAAGAATGATGTCGAAAACTTACAAAAACTATAAAGGCTAATAGGCAAAATCCAATGCATAGTACTTCCAAAGGACAAGTAGGAGGAGGACCTCGATCTGGGATAAGAAAGATTACGCTCAATTGACTCCAACACAAAGAAGACATCAGTGTCCAATCTTAGGCGAAGCGCAACTAAAGCATACCGAATTGAATTTCGCCGAAAATGCAATGTAATCTATCAGATAGAGGGAAGAGCTGCAGCTGCAGGAAAATGTGTTCTCAGTGATCCCATCTGCATGGAGCGTTGCTGACTATGGAATTGGCCATGTCTCTTATAAGGGACCCCGTGAAAATATAAAGGTTTTTATCGATGCTCCTTAATTTCAGAGTCACCAGCGATAGAAGTCGCTGCCAAGAATGCATAACGAAGTGAACGCTTGAAAAAAATCTCTCGTAGAAAAGAAAACGTACTAAGGTGGTTCCATTTCTATGAAAGTTAAAAAGGATAATTTATTTAGGCAATAAACTAATATTCGAAAGCGCCAAATTCAAGAAAGTTTCAAAGTACCAGTTTCACCATATATTTTTGTGCATTAATATTAATAACAGTTACATATAATGCAAACAAACGTTATTCCAGGTCAAGAGAAGCAATTTCTCGTACCAGTAACAATATTTTACCTCTCACATATGTAAATGTTGGAGAAGCCTTTAGCAAGAAATGACTTCATTACATGCGTGAAAGAACGGATTCGTGGAACGCCTCCGAAGCAATTAAACAGACTCACTCTAGTGCTCTTATCTTTAATTTAGACAAATAAATATATATATATATATATATATATATATATATATATATATATATATATACTGGTAATTGATTTGTTCCTTGTGATCCTGTATAATTTACAATTATACATGTACGATCTGCCACAGTCATTATGCAGGCCAAACTGGCTTACCACTCAAATGCAGGATCGTGAAGCACTTGTGTTTATCTCATAGGACTGGTATTCCCATTTCTAAACCAGAAGCCTCTTCCATCAGGCAACATTCAGAGTATCACCATCATCCTCTTAATTCTAATTCATTAACCATATTATCTTCAGCCTTAACTTCTCTCGATTTGAAAATCTTAGAGTCACTATATATCAATAAAATAAATCCAAACCTAAATAATTACTCCTCCCCAATTAAACTATTCACAATATAACCAACCAACACTTCAAGAAATTAACTAGCCAACCGACCAAGCGAATAAATTTCGTCAGTAGTTTTATATGTTTAGTTAGTTGATTTCTTAACTCCCACAATAAAGGTTAGTCACTTTGTTCATTCTGATTTGTTTTAGAGTTTTTTTTTTGTTTTTTACAATTTAATATAATAGCTTATTTTTGGAATACTTCAGTAACTTTTAATATGTGATAATCAAGTCACTTCGTAATAATTTCACTTTCTATTTTTTTTTTTTTAAATCACATGGGTAATATTATTTAATTGTATATATTGTTATTAGTGTCTTTACTTTAATTTAATAATTGTCAATTTTATTATTTTAACTTGCCTTCTTCCGCTTTATTTTGAATGCATTCTTTTACCTGTTATCAATTAATGTTCCTTCCCCTTTTCATTAGACGATATAGTCGCTGAAGATAGTCCTATTAAAGGTCCGAAACGTCCGGCCAATAAATGATTAGTGTAATCACCTGGGTCTTCATATTACTGCTATATATATATATATATATAGATATAAATGCAATGTCCCGCAGGAAAAAATGAAATGGTGTTTCCAAGTACTTTCGAACTTTATTAAGTTCCTTATCAAGGAATTCAATATATTAATATATCTTTGGTTTGGTGCACGTTCTCCAAACATTTTAGAAGTTTTACCACTCAATCATTTTTTTACTCTGATTACGCAAACGTATTTCTCTTTGGGGGGAAATTATTAGTTATAAGGTTAGGTTTGATATCTTTAAAATGATACAAATAATATTTAAAAACTTTCATTTCCAAATAACTTTTGAATATTTGAAGTTAAAATATTAGTTTATTGCTTAAACTTCGAAATTCATTGCAAATGTTTCTTAAATATCTGACGATGTTCGTACTTTCTATGTCATAGGAATTCACACTTGGAAGATGTAAACGAAGAAAATTGAAGGACTCTAGCTTTCTTTAACCGAAGTTTGAAATCATCTTGAATCTTTATTGTCGAAGGAATTTGGTTTCGTGCACTTTCACAGATATTTTGGGAAACTAGTAAGTTCTATAAAACAAGGCAGTTCTTAAAATTAAATGCGGGAGGGATTTCAGTTTTCTAAAAAGGTCTTTATAGCTGAATCCAGGCACATAACAAGAAGGTGGTGAGGGTAACAGTGTTTATTACTGAGGCCTTTTCCTTTCTTTCCTGTCTCCTGAAGTGTTTAAATATTTCAGTCATGTTAAAGTATGAGTCTACTATGTACCAAATGTTGGTTTTAATAATAATAACAAGAATATAGTAAGAGTTAATTCGGTGCTTGTGTAGTTTGCCCTTAGCTTTACTATGGGCCAATTGCAAAATCATTAAATGTTCGTTTATCCCAACATAAGTACAATATTAGAAGAGGTGGAAGCAATAGTTCTGTCTTTGTTCACTTATCTGAACATGATCTTTCTATTAATTGGACTTCATCTATGCCTATTTACCACTAAGAAGAATATATTAAAAGAAATATTGTTGAACTTTTCTTCAGTAATTCCCCTCCTAACCTCAATATATCCCCCAGTCTCGATAACCTTGAACGTGTCATTAGATTGCTTATGATAAATGAAATAGTCCATGTTAATTCTTAGTTCTTTGATTTTAAACGTTTTTATATCTCTTTTGTTTATTCAACAATGTATTTTTATTTGTTTATGTATGTAGTCATAGCTATGTGACTTATATTTTTACATTTCATAAACACTCTCTCAGAGTTTGATATTTTGGTACAAACTTTATCCATATGCTTTAGCCTCTTTGCACGTCCTTTATTCCCTCTTTTCTGATAATTTATTCCTTTTTATTAATAAAAAATATGAATTAAACTCAATTGGAATCAAAGAAAATTGTTTTTAAATTAATATCCGAGAAAGTTGTAAGAGCAGGGCGAACAATGAAAAATGAAATGTAAGTAAAATCAAATAGCCAGGAATCCGAAAGGAAAACAAAAAGCAAAGCAAACAGTCCAATATAAGTTAAAAATACAAATATATGATAGTGAAAAAAACTGGTTACGGAACTCTCCCGCTGAATTTAAACCGATAGTGCTAATCCTGGAATATTGTTTAATAAAGTTTCAAATATTAAATTTTCCTTTCTTGGTTAAACTCGTATTTATCGATCGCTTTATCCCTTGCATTCAACTGTTTTTAACATATTTTTTCAATATCATAATCCGGTAATTAACTTATATTTAACTACTTGCTTATAATTGTGGTTTCATTTCCATTATCTCTCTTGTTGAGTTTCACTTATTTTTCATATTGTAACTAATGTTGAATTGTATATGCTAATTTTGCAATTTTGTCAAAATAATTCTTAAAATTTCTTGCAATCGTGTTAGAGTTCAATCCGCTGAAGATGTTCATTGCTTAAGACCGAAACGTTAGGCAAATAAATTTTTTGAGCGATCACATGAGTCTTATTATTCCCCCTACGAATTAGGTTCTTAAGGAACGACTCCCTCATTGGTATATATATAAATATATATATATATATATATATATATATATATTGAAAAAATCGTAAAGGAAAGATGAAAAGATGAAACAATGTTACTGATATAAACGAAAAAAAAATTATTGAACCAAGTAGATAATAGCTTCAATAAGAAAAAAAATAAAATAATGAAGGAAGTACTCTTCAATATAATAAAACAGAATTTCAACAAAAGCTCGAACAAACGTGAAACCAAATAGCAAAGAGGATAGGAGGGGTAGATGTCTGGCCTCTGCTTATATTTGAAGTTGAAATTAATGCAAAGGGATTAAAGTGCTAGATTTATTAAGTGTCAGAAAACTATTAATATGATACTCAAGAATTTTAAAACTAGTTGATAATTCAACTAACAAAGTTACTAGTAATATCATAGGGGGAAAGTAGATTATATGAAAAAGAGAGAAGTGATAATTAATGATATTCAAACAACAATAAGCAAATAATAATAACACAGGCCTGCGTATGAAAAAAAGATTTATGTTCCTCAGGATTTCTTTGTGGTTTCTTAATGAATCAAAACTCCTGAGCTCAAAAATTAAAGTATTTTTGTTCAATCAGGTCAGATTTTCTCAGTATAACATACACCATTTTCATTGACATTACCTCATTTTTCCTGCTTTTTTTTTCAAAAACCTTTCTCTATCTAATAATGCATTATTATTGTTATATCATAGAAACAGGAATAAACGCATGTAAATTATAATCCTTTTAATAAAACAAAAAAATAAAGAATGCAAAATAATAAAGAAAATAATTCTAATTTCCATGAAAAGACGCCCTTGAGGATTTTTGTTTGTGCCTCTCATCTGGTGCATTACGCTTCAAACACCTACAGTAGTCAGCAACCATGTTTACATCCCTTTACCATGCTACTTGAACTCCATTGTTTTTATGTCCCGGTGGAATCTCTCCCCCTGTTTTTCACTGTAATCCACGTAATTGTTGGAAAAATAATCCAGATGGGTCTGAAAAAGTGTATCTTTATAGAAATTCAAGCTCCCAAATGTTTGAAACATGGTAGGAGCTGATTGACCAGGCAAACTTATTCGGAGCTTCTTTTTAGGCCTAGAAAATTTTTAACTAAAGATTTGAAAGCTTTTCAGGCATCTTTTTCTATGTCCATCATTGATGCTTCAAACTGCTGCTCTCTCATCAATTTCCTCATCTGAGGTCCATCAAAAATTCCCGCATGGAGCTTAGCGTCACTGATTCGTGTGAACTTTGGGAAAAAAAATTTAAAAGCTTCGCCTTCTTTATTAAGGGATTTAAAATAATTTATATGCCAAGCTTTATATTCAGTGGAGGAGGCAGTATTATGTGAGGAGGCACTAAAAGTTCAGCTATCATATTGTTTGATCCAATTCTAAATGCTTTTCGTGGAGGCCAAACCTTCTTCTAATAGTGCATATTATCTGCACGACTGTCCCATCAACATAGGAAACAGGGATGCTTCGTGTACCCTGTTTGCATCCCAAGTATAAGAGACACTACCTGAAGAAATTTAGTAAGGTGTGTAAATTTAAATTTAATATTTCTAAAAACAAATTCAAAGTAATATTTCTTAAAACAATAAGAATATGAATATGTACTGAAAAATCCTGAATTTCGATACATAAAATCATTGTATTGGAACTAATTGGATATATGTCCATCTGATTTTGAGTTTATTGAGTTATGTTGTATACCTTCTCAATCAGGATAAGTTCCTCATTAACCCCGAAGGATGCATTAACCCTTCAATAAAAAATATAACTCAAGAATGATTCAAGGTTTCCAGATTTGCATTCTTGTAAAATGTAATTTGACCAAATGGTGTATACAATTAATAACAATTAAAAATGAAAATGTCAATATCAAAGAGCTTAGAAATGGCACGTGTAAAATGATTTTACCTTTAAGTCACTACATACATATTCTGTAATTGTGGATAGAGTAATTTATTGCATCCAGCAAGTTTTTTATATTTTCATAACTTTTAGTAAGTTGGATTGAATGGCCTATAGAAACGGAAGCTATCTTGTTACCAATTTTCAGTAACACAGCTTTTAAACTTACACTGCAGGAATCTATAAAATGTGTCCCTTTTAATGGATTGTAGGGAATTCCAAGGGCCTCAACAAGTCCTTTAATATTGGCGCAGTATACTAAAGAGCTGGAAGAATGCTGTAGAAAATAGCTTCGAAACTCTTGTTCTCTATTTCTGTTTAAAAGAAATGTTGTTTCTTTAGCGAGAAGATTACTTTCACAAAGCTGAGAGCCAAGAAGTTGTTCATTCTCCTTTGAAAGCCCCTGGGCAGCTCATTTAACTGAACTTGAAGGAATGATCTTGCGATCATATCATGTGTGAAAACCTGATAAGACTGAGATGTGTCATAATCTTGATCAACTTCCATATTTATCTCTTCATGTGCCTCTATATTTTCAGGGAGAGAAGGTATAGGAATTGGTGGACCATGGGCAGGGTTTTTTTGGCAAAAGGAACATCCGGATATGCCACACTATATTTATTATTCCGATTTATACCTGTGGAAAATATAATTGCATATTAGATAAAAGAATTGATTTGGAGTTGTAGATATTAGATAAATGTTTTTAGTAAAAGATATGTTCATGCTAAAGTAAACTATGTTATTTTTTAATTTTATGCTAAGTCTATGCATAATAATGATATTTTTAGGAGCCAGTATAATAACGGAAGCTTAAGTACTTGATACAATGTTCACCTTTAAGATTTGTGATGCAAAAGTAGCGGTCCGTAGTGTGGTCCTTGCCCTTTCTCCACACCCTGGGAGCAGCAAAAGAGAGAGACTTCTGTTCGCCCTGCATCTTTTGCAGCAGATATGTGGTGCAAAACATTTATCTTGATCTCTTAGCTCTACTCCAAAATATGCATGTTACAAAGATTTAATTACAGGAGAGATTGTACTTTGCTGCTCAAAAAAAGATCCCTTTGCCGCAAACATAGCAGAATCTGCTAGAGCTATTCTTACATTTTCTCTTAATTTTTAACTCAAACACTATTATTATTATTCTTATTATTATAATGCTAACCAATTTCTAACCTGTAAGAATATAAACTTATTCACATAATTACTTAAAATGTACAGATAGTTTACTGCAAATACAGTAGTGCAAAAACTATTGAAACTTTGATGAAATATAGGACATATATAAATTATTAAATTATTATCACCCCCTGTATCGCAAACACTGGCCCTGATAGAGAAAAACGGATGTCAGATTCGGATTTAGGAGGTCAATTTTATTAAGAAACACTACAGAAATTCCCAGGTAAATTTTTGACGCAAACCAGTATAATTGATAATAAAATAATAACTTAAAATAATATTGATAATGAAATAATAATTACAAGTGATATTAAATTTCTAATTCTCTAATGGAATATTTAATTAAATAAAATATAAATTACGATAAATTAGGTCATCATTGGGTAAGAAGAAACTACTGTACTTATAGCACATCGCGATGTTAGGTTGCTGCGAGTGAAGGAGTAGAAAAAAATTTGCTGATTTTCCAGGAAATGGATTAATGAAGTGCAGAAAAAAGAAATATTGCTAAATCGTTAATGTATTTCTTCTATTTTTTAAAATGCGCTTTCCTCAGTCTAGTCCAAAATTCGTGGCGGATGAATAATCTCTCTCTATTCCATAGTACCGAAGAAAACCACCCAGTAGCAGCTTGGGAGTACGTTGGATTATTCTCAAATGCTACAATCTTTCTATGATGTACACCTGTCCGGTTGGTCAATTAACTTTTCGTTCCGCTTAATTGTGGCCTCAAATGAAAACTCCTGAAGATCGAGCTAGATCCGGTCAAATTGGTACAAATAGCTGCAGAAAATTCTTTGTTAAATTAGCTATTGTTCAGAGTTTGATGAAGCCTGACCCTATTATTTCTTCATAAAGCAACAGGAAATCAATTCAGTGGAGCTTTCTCCATACATGACATCAATTGAAGAGAAGTTTCTCTTTGTGGAGCGAATGCCAGGAGTGGCTCCTATCCGTCATCGACAAGGTAATTCTTTTTCCCTGCCAAGGGCGGAAACCCAGAACTCTATACAGTTAATTTCAAGAAAACAAGTTGTAAACAAGTGGATTGGCATGCGCTAAAGACACACTGTTTTCTGAGTTACACTGATCCTCATCAACCCCTTATACACTCATTCTTTCCCTCGTTTATGTTATGGTAATTTGATAGCAGAAGAAAAACTGAAACTAAATAAACAACACGAAATACTCTTTAAACAGCTTCCTAAAATTTGGCTCCTACATGTCTGGATGACAATTAGAAACGCATATAACCTATGAACAAAAATCTTTAAATCACTACGATCATCATTACGAACGTAATCTATACACAAATACATAAAAATCATTACTACCATCATTACAAACCTTACCTCCTCTTCGTTGGCAGGTTAGAATGACTTTCATTTCAAAAGATTGAAAGTTCACAAAGTAGGACATTAGTCACAATTATGCAAATAACCTTAAAACAGTACGGCAATTTATAAGCTCCCTCTCGTCCGAATTGACAAAGATCCCTCAATTAAATCATCTTTGTAAATAGAAAAGACAGCACCATAAATTTGATTACCAATTTGTTTGTTTGTTGAGTATTGTGCATCCTTTGCAATTTAAAATTCAATAACACTTTTGATTTTCAAGAATAAAGAAAAATTCTCTTT
The DNA here is from genome assembly GCA_963969495.1 of Ceratothoa steindachneri. Lineage (NCBI taxonomy): Eukaryota > Metazoa > Arthropoda > Malacostraca > Isopoda > Cymothoidae > Ceratothoa > Ceratothoa steindachneri. Next base: position 148,853,550 of record OZ018317.1, on the reverse strand, counting down.
GAAGTCCTTTGGGCGACAAGTAATTTTCATGACTCATCACGAAAAATGTTAATCTTGAGTACTAAACTAGGATTTTATGCGTTATCATTTACTATGATAACCAAATTTGAGAGAAAACTAATCAGGTTTTAGGGGAATGGTCACTTCCCCCCCCCCCGTTAACTCTTGGTGCAGTCACAAGGCGTTTACCGCAAAGACATCCGTCAAAAGCATCGGCAGGTTCTGTGCTTAACCGCAGTGTAGCACAACTCAGTGCCATGAAAAACCCTAAAGGTCAAAATGTAAGATCTCCCCCAGGAGAGTGAAATACAGCTTCACGTAGAATGAGAAATTAGAGACGTGTTTCTCCCAATCTCGAAGGCTAACGAGGAGCAGATGTTTGACTTCGTGGGAAAGACCGTTTAAAAAAAGAACTCTCCTGGGGCCATCCTCAAGCCCCTCCCCCCCTTACCACTCCCCTAGTAGGGGTGCGAGGTATAAATGAGGAACTCTGAGGAAAATCGTGGTAGTATACGTCAGTCTCTAGGTGACGAAGTCCTCGGATCCGAAACCGAGCTACCGAGACTGAAGAGGTAGGGTACTTGGCTTGCCAGACCAAGAAGTACCCTGCAAGAGAGGCAGGGCTACCTACCTTAAGGGGCTAAGATAAAGCTCATCCTCGAGCTAAGTCCCTGGTTATCAAACCAAACGATAAGGTTAACTTTGGTAAGTTTAACTTACTCTCGCCAGAGAGACTCCTCATATCCTGGTGCACCTTAAACCCCAGTGGTATTCCTCGTACTTAAGGAATTAGGAAAAGACGAAGAAAAAGGCTCCCCCTCGAGCCCGTTAATTCGGTGGCCACCCTAAACTCCTAAGTTAACTTGGTGAGGAACCAAGTTCAACTTGTTCTCGTCAGAGAAATCTCCTTCCGTTATACTCGCCCTTGAGGAAGACTGGAATTAAGAAAAAGCTCATCCTCGAGCTAGTTCCGGGTTACCAAACCGAAAGTTAAGTAATTTTTTCTCGCCAGAGAAACCCTCCTGTGTTATCCTCGCCCTTGAAGAAGACCCTCCCCAAGTTCAGTCCTCGTCCCTAAGGAAATAAGTAACGAAGGAGAAAAGCTCCTCCTCGAGCTTGTTACTCGGTGATCACACCGCACTCCAAGTTAATTTGATTTAAGAACCAAGTTCGACTCACTCTCGCCAGAAAGACCACGACTGCCTAGGTGTTGCATAGAGCACCGTTTTGGTTCTCCTCCTTAAAGAACCCACCCTCCGGAAGAACGTCTGGACCCCCCAGATGTTACCCTCGCGAAACGACCGTGGAATTTCGCCCATCTACATCTGGACACACGGCACACGTTGAAAGTAAATAACATTTTTGAGGCCTTTAAACTCCACATGAGTCCAAAAGCCTAATTTTAAAATTATTGTTGTGTGTAGAGAAAACGTTAACCAATTTTTATGGGTAAACGAATTTAATTAATTTTTTGTTTAGGTTAATATTCAGAGTATTGCTATAGTTAATGTCTAAATGTTATGTATTTATTTGATAAAGGTAAAATATAAGTTTATCTCGGGATAAATGTTCGTTTCTCTTATATATATCCTTACGTGTATCGTAACGGCTCTGTTCTTTAAGATATTCTTATAATATCAATATATTAGACACACTTAGCACTATTAGAGATAGAACAAAAAGAGAGGGAATTCTACGACATAAATAGTTGATAAATTAAAGTCCGAATTTAATGTGTAAATTAAAATCAGCGAATATATGGAAATAAGTGGATGTATCTGAATAATAATTTATCGAGTAATTGGTTTAATTACTTTAATAATCCCCCTTTATATTGACTGCTTTTATCAGTGAAATCGAGGGTTTAAAAAAGTTGCACACCCGATCTATTTCTATGTACTCAATTAGTCTCCGTATTTGTTTTGTCGGTTTGGTTTCTTCCTCTAGTTCTAATTGACTCAAAATTTTTAATATTTGTCCAAGAATTAGCTTTTCACTCTTTATTTATATAAACAAAAATGCATCCATATAAAGATCAAATTAGTGAAATGATTTCAATAATCCCATAATTTTCATTCGCCGGATCCATAGAATTGTGTTTCCATCGGCGAAGTGGTTTGTGTCACTAATCACTAATCTAACCTGCTCGGTTTGAGCTCCACTACCAATATGCTGGCACCACAGCGACCAAACATTTTACCCATTAAAGGTCGAGGAATGGGTACAAAACGCTGAAGAAGGAGGGGGCGTATTTATCTTCCGTGAGACAATAGATCACCACTGAGATAGGCGCGAAACGGTGGTGAAAGGCATCCAAATCATTACTCCTAATTGGTTCTTTATAAAAGCAGGTGACGATATGAAATGTGCCTCGGTATTTAATGGGGGGGAAATAACAAGAGGAAAAATGGGCAGGCGGAGAAAGTTGAAGGAAATGGGCAGAATGCATGGATAATAATGGGCAAGAGGAAAAAATGGAAAATAATGAGCATGGATAAAAAATGGAATGAAGAGGTGAAGGAAGAAATTAAATAAATAGAGAAAGTGTAAAACAGAGGCATGAGACGAAAATGGAATAAAGAGGTAGGCGAAAAATAGAATAAACACGCAGACTTAGAAATAAATTTAAGGTCCAGGCATAGAAATTGAAACACCTAGACTGTTTGAGAAAATGGAATATTGGGACACGAGAAAGGGACTGAAAGTTATAATTCAATGGAAATGTAGAAGGAGAAATGAATGAAAAGGGTAGTTGGATAAAATGAAGGTTTAGATGTAGAACATGAAATAAAGTAGCAGAAGAAAATGTAATAAAACGAAAGGAATTTAAAATGGGACAAAATAGAAGACGGAGAAAGACACCGAATAAAAATTAGGCCTTAAAAATACAGTATGCCGATTACCGTCAACAATTCCCGAGCTTGGACACCCCTGTGTTCACCTCTGTTCGACGGACATTTATCTCCCTTTTGTTCAGCTTCATCTGCATCCCTAGGTGTCGAGGAACGACACGGTGGTTTTACGCTCTATACAGAATCAGGCCCACGGGTATTTAATCAGGCCGGCAAGTCCCGGCTAAGGGCTTGTGTCGAATTTATATTCGAGTGCGTTAATCCAAGGTTGGTGAAAAAAAGGGGGGAATCGAGATTACCGTTTTAACTCAGGAGTTATTGAAATAAAAACCTCTTGCAAAAATAATCTTTAATATACAAGTAAATAATAGAATTATTATTGGTCACGAAAACTAAACAAACTGATAAAATAATGAATAAGCGACCAGTGGTTAATACAGGCGGTTAAGGAATAAATGAGAAAAGCCCGGGAATTGTAACAATCACTTGAAAGACCGTTATTAAACGCGGGTTGAGATAATATTAATTAAATGCAGGGAATTACGGCAGTGTTTTCGGGGAGTGAATTAAATGGAGGAAAAATCACGGAACTGGGACCTCGGTTTTATCTCTGCGGCGGCGAATACGATGGCGTTACGGGTCGAAGCCTCGGGGGGACTTCGTAGAGCGGAAGATGAGCGCAGATCAGGTTCCAAATTGTCCTCCAAATGGGAATCACGCAGGGGAGGGGAAAGACAGTCCGGTCCAGGGACAGCTGTCGGCACGGTGACCAGATGCGAATCTGCACGGAAGGACTTCTTGGACTTGCTTGCTCTTGTCTCACGGTTGAGGTTAAGGTACACAGACCTTGTAGAGTGGAGGGAATAAGCGCAGAGTTGATCCCGGTTAGCCCTCCGAATTGGGAATAACGAAGGAGAGTAGTCCGTCCCTGACCAGAGAGATTACGAAGGTAAGATCCACTGAAGAGATCACAGGCGTCGACACGGCGACCCAATGGGGCATGATCTGACGGTCAGACATCGGATGAAACTCTCGCTGACAATCAATGGAGTCGCTCGCATAAATACGGCAGGTTTCTGCGGCGGATGGAGTTAGGGAGTGAGGCGTAGGACACCTGGCGTCTCATGGGAGACTTGGGATGTAGCTGTGTAAACAGCTTCAAGTCACGAGAGTCTTACACCGGCTGATCGGGGGGGGGGGGATAGCTCTCGTTTTCGACTTTCCATTGTGGGATGATAACCAAGAACAATAGAGGGAGGGGGTCGCCCGACAGGGTTTGAAACTGATTTAACTTTCTGGGGGCATAAACAAGGTGATATGGCCAAACTATGTCTGGGAATGTTTGCATCTTTGACCACCCTTGGCTAACCTCCACACTGTTAAATTGAGCTCTATACTCCTGCTCTTATGTCCGCTTTCTTCAAGATTTTCACAACTTCTTATTCTATTGTTTTTTACTCCTCTTCTTGTCTACTAATTGATGATTTACTTTACATAGAGAAATATAGAATCAAGATCATGAAAGACTTTTTTTTTAGATGCTTTCTATAGCTGGCGATAGAGAAAGAGGGAAGGGTAAGCTAAGGTGGTTTTCTGACGATCTTAGAGCAAAACTACAAACCTATCACATTGATACTATGTCCGTGGTTTTTGTGTTTTCGTTTTAATATACTTTATGGATAACATAAAAGGTATATTTCCTGTGCCATCGCGATCACTTCGCTTCCCAGCTAAACGCTTACGGGAAAATAATAAAAATAATCCTTAATAGCACTATAAATGTTTTAAATAAAAGTATACCTGTAAATGAATAGATTGGTTTAGAGTGCTATTATCAGGCTTTCGAGGGGAATTGAATATCTTTGCATTATTTTACAAAATAACCGAAGAATAAGAAGCAAAACGATAATTCGAATAAAAGGAGATGCATTAATTCATTAAATGCCTAATCACATTTATTCGATAATCTCCATATAAATATATATATATATATATATATATATATATATATATATATATATATATATATATATATATATATATATATATATATATATATATATATATATATATATATATATATATATATATATATATATATATATATCTTAGTAGAGCAGAGGGGGTGTGCGTATCCGTGGTTTGCGGATAGATAATAAGGCTGCATTTAAGATTTCCATCGTAGTATGCAAATTTCTTGTACCTAATAAGAAATTTACAAGAACCCTCTGATTAAATAAAGCTAAGATATGATGAATATAAAGGTTAATTTAGATGAATTTAAAGGCGCTTTCTTGGCCCAGTCCTCTATGGATTTTCCCCGCTGTTTATACTCTTTATTCTGTTTTTGGGAGATTTCGCTTCGTGCCGGAGCCATTGGATTTCTACGCCCGGCTATGGGGTTGAATCCCAGCGGGCTAAGAAAGCAAAAAACACTTGTTGCTCTTAGGAACCTAGTTGCCTAATGGTAGAAGATTAGTCTGGGTCGTGGGCATGACAGTTTCATCTACTCTCCTAAACAAACCGCTTGCTGTTCAATCTTAATTTCATCGCGAACACAACACATCACTTTTCAGTCTTAGAAATTTCCTAACATATTTGAATACCCACAGTTGCCTGAAGTAGAGGGCATGCCGATACCCTGTGGCCCCAAGGCATTCGTCTCTCCATCCCTCTAAACTTCATCATCAGTCCTGGTAACCCCATTTGCGATTCCAAACTTTCAGAGGAAAATGTCGTCCATCTGCTTCCAGCCCTCTCCTTGATTCAATATTTTCTCATTTATTATATTTTTATGAATTCCACTAAGGAATTATTTTCCATTTACCTAACATTTTTTTTAATCTATCCCCGCTCTTTTTCTCTATTCCATCCTGTTTACTTTATCTCTATCTATTTTTCCCTAGCCTCGCTTGCTCTTTAATTCAGTAATTTTTCATGAGATTCATAATTGAAGTGGTGAAGTTGGGTGGAATAGAAAATGTGTGGAAGGTAGGTACAGAAGCCAAGTGGCCCAATTTGGAAACTTAAGAGATGATAGGGAGAGAGATCGAGTGCCAAGCTCCACCTGAACCTACATATACTCCTCAACCAAAGTACCTCCCAACCTCTGTTCATACCTCCCAAACTACACCGAGGTAATAATGAGGTTATCATAAATACTTAAAGGTAATAATAAGTAATAAAAGGTACTAGTAACTAAAAATAGATAATACCAAATAATCAAAGGCAACAATAATATTTAATAAAATGTAATGTTAAACAATAAAAGGGAGTAATAATTCCTAATTGGTAATATTATATAATAGCCAGAAATAATAAAGCTAATAAAGGCAAACCCTTGGTAATATTAAGCAATAAAATAGAATGTTAAACAATAAAAGGTATTAATAAGTAATAGAAAGTTATGATGACTATAAAGGTAATTCGAAGTATTTAAAGGTAATATAATAAGTAATAGCAGATAATACCGAGTAATTGGTTTAATGAGGCTGACATAAAATTTCGGCGTTCGTTGGGAGCTTGCCGCCAATTGGTTGGCCGCATTGAGGAGGGGTGCTTTCTACCGACCTCAGTACCCCAAGAAAACGGGGTGGGGGGGGCATTTTTTTCATCTCTTCTAAATCTGCGCCTGTTTAGACCCAGGAAAGGGGGGAAGAAGGTATTAACATTCTAAGTAATAATAATAGGCCATCACACATATAAACCCTTACAACACCGCTGTCTCTTCCTTCTACTATTTTTGCCATTAGCTACCTGATGTAATTGGTCCTATGGGGTGTCATTAATACCCCCTATAGCCCAAGGGAATAAACGATGAGGGGAATCTGTTGTTGTTATTAAAAGGTGTAATGAAAAGGAAGAATGAAGGAGTCAGACATGAACAAGCAAATACACACATGTACGCTTGAAACCGACATAAATTAAAATCACCCTTAAAACCCCGATTCTGGAGGTTCGTGGGGGAATGATAGAGAAGTCGGGGGTAAGGACATACACCGCCCCTCGCTCGAGTTGCCAGATGATGCAATCTTTGGCCAACCATCTCATAAATTATAAGAGAATATGGCATTTTTCCGAAAGTATAAAAAGTATTTTTCAAATACTAATTTCCCCCAAATTGCCAAAACATGTGTGGAAAATGCCATAAGCTCCGGTGATTAAATGGCACTCATCTCCATGGCTTACCATGGCAAGTGATTGCTTATTCAGGGGAGGCATAAGGATGAACAACAGCCGAATTCCCGCTACTCCCTTGAAAGTCGAGGCTCACGAGATAGAGCTAACTACACCCAAGCCCTCCCATATACCAAACTAAATAAGACAATTAAATCTCCTTCACACTTACTCTTTCGTAGTACTACGTAGAGTCCAAAGTCACTAAACTAAAATCTCAAGTTATTGTCATTCCTCAACATGAGAACGAGAGGGTTCCAAGACTTCAATTTGATTCTCTTTATTTTCTTTATTTTTTAAAATCTTTGCTTTAGTGATTTTTCTTCAATGAGATTTGCTTCAATGAACTTTGCTTTAATGATTTTTGCTCCAATGATCTTTTCTTTAATGATTTACATGAAGCTCAAAGAAAGATTTAAATTATATCTTTTAATGTATCGGCAAGATGGAAGCGGTAGTTTCTCAAAACCCGTCTTCAGATGCTTAAGGAAAGATAAAAATTAATGACGAATCTATTGGAGGTAATGCCTATTATTCAAGAAGCCTGTTGAAGTCAAGAGGAGAGAAGTCTGGAAGTAAAGTAGAGAAAAACCTGTCGAGATCAAGGTGAGAAATTGAAGAGAAGAGAAGATTTATGAGGTCAAGAGGAGAGAAGTCTGTTGAAATCAGATAGAGAAAATTCTGTTGAAGGGAAAAGGAAAATAGTAGATGGAATTCAAGAGGAGAAAAGTCTGTTGAAGTCAAGAGGATAAAAGTCTTTTCAACTCAATTAGAGAGAAAAGTGTGTCTAAGTCAAGAGGAGAGAAGTCTGGTGAAGTCAAAACGAGAGAAGTCTGTTAAGGTCCAGAGGAGAGAAGTTTGTTAATATCAAGATGAGAGAAGTCTATTGAACTCAAGAGCAGAAAAGTCTGCTGATTTGCGCCGATTCTTATTAACCAAAGAGAAGGAAATATTCTCAGGAACTAAGGGCAAAATAATGTGATGGGCGAAATATTAGGAACATTAACTGGATTTCTGTGTCATGTTACTCAGTGATAGATACTTACCAATTTTATATTCTAGGAGGAGTAGGGATGAAATAGCCTGAGTGTTGGTAACAAACAGAAAACCCTTATTTTTTCATTATTAGATTCACCATATTTCTTCCTTTCCGAGACAAGGGTAAATAAATTCCATGGATCAGAGAAGTTATTTTTTCGTGTGCAAATAATATTAGGCCTGAATTTCTGCGGTCAAGATTTTCAACTGAATCTGTTGCCATTGTACGTCATTTATTTATTAAAAACTGGCTGATTCTTTTGGACAAATCAAGTATCAAGAAAACCTTGCCCAAGAGCCGCTCTGCTTTCGCACAATATGCATGCTGCAATAACTCGTAAATTATTTAATAATAAATCTGGAATCTTTTTCTTGATATCTTCATAACATCGGCAATATATTTAGATAAGGCGAACACAGTCTAAATCTCCATAAAAGACAAAAATAGGAAATTAAAATTTTCCCAATAAAGTAATGAAGGATAAATAGCGAGACTGGTAATAGTAGGAAATGTTAGGAACCAAAGGTCAGAATTATTGTGAAGAGGGGATGTAACCCTGTTTCCTTTTCATTATGTTGATAATACATATAAATAAAGGCCGTAATATCTAATGTTAATCGTGAAATATAACAGTTTATATGTTTGACTAACAATGGATAATTATAAGTATGACCAGAGAGGAATGATATAGTTCCTTTCTCTCCCGTGAAAGAATTACTTCGACGTTTGAAAGGTATATTACAGATCAGATATTAAGGTAATTGGAGATAGATAAATTTGCACCAGGTTGATAGGTGTAGCAATATTTATCTATTTCATCGTGGAGCGGAATTAATTTTGGTGATAAATAGTATCAGAGTGACCATGAATTTTATCGGTCACAATGGATAGGATCATGAAATCACAATAGCACTTTCAACGCAATTTAAATAAATGTTATAGAATAAGAAACGCAAGTAAATATCATCACCAACAATGCGAAAGTTAGAGTTACCATAGTAGGGAGATGGCAAAATCTTAACCGGGTGACTCCATGTCATTGGTATTCTCTAATGAATTTGAGAATGTCTCGTGTATTATTGTTTTGTATCGCATAGAGAAGTTGAGGGGTATATATTCCATACTGGCGGTAGAAAATTGAATATAAACCCATATCCTTTATTGAATACTTCATAAGATTTGTAGCTCAGAAGGAGTCTCATGTGAATGACATAGAGATGAAATCCATCAAACATTTTTCTATGTTCACATTTGCTTGTTTGAGTAGGTTAAGGGGAGTAATTTGGGAGTTTAATATCTTTTCATGTGAATAAAGGAGCTCAGTTAGAAAGACATTGCGTGACACTCAGATATAGTCATGAAAAAGGAAGCCACGGCGGAAATAATTGGTATTTCGTGTCAGGAAAATGAGGCTTTGATCTAGAAGGATGACTCCTGTCGTTTCTTCTTCGAGTACTTCTCAAGGTCTAACGACAGCTGCGTTGAAAGATAATTATCCTCGGTTGTTTAGCCTAAGCGATTCCTTGATTAGGGCCATGAAATCAAATTTCTTATGGAAGCAATGAAAAATCTGAATGGGCTGTGTGCCGCGCTTCTTTATCAGCCGGATTTTTATGTGGAGATGTGTTTGGTTTACATGAACGTATTTGTTCCTAATAACTTTAAATCTGAGATCATGTACCACCCTACTCTTAACGATGTTTAGAGATCTGATATTCTAAAAGAATCTCCAACACATAACTCCTCATAATCGGTTTCCCACAAAGTGGAGAGGAGGACATTAATGGACTGTGTCGGTGAAGCTCCCAAAGCGCAGATCTGTGGGTAAAAGAGGTGTCTTATCATGTCAAATGAGGACTTGCTACAAGTACTGAATGCTCCTATGGTTAACTCATGTCAACCATGGAACACATTCTCCGAGGATCCTTTTTGGGACCAAGTACCCCGGCAAGATCTATTAGAGGCAAGCTCAACAGCCTTTTGGTTAATCCATTTGTGGCGTGACAAGTTATGAGGATGACAAAATAGCGTTCTTGACGAAGGCTTGTGGCAGTCCTAATGAATTTAAAGTTGCCCATTCCTCATCTGTCCTCGAAAGCCCACTCGCTTTTTGTGAGTCTTAATTATTCATCTAATAAATAGAACAGATTAAACCGAAAGACTATAAAGTATAAAAGATAGATTAAGTTCACCCCATAATGGAATAAATGTTAAAAATAAATCCCTTTGTTTTTCATCAAATGAGCAAACGTTTAAATGTTAATTGTTGTTTCCTGGTTAAGTAATCAAAATGTAAGAATATAAACAAGCTTTAAATAGAAAAGTTATTTGTTAGTAATTTTAGCTATTTAATAAAATTGAATGCCAAAGATTCAAATTTAATTAATTTCATACTATTCATTGCCTATTCTTTTTGTAAATCTTCATTTAGACATATTTCTTCCGTTCCACGTAGTATGGCGTCCATTATAGGCAGCTTCATGTTTGCCATTGATAAGCGAAATAAATCCTTTGAAAAATCTCTAAATTTTTTAGTAAACTTTTATCCCAAATATGAAAGAGGCTAAACTTTATTACTTTTTGAGTTGATTGAGTGAAAAATTCAATTAGGAACTTGGAGTAAGGGATAAATTAGATCAGATCGTTAATTAACGAAAGAGCTGACTTGTATTCTTGACTGATCCTTGTATGATTTTATTAAGTGGGTGCCTATTTAGAATTCCGAAGGGGGTCGGAGATTCTAGGCTCATGATTAAGAAGAAAAAGGAGGAGGAAGAAGTTTTCTTTCTTCTTCTATCCTTCAACTTGTGTGGAAATTTTGGAAAAATACGTTCATGGCAAAATAAAATATCAAATAAGAAAGACTTGAACGAATACCAGTTCCTCACCAAATGGGGTCAGCACATTTGAATGAACTTAAACTACCATCCATGTAATTTGTGTCCCATAAAACACAAGAGGCTGACTGATTGATGGGGTGTCATGTACTGGACTATCTCTTCAAGTTATGGTTCAACCTCCAGCAACAGGCACATCCCTATTATACACAATATCCTCCTCTACCCCAACGGTTAGCCCTTTGTCTTTCAAACGCTCATAATAAAACCATCCTTTGACCGTCGTCACACACCGCCCAATTCTTTCACTAAATTACCATTACCTTACTATTTTCTGCATTCACTGTAAGCCAACGCCTCTTACACACCAAGTCAAAAGATTTTGATCCACATCTACGCAAACATCAGGTCATCAACATAGTCCAACATAATTAGAGCCCATCCCTACCCATTTCTCTTCAATCTCGTACCCACTCTACTCATTTCTATATATAATTCTCCCAGTACTCCATCCACACAGAGAGTTAACTCTTATAGAGAGATTACTCAACTATATCAAAACACACACACACCTGCTATATTTCACCCTAACCTAACCCTTACTTTCAACATAAGCTTTTTACAGTCCCCTTGAAGCATCACACACTTTACGAAACTTATCCCTTGTTTATTTAGTTACGTGTCACTAGGCAAGTATCTGATCCCTTGTTTATCCACTATCAGTCCCAAAGATATCCTTCCTATAGACCCAATCCGAAATTTTCCTTACATTTTGGTTTGGGTTAATCAAAATTCCGTGTTTGATAATTATATTTCCAGTTCCTCCAACAATGGTAATCAGATGATATATAAATGAAGCTAAAAGATAAATAAACAAACTTTACATAAATAAAGAAGAAATACTACATTATCAGAATAGGGGCCTTTATTGTATTTGAGTACTAATAAATATTTATTATAAATTATATGTTTATAAGGGGCCAAAGGTAACCGCTATCAAGAGACCAAGTGCTTTGTATCAACGAAGAGAAGTGTCGGAATAGGTCTTAAACAACATGTAAAGAAAGATTATATGATAAGACCCTCAGTACTGCAGGTAAAATCATGGGAAATTGGTGGGAGGTAAATGAAGCTTCTTTTAAATTGTATCACTTAGAACTTTACGGGGAGACTTAACGATTAAGACGAGTATGCAATGTGACCAAAAAGTCATCGATATCTGATGTTAAATGAAAATAAATCTCCGCAGTTATCAAAGGTCACAAAGGTTAGACAGAAGAACAATGGTCTAAAGTTATGTACCTCCATTTAAATATAATCTTAGAATTTTTTAAACATTTCACAATTTTGTGATAATTTTGCAAATATTTTTTATTTATGTGGCTGCCTTTGCACGTGAGATTTGTAAAGGCATTCCATTGAGCTTGAGTGGTAATAACTATGAAGAATGAATTTCGTTCAATCATGGTTTCAAGCTGCATATAGTTATCACGCTCAGGAAAGCTATTTTTACGCCATGCAGAATGAGCTCAACTTACATTACGATGTTATCACAAGTTTTAGAGTAATCTAACCAGAGAATTACACAACTCTTAGAATTAAAGTTATATCTCAGCCACATGCCATACAACCACCACCCCAAATTTTGGGGGGAAATGTGCATCCCCCCTATGAAATTGCCACCACAGAACACAAAATTAAGTATAATATAACATTTCAGGTGAGTACTTACAAAAGCACTAAGAAGAATGTACCTCAATTACCACAAATAGAACATAAGTGCAAGAAAAAATACAAGCTCAGTGGTGAATGAGAACGTCAGAAAATTGTGACAATTTGTTGGAATCCAATGACACGAAAATTGCGGCTGTAATGGGCAAAAATGGATCCAACTAATTAATAAAATAATCGAAAATACTTATATATAATATATATATATATATATATATATATATATATATATATATATATATATATATATATATATATATATATATATATATATATATATATATCTATATATATATATATATATATATATATATATATATATATATATATATATATATATATATATATATATATATATATATATATATATATATATATCAATAAATATATATATATATATATATATATATATATATATATATATATGGAAGCAACTAAGCCCCTACACTTCCCTAAGTGCAAGGTATGGAGTGCAGTCTCAGCCAGAGGCATCATCGGACTATTCTTCGTCTTCTTCTAGGAATCTGGTGCGACAGTGATAGTCACGAAGGAGCAAAATGTCTAGGCCTCAATCCTTTCAAAAGGTTGTTGAAGATACTGTTGCTGTCGCTTATGGGAAAGTTCTAGTTCCAGCAGGTTGAGCAAGCTCTCACACTTCAAACCTTTCCCGAGACTGGCTGAGCAAGAACTTTGGTGGCCGTGTGATCAGTCTCAATACTGACTTTGAGTGGGCACCTCATAGCCCAGAACTTAGCCTCCATATTTCTTTCTCTAGGAGCTACCTTAAAGACAGAGTGTACGCAGTGAGACCCAGATTCATCACGGAACTCAAGGAAGCAATCAGGAAGGGGATCAGAGCTATTAGTCAGTCGATTTGTAAAGACGCCTTGGACAACTTTGTGTTTTTAAACACAATAAACTAGTTATCAACAAAGTTTCATTGAATCCTTGCAGAAAAATTAAGAAATGAGTCCTATTAAAAGTTGGGGCCCGTATTTTGGGGGTAACTCTGTAGAAACATAATCTTATAGAGTTACAAAGAGAAAAGTAGTCACACGATTAAATAAGATTATTTTATTCGTAAATAAAAAAATACGAGTATACCATAATTTGCGACTAGTATCCTCCCTTGCCTGAACAAAGTGAACGAATTGCTTCCTTATCATTTTCAAATGACTTCAATGATATATTCATTCTTTGGCAATATTTTCGTATCATCCCCGATCCTGGAGTGATATCGGAGATAACTATTGATAACTATTATTTCCTTTTGTCGAACAGATGTGCTTACAGCGTCGCTTCAACTTGACGAATAAACAGTGGCGAAGCTGCTACTCCCGTGTACTCAAGAAAAGACTTATTGAAATGAGGGAAGAGGCTGGGTTTAAGAAGAAATAAGAACCTAAGAGTAACTGAAATCTCCTATATAGGAACTGTGACACGTTATCGTGTGGGGCCACTTGGATTCCCCACTCTGAGCTAGACATGTTTCCGGTTGTGACCCACCCCTAGATGGTACGCTATTCCATGGAGGCGAACCAGGGCTCGGGACCGAACAGCAAAACTGAGTCCGCCGCTGTGCAAGCGTCTCCTCAGGCGGCTCAGGCACACGTGTACTCACAAGGGTAGGAGGCACCTCTTACCCTGCTGGTGCCCCTCTGATAGCCAAGCCCTCCTCCATTTCGGAGATGGATCTTGCTGAGGCACGTCTCTTTGGCCTTGGGGCGCCTTGAGGACGAAAAAAAGCGTATTTAATCCCCGCCCTTTTTTCCAAAGTAAAGGAATAAAGGCAAGAGAATGTCAATGAAGAAAATGGATTACTCTCCCTCCCCGGGGGCTACGAAGGATCCTGTATGACAGGTAACTTTTGGGACATCATTACCCTAGGTGAGTGGTTCCCAAACCTCTTCTGATCTTTACCCACTTTTCATATATGATACTGACCCATGGCCCCCCTCTCCAATCCATATTTTGTAACAACAGCGACTGTCTATAGTCCTTCATTTATTTAGGTCCATTATGAACAAACTCCGGCAATACCTGTAAGTTTATTCAATCAACCCCATATTTTTTCTTTCCTTAAATATTGAGTCATGGAAACTTGTGGTTTACTTTTTGCCAAAACTCAAATTAACATTAAAATGGTACTAAAGAAGCAATTTGTTGAAAATTTAATAATTTTATAATTTGAGGTAAGGCCTACCTGGAAATTAAAATAATAATTTTCCCAAACTTTTCTCTAATATACAAAATAGAAAAAATAAATTTCACTGCATAAAAAAGTGTAATCAAAAGCAATCTTATTGTTTTTTTACGGACAAATTTAATAATTCTGAACGAAATCCTATCAAAGGGAATCATAAATAACAAAACCAAGACCTCTAGTGGAAACATCACCTTCTCTTCTCCCAGCAAGAACCCTCATATGCAAGTTTGTTTGTTCAAACCCCAATTAACCTAATGTCAATGGTGATGTTTAAAGCCATCGTCCAGCATCTTAATTCTTGGCTTTGTTTCATTCAAACCACATCGTAGGTCATGCTTCACATCAAGTCTATTGCAATATTTGGATTTAATATACAAAAGTTAAGAGAATGCAGCCTCACAGAAATAAATTTATGTAAAGGGTAGTTAGTAGTTGGCGGAAAGCTAAGTTACATAAGTTTGGGTATGAAGCTACCATTGATGACCAAAATACAGTGAAAGATTCCGCTTCAAACTTTATTTTGGTCCTGTATCTTCCTGAATTGTCAGCAGTTCAGTTTGACCATCATTATTATCATCAGGTATGCATGTCAATGGAGCAGTGAAGGGAAACCTTACTACCCGAGAGGTTTGGCTTTGGATATCTAGGAAATAACTTTTAAATTCCTCTACTAAGTCTTCAAGATATTGAACAATCAAGTTCTTTGTAGCAGTATCACCCTCTTCTGTAATGTCTGACACTGTTTCCAGCATTGCCAAGTTTCCTATTCCAACTTTACGCCTTCAATTGTCCATCTTATGAATGGAGAATGAAAGCTTTAATTTTGTCTACAAAATCAATTATCAAAGCTCCTTTTCCTTGGAGTTCAAGGTTGAGTGTGTTCAACTGTTTGACTATGTCAACAAGGTAGGCTATGCTGACAACAAATCTTGCTGGTCCTTTTCCTCAAGGAAGAGTCTTCTTTGAGCGCAAATACCCGCTGAACTACATTTCCTTTGGATAGCCAGTGAGCTGCTGTAGGAAATAAGAGGATTTCATGAGCTTCATTCATATTACGGCAGGCAGAGTTTCTTGAAAAGGCGTGTGTTAAAATCACTACCTTTTACAAAGTTAACTGCCTTTATAATGTTATTCAGGGTTTTCTGTAATTCTGAGGGTAGAGTTTTTTGAAGCAAGAGCTTGCCTGTGGATTATGCAGTGGAGAGATATAGCATTTGGTGATTTTTGTATAACACTTGAAACAAAACCTGACTTAGAACCTAACATGGTTGGAGCCCCTTCTGTGCATATCCCATAGAGATTGCTTCTGTCGAGACCATTTACTTCAAAAAATTCTGAAAGATTCTGCATTATATCTTCACCTTTTGTAGATTGCTTGAGAGTTTCAC
The DNA here is from genome assembly GCA_963969495.1 of Ceratothoa steindachneri. Taxonomy (NCBI): domain Eukaryota; kingdom Metazoa; phylum Arthropoda; class Malacostraca; order Isopoda; family Cymothoidae; genus Ceratothoa; species Ceratothoa steindachneri. Next base: position 148,837,321 of record OZ018317.1, on the reverse strand, counting down.
GAAACAAGAATTCCTCCTAGATATCCTCACCTTGAACATACCTAACAAAAACCATGAATTGTGAGTAGGACTGGGTGTTAGTAGGCTCGTCGAGTTGAATACTGTATAATTCAGCTTCTTTAACTTTCTGTATCACCTGTTCTTTGAAATCATCTGAGATAAGAGATATTCGGCGTTGCACTTTATTATTTGAGAGAGAAATATCACTCAGCTTTTCAGCACTTTTCTCACACAAAACAAACTTGACCATAGTTTTTGCAAATGGCAAAATTAACTCTTCCCCAATGGTGTGAGGTTTATTTTCTTTGCTATTTCAAGGAATAGCAAAAAATGATGCCTCCACTAATGCAGCATTTTGTTGGTGAATGGGACAGCTGGCACCAAGTTGTTGTCTCTTCATATTCAATTCCTGTCGACCAAAGAAAGAACGATCCTTACCATCATGTTGAGTTACTAGGCGTAATTTAAGCTTGCTAGGCCTCAGTGATTCAGCGGAGAATATTTTGTGACAAATCACACCCTGATGCTTTACTACACCTTCATCATTAAGGCTTGTAAATCCAAATCCAGATAGCTGTCATCGTATTTGTGTTTCTTGCTAGAAGCCATCACAGAGGGGTCTGAAGCGGAAAGAAATACTGCTATAGCTAAATGACATCACTCATAATGAACCTACAAATGGTCAATATAAAACTTTACAATACATGAATATTTGGTATTCCAGTGTAATACCCTATAAGAGGAAAGATTATTGCAGTTGTAAGCTAATTTGACTTTGCTATTTGACCAGAAAATAGCACTCATTATCTTACTTTACCAATCGCTTTTTTCCAAAAGCAGATGACCTCGATAGGCCCGAGCCTAGCGGCTTCATATTATCTGAACTTTCCTAATGTTCTAATTTTTTAAAAGAGTAAAACCGTCTTTAAACAACATTTTCAAGTGGTTCATAACAATGAGAAGTTGGCAGGAAATATAGTTTTAGGTTACTAAACTCTCTCCAAAAAAAAAACACTTCATGGATTATGGAAAAATACAACAGATATTTTATCCTTTGTTCTTAATACACTCCATGATGCAAAGCTTACTTAAGTCCCAATAACACTAACATGGCGCAAACAGATTTTTCGAGGGAGCCACACACACTCACAAAGTCTTTGCTTTATTAACTGTGGCCTCTAAAGTGGGACTGCGGACTGGTTGATACTCAAGATTTAAGACCAGGTTCTCATACAGAAACCATGGCATAGGAAGTATTAAATAAGTTATTGAGTGAAAAAAGTTTGGTATCGAAATGCATCCCAATGAATTATTTTATCAAGAACACAAAATCATATATAAAAATGGAATTACACTGAATAAAGAAAGAATGAGGCCTATTACTGATGCGTCTGGCAGCAAGGCATTGTTCAAACGTATACCGAGTACAGACGCACCTGTTCCTCTGGCTGGCTCAGCTTCTGACTGGCTGTTCTAGTGTGATAGAGCTTGGGATTATTATGTGTGCATAGCCTCAGCGTGTGGCCCCCTATATTTTGCATTATGGCCCCCCTAAGGGGGCATGGTCCGCAGTTTGGGAATCTAGGCCCTAGGTTATAACCACCTAAAATATTAGACCAACCGAACTCTAGTTGCCATCATTAAATAAGTCAAATAGATGCCTAAAGTATTTCTCTAGTAGATCTAAGAGAGAAGAAGGTGGGGTTGTTAATTACATCAATTTTAAATCTATGTTCACTTCTATTAAATTTTCTTATTCTTAGCCAGAGAGGAATTGGGTAAACAACCCGTATATTTACCTCCTAATTCATAAAGGTGTTAAAAGCATTCAATTTTAATGAGATAATTTAAATACGCAATGTTTAAAAAAAGTCAGCCGTACACATCTAAATATTCTAGAGTAAAACTTTTTAGCTGAATTTGTAGTTTTTGTCCCTTCCATTAAACCAAATTTACACTATGTCTTCTTTGTCCTTAATTCCGTTCCGCTTAAGCGTCAGATTTGAACTGTTTCCATTCATTTGTTTAAGGGCTTCATTATGAAAGAAAACTTAATTTTCAACTACGCAAACTTCCTTTCATAAGTTTTGGCTTTCAATAAAAACGCTCTTTCCGAGGTTCAAGATGATTAGGCATTAAAATTTATAATACGCATCCATCTCCTTATAACAACAATAAAATTCTAAAATTATCCTAACTTATATATATATATATATATATATATATATATATATATATGTATAACTGAATCACGAAAATAAGGAACGTGAGGAATTTATGAATAACGTTACAGCCACGAGGAAAATATGTGTGTATCGAGAATTATTTTTACAGTGTCGCAAAAATTTACCGTATAAAACGGAATATTGCAGCTCGCTGTTAAAATTATTCTCCATTTCCAAGGCCGAGATATTATCAATTATATGAATTTCCGTTCTCTCCGATAGCAGCGGTGACGCTTATATAAACCGACTGACACGTAAACTTTTGCTTGCCCCAGAAAGGCTGGCATATTTATTAACCTCTCGAAATTGTAAGAAAACCTTCTTCCGAGCGCTAGATGGAGAGCTTAACTAGCTGAAATAATGCCAGTTTAACCCTATATCGTATATATATATATATATATATATATATATATATATATATATATATGAATGCAATGTCCCACAGGAAAATGGAAAAGGTGTTAGGAAGCACCTTTTCCTTTCTCTTGCTGGTCATAGTATTCATTGTTAACATGACGTGATAATTTGTGAATTATTCATTTCATATATATATATATATATATATATATATATATATATATATATATATATATATATATAGTGGTGTAAAATAAGTATTCGTACACCATCAAAATTAAATCGAATAGACTTCAATCCATCAAACTTTATGAAATTTTAAAAATGCATTTACATGTACGTTATTCTACTTCTTTGGATATGCGTATATATAACAACCAGGCTACACATGATGTTCTTCTTTTTGTTAAAATTTTGTCCTATACTCGACTTCTGATAACAGGGATGTTTTGGGGGTATAGTGATGATCATATACTGATAATTTAGGGGATAACACATTTCTTCTTGAGTTACTTTTCACGTTAATTCTTTCAAAATCCGCATCTCTTGGTTTTGTATATCATTTTATTGCTTATTTTATGCACTTTTTATTGTAAAATTATTTTTGTACTAACCTAACTATAATATAGTGAAAAGTAAGATAATGCAATTTGTATACATATGTGGAAATATTTATTAGATATTTAAAGTTTATTTGTGAAAAAACAAACAAAACTACACCATTGAATTTTATATTATTTTATTGCAGATTTTATGCCCTTTTCTACTATATGTTTTGTTTAACAAAAGGAATAGAACATAGTGAAAATTATGACGATGCAAAATTGAAAAAAACCGTGAAATTCCACATATATTTTTTTAAATATTTACTAAAAAAAAATGCGCCAAAGAGCTGGTTTAGCATCATTCGAATATAGATTGCTCTAAATTCTAGGGCATTCAGAACACCCCTACGCCCTCCCCCTTTCCAACTGAGAACAAAGCCTATAGTTGACCTTGTCCGAAAAATATATTTTTTAGTCCACATTACCATAAATTTTAAAGGAACTAAAGAAAACTGATTTCAAATGATAACTAAATCATATTTACATATTTGGGTCGTGAAGTGTGTTCAATTGCCTAATTTTTAGTAATTCTATAAAAATTCATATGATATCAGGTTTCAAGGGGGAGGTTCTGAAAGAACATCCTGTATCCTAAAACCGGCGCCGTAGGTTAGTATTATTTTGCAGGAATAAAAGGGCTTTTAATGATCTTTGATATGATAGATGAGAAACAAACCTAATATAAAGTTCAAATATTGAATGTGGTATCACCTTAATTCGTCGCCTAAAATAAAGTTAACCTGTCTGATATTACGATAAAAATTAAAGAAATCGCTATTTCTTTAAAGAATTTAGAGAAATCACTTAATATTATTCTATACATTTATTTTAATTAATTATTCAATATTAATTTATGATGGTTATAGCCAAAATTAATTTTAATATTTCAATAAACTTTCCATTAGTCATTGTTTATATACTTGTTTTTGGACGCACACCTCTCTCGGTTATTGTTAAGAGTGTCACTGCGATGAGTGTGTCAACAACCTTAATTTAGCACAATGATGAAGACGTAGAAGAATCAACAATTAAGAAAACAAATTAAGCGGGGCTAAGAGGGGCATCTCCGAGCGGCGATAATTAGTTTTTGGATAAAAACAACCTTCATTATTTTGCATAATTTTATCCGGAGCCCAACAATTTTCATAGGGTTCTCGTTATAATAGTTGGATGAATTGAACATAATCCTTTCCACAATGTTAACTAAAACAATGGTTATAGCCACGTCATTTTGAATGTTTCGATAAGGCATCCGTTGATCATTGTGTACATGGTTGTTCCCGGACGGACGCAGTTCTTGATTTTATTAACGGCAGTGTCAACAGTATCCATATAAATTAAAGATGAAGGCTTAAAAGAACCAATAATACACCTTTTGGCTGCACTTATTAGAGTTGTAAGGATGTCACAACCTGATATATATTTACCTTCTGCAGTGAAAATTGACCAAGTTAAGATGATCCCTCCCCAAAATGATCAAGGAAATAGACTCCATTTTAACAGAAAAGGGTCAGATTGTTTTTACTTAATCGCCCATTTTTATAGTAAAAACAAATATTTATAACTTAAAAGTTAAAAATTATAAAGTAAGTACTAATTAATTAAGCTGAAAAAGGACAACTATTATTTGCTATAAAACCAAAAATTCTATTAAAGAATTATAAAAAGGCTACTTAGCACCACACTCCTCTTAGCAAGGACATATGTGTGAGATAGTGCTCTGTAAGGATTGTTCCTGTATGTGAGATTGTGTAATGTGTGGGTGAAGAATACGTGAATCGACTTTTTCAGGTAAGGTTTGAGTTTCACTTAATCTGGAAATGGCACCAGTGACTTTTTGTCACCTCTTCGGTGGCCTTAAGTAGAGATAAAGAATGCAAACCTCAGAAAAAAATATAGTTAAACAATTTATATTTTTAAATAAATTTAAAAGATTCAATTCCGAGAGTAGTAAAAACTGATTTGCTGACAGAAGGAAAACTGAATCGAGATTTGTAATCATTAGAACGTTATTTGATACGATATTAGAGGTGAAATAAATATTAATATGAATGGAAAAAGTATACCGTGGTATTTCATCTGTGCTCACATTTTTAAGTTTTTTTTATATTTTTACTCCTTAAGGTATATGAATATAAACATAAATTTGCATTTAGTTTTCGAATTTAAGCCTCGAAAAACTTCTTTACTTTTCAAAATAACTTTGTAACACCATTTGATAAAAGAGATATTCCGACTAGGTGCTATTTCTATGATAGTGGGACTACTGAGAGTTGAATGATTTAATTAAGAGAGTAAAGAAGGGCAATTATAGCTACCCGGTCATGCCATCGATTGTGTGTAATAAGGTAAAAAGAGGCGTGTTGAGCTCCGTTAAGAGAGAATAAGAATTGGCGGATTATGCGTTTTCGTAGACAACTAACATCATCGTAAAGGCCGTGGAAGTCATTTACATGTTGAGACGAGTAAATGTTGTTCGTCTTGGTGAATGTCGTTTATCTTGTTCAATGACCGGGTAACAATTTTATTTACCCTTTTTAATATTGGTGAAAATGTTGTTCACATGGTTGAATGTTGAATGCCAACGTAAGAATATTAGTGGTCTTGTTGAATGTTGACAAACTAATGTTGTTTGATATTTTAATGTCAACGGAACAATAATTTTTTACTTTATTCAACATTGAATGACAACGTCTGTTTTGGGGCGAATGTTCAATGTCAACCAAAAAATGATTTTGAATACATTTGAGAATTTTGTGTAGGTTTTTCCTTTTAATATTAAAATGGAAAGACGTATATATGGGATGCGGTTACAATAACATTGGTACGCCTCGTTGACAGTACATGAGGCTCGCCTGTTGGACACTCCTCTTCCGAACAGAATAAGTGGCTTTATCAAATAGACCAATCTGACACCTTTTAAAATACATGCTTTAAATGGTTACTATTAATATTTACTGTTGCCCGAGCAGGAGGCATCAGTGTTTTCACGTAACCGTCGGAGTGATGAGGACCGTAGCCCTGGCGTGGCAATTGTAGTATCTAGGAAACTTATTATTGTAACCGCGTTGTTTACCTTCTTGAATGATGGAGTTTAGCGCACCAATATTATTTGCCTTGTTGAATTTTAAATTTCAGGGTAACAATGGTGTTTATCTTTAAATTTGTTTATTACTAACTAAAAAAAATAGCTGATATAAACGATTTCGCTCATTTATTTGAATGCGTCAAATACAGGAGTTCTCCGAATTTGTGTTTCTGCCTATGCTAAAAAAAATGTGTATACTTTTGTCAAATATATCAAGGTATATTCTTGTGTAAACAGGTATGTATATGTGCAGGTTTGCATGTATGCGTGATTGTATTTCCAGTTACATATATATGTTGGTATGCCGTGACGGATTATGTTTAAGTCGAGGTTTAATGGCTTAGGTGACGTGTCCTCTGCTCCCCAATACAACCTCTTCCCACCTTAAGAAAATTGTCATTTACTTCTCTCTTAAGATTGAAGAATTCCCGATATTTTGCTACGAAAGGTTGTTTTCCTACATTCTTTCATTTTTCTGCTTGTTATTATGTAATTACCCTTTTCCTCTATAACCTCATAAATAGAAATAAAAATGAAAAGTTGGATACATAGATCTCTCACGTGACACGAGTGGAGGATAGAATGTAGCCACGCTCGAAATTTCTAATGGGTCTAAGGAACGACACGACCAATGACTGTTTCTCGATGAGGTGTTGTGTCAAGCCTTAGTAAACGAATATACATATATATTTATATGTTACCCTGGGAAAAGTCCTTGTCAGGACCTTTCACTTATCCCAGGCCAAAGCTCGAGCCTGACACAAACATCCTGCCATGAAGCGAATTTCATCCTCTCGAGTACCACGTGGTCTTCTTCTGGTTCTCTTGATGCATATGGTAGCCAGTTGAGGACTTCTCTCCACCATCTACTCTCTGGCCAATGGCTATTTTCTCTCACAACCGTTTATTCGTTTCCTAAATTTTAACACCGTTTCTCTTCTAATTCTTGTTAATTGAGTTATTTTTAACATGTATTAGTTCCATGTTTCCAGGAGTAGTATTAAGTTTCTTCAAGCTTTTGGAGCTCAATCACCAAGTATTTCTTCCATAGGTTAAAACTGCTAGGAAAAATTGATTAATTAATGTGCGTTTTAAACACACACTCATGTCGCTTCTGAAGATGTAGCTGAGCTTTCCTACAACTTTTCTTTCCAGGTTTTCTTCTCCTTCATTTCATTTTCCTCGCTACCATCAAGAGTCATATGTACATAAGATTTCCTAAGTAAACGTATTTTATTCTTTTAATGCTCTAAATTGATTTTCAATTCGAACTGTTCTTTCTAATGCAAAAATGTTGATCATTATTTTCGCTTTGGAAAAGTTCTCTTCCTAATCACCTTTTAGACGCGCTTGTGATAATTCTTTCTTCATTGACTGCAGTTTCTGTTAAATTAAACCTGATAATACCATTTTACTACCGAAGAGAGGGTGAAAAAAATCTCTGTTTAATTCTGATTCTCGTTTTTATTCCTCTCCAAACTCTTAAAATCTCATAATGAACTGCCGAAAAAGTTTTGGGGCGAGAAGGCATTCCCTTCTTGTGTTTTTTTTATTTATTCTCTAAATAGTAAAGTATAAATGACTATGTTGCATTACTCTAATGTAAAAATGTATGTTAATATAGGTTGGTTAATAAATGGTTTCTATATTCTCCCCTGACAATAAAGCGATGTTGAGTGAATAAAGAGGTTTGTTATAACCAACTAATTCTTTAATCAAGAGATATTTCGTATTCGTTTGTAATTTGCAGTAATAGTTGAGCGTCCTGCTTATGAGTAATAACATTTTGGTTAAACTTCAAAACTGCCACTTCTGCCGGCTAATTGCACGAGAATTGCTTGTGATGCTATGATTGTCTTGACTCTTTAAGTATTTGGTTGTTGCTTATAAGACACTGATTAACCTATAAGTCTTTACGCTTCCATGTCGTTCTTTTCAAAGAGCAAGAATGAATGCGATTTACGATGTTCTTATAATCTTAATTCCTCTTAAACCATTGTTTACACTAGATTATATGTATATCAACAAGACATTCACCCTCAGTCTTTATAATGTGACTTGTTACCATGTCTTCTTCCAGCACTTTACCATTTTTTATGCTTTAGAGTGTGAGTAAAATTTCATTCTTCACTTTTGGGACTTCTCTACCAACATCAATGCTGATGTATGTAAAGGGCCCAAAGAAATGAAAACTGGTAACATATCCCGGAAAAAACGCTATGAAATTTAATGACGTGGTCCATTAAAGCCTCAGAAAGAAAATAGGAGAATTATCGAAACAGAAAATAGGGAAACTATTTTAACAGTTATTTCAAAATTAATAAAGGAGTTGGATTTGAATCTGTGTCATCAAGCGCTCTTCGCTAAAATGACCACAACGCTCATCCCCAGAGCTACCATCCTCAACCACCCAAAAGGTTGATTCAAGAAGCAGTTCGAGCAATAAACACCTAGGATTTCTTTTATGCTATAAAATAACACCATTTATTACCAGATTTCTTGCATTATCTGAAAGATTAATCAATTTATGGAAGAAGAGAATATCATCTAGTGTTCTTTACAAATACTCAAGACTATACATATACATTACACTAAGATGAAGCAGGTAAAGAAGTGTAAAACACGCACGAAAGTTTTCACGCACAAAGACTCCTCTATTTTATTATATAACTCGAGGGAAATCTTATCGTCGCATGAAATGGCTTCGTTTCCTTTGGAATATTCTTTAAAAAGTCCCCCATTTTTATGAATGTAATTCTGCATAGATAAAAATTATTACCTTCAGATATAGATATGTATATTATTTTAATTTTTATTTTTATCGTGAATATTATCTTTATGCATCACCGACACATAAAAAATCATAGCTGAACTTGCCTTGCATACAGAAAAATCTTTTAGTTTATAACAGGCTGTAGAGGTATTTGAGTGTTATTATTCAATGCGCCAGGGATTGTAATTTTTGATTCATGTTTTTTGTATTTCATTTCCATTTTGATTTGTACATTTTGTATCTCTGCATATATGAAATACAAATGTTGTCTTAAACTTAAAACAAAAATAATAAATGTTATTTTTTTTTTATGCGAAATATAGGGAGCACAAATGTGATGCAAATAAGATTGAATTGATATATTTTTATAATTCCTTTCATATGAACTATATTAAATAGTATTAGACTAAATTAATAGCATATATGATCCCTTTTTGAGGAGACTGCTATAAGAAATATGGCATACACAAAAATTAATATTACAAATAATAGTATAAGGATTATTACAGTTCCCTTATAACTGGAAGAATCTATGACTAAGACATTCATCAACAATTTTTCTACATTGAAAAGAATTTTACGGAAAACTTCTTGAAGCTGGAGAACTTTTGAAACATTTCTTCCCTCATGGAAAAGAAAAAGCTGCGTATTTTAGCATTATTATTCAGGAGGGCGTCGTGAGATCCTAGGTTAGGGAATTCCTAAACGTAACAAACGAAAACAAATGTCTGCACCAGCTTGAAAATCAATAAAGTTTTTTTAAAGAAAATTACATGATGTCAATATGTAAAGAAGGTAAACTTAGCTGAAATACATACATAATTTTAATAAAAACTTTTAAATGCATTTTATTTATTTGAAATATTAATAAATACTATCTTCAATATGATTTCCATCATTTGTGATGCAAAGTTAAATGCACTTTGCGAGATTCAATTCACCCGATGAATCTGATGCATTAACTTCCAATTTCCGTCAATTTGAGCACATCCATTTATGATGCGCTGTTCCCTCAGGTGTCTCATATCTTTAATTTTCATTGAGGTCAACTTTTCTTCTTTAACAAGAAAATCCCAAAAGAGAAGTCAAGGCGGTGGTAAGGTGTGGTGAACCATTCAACCTGATCACGTCTCCCAACCCAGTTATATAAATTGTTATTCAGCGTATCCGTTATCACTTTGGCAAAATCAATCAGAAAGTCCTTCATCTAGCCTTTTAAGTTGGGGAATTAACTGGCGATCTCTCAACATGGCAGTGTGAGAAGTCTCAGCAGTTATATGATTATCAAAAAAATGGCCCTAACACGTCGGCTTAACATAAATCCCATCACTCCATAATAATCTTTTGCTCTCTGTGCAATTTGAAATAGTTCATTCCAATGCGTATTGTTTTGACCAGTATCGAACATTCTGAAGATTAATTTTGGTATTCACATAAAACAAAGTTTCCTCGCTGAACAACACAATTAATGGTGAAACAGTTGTTCTTATCCAATTTATTGGTAAAGCATTTACACATCACAACTCGTCTATTAGTATCATCCTATGATAAGTGATGCACGATTTGGAATTTATACGAAAGATTTGGTTTTTACATACGACTGATGGTTGTTCTCGGAACACGCAACTCAATGGATGATATGAGAAATACCAGTTCAATACATTTTTCTTTCGACAAACTCATTTTAATCTGTGGGGCCAAAAAATATAGTTATTTATAAAAAGTGATATTTCATATTTGTCCTACTAAAATACATAGTTATTTGATTTTGTCCCCCTCCCGATTTAATTTGATGGAGTCAATCTTCTTGTGTCTTTGATATTGTCCCTTTTCTAATAGAACCCAAATCAATCGAAGTGACAGCAGGAAAGGGGTCTTATTATAATTCAGTCATTAATTGTGCTAAGCGTTAGTTATAACTGACAGGTAGTAATTCAATAAACGCTAGCGATAAAAAACAATTACTTTTACACAATATTATTTATTTTCCATCTAATTATGTTCCGAATATTCTTTTACAATGTTTTAAGGTTACCATATACATAATATGTGTCTTATTAGCTACAAAACGGCTCACTTAGTTTTCTTCTTCACGAAACCTCTCAATAAACACCTATCGTTAACAATATCACCCAACTTTCCCTCAATTATTGTTACTCTAAAAAACTTATTAAATCAATCCATGTAAACAAACCTCCGGTACCAGAACAGTTGCTCTCTTAAGATTTACAAACTATTCTCTTTCGTTCTTGTTATATGCAGGTAAAGTCCTAAAAACAATCTTAGCTTTTATCATATCTTCAGTTTCCTCACCGCATAAAACCTTTAACATCGAGGTTCTCACTCAGATTTTCATTTTTTTTCCTTCTTAACTGCAAACTCTCTTTCTCCTCACATTTCATTTCCTCATTTCCATATACTGGGCATGGTACTCAGGTACGCGTAAGCATGTCCAAGGTAGTTACATTAAATAAACTACAGTCTATTATAAACCTTATTTCTATTAAATATGAAGAGCACTTTCGTATATCTACCCCAGCACACGTGCGTTGTCAAGCGTGGAGAAATGCGTTATAAAAAGAGGTAGAGATAAGTCTAATCCCTTAAATAAATAACTCAAAACGCCAGCCCAGATTTAGAACCGGAATAGGGCGAACATAAAATCTACGTTCACAATGCAACTTGACTGGGCTTCACCACTACTCAGTTCATCTGCATACTCAGGGATAAGCAGCAAACTCCCCGCACAATTGCTTACAATGCTCACTGCTATCTTTCTCTCCAATTCCTATTTCTCTCACATCTCTATTTCTAAAGATAAGCAGACTTAACTGCTACTGTGTAATCATTCACTATCAGCTGCCATCCTCTTAAGATAAGAAACTAATCAGTCTAAGCGTTCTCTCTATCCCATGCCTTACTTGCAGCATAAAAATTTACACACCATCCCTTCGTATGTCCCTCGCTCAATACATCATTAGAGCCTAAAGTAAAGCTTCCATTAGTTCCTGCACAAAAAGATGTTCAAGGAATTCACCATTGATATGCGAAATCGGTGGTTGAATTTTTATATCTTACATTCTGTTGAATAAATGGTAAACCTTCATAAGTTACCGATCTAAAAATAAATGTTTTGAAGGTTTGAGAAATCTGTCATATATAATAGTTTGATTGTATATGTAAACTGTATGATTCTTTATTGGATTTTAAAAACTTAGCTTTTATTCATTTCGATTTGAACGGTTTGTGGAAAGCTGACCTTTTTCAATAATTGTCGCTGGTTTTGGAAAGTTACGCAATGAAATCGCCAATTTCCTTTTTCAAATGAATACCGAGCGGATATCGAGGAGAATAATGAATTAAATATTAAACATCATTATAATTTCATATCGTACTTAGAACACAAGAATGAAACGAACTAGAGGCAGGATATTCGGATTTCAATTTTTCGTCTGGTAATTGTCGTAGGTCAGGTTACATCTTCTGACTTCTGTTTGTTTTCCGTGTCTCGGAAAAGTTGGCGGATTGCACGCAGGCAACTTTGCAGTCAAGCCTTGCTTATAATAATGAAATTGAACTTTGGGTTCCAATAAATCTCTAAAAGTGACTAATTATACTTGGCAGAATTAATTCAACTATCTAGAAGGGTCTGTGTATCAAACTGGGCGAAACAAAATAAACTTTACTACTGTACAAACACAGATACATTAGTGGACATGAAAGATACATCAAGGATAAAATAATGGAGATGTAAGATATATTAAGGTATACACACTTGGTCGCACACGACCAACTACAATTCCGGGTGGATGTGCAGCCCAAAGATTCGGCTGCTCGAGAGTAACACAAAGGGAAGGAACACTTAGTTCAAGTACTTTCCAACAGAACGGGTTGGGTTTGCACTTAAAGCTGATTCGTACCTGGCCTGTTGAAGTTATGACGGAAAATACAACCTGTATTCCAGTACCCACAGTCATCCTCGAAGGGGAGGAAGTTGGGTTCGAGAGATATTTTCTCGTTTGGTTCATTTTTGTTTTTCTCTAGTCTTTGGTCTCCTGGGCTATGGAAGGCCGAGAGAAAGAACCTAATGCGACGTCTCCTCTTAGTAGAATATTATTTTATCCAGGCTAATGCTTTACTATTTATACAGAGCCACGGAAGTGAAAGTTATAGAGGTGCCGGAAGGGGGATTTTGCTTTATCAATATAGAGGGGCGCCTGAAGTGAATTTAATTAAAGCTTTACGCAATGTCGCGGAACCTCTCCTTGTTACGATCAGGCTCACTGTAGGACGTGTTATCGAAGAGATGTGACCTCAAAAAAAGCCGATCGGGGGTTCTTTACGTCCTACGCTTCTATCTCATTCTCTCTCTCTCTCTCTCTCTCTCTCTCTCTCTCTCTCTCTCTCTGACAGTAATAAAAAAAATGATTTGAGTATAATAACGCCTATTGAACTCTCCTAAGGGTTTAACCTTCACTAATAAATTTGAGAAGCGAAAAATTATGAATTGAGAGAGAAACTAAATTCGCTGATATAGTAAATAAAAATAGCAGCCAAGGATGACGAGAAAGTTAACTCCAATGAATGAAACAAAATAATCATCCCCTCTTATTATCGGAATTGCCAAGAGAATCTTAGTCTACAGTAAATTTGAAACAATAGAAATTAGGTAAATCTATTGAAAGGATATTAGCAAAATACTGCTTCCTCCTAGATATATTTGAAAATTTCTAGGTGAACGTAGATATATTGGGATCATTTTTAGGAATTAAATTTAGCAATAATAAAAAATAAATTGAAATTTAAAAAAGGTTTTGTGACTTCAATGTTACCTGAGTATAAAAATTTAATAGACATAAAAGTTTATATGAAATTATAGAATGGTCCTTAAAATTTATCTCCCCTCAAACTCTTAAACTAATATTTAACGTTTATTTATTGATTACACATTTTGTAACTTTCGTTTTATCGGTGAACGCAAAAATTAAGAGATAATGAATAAATGTGACCGATCCATAAGCTCAATAAGCTCTCTCTTTTCTTTCTTTCATTAAATAAAACAAAAACTTAGTAAATTATATACAAATAAGCAAACGAATAAAGGATTAATGCATATAGAGATAAAGGAATAAATTTAGTTGGGTGCAGTTCACTTTCTAATCGGCTCCTGAGAAATAAACCCACCTAATTTCAATACAAATGAATAGAAAGTAACTTATAATTATAAAATAAACTATAATTCTAAATGAACAAATTCGATTCGTGTTGACGGTTTTTGTTAATTATCGGTTACAATTCAGTGAGAATCAAATCAACAAGAATAAATAAATAAATACATGAACAAAAACCTATGCCCCCTAAAACTAACGGACTAAGTAACATCAAACATATTTATTTCAAAACCTGAATTCTTTAAACTTGGAAAAGGTGATTTTCTAAAGCACTAGAACTAAAGCAACTATGAAAAAATTGTTAAACTTTGAACCAGAAAAAAAAGGTAAAAGAACTTCGAATTTTCTGCAATCCTCGGCAATCGACCAAGTATTTAACCGAACAAACAGATAACAAGAATTCTAGCGGAAAATTTATAGCTTTGGTACAAAATTTATATTTTTATATCAAAGTTAATTAAGACCGAAAAATGGGGGTCTATGTACATTGTTAGAGTAAAATATTCTCTTCATCTCTTCTTGAAACCAGAGTAATTATCTCCATTGGGATAGTAATTAACTGGAAAATTAAGGAAGATAATACGTTTTATTATTGCTATATGATCGGAAGCGGCTTAAAAGGTCATTGGAGAATCAAAGTCCCGTTTCAAAGATTGAAGAATACGGGTAAATCACTTGGAACTTTTAAAGCTGACTAAACATTAAAGGCAAAATAAACTAAATAGGGGGAGTATAAATGGAACTATTAGTGGGCGCAGAATATGGACTTTCTTCTTTTGACTGATGCATTTTCCAACTGGTCCATGCGAAGATTAAAATTCTGCTATATGGAAATAAATACGCAATTACTCTTAAAAGAAGTTAAATACCTAAAAAGAAAATTAGTCAGATATTTTCCGAGAATCAATGTTAATAGTGAATTTGAAGAGAAAACCTTGGAAGAATAATGGTTTGAAGGAACTTTTGATTCAAATTAGAAAAACTTTCTAATTCAATTCTGAAAGCTTGGAGGAATATTTGAAAATATCCCACAATAACTTCTCTCGATTTCTGTTCATTTGGCAGAAGTAGAACGTTGAGTATAAGAGAATAACACAAAGCAACAAATAAAATCAGGGTTTGGTTACAAAGAACCAGGTTCCTCACTTCCCGGATAAGGAAGAACTTCCCTAGGTTCACTTTTCTCCTCATTGCACGTATTCAGTCAAGAGTCGTTTACTTTATAATATTACTAAGATTATCTTTCATATAAAAAAATAATGAGGAAACAAAATTTCTCTCTTGCACCTATAAAACTTAATTAATTATAGGACTCTAAGGAGATTTCTATAACTATTAAACATTTACTATATAATTTTGAATGATTGAAAAGGGAAGGTTTTTCGAATTTATGGCGTATCACTATTGTAGTTAATGAATTTATAAGCCAAATGTTAACCACATAAATCCCTAACCTCATTCAAAATCTTGGCGAGTTTGAATTCCTCTCTTATTCGCTGCCCAGTTCATCAGTGTTCGTAAATGTACAAGGAGTGACAAAGGCTCATTTGAAAAATATATTTCTTAATAAATAAAATATATTTTGCATAGATCTTCCTTTATTTTTAATCAGTTATTATTTGTCGAATCAAAATTGTAGATAATTGATTTGGAGGAAGGGCCAGGTTAAGTGAGGTGCTATATATTCAATTATCGGTCACATAAAGCTTGTAAATAATGGCGTGTTGTGATATCCGGAGAAAAATTCCCTCTACAACGAACAGCAATACGGCTTCAGAAAGAAGAGAAGCACCGAGATGGCAATAAATGTCATTACGGAAAAGATTGCTCAAGCGAAGAAAAACAAAGGCATTCGTTAAAGTATGGTTAGGGGGGATGCAAGAGGTCAGTCTACATTAGTATAGGGCGCAAGGACGATCTCACCTTTAATTTACAGACAGGATTACCTCAAGGCTGGTGCCTCAGTCAAACCTTATAGTCGATATATACACCCGACACCCCAGAGCCAAGCTTCGTTACAAGCCTAAACATCTACTTCGCCGATGATATAAGTCAACTCATAGTTAGTGGATATAAAAATGCGCCTCTTGGCAAGCTCGAATGACAGCCGAGGAAATAAAAAAGTCAACGTATATGACTCCAAATGGAAAATCCAAACTAATGTCGACAAATTTAAGATCGTGACATTAAGAAGAAGAAAAACAGCAGAGGTAAGAGTGGGGAATACGCGTCATCCCTACACGAACAAGTGCAGTGTACCCGAGATGAAGGAAAATGTAGCACATACAGAAAGCATGAAACAGAACGGATTTAAAAAGCATCTTCGACTGTGAGAACTCCATCTATCTTCAGAAACCTAAGCCAAAAGAATAAAATGAAAATATATCTGACGCTAGTCAGGCCCACCCTCATCTAGCCCTCAGCATCTCTGTTCAGTGTCTTAAAAGCAGCCAATGATTAAATGCAGAGAATACAAAACAAGTGGATGTATATTATCATCAATACACGAAGGAGGGATATGAGGAAGCAAGTGTATCTGCACAGGGCGGTGGACATCAAGCCGCTTGATATGATCTTAAAGGAAAGAGCGTTGATATGAGAGAGAAAATTACAATGAATAGCACCGAGGAAATTAGAGCACTTATCGCAGAAAACCAACGAGGTTCAAGTCACGCAACATTCCCAAGCAACGTCATCAAGCTTAGAAATGCAATTGTCCCATTTTTTGCATAAGAAAAACGATCGAACAAAACCGACGATGAAAAGCAATCGATAACGAAGAACCAAATCGACTTCACCTCAAAATCAAAGAAGACCACAAATACAAAAAAGATTAAAAATGAAGAAAATAATTAAATACGAAACACAAAACACACAAAACACGCACACAAACATTTACAAAAATCAAATACAACACATGTAAGAAATAATGTAGATACAAAAAAACACATAAAAGGAATCTAAACCACCAAATCACACGTCAAGTTAACAGTAAATGCTAAATTACTACACGAATCCAAAGGTTTGAACGCCTTATAGTAATATATATATATATATATATATATATATATATATATATGCATAGATACTTTTGTACATATATATACATAAAAAAAACATTATTAAAACAAGCAAAATAAACAATGAAAGAGTTTAGCCTCATCTCCAGGCCCCTTTGCAAATCTTGCAACCTGAAGACTTCCTTATTTTCACCCCTATTCCCAAACCCCACTATTCTGGTACACCACTATCTCTCACGCTCACTTCCTCACTACATACTTCCCCAAAATAATAATAATAATAATCCGGATAAATGTGTATCATGAACGGTTCTCCAGTACCTGCACAGAGGTAGGCCGGGACCAACGGAGTATTTGTTTTAGCTAAATTGTAAAAATAAAAGGATAATCAAGGACTCTTTACCAGGGAGTTTAACTCGCGGGATTGCATTAAAATAGGATGAAGATGAGAAAGGAAAATGTGTGAAAGGTGGAATGTAAGTCTCAGGATTCTGAAGCATATTTATAAGATAAATGAAAACGTAGATTAATTCTAAGCCTTAAATTTCCGTCCTCTAATTCTTCATCAAAGTAATCATATCGAATTGTTTAAAAAAGAATTTGAAAAAGCGGAAGACATTTCGCATTTCCGATTCCTTTTCAAATTACAAGACCATTTTGGACATGTAATCTCTATTATTAACTACCTAAGGAATTCTGATTCCAACTTAATCACGAAATCTTGTGCCGAGTTGAAAAAGAATGAGATGGATGGAGGAAGTTGAGCAGACGGATATTAAATAAAGCTTTTAACTAAATGAGTTGTCTATTATGACATATTTTGTCACGGAGACGGACATAATTAATTTTGACTTCACCAATGAAAGAAGAACCACATAATTTCTATTCATTTAGGGAAGTAAAGTTCTGAGTGATATAATGATATTAAGAATTAGATTTTTGACAAAGGGCATATATTTAAAATGCCCGCCGCAAAGAAAATTCAACATTTTTTTACGAAAATAATTATAAGTATAAATTATTTGGGACAAAGGGCAATCAATGACATGGTTTAAATTTTTATAGCATTTTTTTCTCATTCAATGCAGTACTCGCAAGTATGACATCATATTTCTGTTCATTTAGCCTTTGTACCAAAGGGTTTCTCATTTCTCCTAGATTGAAGAAAGGGTAATTAGAAAATTTGAAAGGAATTAAGTATACGCCTGCTTCATTATTATCCTCATTGAGTTTTGTGGGAAGTAAATATTTCTAGATGGTAGAAGGTTACTTAATCTCTATTCTCGCCCTTACTTAATCTCTTAAGTAAGGGCAAGAATAGACCATTCTGATTAATCTAAGTGTTGTAAAATATTGACTTTCCGTCAGCTTAACTCGGATTAATGAGGTATATGGGATATTTCAAGTAAATAAATTTACAGGTTGTATATACCATTTCATGTTGCAAAAAAATGAATCACATATTATAAATGCTCTTATCAACATACCTACAGCAACAGCTTAATTAACATACATATGATGGGAGGAATAATGAACGTATAAATAAGAATGTTTTGGTTCCCGATGAAGAGTGAATGTGATTTGATCATTGACTCTTATATTTTTCACATCTAGAACTGTAAATCAAATTAAAGAGGGGTAAGTTATTAGAAAAGTCTAAACTCGTTGAAAGCCACATTGAGTGGAATCTATCTACACACCTGTACCCTTAGCAATTTTGGTTTGTAATAATGGAGAAGGCGGGGCAGAAGTCAAATTAATCCATTAAAATATTGCACAGGATAGGTGATTAAGGGTGATCATATATCTTGTGAAAGAAACCATGTCTGTATTAAATACTATATTTGCGAGAAAAAGTTCTATGAGGTTAACAGTTTTGATTTTGGCCTGATGGGAGGTTTAATTTTGAATTATATAATACTGGCACATTGATAGAGAGGCTATAAATATCAATGCTAATAAGGCAGTTATTTTTTATGTTAATTTTCCAAATGTTTTGGATAACATCTGAAAAATGAACGGTATGCGATGACGAAGTCAATCCAGGGAGCTTCAGAGAGAAATAAGGGTAAACGTTTAGAGAGATTGTATGGATGGGATTCGATGAAAGATATAATAAGGCGGAGTGTGGTACCCCTTTTGTGCGTTTTTGGCAAACCATACATACGACAAACTGGATGGGTTGATAGGTTTGAAATGTTGGAAGAAGTCTGTATGGGTTGATAGGTTTGAACTGTTGGAAGAAGTCTGGATTGGATCTTTTTAAAGGTTTCGTAAGAGTTTATTGAATCACAGGCTTAGGTATTTAACATATTTGATTATACTTTTTAGAGTTTATCATATTATTTACGATGATGAAATGCTTGAATATTTTTGTTAATGTGTTTGTATTACTCATTATTTTAATAACACATGTGTGTAAGTAGTAGAATAGTTTGTATTCTAATTTCAGAGTTTAACCAATATTTACAACATTTCAGCTTAACGTTTTCAATAACGTTTTATATAGTCAATATGACTAAAGCTGTTAGAAAGGGGAGCAAAGAGACCATAAACGTAACTTTTCCATAGCCTAAAGTTAAGGATATGTTATTCAAACCACAATAAAACGATATCAAGTGACCAAGAGCTTTGGATCAAGGAAGAGAAGCGTCAGTTAACGTCAAACAACACCTAAGGAAGACAAGTACAGCACTTAGAAAAACATCAAACCTTGTTAAGGAGTTAAATGAAGCTTCTTTTTCTTACTATCACACAGAACAGTTACAAACAGACATAATGATTAAGAGTTAAAGTATACAATGCGAGAAAGAAGTCATCGATATCTGAGGTCAAAGGAAAAAAATCATCAGTTAGCAAATAGCACAAAAAATAGACATATGAGCAATGGTGTAAAGTTATTTGGTTAGATAAAATTAATTAACAGGTATTTAAGAAAGACTATATTGTTTTATATGTAATTTGTGTGGTAAAGACTGTGAAAAATGGAAGTGGTTCTATCATTGCATAGCGCTGCCTGTCTTTATCAGGCTCAGGAAAGGTGTTTTTATGCCAAGCAAAATTGAACACATGTATACCACCATTTTATTACAAGTTTAGAGCAATTTATTCATAAATTGCAGGACAATGGCCACATGCCAAACAAACACGCGAAGAATTTTTTTGTTCATATGTGGATCACTCCTATGGAGTGGCCACCACAGACCACAAATTTAAATCCAATAGAACAATTAAGGTGATTTCTTGGAAAATAAATAAAAAGTATGTACTCAAATTACCACAGAGAGAGCCAAAGTGTATAAAAATGTGCAAGCTGAGTGGCGAATGATAGCGTCTTAATATTGTGAAAATTTAAGGATATCCATGCCTTCAACTGAGAACTAAAATAATTAAATATATATAAATATATATTTTATATATATATATATATATATATATATATATACTTATTATAAATGTATATATATATATATATATATATATATATATATATATATATATATATATATATATATATACAAGGTGTCCCAGAAAAAAGTTAACCATACTTTGAATTAGTATAACTCAAAACCTATTAGAGATTTTTATGGCCTGCACAATATACAAATTTACCAACTATTTATCTGTCGATTCTGGAAATTTGATTAAACTTTTCTTTACGATATTAATACACTAACGGGTTTAGTGGAGGCTATCAAAAATATGTTTGCGCAAGGAAGTAAAATAATGAAACTTCGAAGTTTAAAATCAACAAATATATTAAAATCCATTTTTAACACAAACACTTGTTCATATGGGTAATACAAATTCATTTTTTTAATTTTCTTTGCACCGTTTCCTTCCACATGTCCGCCATTTCTTTCCACAGTTGCACCTTTGATCGCATTGATGGAACAACTTTTTTGATTAACTTGTGATTTTCCTTAAGTCTATTAACTTCACGTCTGATACTATCTCTCAACTGGTTGATACCTTTGGTCGAGTAGAATACACTTTATTCTTTAGATATATGCCCATAAAAAATAATCGCACGGTGTTAAGTCGGGGGATCTTGGGGGCTATTCAATTGCAGAATTTAGCGGGACATGCGGTTGTCAAACGTTTCTCTTAGTTTTGTTCTTGCAACAAGCTGTCTATGAGCTGGTGCACCGTCTTGAATCCACCAAAGTCTATTGAATTGATTGCAATATATCTGCTGGAGTTCCAGGAAGATCCTTTCGTTGATCATGATCAGGTAGGCAGCCCCATTCAAGAGATTATCGTAAAAAAATGAGCCGACAAGATAGTTATTTCTGCATATTCCGATCCACAGAGACACTTTCTGTTGACAAATACGTGTGTCGAGGGTTGAATGCTGGGGATGGTTTAGCAGCGCATATTGCCGAATGTTATTGGTATATACCTTTCTATTCTTGAAAAGGCTGCCTCTTCACCAATCACAATGTTTTCCAAGAAACGAACAGGTTTTATGGAGAGGCCATTCTACAAATTGTCTACGACGAGAAAATCAGTTTTAAGAAGCTGGTGTCTTGCATGCATCTTATAGGGAGGCCATTTTAAGTTATGTTTAATAATGCGGTAAAATGACTTTGACAACTGTAACCCATTCTTTCTGACTGATACATGTGGATTTTGAAGAAGTGTCATCTGAACATTTTCGATATTTTCTGTTGTTCTTATTGTTCTCATACGACCCGAACGACCTTTATTTCAATTTAAGCATGTTTCCTAATGATGGTATTTGCGAACAAATTGTTGGCTTGCTTGGTGGGTGCCTACCTGGAAAAGAAATCGTTATTCAACTGAATTTTGTACTTGTTTAATAAAGCTTGTGACTACAAATACGCGTTATGTTATGGGTATTTACGCGTTGATCTGGAAGTAAACCTTTACACAGAAACGCTTTGATTTTTTTAGTAATCAATAATGACGAGACCATAGCACAGCGTGGCTGAAAAACCAATGTAAAATGGCCTAGGCTTTGCTCGAAGGATCGCACAGTGACCTAGGCTGCCTAGGCCTTCCTAGTCTTCGTTTCATTATTTTACTTCCTTGCGCAAACATATTATTGATAGCCTCCACTAAACCTATCATTGTATCAAGATCATAAAAGGGTATTTAATGAAATTTCCAGAATCGACAGATAAATAGTTATTAAATAAAGCACCTTTGGCAGGACCCCCAAATCTGCAAGATTTTTTGAGTTATACCAATTCAAAGTACGGTTGACTTTTTTCTGCGACACCCGGTATATATATAAATGTATATATCTCTCAAAGTAGCGCAAGAGAATGATGAAAAAGAAATCCAGTAAACCACATTGAAAGAGAAAACGTAATAATTTTTCCTTGCAGTAATATTTTCATTACCTTTTTTCGAAAAAAATCCGTACAGGGAAGCGATTCGAACCAGGCACACTGAGGCAGTGAGCACTGCTTTGATCACAGTTAAAAGTATGCCGTTATTATACTGTGCTACGCAGAGAACCAAACAATTCTCTGAATAGAATAGTTCTTAAGGAACATTTTCGCAAGCTCGAACGGAGACTATGAAATAAATAGAAAATTCATTGGGAATTCAAAGAATAAATGAGGAATAGTTAAAGGCGTGGAAGATAATAGTAAACCAAAATATTTGAATCAAGATTTTATTTATAGCTTTGTCTAAGCCAAAACCATCTCCACCACGCCCTCGTTAAAAATATTTCAAACTAGACCAGAAACTTGACCTTAACTTCAGGAAAAGCCCATGGTGCACCTCATTATTTCCGAGAAAAAACATCCTGAATCTCTGTTCCCGAGAAAAACATCCTGAATCTCTCTACCCGTGAATTAACATACGAGGAACAAATTATTCTTGGATATAGATTTTCGTTCTCATTTTCTAATAGTGATTCATTAAACCACAACTTTTGCGTCCCCTAGTAAATGTAGTGAAAATCTGGAGATTAATAGTGAGTTTCTCAGTGGTTATCTTTGCGGTATTTTTAATTCGAATGCTAATGTGAAATATCAAAATATACCCAAAAAGATATTAAACGCTTTAAATTCTACAGAAAGACTGAAACATAGTAATAACAAAATCCAACAAACCTGACCAAATTATTGTCATGGATAAAATTCAATATGCGCACAAATTAAAAGATCTCTTAATTGACAACACTACCTATGGAATTTCAAATTCTAATTCTCTAAACAACAAGACGGATTCCTTTAATGACCCCTTTCGAAAAATCTTAGGTTCCAAGTCTGAATTAACCAAATAATTTAAAAAAATCAACCCCTCCCTTACCTACATGTCCGGGTTAACGAAAACTCATAAAGAAGGTATCCCATTACGCACAATCATCTCTTGATTTGGCTCCCATGGTTATAAGCTATCCAAATGGATAGCCGGAATCTTATCAAATTCGGTGGGTAAAATCTCTCACTAATATCTTATCCACTCATTGGACCTTATTTTCAAGATTAAAAATCTTGACCTTACTGGAAAGAAACTGTTAAGCTTTGACATAAATAGTTTGTTGAAAAAAGTCCGGGTCGATGAAGTGCTTGACGTATTATCAAAATTTCTTCTCAATTTAGATATTAATCTACCTTTACTGATCCCTAAAATTATTAAATTAGTGCGCTTATGTGTAACGAATAATCTATTTTCAACCAAAGATAAGTTTTTTCGCCAAAAATATAGCTTAAGTATGGATAATCCCCTTTCTCTTATCCTATGAAATCTATTTATGAAAACCTATGAGATGACCCTCCTTCTTAGTATCCATTTCCAACCTCTTATCTGGTTCCGATATGTAGACGACATCCCGTCGGCATGGCCCATCGACAAAAACAATTTCAATGAATTTTTAAACAACATGAATTCGTTACACCCATCAAGAAAATTCAAAGTACATAGAATGAGAACAGAATAATTCCCTGCCGTTTTTAGAGATACGAGGGCCGGTCAATAAGTTTTGCACTTCGGATATACGGAAACGAGATATGAGGAAAAGTGTTTGATTATTTTTCAATATAACTACCCTCGACTTCAATGCACTTGCGCCACTTGTCCCTGAGGCTTCGAATTCCAGACAACCAGAAATCTTCCGACTGCTGTGCAATTCACTCCTGGACGGCGAGATGGACATTTTCATCGTCCCCAAACCGGTGTCTCCTCAGGCGAAAGTGTAAAATTGTTTGTACTGTGAATTTGGATGCCGTGGTGGCAAAACCGAAAATCAAATTATTTTAAATGCCCTATGGAGAGGAAAATCTCTTTAAATTAACTTGCTTTCATTAATGATCAGAGCGAAATGATTAATTCTTTGGAAAAACATTAGGTTCACATTTGAGATTATCTTGAGTAAAATAGACAAGTCAATAAGTAAGAGCAACAAGAAGGTTAAGAGAGAAGAATTGCTTACTATAAGTAGGCCAATGTTTTAATGCTATCAAGTGAAATAATTTTCTTCCCTGAAGAAATGAAGAAAAAATAG
This sequence comes from Ceratothoa steindachneri, assembly GCA_963969495.1. Lineage (NCBI taxonomy): Eukaryota > Metazoa > Arthropoda > Malacostraca > Isopoda > Cymothoidae > Ceratothoa > Ceratothoa steindachneri. The sequence goes on along the minus strand of OZ018317.1, from coordinate 148,812,596 downwards.
CTGATGCTCAAGATTGAAAAGATTGAATTTATGAATTGACATTATAAATACCAACCGCATCTTCAAATTCCATTAAAAAGCAACACGGCAATTATTTGTGGGGGGTGGGGGCAATACCATTATAACTATTTTGCTGATTCAACGAAATTTGCAAATCTTATATTGCTTTACATTTTTCTGCATAAAATCCTCTTCATTAGCTGAGTTGGAAATCCTTTCAGATAAAAATCGTCTTACTCATAAAGCAACGATGAAATTATTACTCATTAAACCAGATGAATAGACTCTCATTCCAATGGATATCATAAGGATCTCACTTTAACTCTTTTCATCCACTTAAAGCGATCTAATGAATGACAGTGTAATTACAATCCTTGTAAAGAATCACTAATATCCTGCGGCTTACAGTTACGTGCTCTTGAAACTTGGCATTAGCCCTTGACTTGAAATATGAGTACATATATTTCCATCAATAGAAAACTCTCTTCGCTGTTTATTAATGCGCCTTAGAAAAGGTTATGGAAATGCAACGTAATCTGAAATAAGACTAAAATCAAGTACTTAATTAAACTATGATTTTATGTTTTTTTTCCGCTCATTTCTAGTAATTACATATTTAAGTGATATCTGGAAATTTCCTCAAATAATGAAAAGAAATAAAATTAACCTGAGGAGAGGTTAATTTACGACACTTGATGCTCTCTAGGGTTACGAGCAGATACGGTTAACGAAAAATGACCAGCGCCTTACCACTCCATACAGCTGCTCTCTTTGTACTGAGTTCTCTTGGTTTTGGGGTCGACGAGTAAAGAGTATTGCAACAGGGTTGACGGTGCAATTAAAGGTTTGGAGTAGTAACGAAGAGGAAGAGGATTTCACAACACAAGGTAAGCTGATTCACAAAGTACTTTCTAGGTGTAAGGCCTCTGCATCACGATCACTGCCGAGCATTTCTTGTTAAAGGCCCCTGATTTAACCTCATGCGGCGTATAGCTGTATAAAACCGCTATTACAGCCAACAATGAGAAAGTATGGGCTCTAATTCAGATGTTGAATTCGTTGCATTAGATTGGCGATGCCAAAATGCAAATTTGATCTTCTTGGCATTCCAAACTTCACCTTGGTGAGAGATCAACGTCAATGTAGAGGGACACACTAAAATAGTAATATTTCTTCCCCCCTAAGATATTATTTCGGGAGAGAAAGTAATATATATATATATATATATATATATATATATATATATATATATATATATATATTGTCTAAACTTTATCTAGTGTATATTAAAGATCTATTTTGGTCGTTTTGTTTGGAATATTCCTTGGTTACGTAATTGCAGCTAATTATTCAAATTGCACTCCTAGTACAATAACTTTTGTTGCCTTGCTTAGCCACCCTTAGGGTCTATGTGCGTATATTCCCGTAGAATTGGCCATAATTCCACATAAAGATATATATATATATATATATATATATATATATATATATATATATATATGTATATATAATTTGGCGTCGGGCTTTGTGTATTTGGAAGAATCTGCCCTAACTGATTTTGAAACACTAAGTTCAATTAATAGCAGCTGCATTGCCAAGAATATTTGGACACAAATATATTAGGACAAGTATTTTTTTTGACGGGTACTGACCAATTTTTAAGCTTATTCTTATATGGTGTGTCCGCATTTTCCCTAGATCCTTAAAAGAGGATACTAGCTGAGTGGTAATAGTAAGTCCAATTTTTGTGTCGTGAGCCAGTTTCACTCGTTAGTTAGTTGTTGTTTTTTAGAGTTCTTCCGATTTTTACCAGGAATTTTCAATAATTTTGTCGTTAGTAGAGTTTATATTTTTCGGGGTAAAGCTTCAATAGCTCTGGTAGCTTTTTGGTGTGCAAATGTCGATAGTAGCTTAACCGAAATGTCTTCATTCGATCGTTTTCATAAGCAAGGCCAAATCTTAGGCTTATCTGAGAAGGATTTAATCGCTTATGTCCAGACAGAGGAACGTAACGAACGTGCGGAAAGAAAAGCACCGACAGAAGCTGAAGAAAGAAAAACACAGAAAGAAGTAACAGAGAGGCAAGTGAAGAACGAAGCAGAAGAGAAAGAAATAAATGGACACCACGAGAGAGAGATAAGCCGTAACCAAGTTGAGATGAACTCTGTAACATCTCGAAATCAACAGGCTCAAGTGCCCTCACTAAAACTCCCCGCATACAAGGAGGAAGAAGATTTTTGCTCTTATTTAACACACATCAAGAAGATCTTCGAAGCCAACAATTGGAACTTGGAATCAGATTGTGACGCCCGGCTACTTCCACTCCTCAACCCTTGTCTTCGGGACAAATTCATATCAGTTCCTTCAGAGGTTACCCTTGATTATTCAACCCTAAAGGCAGAAATTCTTTCTGCCATAAACATGAATCTAGAATTCTATAGGGTTAGGTTCCTCTTCGCGCGAATACAGTTAGGACAAACCTATAAACAATTTAGATTCACGCTCCGGCGCAACTTTCAATTCTGGCTCGATTCCGCCCAAGTATCTAATGATTATAACTCGCTAATCGACTTCATCTAATGATCAACTGATATCGACCCTGCCTCGCGAACTAATGGCCTTCATAGTGGGGAGAAAAGCGTCCACAAGGAGTGTGTGGAAGAAGCCGACTTTCTCGCTTCCAGTCATGATATCTACCAGAAGGAGGTTAAAAAGACTTCCCCCACCTACCACAAACACAAGTTTGGGTTAACAGAAGCAAACCCAAAGGCAACAACGGCTTTGTAAAAGTGCAAGCGCCGAGCAGGTACAGGCCTCAGCTGCCACCAGAACAAAAAGACGTGAAGCCTCCAATACTTCAATCTACGCTTAGTAACTATCCCCGTAGACCAATTTTATGCTTTACGTGTGGCACGCCTTGGCACTCAAGTTATAATTGCCCCAAAAATTCTCAACTGAGGACCTCTTTGAGTCAACAGGTCCACCAAATGTATGCTGCTCCCTTGCTTAATGCGCCAGCCGCATCACCAGCGCTCCCAGATCAACACGTAAATTTCCTGTTCAACAAGAGTTCTCCCGGTGGGCTCCAGTTTTAAAATGGCGTAGTAAATGGCTGGCGAGTGTCAACCTTAAAAAGAGATACAGGTGCAACCTGTATCGAATGTCACGTTTTATTTTGATAACGTGTACGTCGCTACTCGTAACTGGGCCACTACTATATCGGTTACGCGTACTGGAGTTCACGGTAGGCTCGAGAAAGTGTCAATTTACTTATGACACTATTAACTACCTTAGCTTTCAGTTCGGTAGGAATAAAATGATTCCCAAGGACGACAAGGTAAAGGTTATCTCAGAAATGCTGCTCCCCCGAACGAAGAAACACATTGGTTCCTTTTTGGCGTCCGTGTCCTTCTATCGTCGTTTTGTGCTGAATTTCACTTCCATAGCATTGCCCCTTAACGAAAAGTTAAGAAAACGGCCCCCGATGCAATCAATTGAACCCCTTCCATGCAAGATCGCTTCCACCAGTTAAAGAACAAATTAATCTCTGCCCCTATTTTGAGATTACCGAATCCTAATAAAATATTCAGGGTTCGTACTGATGCTTCCCAGGATGGTCTAGGTTGTGCCCTCGGCCAATGTGAAGACGATAAAGTGGGAGATCCTGTAAGATATGCTAGTAGGAAGCTGTCTTATTGCGAAAAGGCGTCTGCCACCATAGAGCTCGAAGCCTTAGCCATATTGTAATCTATTCGTAAATTAAGGATGTATCTGATAGGTAAAGAATTTATTGTCTAAACCGATCACAAACCCCTGGTGTACCAAAAAAACTGAAAGAGCGAAAATGGACGTTTAATGCGTTGGAGCCTACTAATCATGAAGAACAAATTTCGGATCATGTATGATAAAGGAACCGACAACTGCGTAACCAATAGCTTGAGTAGGAATCCAATAGAAGAACCCTCTCCAACAACCTGAGTGTATAGCTTATTTCGTGTTTGACTTATTTTGTAAATACTAGTTTCTTTTTTATTATTTTGCTGATGTTGTGTGTTCGTATGTATTTATTAAGTTCTCAGCGGTTACACATGTGTAAATACCTTATAGTGTTAGATTTTTTTCTTCTGTTTGCTAAACGTTATAATTGTAGCTGTATTAGTTCCACTCTTGATAAAATTAGATGTAGACATTTTTTTCACCCCAAATTTTCTTTTAAGGAAAAATGTATTTAGATAGGGAGGAGGGTAGAGAGACCCACTAAAATACAAATATTCCCCCCCCTAAATTATCAGTTGGGGAGAGAAAGCGAGCCGTTACTCCCTGCCACCCACGACTTGACCCTTTTTGGACTTTCCAACCGGTCACTGAGAAATTTACCCGGAGGCATCACGCTGTAATTGGAGGCTATCTATCACCTCGCCGTCTTAATCTTCCCTTTCGCCGAGTCTGAAGATTATTCGTTTATTTGTAGGTTTGACAATTGCCCTTTGTGATCCACTCAAGACAACTTTTATGGTTCCAGCCACTGGTCTTTCCTTCAGACCCGCTGATACCCGCCTCTTACACTTTCCCCTAAGGACACGCTCTGTTGCTCCGGTGGATAAAGAAAGTTTGAGAAGGTGCTTCTCCCTCTCCATGTTTTGGAGAAATCCGCGGATTACCCGCAGATTTGCTTAGTCGACGCTTCTCCGAACGGAAATTCAATTGAACGACGCTCTCGCCCGAGAAGTGTTTAGTGACGGTCGCAGGCCAAGGAAGAGCTGGAAATCACAATGTTAACTTCAAATCAGGGAGAAGAGTCTCCTGAACCAACTTCACCCTTTCTGAACCTCCTTCGGATCAAGGATTGGAGTAGCTGTCCTCCCAAGTTCTTCTGGTGCCCTTTTGATGACAAGAGGCCCAAGAGCTCGCTGAATCCGGGTTTAGAGAAGTCAACCCCCCACTTCCGAAGTTCGTCTACTGACCTGTTGAGGACAAGAGGCCGGCATCTCACTAAATCAGAGTTTGCTGAACGTAGCATCAACCTCTTCTAGTTCCCGTCTACACCCGAAAGTAATCAAAGTCACCAAGCCCCCCACCCTTCCAAGTTCGCCCGTCTTTACTCTCAAGGTTCAATGAAACTGAATCTCTCACCAGCGCAAATCTAAAATTATAATTCTTTAATAACCCTGGTTAGCCAATCATTATCGGAACCTAATTCTGTCTTATGCGTGTATATATATATATATAGTACAAGAAAGAGAAATTTTGTCTTCAAAATGCTTTGAAAGACAGAAAATAAATATGGTGAAAGCCCTGTGGTGGTTGTTATCACCCGCAGAACTTGCCTTTGCTTCTTCTTTGTATGTGACCTTGGGGATGAGCCTTTAAATTGTGAGCGGGTAAGAAGATGTGTTATAAAAATTCCTTGGAGGTTCCTAGCTTGGAGTGATACTGGGTTTAATGGGGTAACGCTTTGGGCGTAATAGAGTCACTGTGCCTGGTATTTTAGCGGTAGAGCATCTGACCGGCAATCAGCAGACCCGGGTTCGAGTCCCTGCCAGGAATTTCAAATTTTGTCTCCCCTGGCGTTATCTTCGTCTTCTCGGTAAAGGATTAAGTTCATTGTGCCGCCCTCTGCCCTCTATGATTCTAGTCTTGTTCTAATGGCCCAACCTCTTACCTCTAAAAAACTCCTGTTTCTTGTCTCGTTGCTCAATCACGTCAAATTTCTTTCTTGTACTTTATTGTTATATAGTCTGCCATGCAAGTTTTTTGCACCTTTCTTTCTGTCTTCAAAATTGTTTTGAAAGGCAGAAAATAAATATGGCGAAAGCCCTGTGGTGGTTGTTATCACCCGCAGAACTTGCATTTGCTCCTTTTATATATATATATATATATATATATATATATATATATATATATATATATATATATATATATATATATATATATATATATATATATATTGTGGACACTTTATTTAGGTAATATTAAAAATCTATTTTCGTTGTTGTGTTTGGAAAATTCCTTGGTCACGCAGAGGCAGCTAACTATTCAAATCGCACTCTTGGAATGATAACCTTTTTGCCTTGCTTAGCTAAACGTAGGGCCTGTGTGCGTATATTCACGTACACTTGGCCATACTTCGACAGTCAATATGAAAGTGTTTCACGTCTTTGTTGTCTAAAATAACGTGATTTATAATATTTCGAAATTTTACCCTTATTATGTTTTTTAGACAAGTAATCGCCGCAATAAGTTGCACTTAAAACATCAACATTCAAAAAAAAAAAAGTTTTAAGAGACCTCTTATACGACAAAAATGTTTAAAAAACGCAATAATACATATTTTAAGCATGCCCAAGCCTCGAATAATTCCGATATTTAGTTAAAGATCTCACACATTTGCTTGTGGCGCGCTGTAAATTCATTTGCTGCTACCCGCGTGGTAACGTTCGCCTGCCTGCATTAATGAACGTGTTTTGTTGCAGGGGTGATTAAATTCGTTTAACTTAATCACCGGCCTTGTTCATAGCCCAAATAGAGCTGCACTTATTTAATTATTTGAAAAGGCCACGGATCCTTTAGCTTAGGCCTTTATACGCTCTCTCTTTAATACAACCAACCCACATCATCTTCGGCGTACCAGTTATGAACGTGCGCAACATTTAGCCTTCCAAAACTTTAATGGCACTCGGTGCATCATTATACGGATACATCAATATTTAATTGAAGGTACCCGTACAATCTATTGTTGTGGTTCATACAAAAACAAAGTGATATTTCGCTCACCACTATCCTCTCTCGATACGAGAAGCCGAGTGCACTGATCACGGGATAATAATTCACGTCTGTTTATCTTCTAAATTTACCCACTTATTTGATGATTAGGGGAACGCTTTGTGGGTAAAATGATCAGAAAACAATATTTTTTTATTCTCGCATAATAAAAGGTTTTCACACTTCAAAACTCAGTATGTAAAATAAGGGTTTGATTTCCTATTCTCGGTTCTTTGCTTTCATTACTATTTTTGTAAAACGATTTTCAGTATTCATATCTATGTTTTACGAAACTATTTTTATATACTCATTCTTCTTGTTTTCCCTCTAATTCTATTTATTTGTGAGCAAAATTATCCTCTTTCAATTTCACTTTTTTCCCCCCCTAAACTTACACTTCCAGTGATTTATTACAGTCTGTACACGGAGCCCAATCTCTATCTACCCTCCCATGCCATAAACATTGGTCATATGTAATTTATTGTGATATTTGCCTCATAAGAGCATTTGCATCAGCTCGACTCAACTTTTAATAAATGTCGCTTCTTCTTGGGCTGAAAATGTCATTTTCTGCTTGTTTCAAGGGATCAATTTAGTTCCCAAGGGACAATTATTCTTAAATAATAAGATAATGCATAAAAGTGTCTTTATTTTATCATTCCAACAGCATGAAACTATGCTGCAATTGACATAGAGAAGATTACATTTCATCCAGGTCCAATGCCTAAATGAGGACCTGTGGCTCTATATCTTCTATACCTCTCCACGTACTCTATCTACACCACTTTCTTTACAGATCTTTCCTTACTAATTCTTTGGGAGACGCACATAAAAACCTTGAATAAACTTTCCTTCATGACGGTCTAAATATAAATATCCAATTATCAAAATGTAAACCAGTTCTAAGTTAAAACTCTACGTCTCTTCGGGCCTTTGTTCTAATTTGCACATCTATACTCCGGGTCAAGTTAAAATATACCATTCATAGAAACTACAAATAGTAAACTGCTACCGTAGTAGAGAGTTAATCGAAGAAAATCGATTCCATACCTCTAACTTTTTTGAGAAATATTTTCATAAACTCCATAACTTGAAGTTTAAATTTTCTGTACTTTTACCTACCGTTGTAAAGATTTTAGTTTATTTTTTAAAGTTTCCTCGACTTCAGTTAAGTAGAATAAAGTGTATCACTGTTGACATTAATGTTGCAAAAGGTTGGAAAAGTCGAATGAAGGTACTTATAACTTTAATGCTCGGGGAGAAAGAAAAGCTTCTTATCTCTTTTACCCTCCATATTCTCAGCCAACTCACCCCTCTAAGGTTAGAGTCATGGCCAAAAGTTTTAATACTAATATATATATTTAAAGTTTTTATCATCAGTTTTTAAAGTTACGTCAGAGTAATAATAATTCTGATATTTAAATTATTGAAAGCGAACTTCAATCCTTTAGCTTTTGCTATTCAATCTAAGGGACTAAAATGATAACAATAGGAGTTTAATAGTTTCTATAAAGAAAATATATTTGAATCTTCTTAAATTTAAGAAGTGTTTTTTCTATGAAAAACCGTTGAACTATTGATGCTGAGAACTAAAGTGGCCTGAAGGATCTAATTTTTACGGGTATTAAATCAAGGAACTCGATCTTTAGGATCAATACCGACTTGAGAAAACTAGCTACATTTCTGTGAAGTTTTCTTAACGCCTAAGATCTTCAAATGAACGCCAAGATCGCCTCCTGGTAAGATCATAGCTCAAGGATCTGGTTGCCTCCAAAAGAAATGCTGTGACAAAGCCTCATCTCAACATGAACAACATAAAAAGACAGGCTTAATATTTGTGGAAAATATAAAGGATGAAGTGATGAGTAGACAAAAGTGATATTGTCCTCCCAAGCCCTCTTAAGCTTGTTTAGAGAAAAAATGTATGGGTCTGCTTCATACCCAAGGGAATTGGAGCACTAACACCTTTGCCAAAGAGCAGTGTCATGAATTCAAAATGGTACCAAAAGGTGATTTATTAGCACCCTTTTCCACCAATCAGGTCTAATTTTGAGATGATAGCCGTATCTTTCAGCATGATAGCACATATCGCACATTAATAAACAAAACCATCTAACTGTGAGGAGTTACAGGTGTTAAGATATCATCACAAATTGGGCCTCCAGCATGCCACAACACGAATTTAACCTATTAGTGTCGATGTGGTATTTAAATACCCACTCCGAAAAAGCAACTAGAATTCATATTTTATATATACATGAAATGCATGGATGTTATAATGGTCTGTTAAGGGTTAATTGCGATTACAAAAAGGTAAACTCAGTAAGATAGGTTGGCAGCTTTGAGTTAGAAGACATTTTGTTCTCATCATGGCTGCTCGTCGGATTGTTAAAAATGAACAAAGATATTTTTTATTTTCTTTCACATTTATATTCATTAAAATCTTTGTTTCGGAAGTGACTGAACTCGTTAAGGCTTAAGCTAATAGCAAACTGTGTTATCAAGTGAAATAATAAAATATAGAGCATAAATATTGTACATGTTATTATGTTGGGTATTCTATTACCCCTCTGACATTACGGCCATGAGACTGATAAAATTATATTTTCTATGTTGGAACCATATTTTCTTCTTTTCATTTGAGGTATAACTTTTTAGTTATAATGATATTTTTGTGCTTATTTGAATCTTTTTATGTAAAAAGAATATAGTGATTAAATATTTTCTTGTAACTTATATAGGCCACTTATGTTTTTTCAGATTGACGATAAATGATGCTTCTTCGCTTTATGAATTACTGGATCAAGAAGTTCATTTGGACAAAAACGGTGCCCTCCTCACCACAAACACCTAGGAAGCCGAGTGTCTTGCCTACCACATATTCACACCACACTTTCACTTACACTCACTGTTTGTCGGGAAGGTCACCAGGATGGACAATGTCCCCAATGAATTCATCCGATGCCTCCCAGACCCTCTGGCTCACCTCCTTTCGAACGTCTCTAATGACAGCTCGCTGTCGGGCAAATTTCCTTCAGTGTGGCGACAAGCAGTCACACTTCCTATCCCCAAACCTGGCAAGCACTCCTCAAAGGCTTCCTCATATAGACCCTTTAGCCTCCTTTCCAACCTTGGCAAAACACTCCACCTGGAACACCACATTCAAGAAGGATTTAACAATAAACAATTCACTCTAGCAGCATTCATCGACCTTAAGGGAGCTTTTGACTCTGCTTCACATAACGCTATTATGACAAAACTTGCCCGCCTGGGACTCAGAGGATCCTCCCTTAACTGGGTTAAGTCTTTCCTGTTTTCCAGATCCTTCTCCATGGTGATAGGTGATATTTACTCTAGATATCACCCTGTCACCAGAGGTGTCCCACAAGGTTTCCCTCTCATCCCTCTCCTATTCAATTTCTTACTCTCTGACTTTCCTTCTTTGCTACCAACACAAGCACTCTATGCTGACGACATCTTCCTGCTCTGCTCTGCTCTGCCCCAACTATCCAAGACGTTCAGATCAATCTTCAGGGTCGGCTTGATGATGTACACTCCTGGACAATGAGCTGGGGTCTGTTAGTTAATGCTCAGGAATCTAGCTTCCTGTGCTTCACCCGAAGAGGCATCCGTAACATCTAATTGGTCACCATCAATGGGACCCCAATCTCCTTGAAAACTCACCAAAAATTTCTTGGTTTAATATTAGATGGTCCCTGGCTAACCTGGGGCAACCATTTACAATACCTGAAGACCTCATGCATCATGAATTCCTTTGCAAGTGAGGTGCGGACAAGAATACCCTCCTCCACTTTTATTATTCCTACATCTGGAGCCACTTGGACTACGGATGTGAGGTCTATCGAGCAGCCTTGCCACCCTTACTAAAAAAATGGAGGTAATCAAAGATACAAAATTCCGTATAGCTTTGGTAGGTTTCAGATCCTCCCCAGTCACAGCCCTTCAGGCAGAGTTCCCCTTACCCTCACTATCACACTGACGCTCCACCCTCTTTATCCGTTGTACTTACACCTAACTTGCAGCCACCCCAAGTGGATATGCCTCCACTCACTTCTCCAAATGCGTAGGAAATCACTATGTCGTAGAATGACTCCCGACGATACCATATATAACACTATTCGTTGAGGGAACTTCCTTAATTATCTTTAGAGTGCGTTACTGTCTGGCGGCCGATATTATGTATCTTCGATATGCTTAAGAAGTGGAACTGAGCTCAAGGATAATAATATTGCTATCATTAATAAAATGGAGTTTTATTAATAATAACTACCAACAAACACAAGACGGAAAATATTGACATAAACAGGGAATTGAAAGGGTCGTGGGGGCTCGGCTAATCCGAGGATTTAAAGGATTTAAAAAAAGGTAAAACAAATATAGAGTTTAAGAGATGGGATGGTTCGATAAACCATTTAAAGAACAGGATAGAATTGACAAAAGGGATCAATACTCAAAGGTGACGTTTGGCTTACGTAACTTTTGCACTAGTGGTGCAGTGGAAGGTGGCGCAAAGGAGTTTCGGTCTGCTGGCGAGCTCCAGCCGAAGGGGGGGGGATAAAAGGATCCTGACGAGGCGTCTTGGGAAGGAGAACCGTTTCTCGACGAACGGCTTGAAGAACAATGGCTGTTCTAGGTTGTTCTCTTCTGAACAAAGGGGGGATGAGAACCGTCTCTTGTCTACGGGCTCAAGAACAATGGCTGTTCTAATGTTGTTCTCCTCTGAACAACAGGGGGGGGGTGAGAACCGTTTCTTGGCGAAGGGCTCCAAACGAACAATGGCTGTTCTAATGCTGTTCCCCTTTGAACAACAGGGGGGGATAAGAACCGTTTCTTGGCGAAGGGCTCAAAACGAACAATGGCTGTTCTAATGCTGTTATCCTTTGAACAACAGGGGGGGAAGCCTTGGGGACTTGGCGTCGGAAAGGCTCGAACCTTTGGCACTCTAGGAATATTGTCCTCCTTCTGGACAAGTGATGGTGAATCTCAAAGTCGAGGTCCCTTGGCGCACAAAGGGAGAGAGGGTCGTGGTGATGTTTCGCGACGAAAATCTGGATCTCCAATCTGATCTTAGTGGTAAAGTTTCCATATAAATAGCTAGGACATCTCCTTAGGCGTGGGGGAAAATGGAGTGGAAGCTTGGAGGGAACGCACAGCCGGGCCGGAGAACAATGCCTTATCTGCTCATAAGCCTAACTCGATCTGGCGAGGTCGGCGTATGGGGGCGAACGGGGGGACGATAACCTCCTTGTTTAAACATTGACATCCGGTAGCTGTGATAAGACTCCAAGCCTCGAATCAAAGATGCACGTGGGCAGCATCGTGGTTTTAAATAATATGGGATAGGAGTTGAAATTAACGCAGCTTCAACACGTTCTATCACACACTACATAGCCCATTACCATATCAAGCCTACATGCCCTTTGTTGACAGAGCTCTCTCCTTCTTTGCCACCCTCCGGACCAACACACCCTCCTTTTACACACTAGAGAATACCTCCTCACTGACTCCTTGGTTCCCTCTTTCCTTAATAGTCTCTCAGGGATTTCTGATGAAGCGGCAAATAAGGCCTATTCTTATCCCTCTCCCATAGACCTCCCCACAGACAAGATAGACCTACTGAGCAATGTACAAAAGGACTAAAACCTTTACTGGAAAAGACATCTGACAGAGGCCTTACAATATATGACACTCGGACGTATGAAACAAGACATATGTCACCATTGGTGGATCCACTCCCTCAGCTGTGCCCTAGACACTGCCATTACCAGACTCAGGATAGGATATAGTCGCCTCAATGCCCACATGCACAGGCTGGGCCTGACTGAAATCCCACACTGCCCTTGGTACCCCACAGAACCAGACACTCTAGACCATCTACTTGACTGTCCCTGTCACTACTCCCACCGCACTGCTCTCCTCTAATCTTTTGCATCACTCCACATCCGCAGGTCAACAATAGCAGACCTACTTGGAGCTTCCCAAGACCCCAGCCTGGCCCTCAAGATAATTAAGTACTCCGGAGTTTTCCTGCAGAGAACTGGACAGAGTTATAGAATTTAAACACATTCCTGCCTAATATTGGCACTTTTGGGGCACCAGAGGCTGTGGAACGACAGACAGAAAGGCCCCAAATCCCCAATAACAAAAAGAAGAACCTGTATGTATTTTCTAATGATCATTACTCATTAACGTAAGAAATTGACCAAAAAATGGTGAATTGTCATAATAATCAGGGCAAATATGAGTCTAAAAGTGAAAGGCCCTCGGCAAATTAGTAGCACTGAGTCTGTATTGTATAAAGAACCTCAGGCGACTAATGGGATTGTATATTGTAGATGCATGATCTGACACAATCCTATTGATGCATTTTGTGGGTAGGTTTTTCCTGCTGCGGATGACCTTTGATAGGCCTTTGTGGCTTTTGTCATACGTTAGATTATGTTATATTATGGGCTTTCCGGACGAAGATGCCATAACAGATGAAGATAGTGATAAATCAGAGGATGAAGGTGAAGGAGAATTGCAGCACTTAGGAAAACCCTATTGAATGCTCCGTGTTTTGCAACAAACAAACAGGTGGAAGTCATTTTCAGGGAAGATGAAAACGAATTGTCTAATAAATGTGATGGTAAATCGAAAAAAAGAAAGTGTTTTGGAGTAAAGAAGAGCCCCTTATAAGGGTAAACAGTCAGTGGTCTCGACCACTTGATGTGTCTAACAGCAATGTTCTTGCACAATGTAATGAACCTCGAGATTTTTTTTGAGTTATTTTTTGATGGCCAACTTCTTGACTTGATAGTCGAACAATCTAACCGATACGCACAACAAAAAAATAGAATGCAAAATTTAGGGAAAGATAAATTGTTAGTGTTTATAGGTGGCCTTCTTTTATCTTGTACTTAACCTAAACCAAACAAAAAGCGATATTGTTCAGGTGATGATCATGTCCCATAGATTCTTTCTCAGAGCATCAAGAGAGATAGGTTTTTGGCCATTTTACACAATATCCATTTGACTGATAACACCAAAATAGAAGAAAATAATTCAAAAGCTAAACTTAAACCACTATTTGAACACCTTCAGCAGGAATTTCTGTTCTACAATGATTTTTAAGAACACATGTCAGTCGATGAGAGCATGATCCCGTACTTTGGCAGGCATCATTGCAAGCAATTTATTAGAGGAAAACCAATTCGATTTGGGTTCAAAATGTGGGCGCTTTGCTCGCAAAAAGGATATCTGCATGCTTTCGATTTCTATAGGGGAAAATCGATCAATAAAGTAGACTCACACACCCTTGGTCTTGGAGGAAATGTTGTAGCAGAACTGGTAGATAGTGTCTCAGTACCAAGTAATCATGGTTTCAAACTATATTTCGATAATTTCTTCACAAGTGTCCCTCTTGTACAATATTTGAAAGAGAAGCATATCTGTTGTATGGGAACCTGCCGAGAAAATCGAATGCAGAATTGTCCTTTGATGACAAAGAATGAAATGAAGAAAAACCCTCGCGGAACAAATAATTTGGCAATCAGTGATGGTATACTGATCCAAAAATAGAAAGACAATAATGACGTAATTCTTGCAACAAACTTTGGTCCAAATGACATGGGAAAAACAAGCGATCTAAAAGAGATGTAAAAAAGTATGTTGATGTTGAACAACCTGTAAACTACAAGAGGTATAACAAACACATGGGCTATGTTGGTGTCATGGATGAAAAGATTGGGACATACAGGGTAATAATGCGTCAAAGAAAGTGGTGGTGGCCCATCTTTTCATACATGTTCTCTGCCACTGTCATCAATGCTCAATGTCTAATGGAAGAATAAGGGAAAAAAAATTATTTTCTCGACTTTATTGACAATCTCTGCATAACCTATCTGAAAACCTTTGGAATACCAAGTCCACAAGAAAGAAAGCTTTCTCAAGATCTTCATAATATCTGAAGATCTGATGGAAAAGGTCACTGGATTGTTTATTCAGCAAATGGCAAAAGATGCAAACTTTCTGAGGTAAAAAGCAAATTTCTTGGTGAAAAATGTAACGTTAGTCTACATCCTAAATACTTTAAACATTTAAATATGTATCCAAGTAGTTAAAACTAATATTTGTTTTCTTCTTGTAATTGTCAGTAAAAATCAAACTCCTTGTCGTTATGGCCGAAGGGGTATTTAAATACCCATACCATATCTTAAAATCTACTTGATGTATCTTAATAAAAATTCCATGGTATATATTTATTGTTTTGTAACCTTGTCTAGAAAGTTTCATGATCAAATTAAATGGCAACCACATAATATAACAAACGAAGATGGTGTATATGCAGGTTTTTAAACAAAATAATGGAAACTAAATGTTAAATATAATTTTTTCATTTAATATCTAAGTAATTCTCCGTTTAAAGAAATAAATGCTTAAATACGTCAGGAAATAGAGGCATGCATGTTATGGACAGATGTAATGGAATGTCGTGGAATGGCCAGACTCTATATAAATATATATATGCCTTTTGGAGGTTTGCGTTGATGTTGGCTTAAGATTCCCCCTTAGCCGGTTTGTAAACGGAAAAGAGTTAAGAATTCAACTATTTGCCCTCTCTTGATGGCATAAAGGTCACACGTTTGACCTATTCGGATGAAAATTTGATAAAAAGTTCTTTATCTCATCGAGTTTAGGATGTCTACAGTGCAGATCCGTAACATTTTTGTGCTAGCGTGATTCTTATTTACTTCCAAATGTTATTAAATATATAAGGTTTGAAATATCCCTTTTTTCCCATATTGTCTCAGGCCCCTTTATTCCCATTAAATAATACTATAACTAATTATATTACTTTGACTCCGAATTCTAAGATTCTGAGAAGGAATAAAAAGGAAAGTTTGTACGTCTTCCTTTCCCAATTACTTTGTTACTTCTGTAGTAATCTCCTCTTAGTCTCGATATAATTAAGTTTCTCCTTGCCTGGTTGAATACCCGGTGAGTGAAGCCCTAATTTAGCTCTGATGACGCCCTAGTAATCAAATATATTCTCTCATAATCAGCGCTGATTATAGTTTCTCTTATTGATTAAAACCCATTTAAATAATAAAGAGAAACAAAAGAGAATAAAAGATAGGTAAGAAATGGAACATTTGTCCATAAGGGCATTAATAAGTTTAAGAGGAACAGCAAAGATTCATAAATGAAATGCACCATTCTAAAATGAGAGTTAATTGTTTTTCCGCCGTAAAATTCACTTACAGAAGAAGGGTAATATTAGGGAGGTCTTATGATTAAAGATTATAAGGGTGTATAACGTGCCAATGGAGGAGCAGGAAGGGCTTATAAGCTCGGTTTGAAAGCAGGCTTCTTTAGGTTGAGGAATAGCAGAGCGGTCTGGGCGCCTTTTAACTGCAGCGGATCGATTCATAGTCAGTTGGATCGCATTTTGCCTGCTCTCAAACGCATTTCTCCTTTCCATCAGGCCTTATTCATTCATACACGATTCATACAGTCTTTAGTTCCCACGAGTGGATATTTGTGTTCTTTCTAAAAAGCAGGCTTCTCGAGGATTAAATAATATCATCCAAAGCATCATATTTTTTGGTGACTTACTGCAATTTTAGTCATCCTATTCATTTTGCTGTCTTCAAAATGTTTATCAGCTTATTTTTTATTATCCTTACACTCCCATTTATTCTTTTTCTATTATATTCAAATTCCTGTTAGTCAGTTTATTTGGGATTAAAGGTAGCTGAATAAAGTTATTTCTCGGCAATTTTCATTGTTTGAAAATTCTAAAAGCAGAAATTAGGTTCCAGTTTATGTATTTTATAGATTATGCTCCAGTTGGCCAATGTTTTTTTTCTAATTTCCATCAAGTTTCTTTAGTGTAGTTCTTAATAAATACACACGATCTTTTAAATATCCAGTATACCTAAACTAATAGTTCAAAGATGTGATTGCTCGTTTCCAAAATTGTACAAACTTTCATCCTCGCAATGCTATATTCAATAAAATGATTACACTCAATGGTTTAATGGCATTGGAAAGGAACGTACAGGAAAGAAAGATGACGGTTAAAAGGACAAAGAAAGAAAGATATTTAGAAATTAATTATTAAGTACAAATTTAATTAAGCAGCGAGGTTAGCCCGTTCGGTTGAGTAAATTAGTTCAATGATGAGTGATGTTTCAAAAATGATTTTTTAAAATTGCACGAAATTGAACACACCGCATAGAAATAAATGCATTTAAGTTAGATTTTGATCGCAATTACCTTGAAATAATCTAAAACTGAAATTTTTCCTTGACGGTTGAAGTCATTGATTCCTTCTAGAAGAGACGTATACGTGAGACCAAGAGACAAGAAATAGTAAAGTCGAGAGTGAATGCTAGGAAAAGGGGAATGGAGGATGAAAGATCACACAACAATACAAAGGTGCATCCATGTAATGGAGAGTTCCCCAGGAATGACCACACTCTTACCTAATCCTAAGGACTTAATGGATATCTATACACCGTGTCCAAACATTTGGGATGGAAATTCGTCAATCCCTTAATGAGAAAACCAAAGAATCCACAAGTTGCGACTTTCATGACGCGTTTGCTCCATACTTATCTTCTACAGGATAAGCAACTTTCCTTTATGGATTGCTAGCAGGATTGGAGATATTATTATAACAGTTTGTTTTTATAGGGAGGTTCGTATAAAGAAGGTTTTTTTTGCAATAACCGATGTGTGTGACTGTATATGAAACTAATTTAGCAGCTAAACCAAAGTGACTTTTTTGCTTAATCATTATAGCCAAGCAGAAAAGAAACTTGTTCTTCAATTTGCGACATCTTCGAAAATAGAAAGAAGTCAATAAAAAGAGAGAGATTATTTATGTACAAAGCCTAAAGGTGTTTTTCTGCATCACAAACGTCATGGGCTTAATATGCTTGAGGCTAAATTTATATTGTGTTGCATCTCGTGATAAAATAAGACGAGAAATATATGTGTAAGGCCTAACTAAGAAAACAAATTTAGAGAAAAAAAATTCCTACCTCATTTCTTAGTTTCGTGCATTTCCTGAGTTTAGGCAAGCACGGCTTCGTGCAAACAAAAGAACAAATTTCAATATTACCTAGAAGACTAAGGTAATGCTACGACAACCTATACATTTGATCTGAATTATATGATATTTCACTAATGAATATGTCCTAAAATATTGCTTATCATATTTCATTAAATCCTAATAAGTTATTATTTAATCGCGTACTAATGCTTAGCTAAAGGGTAATTCCAACAGCGTAGACTCCTTATTATTTGATTCAATAAGATTATTGAATGGGCAAATGTGTGCAATAAACTTTATATCATTATCTCACAGAGGTTTGATATGTACAAATATAAACTATATTATGAGGCCAAAATATGTTTTTATCTAAACGTGTTCCGTGATATAAATCGTGATTAATTTAATCAAAATTTTATCAGGAATAGATCAGTTAGTGTCTGAAAATTCAGACGAATTTACTATTTTTGTTTATGTTGGGTAAACAATAAAGGCTCTATATTCATTGAGTTTGTAGGGTTAGGTAAAAGTACCGTCACTCCGAGTGAAATGTGGATTTACATCAAGACAAAGCAAAGGTTAAGAAGTAAATGTTCTCGTATTATCATCGATAGGTAGAACAGATCCCGAGAGGTGTTTACTGAAATTGTGTCAAGTAGGGTTCAAATGGTCGGAACTTCTAATATACCTATTCAAATTGACGAGGCAATTTTTGCTGGCAGAAATAAATTCAATCGTAAATGGTTGCTACAAGATAATTATCCACCTACATTTGAAAATGATAATCTTGAAGTTGATGATAGAAGAAACCACAGATCAAAATTTGATGGGTCCGGGATTTGGATTTTAAATGTAAGGATCATATTTCCGATATCTTTACGTACAACGCTTTGATAAGAGTATATTACCACCATTAATTCAAAGGGAATCCGAAATTGGTTGCTTAATTCATTCATATATTTGGCCTACATAATATAATGTAAACACTATGGGTAGTCTCACTTAAATATTAACTACCAAGAATACAATCTTGATCCTGTATCAGGCTCTCGTCTTTGGACGCCCAAATAACGACAAAATCAAGAAAATAAAGGAGAAATCCCATCTCAATTACTACAATCGCATGGTTCATTTATGATGGAAGGAAGGACGCCAATGACCAATTTCTTTTTTTTTTCATCCCACATTAAATAAGTTGACACATTTTTGTACGTTAAACTTTAAAAATAATAATAATTATTTTCAATTATTTTATTTTTATTTTCTACCTTTTTAATAAATCTCTACATATAAAGATATTTTAAACTTGAAAGTTGTAGTGTCCAAAGCGCTCTAAAGAGAAAACCTACTGTAGACCACATACTAGACCTAAGAGAGCACCTATTCCATGACTTGGATGGAATGAGATTCTTTCATTGTAAGTCATTCTTAAACATTACATTGAATCTTGAATTCCTCAGACTTCTTGGAACGTTTGTATGCAGGCATTGACTTTTCACTTTTTACCTAAAAGCTAATACTAGGACCAATATATATATATATATATATATATAGCTAGGAATTTTAGTTAAGCCTATATATTTAAAAAAGTTTCGAAATATGGTCAATACTTATTATTCTGATTTAGGATTATAAATTAGAAATGAATATATCTGTCAACTAGATCAAATATCTTTAAAATAAATGCATCATATTATTAAAAGAAAATATATATACATCCACATCAAAAAGCAGCAGAGGGTTTTGGAAAGCTGGATTAAATGAGAAATGAGTTTTAGATAATAGAGGAAGAAAATAAAATTTTTTGAAGAAATATATGAGGAAAGTTATGGAAGTCATTATCACATTTCAATTATCTCCCTTAATATCACGGCTGGGAAGCACTTGCCAGAACGATGAGGCCTTACGGCGTATAGCCCTAAGTGGAGTATTAGGAAAAAGATGTGGAAATGACATTTAGAATATACATTTTCGCCCATCACCGGGCGTTTTGAAACCTAGCCTAGTTTGTGCGATAAGAACTATCATTTTAATCTTAGACTTCGGTACGAAGTTTCGAACGCTTTCTGTACGCTGGTGATTTATACCATCAAACCCCCTGCGCGGAAGCAGGCAAAACAACATAGAGATAATGACCTTACATGTCTTTAAACGACTTCGATTTATTCTACTTGCAGGCACCTACTTCTATTTACTTCATTCCTCGTTTATTTGAGGACATTCTTCACTTCAATAATTATCAGATACATTCACTATCTGGGAGTTATAATCTGTCAATGCTACTCCTCCACTCACACATTGCCTTCTGCTGTTCCGAGCCTAAAATAACTCTTCAGCTCCTAAACTATTCAATCTCCTACAATGTCCTCAAAGAGAGGACAATCTCTGAAAATTGGAAATATCTTACAAATGACTCCCGCATCACCCGACAAAATTCCAAGAATTCTCTTCTCCGTAATTCTTGATAAGACGATTCATTGCGTTTTTTTCCAGCGTAGATAGTAATTTCCTCATAAATAACTTAAAGTCGATCTAAATTAATCAATCAATAAACCTTAATTCAATCTGGTAAAATGAAACTGAAATTAGTGTTCAACTAATTCTAAAACACTGCAATTTTTACCGACATTTTAAATTAATCTTTTACAACTTTGTGTTAACGTTTAAATAATTCACTTTTAATTCACAATTTATCTAGTTATAAATAAAGAGGAGAAGCAAGTCTTCTCTTGTTCCACCTTACCAGAGAGTATTTGAACTTTCGTCATCAATTCAAATTATAGTGGCAATTTACCGCTAAAAATATAGCTCTAGGCGCGGTCCTACTTTCTTTTTGAATTTAGGTTTCGTTTCCTCACGTTAATCTGTCTGTCTCTTTTCATCTTCTCTGAATAAATATTCCTTAGTCGGTTCACTATTTTCAATATATTTTATCGCTTTTATTACAGGCATTACTAGGTTTTACGTTCATAGGGCCTTCAAAATGAATCAGATGAGCAATACTCTCATTTTGTCTGCAAATTATTGATCCCAGTCAACTGTCTTCGTAATGCCATTTCTCAATTTTAACAACTTTTTCGCTCTTCTTTGGTGCTTCTTTGCTTCATTGTATTTTCCACTATTCCTGGTGATCACTAGCGTTGCGTCTTGATTTTGTACCATGCTGAGGTCCCAAGATGAAGCCAAAGCCGATTGGTGGAATTCGCCTCCGCCTTTCTTGTTTTGTCCTTCTATTTTTCATCTTTCTCAAGATCTCCTATCATTTCATGTGCTGTTTCATTTCTAGAATCAAAGCGTTCCTAGTAAATTATCGTCTCATTTAGAAGGAAACTCAATTATCTCATAGCACACATATTATACAATAATTTTTCTCAAAGATCAATATAAAATTAAGGTGTTCAAATTCATCGGTGTTTACATAGATCATGGATTTATAAGTGTCCAGAAAGCAAAGGAAAGTCTGATTTCTTGCACTTCTATCTTTGGACCTGTATACATAAGGGTACTCAAACTTTCTAATCACATCTAACATACTTTCAGTTCGAGGCGTCATATGTTAGGCTATTTTAATTGATATACACCGTAATCATAATGTGTGGAGAGATAGAATAATGTGTATGCATTTTATTTCTGGTACTTTCGATGTGTTTCTATGGTATTTTTAGCAATATGCATTTGGGCGTGCCTTAAGAAATTGCTGTGTGCACGACGTATTAAAGCATTACCTCCGTCACTTCTCGAATATTCGCGTGCTATGCTTTGTTTAGTTAATTAATCTCGGTGATTTTCACTGAATAAACTATTTTAAACATACACCAGTTGTTGAAATTTAGATGATAATAATTGAGTAATAATTCATTGCGGTTTATTTAAAAGTTGCGTTAATTTAATATTTGTTCTGTACCCTTAAAATGAAAAGTCAAGTTGAAAGAAAGGCGCATTTTTGACACTTGTGGTTATTCAATTTCAATCAAGACGGGAACAATGCAGACGCAGCCAAAGCTCGTCGCGATATTTGTGCTGTGTACGGAGAAAATGCTTTATCAGAAAGGACAGCTCAATGGTGGTTTTCTCGTTTCAAAACGACCATTTCAATCTTGTACTATCAGCCTTAACAGGCTATAACCACCAAAAATTAAGCGTGTTTTAAATACTGACTGAACCAGTGAACCTGGTATTGCTTCCTAAATTGCAATTTCCTACCATACAGGCAGAATTCTAAATGGGAATAACTTTTCATTATTAGCAATCACTCTAAAAAATGTTGAAATAAAATACGGGAAATTTTATTGTTCTAGACTTAATTTATTATTCGCAATTACTTCAGTTTATATTTAATTTATTTATAATCTTCAAACTGTTTCTCAAATTCTAACAGCTTTTCTTATTTGCATTACTTTTTTATCTTTACTCTTATTATCGCGCAACTTCGTCTCCTCAGCCAGATAGGTGAACGGCCCGTTATTCGAGTGATTAGGCTGTGGAATCTTTAGTCTGGAAGGTTTTACCAATGCAGTGGATTTTCAGATGTATTTTCAGGGAAACGTGCGAGTGTTTCATGTATGCATTTTCTGATAGAATGGTGAAAACATTATTATTATCTATAATTAATCCTGGCCAGATAAGCGGTATTAACAGTTTACTCTTAACCACTCGCAGAACTTTAAAATCCAGAAACAGGTGCTGACACAAACCCATTTTGGGCCAGGGCGAAAATGGGCATTACTTTTTTATTTTCCCACGTTGTTTACTTTTAGTTTCCTCTTATTAGCCACTTCCCCCCCCCCCCCTAAATACCTCTAACATAAAAATGATCCGATTCTTCGATTTTCCAAGCATGTAAAATTCAGTTCATTCTGCTCGGCCGGCCATTTAGCCATCTATCTGGCTTAGGAGACGAAATTGCGCTATGATAAAATAAAAGATCCCCTTTTTTAATGACCTTAAAAAGCAATCAACTCTCTCGTTTTCCTTAAATTGCTAATGTATTTGTGAAAATCAGTGTGCAATTTGGTTACACATTGCCTGGTTTGCAACTTTTTTAATAACCTTGTAATCTATGCTTTAATATTTAATTATTTTATTTTTATATTTTAGTCGTCTTACAATATCGTCATTAAATACATTCAAAAAAGTAAATAAAATCTTTTATATTTAATGTGTATAAAATTTACATTTACACAGTACAAATTTGTCTAAATTCTTTTTTTTTTAATTTACTCTGATTCTACGGGTGAAAAACGAGCAAGATTTTGGAAAAGCAACGAGGAATAAAATAAATTCTTACGTTTTCGTTACTATCAAAAATCTTGAAACATCCAAGACGGTGAAAATTTAATTAAAATACGATTAAAAGGTTTTCCTCTCGATCTCCATGCCTTAAACACCTAGAATTAATTCCCTCTATAGGAAGGTAAAATTAAAAACATTTCATTAATTTAAGATGAATTTGTTTTGCCCGCTGAAGCATGGAGCGCTTATTGAATATCTTTGCAGCGAGACACATCTGACCTTATGCAAGATGCTGTTGATTTGATCCCTCTTCCTTTGGTAACTGCTACAAGTCAATTTGATTGCGGCATCTGCATTTCCTTCTGGCCAGCCGGTCACGCCACCAATAAAGCTCTTTCTTGACCTGGTCATACTAAAAGCCGGGTTTCCTATGAATAGTTCCATTAGTTTCCATGTAAACATGTATGTGCTTCACCAAAATTTCTGCGCACAAAATCCACCTTACCTCGCCGCTACCTTAGATTTATGGGGCTATGCAAGGCGTTTTTGTGTGCGGCGAAGTTAATTACGCTACGATGGTTGCGTCGTGTAAAGGGGGCCTTAGAAATCATGCTCTTGTTTTTAGCAGCGTAAAAGTGGCAATTGCTTTGATGAGCGGAACTTAATAGCTTGTCGATCCAAGACGCCTCAAGCAATCTCTTCTTTATTCTTTATAGGCAGGTTTTTCCCAAATATCTTTTATACCTCTATTTTTACTGCAAAAGGTTTATGTATTTGTTACGGCATCTTTTTAGTTAAATGAAAAACAAGATTTTCACTAGTTTCTTATCTTTCTCAATCCTTGACTTTCATTTTTTAATATCTTCTCCATGCTTAACAACTAAATCAAAAGCATGTCCTGTAGTTTTTCCGTTTGCATTTATGTTGCGTTGTTGAACTTTGGGTTAATTCATTTTCAACCTAACGTTTCAATTTTAAATTAATTTCTCATCTCATTTTATTTAATTTTTATCACATACTGGGTGGAAAGAATAAAAATAATTATAAAAATACCAAGAATAAATTGAAGAATTTAGAGAACAACGCTGTAAGGAGATCCGAATTCTTCAATAGTTGAAGCTTTGGAGGAAAATTTCACAATTTATCATTTTATATATTTTGTGCTTTAATTTTTATATGAAGAAAGATACGACATAATAATATGCACCTTTGATTTCACCTAAAAGTATAAGGCACCTGATGAAATCATTCATATAATGTAGTTAAACTTTTGTTGTAAATTAATTAAATATATATATTTTATTATTTTAACTCATATTCGGACCACACTTTGCTTTAATTATACCTGTAATTCTTCGTGGTATTGATTTCACAAAATTTCACAAGTTTCTCAACTTTTTACCCTCTCAACCTGTAATTTTTCATACACTTCTGGTTTATTTGTACTTGTGGTTTAATTTATTGCTTTTCCAACCACTCTTCACAAGCATTCTATTGTATTTATGTCTGGGCGGTTTGGTGGACACTCCCAACTAATTCTTGGTGTGGTTGTTGTTGTGGGTTGAAATTTGTAGATTGATGGCTCTAAAAGTTGTTAAAAAAGTGGTATAAGTTGTGGTGTCTATTCATCCCAGGAGGTAAAACATCTCTCGGTCCCTGAAGAAGACATGCAGCCCCATACCAAGATAGAACCACCTCTATTATTCAGAGGTTGCTCCACAGAATCATGGTGCAATACATATCCAATTCTTCGTCGTATAATTGTTACAAAAACGTTAAATTTGTAATTATTTTTTCGATGATATCTTTACATGAAATTACCTGTAATTTATAGTAGATTCTTTCTTCCATACCTGATAATTACTACCATCTGATTAGATAACTTTAGACCCTTATTCAAGTGTCCACTTTTTGTGATCTTTGCCACCGCTCAAGACGTTTGTTAGGTTTGACCACAGATAACCATGGCTATTTTCTCACCTTGAATCCTCTTAATCCTTGATCTTTAAAGGTCCTTCTAACTGGTGTGCATGATATCTTTAAACTTGAAATTTTATATCAAAGGTCTAAAAATAATATTGTATATTTTAATATTAAATTTATAAAACCTTTTGTGTAAGTAAGCAAATAAAATAATTACAATTCCAACATATATAAATTCAATTCGTTAAGAAATATGAAAATTAATACCTAGATAAAATACATAAATAAGGAATCTTTTACACTTTTGTAATAATATTTCATGCAATCTCATTTTATTTAGTTAAATTATAAATAAAATAATTAATTTAGAATTTTAGGGGGTATTTCTTAATTTATTTATTGTAAAGTCAACTTAAATAAAAAAAACTCCACGAAAATTTGAGGAGCGAGTCAGCAATTAGTTTAAAGTTGTGGGTATATAATTTCTATTAGGTAAATTGAAGGTTCTGTTTTTTTAATTAGGTCAATGTGGGGATTCTGTATTTTTCATTAAGTTAATTTCAGGGTTTGTGTTTTTATTAGGTGAATGATGGGGTCTATTTTATCCATTATGCGAATGAAGGGAGTCTGCATTTTTCATTATGTGAAATTAGTTGTCTGTATTCTGAGATTTTGTGGATGTATGGTTCTGTATTTTCCCATAGTGAATTTATGGTTTTATTCTAGATTAGATGAAAGTAGGGGCTGCTTTCTCCATTAGGTGACTATAGAGGTCCTTTATTTTTCACTAGGTTAATGCAGGTGATTATGTTTTTTATATGGTGAATTTAAGAGTCTACATTCTCGATTATGTGAATAAAATGGTTTTTATTTCCAGCATCCCACGTTTTCTGTGTCTTTGATGTACGTTTGTTGTCTATCCGTATCTTGATGATCAGATACCGCTGATTACCTACGCTATGGACGTGGCATTCAATAAAAGGAGACGTCTCTCAATGTACGCTCCCGGACCGTTCGGACGCACTGAATATGAGCTCTAGCACTCGGCCTAGTCGCATCACCCCCGCCATTCCATTCTTCTGAGGCGTAGCCGCGTGTACTGGCACTCAGGACACAGTTCGAACTATGCCTGTTATGTGAAAAGGCAGAATTTGAGGCGGTTGAGAAATCAAGTTTGTGGACTAGCCCAACGTGGAACCTTCCTTATAGGTACCCAAGAAAAGATTCGATGCTGCAACCGCTGGGGAAGAGTTATCTCTATCCCTAGCGGCCTAGCGAGGAAAATAGAGGATCAGACAGCCATCTCTATGTAAGCCGGAAGAATCTGCCTCGATAACCATACCCTAGGAAAGGCGGCACCCCAGAGCGATGATAGTTGATTCGATCACCACTCATCATCAAGTCCGCCATGATTCATCTTTCTGGAGGGCCTCCCTGGGTTCATTATCCCATTCATCCATCATTTTCATCCAGACACTTACACCAGCTGTGCCAAAGTTTTTTGGGGTGGAGGAGACATCTCTCATTCTTTCACACTCATACAAAAATAAATTAAAATTATTATACCAAGGCAAGAATAGGTACGAAGACAAGGAACGGACTACCAAGAGGAAGGCTCCCCACCCGCCATAATGGACGATCATGAGGGTGCAAAAAAGGTGCCTCTTCGTATCATCCCGGGCAAGAGATACCTACGAGAGAAAAAACCCTGCAAACATTTACGCTGAAGTATGATCAATTTTACTCAGCTTAAAAGACCAATGCAACAGATATGTTGCACTCTGCGACACTGAGAAAGTTTTAGACCTTCTCGTAAGCAAAGACTTAGCTAAAAAACTTGCCAAAATCGGTCTCACTCACCGAACACCCCCAAATGTCACGAAGAAAGCAACAATAATCTGCTGACCTGTCGACCCATGGGTCAGAGCCCACTTAAACACGGAAATAAAATAAGAACTAGAAAAGAACAAACTTGGGCCAGAATCGAAGAGTTTGTGAAGTTCAAAAAACAAAACGGCGAACAACACACGCACGTCTTCAGTCATATTTCGGCCTACGGAAATTGTAAAAAAGGCCACAAGTCACGGCCTGCTCGCCTTTTACACAAAAATATCCCTGCGCAGGATCACAAAGGAGACCTTTGTATCTGTTCAGGCGTAATTCCGATGTTACACCTTGGGCCAACATACGACAAAGGAATGCCAATTCAATGGGAAAGCTTGTTCAGAACAAATTGCCCCGCCCCCCCAAAAAAAAACTAAAAAGAAAGACAAAACAAAATAACAAATAAATACCCAAGAACTAAATATTGAAATATACAGCTCCCACACGAACCCACTACCCAAAACATGCAAGCAAAAAGAAAATTTAGAAAGACTAGTAAAAGGGAAACACAAATGGGAATACGACGCAGACTTAGAACAAACCGTCTTCGATAAGGCCCTCAAGCAGGGGATGATTCTAATCGTCCCTGAATCGTGTAAAATAAAACAAACAACCAATTTAAACAAAAATGATTTGGCCGCACCTGCTCCCAGCAAGAACGAAGACAATTAAAGCAGGAACTAAATTCATCACCTTCACGTACCATCGTAAACTAAAAATATTTACATTCAACGTGAACAGTTGGATGGATAAAATAAACATATATTCAAATATTATAAGAGAGGAAGACCCAGACATGGTAATATTAACCGAGCATGAAATTAACACTGAAATCGAAAAAATAAAAATACCAATTTACAAGATCATAGCTAATAATTATTACTAGACCAGATATGATGGTGTATTAATCGTAGTAAAAAACGGGATTCACTACACTGAAGTAAATGACCTAGAGTAATCCTACCTTACAGCACAGATCAAAATGACTACAGACGATTTTGTAGTAGCAGGGGATTACTTATCCACGAATCGCTCGTACTTACCCTTCCCCAAATTCACTAAGCTCTTTCGCCGACCAGAATCAATCATATTACCCGGAAATCTCAACGCCAGATGCTGCAGAGCAGCAGGATACACAATCACAACGAACGGCACAGGCAAAACTCTACAGCTACTGCTACAAAGAAACATGGTCCAAAGAGAACGATGAGATTTTAGAACGTTTCTAACTTATAGATCTTCAACCACGCCAGATAGTTCTCACCAACCTTTACTTTAACCTCAATCCTCATACTGAACCCGGACCTGCAACCCCTTCCCACCACTTAACCATGATCACAACTATATCCACCTCCCCCATCCAAATTACGATCCCGTAAAGAAATCACTTAGCAGAACCGACTGGGCCAAATATAAAGGACATCTATGTACCAAAGAAATTGAAACCCTAAACAACCAAGTAACAAAAGAAATTGAAGTAGACATACAAAGGATAATCGAAAAAATAACAGAAGCTGATGCAATCTACATATTAACCATAGAGCAAAGAACCCTGTCTGCATTGCGATTGGAAAACGAAATAAAAAAAAAGATGGTAAAATTCGAAAGAACGGCAAATGAGATAATGGAGCTGGATAACACAATGCAAAGGTACAGAAGACTAAAAACAATTGGAAGACAAGTGGGAGTACGAATAAAAGAAATATCAATTCAACCTTGAAATAACATTATCGACAAAATGGACATTGAAACAGATCCGAGGAAGTTTTGGACACAATACAGAAGACTACGAGGAACTCAACTAAAGTAAATAATAAAAAGTAAAGTACAGAACCAGAAAATGCAACGAAACGACGAACAACAAGAACACTTTCGAGACACTCGAGACAATTTTTTTCAATTTTACCAGTAGCAAACCATTACTTCGATAGAGAATATGAAAAAGAATTCGATCAAACATTAAAACACAGGAAGATAATATTACGCCAAACGCACTAGTTGACGAGGAGAGACCCATCCGCTCAGAAGAGGAAATGACATTCACAATGGAAGAATAGGTCATTTAAGCAGAAAGCACAAGGAATAAGTGAAATAACCAAGACGCACCTGATTAATACACCAAACATCGTGCATGAATGACTTTTGAAGATTTTCAATGCCTGATTAAATAATGGATACTATCCTCAGGCCTTCAAAACGGCAAAGATAATCTTCCTACCCGAATCGTGTAAACCGCAATACCAAATCGAAAGCTACTGCCCAATTTCGCAACTCGAGTTCCTCGGAAAACTCCTCGAAAAGATCCTAAATGAAAGGTTAAAAAGATACTTCGATACTAATAAGCTCTATAATCCACAACAGCACGGGTTCAGAAGCAAGCGAGGGGCGAAAACAGCGCTGGCAATTATTGCAGAAAAAATAGCCACTGAAAGAGCGCGAGGCAACAGAGTGGGCGTCATACTCCGCGACGTTGCCAAAGCTTTCGATAAGGTGTCAATTCTCGGTCTACAAGCTAAAATCATTAGTTTCAACATGGAACCCAACTTAAACAAAATATTATGCCACTACTTGGAAGGAAGAAAAGCTATTTTTCAAATTAACGGCCAAATGGGTGAGGCATTCACTCTACAAGCGGGTGTCCCTCAAGGAGGGTGTCTCTCCACAACTCTATACACTATATATACCCGGGATCGAACCCAACCAAAGGATGAGAGGGAAATTTATATTTAATTGGCGGATAACATTACACAAATCATCTCCAGTGATAGGAACAATCCAAAAGACATCGCGCAGAAGAGAGCGAGATAAATTAAGAACTTAAATGACTTCAAGAGAAAGAATAAAATAAAAACAAACATAAAGAAATTCACCCTAATACCAATAAACCAGCAAAAACAGCCACACTTAGAGTCCACGGAGAGGAATATCGTTATAACACGCAAGGGAAAGTCCTCGGACTCAAACTAACGACAAATAGACATGCCTCTCACCTATAAAAAAGTGACAGAAAAAAAAGCGACCATAACGACGCTACAAAGATTCCGTAACCTCTTAAATAATAACAAAAGAAAACTGCACATAGCCCTTTTCCCATCGAAAATGGTGTACCCTATCGTCCTTACAGATTCATTCAGTAAACCACAAATAAAAAAAAGGGCAAAAAGTAAAACCCTGGGCAACGAGATTTATAGAAAATAAGAGAAGGCAGGACCGAATTACATCAGAGGAACTGCATCAAAGAACCGGACTCGAACCAATAAATAAAATAATCCAAGAACGCGCCAAAGACAATGAAATGCGTTAGATCAAATAAAGACAAAGATTTGACGGAAGTAGAAAGAATGCAACAATAAACATAAACCATATCTATAAATAAAACAATGTAAACAAATCAATAAAATTACTGATATTGTCAACCGAAATGGAAAAACAACAATAATGACAGACTAATGAGAATATGGACAGAAAATAACGATGAGAAACTCAAAATAAAAGAAGAAAAAATAAAATAAATATAAATATATATATATATATATATATATATATATATATATATATATATATATATATATATATATATTCATATATGTATGTATATAATATATAGATATATATGTATATAATATATATATATATATATATATATATATATATATATATATATATATATATATATATATATATATATATATATATATTATATATATATATATATATATATATATATATATATATATATATATATATGTATATATATATATATATATATATATATATATATATATATATATATATATATATATATATCGAGAATTATTTGCGATTGCGCAATCCTAATTATGATATAAAAAAATCGAACGTTGTAGCTAAAAAAAAGCTCTTCATTAATCCCTCCGAAGGAGCTCTTCTCACTGTAACGAGAGGATAACGCATCAGCCCGCCTCTCTAACCTGGCTTTTGCGTTATCCTCTCGTTACAGTGGGAAGAGCTCCTTCTGAGGGATGGATGAAGAGCTTAGTTAGCACAACGTCCGATTTTTAATATCATATATATATATATATATATATATATATATATATATATATATATATATATATATATATATATATATATATATATATATATATATATATATATATATATATATATATTCTATATGCTATATTCTAATATATATATATATATATATATATATATACTTACACACTTGCGGTCCTTATCGGGCTTAAACGCCTTAACAACTATAGACTCCCTATTACCATACATATTTCTTTTACAAGCTATAAAGCAACGTAATATAAGGAAAGAACGGAGAAGCTAAGTAAAACGGTTTGACCTTGGTATACGATAGAAGGTGTTTTGTCTACTCATTGCTTAAACCTCCATCAGCAACTCCTAGAAGATCCTATCCTACATTGCTCATAAGTTAAAAAAAGTTTCGTTTTATCTAAATCTTTCCTATCTCAGAGCTCCAGTTCCAACAAATTATTATGTCACTCTATTAAATCTTGTTTCGAGTAATGAATTCCTTACACTTAAAACTATTCCTTTGTCGACCATCTTCCTATAATAACTAGTGTATTGTAAAAGGATGACACTTTCTCCTTTTGCAATAAAATTGTATGACGGTACATGTATGTCTTTCGATATTATAGTCTCATCTGACATAGAGTTAAAAACATTTATTTTGCTAGCACCACTGTAAAGACCAGTTTATTTATATTAAATTTGCTATATTCTAATTTTTCATTTTTTAAAAACATATATTTATATGAAATGGCTATCATTTTTTTATTTAGCCTTATTATTTAATACTTCTGACCTAATTACACTGCCATCTCAGTAGTATATAATATATCGACATTTCTGTTTCCTAGTCTGAAATTCAGATGAGAAATAATAGATGACATGCTGGAAAGAAATTTCACTTACCAGAGGTTACAAATCCGCTTAAAGGCATTTTGTATTCCGTTGAATCGAATGAGCATTTACCATATGTACAGGTGGCTTGCAGATATTGTATAACCGGCTGTCACCAAGCATAAAAGCTTTCGCTAGTCAAACATTAAAGTGGAGACATAAATTTTGAGATTGAATACACGTTGAATGACGGGGCTGTTTGGTTTTAGAATAAACGGCCGATTTGATCAAAGCAGGTATTTGCTTCTTACCCCTGTAAAAATTATTTTATGAGCTTTTCTTAAGAAAACTCTAAAGTATTTAAGTTGAAAACATATGTTTATTTGTTACCTGATGTGCCATAGTATATATAAGCAACGAGTGACTGTTTTTCACCGGAAAATCTTAGGAAATTTTATTAATTGGTTAGAAGCTAAAAGCCAGTATAGGCCTAATAATAAATATAATTAAATTTTTCTATAAGTATTTTGGTGATTTGATAAAATGGTAAAATAATAATCCAATATTTGGGGATAAATATTAGCTTTTTAGATCCATGGCAAATATATTTATCCTTTTATCTTTTCTTGTTTCTAAAATACTTGTAGGTCTATGAAATTAGGCCAAAGCATCAATATAAGCATTAGTTTAAATACTTTCTTACACAAGGGTTAATATTTGTGTTTGTTATTGGTTTTACTAGTGATTAACCAATGGTAAGTGATCATTGGTCAGTGGTAATCTACAGGAATTGAAGCGGGGCTCACTGAATAGTAATTAATCTGGAATCCAGTGACTATTCATAGACAATGTGGCTTCGCTTGCGTTTAAGCCTTTGTCCAAAAGAGGGAATTAAAATATCTTTAAAATATTTAACGCTCTAGGAGCCAAGTTAAAATCCGCCTTCTAAATTGATAATATTTTAATGATTAAAATAAAGTGATTAAAAAGGTGTTATATGTAAAAAGAAGTCTTTAGAGGTGGTTCTGCATGGAAGGGGCATCAGATGTTTTTTTTGTAAGCACGGGAGTTGCAGTAGAGAAACTTCACTCGTGGACAAGAACCAGAATTCAGCGGTTTAAATCAGTTTGGCAGGTCCAAAGTTGAAAGGATGTGATCCAACTACAAAACAGGGTAAAGTATATGGAACATCGAAGGTTAAGGGTATAAAAGACAACCTCCGAACAGATGTGGTTTACGTGAGACACGCTGCGGCCTGTGATGGTAGAGAAAGCATAGTGCCAAGTTTGACGGAAAATAGCCAGCAATCAAAGGCGATGCGCTGAGAGTTTTTTAGAGTATTGATGAATGCGCATAGTAAAAAATATTTTCGAAAAAAATATTCGAAAACCGTGTTTTGCTATACAATTATCCGAAAATAAAATTGTTCGGAAAAACAATTGTTCATGTCAACAATTGTTTAAATGAGTAATTTTCAATTATACCTAAAATGAACAATGATTAAAAATCAGAAAATTAAACTCAAATATTTCTTATATCTACCTAATTTACAGCTTTTGCGTACCCCCAAATTAATGAATTAAGTTAGGTTTTTTTTCCATGATTACATATGTACAAGTATATTTAGTTCCTTTTAAACAATTTAATTTCATTAAAAAACTTAGAATTTTATTATAATTTTTTGATTTTTAGAATCATTATTTAATTTCTGAATAACACGATATGGGGAGAAATGGCTACATTAAGCATCCTGGAGGAGTATAGGTACATTCAATCCCCCCCCCCCTTCATGAGGAGAAGCGTGGGAAAGGTAGCCGGCGAAAATGCTTACCATGTGTGATCTCCCCGCCGCTGTGGGCAGTTGGAGCTAACATATGTTTGAAGGCGACCACCTAAGGTCCTTAAACGACGCTCTAACGATCGAATTACCTAGGAGACCCAGAAACCCGTGGTTATGGAAAAAAAAAGCGGTTCGAGTCAGAAGGCACGCCAAGTAGCGGTGCGGTTGGGAGCCTATAATTTGCGAGCTGACTTGGGCACCCCAGTGCCACCTCAGGAATTCTCGCTCTCCCGAGATGCTAACTCACCATTCGTTCCCCCCTCCCCCTTTTGCATCTGTGGCCTGGTCACTTTCCCCTTTAAATGGGGCGGCAATCCGCCTATAAATAAGCCCCGCAAAGAAAGAGAAGAGGATAAGGTCGTGAAGATCGATCCATCGGCCAGACAAGAAGATTATTAGAAGTCGATTTGCCAGAAGAAAGATTAGTTCGTAAAAATCGATCCTTCAGCCATACAAGACTATTTCCGTGAGAAACGATAGGATCAGATTGAGAAAATCGATCCCCCCCCTTTCAGGGCCGTATTAACCTAAATAGTCAAGTTTTATATCGGTGCCATACCGAAGAAGCCTTTTCCGTCTGCAAAGAAGTCCGACTGAAGAAAAGCAAAGCCGCTCACGCTCGAGTGATTCTCACATCTCAAGCACCGTAAGAGTGAGAGGAGAAGAACCCTGCCCCAACGAGCTCCCGTTCTTTAATTACGTTGAAGAATCAGCCCCCTTAACAGGCGACGAAATTTCAACCAGCGGCCACACCACTTCAAAGCGAGAGATAAGTCCTCCAGCGACATCCGACAATCCCTAATACCTACCTGTAAGTTAACAATAACATTTATATCTCTATTGCGATAGTAGAAGTTTAGTACGTCCCACGTTTTAAAGGAGAGTAGAAACCATTATTCTTGAACCTAGGTCATATGTGTTTGTAGATGACAGTACGTTAATTTAATGTTTTATGCTAAACAAATAGGGTCGTGATAAAAATACTAATTGGCAATTGGTATGTTTATTGGAAGCCTACTTGTTTATGTTTAGTCATTGAAAAATCTTTGAGGCCAAATATAGAAATGTGTTTTACTGTTGGTTTGTAATATTTAATTTAAAATACATGTTTATTTTGGTAGATTCTGGTGTTTCCTCTTATCCTTATGTGTTTAAAAATAGCTCTTCCTTAAGGACTAAACCACTAAAATAGCACTCTTAGAACAAAGCCTACTTCGTCATAGAAGTAACTCACGCCCCTTAAAGCATACCGCTACTAAAAGGGTGTCAAAGAGTAGAGGGATCAAAACCAAGGGTCATTCTACGACACGATACATTACTCATGTAGTTAACAGTTGATTCGAACAATTGCTAAGGAAAATTTGTGTTTCGAACAACGGTTTTCGAAAAATTGCTACCAAACGTGATACCCAAGGAATAGGTTTGGGAAAAATGGTTTTGCAGCGTACCACATCCACTGGAGTACCTCTGTTTTTTATGATTGTTTTTCAGAAACGTATCCGAGAATCATTCCGGGATGATTTTATAAGCGGAGATTAGGTTTTTTAAAGTCTGAGGAAACGAGGATGTGGAAGGAGAGAACCTGCTTTTCATTAGCAGAGAAATGAAATGCGAGACCAAGAAGAAATAATCATAATAGATCCTAAAAATATAAATTTAGTAGTGTTTTTATCAATGATCTTCACTCAATTATAATCCTTGTATTTCTCAGTTATGAGCTATTGTTAACTGGGAAGTCGAATAGTGTATGGCAATTGTCGATATTGGTAATGGTGAAAATGTAGCGAAACAGAATTAGACCATTAACCGAGAATTTTTGCATACCAAAACGCACCTCTGCCGCCCAAGATATATTATTTCCAGTACCAATGGAGTGATACGAGCCGAACCATTTAAGGCAGTTTCAATAAACACCAGGAATTCAAGGAAGAAAGGAAGAAGAACAGTATGATTAGTGAGTTTAACAGTGTTAAATGCTGCCTAGGGGCCAAGAAGTACCCCAAAGTAAGATTGACCTAGCGTCAGCCGCACGCTGAAAGCGGTAAACGACATGGCTGAGAGTTAATCCATTGCTTTGGCGAAGATTAAAACAAGCCGTAAAATTTTTCACTTAGTTCGAGGAGGATATGAGATCTCGTATCGCGGCAAGTCCAGCATTTTATGGAAATTTGAGAGGTAAAGGGTTGAGAGATTGGGATTTAGTGCTGATGGTTGCTGTGGATTTGGTTCGGTTACCTTAAGATAGGATGAATAGGTTTTTTTTTTTTTACATCAACGCTCCTATTCAGATGTGACTGAGTTATTAAAATATCAATAGAGTAGGGGATAATAAGAGGGAAGAACTGTCGGTAAAGACGTCCAAAGAAAGAATAGAGATGATAGAAGTTATTTTTCGATGTGTCAAGGAAGGAAATTAATTCCTCAGGAAACATAGAAGGGAGAAAAATGTACTCCCGTCTGGGAAGGGGGAGATTATTCTGTGTGGACGAATAAAGGCAAAGGGTATTCCATAAATGATATGTACTCCATTGGCATAGAAAAACGCGGAGAATTCAGAATGAGAGTTAAAAGGAATTTCTTTTAAAATAAAGGCACCCATTAGTTGACTGCTACCAGGGGCTGAAGTCGCCTTAATTGATTTAAGCCTATTACTAGGCTACATTGAAAAAACATAAAAAAAACATTGCACCTACTAAACAAAGCATAACAAATAAATTACAAAAAGCAAACTAAACACAGGAATAAGATAAAGGAGGCAGATAATTATGCGCACAACAATAAACATAGTCGAATAAGATGGAAGCCAACATCATCTCGAAGAACAATGTGTCCTTAGGTCCGTGTGCCCGAATCCCTCCCAGACTACTATGCACATCAAGAATGTGCTGAGCAATCTGGTGGACGATGCGAGGTGCGCGGGAACGCTCCATCCAATGGCGGTGCGTCTTGCGAGTGTGTCCAATACGAAAACGACAGAAAGCGAACTGACGCTGCCAAAGAAGTGGATGGTGCCTCCATGGCAACAGTCGTGGTGCAACGAAACGAAACTTTACGTTCCCTTCGGTCTTCTTCTTTGCCAGACATCCCGGAGACCTGACTTGATTTCTACCATGTAAACATTGTGAATAGCAAAACGAATCTTTGGTCGCCCAGTCCGTGCACTCTTCGTTGCCCTCATCGGCGGTTCTCATTAAGCTATCACCTAATTTCCAGGACCCCATCAGAAGATAATTTCGTCATCTGTCCGTCCTACTGAAACCGCAGGGTCACAGGTACCCTGAACCAGGGATTGCGGAGATTCAAATGCTACGAGAGCACTCAGGGGCCCATTGTAAATCTCTATAGATCACAATCCGATGTCATAACCGGTCACAACGTCTTATATACAGTATGGATCAGTGTATTGCACAGATATTGGCAAAAGTAATGCAAAGTGTTTTCATACAAAAACAGGCGTTCTGATATTTTTGGATGGTAATCTCTATCAAACCGTTCTCCTCAGAATCTCTATCTTTAACGTCTTCCTTATTAATTCGCTAAAGCATTCAAAACATTCCAACATTTTTCCACCCACTACAGAGCGTCAAAAAACCTCCCATCTCGCTCTCTTATCTCATAGATTAGGCAATTTCGCCCGAACCATAAACTTTAGGGCATACATATCAATTCTTATCCTAGGTCTTCTTGTCCAGCCTTCTAAACCCAAATACTTTATCGAGGCATCCATAATACGGCTTCAACCCTACTTCCTACTTCCCTCTTGAAATTTATTCTTAAAGTGCTATAATTCACTGATATAAATCGCGCAAAAGATAAGAACTGAATGTAGTATAATAATCAATAAAAAGTTTGCACTTATTAGCTAGAGAAGGATAGAAAATCAAATTCAATATAAGAAATCTTGGAAATAATATGAGCTCTACTTATTCTCTCTCTCTCACTCTCTCTCTCTCTCTCTCTCTCTCTCTCTCTATATATATATATATATATATATATATATATATATATATATATAAATCTGTAGGAGAATTGCATAATGCACCCACGTTTCCCCCACCTCCCTTCCGGGCAGGCCAGTTATCAAACCTTCCCCTTCTGGGCGGGCCGGTTATCAAACCTTTCCCTCCCGGCCTGATATCTGATGGTATCTGGCCAGAAGAAACTGCCGGCCATTTTAGATAACCAACGAGTTCCTTCCTTGACTGGTTATCATCTACGTCAACGATATGGACGGTGAAGTGGATGACAAGATTTCCAAATTTTCCGACAATACCAAGGTTTGTATGAACGTTGCAAAGGACGCAAATACTGCCCGCCTGCAGGAAGATCTTGGGAAGATTAGGGAGTGGTCGGACACGTGGCAAATGCCTTTTGACGTGAACAAATGCAAAGTGATGCATATCGGCCACAGAAACCCCCAATCTCAGTATATCCTTAATGGCACTGCTCTTGAATCGAGTGACACTGAAAAGGACTAGGGTGTAACTATCACAAGCGACCTCAAGTTCTCGAAACAGTGCATCGAGGCAGAGAAGAAAGCCCAAAGGATGTTAGGCTACATAAAGCGCCAGTTTGAATACCATGACAAGGAGATAGTACTTTGTCTGTACAACTTCCTCGTTCGGCCGCACCTGGAGAATGCCGTAAAATTTTTGAGTCCTTCGTTTTTGAAAGAAAATCGCAAGGTTGGAACGCGTACAAGCAAGGGCAACCAAGCTGATTCCTTCAATCCGACATAAAAGTTATGAGGATAGACTAGGGGAATTAGTTCTGTTCTCGCTGGAAACCCGTAGACTGCGTGGTCAGCTCATCGAAGTTTTAAAATACTTCGAGGGTTCGACAATGTTGACTACCGGGATATTTTCACACTTAGTGAGAACAGAACGCGCAATCATGGCTTCAAACTTAAACTGAAGCGTTACAACCGCAATCTTTGTGGAAAGTTTTTCACTTACAGTATCTGCGGTAAGTGGAACGCACTTCCAGTGGAAGTTGTCAACAGTGAATCTGTTGACCAGTTCAAGTCAAGACTAGACAAAGTCTTGAAAAGTGGCCGTTTAGGGACGCAAAACAATTGAGCAGCCATGTGCCTGCTCAATTGCTAGTCCAAAGTTACCCTCTTTGAATGGACCGTAAGGTCTCCTAGGGTACTTCCTTACCTTGTTACTCCTTGTAAAATTAAATTTTCTCCCTTTCAAAATATGACGGTGCTAAAATTCACAAATTTTTAATACTTATATTTATTTCTGAACTTCATCATTATTTTTTATATTTTAAAAGAATTATTAGAAATAACTTTGATAAAAAAACATGAGTCATAACCAAACTAAGATAAAATTATTATTCAAATACTCAAAGAAATCCCCTTCTCAAATTATAGAGTTAGGGATGATGATGATGATGATGAGGATGATGATGCAAGGTTTATATTACTTTATTAACAAATTGGCCCCTTGTGGTAGAGTAAATTAATGCATAGGTTTTTACTACATATTAAGAATCGACATAGATCCTATTTGATTCGCTTCATAAAATAAAGGAAGCAAAGACTTTAAAATTGTCTTTAGTAGCCAAGAATTTGAGTCCTACAATTCATTTTCCAATGCCGGTAAGGAAAACCAATAGTTTCTTATTTATATGAAGCAGTATAAGTCAATTCAGATACTAGGTCAAAAGATATTTGTTTGACATTTTCTAGCAAATATTTTGTTCATGAAATCACAATATTGAGTCATATCATACATAGCCTGTAGACGATAGTGATAGGAGCCACATGCATTTCCTCGCCGGATGATATACAAAGTTACATGAAACATATTTGTGACATCGATCTTGGCTAAGGTGAAGAGAAAAGATTATAATAGTGTCCAGTGTGAGGTTATAAATATGACTAGCCTGGAGACTGTACGTTGTTGCATAACCAATACTAGGTTTTCTTGCCTTTTTTATAATGTTATTAAAATAGTTCTTTTATTCCACCGAAGGTCTTGATCAGATGTAATTTTATTAAGTAAATGTTAATCAGAAAATAAGAATGCATCTCTAATCAGAAACTTTTAAAATAATTTCGCAAATAATGTAGCGGAGGTTTTTGCTCTTGTAAGTACCTCTACCATGTCAAATGATTCTACAATATTTTGGAAATTTAAATAAGACGGGCGCACGCGTTTTGAGCTACTAAATCATGTCATAATTCTTTGGGTTTTTTTCGCAATAGTGTCCTAGGAGTAATATATTCATGGAGGAGTTTTTTTTTCCACTTATAAAGTGACAATGGTTCAATATTTCCACCCGATTCTGCAACGCCAGGATTCTTCCACGACGCCATCTTTAAATGCTATGAGAAGGACTTAGTTACGCTCGCTCGTTTGAAGGTTGCCAATCAAAAGAGTTGGTTTTTATGGTTAATGTGAGTGAATTTTTATGTAAATATCATTAAACTGACTTAGCATACTAACGTGAATTCAAAATGGCATACGGAAGAATAATAAGATTTCCCGGGGGGGGGGGGCACTTACTCGCATTGGTAGCATGATTTATTTAAGATGTTTCGCCTTTTTCATCCCGAAACAATGCCATTTTCAATATAGAAACCACATTTACATGTCATTGTTTCAACGCTTGCAAACTAGTCCATTTGTGTAGGGATAAGTCGAAGTTTATGAATTGCTCTTTTAACATAAACTGAGACATAAACAGGTGGAGTTCCCAAGTGCATGAGTGAAGTTACATTTAATGACTATTTCGTTTTCGTTGTGACAGAAACATTATTTCCCGAAGTAATAAAAGAAAATGTCTAAATGTATTCACAAGTTTAAAAAACGGATTTTAGGGGGACTTTTTTCGAACGCATACTGTCGAGGTTTAGTGAGTGGGTAATCCCAGTCCCACCTCCTGGACATATATTTCATTACCGCACTGAGGTGAAGCGGAGGTGAAGCGTATCTAATACCCTAGCCACTTACAGTGAATAAAAATAACCCCAGTGCGTATCTTATGATCAAAACTAAGATGATGATCCTCTGAGTGTGTTCTCCACTCAGTATAAGCCAACCATGGGCGGGTCGGTGGAATAATGAGTTTTAAGCCGAGTAGATTGCTTAATTATTGCCAAGGGATCGTCCAAAGTAGTTAAACACACATATACAAAAATAATCTTTAATGTACATGATTTGAAATAAACACAGCGTATATAAATATAAATAGGATTAATCTTGCACTGAATAAATAAGCCTACAAAATTGTCGTGAGGATTACTTGCAGATTACTTACTGGGTTATTTGTGTCTTAATGACATCAAACAGGACCAAGGAAATATTATTATTGAGTTAAACACTGAATATTATTAAGCACTTCTAATTTTCGAGGGTATGGGCTCAGGATGAGAATTCTAGTACACAAATAAGCTGGTGAAGTTAGAGGAGGGGATAATTCAACTAACGATACCTTTGAGTTCATAAGTATTTTTGAACGGGGGGCGGTGAAGATCTTCTTCTGGTGACGATGATCCCACCTAGTCCGGCGGTCCAAGGTTACCGAATGAGAGAGTAATCCTAGACGGGTGATATACTGATCCTTTGCCGGAACACGAAGGTGAACCAAGCAGTGACTCAATCGGACTTTTTCCTCGAAGTAGCTCTCCGATTATTCGGCTCCTGGAAGGTGAGGGGGGGGGGGGGCTGCGAGAAGTTTGGCACCTACAAGTACCGTGACGGCAACAACCAATTCCCCGAGAAGTTCCGTCCTTGCAGCGGGCGAACGGTTTCTTATGTGGATCAAGTTTCACACAAACTCTACGTAGGTCCAAGGGCTCCTGCCTGATTCCAGGGAGAAGTCTTCCTTTCATTCCTCCCACGAGCAAAAATCGAGAGAACGAATCCAATTATCGTAAAATCCGTATCGTCGCGCGAAAGACCTTTTTTCCTGTTTGGGCTGACGATATTTCTTTGAAGCCTTCGAGTCATCTCGGAGTTTACGGCTGTGCGAAAAAGGGCGACGGAGAATTCTAGGCGAGAGGTGCATTTAAGGGTTACGAGAGGGCGCGCAGCTTTGTGTCGGAGTGTTTCTGCGTACACCTATGTAGGCGGTATTTAGACTTCTACACATACCTCTTCCCCGAAACTATTTAGGGGGTTGTGTCTTTGTTTGCT
The DNA here is from genome assembly GCA_963969495.1 of Ceratothoa steindachneri. Lineage (NCBI taxonomy): Eukaryota > Metazoa > Arthropoda > Malacostraca > Isopoda > Cymothoidae > Ceratothoa > Ceratothoa steindachneri. Next base: position 148,770,883 of record OZ018317.1, on the reverse strand, counting down.
TACAACGAACTGACCTATACTGACATCTGTGAACAGGTAGAAGTCTCGACTAGAACTTTAGTGGAGTTGCAATATTTTGGGAGTTTGAAGCTCTAATTTCCCTATGATTAAAACTTGCAATTAATATTTTCCTAGCCCCAATGTAGGGTGTTAAGGGTATTATGTTATATAAACATGATAGTTTTGCTAAATCCACAGATTAACGCCTGAAAATCGCCAACAGATCGTCTTACTAAACATGTTTAATCAACCTTCTACCTCTATAATCATCCACAACGTGGCTTAAAAAATAAAAATTAACTAATAGTAACATCAAAAACAATCGCGTGAGCGTTACTATGCCGTCTCAGGGCATTTAATGATGGCGTCGTGGAAGAATTATTGCGTTGCAGAATTTGGTTGAAATATTGCCTTTTGGTGGCTTTATAATGGGTGATCAACCCTCTCGGCCATCAAAATATTACTCTCCGGACACTAACACAACGAGACGGAACGAAATTAAAGGATTTCTTAGCCTAAAACGAGTGCACCTGTCTTATTTCAATTACCCAATATTTGACTATTAACAAAAGAAGTAATAGTAATTATTAAAATTAAGGTCGTTTTTAGAAAAGACAGTAAAATGTTGATATAATAGAGAATAACTTCTGAAAAAATCCCTCCAAAGTTTATGGGTAATTTAACACATTATCTATTGCCAACGAAAGCGTTTTGTCATAAATATTAATATTTTATTTAAATACTCGAATGCTCTTTTTTTCAATCTCTTACTCACTCTTTCTTCTCTTTTAAGATGCAAAAAAAAAACGTGGTAAAATAATGGGCACCTTTAGGATCGTGTTTTCTTTTACTTGTTTTTTTAGGCAAGAATTAGCTTAGGTTAAGCTATGTTTTGTGAGTTCGTAATTATTTCTTTTTTGCTTATACCTAGTTTCTGAAAAGTTTTGGTAGTTGTTATTCTATGTGTTTCCTAATTTTGACAAAAAGAAGCTCAATCTTTTTGAATAGTTTGACCGACACTGAGCCCCTTTTTCCTGCCGAAAATTGGCAGGGCAGAAAATTGAGCTCGATTAAGATTCTTTATCTTTTTTACCTATTTTTTGGGGGTTTTTGAAAACCACCGAAAAGACAACCTCCAAACATCATCTAACCCTATAAAACCAAACCAATGGAATCCACAACACTTAACCTAATCTATAAAAAATTAACCCTTAATCGTACTTACTTAATCTTACCCCAAACCTGACTTAACATATCACCCCTCACAAACTAATATAAACCGCCCTAAAAGCAGGTTATATTTGAAAAAATGTATGCAAAACTATTTTACTCTATAACAGCATAAATATAGGTTCCTGGAGTATAAAAAGTAATTATAACAAAGCGCCTTTAATTGCTATTTATTGGTTAATATGTAGAATATCTATAAAAAGTAACTTTATTGAATGATCACAGGAACATTATTCGCCGCCAACTGTTGGGTAAATTAATTTAGAATTTATCTATGAGAAAAAGTAGTTTCCTTTGTAGTCGTTATTTAGAAGAGTAGATTCATATGTACTAAACATGTTTTATGAAAAGAAATTGATTGTAATGCATTATCTAATTGAAATTTTAAGTTCCGGTGATTATAGAACAACACTCTCTGGATAATGTGTTAAGTAATTAATATCTTCATTTATAAATATAACTCATAGAATTAGTCGTGACTTTAGTAAGATTATTTTCTTATTTTTTCATACATAGTAGCATCTAATGCCATATCACGGGGTACATATCAATTATGTGGCAACCTTTTAGAGACAAAGTCATTCTAGGAGAAAAGAGTTTGCCTTACTGAGGAAACGATTCAGTCAACTTTCATGGAAATATTTTACGACAAAGAATTGTTGTATTTTGTTATGTGAATATTTATTTTGAATCCAGGATCTTACTTTGTTTGGAACTAAAGCGTCTATTGACCATGCTTGATGTAGTGGGATAGTAGTTTATCAAAGATTTACCGAGTACGACAGCTGATTATATTACGTTTAAACAGACTAGTGTACGGGTGCCCTCCAACCGAATGGACACCTCTTGGGTACAGCTAGGGCAAAGCTGCAGTTAAAATAAACATTTCTTTTGGAACACTTAGAACGGTCTGTAAATAGCCTTCGCTTAGAACAGATTATGAGAGCCATTACTTATTCCACTTACATTGTGTAGACAGCGAGCAATTGTGTTTGCCACCATATTGCTACGTATATTGCCGTTTAGGTAATTTAAATCTATTAAGCTCTCATATATTTTTCCTTTTTCTTATTTGCGTTTACATGTTGTTAGTTCTTAATGCTAGCAAAACATCTTTGATGAATAAATTTCTCAGGTTTTTTAAGCTTTATTATATAGTCAGTATTCATTTTCAATACTCAATGAAAAAGATTTGGCTTCGATAATTTATGAAAAATATTTTGTGGTTATGAAATATTCATATTTGTTTGAATCATTTCCTGCAGACGACATCAGAAAGGGTCACATGAACAGTAAATTTCTTCATTTTTTAATTTCTAATTTCATTTCAGACGACATACGAAGTATTCTGAAAAGTTTTGTTCCACAAGGGCCCATTTTTAATAGTAAAAAGAAGCAAAAGATTAATAAAATGGTGGTAATAGCAACACCCTACGTGTTAAGGTAGGGTAAGATTGATTAATATTGAAATAAATATTTAAGAATACTTGATACTTAAGATAGCTCTAGACCTGGGGTGGGTAACTTTTTTAAGTGGGTGTGCCAAAATTGTCCAAATCTTTGATACAAAATTTTAGCCCGTGCCAATATTTGACTAAAACACAATAAAATGATATAAAATTAAAGATGTTGTTTTATTCGTTCTTAATCTCTTATGTTGCATAAAAATCACAGCAAAAAAGTTATGTCGCCTACAAAAATACATATATTAAACAGAATTGAATCTTTACCATTTTAAGTAGAACTTAACAAATCAAGAATAGAGAAAGAAAAAATGTGGAGCTTTTATTTATTTGCCATCATTAAGACTTCTGCTGCTGCATTACTGATGGCAGATAATTTATAATAGGTTATATTGTATTCGCTTGCCATATGAAAGAAGTTGGAGATAAATTTATTTAGTTTTATTAAGGTAAGCGTTTGGTTTCGCATGCCGGTAAGAAGTCGTTGGCGTGCCAATGGTTGCCCATGCTTGCTCTAGACCATATAAAAATATAATTTGGTCCCTCATCCAAACACTCCCAAAGATCTGGCCAAAGATTGTCTGGACCTTTGTGGTATCTCTTCCCATGGTCCAATAAATATGATGGTTGCGTCAGCTACACCATGTAGACGATGTACAGTGGTAAGTAAAACTCGATAGCGCAAGTGTTAACTGAGCAACCAAAGAGGTGGACCCGCACAGAAACTTCACCATTAGCCTTACACCTCCTCCTCTCGATACTATGACACTGATCTAAATATCTGCCCTTTAGAACCATCTGAATGACCCGTATGCAAGGCTCCAGACTTCTCGAAGTAGTCTTAAGACATTTTTGGCCAAGTAGACAACAAGCGGCGAAGCCAGTCCGCCATAAGCAGTATAGCCGAAGGCACAGAAGAAGAGTTACATGGTAAGTATGGTTTTTTCATAACACTTTATCCATGAAACTACTAATTAGAAACCGTCCCTATTATTGTACTAATCACAACCTCACCCCCATTACCCCCAAATCTTTCTCTCTCTGTTGCAGCCTGGATTGTTTGTATCGGTTCTAAAGCCACTCACCTGATTCATATGGCAACAGGTAGGGGAAAAGATCCCTAATACTAGGTATGGTGCGATGTCAGAATAGATGAAAGCGAGGCTCCCAGAAGTAATACCAGTTTTTGTATGAATGCAGTAGTAACAGTTACCAAAACCGCTTCTTTTAACTTAAAGCGAAGACCGATGCAAAATCTCCCGCACAAAGTTTATAACGAGAGATCTGTAAAGAAAGTAATGAAGTTGGGGAAGTGAAAATGTGTGGAAGATATATAGGCACAACTCTACCTGACACCCCGAACCCCGGCCTACACCTTCCTCGCTAGCATTGGGGCTTGGAGGGAAGGCAATTCTCTAAAGGCCAGGTGCAATATGAGTGCCAAAGCTAAATCTGACGCCTACTTTCAGAGGTAAGGTTCTCATGAGGTTCTTATGAGGTTATATAAGCTAAAATGTCATTTAATGTTTTTTCAAATATTTCAAAAAATTATAACTTGGACAAAGTCGCCTTTCAAACACTATCAGTAATTTGGTTAAACTGATAGTAAGTTTAATTAAATTTGATGACCTTCAATTTGTTTTCCTTCCAAATTGAATGTTATAAAGTTTCATAACTATCTCAAAAGTCCCAATCCTTATTTGATGTGTTTGTTCGTTCGTTCTTGAAAGAGTTCCAACAAAACTCTAAGAAATTCTGTTCGAATTCGAACATTTCTCGCTCTGAAAATTTCAAGTTGAGGAGCGGAGAATTTCATCGATTGAACGAATTGTATCAGCGCTTTAAAATGAATGAAATATTAAGAATGATGTAAAAAGAAATAAATAATTTTTCTTTAACTTGATAATACTTAAAGTTTGGAAATTAAAACAACAAAATAATAAAAGAAATTACCATAGTAGATTGCTTGATAAGTTTTGTATTTTTCCATTTTGTGTGGAAGTGGCTTCATATCCACATTTATTCTTATTTTTTGGACAAAAAAGGTGTTTCCATAGTCTCTAAGTACTCACCTTTTTTATCTTACCAGGCAAATGCCTTTCACTTATATTTACATCTAGAGGTTCATCACTTTTATGATCTTTTCATCATCTTTCTGTCATTCATGTCCCAGAAGATTTTTGGCTTAGGATCTCATTGTAGGAGAAGGTGGCGCTAGATTTTACCCCATCTTTAATTGAATTATTCAATAAAATATTTCACTCTATGACAACATAAAATTACTTAAGTCCTACAGTTAGAAAGAAAGAATTAAGAAAACACCCAATTATTTTTCAGAACATTTGTCAAACTCAGAAAATAATAAATTAATTCCCGAATTAGCCCTAAAAATATATCTCTTAAAACATATCGAAACAAAACCGGTTCCTTGTTCATTTCCATTAGTTAATAATAATATGTTATTTTCCTTCATATGTGCTTGTAATGGAGAATAGATATTTTACTGTAAGTGTTTGCAATAAAATAATGTTTTGCCTCGTAATAATACATAAGATTATTAAGAACTTTATGGCGTAGAATCAAATGAAATTTCAGGGTGAGAGAAGCATTAGATTAAATCAAAACCTCAAAAGTTATATATTATTTATTTTAAAAATGAGAAATAGATGTAAGCAGAGAGTTTGAGAAAATGAGTTGGTGGAATTGGAGTTCACTGGAGTTTAGCAATATTACTAAATAAATTAATTGATAATGAATGCTTTCTCGCGTGGAAAATTTATATCACAACGATATATGGGAGATTATTTTGTTTTGGCAATAACATCATAACTATTCTGCCAGTTCTAAGAAAAGTTAAAAAAAATTATGTTGTTTTAGATTCTCTTTTGAATGATATATTTGCAAAAGTCCTTCCAAGGATATCCCGGTAATTATTTTGTTTTGGCAATTATATCATAACTTTAGGGCCCATACTTTGCTAGACTAGACTAGGCTATAATATGCTTTACTCTGCTAAGCAAACCTTGAATAGGATATACTATGCTAGGCTATTATAGGCAAGGTTATACTTTGCTAAGCTAGGCTAAGATATAATGTACAAGAATAAGATATACTATGCTAATTTAGGCTATAATATGCTATGCTAGGATACATATAGTATTTTAGGTTAGAGAATACTAAACTATGCTTGACTAGGGTATGATAGGATAGTATATGCAGGCTATACTTGTCTAAGATAGTTAAAAATAGGCTAGGTTTTACTATTCTAGGCTAAGCTAAGCTATACTAGGCTAGGTATGGCATGAAAGTCTACACTAGACTAGGATACGCTATGGTATGCTAGGTTAGGCTATGATAAACTTAGCTATGCTACACTAGCCTAGGCTTTGCTATACCAGGTTAGGATGAGCGAAGTTTTGCTAAGGTAGGCTAGACTATGTTATACATGCTATGCAAGCCTAGGCTAAGATATAAAAGTCTAGCTTAGGAAATACTATTATATACTATAATATACTTACGAGTCTATCGTAGGGTAGAGTAAGGTAGGCCATGATATACTATACTAAGCTAGAATATACTAAGAAGGCTAGGATAGGATAGACTATACTAGGCTAGGCTCCATTAAATTAGACTAAGCTAGGCAATACTACATTAGGCTATACTAGACTAGTGTAAGCTAGGCTAGACTAAACTAAGTTTAATATACAATTCTAGGCTGTGCTAAGGTAAGTTAGGTTATACTCTGCTGTGCAGGCTAGGCTAAATTATACTTGGCCTGGCTAGGCTATAATTCGATAAGCTAGGCAAGGCTAGGATACACTGCGATAAGCTGCCCAACTCGTTGAAAAGGACAGAGATCTGTACCAGCTACTAGGAGAACTTGTCGAAGAAAAGTGTAAACCGTCATGGGGCACTTCAACACACAAGTTGACTGGGAAACCAGAGAACCCTGTGGCGAGATCGCACTACTCCTGGAGTTCGCGAACAACGAGTTCCTCACTCAATGGGTGAGAGAGCCAACGAGAGGAAACAATATCCTCGACTTGGTTTTCACCTCTGAGGATGACATCGTTGAGGATCTCTCTGTTGGCGAAGAGCTCGGTGGCAGTGACCCCCGACTAATTAGATTTGTAGTCAAAGTCCCGAAGGCAGGGCCTGCATCTTGTAAATCAAGGAAACTCGATTTAAACGGAGCAGACTTTGCAGGTCTTTGTGCTACACTGACTGACGCGAGGCCAGAAGGGTCCGATGTTGTTGAAGCCTCGTGGAACAGTTTCAAAACCACATTCATGAGTATTCAATCGCGTTTCATTCCTCTGAAATGTCCCCGTCGGTCTTCTGTTCAACCAAAGTGGTTTAATCGAGAAATCGGCCAACTGCTTAGGAAGAAAAGAACTGTGTACTGGCAATCGTAGATCTCGGGTGACTTTGACGAATACCGGAGGCTAGCCAGTAGAGTGAAGTCCAGCACAAGGGCGGCTAAGTGGTCTGAGAAACTCCGAGTGGCGAGACTCTGTAAAGAGAATCCCAAGGAGTTTTTTGGATATGTGAACAGCCGTAAACCAATCCGTCGAACGATTGGCCCGTTGAGAAATGAGGAGGGGGCATTAAAGCATTTAGATGCAGAAAATGCTAACCTCCTCAACAACTACTTCTCATCAGTGTTTACTGAAAAGTGTGGTCTCATCTTCCAGCCAATGGATTCCTACTCAAGGGAAAAGCTGGAGGATATGGACTTCACCGAAGGGAAAATAAAAAAGAAGATCAGTGACCTAATGAAGAATAAGTCATCTGGCCTGGATGGGTTTCTACTTAAAGTGTTAAAAGAATTGCGCGATTAAGTGTCACGACACCTGAGCACAATCTTCAACATGTCAATCCTGACCGAATGCGTCCCTAGAGACTAGCGTGAAGCGGAGGTGACTCCTATCTTCAAGAAAGGAGACCGAAGCAAACCGTCAAACTACCGACCTATCAGTCTGACTTCGATATTCGGTAAACTCATGGTAAGCATGATGGTGGACAAAATGACGTCACATTTAGAGTCAAACCTGCTACTAAGGAGTTCCCAGCACGGCTTCCGAAGGCAACGGTCATGCCTGACGAACCTTGTGGAATTCTTCCACTTCGTGTTCAGTGAGCACGATCGGGACAAGGCAGTGGATGTGGTCTACTTAGACTTTCAAAAAGCCTTTGATAAGATACCACACCGCCGCCTTCTCCGGAAAGTGCGAGCACTGGGCATAGACGGAAAAGTAGCAGGCTGGATCGAGAACTGTCTAAGTTTAGACGGCAACGGGTGGTGGTGAATGGACAGGCTTCTGAGTGGGTGCCTGTTACTAGCGCGGTGCCTCAAAGTTCTGTCCTGGGACCACTACAATTCATCATCTACGTCAACGACATGGACGGTGACATGGTTGCCGTGATTTTTAAATTTGCCGACGAAACCAAACTTGATATGAAAGTTGCAAAGGGTGGAAATACTGCTAGCCTGCAGGAAGATCTTAGAAAGATTGAGGGGGTGGTTGGACACGTGGCAAATGCGTTTTAACGTGGGAAAATGCAAAGTGATGAATATCGACCACAGAAGCCCCTAATCTCAGTATATCCTTATGGGCACTACTCTTGAATCAAGTGACACTGAGAAGGACTCGGGTGCAACAATCACTCGTGACCTCAAAGGCCCAAAGGATGCTAGGTTATATAAAGCGCAAGTTTGGATATCGGAACAAGGAGATTGTACAGTGTTTGTACAACTCACTTGTCCGACTGCACCTGGAGTGTGCCGTACAATTTTGGAGTCCTTCATTTCCTAAAGACAACGCGAGATTGGAACGCGTACAAGCCAGGGTAACCAAGCTGATTCCCTCTATCGGACATAAAAGTTATGAGGATAAACTAAGGGAATTATATCTGTTCTCGCTGGAAACCCGTAGACTGCGTGGTCAGCTTATCGAAGTTTTCAAAATACTTCGAGGGGTCGACAGTGTTGACTACCGGGATATTTTCACACTTAGTGAGAACAGAACGTGCAATCACGGCTTCAAACTTGAACTGAATCGTTACAACCGCAATCTTTGTGGAAATTTTTTCACCTACAGTATCTGCGGTAAGTGGAACGCACTTCCAGTGGAAGTTGTCAACAGTGAATCTGTTTACCAGTTCAAGTCAAGTCTAGACAAAGTCTTGAAAAGTGGCCGTTTAGGGACGCAAAACAATTGAGCAGCCATGTGCCCGCTCGATGGCTAGTCCAAAGGTACCCTCTTTGAATGGACCGTAAGGTCTCCTAGGGTACTTCCTTTCCTTGTTACTCCTTGTTACTCCTTGTTATACTATACTAAGCTAGACTGAGTTGAGCTAGGTTTAGGCTATGTATGTATACTATGCTAGGCTATATATACAAGTCCATACTAGGCTATGATAAGGTATACTATCCTATTCTAAGCCATTCTATGCTATGATATAGGCTGGGCTATACAAAAGTATGTTATTCAATGTATGCAAGGCTATGCTGAACTATACTACGCTAGACTAGACTAGATTATAGTATACCATACTAGACTTTGGTTGGGTGTGCTATGCTATGATATACAATGCTAGAATAGGATAGGATATACTATGCTAAGCTAGGCTCTACTATGCTAGACTAGTTTATATTATGCTAGGATAGGTCATACTCTGCTTCTACTATACTATGCTAAGCTAGATAATGGTAAGATAGCCTGGTATCTATGGTTGATAGGCTATACTATTCTAGGCTTTCCAAAGCTAGACTAGCTTTGAATATACGAGGTTAGAATAGGCTATACTATGTTAAACTATTCTAAACGATACTAGTTTAAGCTATGATATAGTATACTATTCAAGGCTAGGATAAACTATGATAAGCTATGCTATTATATACTATGGTAAACTTTACTCTCCCTTATATGCTAAGCTCTACTAGGCTATGTTAGGCTGGGCCTTGCAATGGCTTCTAGGCTAGGATAGGCCATATTATACATTCTCTGCTACGCTAGGATAAGTTAAACTATGCTGGCTAAGCTATACCACGGAAAGGCTAGGCTATACTATGCTAGCTATGCTAGGGTATGGTATCGTAAGTTCTACTATTATAGGGACTCCTAAACTATACTTGGTTATACTAAGCTAGGCTAAGATAAATTCGGATATCCGATACTAGGCTCGCTATGTATGATATCACATAATATGCTTGTTATACTATGTTATACAATACTATGATATGATATAATATGCTAGGCTAGGCTAGACAGGATTTAGTATGTTATTCAATCTAGGCTAGTCTATACTATGTTGGCGTTATTAAGCTAGGTGAGGTATGGTACGCTATCCTACGGTAAGCTACATTTTGCCAGGCTACTATTTTAGACTATACTAAGCTATGCTATAAAATGTTATACTATTCTAGACAATAGTAGGCTATACTAGGATCTATACTAGGATAAGCTATGCTAGGCTATACTATGCTAGGAGATAATATACTACATATACTATACTATATTATATGTACTATACTATGTTTTTCTATGCTATGCTATACTATACTGTAAGATGTTAAGCTATGGCATGCTATAATATACTATGCTATATTATGCTATAATGTGCTATGCTATACTATTCTAGATTATGCAATTAGGGTGTAACCCTTTTTTCACCTTTCCAATCCCTTAAATGGGGTGTAACAAAAGGTTTAAGCACTACATTTTAATTAAAAAATAATATATTTTAATATAATTTAGTTTTGATTTTTAAAAAGCTTTTGGAAAGTTATGACTTTTTAGTCACAACTTGTATCAATTCTGCCAATTCTAACGAAATTTTAAACCCTTATGGTGTTTTACATTCTCTTTCGAATGATACAATTACCAAAATGCTATCAATGTTAGCCCGGGAATTATATTGTTTTGGCAATAACATCATAACTATTTGGCTGATTCTAATGAAATTTAAAACCCTTATGTTGTTTTTACATTCCCTTTCAAATAATATAATTGCTAAAGTCCTTCCAAGATAGCCAGGAAATTAGGGGTTTTTGGCAATAAAACATAACTATTTGGCCGATTCTAACGAAGTATGAAACTCTTAAGGTGTTTTACATCCTCTTTCGAATGATTAAATGCCAAGGTCCTCAAAAGGTTACTCCGGGAATTATTGAATGTTTGGGAAGTCGTAAGGACATAAATCACAATAAATGAGGGAACGCGACTTTTCGATCAGCAGTCCTTGTTTTCTATATAAATGCTCATAAATGACTCTCCTTCTCCACATACTTGTATTCTGTTCCTCTTAAACAATATCATTTATCTTAACGATGCCAATTACCTTATGAACATCAAATCTCTGAAGTAAATTTCTTTTCACCTTCTTGTATTAGCATCAGTATGTTTTTATAAATATACCTTTCAGCCTAAATTATCTTTGATGGAATACTATTTTATTCCTTGCTAAAATATAGCTCTTTATTTAATCCTCATTCTTTATTATTTATTATGAATAATGCAAGCGATTATTTTAACCTAAAAGGAGATACTGGGGCAATTAAATGTTTTTTTTTATGTTAAAAGTACCAGACATGGTCCACACCTAGACAGGGCTCAAATTTAAAGAACAATATTGTTAGAAAATGAAAAAAAAGAGAGAGAAGTGTTTATGAAAGTTTGATGAAATAAAAGAAGTTTTAAGAAAAGTGAAAGATCATAATTATTGGGAAAGACGTGAGAAAGAGTTCCAAAGATTTGACCTACATAGAAAGAAGCCGGCATCAAAATGGTTTACCCTTGAGTAGTCAATGGCCATACATTAGGAAAACAAATCAGCAGCTTGCCGAGTAATGTGTTTTGGAGCTAGTGGCGTGGTCTTGCAAGCAACGAGCTTACTAGAGCATTGACCAAACTGTAGAAGAAAGAAAGTAAACCAACATTACGATGAAAGGCAGGGTGGGCAAAGTTCAAGGTTATTCTGGGCTAGTTCATAAGATGGCCTTTACTTCACTTTTGTTAGGTAAGGATAAATTGCTCAAATGACTTCCAAAATTGGAACAGTAATTCCTATATGGAAGCAACGGTCTCATGTATAAACGAAGATACTGTAAAGAAGAGAAGAAGTTTCGACATCTAATCTCGTCACCAGGCTCTATAGCCGTAAAAATAGCACAGATTTTTACGTGATGTTTCCCAAAGAGTTTAGGTTACTGTGACTCCAAGTAAATTTCTAAGTCTAATGAGGGTATTGTAGAATGTCTATTCTGACGAGTTGTTGATTGGGAGATGGCTAAAATTGGGGCTGAGATACAAAAAGGAAATCCTGTCTAAGCTCGAGTTTATTGAGTTAACAAGAAACAGACGAGAAGCAGGAGTGAGAACATAGGGAGTAGAATTAAAAGATGTGGAGAATGTAATGGTGAGTCCTTTAGCGTATGAATGCGTCGGGTTACTTGTAGATTTGTTGAAATCGTTGATGAAAAGAAGGAAACTTTAAAGGGGCAGAACAGGGATTTGGGATGATCCATTAGAAACCTCAGAATTAGATGAATGAAGAAGAAGCTAAAAACCAAAGAGCATAATAAAGGAGAGAATCCGAACGTGCGATGAAAACATGATGCCGCACCCTGTCAAAACCTTATAAAAGACAAGGGCAACTGCATAAGACTCCCTAACTTACTTCAAGAATGTTAATCAGCCATACTGGTGATCAAAAGGGAGACTTTCTGGGCAATTAATTATATGTCAGTTGAGGAAGGATTAAAATAATGAGAAATAGTAGATGTTAAAACAATAGGACAATAATTAGAATATAATTAGCATACTCGTATTTCCAAAGAAAGAGACAAAATTTATATTTTAAGCCGAAATAGATTAAACGAACAAGTAGAGTTCCATTTTTAAAGACATATTCTCTCAGTGTCTTTGGATAGATGTCATAAGGACCATAACCTTTAATGTTTCAGGAGAAGTACAACTTTGCGGAGAATAAAAAAAATGATTACAGTAAGGGGCAGTAGATTAAGAAGAGGAGTTTCAGGGGCCGTAGGAGTATTGTGGCCATGTAGGTTAGAGATAGTGAGAAAATGGAGGCCAATAATAGGTGCTTTGTAAACAGGAAAAAGTTATATTATCATGAGGACGGAAGAGTGATGGAAAGGTAGAGCCTACTGTTCGAAAGTGGCTTCCTCCTTTTTACACTAACAAGGTTTATGTACCTGATGCTAAATTGAAAATTAGTTTGCGACGAATTTCGTGCTAACGACAAATGAGCGACAGATGAGGACTAGGCCCGCCTGGATAGGGTCTGTTTAACAAAAATTGGCTTGTTTATTTCCGGCTTGGGTTGCCTAATCTTAGTTAATAACTTAACTAGGCTAACTAGTACTTATTTGTCGCTCATTTTGGAGAATTACGTTGCCAAAGCTAAAAAAAAAACAATAATTTTATTGGTCTGTCTGATCGAACGCGTTGGAATGATTTATGACCACCAGATGATTGCTAACCATGTGGTTAGTGACCATATGATTTGTGTCGAAATGGTTAATAACAAATGATTAGTGAACATGTTATTAGTGACCATTTGATTATTATTTGGGTAATTAGTCATCATGTGATTAGAACAAAATGAGTGATTAGTTACCAAATGATTAGGGATTATTGACCTCCCTCTATAAGTTCAATGGAAAAAAGCCCTAATTAAATGAAAAGGTTGCCTCACTTCTTGAGATTTAGTTTAAATTAACAAGTCAAAAATAGAGATATTAAATCATTTAATGCAAATAAAGTGAATTATTGATTACAAAGTTCAAACTCATGAAAGGAATTTTAAGGAAACAAATTCTCTTTACTAATTTTTTAACCGTGCTTGGATTTTATATTTGGTAACGATTTTAAACCTTCATTACATTGTTCTCACGAAATGCCTGATTGAGAGGAATATCGAAATACTAACACTGAGCGGGTGCTAAATCTTTACTTTTAAATGTTGTATCTTATTTATTTTTGAATGTTGTATCTTTTTTATACAATCTTTACTTTTAAATATTGCATTTTATTTATACAATCTTTACTTTTAAATGTTGTATCTTTTTATACAATCCTTACTTTTAAATGTTAAATCTTTCTTATACAATCTTTACTTTTGAAAGTTGAATCTTTTTATACAATCTTTACTTTTGAATGTTGAATCTTTTTTATACAATCTTTACTTTTGAATGTTGAATCTTTTTATACCATCTTTACTTTTGAATGTTGAATCTTTTTTATACAATCTTTACTTTTGAATGTTGAATCTTTTTATAAAATCTTTACTTTTGTATGTGGAATCTTTTTTACTCAAGCCTCTTTACATCCTACTTCATCTTCTCAAGAATGAGTTTCAATCAAGTTTTTTATTGCAGAATTTGCAATCGTTATTAATTTACTTAACACGTCCTCAACTTTTTCTTAATTTACGTTTTCAATTTTTCACTTCCTCCTCACTTTAATACTCAAAGAAGAGGCATTAATTGGTCAAACCAGTGATTTATCTCAATTAATTAAAAGTAATTTTTACGATTTAATGATTTGATCAGATTACTTATATCAGTTGCAAACAAACGTGCCAAAGATTCTTCTAGTCTTTTCTCCCTATCCTTTCCCCTCTCCTTTCTGAGGTAAGAAATTTGTTGGTAAATATAGTAGTTAAGAGGAAAATAAAATTTCCCTTTTTACTTCACTTTGCAAATGCAATGAAAAATTGTGTAATTGGACGCAAACGATTAAGTTGAAAGGTTAATTGGAATTTACAGTATTGGATACAGAACCGATTGAAGTGGATGCATCGTGTTGCGAAAATATTACCGAGAGGATTTAGAAGCAATTAATAAATAGTATTTTACTTCAAATCCAATTATCAAAAATATATTCGAAGCAAGGAATACGGAGAAGACGTGAAATATTTTATATTTCTTTGCCTTTTCTTACTAAAATAAGTTCCAAATCTTGTATAGAAAATATTGATGCTGAAGCTGAGTAAAGAAAACAGATCGTATCAGTTTTCAATTTTAATAATGACAATCTTTTTATAATACAGTGTAGTATCTAGGTAGGTGGGGTACTTGATCATAGTTTATATCTTTCATTGTTGATATGTAAATGAGAAGAGGCGAAGGAAGTAGAAAGAAATGGAGGAAAAATCCCGAAAAGCAAATGAAACTATATACATGGGATTTGGTGAAGTTAATTATGATATTAATAGGAGGGAGATTTGTCTGGCACTCCTAATGCCTGTCTTTTAACTAAGGTAGGCGTCTTTAAGGCATTATTAAAGGGACAAAAATGGAGGTAGGGTGGAGAGGAGCAGTTACAATTAGGTAGATCTTTCCAAATTCTAAGAGTAAATATATAAAACCAGGTCGTCCATGCAATATAGACGCTTACAAGGAACAAAAATAAGAGAATCGATCCAGAAGGTAGGAATGTCAGGTGTCTAAATGGCCCCAATGCGAAGGATATGTGTAGGATTGCTGTAGTGTTTAAGATAAGTATGTAGTTATTTTCTTCTCCTCGGAGAAGAGTTTCCCTGAGAATGGATTAAATTGGGAACTAGAGCATTTCAAGGTTTAGGAGAGCTGCAGGAGAGAAATCATTCTTGTGGAGAAACACGGTCACACAATGGGTATAATACTTTTAATGGGTCAAAGAATGGAAGCTTTTTATGCAGTAAGAATGAAATGACAGTAGTTGAAATAGGTCTGATAAGGAAAGTATGAAAAACAATTTAGAAAATATTATTATTAAAATTGAAACAAATACATATCAATATACGGAGAAAACAGTAATATAATTTTATATCTTTGCTTTGAGAGATAATTTATTATCAAAAGTCTTTCTCAAATGTTCACCTTAACGCTAAAAGCGAGCTGGTAGCCAACAACGTCAAGAAAAGCTGCGATGATTCCAAAATAAACCACATCCGAAGGAATAACCAGTAG
Source organism: Ceratothoa steindachneri (assembly GCA_963969495.1). Classification (NCBI taxonomy): domain Eukaryota; kingdom Metazoa; phylum Arthropoda; class Malacostraca; order Isopoda; family Cymothoidae; genus Ceratothoa; species Ceratothoa steindachneri. The sequence continues at coordinate 148,755,211 of OZ018317.1, read as the reverse complement.
CCACTAGTCATGATTGAGTTATAACTATTTATCCGATGGCAATTTTATAATGAGATCGTCGTTTTAGTGTAAAAGGTTTCGAATATTCTCTCTCTGCAAACGTCATTTCAGAAAAGGACAGGTCGATTTACGTGTCATCAAAAAAGAAATGATACCATACATAAAGCAAAAGAATACCAATTAGAAGACCATATATATGAAAGAGAAGCTGAGGATGAAATATACATCAAGGCACACCTCTGCCGCCTAGGATATATCAGTTCTGATATATATAAACTGAGTATGATTTGAGAGATTCGAGCTAAAAATATTTCCTCTGGCTCCTTAGAAAGCAATTAAGATGAGCAATTTAATCGATAATATTAAATGGTGATATAAGATCAAGAATTAAAGCAATGGGAAATTGCCCATCATCAGTGGCCCGACAAAAGTGAGAGCTCAGGAGTATTGAAGTTTATTTATTTATATAAACAGCGATAACCAGACTAGAAGATTCATCATTGATCAATTAGGACATGTGATCTAGGACTGAGAATGGCCCCACTATCCCATAACATTAAAAGGAACTTGGTTTTCAGAGATTGGGCGTTAGCTTGCCAGGTGATTTGTATTCAAGTAAGCTTTCTTGAAAATTGGGCGAACAACAGTGGGATTGAAAGGAGACAACATCACAACAAATGAGATTGTTGTATTCAAGATGCCAACTAGGTAAGAAGGAACAAAAATGAATAATAGACTAAAAATACTTGGAGAGAGAGCCACTAAGACAACAGGCCTTTGTCGAAGATATAAGGAGGAAGGATATTTCCTCAGGGAATATTTAGGCGAGCAAAATGAACTCGGGTAGAAGTAATTTCCCCATGTCAATGAACAGAGGCAGATAAATTCCTCAAATGGATCTGAACTCTCTCGTTAGGAAAACAAATTGAGAAGAAAAAGGTCGGATTAATGAGGGGAAGAGCCTGATTGCTTACCTTCTAATAAGTGGGCGCAGCAGGAGGGACGCAATAACCTGCTTGCATGCAATGAAGACCTCAGCGACTCCCTAGCAAAGGCCTGTAAACTGGACAGAGACATTAAACCCCTCCACTTTGCACACCGCTAAATCATAGGAAAGGCTAATGAGTTCAATGGGTTTGTCGTAGAATGACTCCCGACGATATACCATATATCACTAATCGTTGAGGGAACTTCCTTAATTATCTCTAGAGGCGTTTTTACTGTCTGGCGGCCGATATTATGTATCTTCAAAATGCTTAAGAAGTGGAACTGAGCTCAAGGATAATAATATTGCTATCATTAATAAAATAGAGTTTTATTAATAATAACTATCAGCAAACACAAAAACGGAAAATATTGACAAACAGAATGGAAAGGGTCGTGGAGACTCGGGCTAATCCAAGGATTTAAGGGATCTAAAAAGGTAAAACAAATATGGAGTTAAAGAGATGGGATGGTTCGATAAACCATTTAAAGCACAGGATAGAATTGACAAATAAGGGATCAACACTCAAAAGGTGACGCTTGGCTTACGTAACTTCATTAGGGTGCAGTGAAAGGTACTTGAAGGAATATTCGGTCCACTGGCGAGTTCCAGCCGAAGGGGAGGGATAAAAGGATCCTGACGTGGCGTCTTGGAAAGGAAAACCGTTACTCGACGAACGGCTTGACGAACAACGGCTGTTCTAGGTTGTTCTCTTCTGAACAAAGGGGGGGATGAGAACCCTCTCTTGTCTACGGGCTCAAGAACAATGGCTGTTCTAATGTTGTTCTCCTTTGAACAACAGGGGGGTTGAGAACCGTTTCTTGGTGAAGGGCTCAAAACGAACAATGGCTGTTCTAATGCTGTTCTCCTTGAACAACAGGGGGGGATGAGAACCGTTTCTTGGCGAAGGGCTCAAAACGAACAATGGCTGTTCTAATGCTGTTCTCCTTGAACAACAGGGGGGGGGATGCCTTGGGGACTTGGCGTCACTAAAGGCTCGAACCTTTGGCACTCAAGGAATATTGTCCTCCTTCTGGACAAGTGATGGTGAATCTCAAAGTCGAGGTCCCTTGGCGCACAAAGGGAGAGAGGGTCGTGGTGATGTTTCGCGATTAAAATCTGGATCTGCAATCTCATCTTAGTGGTAAAGTTTCCATATAAATAGCCAGGACATCTCCTTGGCGTGGGGGAGAATGGGGTGGAAGCTTCGAGGGAACGCACAGCTGAGCCGGGGAACAAGGCCTTATCTGCACATAAGCCTAACTCGATCTGGCGAAGTCGGCGTATGGGGGCGAACGGGGGGGACGATAACCTCCTTGTTTAAACATTGGCGTCCGGTAGCTGTTGATAAGACTCCAAGCCTCGAATCGAAGATGCACGTGGGCCTCCTCGAGGTTTTAACTAATATGGGATAGGAGTTGAATTTAACACAGATTCAACTCGTTCTATCACACCACTCCATTTCAGGGGAAGTTGTCACTTCGAAAAAAAAAGAGAGAAAACACAACGATAGAGCTCCGTTGTAGGGAACTCGTTTTCTTGTACCAACCGTATCTTCCTGCACCTAACTAGTATTACCTCATTACATGATTATTTTGATCTTTAGATTACAGGGGAAAATAACCTTTAATACAACTTAATATAAAAAAAGGGCATGGAACAATGAAATTTTATAAACTTAGTACATACGGGACAAAATAATTTATACGTAAATTAATAAGAACAAATATATATACATAAAAAAAATAGACATTGAGCGTTACAAAATTCAGACATATACATTAATTAACTATATTACAAAAGAATCTCAAATTAAGTCGTACAAGACGTTATATACCTACATGGAGATACTAATCCTATGAATACAATTATTCTACGCTATTCGGTAACGCATTCCTACTGAGTGCGTCAGCGACCTGGTTATCGGAACCTTTGATATAATTTATTTTAAATTGATACTCTTGCAAGAGTAAACTCCAGCGCATGATGCGGCCGTTTGAGTGTCTCAAATTCCTAATATAGGCTAACGGACGGTGGTCGGTTCCTATTTGAAAATCTTTACATATCAAGTACAGCTTGAATTTGTCTATGACCCAGATAATTGATAGAGCTATCTTTTCTCTAGTGGCATATCTCTTTCCGCGTGGTAATAATTGACGACTAGCATATGCAACTGGATGACTCGTTCTGTCATCCACGTATTGAAGGAGTACACCTCCAATGCCCTCGTTGATCACGTCGGTCTTAACCCCAAAGGATTTTTCCGGGTTGGGCAACTTAAAAATGGGGGCAGAAATGAACTTACTTTTGAGCTGATTAAAATGGGAAACAGCGACATCATTCCAACGTAAACGATCGGAGAAATTCTTTTCCTGAAGGGGGCATAGGGGGGCCGAATTTGCAGCGAAATTCGGAACAAATCGCTGATAGGGAGAAGCTGATCCTAGGATCGATCTTAATGGCTTCTTTGTAATCGGGAGGGGCATGTCGGCGATTGCCTTAATCTTGTTCTCGTGGGGACCTGACTTGCTTTGTCCTATTTTGAAACCCAAATATTTGATGGTTTCGTAGGCAAACTGGCATTTGCTGGGGCCAATGGTGAGGCCATTTTCACGCAGTTGCTCGAAAAGAGCTAATAGGGTGGATAAATGGTGATTCCATTTAATTAGTTCTTGGAGCTGACTCTTCTGACGTGGTGTCAGCTGCCCGTCACTATCCAGGTCAGAGGGTTCCAAAGACTCGCCTAGTAGAAAAGGAGGAGGGTACTCGGCATCAGGTTGGATGCACACTGTCTGGATTACCTTAAGGGACTCCGCGGGGCAGTCCTCTTCAAGCGCCGATGCTTCGTCCAGTTCTACGAAGGTATCTCCATGGGCGCGTTGGGGGTTCTTTATTTCTTGGGGTCCAGGGACAGTCTCCGTGTCCTTGTCTGGGGCCTTATCACCTAAGGGTGTTAGTGCTTCACACTCCTTTTGTGCCGTCCTAAAGTCCTGGTTAAGGATCTCCGAGAATTCGGACGGTAACGGGGTTCTGAGGGGGACGGGCTCCTGGGCTTCTTTCTTATCTCGGCCTTGAGGAAGGGCGGCCTGAAACACAGGGTCGAAACTTACTTGGGGGCTCTGTCCTATAAGTACGGAACAGAATTTTATTGGTGCTACAATGACTTCAGCCCAGCCATTATAATATTGACACTACAGGTAACATCTAGCGACGGGGAATCGGTTCGCCCGCCCAAGTTGGTCATGTACCACCGCAAATTTTTCGTGGTTAGAGGCCACTGGGAGGAGTTCGTCGGACACGATGAAGCACGTACATCCTGTGTCCCTGACGAGAGTCAAAACTCGGCAGCTGTCCACGCTGCCCTCCTCATATTTCCAAGTTCCCGATGAACTTTTACCAAAAACAAAATTTACCTGGTGTCCTGACGGAGGGGGGGAAGTTTCTGCTTGGGTCTGCACCACCGGGGGAGCCGGGGTCGCATTAATCTGGTGAACTTGGTGGGCTGGTCCGCTTTTAAGCCTAGAATTTTGGGGGCAATTCCAGCTCATGTGGTTTTCTACACCACAGGTGAAGCATATGGTTGGTCGCTTCGGGAAGAGAGATGGAGGAGAAGTCTTAACGGGAGGTTTGGAGTCCCGTTGTTGGTTTTGGTGAAAGAAGTTTTGGGGTTTTACGGGGCTCGGAAACTTTGTCAGCTTTCCTGGGAAGGAGCGCGAGTCCGTCCTTCTTTCTTCTCGTTGGATTTTTTTTTCTTGTTCTTCTCGTTGTATTTTTCTTCTCGACGGATTACTCTTTCCCTTTCTATTACTTCCATTTTTCTTTGAAATTCTGCTTCAATCCGAGCTAATTCAATCTGATGGTCAGCTTATCTTATCCGTTCCTCTCTTTCTCTTTCACGTTCTTCTTGAATGTACTTAATTAGTTCTTTTCCGGAGAGTCCACAGGACTCTCCTTGCGCTTTAAAGATTTCAAACTGAGTCATCTTTGCACTTGGGGGCGCACTAGTCAACCAACTAAAATTCCTCGCAACAAGAATTATGCCTCTATAGAATTAGCCTACCTAAATATGGGCACTGAACTATTCGTACTTGGTTTCTCAATCTAAATAACCACTGACTAAAATCACAAAAAAAACCACAAACAAATTATTATAACCGTTCCTTGAGCTACTCCAGCTTCTTAAGTTTAAAAAAAAAAGGGGGGGATAGCAATCGTTAAAACAAAAGGGAACTACTATATTCTATTATTATAACGAATAACACTATGCTTTACTCGACTGAGACCAGTGTTTGCAAAGATATAGCGTTAAACCTTACACAACTGATACCAAATTTAAATAGTATATATATATATGTCGTAGAATGACTCCCGACGATATACCATATATCACTAATCGTTGAGGGAACTTCCTTAATTATCTCTAGAGTGCGTTTTTACTGTCTGGCGGCCGATATTATGTATCTTCAAAATGCTTAAGAAGTGGAACTGAGCTCAAGGATAATAATATTGCTATCATTAATAAAATAGAGTTTTATTAATAATAACTATCAGCAAACACGAAAACGAGAAATATTGACAAACAGAATGAAAAGGGTCGTGGAGACTCGGGCTAATCCAAGGATTTAAGGGATCTAAAAAGGTAAAACAAATATGGAGTTAAAGAGATGGGATGGTTCGATAAACCATTTAAAGCACAGGATAGAATTGACAAATAAGGGATCAATACTCAAAAGGTGATGCTTGGCTTACGTAACTTCATTAGGGTGCAGTGGAAGGTACTTAAAGGAATATTCGGTCCGCTGGCGAGTTCCAGCAAAAGGGGAGGGATAAAAGGATCCTGACGTGGCGTCTTGGAAAGGAGAACCGTTACTCGACGAACGGCTTGACGAACAATGGCTGTTCTAGGTTGTTCTCTTCTGAACAAAGGGGGGGATGAGAACCGTCTCTTGTCTACGGGCTCAAGAACAATGGCTGTTCTAATGTTGTTCTCCTTTGAACAACAGGGGGAGTGAGAACCGTTTCTTGGCGAAGTGCTCAAAACGAACAATGGCTGTTCTAATGTTGTTCTCCTTGAACAACAGGGGGGGGATGAGAACCGTTTCTTGGCGAAGGGCTCAAAACGAACAATGGCTGTTCTAATGCTGTTCTCCTTGAACAACAGGGGGGGGAATGAGAACCGTTTCTTGGCGAAGGGCTCAAAACGAACAATGGCTTTTCTAATGCTGTTCTCCTTGAACAACAGGGGGGGGATGAGAACCGTTTCTTGGCGAAGGGCTCAAAACGAACAATGGCTGTTCTAATGCTGTTCTCCTTGAACAACAGGGGGGGGATGCCTTGGGGACTTGGCGTCACTAAAGGCTCGAACCTTTGGCACTCAAGGAATATTGTCCTCCTTCTGGACAAGTGATGGTGAATCTCGAGGTCGAGGTCCCTTGGCGCACAAAGGGAGAGAGGGTCGTGGTGATGTTTCGCGACGAAAATCTGGATCTGCAATCTCATCTTAGTGGTAAAGTTTCCATATAAATAGCCAGGACATCTCCTTGGCGTGGGGGAGAATGGGGTGGAAGCTTCGAGGGAACGCACAGCCGAGCCGGGGAACAATGCCTTATCTGCCCATAAGCCTAACTCGATCTGGCGAGGTCGGCGTATTGGGGCGAACGGGGGGGACGATAACCTCCTTGTTTAAACATTGGCGTCCGGTAGCTGTTGATAAGACTCCAAGCCTCGAATCGAAGATGCACGTGGGCCTCCTCGAGGTTTTAACTAATATGGGATAGGAGTTGAATTTAACACAGATTCAACTCGTTCTATCTCAGGGTTAGCTGTATGATTCCAATAGGACTTTGTTCTAACTATGCTGGTTGCCGTAGTTAGTAAGAATTTGGATGGTATCAAGCACCAAAGTAAAAGCACAACACCAACGGCACTGACCATAGCCCAGCTCTTCAATTTCAACATCCTGCATTAACGAAGGGCCGGCCACAGGCAGTATACCTCTCCCAGTTAGGGATGCCATCACGCAGGATACGGCTGTTCTGGCCTACATTGGCTTCATGCTACATGCACATTGTACACTCCCGCAAGAGGGAACTCGTCGAAAGGCTGGCACGCATGGGATTTTATATCTCCTATGACCGCATACTCTCCTTCTTCAAATAGCTGAGGTTTTTTGCCTGCCGCCTCTACCACCATGAGCAAGTAGTCTGTCCTCCCTAGATGAGATTCAATCTTCCTGACTGCTGAAATTGACAATACCCTGCAATACCCTGCATTCTCTGGGAAGTAGACCTGGTATAGGGCCGCTACATTACATACTCGTTGTAGGATACAGCGAGAGCCAAGCACGGAAAAGGAGTGAGAAGAAGGGTGGTGTGTAGTAAAACGATCCTCTAGAACTGGGTTAGCTTCCTCAGAGTCAAGGCAAAAAAGACAGGGTTGTTCAGCTTCCTCTCTAGTATGGTCCACGAATCATTATAGCTTAGAGACAAGAAGAAAGTCATCACTGAAGGAGATGATGATTTAAGAGGGCCACCACTTCTTGCATGCCACCCACGCTGCTCACAATGACTACTAGAAGATCCTCATCCACACAGTTGACACTGACGTTGTTGTGCTATCGTGGTTCTGGCACTTACTCAGGAGAAAGAAGCCGAAGTTTGGGTGTTCTCCGGCACAGGCAAGGCTTTAGGGTTCTTTGCAGTTCATGAGATAGCGCGGACTTTGGGCCCTCCGAAATCACAGGCACTACCGATGTTTCATGCTTTGACAGACAGCGACACGGTCTCCTGATCATTGGATATTAATATTATAGACAGTTCATGCTCCGCTGACCCAGAGACTCACTGATCTATCCCACTGCACCTGATTATATTGATGAAGATACCATGAACACCATGTTAAAGGACAGAACAAGCACCCCGATCAATATCGACAGGGCGCTCCTCAAACTATTTGCAAATAAGAGCAATGTCCAGTAAACAACATCAAAAAGTACAGCCCTGAAGTAGCACGTTGGACGAGGAATATACCAGGTCGGACATGTCTTGGCTCAGGCTCTGGTTCCTGAGTAAAATTCCCATTACACAACAGACTGGAGTTGGATCAAGACCAGCGGCAAGTAAAAACGTCTCTGGACAGCAATTATCCTTATTCATTTAAGATCATCCAGGATGGCTGCATCAAAAAGTACAAGTGCATTTTAAGATAAAGATACTGATGTCAGCATTTGATGCCTGACCATGAATTTCTTTGGCGCAATTTCATCTGCAATTAGCCTAAATATATTAATTAATATCAGCAGAATCTCCCAAAATGTGAGAAAGAGCATTGTCTTGATTCCAAACATTCACTAAAAACTTAAGCTGCAAACTTTATCTAGCTTCAGTGTGTATTTTCGGTGTCTGTCCCTTATGCACATTAGGTTACCTTAACTTAGCCACTCAAAGAAAGTTCCTTTACTTGGTACTCACGTTTAGCGTTGTAACCACTTCTGAAAGACCCTAAATAAACGAAATGGTGCATAAGAATTTGAAGTTTCTCTCTACATAGTAATTATCCTGATACTTCTCTGAAGACAGATTGAATCTAGTGGGCATTAAAAAGAGGAAATTTAAAAAAGAATGGAGTTGAGCAAAACATTTAACGGTTAATCATTAAAATTTATAAATTACATAGAGATATAGCCAAAGGCGAAACGCAAAATGACGAAATTGGGGCGTATTAACTGTGAAAGAATGGGAATATCATCGTAATCCTTACTATATATTCGGAATCTAACGTAGTGAGTGTTTTCACGCGGGGTATAAAGATGGAAAATGAGTAGATTTGAGGGTTATTTGTTGTTTGTGTAAGGAGAAGTTTGAAATGGTCGAGGGGTAGTTGTCTATATGTGTACTAATTAAGGGAAGGAGCTTGTATCGTAGTTTAAGGCGGGTTTGTAAATTTAATGTAGAAAGATTCCATTGTTCATAATTGAATTTCTGTGTTAGCTCTCTTTATATAAAAGTTCCTCGAATGCCTGTGTATCGGTCGGGTTTGGGGTTGTTAATGCAATCCAAAAGTGGAATTTTCAGGGTTAGTTATGGGGGCCTCCGTTCTATGGCTAATCCTGAAGTGTGCGCTAATGAGAGCAAGTAAAATCTCCTACGTCAATCATAAATGATACAGGTAAACCTCAGATTTACTTCGAGAGCAAATTAAATCATAAATGATAGATATAAGATCGAAGAAACGCTGTTAGTTTATCTTTGCTGAATAAAGAGGCGTCAAGGTTTATGTGGGTTTTGAATAACGGGTTGAAATGTAGCAGAGGGGAAAGAGTTTTATGAGTAAGTAAGAGTTTAAACCAGAGAATGGACTTGAGAGGTTCTATAGAGGACAGGAGTATGAATATCGCCTCTTTGACTGCCTTGCAAGAGGAAACTTTATATTCAACTTTGCAATGATAAATCTACCAAGAATTCTGTCTAATTTGTTTACCGAGTATCCGTTCTGGGCGAAGTAATTAGAGAGGAAGGTTCCTTTGTTGTGAAGGCTTGGGTATGAGGTGAGTTAAATGTTCGGGAAAACAATAATTGAGCCTGCATATGTAGGTATACATGCAAATGGATGTGGAGAAACTGTCAAATATGCGAATTATTGGTATGTCTTGATTCGAGATGGAATAATTGTCTTATTTTTCTTGGGTGAATCTTATATTTGGGAGTAAGTTGATTAATGATTTCTATGAAGTTTGGGGAAAAATTTTCGGAGTAAAAAAACGCTAGCGTCTCTTCTACGTATCTCCTGTAGAATACTTAATTTCTTTCTTGTTAAACCCATGTAGGAGGGCGTTGAGGAAGGGGCAGGGGCAACAAAAAAGAGTATTATTAGGTTTTAGAAGTGTCACAGTTTATAGAGATAATTATCATCCTCAGCCAAATTTGTTTGAAAATAGGAATCCCATATGTTGCATGGAAGCTTAACCTTACTATTTCTAGACCGCGCAAGATGTGTATCAACAAATCAGGGAAAGATATTCTGTGAGTATATCCACAGTCATTGCTAAAACTTTTGGGACTAACGCCTATATTTTTTCATATAAGAAAATTAACAAAACTAATCAAACGGTGCATTTTATTTTAATATTTTCTATTTTAATATGAAGGTGAAATATAAATAGATATACAGCGTAAAGCCATTTATCAATAAATTTAGTCAATTGATGCTTGCAGACACAAATTTACAATGATGTCCATTATCCTCTATGTCTGCTCTCTTTCGTTTTTAAATTCTGAAGGCCAAACCTTTTAAGAAATCTTAACTAGTATTGCTTCATTTTTAGATCGATAAAACTCTTAACTGGTCACAATTGGATGGCTTCTCTTTATCCTCCGCCTGTTTGCTAATCGTTCACTAATTCTCTATTGGCTTATATCTTGCAAATTACTCAGCAATGGTCCCAAAAGTTCGTTGTTTTTTTCAGCCAAGATTTTTTGAGGGGCTTTTACTTTGTAACATGGTGTGCTATTTTGCTGAAAAACACAGTTATCATTGCTAAATTGGTCTTGACCTGCTGGGAATAGGTATACATTTATTTATCACAAATGTAGTTCTTAAGAAACTAGATATCGAAGCGAAAAAGATATTTCGTATAATTTGAAGCGAAATGTAAGAAAGAAATTGAATATCGAATCTTATGCTCAGATTTTTAACGGATTCAGAAATGAGAACGTGGAAGTCACCAGTATATAAAAATAAAAAAATAATTTTACACTGAGTTACACTCAAATTATTCTATCTCGCATCACTCCAGTATTGGCATGATTGAATTTCAGAATGTTAGCCAATACTCATATAGTAATGTGGTAATAAGAAGATATAAGATTTATCACAGTCTTATTAAACAAAAGAGTGTAGGAGATGAACTTTGTGGAGATCAGTTATACAAGAGAATATTTAAGATGGAATTAACAGTCTATCATTCAATAGCATTTCTGCTTAATATCTTTTTTATCTTCAACGAGATATGTCTTTGGCCTCAATCACTTGCACTATAAGTTATTATTTTTCTATTTTATCCTCAACCAGTGATACCTTTAGCCTTGAAAGTATTTTTGTACATATCACAATAGAATCTTAACATTATGCATGTGTAATATATATGCATATTGCTTATAAATATTTAGGCATACTGAATGAACTTTTATATGTAAACACACATTGTGAATGTACTCGTATGTTTAATTGTTTATACTCGTATATAAAGTGAGATCTAAGAAATAGAAACATAATTTTATGATGTAATGATTTTATTCTAAATATTCTCCATTATGATGACTAGTGTTTGTCATGCTCTTTTGAAAATATATTATTTGGATTTTTAAACATACCAATTAAGAAGCAAAATTCGAAGGAAACTCTAGATTCTTAAAGAAGAAGAATTGATGGTCAAATAAAGAGTAGATTGTCGCAAGGACAAATTCTTAGGAATCTTCGAATACCACTTTCTTCCATTAATTAAATTATAAATAATTCGAGGAAAGAGGTTATAACATAATTGTTTTAATGATCTGTTCTTTGTGGGCCTACTGATAGAAGTTTTAATGCTGTCCAAAGTTCCATTAAAAAGAAAGCTCGGTTAAACTTTCTGAAGTGGCAGAAACTGTCTAAATCTTACACAAGAACATCAGCAAATAACCTGCATTCTTTTAGTTATACTGATTAACAAACAAATGCTTCCGAAACCAGATAAGCAATTACTAACTAAATTTAAGTCAGTGGTAATGAAAACCTTGTTTAAAATAGTTGGTTTGCTGTACTTTTTAAGGTACACCCACGTGTCACAACAGGTTCCAACAGGCTTGCGGCATTATGTTTGTTACCCCACTTACAGTCTCACTTCCTTCAGTTTTGTTCAAGCAGTCATAGAAGATGGTTATGCTATGCACATTTACATTTTGAGGTGAAAGGTAAATGTTTTTCTTAGTCAAACACTTTAAAACTTATAATAAATTTATTTTCCTACTGAATGATATAAATACTTTTTCTAAGCTGTATTATAATGATAAATTTATGAGTAAATTTTCTGTATTATAATGATAAATTTCTGAATAAATTTTCTGTATTATAATGATAAATTTATGAATAAATTTTCTGCTTGTCTTCTAATTGTTTTTTGTTATCTTTTTTCAGATGCCTCCTACTTGTGAGAATAAGGAAGACAACTTCTGCTACATGTGTGGTCGGGTGACCTTTGCCTCACAGAAGCGCCTTATAACTGTTATGGTTAGAAAGGCATATCACCTATATTTTAAATGAAAGATTGGTAACTAGGATAAGAACTGGGCTCTTCACATATGCTGCAACACTTGTGCTACAAACTTTCGCCAATGGTTAAACAGAAAGAGGAATGGAATGCCTTTGGCTGTGCAAATGACGTGGCTGGAGCCAACAGACCATACAAATATTTGTTATTTCTGCATGGAACCTCCACTATAAAAGGACTTGCCAAAGAAGAAAACGGAGTCTATTGAATATCTAAACATTCCATCAACTTTTTGCCTAGTTCCACATGGAGAGGTCTACCTGTTGCTGATGCACGAACTTTGATATCCTTCGAGTCAGATGAGGAAAGTGGTGAGGAGGAAGCCGAGAAGGATGACAGTGTTGGATTAGAAAGAAGCTCAAATTTGATGAAGCACACTCTTCTAGGCCCCATCTGATTAAATGAAGCGCAATTAGACAAAAATAAGGCAGAGCTTCTAAAGTTTTGTCTTCAACAGTGAAATCTCCTAGCAGTTGCTGTGAAAATTTCAAAATTTGGTGACCTTCAGGGTGGTTCAACGATTTCTTCTTAATGTAAAGTGATTTAGTAACCTGCAACATTATTAAAGGTCAGATGGAGCCCTTGGCATCAAATGCGAACTCAGACACTGGAGGCTGTTCATTGATTCATCAAAAACGTGTCTGAAGTTGTCTTGCTGAACAACAGCAATAGTGAGCTATCAGTTCCTGTGTGCTATGCACCACATATGAAACAATATAAAGCATATGTTGCAATGCATAAAATATTATGAACATCAATGGCAGCTTTGTGGCCACTTAAAGGTTGTTGCTCTTGTGATAGGCTTGCAGAGTGGATAGACCAAGTTCTTTTGCTTTTTTTTGTGAATGGAACAGCAGTGCAAGAGGTTCTTACTATATCAGGAGAGACTGGCCACCTCTAAAATCATTAGTTGCAGGAAAAATGTTCAATATCCACCTCTCAATGAACCGGACAAAATTTTGCTAACATTAATTCACATAAAACTCGGGTTCATAAAAAGCTATCTAAAAGCTCTGGACAAATCTAGTCAGGTATTTAAGTACTTAACATCAAAATTCCCTTCACTGAGCGACGCTAACATAAAAGAGGGAGTTTTCCTTGGTCCACAGTTTTGAGAGCTTCATAAAGATAGTGACTTTGAATCGGCTCTTCATTGGGAGAAGAAAACTGCTTAGGAAGCATTCAAGTTAATATCAAAGTGCTTTCTTGGAAACAGAAAGGGAGAAAACTATGAATAATTGGTGGAAAACCTCATCATGGCTTACAAGAACAGAGAATGGAACATGTCACTTAAAATTAACTTTTTCGACTCACATTTAAACTTTTTTCAGTTAGTTACGAACATGGTCAAAGCGGTCACCAAGATATTTAACCATGGAAAAGCGGTACTAGGGTAAATTCAGCACAACAATGCTTGCAGAGTATTGTTCGTCACATTTAGTGACGAACATGGTCAAAGCTTTTCCTAAGATATTTAACCATGGAAAAGTGGTACTAGGGTAAATTCAGCACAACAATGCTTGAAGAGTATTGTTGAAAATTGGCAAGAGATGATTGTAAAAGTCTAAATACCCCATACATTCGTGTATACATAAATACACTGAGACAGCTGCGTGTCTGTCCCATATTCCAAATTCGCCTTTAGCATCGAATCTCCTTCACCCATTTTCTCGCCATCATAAACGTACAGCTTGACACGAGGAAAGCTCGGATGACGGCGAGGCGTAAATATTTCGCTTGTCCTGGCAGCAAACAAAAGGTCTTTAGCGCGACGGTACGAATTTTATGAGAATCAAGTGGTCTCTCTCGATTTTAGCTCTTGAGGGAAATAAAAGGGAAAATTCTCCCCAGAGTTAGGCAGAAGATCTTGTTGCCGTCGCTGAAGTTGTAGGGGCCAAACTTCTCGCAGAACCCCCCTTCAGATTGAGAGATTACACAGGACCTCCCTCTGCGGATTACCCTAGAGGCAACTAAGTAATCATTTTGGCAACCCACTACAGGAGCCAATGATCGGACTGGACACTTCGAGGAGAAGAATTCCGATTCAAGCCACAGTTTGACTCGCCTTCGCAAGCCGGCCTAGGATCATTACATCAGGACGCCGGTCTAGAATTCTCCCCACATTCGTCAACTTAAGACCACCGGGCTACGTGTGAACATTGTCAGAAGAAGAAACATTCATCGTCAGCCCTCCAAATACTTAGGAACTCCAAGGTATCGTTAAAGTGAATTTCCTCTCCCCTAACTTCACCAGTTTAACTGTTAACTAGAATTTCCATCCAGAGCTCATAACCTCGATTATTCAAAGTGGTTATTCAGTGCTTAATTTCATAATATTATTCATTTCCTTCTGCCGGGTGCAATTAAGAGGCACTCATCCTAGTACCTAGAATTTAAGTGTATTCCCCACGACATTATATATAGACTTACTTGTTCAGTGCAAAGACTAATTGTATTTATATATATATATATATATATATATCCTATTTAATATTTCTAATGCATGTATATTAATGATTATATTTGTATCTGTGTGTTTAACTATTTTGGACGATCTTTTGGCAATAAGTATGCAATCAACTTGGTTTAATTCTCAAAATTACATAAGTCCACCCATGACTGGCTTTTACTGATTGAGAACAAACTCAGGGAATCATTATCTTAATTTTAATCAAAAGGGACGCACCGGGGTTATTCTTATTCAGCGGAAGTGGCTACGGTAGGTGTATTGGCTACACTTCACCTCCAGTTCACCTTGGTGTAGGATTGTAATATATGCCTAGGAAGTGGGACTGGGATTTTCCCCTTAATAACCCTCGACAATGATTCTTCAGCTCACTATAAGTGTCAAGCAAAAAATCAGAGACTGGATATGGATTAGATTTTCAAACATAAGGAGACATAATCTACGTTATAATAAAATTCCTAAATATTACATGCCGCCTATCTTAAAATTTATAGCAGGAATATACATAAGAATTAACTAATATTATTTAAGAAGCCTACAACTTTTCAAACATTGTTGACCATGAATTATAAGGGACCTGGATCCAGGAGAGACTTTTAACAAAATGTCCAGAAATAAGAGGAGGCATGAATTGGCGGAAGAAATGAGCGACAAACATTTCATAGTTTAGCAGTTTTAATTGTTATGACTAATCAAGGAATTATTTTCAAATTTCACATAGTGGAGGGGTATGGGTTGGGGGTTTAGCCCTATTAAGAGTTTAATAGAAACAGATCACAACCCACAAAGAAACATGATGCCTTTCCAGCTTTGTTATGGGAGCAATAATGAAAGAGGGAATTTCAGGGTTGATGGAATGTGCTGGCAATATCAACTCTGAAAAATACATTCCAAGTATTAAAGAGAGACTTCAATTAATATTTTTTTCTTAAAAGGTTGTTCCTTCGTAGAAGAATGAGCTCTCTGTCCTACTGCTAAAAGGAGAAATGAAGGGGAGGAGCCAAGGACCTCAGGGGTCCTAATGGTGGGTCAGTCCACTAACATGAACCTAAAAAGACATGTTTTTTAAATGACTAGACAACACTTTAAAAGAAAAATCCCCCTAAAAGGACTCATTGAGAATTGTTAAATCTCATTCCAAAAAGATGGCCTGAAATAAGACCTGCTTATTTTCAGTAATACTTGATATTATGCATTTGGGAGTTGCAGCTCTAAACATCGCTAAAAGGATGAAGACATAGGTATTAATAATATACTTTAATTATTCAAAATATATTTAATTTTTTAAATTCAAAAATAAAGGTATTTCAATAAGTATGTTTATATCAATTTACTCTGTTCATATATATGTATTTATTACCGAAAGGTTTATGTTCATGCTTAAGTTTATTCTTGTTTTATTACTTAGGATTTTATAATTCAGCAAACGAGTTGTTAATTTTTTCAAACGGCAATATTTTAATACTAAAGCTGCCATCGTAGCCACGTTTGGGCAATAAAGAAGAATGTTTTTCCATCAGCCTTGGAATTAACTTTCCTGTGCAAACACTTTGAGTTATTAGGAAATTGACTATTATATATATATATATATATATATATATATATATATATATATATATATATGAGAAACTCACAAAGTAGTGCGTGAGTAGAGCAATAGATGCCAAAAATCCTACAGGATAATGAAAGGCAGATTCCAAGTATTTTCGAACTTGTTCAGTTCATTATCAAGGTTACTCCTTGACTTTGAATTATCTCCCGCATCTCCCCCGCATACTATTAATATCAATTATATTTTATTCAAAATTATTAATATAAAATGTCTATATCATATTTTAATTCAGATAAAAATTCGTTTCAAAATGATAGATTATATAATTTGATGCGATTCCAAATAATATTGTGGCTACTGGTTGCCAAGATGGCGGCCTATGTATTTTTTCTTAGAACTTAGAAAAAGTAACAAAGTATCGGTAATTTAATTTCATCAGAATTGCACCAAAAGCGGGTATTCCATATGTAGTTTTAGGAGCTAAATAACACTCTTCCAATATCATTGTATTGATTAGAAGGCTCTAAAATCCTGAGAATGACGTCGCTATAGTCGTCTCAATCTACACCAAATATTACTTTATTGGAAAGTAAATACGATTCGAATATCTTGCAAAATTTCTGAAAAAATCGCCACAGCTACCATCAGCGTCTTGGACATATAAGCGATGAGCGCTTAATAACACAGGTTCAAATCGAACTTCTTTATTCATTTTCATATAACGGTTAAAATAGTTTGTCCTATCTTTCCGTTCTCTACATCTCTCATTTTCCTTCTTAAACATTAACTGGTTCATGTGATATTCTTCTAAGTGTTTTTCCGGTTTGTATTACCAATTTTTACTTCCTTGGGACTTTAAATACATCTATAAATCACGTGTGATGTGATTTTCAATATATATATATATATATAAGGGAAAATGACACGCTGATGGCTTGGTCGACCAGTTGGGAGGGAAGAATGGGGGCGAAATTCGTCCCCCGAGTGTGTGAGTAATAATTATCAAAAATAATTGAGCGCAGATTGGCTTAGGGGGTAGTTATGGTCGACAGTCGATCGGGTTTATTTAAAAGATGCTACAAGAATGAAGTGTAATAACAAAAAAAAGAAATATTAAATATATACAAAAGAGGGTTAAGTGAGATACGTAATCAAATAAAAAACAGACACATTCTGTGTCAGAAGATGAGCAAATCAAAGGCATTAAATCCGTTAATTACCTGACTGTAATTAATACAATTGGTTCGTGGATAAGACATTATAACGAGGTTCTCAGCGTTGAGGTCTTGCAAGGGGTAAGCGTTGAAGAGGAGGTAACTCAGGGAGACGAGGATGAGGGAGTACTGGCGCGAATTCTCGGAAGAACGGACCTTGTAAGGAGCTGCCAATTGCTTGGTTCGATGTCCCCGGCAGAGAGATTCTAGCCGTTGGTACACGAATAATCTACGGAGGATCCGACTCGAGAAGGTAATGTGTCTGAGAGCGCGGGTGTGCTGTACTGCCTATCCAACACGAAATCTCCGGTTATATAGGTCGTCGGCGGTCGTCGAAATTGCCTCGGACCACGGCATGCTCTCCTGGGATCTGAAGTTGCCGGCTTCGACTGTGGGGAGGGGAGGGAGGGAATCCGAGATAAGGAGCAGGTCAAATAGCTCTTCGGGTGCTCTCGTGTCTGGAATAGGGTAGGCGATCTTAAATCGCCCCAGGTGCAAGAAATAGGCCACGATTACTTCTTTGCTTCTTACGCTCTTTTTTCCAGGGTTAAGGCCACGTGGCTCTTCTAATGGTTAAAGGTGGACCTCCAGATCATATTAGACTCTATTTTTCCCCACTAATATAGTAGGAAAATTGAACTGCAAATTGATTGTCTACTCAATTCTTGAGCTTATTTTTATGTAGAGCATTTAATTGTGGGTGGAAAAGATTACAAAACTTACTCGAGTAACTAGTCACACCCTGATTGACCAGTTTAATTACTGTCCAAAAGTTTGCTCTATCATGGTATTTGTTCGTTCTTTTATATTAAGGAGGCGCTCCCTATCGCCTTTTTGGAGACCAAAATGTTACATTGATTGACTTAGGTGCTATATCTATTTTCTAGCTCAGCAATTTGTAACGTATGTGCAGGGTTCGGCAATGTTCTGAACGATATTATATGAACAGGTTTCAGATCTGCTTCGAGTAAAGCCTCCATGAGGTTAGTTGTGGCTGCATCTGTTTTCACCAATATTGCCTCGCTAAGGTTTGGTTGCGGGAATCTTGCCAAATCCTCGACGTACCTGCATCAGTTGGCGTTTCTGACGTCTTTCCTGAGGACCATTTTACCTGTAGCGGGTCTGCTGATATCGTCCTCATCACCATTTCATGGTCACTGGTGGATGGTGAGCCTCTTTCGATTAAATAACTATATCAAAATTTAGAGGATGCTCGTACAATGTCCGGTTTCATTTCCCTTCTTAACCCGAAATAAGTCTGAAAGTACAAACCAATTCTCTCCGTTATACCTCTTTCAAATAGGGTGTCCAAGGTCTTGCCCACATTGCTGTAGTTTCTGTTGTATCTAGAAGCTCTGGTGAGAGCAATCAGATCGCCCATGAATAATACTTGGTCATTCTAGCCGAAGATTTGCATACAGTTATGGATCGGCACGAAATACCTGCTCGGGGTCTGGTTACCACTCATTACGATAATGCTCCCTGCGGCAGTTTCATTCTTGACTGCAAGGTAAGCTTCGTCAAATTCTTGCAGTTTGGACATTCCTATGTCGTTTCTTATCGCTATGGCTACACCGTCGATATTAATATATGCAGTGGTCTGGGGCAATCCTGTATAATTGTATATTTTCCTATGGCTGACTTCCCGCTTGATGTTGATCTCATTCAAAAGGATAACCTTGTGATCTAACTTTAACTATGTATTACACAATGAATGCCTTTTTTGCATCCCGACCTGCTACATTATGGCTGACTAATTTAACTTTTCTCATTTTATCCATTTTGTACGCGCTTATTGATCTTAAGAAGATTTTTTCTCTGTCATTTTTATTTCCCTGTCACATGGTTACTTGGTTCTCCAACATCTTTTCTTTTTAAACTCCTCTTTCTTTATCGTAAAGCAAAGTTCCTTGGGGATTTTAATAATTTCACTCATGATGATTTTACTAACTTGGCTTTCCGTGTAAGATCCTTCGAATTCATAATTGTAAAGTCCCTTCTTAATTCCTTGTATTATTTCTTTGGTGTTGCCTTTGGTGAAAAGCCTATCTTTCGTCTGTAAAATCTCAGGTTAAATTCCTTTTCTTTTTTGTTCTCTTTTTGCGTTTGGTGACAAGTGAACTCATCACCTAATTCCTCTCTTTCTACTGTTTTTCTTTCTTGGGGAATTATTACGCAGCTCATACTGGTTGTTCGAGTTTCTAAATCCATTCTTCTCCTTGCATCGCGCGACTGGTTTGCCTAAGCCAGGGTCCCTTTGTGTCTTCGCAGTGTGATTTATGTTTTGGATCGGGCCTCGATTTCTGCTGGTTGTGTAGTGATCAATGAAGCCGGCCAATTGTATTTTAGTTGCAGAACTTCACCTAACGGCGGGTTCTCATACTTGTTCTACCTCACTCTGGTGTCCACGCTCCTGTGTGTCTTGTCAAAGTAAGCCTGGGAGCAGTTGCTGCAGGGCACCTGGTATACAGGGTGCCATGCAGGGACTGCACAAGCATGGTATTCGAGCAAGTAGGCTCAGCAACGGTCTCACCGCTCACCTGCGTGATACTGACGAACGCATCAGCTGGAGGGATGAAAGAGCAGTCGCGTATGCATCTAAAAAAAGGAGGAAGGAGGCATTGGAAGCTGTATTCATAGCCACATCAATATGCTTGAGCATCAACTCCTGCTTCTTCAACATAAGTCGGAGCGAGGCCGAGCAAGTTGTTTTACCCTATTCTTGTCCTTTTTACCGTGAAAAGAAACAGAAGAACAACTTCGCAGCAATGGACCGCACCAACATTGGCCCTGACGGACTCTTCAGAAAACCGACGAATCAGCGACGAGCGCAAAATCTGGTCAGAGTGAAGTTCATTCTCATGCGTATATAAGAAGGCGATCATGTTAATTTTTTGTCTTAGTTTCTTCTTACACTCAGGAAGCTCCAAAGGAGCGATCCATCGGTAATAAATAGCTTTGTACATATATGATTTCTTCTCCTATGATCAAATGACGAATACAGACACCAAATATTCACTAATGTTGATGCAATTCAGACAACAACTTCCGTCTAATGTACAATCACATGTATTGTAAAATCTGTATTAGATTAAATTGAAGGTTAATATAATATTTATTTTGTTATCTTAAGTTTAATTAAAAAAATATTGTGGAAAAATCTTATCACCAAATTAGAAGAAAAGTATTGTTAATGTCATCTAAACCAACATCCATGATTTTTCTATAAAACTTTTTTGCTGATCCCAATAGCATTCAATAGTTTCTGTATGTAGTAGAGTATTTAAGTGAACAAAACAGAGCAAATGATTTTGTTCCTGTGAGTTAATTCAGAAGATCTTGTTGAAATCCGCCTCTTAGGCTTTCATTCATCCCGAGAACTTTAGATTCTTTCCAGGTTTTACTACTTTTAGAATAATTGGTGAAACCGTATCTTAAATCTCCTGTACTACAATCTCCCTAAAGATCATACAGCAAATTGTGTCAACCAGCCTAGAAACCCATGATGGCAGGGTCAGAGCTCTCCTGCGATGTGCCTGAGATGAAAAAAATATTTATCAAACATAAAAAAGACCCTATTTAATTTTTAAAATCAAATTATTAAAATTGAGTATTATTTGTTTTAGGCGAAATTTTAAAATAATTGAAGAATTGTTTTAACAAGCTAATTGCTAAATGGAGTATACAGTCGTCACTCTTCAGCTAATGTAGAATTTGGATCCGAATTTTTATATATATATATAAATATATATATATATATATATATATATATATATATATATATATATATATATATATATATATATATATATATATATATATATATATATGAATAACGTTACAGCGACGAGGAAAATGAAACAACGGAGAACTGCGAGGCCTTTCGACTAATGGTCCTTTACTGAGCAGAGTCTGCTCAGTAAAGGACCATTAGTCGAAAGGCCTCGCAGTTCTCCGTTGTTTCATTTTCCTCGTCGCTGTAACGTTATTCATAAATTCCTCACGTTCCTTATTCTCGTGATTCAGTTATACATATATATATATATATATATATATATATATATATATATATATATATTATATATATATATATATATATATATATATTTATATATGATCTTTCAATATGGTCCCTCGATTTTTAAATGTATATAAAACAAGTTGTGTATAATATATGCACTCAATTTCTTTTAAATTCGAAAGTACATTTTATGGCATTAAGTGTGGAATATGACGTCGTTCAAATGACCGCCACGGCTTCGCTTGGTGGAACGTATTCGGAAGGCAGAATTTTCGATGACCTTGTCGCCTAAATCTGGCTTAATTTGCTGCATAGTGTTCGTTATGTTGACATTTAGGACATCAACTGTTTGCGAATTATTCGCATACACCTGCGATATAAGGTAGCGCCAAAGAAAGTAGTCTAGTAGCGTTAAATCGCATGATCTCGATGGCCAGTTGACGTCGCCGTCGCGCAAGATGACCCTGCCCTGAAATCATTGGTGCAAAATGTCTATCATGACTTGCGCAGTGTGGCACGTAGCGCTGTCCTGTTGGAACCACATGTGGTCAGTATCCATATAATCCAGTGGAGGACATAAGGTGTCGCCGTTAGACGAAAATCCGCACAAAACCGTGACTTTGTTGGGATGCAATTGGTGCTGGTGTATCTCATGTGGATTGTTTTCGTTCCCAATCCGACAATTTTGCTTGTTCACAAATCCATTCATCCCAAAATGGTGCTCGTCCCTGAAGATGATATAAATCACGTAATGAGCAGAACGTTTGTCGAACGGAGCACTGATTTTGATGTCAAAATTTGACAATTTTCACACAATATTTAATGCTAAAACCTTCCATTTTGATTTGCCAAGTACTACTGAACAGTTCACAGTGAGGTTGCAAGATGTCACTTTAAGAACATGGCCACTATCGCCTGTGCAAACTCGAGCGTCCTTGTTGAAAGACCCTATATATATATATATATATATATATATATATATATATATATATATATATATATATATATATATATATATATATATATATATATATATATATATATATATATATGTATATATATATATATATATAAATATATATATATATATATATATATATATATATATATATATATATATATATATATATATATATATATATATATATATATATATATAAATATATATATATATATATATATATATATATATATATATATATATATATATATATATATATATTTATATATATATATATATATTGATAGATACTCTCTCATCTTTGTATGAATGTATTGGAAAGAGAAAATTTCTGCCCTCACAGGTAATAAAGGTGAAAAAATAAGACAATTTGAATCTAATTTAAGCTATTGATGCGATTTGTCTGAAATAGAGACATCATTATTTTTAGATTATTATATAACTTGCATTTGATTGAAAGAGCGGCAAACATTTACATATGTATATAGATTTTGATTTCAAACTGAAATGGGATCTGTGAATGGAAATCTAAATAGGAAAACCAATCGAACATTTCATTTGATTTCCTAATAATATCGTTGTCTGATTCTACTAACCGGTAATGTATTCTCTTTTCTTATTTTGAAACAAAGTTGATCAGGAATATTCAAGATAAATAATAATTTTTAAAGAAGTCTCTCGTAAATGAAATATAAATAATGTATGGTATTGGAAATGAAGGTGAATTTTGCATGGAATCGGATAACAAGCTCTAGAGCAGAAATATTTTCATTTTATATAATTATAGGGATATGAATATGTGCATACTGGAATGATCGAAAGTAATATGCTTAAAGAGAATGTACAAAATAAGGGGTTGTAACAAATATAAATAGATGGGATATTGAATTAATTATATAAATTCGATAAATATTATTGTAATCAATGGAATCGTCCTCGAATCTATAGATTAGACTGATGTCACAGATAAGATTTTCACGTAAATTTAGGCGGCTCCAAATTGTTTCAACCAGGCCGGGGTTCATATGTTTATATCCACCGTTAGTACTTTGGAGTGATCGCTCCTACTTTTAATGTGTAAAAGAAGCATAAATATATTAATAACATGCATTTTTTCATTTCTTTGGTAGGGCAGGGAAGATTATAAATATGATTATATTTCAGCATGATTACATAGTATACTAGTACAAAAAGAAAACAAATAACAAAATAAAGAATGAATAATAAATTAAAATAAAGAAAACAAATTTACCAACACTCATCATATCGGTTCCTTTTACAAAACCTTTGTGATGCCCTTTTCTCTCTTTGCTCTCTTTGATCCTAGTATTCTTGCAATCTCCATTTCTCTTACCTTTCAAAAACTCCTGTTTCTTGTCTCATTGCTCATTTGCATTAAATTTCTTTTTCTTTTGTACTATATATATATATATATATATATATATATATATATATATATATATATATATATATGAGGAATTACACCACATTCTCCGAAGACAATTTAATTCAGGACAGTTTCGGTGTATCACTCACTCTTTTTCAACTGACACTGGATAGAAAATATAAGAAAAGTGCATACAAGCATAACACAAGGTCAGGTCGTGAAAGCTCCCCTTTTTCCCCCCCCAATCCCCTACTTGTGCCTAATCTAGGGGGGAGGAGGGTTAGGCCTAAACATATTAAAGGGCTAACATTTTACTTTTTTGTTTATTTGCTTTCTTATTACAGGATTAAAAGAAAATTGACCGAACTATGTTGACCAAACCATGGGCCTTCTTCCCATTTTTACGAATAAATTTATCGATTTAGTTGAATTATGTCTTCCTGACAATGTGTTTTGAGTAAATAACGAGTTTTATAGACAAATATTTGGCATTAGCATGGGAAGTAGTTTATCTCCGATATTGGTATGTCTCTTCATGGAATATTTTGAGACTGAACTCCTACCCACAAATTCTCCCCCTAACTTTATATGGTTAAGGTACATTGACGATGTATTTTCTGTATGGCCTAATGGCAAGGATTTTGATACCTTTTTTAATAATTTAAATAATTTGCATGTCTCCATCAAATTTAAATATGAATGGGAATATGATAATAGATTACCCTTTTTAGATGTCCTCATTAATAAAGATCACCATGAATTAAAACTTGACGTTTATAGGAAACCAACCTACTCGAATGCCTATATACATTATTTTTCGTTTCACGATAATACTGTTAAAAAATCGGTAATTTTTAACCTTTTCCTTAGTGCATACAAAATATGTCATCATTCCTATTTAGATGAAGAAATTGTCATTATCAGGACCATTTTTTCTAATTTGTATTACCCCGATTGGTCCATATCGTCTGCCCATTTTGCAGCTAGGAAAACATTCTATGGTAATAAGCCTTCCCGCTTTAATGACTCCAACAAATGTATAACATTGCCATTTAATAATAAATTAAATAGTTTAAAGGACATATTTGGAAAAGCGGGTATTAATCTAGCGTGTAAATATAATAATTCCTTAAAACTGTGGATGATTGCCAGGAAACCCAAAGAACATCATAACATAGGAGTATATGCAATACCATGTAACGATTGCCATAAAGTTGATATAGAGAAAACGGGGAGAAATCACGTCAAGAGATTGTATGAACCCAAAAAGATATTAGAGTGGGCAGCGAAAGCAGTGGAATATTTTGCCATGTAAGAGACTTGAATCATACGATCGATTTCAATGAAAGTAAAATGGTATTTAAATCGGCTAACTATGTTAAGAGAAGAATAGTAGAATCGAGCTTGATATCGTCAGTTCCTAATTTAAATCTATCTGAGGATCAATTTTCTTTTAATCCTGTAATAAGAGAGCAAATAAACAAAATAGTAAAATGTCAGCCCCTTAATATGTTTAGGCCTAACTCCCTCCCCAGATTAGCCACAAGTAGGGGATTGGGCAAAAAAAGAAAAAAAAGAGGGGATCTCTTGCGACCTGACCTTGTGTTATGCTTGTATGCACTTTTCTTATATTGTCTATCCAGGGTGTGAGAATGTGGTTTAATTCCTCATCTTTTTTTGCGATATTGAATTAATCTTCATATATATATATATATATATATATATTAAACTAAGAACAGCCGACCTGAAACGGTTGTGAAGCTCTCCTCTCAAGAGTTTAATGTCACCACAACTTCTGCCCTCGGATTGGGCCTGAACTCCACCATAGAGTCCATACCTTCCAGTGTTACAATTAGTAAGGATTTGACTAATTTAGAAAAATCTAGTAACATTCCTAGGGAACATTTTTCTATTGCTTAAGAATGCGTTTACCATTGTTTAGCTATTCCAAACCACTATAATTACCCTTTGCGTTTTCGACGTGCTTTAGCTGCCATTAGAAATAATGCTTCATTACATATAACCAAAGCTGATGAATTTGGTGCTGTTATTATTATGGATAAAGTGTCTTATATTCCTAAAATGGATCTATTATTAAAGGACCATTCTACCTATTTATCCCTAGATAAAGATCCTACGATTCAGGTTAATAGTGATTTTCCCTAAAAAGTGCCTTCCCATCTTAAACATTTTCCCGATTTATGGGCTAAATTTAAATCTAGTAATGCCTCTCTGCCATATTTATATGGTCTTGAAAAGACTCATAAGCCTAATAACCCTATGCGCCCTTTTATTAGTTCTGTTGGCTCAGTTTCATATTCCTTATTTAAATGGTTTACTTCATACCTCACTTCCCTTGTTGGTGCCATTTCTAATTTTTATATTAAGAACACTTACGACCTTATTGAAAAACTCAACCCCATCCCTTACTCTAATAACTTCTCCGTTATTAGTTTCAATGTTTGTTCTCTTTTTACTAAAGTACCTGTAAATGACCTTTTCCCCTTCCTTAGTGTAAATTGCGTAACTTTGATATTTCATTGCCAATTAATATTTTCATTGAACTCATCTCAATGTGTACTAAAAACTGTAAGTTTTCTTTTAATGGTAAATATTACCTTTAAAAATTTGGTTTACCTATTGGAAATTGCTTATCCCCTGTTCTTTCTAACATATATATAAAAATTTTTTAAAACTAAATTCCTCCTCACCATTATCGATTTTCCCCTTGTTTGGTTCCGATATATAGATGATATTATTTCTTTGTGGCCTTCTTCTAAGGATGTTAATAGTTTTCTTACGGAACTTAATTCTCTGATTCCTTCTAATAAATTTACTCTTGAACTCGAACAAAATGGTCTCCTCCCGTTCTAAGATCTACTTATCCTTAGGACTCCATCTGGATTTAAATTTTCCGTCTATCTTAAACCTACTAACGCCTGTTCTTATATTCATTTTTACTCAGGTAATAATGATCAAGTCAAACGGTCTGTATTTATTTCAATGTTTCTCCGGGAGTTGCGGGTCAATATCCCTAAATTCTTGGATCATGAGATTTATAAGATCTTTGAAATTGGGACCCATCTTTGCTACCCTCATAAATTTCTTGCAGGATGCCTAGATTTGGCAAACAAATCCTTTTATAGAACGGAAATCCCTTCCGCATGCAATTTTAAGAACTGCCTTGTGTTACCGTTTTCTGAGTCCTTTTCCTTACTTTCCCGCCTTTGGAATAAGTTAAATATTCTATTATATTCAATTATCAGTCTACCATGTAGAAAATGTTGATTCATAATAATAACAATAGTAGCGGGAGGGATTATTCTGTTTATTGTTCAGTTTTCCCTAAGCAATACTTTCGGCACACCGGTAAATCATTAAGTGTACGCTTGATGCAACATAAATACAATATTAGTAAAGGAGAATGCACAATCGCTTTCTTTGTCCATTTATCGGAAAACAATCACCCAATCAATTGCATATTCAGCGAAATTCATTTACAAATCTAATGACTTTATTCGAAGAAATATTGTTGAATCTGCATTCATTAATTCCTCGCCTAATTTTCCTATATCCCCTAATATTTTTAAACTAGACCATGTAATTATAAGGCTTATTTATAACGAAATTGTCTATTTTAAATCTTAGCCCTTTAATAATTGTCTCCCTTGTATATTTTTATATATTCACAATCGGGTATGTATGTACTTAGTTTAGTCATATAAATATCTACATTATTTGCGCACAGGTTGGAATTTTATGGAAGTAGACCTTATCTATTGGTTTTATACTTTACGTCCATCTTTGATATTATTTTTCTATTTCGGGTCCTTTCGATGTACATGGGCGTGGCATTGCTCTTCTGTTTCACACACATATATATATATATATATATATATATATATATATATATATATATATATATATATATACACCACCTTTGTAAACAATTCTCGTTATTCCTTGATTATGAACTAAACAAGTTCCAAAGTACTTTGAATCCACCTTTCATTTTCCTGTGGGATTTTTTTAAAATTAATTCTCTACTCACGCGCTTCTTTGTGAGTTTCTCATATACAGATATATATATATATATATATATATATATATATATATATATATATATATTATATATATATGATATATATATATATATATTTATATATATATATATATATATATATATATATGGTTCTGGTTCGGTAAGGGTAATAATAAGAATTCCTTAAACAGCTCTAAAATGTCTCCTGGAGTTCTTCAACACTCTTCAGGAGCGTTACATATACGATTAGGCAACCCTCCATTTCCCTAAAAGGAGAAATTACGAGAGTCCTTTTATATAAGCTTTATGACCTTATTCAGTTCAGTTATTGTTAAATTTAAATATTATTATCATGTTACAAACTGTTGCAAATTGCTACTAATTTAACTTGCGTTTAAACCAATGGAACGATGGTCAAAGTGCTGCCTTAATTACAGTCATAATTCTTCATGGCATTTTTCACACCAAATTTCACCAAAATTTTGACACTATCTTTACCCACTCAGGTTTTAATTTTTAATTTGATTTTCTTTTATTTGTACTAAGATTCATTCTACGACTTTTTTAAACACTACCCATAAGAGTTATAATGAATGTTAGTCTGGTTTGATTAGGTTGCAACTCCATATCAGTGATCCCTATTTATCCAAACCAATACTTGTTCTGGTTGAGACTATTGCATGTGGCATTGTTCTGCTGAGATATACCTACATTTCTTAATGTTGTGGATGTTAATTCTGAATGAATGGCTTTAATACTTGTAAACATATGGTGGTGAAGTTGTGGTGTTAATTCTCTCCTGTCCTAAAAACAACTTAGGTGGTTTTAATGAAAACCTTTCACTTGCAGGCTTTAACCATGATAGAAGCACTTCCATACTTCACAGTTGGCGCTAGACAAGTTAGGTAAAGTGCATGCAAAATTGTATCAAAAGAGGTTCAATTTACTACAATTTTGATCCAAGATATATTTAAATATAATTGAATAAATACATGTGAAACCAGATTATATTATCCTTCCCTAAATAACATATAATTATTCTCATCTGACAAGAGAAATTTAAACTATTGTTAATGTGTCGAATCTTTGCGATCTTTGGCCCAATGAAGACGTTTGTTTCTTTTGATTTCAGATATTTCGGACTTATTTCTAGCCTTGGCTCATTATAATTCTTCATCTTGTTAATATACTTTGTGATATTTACGAATTTGAAGTTTCATTGAACTCCTGAGCAACCTTAGATATTTTTATGCGATTCTGTACTCAAGCTCAAATGCTAGCTCTGTTTTCTCTTTGAGAGATAAAACATTTCCTACCAATTGTCGTTCTTAATTCAAAGCTTCTTTCTCTAGATATCGTTTTATTGTGGTTTTAAATCCATATTTTTCATATTTTATTCCTTCAGATATTTCGTTTTGTGACAACTCTTAGCAATGGAGAAGATGGTTATATGCACTCTGTGCTTCTGTTATTTCTTTAATTTTGGTCTTATTAATTAGGAAACATACAATTTTATTAATTAAACAAAATTTAGTAATTTAAATAAATATTCTAACATATTTGTAAACTATGTAATTAATATCTCCAAACTTAGTTTTTACGCTCTATTAGGTTTACCATCGACACTGTGGATATAAACGAGATCATTTATGATGTTTCTCCTCTTTCTTTAGGAACGAATTAAATTTTTGAGCGAGTTTATTTATATTAGACGGATGATCTTGTATGGTCAGTGGGAGAATAGGGAGTGCTTCTGAGGATAAGCAAAATCTTATTCTTATCCGAAGGGAAATGCTGGTATACCATCATCATACACCATTTGCTCCACGATTCTGTTAGTGACGAGAGTGCAAATGTTATATAGATCATAATTATCACCTAAAAATAGAGGACTTCGCTTTAAGCTTTGATGCAACCTCTGACATTGTGGTATTAAAGATTAGTGGTGCCGATTCCTTCATTATGCGTGGTGAATATCTGCCCAAATGAAAAAAGAGTAATAGAACAATTAATTGCTATAGGATCACATCGAGGAAGGTACTTCTTCTCTGGTCCAAGTTGGCGAGCGTAAGACGTTGGTTTGATTTTTAGTTGGCAAAATTATTGACACCTTTACATTTTTCCAGCCATTTTTTTTGATAAGGTGTTATTAATATTTTAATAGAAAGAATATATACAAAAAAGTGTATGTGAGTAAAGTTCGAAGAAATAAAGGGCTTTAGTGAGCAGAAGCAATGAATGGATAAGCATTGTAATACTGGCACAAAGCATTGTGGAGTGAGGGAGATGTAATTTCAATTTTTGGAAGTGATGGATTAAAATATATGTTCGATGTCAACCAAATAAAGATATGTTGCAAAAATGTACTACAGCAAGAATGAAGCCACCTGTGAACTTTATGGTGGAGGCATAAAGGTATCATGTTGGGAGGAGGATAGTGGTAGAAAGAATTATGAATGCGAAATATACCAAAGCATTTTGGAAAAGAAGCAAAATCCTTCGAGCCAAAAAATGTTACCCAAAATCTATATAAAAAAAATATTTCAGCAAAATGGTGTACGATGCCACATTTCAAAACCATGTAAGTAATTGTTTGAAAGAGACAAAATTAATGTATTCCCGTGAGTAAGCAATAGTTCAGATTCCCATTTTATAGGAGAGTTGTGGTTACAAATAAAGAAACTGGTTGCAAGTTCTAACAGGAGAAAAAATTAAATTAAAAAACTCTATCATTAAAGCCTGGCTTAGAGTTATTAAACCTGAGGATTTAAAGCATTTTGTAGAATCTATGCCAACAAGAACCGATGAAGTTATCAAAGAATCAACTACGGATTAACTATTACCTTATCATATTTAAGAACTCGGCTAAAAATGGAAAAAAGGGAGCAAATACCATGTTATGTATTTATCATTTAT